>OX421414.1:7622576-10122576 GCA_949126915.1 Musotima nitidalis
CATACTTATTTCTGCCATCGTCATATGCTTTCTGTGTTTCGCCAAATAAAAGGCATGGAATCCAATTTGACTCCACTAAGTTGGGATTGTAACATTAAAAAAGTCAAAAATGCTTATCAAGCTTGCTTACTGTAAAAGTAGCTTCATTAAAACAGATCATAATTATCTCTTGATATTATCATCACTACTCTTTTTATATATTACTAGCTGACCCAACAAACGTTGTTTTGCATTATAAATTTACTAAAACGGCTATTAAAAAATAAGGATTGATCGGAGAAGGGTGAAAATTTAGGATTGTATGTATTTTTGTATGTTGTATCATAAAAAAATAAAAACAAAAATTTTGTCAAAAAAAATTTAAAAAATTACTACTGGGACTACCCCTAACATTTAGGGGGATGAAAAATAGATCTTGGCCGATTCTCAGACCTACTTAATACGCTCACAAAATTTCATGAGAATCGGTCAAGCCGTTTCGGAGGAGTATGGGAACGAAAACTGTGACACGAGAATTTTGTACTTAACAACAAAAAATATTTAGATGTCGAATTTATTGAAATTTTCACCTCTCTGTCTTTAATGGCCGATTTATGCCAATGTAGCCCCATTAAGTACTTCTTGTTTTAAATTATTATGAAAGCGGATAGTCTAGAAAAGTTTTTAGACATACTTAGACACCATAAATTCGCCTGTTTAGATTATTTATTTTAAGTTGAATTTTTAACAAATTATTCATTAACGGTAAAATTTTGACTTTACACTAATATTTCCTTAACGGGTACGTATCATAATATATAATTTCATAATACATATGGGTGGAATGTATAAAGTTAAAATACCGAAAATCAAAATGCATAATGCATCAAAATATATAAAATTATTTGACATAAGTTCAAAATTTCTAAGTTTGAATGCCATAATGGTCGAAATATATAACAAACACAATTCATAATGGTTCCTAGGGCTACGTTTTATAATATATATTTTCAAAATACGTACGGTTGGAATATATGAAGTTAAAATACCGACTGTAAAAACTGTAATAAATGTAATAGTCAATCAAAAATATAGTATGATTATAATATTAAAATTGTTTTTATTTCTAATACCTACTTATCACTATAATCAATCCAAGTCGCTTCCGTACAAATTTAACTTAACGCCTTTGTTCTAATAAATAAACGATTGGCTTTCTGGCACTTCGCCGGCCGCTGCCGCGGCACGCTCGCTTCGCTCGCTCGGCTCGTGCGTTGTCTTTCATGTTTCAAACCTAACCTAACCTAATTTTATAATAATTTTAATCTATTTTATAACATTATAAGATAATGTTGATATTGTTTTTATTTCTATTAAGTACCTACTTATCACTATAATCAATCCATGTGACATGGCATGTGATAATTCCAGCTTACAAACAAGTGATAATTTATGGAAAGTGATTTTATGGAAAACAATGATTATAACAAGTGATATAATGGAAATTAACTTAAATATATAACGTAAGTTATGCATATTGATGATTATTTCTTCTGACTATTATATTTTTTTATTTTGAACTTACACATTGTAAACTTATAGATTTTAAACTTATGCATTATGATATGTACCCTTCCTTAACTGCCACTAAAGTTTCGAAGCTGATTATTATGGCCATTAAAGTACCTTTTACGATGATTCAGTAGCAAAAAGAAAAACACTAAAATATGTTCTACTTTTTTTTATTTGAATTTTTGAAATATATAGACCGAAATCTTTAAAAAAAAACAGAAAAAAAATTATAACTCGAAAACTACGCATAATCGCAGAACATACATCGGGGTGATTCGAATACTCTAATAGGTGCTCTAGCTCTGGACTTTCGCTTGACACTATTTTTTGGGACACCCTGTATAAGATTATAATAGCACCTCACATAATGAACACATAAAACGGCATCGGTCACAAAGCATATCTATTGTTTTTCTATTATTTGCCGTACAATTGTTTATACTTACAACAGGGAATTTAAATTTAAATCCCATCATTGCAACATATTTATACATTACACAAGTACATACAACCAAACAACAACGCCATTTCCATGTCTGACACTTCAGAAAATGACTCACGAATTTTTATTTCGCGTGAAAGAAAACAAAAATTCTTGTACTGCTTTACATAGAAACTACCTAATTGCAATTCATCCGTCTGTCCCTTCAGAAACTTAGCGTGACCATAATAAATTAAAATGAAAATTTTCAAGGCAAAATGTCAGACGCCGAGCTATGGCTGGTCGACAATGATACATTATTTCCACCGCATTTAACCTCTGCACATTAATTTTGCGAAAAGCAAATTTATTAAACGCTGTATTTCCTTAATATTTTACCTACAATATTTGAAGAAAGGAGTGGCTTTGTTTGTTTTTTTCTTTTTGAGCAAGCGTCAATTAAACGTATGAGTGTAAGATAAATTTATTTGTTTATATATGCATATAATATGCATCATAAAATAATGAACTGACAACTAATTTTAATAAACGATCACCATTTTGCATCTACGTATGCGTGTCGTGGTTCCCATACTCTTCATAAAGACAATTCTTTATAAATAAAATTCTTTATTATTTTACTTTACTTTTAGGTGTATAGGGATCCTACCAAGACCTAAGAAGCCCAAGCTAACCTCACCTGCGAGTGGTGCACCTGCCGATCAACGGACGAGGCTCTGGCGAACATAACAGTGCCCATAAAGCAGCAATAGGCTCGCCACCTATTACGTGGAAACATCTATATAATTGACGAAGTATAGGCGTATAATATGCCTCTGCCTATCCCTTCGGGGAAACAGGCGTGAATGTATGTATGTATTATTTTACTGCAAAAAGTGACAAATTACACCTTCCTAAATAAATTTTGATTAGTATTTAGAAACCATTGTGTGACAGTTTATGTAGCTTTTAATATCGAACGCTTCCGTGCTTCGGAAGGCACGACAAAATTTCGGTCCTGAGAAATTCTTACAGTAGGACACATGGCTTTGCCAATCCGCACTAAGATAATTTGGTAGAAATAACCAAAATCCCTCTCACCTTGGTTGGATCTAGAAGACAAGAGCTCAGTAGTGAGACGTTAGTGAGCTGAGATAATGATACTGTTTTCTTTTAAGAAGAAGATTTAGTTTAAGGGATTTCTCTTATCAAACTTTTTGTTTGCAAAAAATAGAATGAACAATTTTCAAACAATGGATTACTTCCATATTTGGTACATTTTCTCTAAATAAATTCTTCAATTTTCAATCCCATGTGGTCGTAGCGAAGTAATATTTACTCCTGTAGAAGCTGCTGTTGCCGTTTGAGATTAAAAAGGAGCAGAATAAAAAGAAGTTTTCGAGTAAAATGTACCACTTTCACAGCGTTTTTGCCAAGACGTGATTCAAGGCATTCCACCAAAAGCCAAGGCGCACAACTGGTGTCGAGTACTTTTATTACATTTTCAATAGCGGGATGATACGAGCTGCGGAGTATAGGAGTGGGTATTGCACATTGTGTGTTGGGGCCGCACGAGTGCACGTGTTGTTTCTCATCTGATTTTAAATTGGTTCCTTGAGTTTTATTTTTAAAACTAAATTTTTCATACCGAAATAATTTGAAATGGTCGTAGCATGTTTTGAAAGATGCTCTATTATATATCATTTAAATTATATGTATTATTCATATACCATATACATACAAATACATATATATTTGACGACCGATATGGTGTGGTGGCGAGTATACCCGCACTACACTCTGAGGTCGTGGGTTCGTTTCCCACACAGAACAAATATTTGTGTGTATAAATATGAATATTTGTTCTGGTTGGGTGTTTTCCTATGTATTTATATAACAAAAAAATAAAGTATGTATGTATGTTTATCCGTTATTTAGTATCCATAATACAAGTTCTTAATGATACTTATCTTGGAACTAAATAATTGGTTTAAGTGTCAGAAGTATTTACTATTTTTTATTTATTTATATATCAGTAACCGAGTTTATCAAATCTCTGCTTGCAGACTCATATTTGTGTAGTTGATAAAAATAAATTGTGGGTGTTTTCTATGTAATAATAAGCATGTATTATCTCGTTGGGCATTTGTATGGATCTGCGTGTTTTTAAAGTCAATAAAAGTATGTTTGTGTAGAAGTTATTAACTGTCTGTTATTATAAATTTTACAAGCGATTCTTACTTTCGGGTTATGTTTTTAAACCATATTTGAACATTAGTAATAAAAATTTCGCTTTCTATAATAAGTATATTTGCTCCAAGACACTTTAATTTGATTGAATAAAACGCGGAAGTATACCCCTGTCAACTTACCTAAAAGGTGTGAAAGCAAATTTAGCAGCAGAGAGACTAATTGACAGAATCCTGATAAGCAGGACGAGTAAGTAGTTAAACGAATCGAACTGCAATGGGTTCGATTCGTTTATGGTTGTGATTGGGATATCTTATAATAAGTATTCGCAACTCCAGACGGTTTTCGCTTTATCTATTTTAATATTCGAGAGCAACCAGTGCTCACTACATTTATTTATTATAAGTTTGCAGAAAAGCAGCAAATTTCAAGATTAATTTCTGTGCTATGATCAGCCCTCTTACTATTTATTAAACCAACCACTACTTAGTAAATAACTATGTAAATAGATTATTCTCAAACTTATACTTAGAAGAGAGACACTTACATGTCTGAAATCAGGTATATCAACCACGAAACATTCGACCTATTTATCACACCGCCATGATCACGTTTTCGTGATAAAAATAAATAAAGGAGAACTCACTGAAACGTAAGCAAGATCACATGCCTGTGATACGAGGTACCTACAGCTTAATTTATCACCTGACTGGCGAAATAGAGATTAATACGAGCTGTAGGTTAGCTTTGATAACACTTTGGCTTTGAATACGTTTACTCTTATCGTTTTGGGTTTCTTGTAAAGCGATTTGTCTGCAAGAACAGCGCACGATAATGGCGAAAATAGTTGTCCTAATTTAAGGACTTAGACTATAAGAGGCTTATTATAAAACAATATCTCAAGTTAAACCAATTTTTAACACTAGTTCTGTCACTGTCTTCATTTTATCAAATAAAAGTGACAGCACTAGTTTTAAAACTGGTTTAACTTTAGATATAATAAAAGATTTTGTAATAAGCCCCAATAGTTTCAGAATGTAAAAAATTCGCATACTTACATGAGGTCTTCGGGTATACGCCAATACCTAAATTGTGTTTCATTCATTTTAGTGACGGGTGATCTGCCCAAGAGTCTCATTTCTGACTCTTACCGCATTTAATAACGATACTGTATTGTCATCAGCATTCAGGTGTTTCTTATTCTTCATTCATATAAGAGTTAAAACATTTTCCAAAAACTTCAAAATCTAAGGAGGGTCACGTTTGGCTACCAAACAGCGGTGTATAATTTATAGGACTTACCGTGTTAGAATGTTCAAGATTTTTTACAGCAATGAGACGATTTCACTAATTACCTACTAAGGGGTAGCATAAATTGCAGGGGCGAGAAGTCCGCATAATGAAAAAAATAACCGCCGTTACAAAATCCATTAATGATCTTCTGTTGATTCTAAAATGTCTAGCTTTATTTAGTATCTACCCACTACTATTCCAAAGGGAATGTTCTAAACAGCTTATTGAACTTCCATATATATATATATACCTTTCCAGAACTATGTGTCTTAGAAATCCTACAGCTAAAAGCGGACCTCTGTTATTTTTCCAGCTCTTATAATCTTTATTTCTCATTGTTCCGTGGTAATTATACAATATGAAAGATAAAAACGGTTCGTAGCATGCTTTTATATTATGTATACTGCTCTTTGTGTGGATTGCATCGCTAATAAATAATATTCTCTAATTAGTTCAAGAATGAAGTCACGCACATTTTGAAGAATAAGTAAAAACAACTCTCATGCAAATTACTAAAATAATGCTATGAAAATCCTGATAGTTATCTCAAAACTTTAGCGTTTTAAGCCGCAGCAACTTTTAAAACAAAACCTCACCAGACAACAAAACCAGAGCCTCTTTCCAAAACTTAACTAGAAAATGCGTAGTATTTCCAATAAGTAAAAACCTGTTTCTTACCATTAATACAATGCAATGTGTTTACAAAGATGATTGCTAATCGTTAACTTAATACTATAATAATAAACCATGTAAAACCGTTTAATTAAACTCATAAGTTCCCTAAAGCAAATAGGTAGACAAACTTCCCTGTTTAATAACATGAATATTCCCAGCAAAAGTGATAACCCCGGCATCATTTAATCTTTAACGTCATAATGTACTTAACGCGGAGAATAAGTTTCCGACATCGGAAAAAGGGGAAGTCTGCAAGTGAAATATGGAGGCTGTAACGCGAACAGACACAAGTATGAATAATACATACGATTGTGATACAAGCAATAATCTAAGAAAAGCTCAGCTGGATGTATCGGTGTCTATTTACGACGCAAAAACTAATAACAATATTGTTGATACAGCAGTGCTGAGTTATGTTGTTAATAGAATAGAGTTCTGGGAGAATTGCTTTTTATTGTATTGGTTTTAGTAAATTAAGTATTGATTGAATTTTGGCAGGTATTCATCATAAAATTATTCAGTAAATAAGTTTTAGGGCTATAATATGCGATGATACTGATGTTTTTTTGCATATTATTATTAGTGTCTATGTACGACCCACAATATTGTCCATACAGCAATACTGAGTTATGTTGTTGACAGAATAGTTTTCTGGGAGAATTGTTTTCATTTTAGTAAATTAAGTACTGATTGAACTTTTGCAGTTTTACAATATAAACTACTTCCGAAAACCTTTTTATTTTGTACTATGTATTGTATGCTTTGTCGTTTGGTACCGGCCTAGAATAGCGCCACCCGTTCTTTTCTCATGGGGAGTCGTAAGAACCGACGAAGAGAAATCCTACAGGATGATGGGCAGCAGCATCATCCTGCGTACTGGCTTGGACTGCGATCACCAACCCGCCTGCCCAGCGTTATTGCAATTTACTATTAAATATTATTTGCAAATACCCCTCAATAGAATGTAATCTATTGGGGAGGCCAATGTTCAGTAGTGGGCTTTATTAGGATGATTGTATGCAATGTTTATTTTATCCTTCAATATCTTTTCTTTCTTTAGATTAAAGCACGTAAAGTACGTGAAGCATAAAGTTCCGTAGTCAACGAAATACCCTTATAGTTCCGACTTATACCTTATATTCGTACCTGAGGTTACTTAGCATAAATATTATGAATACTAATTATGCCATAAAGTTCTAAACAAGATTCTTGTGTACCTCCCTACTCGTCGTAAATTTTCTCGTCTATGTGATAAAGTTAGGAAGTATGTATTTATTTTATAGAATAAGCCAGCAAAAAATATGCATTTGAAAGTTCAATAAATAAATAAATAAATATTTTCTGACAATTACACCAATTATTTAGTTCCAAGATAAGTATCATTAAGAACTTGTGTTATGGATACTAAACAACGGATAAACATACTTAAATACTTTTTTTTGTAAATACATACTTAATATACATAGGAAAACACCCAGACCAGAACAAATATTCATGTTCATGCACACAAAGATTTGTCCTGTGTGGGAATCGAACCCACGACCTCTGGAGTGAAGTGTAGGTATACTGACCTCCACGCCATATCGGTCGTCATAGTGCCCGTGTCACATAATAGTCGCGTATGGACGCGATTCATCGGCATTAGGGCATGGGATAATCAGGATGAGAGAGACACACGTGTTGGGCAAGGAAATATGGAGCGAGAGACATTATAATTAAATTTTAATTAATCTTGCTTAAATTATAACTAATACTTTGTAAATCCATTTTTTGTAGAAGTTTTTTTTTGTTTTTCCGGAAGCGGGAGGCCGATAGATGCTAGCGAGTCAAGATCGCTCAATGTGGGAATCTATAGGGAAGGCCTACGTTCAGCAGTGGACGTCATTTGGCTGAGAAGATGATGATTATTGATGATGATACATACATATAAACAGAAACTAAAGAATCACTACCTGTTGCTTTTAGAACAGAGCTAACACTTATTTAGAATGTATGTATTTGTTAATATATGTTATTTTTATATGTTTACATTATAATTGTACATATATGTTTTTTTCTTATTTTAGTTTAGTTGTTATTATTATTCTTCCCCCCAATATTATTATATTATATTAATTTATTATTTCTTATTATGATCCCACACACTAATCTCCGACACTTCTGCTAGGGTTGGCTGGAAGAGATTTCTTATAGAAATAAGCTCACCTTTGTACATGTTTTTTGTTACTGTGTTTCACATTCACGCCTGTTTCCCCGAAGGGCAGAGGCATATTATACGCCCACACTTCGCCAATTGTGTTTCTAGTCCCACCTAATAGCCTCGTCCGACCTCGGCAGGTGCACCACTTGCAGGTGAGGTTTGCTTGGGCTTCTTAGATCTTAGTAGGATCCCTATATACATGATGATGATGAAGTTTATTTTTTATATATATATTAACATGATAATTATAACAAAAAGTTGTCAAAGTAAAAAAACTTACTTTATGTACCTCTTCTTAGGTCCTTTTGGAGCTAAGACATCGACATATTGGTCGTTAAAAGCTTTTTATTTCCAGACATATAAAACAAAGCTCCAGAAATAAAAGTTACTGAAAACAGGTAAAAAACATTACTTTTCCGTGCGCCCTCGCCGTTTGCCGAACAAACGTTTACTTTTCAATTGTAAATATTGACACTACGCCAAGACAAGTAAGAGCGATAGAATATGTAGATTTAAACTAACATAGATGCATATTTTATTATGTTTTTGTTTAAATTTGCTTCATTTCGTTAGTCTAAAAAAATCTGATATATTAGTCTTATCATTCCTTGCCATTATCGATCCTAAAACTTGGTTCTAAAACACGGTGTGATGGACGTAAATCCAAAAAAAATGCATATGTGTGAAATTTTAAGTGAACCTTTTTTCATACTTACTCAATCAAGCAATTTTTTGTGTTTAAGTCATTCCAAAACTTCAGTTTTAAAACCCATGCTTAATATAAAAAAAATCTTATTATTTTTTTATAAATTATTTATAGACAGGAGTGACAAGGAACATTTTCTGTCCAAAACACGAAAATATTGCTTAGTTTAACTAGCACCTTATTGGTTTATCAACGGTCAACGGCGAACCATCTAAAAAGTATTTAAATATGGCATCACTTCGACTGAAAATGCATAGGTATTCTGATAAACTGTCCTGACCTGGTGACGGTAAATCAGCAAACGTGATCAGCCTTCAGACCAAAGTACCTACTGATGATCTGGTTAAGGCGACGGAAATCTAGTGGTTGCAGGCGGATCAAGGCCGTTGTCAAAAAAACAATAGGGCACGCTTATGTTCAGCAGTGTACTTCGTATAGCTGAAATAATAGTTATAAATTTTAGCTCATAGGGTCTGAGCTGCGAGAGTTCTTTAGTTGCAATATATAAAAACTATTGCCTTTTTTTTCACAATATTCTGAAAGCGGGTCCACAGTATATCAGCCAGTAAAGCAGCGACGTGTCACAAACGAGGCTTGCGAACCGCGCACCGGGTCGCTTGGTGAATGAATTCAAAACAACACTGCTTTCACTCGTAGATACATATTTTTACTGTAAACATAATCAACAAAATCTGAACAAGTGATGGATGAAAAATATCTGTGTAACAATTTCCGCGCAACTATAATTTCCCTAAAAATCGAGAAGCAATTCAACACGACACGTGTTTGGATTACACAGAACATCTTCAGGTAAGATAGGGGCCTCGGAACAACAATGTCTTCACGACCAACGCTGAAACGAGATATATAAATTAACTTGTGGGGTTTGTCACAGTATCTATAGTATAGAGCAAACTGGACGCAACTTTGAAACTAGATGCTTATAGGCATAATTGTCCAGACAAATCTCATGTTGCCAAATTAGTAGATAATAATCATAATTTTGGAAATTTACATGACAAAGGTTTCGGTTGTGTGCATTGGAAAATCTAAAAATAATTAAACACAATGAAACTTGCTTACAATGGATTTCCGCAAAGTAACGCCTGTAATCAATAAATCATTTAATATCTGAACAATAAAAACAAAGTCGTAGAAACCAACAAGAAAATCCATATTAATTAGGATATCTTTACTGTGTACAAATAATTTAATTCACTCTCATGCTTTAATCAAACAATTATATAATAATAATATTAGAGCATTGGGCTTAAAAGAATGAATTATTATATTTGAACAGTCTGTCATGCAGATCATGCCATGTTATAATAACTGCAGAAGAAATGTTTAGTGCTGGTGCTTTACAGATATAAACATTATAA
The DNA here is from genome assembly GCA_949126915.1 of Musotima nitidalis. Lineage (NCBI taxonomy): Eukaryota > Metazoa > Arthropoda > Insecta > Lepidoptera > Crambidae > Musotima > Musotima nitidalis. Next base: position 7,632,995 of record OX421414.1, read on the forward strand.
ATAGGTAATATTGTATAGTATATCATAAAATTTAATATAATAATAATAATAATATTCTTTATTCAAGTGACCAGGACTCAAAATGTAGTACAACTTATGGACTATGTTAATAAACTTATAAACTAATTATCAAATACTTCTAATCATAATTACGCCTCACTGTGACTCACCACAGTACCATACCATGTGATATAGCACTGCAGCGATTCACATATGAACAATCTAGGCGGCTTGCAATCATATTTAGAATGGGATTGGAGCTACCCAAAATATGCATATATCAGCCTATGTTACTAGAAAGACTAAAACAAAGTAAATGACGCGTGCAAAACATGAACAGACACCTTGCTTTAGAATTTAGACCAGCCCATCGTAGTCAATAAACATTACAGCCTAGCGATTCAGATTATTACGGAAAAAAATAGCTCGACACGCAAACAGCGGCCAAGTGAACCTGAAGTAACAATTACTTGGTCATGCAATGCTGTGATCCATCACCCACTTGCTTTGCCACTGCCGTTCCCTACTCTAAGGCAATTTCCGCCCCCCTTATCTCGGTCTACCTGCAAGCATTTACTTCGGTTTGTTTAACTGAATTAATATAGTTGACAAGAATGGCAAGGCTGATCGGTAGAGTGCTGTTATTTTTGGTTGGATTACATTATGGCTTATCGTAAGCCTACGCTGTTGCAGCACACGTGATGGCTGAAAAACTATACAAAAGGGAAAGAAATTACAAAAGCTATTTGATTTGTTAAGCGTAAAATAAGAAAGGAGTCAGAAGGCCACATTCAAGGAGTTACTCAATAAAAAAGAAAGAATTATGTTAATACTAACAATATTTGCACATACTACTTAAACATTATTATTTAAAATTTAAACTACACAATCACATTTCGAATAATAATATTTAGTTTATGCCGGCATATAAAGGGTGTTTTTTAAAGGTATATAACTTTAAGTTGGCAACACTCTTTTAACTGGCGGCCATTTAGTCAGCTGTCAGGTGATTTATGTTTAGTTTGGTTTGGCAATTCAATATGAATAGACACCTGAACAACGCTTCTAAATTGTGCAAATTTATTTTGAAAATCATGGTTCTGTTCGAAATACGTATCGCGCATTACGTCCATTTTACGGTCAACATAATCGTTCAACAGAGCAACTAATTCGATTAACTGTGGACTGTTTTCGTACCACGTTTACTCTAAATGATAATACACAACCACAGAAACGTCGTACAGTGCGTACAGAAGAAGTCATTGCTGCTGTAGAGCGTAGCGTGGAGGAAGACCCGAATCAGTCTATCCGCCATCCTGCACAGGAATTGGGTATGTGTCCATCCACTTTATGGAAGATTTTGCAAAAAGATCTTGGTTTGTGTGTTTACAAAATCCAACTCGTTCAAGAATTAAAGCCTCGCGATCACCTAGCAAGGCGTGCATTCGGTGAATGGGGTCAAAATAAGATTGCCTCCGATCCCGATTTTCATAAGCAAATAGCGATGAAGCTCTCTTTTGGTTAAATGTATACGTCAATAAACAAAACTGCCGTGTTTGGAGTGATGATAATCCTCGAGTGTATGTTGAGACACCGTTACATCCAGAAAAGCTGACTGTGTGGTTTGCTTTATGGGCTGGTGGAATAATTGGTCCGTACTTCTTATGCTTATAAAAACGATGCTAGTCAGAACGTTACCGTCAATGGTGACCGCTATATAGCGATGATTACTGACTTTTTCGTTCCATAATTGAACAACCATGATGAACAGGAGTTGTGGTTTCAACATGACGGCGCAACGTGTCACACAGCTCGTGCCACAATTAAGTTATTGAAAGAAACGTTGGGTAATCGCATAGTTTCACGTTTCACGTTTCGGACCCGTCAATTGGCCGCCAAGATCGTGCGATTTAACGCCGCTTGATTATTTTCTGTGGGGATATGTGAAATCGCTAGTCTACGCTGATAAGCCCGAAACGACTGACCAGTTGGCGGACAACATTCGGCGCGTTATTGCTGATATACGGCCACAAATGTTGGAAAAAGTCATCTGAAATTGGACCTCCAGTTATTAGTTTGTTTGTAGATTACGCCCGAGCCAGCCGTTACATATTAAATCATTATATTATTATCAAATCATATTAAAATTATAATGATAGAAGATTGTCTTTTAAATAAAGTAAATTTCATATCAATAAAAAATATTTATCTTTATTTATTCTATTTCAAAGTTCTATACCTCTAAAAAGACACTCGTTATTATGTTTTCGCAGTGCATGATGTGTAAAGATATGTGGCGTTACAATTTTTCAAGCCCAAGAAGGACTTTTTTATTTGTAGTATAGGTATGTTGGTGTATAGTGTAGGTATGTATCTTACTTGGCTTACAACTACCACCCTTAATTTTTTTTGTTTTTAAGTAAAGGCGCGTTCGCGTTTTTAGGGCATTTAGCCAGTGTCAAATAAAAATGATGTTATTAATATTTACTTCATACTACATGAGAATAAGTAGTGATACAGCTGATAAATAGTAAATAAGATGCCCTTCCCTTTAACAACCTTGAGTCCTCTATGTGTTCGATGTCCGATGTGGGACTATACTGCAATCTATATTATGGACTTCCTACGAGAATTTTATAGGTGATGTTGCACTGGTTTGTTTTATTTACCAACACTTACGTACGTTTACAAACACTTATCGGTTATGAATTCACCGTTATTACACATCAACGTTGGAAATATTATGAAACAAATCTGCAGACGCTTCACTTTTCCGCCAAGAAGTTGTGTCAGTGCTCATACTGTTTTGTTTCGAAAAGAGCGCTCCTATTGGCTAACGCAGTTGTAGTAGATTTTGTTTGTTTTGAATCCTATTTTTTAAAACAAAATGGGACACAGCAAAGCTTGATGCCAAATTTTTTCATACAATGTGCGAAAATATTGCTATTAAAAATGTTTTGATACTATACCCCTGATATAATAAAGTAATCGGTACCCACGGCTTAACGTGCGTTACGAAGCACGAAAGCGCTCGATATTAAATGCCAACAAACGGTGCATAAATAATAGCCTTTTGAAATATGGCGGCACGGTCATATTTTTCTTTGAAATTTATAGGAAACAAGTATAATATCATCGTCGGTCCCGTTTAATTATTTTTATCGTGTTTACACGAGTAATGGCGAAATGTTATTTAATGCATATTGGAAGCTTTTAGAATACAGTAGCAATGAAATTATACGAGATTTTACAGATATTTTTTGTACGGTTTTAGTTGGATGTGGTGTAATACCTTAACGCTTCTATTACTGTAATAAATAGTTAGATGTTCGATTTCTACATACGACAAATATTTGTGTGAATAGACATGGATATCAGTTGGATACAAAACTGATAAGAATATATGTTATTATAATTATAACTAAAGTTGTGTTTGATATGCCTGAAACAGCATTCTAATACTATTCATTGGTTGTGGGACTGTTCAAACGGCCTCGGGACATAGCAGGCTGAAGAATGTGGATGGTTTTAGCCAGTAATAGTTTGACACGCTGTTTTTAGTCAGTATAAGTTTGACACACTGTTTTTAGTCAGTAAAAGTTTGACACACTGTTTTTAGTCAGTAAAAGTTTGACACACTGTTGTTAGTCAGCAAAAGTTTTACACACTGTTTTTAGTCAGTAAAAGTTTGACACACTGTTTTTAGTCAGTAAAAGTTTGACACACTGTTTTTAGTCAGTAACCGTTTGACACTCTGTTTTTAGTCAGTAATAATTTTAAACACTGTTTTTAGTCAGTAAAAGTTTGACACACTGTTTTTAGTCAGTCAAAGTTTGACACACTGTTTTTAGTCAGTAAAAGTTTGACACACTGTTTTTAGTCAGTAACAGTTTGACACTCTGTTTTTAGGAGGTAATAAATTTTAAACACTGTTTTTAGTCAGTAAAAGTTTGACACACTGTTTTTAGTCAGTAAAAGTTTGACACACTGTTTTTAGTCAGTAAAAGTCTGGTGGTGCAGGAGCCACCTACAGCGGAAGACGGTCATGATAATTTCCCATCCGAAAAAAAAACTATTATGTGTATATATGAAAAGTCTGAAAATTTGCGAGTTTTCACCGTTAGAATTATTGATACAACGCATAGGGCAGAAGTAGTCACGTGAGTCCTTTTTTAATTTATTACTGTGTATCAACTGTTCTTCTTTATCTCTCTAGTATACAGGCCTAGTAATTTTGTGAACCGTGTACTTTTTACACTTGAGACATACTTAATTCTTAAGAAGAAATACAATATGACAGAAAGACTAATCACACATGAGCAAAACAAAATTATTAAAACGGTAGTTATCAAGTTTCCCATATAAAATTTGTCGAATAAGTAACTGCACATAATTTTTGGGTAAATTTAACTTGACGCAAAATTAATTATCAAGTTCGTTTTAGAAATAAACGTGTTTATAAAATAAGGTGAGAATATTTGAGGAAAAATATTATTTTCATCATAATAATAATAAAACCGTTTGAAATTTTAAATTACTTGACAAGCTTTAATGAAAACAACTTTTAATTAAGTTGTCGTTTTCAATTTAAAAGATGTTTCGTCTAAGTGGAAATTTAAATGTTAGAGCTGTTGTTTAATTTTCGCATACCTATTAATTTACTTCTTTTGTAATAAATTACAATTAAACTTTATTTACAATGAGTGACTATTTCGTAAGAGTCGACAAAGAAAACTCCTATCGGATGATGGGCGGCAGCGTCATCCTGCGTACTGGCTAAACTGCGATCACCAACCCGCCTGCTCAGAGTGGCAATTATGGGCAAATGCCCCCAATAGAATGATATCTATTGGGAGGTCAATGTTCAGCAGTGAATTCACAAGGCTGATCTGATGATAAAGTATATTTATACTTCTCTATATATTTTTTCAGTTATAAAAACTACTGGCAATGTTATGAGCAGTGAGCTCGTGCAGTGCTTAACCCTTTAACTGGCAGAACATGTTAAAAATTTTCATTGGTTTTCAACCTTAAAACTCAACTTCACACGGTTCAATTTATGGTGGGAATAAATTTACCACTGCCTTGCAAAGGGTTAAGAACGCAAACGTCAATAATTATCAAGCAATAATTGACCCCAAAAGTATGTTTGGAGACACTGATAAATCACAGCATAAAATAAATCATACTTAAGGTGACATCATGTTATTGGTCCAAATTAATTTATGCACAGTCAATGTTAAATGCTGAATATATGATATTTACAGAAATGGCCCTACATTAACAAGCATTCATTTAAAAGTATTGCTTATTTGAGTGAGGCGTAACGAATGATTGATATGAAAAGGTGTTATGATTGATATGATAGCCTATAATAAGGTCTCTTTTAATATTATTTCAATAATAGATTATGATAGATTACGCAATGCATGTACTTCGCGTGCCCAAACCCCGACCATTCATCGGGGTTGATCGCTGCTGCTTACAGTCCGCTTGCACCTGTTGTTGTTTTTTTAAATATTGTAACATAAGTGATTCCACATATGAAATATTTACGATCAGTAATAATGAATTTGTGTTGAGTTCCCGTCACTAAATATCGGCAGTGACGTCACAGTAGGTGTTGAAAAGTTTCCATACAAATCGTAATTATCTATTGGACTTATATCTGTAGTACAAGCTCTGCTTAAATAGAGATTAGAATTTATATGTGAGACGACATAGCACATCCGAATTGGAAGAAATTTATTCAAAATATAAGTTATTTGCTACGACTGCTGTTTTGATTGTATAGTACACAAAACCATGAATTGTAAAGAAGGAACTAGAGCAATCTCGCCTCGCAGACCAGGTGACAGAAATTCATTAGGACCAATGAAAAGTTGTAACCGTCCCAGTCGGAGGTCGGTCAACAGTACGGAGAAGTTAACCGATATGACATTTGCGACGAGAGATCTCCAACCCGACCGTTACAACTTCGCAAATCGAAAACAATAACAAACGCAAACGACTTTGGAACATTCATTGAAAAGGAAAGTTTGTCTACAAAATGTGCAGAGCGACAGAGTGGACGCGAAAATGTGCTGTCAGTACCTTGTGTACAAACTAAATTTTTAATAATCCTTTTGACGACCGATATGGCGTGGAGGTCAGTATACTGCACTCCAAGGTCAGTACACAGGACAAATCTTTGTATATATGAATATGAATATTTGTTCTGATCTGGGTGTTTCCTATATAGGTACATTAAGTATATAGGTACCTACTTACAAAAAAGTATTTAAGTATGCTTATCCGTTCTTTAGTATCTATAACACTAGTTCTTCATGATACTTATCTTATACGTGTCAGCTCGGACGATATATTTAATTGTTGTAATAAACTTAAAAGCGTTTTCAGGATAATCCTGCTAACTGCACTGCTTTGGCTAGCCCAAGACGTCTTCAGTTTGAAAATCAATTTTATTTGTGTTTTTGCAAGCAGTATCGCGTTATGCGAGAAATATTTAAGGCAGTAAATTAAAAATTTGAAGCTTTGGTGGGAAGTTCGTTGTCACCAAGGCGTCCTCCATTTGTGTAGTAAACAATGTACTTAGCACTTTCCACTACCTATTGCATATCGAACCATCGGTATATACTGGCCCGAAGAAATCTCGAACGACGACCTGCAAAATCGCTTTCACAAAACCCTGATCGACCGGCAGATAATGCGTCGTACGTGGAACTGGATCAGCCACACGCTCCTTCGGGTACCGATCATTTTAAACAGGGAATGGATTGGAACCCACAAAGGAAGCGGAAACGTGATCGTCCCAAACAAAACTGGCGACCCACGGTGATAGATAAAGCAAAGAAAGTCCAGACCTTGACGTGTAGCGTGATCAAGCACAAGTCTCAAGACCGATCGAGATGGAGAGTCACTATGGACACCCTCTGCCCCATCGAGGGGACATAAGTCAAAAGTCAAGTAAGTCACTGCATACCAACACGGTAGCACGGCCACTCCCTTACGAGTCGAAAGCAGGTTAAGTGGGACTCTTATTTCCTTAGTGCATGTGAGTATATAGGCGGGTTATGTATTGTTGGTACGGTAGATAATACAACCAATTACTTCTTTCTTATTACAAAAGGTATAAAAAAATATCGTCTTCGCATTGTCGTCGCCAACACGAATTGGCTGGTGACATTACCTTCGGCTTTCATCTACCATAACATAAGTGGTACAATTTTAAATGATATCGCATTGTCGTGACTTAATCCAGACGTTTTTGTACCATCGTCGAACAATTATCATAATTGTCAGGGTAAGTCATGCTTGATAACAATAAATTCTCTAGCACTCATAGAATTGTAAATCATATTATGTAAATCTCGTAGACACATAACTTACTTAAAACTCTTCTCTTTTTTCTAGGAAGTGAACTCTACGATAAGATAAATTACTCAAATATTTCATAATAATTAATCGGAACTTTAGCAGAGATTCTGGCAAATGATAATATAGTATGATGGCGAGTAGCGCCAGGTGTGGATCCACACGGATCCAATAAGCCCCGATGTCTGGATACGACAAGTAGCTGTCAGTTTTTGTCAACCCGCTACTGACGCATGGATTTTGTTCTCAATCTGTAATTTATGCTCGACAGACCCAAATTGTGACTTTTATGATCTGTGTGTTGTGCAGAATACCATTTGGTTTTACTTAGGGCCGGTATATATCTAACGGAACGTACAATCAGCATCAAAAAGTTGGTAGCAACCTGAGCTTCATATAAATCGGGACGCGCCTTTGACATTGGGACGTGTGTCGATCTTAATGGCGCTTTGCATGTTCCCAACTAAGCTAAGCACTAACGCAATATCGGTTGAGTGTGTAATGCTAAAATAAAATATATTTTTTTGTCTTTAAGATTAACAGGATCACTTAGATTCGTTAAATATTTACACACAAAATGGAAATCTGATAATTTTTATAACAACAATGAAAGAGATTTAAGCGGTACCATGATCAAGAAATAAAAGCAAATAGATTCTTTGTCAGACTTTGTCAAGGTTTGTCAGTTTTTCTGTCTTTTGTGGTTTTTTCTCAAGATTTGTCAGTCTGGCGGTGACTCTTATTCGGGGGATCTGTCAGTCAGCCTGTCGTGATTCTAAAGGGGGGAGGGGATTGTCCGTCAGTCAGTCAGTCGGTGACTCTAACGAGGCTTCGAAAGGCAACGGGATTAAGAAGAATGCCTCAAGAAACTCATCTCGGCTTTTTCCAAAAATCTAATTTTAAATGTTTTATCATACATTAGTCCTTTCCAGCAATACGCAATCGATTGTATGCCACTGATTTTTTAACAAATAATCAATATACCAACTCTTAAACAACGTAGCAAATTGTTTGAAATGTTTCATTTCTTATTGTATGCCTTATACTAACACTTTTTTAAGTTGTGTCTGGCTACCAAAAGAGAACATTCCAGATGTTTTTATTGTCGAACAATAAAACGTATAGGGTTTCAACTATTCATAAAAGTGCTGTACACAAATTTTATACTTATTTTTATTATATCCAGACTGAAGCAATGCAAAAACTAATGTTATTGTTCTAAGTTCAAGGCTATTAAAAATATTTGTATACTTTTTACTTGACTTCAAATTGAATAAAATTTATAACAAATAAAAAGTTCATATTAAAAAATATATTTACTTCTTCAACTATAAATAAAGCTTGACTATAAAGAAAACCTTGAAAACCCATAGGAACCAAACATTTTCAATAGGAAAAGTAGCATAGAGCTTTTTTCTAGCTCTCTCGCTCAAATTTAAACGGGAAAACGTTAAAAATACAATTAAGTCAGTAGTAAGAAGGAAGTAGTTAGAAGATTGTTGTATAATATTTGCAAGTATTACTTGTGAATAGTCTACATATACCACATTTTTTGTAACATTGTGGTTTATGTAAATCTACTTTCCAGAAAGTTTATAATATTCTTATGTAAAACAAATTAAATTATTTATAACATAACGCTATAAATATAAACTAACTAAATGTTTTAAACTAACTTACTTACTTAACTCTTCATAATTCTGCCTAATATTCAAAATGTTATACATCTATTTTAATTTTGAAACAAAAAGTATATTAACAGGGCCATCTTGCGCTTTATCGTGCATAACGTTGAATATTATAAAATGTCGCAATAAAGAGACAAATGTACATATTCGACGATGCATAGTAGGGATTTCTTATGTTAAGTCTAAGACAGTAGAGGCGCAATTGGAGTGTACTCCTTGAGCACATAACACTGAAGCTGTGCTTGAGAGAAATATTATGAAAACAAATTCGTGTTGAGCACGTTCAGTGCGCAAGTAATAAATAAGAGAAAAGGAACCTCCTAGATGAAGCTGCAGGCAAAATGGTATTGTTTGGAAATTGTATTGCAAAGTTGGCTGGAGCTAACATTCCCCTCATTCAGGACTTTTGATGGGTAACTAAATTAACTAATTACCTCTGCGGGATACGTACGTTTCACGTGAATAACGTGAATGCTTATGAGTAATTCGATACTGATCCTTCATGGTAATTAAGTTTAGTTTCATGTTAGTTGTTAGTGTGTTGTATAATGTATATATGTGTGTATAAATGTTTTGTAGCAGTACTAATATTATAAACGCCAATCCTTGTGATGATATATCGGATTTTTGTATTTATTAACTTTTCTGGGGAACTATACACTTCATGATACATTTTTGATAGTTTTTTTTGATAGCCGATTGGCAAAGCATCAATAGATATGGTGTCAATTAAGAAGTAGCTTAATTAGCATTGTAGTATTTTCTCAGCTTATGACATTCGTTATAAAGTCTAAAATGCTCTGTAACTTTGATATTTATAGCTGACCAATCGAAAAACAGTATTTTATTTATAAATATACATATTGGTAATCTTTTACTCGTATAGGTAGGTACAGTCTTTAGATTATTCGTCAGATGAGTTGGAATCACTGATTGTAGTGTGATACCTAATAGGAGATCTCAATATCGTATACACAATCTTTTTGTGGATTAGTAGTTTCAACAACGCAACTAAATAATAAAATACGGATGTTATGGGCTTGAATAAGTGGTAATCATTTACTTTTAACTATATACATTAAGCCTACGCAATATTCTTTTTTTTTTTACAGTGATCAATAATAAAAATATAAAATGTATATCTTTCTATTCCAACTCAGATTACCTTTTTTTTTTTTTTTTTTGGGATGGAAAATCATCAAATGACCTTCTCCTGCTGTGGGTGGAGCGGGAGGGTGTGTCAGACTTCTACTGACTAAAAACCATCCGTGTTCCTTCTTGAGCCTGTAACACCAGGGCCGCGGTAACCCTTTCGAACAATCCCGCAACCCCGGCAGGAACTCAGATTACCTATGCTTTATTAAATATTATAAATGCATGACTAATCTTTGTCTGTTGCTCTTACACGCCTACATCACTAGACCAATATTGTTATTAGCAAATTATACCTCCCGAAACCTTTTAAAGTTCTTAGAGGTCGCCTAGACAAAGCAAAATTTTTGCTAAGCAATTAATTGAAAACTTATTGCAAACTCTAGTATTAAAGATGTTGTCTTAATATTTCGACAAACGAGCTAAACAACCCTCCTTACAAAAATTACAATAATGGCTTTATGTTATTCTCAAATCGAAAGAGCAGAGCTCGAGTAAGAACGAGGTCGTTACGCTAAACGTGAACGAGACAAAAACGAAAAAATATAAATGTTAAACAAGCAATCCGCGCGAATCGAAAGCACCTGAGGAAGCGTGCCTAGCAGTCTCTAGGGAATATTATGGAACCACTCGAAAGTTATATTACATGAATTTTGAATATTGCATTACAGTTAGTATACTTGGTTAGATATTTATTTAAAGATACGAATTGATATTATCATCATTATTAGCTTATTAAAGTCAAAAAAGGCAATATCAAAAGTCAAAGTCAAAAGTCAAAAAACTTTTTATTTCATAAACTATTACATAGTACTTAACAACGTCAAAATTATAAAAAAAATAACAAAAACAAATAAAATATAATTATACTAAAATCACGAAGCTTAGATTCACAAAAAATATTTAAGTGCAAGTGAATCTAAGTGCCACTTCCGAGCCACCGCTCTGTAAGAAGAACTGGCAAGAAACTCACAGGCTATGCTCTTTTAAATTATCGATTGGTTAGTTACAATCTTCATTTGTCTTTGACGCTATCAGGCCTTTTCCTAGAAACCATGGTGAGAGGATAGCGCGGGTCTAGTCGCGGGTCGACTTCCAGATGCCCAATATGGCTTCTAACTTACACTAAGTTACAGTCTACTACGAGTAAACTCCAAAATTATCTCTTAGGTGCATACCTTCGGTAATCGTTTCCAATCACAGATTTATCCACGATTATTACATAAAAAAATCTTTTATTTTTTTTAAGCTTATAAGTTTGGCCCCTAGTGTTATAGCATGTGAACCTAGTATACGGAGGGTTTACTATATACGTTTCCAAAAACCTGTCTATAGCAATATTCGTCTACGTACGTGAGAAGTCAACTGCTGAGCATAAGCCTTCCCAATGTGTTATAAGTGAAGCAATCTTGAACCGTCTGCATCCACCGACTCCACCGTCCGACCGGTCCGTCTCGACCTTATCTGCGATACCGTCCTCAACTACGCACTAAAATCATTCGTACGTATCGCTTGTTAATACTTTATTAATCTTATATGTAATACTACAACTTTCATTATCGAAGGCTTTCAGAATATTCTCCTGTGATCGTCATAACACGTTCCCGCGATACGCGTACGTTCGTTGCCCCGAATTCGTCGCGTCACAGGTGATAGGGGAGGGATCAGGAAACATTGTTTCGGTGCGTCAACACGACATGTTCTTTATTGTATAACAGATATAAACGTTTGTGACTCTTTATTCGTATCGGTAAAAGCTTTTGTTTTCGTTTATGTTATGATCAGAATCTAATTAAATGTTATTATTGACTAGATTAACAAATGCAGCTGTTGCCTGATGCCACGATTATATTGGGCGACCGATATGTCGTCCTGGGTTTGATTCCCACACAAGACAAATCTTTGTGTGCATGACCACGAATAAGAGTTCGGGTCTGGGCGTTTTCTACATATTATGTCGTTTCAAAAAAAAAGTATGTAAGTATCCATAACACAAGTCCTTAATAATACCTACTTATCTTGGAAATAAAGAATTGGTGTGATTCTAAGAGAATGTTTATTTATTTATTATATTTATCAGAACTATTATTTATTTTGTAGGATTATGTTAGAATAAAAGTAGCACTATAAACCTTCGATTGTACTACAATGTAACTTATCGATAATCGTACAACCTAGAACTAGACAACATCCCACTACCTTAGTCGACACCCTCAGGCAAGTCATGGAAGAACTATTTGTGCCGATTTCTGCGGAAATATATAGCAACACTTCTGTAAATAGTTTACTTCAAAAAAATAAAAATATCTAAAATCAGTTATTTTAAAAACTATTATGTAATATTTGAAAACGTCGAAATGAAATATACATATAAAAACAATCGAAATAATATGATAACACTGAAATCACAAAGTTTAGATTCACTTATATGCAACAAAACAATTAAAAAACAAAAATATTAAAGTGTAAGTGAATCTAAGTGCCAGTTCCGAGTCACCGCTCAGTAAGAAGAACTGGCAAGAAACTCACAGGCTATGATGCTCTTTTAAATTTATCAATTGGTTTGGTACTTTAATTACAATCTTCATTTGTCTGTGAAGCTATACAATATAATATAACATTAAAAATATTTATGTTCTAATTCATTCATTTTAGAATAGCCTGTATGAAACGGCAGTTTTATCTTAAGCATTTTTATCAGCCATATAGTAATTTAAATTTAATAAGGCATAATTGATGTATATTGCTTGGGATTTAATTGTAGAATCGCACACATTGACCTTTTAATGATTTGTTTATCTTTTGAAGCGTAGTGGCAGGTACAACAAATTTATGCTTAATCCTTGTGTTTAGGTTATGAATATAATTTTTTTTTGCTAAATTAATCAGTATTCTTATGTACATATACCAGGTTTTCATAAAAAATGATCTATTTAATATCAAGTATGTTGTATGTATACTCCAATGTTTACACAATGTTAATACATCCACAGTATCCACTTAGATAAATTTTTTTGTTCGTCGTCTAACATGAATATCTCAGAGTAATATATGTAGAGTAGTGCTAATTCACTAAGTTATAGACTAAAATTCAGGGTAAGTGTTATTAAAACCAAGTGACGTTCTAATTTATCTTGTTTTTGTATGAAGTTGATGGAAACAATTGCTTTAATGTTGATAAAAATTACTACTGCGCACTGACTTATGATTTCGGTTGCTGCTTCGCGGGGATTTCCCAGATGAGACATAATAAACTTTCGGACTGTACTTTTAGTTGAAAAAACTTACTTTTAAAATTAAGATTGCTTTGGTTGCATCAATACATAAGTGATAAAAAAGTTATATGAAAAAGTATGAACAATACAAAAGATATTCGGGATAATGTTAGAATATAATTTTTATTCATTGTATTTTATTTAATAAGGTACACCAACAGCATATCATGCACATATATTATTGAGACTGTTCTTACATGCATCTATAATAGGTATACACAACATTTAAAATGTAATAAACATAAGCATATTGAAAAATAATAACATTCATAAATTTTATTCTCGACACATGAGTTCTGACATTTGGTTTGAAGGTTTGAAGATTTAGGTTTTTGTTGGGAACATTAATTGCATTAGATTTTTTAAGGATACGGTTAAGTGCTGAAACTAATAGATTTACATGATTCATATCATTAAAAGTAACCCACCAATCAACCGCAGTCAGATTAGACAAAATAGCAGCATAATTAGCTTTATAAAAGTTAAACCATTACGTAAGTCCAATATTACAGACATCAATTGTTGGCAGGGTAAAGACTATACCAGGATGGTGAGGATCTAATTTACTTATTTTTAAGTCTTTGCACTTGGTAACATATGCTTCATTTAAATTACTTATGACTAAGTCTAAAATTCTGCATTAGTTCTGTTGTTATATTGGAAAATACCATTAAGTGACATAAAATCCACAAGATATTAACCTAAGCTTCTATTATAATTTGTTGGTAACGTATAAAAAATATTACCTAAAGAACACCAGTTAATAAAATTAAGGTTAAAATCTCCCGAAATTGTAATTAACACGTACATCCCAAATAATAACATAATTAGTTTGGTTCCTTACTAAATCTACATTATCTAAAAAAATGCTAGGTAACAAATTTAACCGAAGGAAGTAAATAACCTGCACATATTGTAAATGTCTTGATCACTCCACTCGCTTTTAAATTGACATTCACTCATAAATCCTCACAGTCATTTTCCCAATGATGAAGTCGTACCGAGGGTATCTCTCGAGACACCGCTATCATGACACCACCACCAGTCCGTTTAGAACTCGTAGCGGTAGAACGATCACGACGATACACAATGTAGCGCGCATCAATAAATTCACTGTCAAATATTGCAGAGTCCAGTCATGTTTCCGCGAAGACGGTTATCTTATGATTGCATAATAAGATATTTGACAACACGTCATTTTTGTTTTTTTCGAATTCCTCGAACACTTTGATAATAAATATCTAATTATACCAGAAGTATATCAAAACTTTCAATTTATGCCAAACTGTTTATAGAAGCTGAAGATTTTCTTTGTTACGAATTAATTTGGCCTCGGCAAACTCATCCTTACGAACATAACATTTTGATTTTTTAATAGTTTCAGAAAAAATAACTTTTCTTTTTCAGCATAATATTGACACCACGAGGACCGTGGGGTAATGGGCGGCATCACAATTGCCCTTGACTGCACAACTAAATCTGTCAATCAGGTCCAACCCAATGTATTTTGTATCATAGTTTTTTTATCATTCCGAAGTTATATGCGTAATTATCGCTTGCTTTGTGTTTCGGCTAGCAATTTAAGCAGTTGGTCTCGGCTGCCATGAACATCAATCGATGACATAATCGACTAATATACTATCGATCGATCTAATATAGTAACAGCTGGTTTAACTACAGAATGATGTTTCCCTCTGGGTTTCGGAAGTCAGACGATAGCCGTTTCATGTAATAACAGCCCAACTAACATTTTGGTAATAAGAATAAGTGCTATATGAGCTGCATAAGAGAATTTAAAAACCGAAGGTTCTATAAAGGTTCTAACGATTAGGTGGTATAGCGCGCTCTAACCCTCTTTTAACCCTCGTTTGGGCGTGTACGTGTTAGAACCTACAGTGCTTTAAGGGTTGTATAGTAGTGGTATATCAGTGATAAAGTAAGAGTTATAACAATGCTATTGCAGTACTGATTACCACTTCAAGTGTTTTATAAGCTTTATACAGGTTATAACTACAACCTAAAGTTGTAAACAAGTTGTGAAAACCACTTTAATAACTCTTTTAGTGACACATGGTTACTTTTTGGATCCAATAAATAACTCAAGACTTCTTTAGTAATAATAAATATGACCGAAAAAGCTAATGTTTAAATTCATTACATAGTGGTGACGCGTATGTGTTGTTATTTAATAAAATAATTAAGGTAAGTCAAGTGTTTCGATTACTGAGTGTTATATGGGATAAAACTCATGCAGACGTAAGTTTACGGTAACAATATATATTAGTGTTCATCTCATTTTTGAAGCGCTTTAAAAATAAACTACTTCTGATGATAAAATAATGTAAAAAATACTGCCTAAAAATATTTTTTTTCTTTATTTATTGCATTTATCAATTCCTGGTGCCAACTAAAAACATTTTAATTACAAATTATGAACAATTGAAGTAATTATGTGGACCAGTAACATATAAATACGTTTTTTCTTTCACATTTTTTTGAGGTTATCTTTGTTAAAAGGTGTCTTAGTTCTAATTACTTAAGGATCCCGCTAACTCTTTTATTACTCCCATAGTGATTTAATACTAAAAGTAAGCACTTCCATGGCACTTGAAGTTCTATAACATGTTTATAAAAGTGAAAAATATTAGGTTTAACTTGTTTAATAGTTCTATGTGGAGCTGTAAGCTGATCGTTTTTAGGGTTCTGTAGTCGTTTGAAGAAAATCCTTTATATATCACACGCCTGACTGAATGACAAAAAATCCAAGAATTATTTATATTTTTATAAAAATAATAGATATTATTATCAATAAGATATTCATGTTAATATTTTGTAAAAAAAGTTGAACACACACACGATCAATGACGTCAGAAAGTAGTTTATTTTTAATGTTGAAATAATAGTTCTTATTGTTACCTATTTACCTAGATGAAAACAGTTCTTAAACATTGTATTAATATATACTTATTTACCTTTTATTTATGAAATTGATTACTCTTTTCGAACTTAGTGTATTTTTTGATTATTTACAAAACGTTCCCTGTTATTTCAGTAAATAAGTCGCAAATAAAAGGCAATTGTAAGTAGGTGCTACCTACTTGATGACACCGCTTTTGCACTCTACGGACCGCCTGGGTAGGTACCTAAAGCCTGCGAGTGCGAGGCGCTCGCGTAAGGCAAGGGCTCTGTGCCTTTGTCAGTCGGCAGTGTGCTGCGATCGAGCGACGAACGGAGAGAGAAGCTGCGAAAACGGCTCCGCATCGGATTACAAGTAAGGACCATGTAAAGTTTTTTACGTATGTAGAAGTAGTAAAGTTACTGATGTGTATGTCTCTTCGCAATAATTTCAAAAACAAAATCTATGTAGGTCCCTACTTATACCTGCATCAAGTACCACTGTTTATTCGATTTTCACCAATGTATAGAGTGATTAATAAGGACTAAACATTATTTGTACTAGTTGGATACCATAATACGACATTAAATGATACTACGCGTCTTACTAGTCCAAAGAGAAACTGAGCTATAGGTATTTAATTTCATATTATTCACTTAACAATTAGGTCATTCATCATTTCTGTTTAGTTGTCTCCTGTGTCACTGTACAAACTAAATGTTTAATTTCGCACAATTTACATAAACAAAACAGCGGCGGCGCGGGCGGTTCAAAGGCGGTATGTTTATATTAAAAAGATGACACGCGCGACGTCACAGGCTCGCGGCGATCCACTGACCCAATTAATAACTACCTAAACTACAACTAGTAACTAAGAAGGTTTCAACTTTCGGCAAGAAAGCCGAATAGAAACAATATAAATTTATTTATCCTTTTCGTACGTAATAAATAATCAATTGATAGGAGCGCGTAATACATGTTATTGTAATTACTTTTGCATGTAAAATTATTTCATCCAAAGCTTATGACACTTAACTGTATGGCTCTTATGCCAAGGGCTTAAGGTTTATTATTGTGTATAAATTTATAACGAAAAAAAAACAAATAGGAAGTGTTTTACACATTTTTTTTTTAATTTTAATACACGCATTTACAGCTCGACGTGCGTATCAAATATCAATGATTAGGTTATGTATTCCTGCCCGTAATAGTCTAGCTACAGCTACAGCATGTGGCAAAATTTAAAATCCAAAATCTTGTCCTGTGGCTAAACTACTGCGTATTTTTATTGAATTTTTTTGTGTATGTTCTGAATGTCATACTATATACTAAGCTTAATTTAATGTCGTATTATGATATCCACCCATAATAATTCAGGTTTTGTATCAAATAAATTGTAACAGTAAAAAACAATCATGCCCGACACATTTTCTATTTCCGCGCGGGTGAACTCGCTGCACGAGAAGCTAGAAATAGTTAGTACAATCGGCTATCACAATTAGAGTGTATAATACTTGTACCTGTTGGAGGCTTCCGACATATTGCACTACACACACGGTATCAACGTATGAACCTCGATACGGGTGTATCGAGGTTCATACGTTGATACCGTGTGTGGAGTGCACGGGCTGCTTGTATGCACTTTAGTTATATCTTGGAATTTGTAACTGGTCGTCTGTCAACGTCAAAGTATCATATCATCAGTTGGCACTACCTGCAAGCCTGGACAAAGTGACATTTCGTTTGTCGTTAACGCCAACAGAAAAGTAAAATTGTATGGATTTCACGTTTGTGATTCAAAGTTTTCGTCGAGAACATCCATACAATTTTACTTTTCTGTTGCCGTTAATGAAAAACAAAAGGTCACTTTGTCTTACTACTACTACTACTACTACTATTATTTTGTCTTTGCTGGTCGGTGGAAGTACTGCTAACCGACATGACTTTGACAGCTGCAAACGGCTCGTTAGATTTGCCGAGTTATAGATAAGTTAGGTGGGGCCTGCGGGGTGCCAATCATTTTAATTGTTTTTTTTTTTTTTCAGTATGTCTTTCAAAATCGTTAGGACTTATGAAAATAATAAAGAAAAATTGTTTGCTGTACCTTTCTTCTGGGAAAACAATAATGTATTAAAATGGCCACGGAAAAATGAGGCTAAACATCTTAAAAACGAATCCACACCGGAAGCCGATTGGAAGCAGTTGAGATGTGTGGTGAAACGACGGAATATTCCAAGTTACGAGACTGCTGAATACGTGTTAAAGGAAATGGTGAATCATACTGACACGGAAGACGATACAAACACTTCTAAAAAGCCTGAAAAACCATTACGTGAATTAAATTTAAACATTCTCGCAGATGAAATTGTAAGTTCTATTATAATATTTACTCAATGATTTAATACTTTACGTAGTCAGAGTTAAAAATCGATGAAACATGCATTGTTCCTAAAAATTCTAATTTATCTCATCTATATGGTCGATATATTTTGAAATATTTTTACAGGTGTACCCCGCTGCATCAGGATCCAATAATGTTAGTTTCCAAATACCCACTTCGTCAGGATCAAATAATAATATCATTTTTGACATTCCCGCTGCATCTGAATCCAATATTATTACCTTCGAAATTCCAGCTGGAACCTCTGTTGGAACGGACAACGTCTATGAGTATCACATCCTCCAGGACAGTCAAAGCACAACTCAACACCAGTGCTACACTAATCTTGGACAAAATTTGGAATTTCTCAATGTATTATCTAATCAAACACATATCATAAATGAGCTCAAAAGTATAAAAAACGTGCAAAACATTATAATTCAGAAAATTTCATTATTTTCAATACAGTTAGATGACGCAGTTTCTCAAATTACTCAAGCAGCTGAGGGCAATTTCCAGGTCAACTACTTGAATGAATCTAAATCTACACCAAGTAACACTGCCTTTTATATGAGGCCAGTCGAAAATATCCAGCAATTAAATGAATTAGAACAGCAGTTATCACAGAGTAGCATAAGACAAAAACTGAGAAACACGTATTTGATGCTATGCAATGGAGGTAGAGGTATGGATTGCGCGTATACATTGGCAGACATCTTATTTTCGCGATCCTTTCTATGCCAATGTACTTGGAGTGGAGGTAGTCGTGGAAGTGACATTAAAATTGCCTGGAAAAGTTTAAAACAAATCCTGTCTTTTTTTTGGGAGCTGGTTAATTCCTGGGATAAAACGTACACAATCAATGACAACGAAAGTTTTTTTAAGAACATCCTAAAGAATTCAAGAAAGAGATAATATGTTAAACGATTGATAAAAGATTATCTTAAATAAAACACAATTTCTAAATAGCAATCTTTTATTTTCAAACTGTGTGTAAAAGTGGTAAAAAGTACAGAAAACCATTTTTTTTAATACATACTAATTTACTTTTTACATCTTTAGGATGTAATATAATTTCATTCGATGCCGATGGTAATATGCTATTTTCACTGACTTTATAAATATTGAAGAACGACGACCTGACTGGTTTCTCAAATACTACACATTTTTCCGTTATTTGTTGGCCGTGAATATTTATTAACTTATCTTCAACTGAGATATATTTAATTTCAATGATATCACCAGCCAGTGAAATAAAATATTTATTTTTAAATTTGCATGATAATACGAAGTTCTCAAAGTGAAGCACTGTATCATTTTTGTGCTTGGTTAAAAAAGGTTTATCAAACCTTTTTTTTGGAATAGATGTTACATTTTTATTT
This sequence comes from Musotima nitidalis, assembly GCA_949126915.1. Taxonomy (NCBI): domain Eukaryota; kingdom Metazoa; phylum Arthropoda; class Insecta; order Lepidoptera; family Crambidae; genus Musotima; species Musotima nitidalis. The sequence goes on from OX421414.1 coordinate 7,653,142, forward strand.
TGCTCTGATAATCGTGTAGCTATCTGGGAAAGTGGTTTATTTCCCTGCCTTAGCATATTTTTTATTACATATAATTTATTTTCGAATGGATAAGCGTTAAATGTTGGCAATGGGCCGAACCTTTCCACTTCATCGACTACGTGTAACAAATTGTGGACATTACTTGTGATGTAATCTGCGCCATAGAATTGTTTATAATTATCAACAAAGTAATCAAACATTTCCCTCCCAAGTGGCAGTAATTGATAGTAATTTTGAGAAGAGCATATTGTAACACCGCAAAATAGAGTCAAAAAATGACTGTAAGCTTCCGGCTCAAGGACATCTGGCAATATAATTATGCTCAAATAATGTAAGAAACTTCCGAATTCACTTGCTTTCCAGTGAGCAAGACAATCTAGAGCTCTTACTGATCTGTGAATTTCAGATGGAAGTTTGCATTGATTTAAAAATACATTAACATTTTCGATATTTTGTGCACACCACTTAGTCTTAAGTCTTCCAAAATTTCCGTCCTTCCATCCTATTAGTAATCTTTTCATAATTCCCAAATGAATCAAGTGCAACGAATCTGAAACGGGAAAATGTTCTACCATGTCGATAGGTAGTTTTAATAAGGGTGAATCCAATTTATGATGGCTCCCGTACATTTTTCTTCTAAAGTTTTCGTCGGTTCTTGCAGAAGATCTTTTTGCTGAAAATACAACAGTATGCGTTGTGTGTGAGTATTCCCCAACGGTTGTGCATTTTAAACACCCATTTTTTCCGTTAAAATTGCAAACACCTGAAAATGTTATAAAATATTGTCATGAATTACTATTTCATAATTGATACTCACGCGTGTGTCTCTGCGTGCGTGCGTGTGTGCAAACTAACCTTTGACATAGGCGCGTGCCGGGGAATCACAAATAAAACATCTAATTTTGACGTTCACATTCGTACCCTCAACACAAATTCCTTGCTCCAAAACGATGCTCATTTCCATCACAAAATCTTCCAGGAATGAATTTAGGTTTTTTGGTTTACCTTTCCCATAATAAATGCCAATAATGAATGGATCACTAGTTTCACCTTGATGAATGTTAGCCAATATAGGCCAGAATTCATATTTTGAGCTTTTAAATATAGGTAAGCCATCGAGATTTATATTCAGAAGAATGTTATTTGGTAGCGGTATATAATTTTTAAGAATATTTGATAAGGGCATAATAATCCCATGATGCCAATATTCACCACCTTCAATTATTTTAAGGTAAATTGCTGTTGGCGTCTGTAAAATCGTCCGTGGATCAGACGGTAAATTATCCGTAAATCTTTTATTTAAAATTAAAAGCAAATCTTTTAAAGCGACTTGACTTATATTTTTTTGCAAAGCCCATGTTCGTATATCATTTTTAAAATTTATGTTCTACAAATATTCACTTTCTTGTTCATCATCTGAGTTGTTTGAACTACTGAGCGGTAACAGATCATCATAAATTTGTGAATATTCAACATCAGAAATAATTTGCTGTTGTACGGAACCCTTTTGTATTTTAGTTGGTCGCTCTTGATATGAAACATTATCGAGTTCACTAGATTTGTATTTTGTACTTCTATTGATATCAGAACTGTTGACTGGGATAAAATCAGAGTCTTTTTCTGGATTTTGATTTAGATAACACTGTTTCTCCACTATATGCAATGCTTCTCTAGTCACCGTGTCATGTATTTTTTCCTCAACTGATGTAGGCTCGTCGCATTGGATTTGCGATAATTTAATAATTTTCTCATATTCTCTCAAAGCCTTTCTTCTGACTCCACCCGTTTGTTTTTTAACTCTCCATGGTTTCATTTTGAAAAATGAAATATTTCCAAATAAACGCCACGTCGCAAACGTAACAAATTATAGTATTTGAGGTTAGGTTAGGTTAAGTGACTTGAAGTGATTATGAAGAGTTATAAAATTTGCAAATAACGTTTGTTGCTGTATACAAGGTTTTATAAGAACCACAATATTACTTATGGCTGACCGATAAACTCCATTTTATAGCCTGCAGTGATTTAAAGTTGGATTCTAACTCTTGCAAAATCTAGCTCTATAGGAGTTATAATCAATACCTCTTAGATGCTTATTGCTTTCTTACTAACTCTTAAGGCTCAACAAAGCTCGTTAGGTGGTACAAAACATTTATCTGACTCTTTTTAACAATACCAGGAGATAGTAAGTGTTAGTACACACCTGACAATCACTTGCAGCGTTAAATACTACTTGAAGCTATTAGGTTAAGCCTCAAGGTGTTACAAGACCTTTTACTACCTCACTAGTAGAACTTCAGGCGTTAGTAAGTGTTAGTGGACACCTTACAATCACTTACAGCTTTTAAAACTTCTTAAAGCTATTAGGTTAATCCTAAGGTGTTATAAGAACTTTTAATACGTCAGTAGTAGAACCTCAGCCGTTAGTAAGAGTTAGTAGACACCCTACAATTGCTTTTAGTGGTTTGTGCCCCTTAAAGCTATAAGAATAATTTATACAATGGTTTCCATAAACTCCGTACTACCACCTTAAGTTATATTTTTCCCTTTATTACTGTTATCCCTCTGGGAGGTTTAATTAGTTATAACTAACTCCACTGTACAGACGAATGTTGCTGTCGCAACTCTTATATAGCATATATAACACTAAGAGCTGTAAAACAGGTTGCCGTAAGCACTAAAATGTTTGTTGGGAGAAGTGCAGCCAAATCTGGAAGTTAAAGATCCAAATTTGTATAATGCTGGGATGTGATGATAATGATATTTTTATTATGTAAAATTCGTTTTCTCTGCCTTTTATATTCGCTCTACTAGGCTTAAGTCTCCTTTCACAAACCAAGGAGAGACGGTCTCAGGTCATACTACTTTAAGCGGACCAAGTGCGGATTTGCGGAGAAGTGATAGAGGCGTAATGTTGTTAGATTTACTTATAAGAGTGGCGTCATGTTGTTAGATTTATTTGAGCCGCAGAATTTGGCTTCTTACCAGGCTTCCTGATTACCACCTGTTGTAATAACAGAATCCAAAGATTTATCGTGACTTCCAATATCAAACTCTACACGAATTGTTATCCATCCGAGGACCAGCTTCTGTGAACTCTTCTTATTGTTGTAATCCTTTCCTATTACCTACAATTTTGAATTGCATTGTTTAAGTTATATTTCAGTACCAAGTAAAAATATTTAACAATTTACAATAACGGCGTTTAGAGACATAATCCTTATAGAGATATGATATAGCGCTAAAAAAACTTTTGCAAGGTGACAATTATTATGGAGACTCTCCTAATTTTCCTTCATTACATTTAATCAAAAAAAGAAAAGCTAATTTTTCCGTTCCCTTCAAAATTTCTCTGACCTCACTCCAATACCCATGTCCAAAAAACAGCGCTGTCACTCGCAACATCACAGAAACATGGGGTCGATGCATACCCCTGCCGGTCTGACAGCTGTCTTGATGTCAGATGATGACCGAGGGCTCATAATTAATAGTTTGAGAGTCGCTGACGTGCAGTCTGCGCCCTCTGACGGCTACATACGATACTGACCTTTATTACAAGGACTATTTAGTTCGGAAGGAAGGAAGGAAGTAATTAACATAAGCGAGTCTAGGTATGCGTGAGTAATGGCCAGTGGTCTGAAGTAACGAATGCGAATCAATCAAACGAAGTAATTCTTTTTACTTCCATTCAAAAATTGCTTTACGCCATAAAGAATTATATTATTCTTTACTGCACAAAAAAAAAAAAAAAGCCTGAGGTGAAAAAGACTAAGTACAAAGGTGGACTTATTTCTAAAAGAGTGTGTGAGTGGGAGAGATAGTTAGCGGGCATTAATATGACACTACAATATGATAACATTGCACATATACATCTCGAATTTTGTCATCGAGCCGTCCATCCTGTCTGAATCAAATTATTATTATTCTTTACACACTTTTAAGTTTTAGTAATTTAATCCATCATATAACACTTCTGTTAATAGTATGAGGTTTAACTTATTTAATTACGCGCAACATTTACTTTTAACAGGACCGTATATAAAGCAAAGCATTTTTTAAGGACTTAGCAGCTTACTCCTCGAAAAATGCGCCAAAGCTCTTACCAAATGAATAAATTTAAATAAATAATGTTCACGTTACAAGGTACCCTGTAATTGTCGTTCTATTTAGATGTAGTAGTTTATATTTTAAAAACAAACTCGTAACCATTATGCTTAGTTATTGCATGACAGAATGTTAAAAAATAGTGGTTGCGGAAGCTCCACAAAATGGGATCTCGGCCATTTGAGCGAAGGGCTTGTTTCCACACACATACATACATAATATCAGGCCTGTTTTCTCGAAGAGGTAGGCAGAGGCATACTATACGCCCACACTTTGCCAGTTATATTGTTTGTCCCACGTCATAGGTGGCGAGCCTATTGCCGCTTTCCGGGCACTTTTATGTTCGCCAGAACCTCGTTCGTTGATCGGCAGGTGCACCACTTGCAGGTGAGGTTGGCTTGGGCTCCTCAGATTTTGATAGGAGTATAGCACTATACACCTCTGTTTTAGGCTTGTTTCCCTTCGCCATTCAATACGTTTCCCCTAGAGATCTCTGTGCTGGAACTGGAACTGAACATTGCTACCTATTAATGTATATCCCTTTTTAAAACTTGTAGCAAGGTTTCTGCCTATCCCAAATAGTATTTATTAAATATATTATAGTAGTTTGCTTGCTTTGCACGTGGCAGGCTTCAGTAAACGACCTTAAATATTAAAGAAACCTGCTGAATGTTCAAATAGATGAAGACTAAACATCTGTATTATATTTTTTGAGAGAACTTTATAAGAAAATCTAAAAATAAGTACTCGCAAAGGCGTTTGAACCTATTTAGCTCACGTTACAAGGCATTTCAGCATTGCGGATAATAAATAAAAATAAGAGCTTCTCCATGATGGATATCGCCCAGGGGTAATCACAGCTCGCTTCCAGTTTTAAAGGCAAATATATGTTACGTAGAAAAAAATTAGTTTCACATTTACTTGGCTTGTAGAACATAATACCTAAAGGTTAAACACTGAGGACTTTTTAATATTAAATTAGCCTTGTGTTAGAGAAAAATAAACAGACATGACTAATTCAAATAATACCTACTTTTAATATTGTACATAATATTCGGGTTTTCAGATCTTGTTATGTGTAACGGACACATAAAATGATCTGAAAACCCGAAAACCGTACAAAACTGAATAAATTGTAGGTAATTTTTCTGGTTATCTTTTATTTATTGTCTTATGTGCAATAAAGGATTATTATTCAAGTGACGTTTTTAAATTCAAAAAAAATCATATAAAGTTTTTCTGGATATTTTGATAGGTTGTTTTCAACAGTTAACAACATCATAGATGTTCAGAATACGAGTAATAGATTAGGAATATATAATTTGTACAATATAAGAATCAATCCTAACAAACCCAAATGGAAATTTACTATCAATATCTACATACATACATAGATAAATGCTATCACGCCTGTTTCTCCGAAGGGATAGGCAGAGGCAAATTCAACGCCCACACTTCGCCTGCTATATTGTTGGTCTCACGTAATAGGTGGCGAGCCTATTACCGAAAGATCTATTATCGAAATCATATTTTAAAAAAAAATTTATGTCATACCTACATTTCTTTTCGGAAGGCAGTACTCTCTATCAACTGCAATCTAGTCTAAGTAAAAACTAATAAGTAATTTACTTCTAACTGTAACATATTTTTAAGGGAAAAATTTATCAAATAACTCTATTCTCATTGTCTCTATTAAGGCGAAGACACAGTAATAATTAGTCCTACTAGTATCTACATCATGATAAAACTATATTTATATGCAAAAAAATGCATTGTATTTATTACATGTCAAAAATTTCTACAAGAAAAAAAAAACTGCAAGTATGTATGTACGTTTACATATTTTCTACTAACAATAGTAAAAATTCAAGAGCAGAATAGGGCTAAATGCGCTATTAGATCAAAGTGTCCAAATCGAAAGATGCAAATCACCTAAGAAAAATAAGTGTTTTGTCAGGTGAGCAAAATATTTCAAGGGACATTAAAATAACAACAAAAAAGCAATTTCTACGTCTAACTAAAATATTTTTTCATCAGCATATGTCAAAAGTAACTTAATTGAAAACGCCTGTCCAGACGTTAACCCTTGTCGTCGACATTTTGGTGTCTAACCCACAGTCCCTTAACTGTCCTTAATGTGCCATTAGGTACGTAACTGATGCAGGTGCGGACCCTTATCTCCGAGCACATATTTGAGAAGTTTGTAGGAAAAACTGGGGCGGAACTAAAGCGAGCGAATATGGAGGCACAGTATCTCAAATTGATCTGCAGATTTCCGTTCACCGTAACGCGCTTTTGACAGTTCATTTTGGACGAGTCGTTAAAGTCAACATTTTGATTAACTTACTCTAAGTTGAGAATGAATTTTTGTTATTTGAAATAACTTCCTTAATATAGGAATCTTCGCAGTATGTTCATTTATTTAAATAATTGGTTAGTATTCTTTAAATATATAAATAGATATTATATTAAAATTTGTAGAAAATCTTCGTGCTGTTCAAAGTTGTTTGTCTAAACAAGTTGTTTTTCTCTACATCTTAAATTTGCTCCAAAATTATTCGCAAACAAATCCTTTAAATATAGTAAATAAATCAGTTTTTTGAGATTTAGATACGATTTTGTATTTTTTGTAAGACATAAAAATGGTCAGAAAAAAACAATGATATCATAGAAAAACAACAATGAATCATATAATTTATAAAACTGAAAATCCGAAGACCAGAAACTCCTTGTTCTATATAATTTTCACGAAGATCAACCAAAAAAGAGACGGCTTCAGTCTGAGACTTTTTTTTATTTCACCTTTACAAAATACTTTTCTTTATGAAAAGAGGAGAAAATTACTAACTTTCTTTTATCATAAACTAGTATATATTTTAAAAGTAAAAATTTGTCCAATAACGCTTTTCTTATTGTTTCTATAAAGGAGAATACACTTTAGTAATGTGGTCTTAGTCACAATATTGCACTACGCTGGCACTAAACTAACTCAAAAGGTTTTGTCCATCTAAGTTTTCTCACTAGGTCTGTGTTGTCGAGGTGCTGGGACTTATGATCATAATTTTGATCGAGAAGAGTTTGGATGAGTCAATGACCAATGAGCGAGATGAATACAACCACATGCGACAACAAATAAACTAAGATCAGCCAATCAAATGGTTGGCTAATGAATGGCCTTCTCAAACATACAATACAAAAGATATTAAGTAAACTGAAAAATACAAAAGCTTTAATTTTAGATCTAGCATGGAGGTTACTATCAGGGCCGTCTTTGAACTATTTGAGGCCCTGGGCACGTTAGGATCATGGAGCCTCTATGACCTTGAGAAAGCTCACTCATTCCCATTTGTCAAAAAGTTCAAGCTATGTTGTACACGGTATAGCTATGCGCATGCAGCAAGCTAAAGCTAATAAGCAAGTAGGTATTGGAGTAAGTCATTATCATCAAACTTTTCAAAAAAATATGTTTTTCGGTAATATCGGTTATCATTTGGTAATCTGGCAGGAACTAGGGGGCCCCATTAGATCGCGGGGCCCTGGGCACGTGCCCATAGTGCCCAGTGGGGAAGAGGGGCCTGGTTACTATCCCTCTCTAATATACAATATAAAACATTGTAAGAAGACTGAAAAACATAATTCTCTTTTAAAATTTTATGTAGAGGTACTGGGCAAAACCTTATTTTACCATGACTAGGGTTCGTTGCACCATCTGTATTGTAACAGCCGGCTGACCGCTCAAGTTGGTGGATGTATGCAAATTATTGTATGAGTAAATTTCCTTCCCCTTCTGCTTAATAAAATGCTTTATCTAAACGTTTCTGTTTTTAATGATGGTAGTAGACAATTAAGAGAAAGTATAATTTTTAGTGCAGTATTTTAGTTCAGCAAGTTTAAAAAAAAACTTTGAGATAATTTTCGCAAATTCGCAATTTCCCGCAAAATTAAGAAACAACTCAACACGTCACGTGTTTCGCTGATGCAAATTTCTCGTTTCAGCGTTGGTCGTGTATACATCGTTGTTCTGAGGTTGTCTGATATTTTGCCTGAAGATTCCCGATGTCATTACACCCTAAATATAGCCCTTACAAAACACGTGCCGTGTTAAATTGTTTCTTAATTTATCGGAAAAACGCGGTTACGCGAGAAATGTCACAAAGTTAGTTTAAAAACCATCGCTTTCGTACCTATAATAGATTTCCGCAAAGTAACGCCTGAAGCAAAAAAATATTTTTTTTAGCTCCATTCAAACTCGACCGATGTGATAAGACCGAGAATCAAAAGCGTTAACATTAACACAAGGGGTTAATGGGACTAGAACAATGTGTTACTAACATTGTTTTTTTCTTTTCAATAACGCCTTCGTGCGTTTAGCACATTTAGCCAGTGTCAAGTTAGAGATATATTAATAACATATAGTTAAATCATAGTAAATGAGAATGAGTGGTGATAAAGATGATAAATGGTAAATGACATGCCCTCCCCCTAAGCCCCTTGAGTCCTTAGTAAAGATGTGGACCTATACTGAGATCTCACATGGACTTCTTGAGAGAATTTGATAAGTTATGTTGCACTGTTTTGTTTAATTTACCAAAACTTATGAACGTTCACAAACACTTAACGATTAATAATCCACCGTTATTACACATTAATGTTCGAAATATCAGATGATATGTTAGAAAATAAAACAAAACTGCAGACATGACGCTTCACTTTCCCGCCAAAAAGTCCCCTAACATTGTTAGTAAGGTTATAGTTTTTTTTGTAAAGCAGTTATGACAAAAAGTCTATTTTATAAGCGGTGTGTACTTCCGTAGTTGATACTACCAACTGTATTTTTGTATTTTTACCAACATACTACCAAATGTGACAAGGCACTATAATATGCTACGAGTGTATAAAAATTAAACGCAAGCCTACGACGAACATCATTACACTATAACTCACGTGACCAGAAACATTTTTGTGGAAACGAACTCAAATAAAGAGTTTCTCACATCATTAAACTGCGAAGTTTAAATATAAACTGAGGCACGAGGATCTTGATAAAATTTATGATTTGAATTGTACGCGACATTAGAAACATTTATCATTTTCGCGAACTTTCGTGACGTCTCTGCTACTCAGAGACTCTTTGGGAAAGTCACATACTTCCATTCTTTTATATTATTTTACGTCATTTTTGATGACGTAAAATAATATAAAAGATTTGAGCAATAAATAAAATTATTATTATATGGCTTAAAAGGTTGGAACCTTTAAGCAAATCATCATATCCTGGCATTATCCCGGTTGCCCTAGACTTAAGCTTAGGGTCCAAGGTCTGCTCACTGGTTTAACCAGATTTAGCTGAATTTCAGTTGTGTCATGGAGCGACTGCCGACTGACATCCGCAACTGAGAGGAAAACATCATTTTATGGTTAAACCAATTGTCAGAAGCGCTCGTAGCTCTGCGGTGCTCGGTGGTCGGAAACGATCACCAAAGTACAGCAGAGTTTACAGAGGTCAGTCCTTGGATGGGTGACCGTTTGTGTGGCATTTGATATCGAGCACTTCCGTGCTTCGGAAGGCACGTTAAACCGTTGGTCCCGGTTATCACTAAATGTGGTAGTCGTTAAGCCATGTTAGAGGCCTAATGGGCGGCTTGAAAAATTCTAACAGCAGGACGCCATACACCTGCCTCCGCCAATTCGCACTGGGTCAGCGTGGTGGAGTATGACCCAATACTCTCACACCTTGATATGTGTGAAGAGGCTCGTGCTCAGTAGTGAGGCGTTAATGGGCTTTGATGATGATGATGAATTGTCAGTATGTTAGATGGCACCGACTTCCTAATAACGACTTAAAGAGGCACCGAGCAAGATATAAAAAAAAATCCCTAAACAAGTACTTGGTTATGAAAAAAATATCAAAAAAAAGTTGTAAATATTAAAACAAAATCAAATAATTTGGGTTTTCTCGAACTATGAAAATGTAATGTGGTCCAGACACTTAATGTCAGAATTTTAGACCGCATTCTTTATAAGTTTTTACACTGAAAATAGAAGTACTAAATTTTTCATGGTGGTTATCAATCAGTAGATAAAAGTTATTTTCTAAACATCAAAGTCACCGATTCAAAGTATCTAAGTATCGATTTTTGATGTTTAAAAAATACCAAAATAAAGAAAACTGGGTTCTGACGCTTTCCTTTCAAGTACATAGAAACAATTGTGATCTGAGAGTGTTGACTGCTGGCATTTCTTGACATAAACTCAGATACCTAGTAATAAGTGACTAATGGATACTTCTCTGCTTTTATATTAATGGAGTCAGTCATGCAAAGTCATTTTTGATGAATTTAGTTTTGGTTTTTAATATTAACTTAGAATAATGTCGTTCTAAAAATGTCGTCGTAAAAACATATAAGTAATGTTGAAAACATATTGTTGTTTTAATGTGATTTGTAAGTAAGTTGTAAATTAATATCAGGCATATTCGTGGCGCCTAGAGAATAAGCGGTCAGAATAAAAGCTTAGCGGTGTTCAACGTTCCTTCCGCTTGAGTGGCATTTGATATCGAGCACTTGCTTTCATACATATTAAGTGGTTAGAAGCGCACTTGTGTGACTTGTAAAATATATCTAACAGCACGATGCCACACTCCTACTTGCGCCAATCAGGAGGGGGAGAGAGAGGAGAGGGAGAGGATAAATAATAAACTGGATTCCTCTCACCTTGGCTTATAGGAGGCAAGTTAATAGTCCTTAAAATCACATATTTTTTTAAGCTATTGCATAGCTTCTATTGCGGGCCTTGAGCGTGTAGACAAATTCCAAAAATTACGTAACGAAAAAACCTAATACCCCCCACTCCGACCGGCACAGCGGTGATACTTTTTAGTTTTTCCATCTATCGATAAACAGCAGAAATTTTAATGACTTTTTGAAATATCATGCATGCCTTTAGGTGGCATTGGTTGTATCGGCGTTACTGCGCATTCGTAATCCCCTTCTTCGCCCCGCAATCTGGTGACTCATGCCTGCTTAGAGTTTCAAGTTTTTCTTAGAAAAACTACTGCATAAATAAATAATTATAATAAGTTAAAAAAAATGCTATGCAATAGCTTTACCGCGGCAGTTTCAGAGTGCCATACGTCTTTTTTTAAATGTCTGTTGTTTGAAGTTGCCCTAAACGCAATCCCCCCCGACTGGTCTCCACCTTGTCGTGGTGGGGGGGCTAAGTACCTCCCGGTAGGGCGCAGGAGGCGCTAGGGAAAAGGTAACACCCAGAGACCGACGACTCTGGGTGCCCTTAGTACTGACTACCGGGGGGGAAACTAAGAGTGACCTATGGAGGGCGCAGCGGGTAGGCTAGGAGGGCCGGGGGCAGGGGGCCCCTGCTGTCTAACCATGGACCCTCCGGGAAGTCGGCCACACACGCTATGGTCGCAGGGGGAGGTAGGAGGGGCGCGCCCACTGCGCCTCTCTGAGGAGGTCCTCCCGGTTTTGGTCCGGGGGACGTTGGCCGCAGGCGGGGTGTCAGAAGCTGCAACCCAGGTACTGGCCCCCTCCTCTTTCTCGACAAGCGGCGGGCGTCGTCAGAAGATTTATAGTGGGTATTGCTGCTGGCGGTCGTGTCTGCCGGTGGTGAGTCCCACACCCCCTTTCGGTCCCCCTTTGGCCGAAAGGCAGTGCGTAAATGCATTTTGTTACCGACGTAAAACAAAAAAAAAAAAAACGCAATAGAACTCAGAACTACTATTATCTAAAATAGCACTGACAACTTAAATAAAATTACATAATAAACTTACTTACCAAACGCTTAGGTCTTAATCTATTTATCAATGTATCTTCTTTTGAAAAAGCTGCTGGCTAACTTGTCAACGACATCTGTTTGACACAAGCCCTTAATAAGGTCCTTTGATTAATTAATTGTCTTGTAGGGAGACTGCTCGGAAGACGACAGTGACAGGACACTCACAATCTTCCACAAATTAATAACAACCTTCCATGGGCCAGTGGAAATGGTTCATTATTTTGGCAACATGACGCTTGTTTTGAAAATAACTTATAAATAAAACAAATATAAATATCCTCTTACAATCACACCAATTATTGAGCTACAATTTAAGTATTATTAACAACTAGTGTTATGGATACTAATGAACGGATAAACATACTTATATACATTTATTGTAAATAGATACTTAAGATACATAAAAAACACTCAGATCAGTACAAATATTCATGTTCAACGACTTTTCATGTGTGGGAATCGAGCGGAGTGCAGGTATACTCACTTCCACACCATATCGGTGGTCAAATATATATTGTGTGAATTAATAAGTTCATTAATTTATTTTGTCGACCGATATGGCGTGGTGGCGAGTATACCCGCTCTCCGCTCCAAGGTCGAAGATTCGATTCCCACACAGGACAAATATTTATATACATGATCATGAATTTTTGTTCTGGTCTGGGTGTTTCCCTATGTATGTCAAGTATGTATTTACAAAAAAAGTATTAAAGTATATTTATCCGTTGTTTAGTATCCATAACACAAGTTCTTAATGATACTTATCTTAGAACTGAATAATTGGTGTGATTGTTAAAAAATATTGTTATCTATTATAGAAGCGGTGTTTAAAGAAATCCACTTCCTTACCTACCTACAATTTCATTAACAATTCTAGTTAAACTGAAATTAAGCATCGCTCCCCCGTTTACGGTTCGATCAATAACTATCAACCCTCAATGGATGCCTGGCGACCGCAGCGCGGAATTGATGCCGCAGACATCGGCACATCCTGTAGATTTCCGACCGTTCTCGCCGTTGAGTAATGCGTTCGCCTTAACGACCTCGTTTATATGACCCCCTGTATATTATGGGATCTCTCTTGAAGTCGGCTAATATATTTGTGAAGCAAAGGTATTCGTACTTTGATGGAGTTATGTTAATGTGTAATTGGAATCGAATCGATTTACAAATTAATTAATGATTTTTTTATTTTTATAAACTAATTATTATTATTTATAGACCCTTAAAAGGGATTATCCAATCATCTTAGAACCCCAAGCCAATCTTACCTGCTGATTAACGGACAAGGCTCTGGTAAACATAAAAGAAACCGGCGTGATTGTATATATGTAAAGCCTTAAACACAGCGCACTCTATCCTCAAACTAAGCAAAGCTTGTGCTATAAATACAAAAACAAGAATACTTTCCAAAGACATACTTAGTAAACTAGAATAAATATTCCTGAAATTAGATACAAATATTTATCCTGAGTGGGAATGTAACCTTTGTGGCTAATAAACTCTCCGCATTAAATTGGTCGCGAATATTTAAACTATGTATCAAAATAAGTATTAATATGACATAATAATAATTTATGTTGTTACCATATTGTTGGTTTTTTTTTTGTTATCTTTTTTACTCTTTGTAATAACTTACTTCGTAAAGTTTAGAATAGTGGAAAATGTGAACCTTTCCTATTTAGGTAACAAATTAACAAATTGTTTATTTGAGAAATTTTTTATTTTAATCCGTATTTATTATAACTATAAATTAAGCTGAACCATATTTCATTGCCGTAATAAATAAATCATATTTTTTTTATTTTAATTTGCGTAAATGTAATGTAATTCACGTATAATTGTTTAAGATTATTTTCATTATTACTTGTACTTAGTAATTTGTACTTAAATTTATTTTATTTTATTTCATTTCTATTATATTGATCCAAAAACAGCTCTCCGTAATTTCGCACCCATTGCACAAGTTCTAATTAGTTCGAGACTGAATTTCGCTGGGTGAGGAGTGTAAGCAAATTTATAATCTATACCCATTTGCATAAATAAATATCCTTAATGTGTGCCATGAGAGCCTTTAACGACCTTCTCAAATGAGCTTTGTGCTTGGCTGTATGCGAGGAGCCATCAGATCTCCAATAATCTCTGTTCCCATTACTGGTTGTTATAGTTTCATGTTAGTATATTCAGGGAGAATTTGGGTGTTCTGTCGTTAGGTATTGTGCATTGCCCGTCCCTCGAAAAGTTGTGACAAGAGAGAGATTAAGTTAAAGTCAAAATCATTTATTCAAGTTTGGCTCAAAACAGTAGATAGTAAAAGAACAGGCAAGAAAATCGTCAAGGTTATTCTTTTCTTCCGCCAGTAACAATAAAATGTACTACCTTGACAAATTCTGACAAAGAACTCATTTGTTTTTATTTTTTTATTATGGTACCGCTCATATCTTTTTCATTGTTGTTAAAAAAGTATATCGAATTTCCATTACCTATGTGTTTCATGTTTGACGCATCTAAATGATCATGTTGATCTTAAAGACAATAAAGTATTTTTTTTTAAATTTATTTTACTTAGTAGTAAAACAATATTTGACAAGAGTTAGTAGAGCTAGAGTGAAAATTTGCGTAAACCTAGAAATTTTCTATTTGAGCGACAAAATTAAGGCAGATAGGTGATACCACAGGTATAGATATACCATAGATAGCGCAAGATTTGTATTGAAATCAAGCGTGACGACTTTTGAACACATTATTTGACGTCACTGCCCATATTTAGCGACGAGAAATACAAACTGATTCATCGACACTGATGCCGTAAATCGCACAAATTTAAAATTAGAAGTGCTGAGTGAAATGTTTAACAATGTTAGTTATATTTTTTTTATAGTTCGATCGTTGATATTCACTTATTTTTACAAAGACAAGATATAAGATTAGAAGCCACTGGCTCTCTGCCCATCCAATTTTCTTTGTTGACGCACTGTGAAGCTGCCGAGATTATCTTAACAAAGCAAAGCCAGAGTTCGAACGCCCCTGAAACAATGTAATCACTCGGAGAATCTATTGGGAGGAACAATTACACTTCTTTTAGCGGATCACGTGTCTTGTCTTTGAGAGATTATGTTGTGTAATGCTACTAAAGAGCCTTAAGTATATTGTAAAGCTCCCCAAAGCAGTGATGAAAGGCGTGTTGTAGTGATGAAATACCGTTTCCGTACTAACGGCGTAAGTAAAGTGAGTCGATTTTACAAAATATTTCTTTATTTTTGGGACAATGTCCGATATTAGATAACTACTCTTAATCAAATAACATATGTTGGAGAGGCGGCTTGCTTCGACTCTTTGCATAATTAAAATTAGTATGGGAATAGTTTTATTACCCCTAGCTCTAAGATAAGTGGAAATTAGAGAGGTCGGAGAAATTATAGAACAAAACAAAAACCTTCCTCAAAATAACAAAACAAATTCAGCTGGTCCTCAACCTCATGAGTACAATAACTATAAAACGGGGTGTACACAGTCAAAATTTAAGTAACCATAAAAATGTTGGTTAAATAGCAGAGGTCACACTAACCGACTGTTGAGCACGCAACTTTATGTCGTAAACGCTCGCCACTTCGTAAATGGAGAAAGTCATTAGTAAATAAGGGTGTGTTCATAAACGCAATGACGTCATCAGTTTCCAAACTTGAAACATACTTGTAAATAGAATTTCCACGCTCAGTACCCACTTGTATGCCTACCCCTAAAGTTATATTGGTAATTATTTAGCTGCAGCATTTACAGAGATGAACCAAAATATTTGTATTCCAGAGTTAACACATGATATTAATACCATGCCTAACATACATCTTTTATACGAAGGAGAACATGTCATGACTGACAAGCTGTGATCGCGGTTTCGTTTGGGAAGAAGTCAAAACGATTTAATACCCGCTAATAAAAGCATTAAGACTTCCATTTTATTTAGTGCTAGATCAATTGAATTGATAATAAGGATGATTTCGATAACAGACACAAGGAGCTGACCATGCTCCTTGATAAAAGATAAGCTGACCTCACTTTGCATAGCTATAAAATAAAATATATTTAAAGTCACGATTTGAACTCAGAGTGGTAAAGAAAACAATCTTCGGCTCCGCTTCTTCTTAACATTTAGTTTCGATGTTAGCTGGTTGTATAGTTTTAGTAAGTTAAAATTTTGTTATGAAATGATAAGACACTGATCTGAAAACAATCTTGTGTGACGAAAGCATATTGAAGAAAAATTACAAGCGATTTAATATTATCTTCACAAGATAGTTGTTGGTGTCTTAATCAACATACTAAAACAGAAAGCAGTACAAAACAACGACATAAAAGGCCAACTAACTTGGCATAACGACTTTCAAATGTTTCAGGCTAAATATGCTTGTCATGAACGGAAACGCTCGATATCATAATCTACAGAATCCGTCACTCATCTTTAAACTAAGGTCTGTAAGAGCTGCTCAGTTTCATAGATAATTTCCAATATCCTAGTTTCGTGGCGCCACATAACATATAACCTATTATTATCATAAGAACACCATAAACCAGCATTGTAATATCCATTCGCATTAAGATGTGGTGATTTCAATAAGGCTATAAATCGTGCCCCAGTTGAATAGCCGTAATATTGGCATACTATCGTTAACTAGACTCCATAATAGAGATAGCCCGTGTGAGGCCATAGCGTGTTGATTGCTTCTAATTCGCATTGTTTGTTTGAGTAGTTGGTGCGTGTAGGTGTTGCAAGCTGCTTTATCGTGTAATATGTAATATAATTATGCAGGGTGCATATGTACTGGGCTCCAAAGTTCTTGGTATCCAACCTTAGGAGCCCAAGCTAAACTCACCTGCAAGTGGTGCACCTGCCAATCAATGGACGAGGCTCTGGCGATCATTACAGTTTTCGGTAAAAAGCAATAGGTTCGCCACTTATTACGTGGATCAAAAATATAATTGGCGAAATGTTGGCAAATAATATGGCTCTGCCTACAGCTTCGGGGAAACAGGCATGATTATATGTGACATATATTTATTAGATGGAAGACCTTTTTACGACTCGTAGGTCGCATTTCATACTTCATATTTCACCTGATAACTGAACTTAGAATAAGCCTCACTAATTGTTTTTCACGTCGATCGATCTCAAACTACTTGCATTCGCCGGATTCTCACCGTCTTGTCCAGATCATAGATCCAACGAGCAAGAGGCCATCTTTTAATACGCTTGCCGGTTTGCTATCCCCATAATCACCTTATATACAAATGATATTTAATTTCAAAATAAATTTAAGAATAAAATTTAGGTAGGTAGTTATTTCTTTTAAATAATAGCTTCGTGCGTTTAGCATATTTAGCCAGTGTTGCCCTCTCCCTCAAAACCCCTTGAATCCTCAGTAAAGATGTTGGACTATACTGAGATCTCACATGGACTTCTTGAGATAATTTGAAAAGTAATGACGCACTGTTTTGTTCACAAACACTTATCGGTTAATAATACACCGTTCTTACACATAAATGTTCAAAATATGACGCAGCAGAACACAGAAGCAGACGCAGACATGACGATTTACTTTCCCGAATCCCAGGTACATAGTGGTTACCACAGATAACGAAGTAACAGCACATTTAATGTAATTTTCAGTTATAACATTAAAACCTGCTTCATTCATAAATTGTTGGATCTTTGTTTAAAGCTCATTAAACACAAAGTTAAAGGTCATAATTATATCTCCACACTGACGATGAGGCTTTTGATAGCTAATTTATATGCAAATTTATATGACGACCGATATGGCGTGGAGGTCAGTATATCTGCACTTCACTCGAGAGGTCGTGAGTTCGATTCCCACACAGGACAAATCTTTGTGTGCATAAACATGAATATTTGTTCTGGTCTGGGTGTTCTCCTATGTATCTTAAGTATTTATTTACAAAAAAAAAAGAATTTATGTATGTTTATCCGTTATTTAGTATCCATAACACAAGTTCTTAGTGATACTTATCTTGGAACTAAATGGTGGGTGTGATTATAAGAGAATATTTATTTATTTTATTATTTATATGCAAATTGTTACACGAGATTAAATATTTAAACGACAGAAAGATAATATAATAGCATTTAAAATTCATAAACTGACCATAGTTTATAATTTTCAGTACCTTTTTTATTCGAATGGAAAATCATATAATGACCTTCTCCCACTGAGGATGGAGCTGGAGGGTGTGTCAGACTTTTACTGTCTACAACCATCCATGTTCCTTCTTAAGCCTGCTACATCCCAAGGCTGCGGTAACCCTTTCAAATAGTCCCGCAGCCCTGGCAGGCTTAACCCCTTCACTGTGCTGACATATCATTAAGGCGCGCGTGGAACACGAACGCGCCGTCGACGCGGCCTGTCGCCTATATAAGGCGGACGGGCGTCGAGTTACCGCCCACAAATAAATATCAGTATCTGGAGGGAGACTAAGAAAGGACAGCCTACATGTACATCAGACTGTATTCTTGTTTATCATAAACATATTCATGTTAAAAAAAATATATCTGTAACGTATTGCGATATTCGGTTTCAAAGAACTTATTAATTCTCAATAGAATGTCCTTAGGGTTTAGTCGATTACATACCTGTAAATTGGTTTATAAAAAGTGACCTCAAATGAAACCTTTTTTTTAATTTACGGGAAACGTTTTAAAATGCATGGTTTATTTTTGCTCGAGATGTTCTAAGCCAATAAATATGATTCTTTCTTACCTACTTCTTATAGGAGAAGGAGAGATACTTCTTATCTACCTAGATATCTTGGTTGCCAAAACACTGCATCTCAGGTTAATATCTGTCGGGTTAGATCGTGAGTGCACGCCTTATCCCGGCGACGATGTTAGGAGTCGAATTGATGTGTTTAATAACGGAAACGCTTCTTAAATCAGAACTATAGTAACTGGATGAGGCTTTTGTTGTATTTCCCTATCATAGGTATTCTAAAAATAATACAATACTGGCAGTATATGGCAGAATTATTGAAATACAATCTCGGTAAGAACGACCTTTTTTTTTTAAGTCGGTAACGCACGCGCACGCCTCCTTGTGCGACCAAAGCGTGTGTAGCCGACTTCTCGAGTTCTCGGGTCTCTGAGTGTTACCTTTTCCCTAGCGACTCCTTCGTCCTAACGGGAGGTACTCAGCCCCACCTCCACGTTAAGGTGGAGACCATTCGGGGGGAACCGCTTATTGCGACTTTTATTAATGCTGTTTCACGACTATTGCCGGGTGATAGTTTCATTTGTGTAGCGATTTTATTTAAATGATAAAAGTTCTTATCGCCCCTTCAGAGCTTATCGCGATGTGAAGTTCATATCACATCGGAATAACTATCACTCCTTAAGAATTTTAACTTTCCTGCACTCCCAACAATGATATTAATGAACTCATTTAAATTATCTGTACCGTTACAGTGATAATCATTTATATAATAAAGATTTTGAATATTGACTTTTGTACATATATATCGCCACATCACCAAGCCAATTCCAGCAGCTTGATACCATTGTGTTTGAGACCAATAGGGATGTCTATTAAAATGCCTGCGGGGACGTAACAGTCGACTGCGCGGTTCTCTAATGTCCTCGTCTCTCCTAACGCGACCGATTTCTGAACTAATATCGGACACTGACGAAAATGATCTGCAATCAATTTTATAGGTACTTAGACAGTATTTCGGTTTTAGCTTTACGTCAGTTTTTTATTTTATTAGGTCGGGGAAAAAGTCTTTTCGCATAACGTAGGTATAAACTTATTATAAAATTTTTTTTGACTGTACTATTTGTGTCTGGCTGGTTTTGGTAACATTAAAAAGGTTCCATTATAAAGAAAAGAAAAAAATAAAAAAAAGTTGTTTCCCGCTATTTTTCATTTGTTTTTCTCTCCGTTAAAATGAGTGAATCTAATGAAGAAATTCGATACATTTTAAAATTTTATTATAAAAAAGGCAAAAATGCAACTCAAGCAGTGAAAAAAAATTGTGATGTTTATGGACCTGATGCAGTGTCAGTAAGAGTAGCACAAATTTGGTTCAAACGTTTTCAGTCCGGAAATTTTGATGTTAAAGATGCACCTCGCTCTGGTCGCCCTGTTACGAATAAAATGGACGCCATTTTTGAAAGAGTGGAGCAAGATCGGCATATTAGTAGTTACGATGTAGCTGAAGAACTGGGAATTGACCACAAAACAGTTTTGACCCATTTGAAGAAAGCTGGTTATACAAAAAAGCTCGATATTTGGGTGCCACACGAGCTCACTCAAAGAAACTTAATGAACCGTGTACTCATTTGCGATTCATTATTGAGACGTAATGAAACCGAGCCGTTTTTGAAGAGATTGATAACTGGCGATGAAAAGTGGATCACGTACGACAAGAACGTGCGAAAAAGGTCGTGGTCGAAAGTTGGCCAGGCTTCACAGACTGTGGCCAAACCTGGCCTAACACGAAATAAGGTGATGCTGTGTGTATGGTGGGATTGGAAGGGCATTGATTATTATGAGCTTTTACCGCCCGGCAAAACCATCGATTCTGATCTTTACTGCCAGCAACTGATGAGATTAAAGGAAGCAGTCGAGAGAAAACGGCCGGAATTGATCAACAGGAAGGGTGTGGTCTTTCATCACGATAACGCTAGACCACACACATCTTTAGCCACTCAGCAAAAATTAAGAGAGTTCGACTGGGAGGTCCTAGTGCATCCACCATATAGCCCTGACCTTGCGCCTTCAGATTTTCACCTGTTTCGGTCTCTGCAGAATTCTTTAGGTTCTGTAAGGTTGACCTCAAGAGAGGACTGCCAAAACTATTTGTCCCGTTTTTTTGATCAGAAGTCCCAAAGTTTCTACAGTAACGGGATAATGTCTCTGCCCACAAAATGGCAGAAAGTTATTCAACAAAACGGTACATATATATTGTAAATAAATGTAAATAAACTTTGAAAAAAATGTCTTGACTTTTCATACAAAAATACGAAAAGACTTTTTCCCCAACCTATTATTTCTCTAAGCTAAGAGGTGAAAGGAGGCCCGTGCTAGGTAGTATGGCGGTAATGTCGTAAATTCTCGAGCCGAGAGAATAAATAGAGGACCGACTGATACGCTTGATAGTGAGTGTAATACGAGACACAGAGAGCTTAATTTTATCGTAAAGTTTTTCAGAACTATCTCCATAATTTAATTAAAACCGATCCTATGCTAATTTTCAGTATACAGGATCCTGTAATATTCTTTAGGTTTAAGATGACAATAAATATAGATTGTTAGTAAGATAAAGTCTACCCCAGTCATTTGATGATTTTAGGTACTTATATTTCGGGTCGCCAATTTTTTTATACTACTAATTTGCAATGGCACAAAAACGGTTAGCCATAATATGTTGTTTTTTGCATAATTACACTCTTCATAATCGTTGGTCTTATTTCACTTCGTTTAACTTATATCGGCATATTGTTCTTTATCAAATGCGACATTCGGCGAAACAATTCGCAATCCCGAAAGTTCGCAATCACTAAATATTAATATGAACAAATTTAAAAAGTACAAAGTAAAAAACGCCTGTGCATTTATATACTTTTATAACTTTCATACTAACGTAGCATGCAGAATGCAAGCAGCCATGCAGCATGCAAGCAGACATGCAGCATGCAAGCAGCCATGCAGCGTGCAAGCAAACAGAGCATGTAAGCAGCCATGCAGCATGCAAGCACGCATGCAGCTGCAAGCAAGCATGTAACATGGTTTTAGTCACGGCTCCGGCGCTGTAGGGCCTTAGGACTAAAATTAGGACTTTTAATTCTTAGATTAAATTATTATGCTGACAAAACAATTGTAAGGCGAAACAATATTTATTAGTTTTGAGTTTAGGCGTATTTTCCACCCGAGAATTAAAATGGCAATTTTTTTAATTTATATTTGGCTCATGTTCTAACGTATAGCTTGAGAAGAATTGGACAATTGGAAACTAATCAAGGTTATTTTTCTCCCGCTAACCTAGATGAGCTTAAAGTAGCCTAACACGTGAATACCTTACATAATTAACATAACATACAGCCAAGAAACAGACTATCGATTTTTTACGTCAATGAGTGAAAATTACTTAGCGTAGGTATCGTAGGTAGGCATTTAAGGCTTAATTTTAAATAATTCCGAAACTTTTTCTAAAGAGAACTAAAACGTATCTTTCTTGATTTTCTTGCTTGCTTTCAAGTAGAAACAATATTAATTAAAAATTATGGTATAATAATAAAAATTTAATTACTATCGCTGAAAGGTTAAAAAATTATGCCTCTATAAAAACGCTTTCATGGCCAGAGAAAATTACTGTTTTAGCAATTAGTAGCAATAAACTCTTGGGCTTTTAATAACTACGGTATAAAATTACGCCTTAGCTGCTGAAATATGAAAAACATGTTTATGACATGGCCGACGATATCGTTGGTAACGCTTACGAACATACACTGCTGAAAATTTAATATACTTATTTTTAAAGTGCTTTATTAATCGCAAGCAATATTAAATGAATTTAGCTAGCCGTGTGTTAAAATTTATTATTCTAATTTTTTTTGTATGTAATCTATTTGTAACGTAACTTTGTGAGAAAGGATTGGAAATTGTACCCCAAAAAATTCCTTGAAATGCGTACCATTTTACGTAATATAAAATCAAAATATGTTATATTTTTCATCATCCACATTTCCATTCCATTTCATTTCAATGTCAACAAGTTATCTAATTTTTTATATACCACAAGGATCACTGAAGCATTTGGCCACTTGATGTAAAACTCGACATAAAAACCAGACTGCACCATCTGCCCGCAAAGAACATTGCACTTCTTAAGACACGCCTTCCTTTTGGACTGCATCGACTGCTTACCATCAGGCAGGGTGTAGTCTTCTTCTTCTTCCATTTAAATAATGGCTTCGTGTGGCTAGCACTAGGGTGTAGTCATTATGACGTGTCACATTAAAAAAAAAACACGTCGCCTCATCTTCTTCACCCTTGAGTATGTATTGCAATGCTCGAACAAAATAGATAGATAATAAATTTATTTTCACACGCATACAACACACTTATACAATACAATAAAATTAAACGAGAAATACAAAAAAATAATATGACAACCAGGATACTTTTAGGTTGGGCTGCAACATTGTTATCACAAAAATATGCTTTTTCATCGTACAAGCGGTACATTCTATAGACTATTATATACCAACAGCTTTTAAACCTTAAACTAGTTAACCGCTCAGTTGTACGGATTTATAATAAGCTTTTTTCAGGCTTTACTTATATTTATTTATGTTTAGCTCAACTCAATATACGGGGCGTACAGGTTCACCAATAGCTTTCACGAGCTGATAAACGTAGTAGAAGACGGCCTATCATCCGATTAACAGACGATCTGGTCAAGACGGTGGTAGTCGGTGCATGCAGGCGCCTCGAGATCGCTCGACGTAGAAATTAATTGGGGAGACCTGTGTTCGGATTGTTCAGCAGTGGACTTCTAATGGCTGCTATGATAAATATTTAATATAATATATACTCAGAGAAGATATTAAGAATACGAACACATATTTTTATGCTAAGCTCCAATATACCTATACCTACTTTTTAAAAATGGAAAGGAGATCGTCAGACAGATAAAAATGTTTACGCAAAGGAGAAATCAGGACCATCAGTAATGAGAAACAAGACACTAAGAAAAATACTAAAACATTTCCTTAACAGTAAAATTGTGGAGTCAAAGACTCGATTCGAAGACGTACCTAATTAAGCAAAACGTATAAAGTGCTCATTAAATACGGATTTTATGTTTCATGACCCCATGTGCTTAACACTTTTTATGAATAAATACGACTCCTTCATTCAAGCTTTAATAATACAAAGTTCTTAGTAAAAGTAACCACTTAAACACTCATTCGACAAGGATTTTCGCAACCAAAGTTAAGGTGAATTGCAAATCTGTTCAGTTCAGTTCAACTTCAAGGGAACGAGGGAGTCTCCGCAAATATTTGATGCATATTTCATGGGCTCCCGACGTTTGCCGGGGAGAAAGAAGTACACCACTTATTTTGAGTCTGGGTTTCTCGGGAATCTTTTTATGTGAAAAGTGCATGCGTTATAGAACCTTTAGAAGTTTGCACTTATATGAGAAATGATTACTGAGGTATATCTGCCTTAGACAAAGAGAAGCTTGTCAAGGTACGGTTTATTTATATATTTAATCTTTATTGCACCCATAAATGTCATACAAAAGTGAACTTATGTCAAAGGCATTTTCTACCAGTTATATATCGGTGTCGCTTCCAACTCATTACAATTTTTTTTTAAAAAAAATTTTCAGTAGACATTTGTATTTAAGGCTCAAATTTGTATCTTATGTTTGAACTTAAAGTTTCCCTTTGTCTCGTACCTTTGGAACAAGCTCTGCTAGTTTAGAAATACATGCCGCAGTTTGAGATGTCTATATTTTTGTAAGAAAGCAGTGATATTTTCACATAAATATTACTGTATAATAAACCGAATACAATAATCTATAGTTAAAACTAATCTAAATATTAAAAGCTAGCATCCTTCTCTCTTCTAAGTTGCCATACCCTACAGGGTCCATATTGTATCTGTGATATTATAAATGCAATAAAGACATTGAGTAATGAGTATAATAAAGAGTGCTTTATGATCAATTAATTTTATTGTTCTACAGATTGGTGGGTATTGTGGTTATAAAGTCATGAAATAAACATTTCGCTTAGGTTAAAAATAATGAAACAACCTGCATACTCTGCTATCAGTATGCCCGTGGTTCAATACCGGCGTCTGGTTTTGTTTGCAGTGCCTATTTCTCTGCATCCGAATCTCTAGGAACATATCTTGCATCCATATAAGACTTGTCACCCTGCTATTTTACGGTTACTAAGACTAACATTCAAAGCGTATTTAATGTTAACCATTTATAAAATACTGTAAATTGTTGAATACATTTGTCTGTATTTACAGTTAAGTTGATTACTTAGGTGAATTAAACTTTAATAATATCTAAACGCATTTAGAACTATAAATAAAGTAGTGTATAAATGTGCGCTTCATCAATATGTTTTGCATGCATTTTAAATTAAAAATAAGTGATATGAAAAAGAATTAAAAAAATATATAATTTTGTCTTTTTTTCAAAAGTTTTTAGTGATACTTATCTGGGAACTAAATAATTAGTGTAGTGGTATGACTATCGGACCGTGGAAGCTTGGCAGGCCGGTGGTGTGGGATGCGACCTGTGCAGATACCGTGGCTCCCTCGCATGTTCGCGCGACATCCCTTCGTGTCGGGGCTGCTGCGGTAAGTGCTGAAAGTCGCAAACGGAACAAGTACGCGAATCTGGGAACTAATTATTTATTTGTTCCGTTTGCGGTGGAGACAATGAGTCCATGGGGGCCGGAGGCAAAGCAGCTTGTCAGGCATTTAAGTACTCGCCTTATTGATGCCTCCGGTGACAAGAAGGCTGGCAGCTACTTTTGCCAGCGTATTAGCCTGGCAATCCAAAGAGGAAATGTTGCCAGCGTTCTTGGCACCGTACCCATGGGCCCACAGTTGGAAGACATCTTCTATTTATAGTTTTAAGTTAAGGTAGTTTATTTAAGTTGTTTAGGTACTATTATCTTTTTGGTGTTCTTAATGTCATACATAGTTATATTTTAAGTTAAGTTATTTGCCATTAGTGTAATTGTCGGAAAATATCGTAATTTTTTACATACCCATATATTTGCGAATATAGCTGGTCATTTTATTTATGAGGCTAGGGTAGGATGTGCATCCCCGATAAACTGCAGCCGTGGTATGCATATAAATTCGGCGTCCATGAATTAAATTTTTCGCATAGACACGTACATGATACTCGAGGCTTGGAGATGGATTGCTGGATTCTTTACAACTTGATCCTTTCTTTAAATTTATCGATATTACTTTTTTTATCAGCATGTTATGTGTTTTTATTTATTTATTAACATTAAGTGCATTGGATTATATTAACAGGTTAACATGGGGCGCGTTAGTTTATAAGTATGACATTCATAAGAGCTCTATTGAGCCAAACTTGAATATTTTTTTTTTTTTTTTTTAGGTTAATTTTGGTGTCGCATTACCTGAATAGTTGTAAGTATGTTTTATATTACGTAGAAAGACCTAAGTAGAATCATTCTTAAAGCTATTTAATAACTATTTAGCACCAGAAATTGTGACCTTGCGTTGGGACACTATGAATATTATAAAACGATAACAATTACTAAAAGTGGTCCATCATGAGGACTAAATGCGAAAACCTTAGCAACTAACAAAGAAAAAGTTCATAATGTATCATTAAATCGATACTAATCGATCTGTTATTCCACACAGAGAAATTTAGCTCCGAACTAAGTGTAACTTAAGCTATGGGGATCAAATACCCTTTTACCTTTTGGAAATGGTTGTTTTCTAATTCCATACAAAACATCCAGAACATGGCACATACTTCATATTCATTTATGTAAATACTTGTACAGGGAAACCTTAGGAGTGAGAGTCGGTTATATAACTACTCACCATACTTACCAGTCTTGATATCTTGCATACATTTTTAAATATGGGTGTACAGGGATCCTGCTATCAAATTCGGAGCCCAAGCCAACCTCACCTGCAAGTGGTGCACCTGCCGATTAACGGACGAGGCTCTGGCGAACATAAAAGTCCCGGTAAGCAGCAACAGGCTCGCCACCTATTACGAGGGACCAGCAACACAATTGGCGAACTATGGGCGTATAATATGTCTCTGCCTACCCCTTCGGGGAAACAGGCGTGATTTTATGTATGAATGTATTTTTAAATATAATTCTTTATTAAGGACACTCCATATTATGCAGGGCCGTAACGAATCACTCAAATAAACCCTACATAAATACCAAACACAACTCCATACTGTTTTATCTGCTCGTGCGTTAAATGAAAAATTACCGGCACTCTAGAAAAATATGGGCGTTTTAATCACGCAGTTAAAAATCGCGTTCACGATATAAGCGAGTTGGCCGTTTCTGAGTTAACGAGTGTTATTTAACCCGTGCCCGCTCAAAAATTGTTCCGCTTTGAAAAATTTCCCAAATGACGTAAAACTCATATACGAGGCAGACGAGTCCCGTGATGAATAAATATAGCGCTGACCCTCGCTATATTAAGCTAGAATCTGTACTACGATGGATATTTGCACCGCATTAAGCGCTTTATAAGTGGCACGCTCTAAATTCGCAGCAGGATATGTTCTCGTTAAAAATTCGCAGATCACCTATTAATAAGTGGCTTTCAGATGTTTACTTTATTTTATAGTCGTATACAGAAGGATGATTGTAAAAGCTTTTTAACGTATTACGATCGCTAATATATAGTTTTAGATCGAGCCAGTTGCTGCTTACCGGGCACTGTTATATTCGCCAGAGCCTCGTCCGTTGATTGGCAGGTGCACTATTTGCACGTGAGGTTGGATTGGGCTCCTTTGGTCTTGGTACGATCCCTATAACCCGTGGCTCTCTCGATGCCAACCATCATGCGAAAGATGGTCGACAGCGAGACGGCATGGGAGGCGATGGCCTCCTTCTGCGAAGTGGTGATGTCGCAGAAGGAGGCAGCAAAGCGGAAGAGGGAGCGGGATCCGCTCTCTCTCCGGCTACGACGTTGGCGAAGCGGTCGGGCCAGGAGGGCCCGTCCGGCCGCGCCCGGGGGGTCTTAGGCGGCGGGGGCAGGGGGCCCCTTCCGTCTAGCTATAGACCCCTCCAGAAGTCGGCCAGAAGGAGGGGCGCGACACACTGCGCCTCTCTGAGGAGGTCCTCCCGGTTCTGATCTCGGAAACGTTGGCCGCGGGCGGGGTGCCAGAAACTACAAATCCCCTGGTACTGGCCCCCCGCCCCTTTTTCAACAGCGGTGGGCGTCGTCGGAATATTTTTAGTGGGTAGGAATGCGGCGATCGCGTCTACCCCAAAGATTCTCACACCTCCTCCCGG
Organism: Musotima nitidalis; assembly: GCA_949126915.1. Lineage (NCBI taxonomy): Eukaryota > Metazoa > Arthropoda > Insecta > Lepidoptera > Crambidae > Musotima > Musotima nitidalis. Next base: position 7,681,136 of record OX421414.1, read on the forward strand.
TCTCCCCTTTTGGCCAGGAGACAGTGCGTAAATGCATTTTGTTACCGACGTAATTCAAATAAAGGAACCCCTTATTCCTATAACCCCTAATTCTTTCGGCACCACAAATTCAAAGTGAAGCCAAAGTACTTTCTATTTGTTCAAGTTTGGCTCAATAAAGCTCTTATGAACGTCAACTTTAAAACTCAAGCGCGCGCAATAGCTATATCAAGCACCAAACTGTTTTATTTATTACACTAAAACTTGAAATAAATTATCGTCCCATACAGTCATAAGTCAAGGGAGTAAATAAATAAAACCATTATTCGCTTAGCAATATGAATTATTAATTGCGATGACCCCAACACCTTTCCCCTTGTCCCGCAAAAAAACTCTAAGGCACTGAGTTATGACTAAACATAACACTAAATCTAAATTTGGACAGAAGTGTGGGGGTATAAATCTATGTGATGCTATGCGTGCCCCGTGTGCGTGAGCCTTTATGTGCGATTTATCGCTGTGGGACGAGGAAAACTACCAGAAATACATTTGGTGTGTGATATTTGATTGCAAATCTATGTTGCATTCTTATTTTTTGTTTTTTTTATTTCTCAATGTGAGACGCTCTATAGTCGGTCCCTCATGTCTGAGGATCGTGGTTAGCATCGGAGTAACATCTGGAGCGGATGATCTGATTCCACCGGTTTCCAAACAGCGCTTCTTTCACGACCGCGTAGAATTTGGAGGACGATGAGTCTTTCACTTGATCGTTCCATCTGGTTGGTGCACGACCACGCGATCGTTTGCCTTCTGTGTTTCCAACGACAATCAGTTTTTCCAGGCTTTCATCGCCTCTGCGCGCTATGTGGCCAAAGTATGAAAGAATATGTTGTTGGCATATGGTTGACAGGCGGGTTTGAGAAGTGAGACATTTACCAAGTGCCCGTATCATATGCGTTAACAGTAAGAATGTCACAGAAAATTATACAATAATTATTAGTGATACATTATCGTCTCAGTCCATTGCGATTTTCGTTTAATTTTATATATGAGCTGAAACCCTACTTTACTTGGTTTGTTATAGGAGAACGGAGCTGAGACGATGGCGACTGAAAACGAGCTTCCTTCCACAAAGCAATCACCCAAGGTCGGCTGATGGAGGCACTATTTATTTACGCAATTTTTTTAAGTATATGGAATTTACCTTTTATTTTTCCGCATCTATAGCTGCCTATTGATATAAGTCTTAGGCTACAATTCTGCTATAATTCTGATTAACGCTACGGCTTAGCCAAAAAAGTAGATATAAAACCTAAAAACTTGGATCATATAAATCTTTAGGTGAGCCACAAATGGAAATATTAAAATCGCGTAAATATCAAACAGTAGCTGTACTAGGCTTATGTTGCTGCGTAAATCAATTTAGGACAAGGTGAGTTCGACAATATTTTTGAAAAATTATGGATTTATTTGTTTTTAATACACTAGGAAGTCAGCCAACTGCCGTCCTGTGCTAAACATAGGCCAAAGAGCGAACAGCAATCAGGTCTTCTACAGACCGCTTCTACCCGGTACCAGCCACCCTTTTTAAGTCGTCTATCCATTCTGCGGCACGATGGACTAGTGTCGGACTGGTCATATAGTCGAGGTGGCATGTGCCAGCCCCCACGGACCTGGCATGCACCTTTCTCATCGTATCAACTGATTTCAGCTTGGCGAAATGCATTACACTAGTTGTTATCTTGTTGTTAAAGAATATCCGGCGCGTGATTTATCAGCCAGCCCAGTCCGACCATGCGATGGTCTTAATTATTATGTAATTTAATAATTAGTACACCCCTAAACTATAGCCCGCCTGCCCAGCGTGGTTATTATGGGCAAATACTCCCAATGTAATAAAAACTATTGGGCTAATGTTTAGGAGTGAACTTTTAAAGGCTGTACGACGAATCACAGTACATTCAGTCAACAAAGTATAGGGAATGAATGTTTTGTTTAGGGTTCCAAATTCAAATTTATGTTTTTTTTGTTGTTGTTAGATTGGTACTATTTATTTTTTTCCGGTACTTTCTTGACAGAGAAATTTTGCATTTGCAATGCTATCTATAGTTATAAGAAGATTTCTTTCCTATTCAGGCTACCGCGAATAGTTTGATTTTTTCTAGTAAGATGTTTGTCACAGTAAATACAATACAGATAAACCTTGACAAGTTCTGAGAAAGAATCCATTTACTTTTGTTTCTTGATTATGGTTCCGCTCATATCTCTTTAATTGTTATAAAAATTATCGAACTTCCATTTGGTGTGCAAAAATTTGACGAATCTAAATGATCCTGTTGATCTTAAAGACTATAAAGTATATTTTATTTTGTTTTTTATTTGTTGTTTTAACAACAAAAATAGCAATACTACTCAGTAATAACCACAATAGATTTGCCCAAAATCAAGATAAATAGAAAGTTCTACAATCAATTGTAGTACACAAAACTTATGTATCTGAAAAAACTGTATGTAATGTAATTAGTTTCTGTATGTATGTATGCGGATCCTACCAAGACCTAAGGAACCCAAGCCAACCTCACCTGCAAGTGGTGCACCTGCCGATAAACATAAAAGTACATAAAAGTTCCCGGTACGCGGCAATAGGTTTGCCAACTATTTATTACATGGGACCAAAAACATAATTGGCGAAAACTAGGCGTTTAATTTACCTCTTACATGTGTGTAACCTCTATGTAAAATCAACAATAATAATAGGAAACCCAAATAATAACCTACAGCCAAAACAGCTAAGTCTGTCTATGCCTTTCACATGCAACCATTTTTAAAGCCACAAGCTAAAAGCCTCAAACGCAACAAACACCTTCATCTAGTAATCTGTGCGGTCTAAAGCCAAACTGGAATTCACCGGATTTCAGCTTAACCAGTTACCAGTTAACCGCATACTAATGCCACCAACGTACTTAACCAAATAAATTGTATTTGCTTAAAGTCTGTGTGGACGGCTGATCTAATTAAAACTGTTTATGTGCGTTCCAAATGAACCTCAATTATATATAATTGACGGGCAAACATAGTAACCTATACCAAAATGAATTCACTCTTACCACAGTAAGCATAAAGTTTAAAATTCATTTAATTTCAAAATGCATTTATGACTACAAATGTGTTCGCCCGATGTTCGTAGCGAAAATTTGATAAATATTTGCATTCAATTCAATCCTTGTTAATTTTAATACAGATTTATGTCTATCAAAAATGCTTTACTATTTAAAGTATTGAATTCGATTACCACAATGAAAAAATCAAAAAAGTTTTCATTTTAAATAAAAAAAAGTGTTTATGTATGTTTTTTCGTTTCATGGGCCCCAATAAGATTCGCTTAGATAGAGGCGCTCGTAGCTCCGCTGTGCTAGGTGGTCAGAACTGATCACCGAAACAAAGGAGAGTTTACAGGGGTCCCTTAGGTCTCTCTAAATGAATAAATTTTTTGATAAATTGTAAGATATTTTGTTTATTAATAAATGTTACATAACCTATAAGTATGACAAACCCTGACTGGCACAATGATAGAAAATGGTAAGCATTTTTTCAACCATAAAAAAATAAGGTATTCATTCCACGTCGAATCCAACTCCCAATGTTAATCTTATCTTAAGTTATTAGTCAAAAAAGTAACGATGATATAATTATATTGTAATTTCTATACGATTTAATGTGAAACAGTATGTGAATATAAACAAACATACAATATTTACCTTACATTGACGGTTCGCATTGAATATAAATAAATAAATATTTTCTAACAATTACACCAATTATTTACTTCCAAGATAAGTATCATTAAGAACTTGTGTTATGGATACTAAACAACGGATAAACATACTTACATACTTTTTTTTTTGTAAATATATACTTAATATACATAGGAAAACACCCAGACCAGAACAAATATTCATGTTCATGCACACAAAGATTTTCCTGTGTGGGAATCGAACCCACGACCTCTGGAGTGAAGTGTAGGTATACTGACCTCCACGCCATATCGGTCGTCAAAAATATTGAACGGAAATTATATGAATATCCTTGTACGAGTACTCAAATATCTATAAAGTTACGTAGTCTGTGGAAAAGAAAGCATAGATATAAAATAATGGTCCCACTGGGTTAATCTTGTATGTAATAACTCTTAAGAAATCAATTAGGTAGCTATTTTGAAACATATCCAAAACAATATCTAACCAAGACACAATAAATCCTTAACTGCGTTATAACATAATCCCAATTCAAGTTTTCTTGGAGATTTGCCGAATTAATCACAAGTTGATTAGTTAATAGTTATACTCGCTTATACTTTTATTTCGCAATCAAGTAACTCTTATATAATTTCGCTATATTATAAGTTATAAATATATAAGTAATAAATATATATAAGTTATATAATTTATAACGTTCAACGCCATCTATTGCAATATGAAGGAACCACTAAATATAATGCATAGACTATCCACAGATAGTATACAATTGCTCTAAATATATTGTTGCAATCACAATAATGTGGGATTGCATTCAATTTATATAATGAACTAAGCAACAATGTTCTCAATATATATTTATATAACTCTTGTTTCGTGCCTTGTAATATTTTCTGGAGTAACGCAAGCCTTTCAAATTAGTAAGTGCAACATTTTTTTCGACGTGCAAGACGAACACATCTCCATAATATTAAACATTTTGCGTCATTAAGCAAAACAGTTCGCTTAAAACAAATTCAAAAACCCTTTGAAACCGAAACCATTGTAGCTGCCGGAGAGTAAACGCCGTAACATTGTCACGAAATGGAGATTTCCTCACACTAAATTAATTGTAAGAACAGCGCGATACCGGGACAAGCGAAATGGACCCTTAACGGTAAGAAATAAACTTGCAATTTTCGTACGAATTAAGTTGACCTGGAAATATTTGAACTAGGGCTGTTACGAGCTTTAACTCCATTCGAAAGGTCGGGCTCTCAATTGGTTCCGCACTTTAAACTATTCTTAGCTTCAATACCATTTAGAAAATATCGTTATAGTGCTTGGGTAAATGTGTTTAAGTTTGATATTGTTACATTATGAAACGCAATTCCGTACGTTTCAGCAATCATTCGCTAAACGGCCGTGGAGTCTGTGACTATCTGCCTTTCGTTGTATGTGTGTGTGTGTGTGTGTGTATGCGAGGAGGAGAAGCTTTGGCTTAAGAGAGAGTCTACTGTTTTCCGCCCTTCATGCGCTACTTAGCATTCAACTAAGCATGCACTTTTCTTATGTGCTGTAGTGGATTTCTAATAGCTGAGATAATGATGATGAAGCATGCATATATAGAGCATGCAGCTGGGCCTGAGTTATTTGAGTAACCATTTCAAGAAGGATATTTGTTTGATAAGCCGACAGTTTTGTTTTCTGCTTCTAATATTTGAGTGAGGATTTTTTCAAAAATTATTTACACCTTCATTCGGCAATTAAGATAGTACCAATATCTTTATCATTAAGACGAAAATTTGATTACTGGAACTGACACCAAGAGGCAATATGTGGTTACTAAAATCTCGTATTAATTATTTTCAGAACTAGAAAGATTTTAACTGGTACAAGACACTATCAAATCCTACTTTTCTTTGCTTCCAATATAAATGGCAGCCCTGATTTGAACCCTTTTATTTCAACTGCAGTAACGCCGTGAATGCTAATAATGTAAGGGTTGCCGTTTAAATTTATGGAATAATTAAAGTTAATTCTCACGACTAAATTATGCATTAGAGAAATTTCGTTTACAAAGTTGGCGTTCAGAATGTTTGTCGCGATGTTTTTATTAATTGTGGTTCTAACCATCTGACGCTGTATGGTAGTAGATTGAAAAAGGGTTTTCGAATTTAATTAAAAGTTACTTATTTTTATGATCGTAGTTATTTTCGGATCTTGGGGACTTCATTAAGGCTACAATCGCTGAGGGTTGTACGCAGCGTGCGTGCAATGGAGAATTCGTAATTTTTTAAAAGTCATTAAGAGTAATTGGCGTCAGTTACATTTACGTTTATGTTAAAATTAATTTTAAATGCTAGTTGAGTAAGTAACAAATAAAAGCTCTATGTATTATTACATTATTGCAGCCTTACTAATAAAAAATGCTTAAACCGCTACTTAACGATTGAATAGTTACCCAGTGAATAATCGTTGAGTAAAGTTATACACGAATTACACAAAGACCCTACCAATAAACATTGTATTAGCTCTGAATACTTAAACGACTGCTTTACATGGTTTAAACATAGCATTGGCAATATTTTTGCTTTACGTTTAGAAACCATTTTGTTTGATGTGTTCATGGAACTGCAAATAATGCTATTTAAATGATAAAACTACATCAATAATGCAAATAATTCGTTATATTATTATTTATTATTGTTTCGGATATATTACAAATACTACTAACCAGTAGTTACTATTTAGTAATTTATAAAATTATTGTTGAACGTTCACCTGAACCTAGTATTGGAGACTTTAAAACGAACGTCATCCTTTCTTGTGTAATTTTTCTTCTACGCTAAAACAGACGTATATAATGCAACCAATTTGTCAGTAATGTTTTTATTGGTAGCCCGATGGCTTGCATCACCTGTATAACGGATATATACACCTGAGCTTATCTTTATTAGTAAGGCTATTAGTGAATAATTTTTTGAATGGGTGTATCTTACCAAGACCTAAGGACCCCAAGCTAATCTTCACCTGCTGATCAACGGACAAGGCTCTGGCGCACAAAACAGTGCCCGATAAGCGGCAATAGGCTCGCCACCTATTACGTGGGACCAACTATATATTTGGCGAAGCGTGGCGTATAATATGCCTCTGCCTACCCCTTTGGGGAAACAGGCGTAAATGTATGTAATTATTGATATGGTATTTATTAGTAACTAGGTGTTACTTAATAAGGTACTTTTTACAGATTCATTTCGTAGTTTATTGAATTAAGGAACTTTTCGATGAGTTAAGATATTAAAACTTAATGAACTGAACCTACGGACAACGGAACTTAAATAGAATTTATATGGATAACGTGATGTAGCTATTTCATTATATTCATATCTATTTACTTTACTAAAACATTGGACCACTGCTACAGTAAAATATTCAGTTAGTAAGACTTTTTTAAACATGTTCTTCGGTAATAGTTCTATTTTTAGCAAAATACACCAAGACCTCTACTACTAACCGACCTGTCTATTTTCGAAAACCATATAAAAATCCGTTTAGTGATTTTTAATGACGTCAAATACGGCGGAGAAACTAGTATTCACAAATTGTAGCGACTTAAGATTTTTATCTCCATAAGACGTTCAATAAATCATGTAAATACTGTTTGCTTACCGATAAATAAATAAAAATGTTAAGATTTATTCCATAACGTAGAACGAAACAGCCAATTGGATACAGAAACAATCGAAGCATAGAAAGCACAAATACAATTGAGCTCACATTGAAAGGGGAGTGCTGTATGTCGCACCGCAAAATGTTTGAACTGTTGTTGAAAACTTTTAGTCCCGGGATCAACTACCAAGTCTTTCTTCTGCTTTCAAGAGAACCAACCTAAAACGTTGAATAAATGGACTTATTCGGGCGCTTTCAACGGATAGCTTTTGGTTTGCTTTGCGTTCATTTCTGTTGTGCGTTTTTTTTTAGACGCAAATGTTGACTAATAGACTTTTTCAAGCTTTTTGTAGATTTTGATGTTCGTGAACTTTTGTAGCTCTGTTTGCGTAAGAAGTGGGGTTGGGGTGTATAGGGATCCTAATAAGATCTGGGGTTCCCAAGCCAAGTAGTGCACCTGCCGATAAACTGACGAGGCTCTGGCGAACATAAAAGTTCAAGGCAAGCGGCAATAGGTGCGCTACCTATTATGTGGGACCAATAACAGGGACAAATACCCGGGAACATTGTTGGTCCCATATAATAGCCAGTTACATAACTGTCGAAATGTGGGCTACAGGCGAGCTGACGGCTACTAGGCGTGGGTTTTGGGATAGTCGTATAATATGCCTCAGCCTACCCCTCCGGGCAAACAGGCGTGATATTATGCATGTTACCTAAAATTACTTTTAGGGTTTAAGCTAAAAATAAATTTTAGATTAAGACCACATATATGTTTTAGATTAAGACTACATATTTGTGTTTTTTATTGCGATTGCATTTATACAATAACAAATTGGGTAAAATAGTAATTTTTATTTAATAAAACTTTTTGTATTTTTTATGTGTTTATAATAAAAATGCGGCTTGTGTTACTTCGTTTTGTTTAACAAATTTTTACTTGAATATTATTTATTCATACTGTAAAATTAACAGCATAGACAGTTTTAATTTATATTTATTATGCAACTTTCTGTTAATTATGACAAACTTGTTTTCTGTCCAATATTCATTATTTATCCATAATAAAAAAATAACAAACGTTCGCAATTATTTTTAAACTAATTCCCTCCCTGAGTGGAGCCTGCGGAATACAGTTATGTGTAATATCACGATTTCCCAAGGGTTCCACATTAGTAAGGAAGGTATACTATCTGTTAATCCAGGTCAGTGTGCCATATTACATTTAAATCTGATCAATAGTTTTATTTTACCGTACAATTATTTAATTTACAACAGCTAAGGTTGCTGTAAAGATTTTAATTTTTTTTATATTTGATGTAGGCATCATCATTTTAAGCATAACGTTTATTTTCATAATATCATGTTCTACTATTTTAATAGCCATAATCATCACGGTGCATATATCTTGTTTTTATCGAGACGCATAATTTTAAAAATGCTAATATAGCGTGGGCTAAAATTGTTTAATTATATAAAAATTGGTATTAAGAGGCATATTAAGCAGAACTTTTAAAGGCATAACCAATGAAAAGCATAATGATTACAACCAATAATATATTAACGCATATATTTTAAAAATAATAATGAATGCATAGCAGAATAATCACAAGGAATAATAGAATTACGCATAATTTTGAAAAGCATAGGTAATTCTAGATAACCTATGTAAAGCATAATGATCACAACGAATAATTTAACGCATATATTTAAAAAATAATAATGCATGCATAGCAGAATAATCACAAGAAATAATAGAATTACGCATAATTTTGAAAAACAATTGTTGTAATCATAATAAACACAATGAAGAATAACATATTATTTTATTTTTTTGACTGCTAACGCTCCTTATTAGTTGTAAGTATCTAAAGTTTTTAAACTTTGCTATAAAATCACACTAGACACTTAGTATAGCGGAAACATTAAAAAATTCTATTTTATTACATCACATAGTAACAGGCAAGCAAGCATGTAGCATGATTATTATTATCTAGTATTATAGTTTATTGTCAAATAATAGTAAATGTACAAATTGTAAATACTATATTTTAATGAATTTTTTTTTTATTAAAATTAATATTAGTTTCATTCTGTAGGTACATTCTACGTTTTATAAAAACTGAATAATATTAAAGAAAAGACAATGGAAGTATATCATATTTTGGGATAGTTGCCAGCACAAGTATAGCCCCTTTAACAAAGAGATTCTAGAACGTAACGCTTTCATATGAATCTATGGAATTAGAACGTTGTCATGCTTTGTTTTTGATAAATTAAGTCTTGCTTGACGAAATACTTGGATAAATAGTAAAGTTAATTCTTTGTTTTCTGAACCACATTTCACATATAATAAGATAAACACAACGTGATATAAGTACACAATATTCGTAATTATGTGAGATAACACAAAACTCGAACTAAGAAACATATTTATAAAATCTTACAGCATAAAAATCACAACTAACGAGATTTTGAAATCTTATTTATGTGGCATTTATTTAGAAATGTATTATATAATTAAATATATAATTAGACTATTAAGAATCTGAAGGTTCAAAACGTTGGAAATTAATGGTTAAAGATATTTATTCTCAAAAAGACATATACAGTCACTTGAATGAGAACTTAAATTAACATATAAATAATTATAAATTACATCGTCGTCACTTAAATTACGCTTGCCCATCCAATGTATTCAATTGAATAGTTAAGTAAAAGTATCAACAATATGTTCTGAGAGTTTTCGTTTGAATACATTAAACGAGCTTACATTTTTAATGTTCGAGGGTATTTTGTTATAAAGCTGCGCGCCTTCAAAGGTGATCATTTTTTTTCCATAATTCGTTCTTACTTTGGGCAACACAAGGAAACTAGCTCGGCGGGTACTTCGATTATTGAGTTGTTTAGCGGTATCAAATGTTAAACTTGTATGGAGAGAGCTATTTAATATTTTTTTTACTAGAATGCATAAACTGTAATTATGTAATTGTTTGATATTCATTAAATTTAAATCATTGTATATTTTTTTTGTTGGTGTTAAATAGTGATATCTAAATAGAATTTTGATTACTTTGTTTTGAGCCACTTGAAGATCCGCTAATTTTGTTTTGCAAGCACTGCCCCAAATTTCTATTAAATATAAAAGATGTGGTTTGACTAAACAATTGTATATAGTGTATCTTAAATTGTGCGGGATGCAATGAGTAATTTGTCTGAGTGAGCCGATAAGGGATAATAATTTAGTTCTGATGTATTCAATATGTGCATTCCATGCCAATCTGCGATCGATTCTAAGGCCAAGATATTTTTCGCAAGACTTTTGTTCCAGTGTTATAGTATTTATTGTTAATGGCTCGAATGATGGAATTGGTTTATTTTTTGCGTTAAAGATTACGAAGCAAGTTTTAGATGTATTTATAGTAAGTAAGTTGTATTGAAACCAAGAAAATAAGGTGTTCAAATCCTCTTGGGCTTTTTTAATCATGCTACGAACATCCGATCCGAAATAAAATATACAAGTATCGTCAGCGTATAACGTTATTTGGCCATGCAACCTTAATTCGTGTATATTGTTAATATAAATATTAAAAAGCAATGGACCCAGTATCGAACCTTGTGGAATCCCGCATACCACTGAGCACCTTTCACTTTGTATTTTATTGATTTTAACTACTTGAAATCTGTTGGTTAAATAGGACTGAAACATTTTAAGGGCCAAGTCTTTAATACCTATTTTTTCTAATTTTTTTATTAATATTTCATGACTTACTGTGTCGAAAGCTTTTTTTAGATCGATAAAGATACCTAAGACTATATTCTTTTTATCAATTTCTGATTTTATTTTAGTTACTAAATCAAGTGTAGCAGAAAGAGTGTTACTTTTTGAACGAAACCCAAATTGTCGTTTATGAATAAAATTTATTGAATTTAAATAACTTTCTAATTGTTTATGTACGATTTTTTCAAGAATTTTAGACAATACTGGCAAAACCGAAATTGGCCTGAAATTACCAGGGTCACTTTTTATACCTGCCTTATATAGTGGAGTAACTTTTGCCGTTTTAAATGATTCTGGAAAAACACCAGATATCAACAATTCATTGAAACATCTCGCCAAATTATTTGAAATTAGGTCTTTTATACATTTTATGACTTTAGTATTGATGTTATCTATACCAGTACTAGAATTTGAATCAAGTTTGTCAATAATTTTGATAATTTCGTCCGAGCTACAAGGTTGTAATTGTGTAAGTTCTGATGTTTTTGTTGCAACAGGCAGAGCTTTAATGGACTCAGTATGATAGATTTCGGGAATTTCTTTAGCCAGTTGGCTGCCTATCTTAGAAAAATAGTTATTAAATGCTTCGCATACTTGCCTAGTGTCTGTAATTTCATTAGATCCAATTTTTAATTTAAAATTGGAAAAGGCGCATCTTTGTTTGATTTTATTCATAGCTAAACTATTAATCAAGTTCCATAGTTTTTTAGGTTTATTTAAACATTGAGTGATTTTATTGTGATAGTAACTGTTTTTTGTATCTTTTATTAAATTTTTTACATATTTCTTGTAATTATTATATTCATCCTCCAAAAGTTTGTTCTCTTTATCTTTCTTTAATTCTGCCCATAAGTAGTTCCTACGATTAATCCCGTGCATAATATGTTTGTTAATCCAGTCTTTTTGGGGTAAGTTAAGAATTTTAGTTTTTTTTTCCTTGCTTTCTTCTATTACGTTTTTTAGTGTATTTTCTAAGGAAAGGTAGTTACTACCAATTTTATCAAAGTCGACTCTTTCAACTTTTTCAAATAATTTGGTGTAATTTATTGTCTCATAGTCATGATGTATCTTAGGTGGAGGTTTAGTTTTTTTTATTTCGACATATATTTGATTATGATCGGACATTGAGGAATTAATTACTGCTATATGAAAGTGATCATTTTTTAAATTGGTAGTCACATGGTCCAAAATAGATTTTCTTGTTGCTGATTCTCTGGTGCAGTACTTTTTTGAAATTTTATTTAGTATTGTATATCCAGCTTCATCAATAAATTCTTTATAATCCTTACTTTTTTTGTCTTTCATCAAAAGGTCGATATTATAATCTCCAAATATGATTGCTCTTTTTCTTTGGTGTAGTTGTGTGTTATACGTTTGAAGAAAGTTTAGGAAATTCGTATCTCCTGGGTTGTATATTACTCCAACCTCTAGATCATAGTTTTGAAGATGTACCCATAAATAGTTATTTCCACCAGTATAAATGGATTCAGACATACTATGTTTGAGGTTATTATGCACAAATATTGAAGTACCACCTCCTCTCGAATCCGTACGATAGTTATAGTAATGCGTATAATTGGATAATTGTAGTTGTAATGCCTGTTCCTCAGTTTGGATCCAGGTTTCTGTTATAAGTATCATATGCACTGTTGTTGGTATAGTTCTCAGGATGCATTGCATTTCATCAAACTTTCCTTTCTTTCTAATACTGCGAGCGTTGAGGTACAAAAAAGCTAAACGTGGTTGGTATGTTTCCAGATTTTGATAGTTGTTAAGCGCTTGATAGCTATTGCTGCATGGAGTTGTTTTTACAGTATTTACTTGGGTAAGTTTTTTGGAGTTATACTTATGATGCTGGGGGTTCCACTAATATATTTTATTGTGAGATTTGGTTCACCATTTTCCACACGACGGTTAAGTTCATCTTTCAAGTTTTTGAAATACTTCTGCTGGGCTGGAGTTTGATCAGAGTAAATTTTTATGTTTTCGGGTAATTTATCTTTGTTACGTAGCAACTCCCTTACAGCATCTTTTGATTCGTAGAAGACTTTAACACTGCGATGTTTTACTGGGTTATACTTTCCGATTCGTATTAAATTAATTGGGTTTGGGATATTCTTGGAGACTACAGAAGTAATTTTCATTATGTCTGTCTTGTCCTTCGATTTTCTTTCTTCAGCGTTGGCTGAGGTTTGTTCACGAAGTCCTACTATAATGATGTTATTCTCTCTCTCATTACGTTCACGAACTTCTCGTATCAGAGATTCATTTAAATGTAGATGATTATCAGGCTTCATGTTTGTGAGGTTCACCATACTGAACTCTGATAAAAGAGATTTAATTACGTCTTCGCTTTGAGATATTTTGTTATCCAGGGAGGTAACTTTTGCCTTGATTTCATCGTGCTCCTTCAAAATACCCAATGATGACGACTTAATACCGTCGATCTGTCCCTTGATATCATTTATGTTTTGATTAATCAAAGTAGTAGTGTGTTCATTGGCTGATTTCATTTCTGAAATCTGGGTTTTTATTTCAGTAATATTATCTTGCAGCTTAGTCATTATTTGTTCGTTTGAACCAATATATTTTTCTAACAAGGACTTTATAGTGGTAATTTCTGTATGCATTTCGATTATTTCAGTTGAACATTCACAATCGTGATCGAAACGATGTTTTCTTTTTCGAAAAGTTACAAGCGAGTCCGCCTCCATACTATTTAGCCTGGACAGTTCCGGCTGTGAGCCACCGCCCGTTGTAGTGTTTATAGGTGAGCGCATCATCGCCCTGGGTTGAATACTAACTGCTGTTGTGTGGATGCAACAAACAACTTACTCAGCGTACACTGACGGCACAGTAGAATGATTGCTTGTTGGTGTCTTATTCAAGCGCCGCAATGAAAGATGCTGCTAATGAACCTGCTCGCTGCCTTTCGCGTGAGCGAGCGCAAAAATAACAACTGCTCTCTTTCCGCGGGGGTGCCTCGCGCGGGCCTAACGCAACAGCGCGGCAGTCTTCTTGTTTGCGAACTATTACAGTAGCGAAATGTCTAAATCACACTGAACTATGAATACACTAAACTTGTTTTTATTTAATTGATATTGGATTCAGTTTTGTTTGACACTTGAGCTTAAATTTTAAGGAAAAAACAACACGCGACCACTCTGTTAAGCGTCCGAACGACGAAAAAAAATTAAAAAGAGAACATCCTAACTTCAAGAGCAAACATGGTTGAAATATACCTACCATCAGCTCGACTTTATAGTTAATTTGGTAAAGGAAAATCACGAGATAGTATTGTTTGCTGATGATACATCATTATTATTTAAAATAAAGCGATATCAGAACGCAGACGATGTAAACAATGCGATCTCAAAGGTGGTGCACTGGTTTGACGTTAACAATTTATTATTAAATGGGGCTAAAACGAAATGCATTAAATTCGTGACGCCTAACGTCAGACAAGTAAACACCACTATTAAAATAAAGGAAGATGAGTTGACCCTTGTGGATACCACCAAATTTTTGGGTGTTATATTAGATTCTAAGTTACAGTGGGGCCCACATATTGGTGAATTGTCGAATAGACTCAGCTCTGCTGCATACGCGGTAAAGAAAATTCGCCAATTAACAGACGTTGAAACAGCTAGGCTTGTTTATCATTGCTATTTTCATAGTGTTATGTCGTATGGTATTCTTCTGTGGGGTTGTGCCGCAGATATTCAAAATATTTTTGTACTGCAGAAGAGGGCCATACGAGCAATTTATAATCTACCATGTAGACATTCACTAAGGGATAAATTTAAAGAAATTGGTATTTTGACAGTGGCGGGTCAGTTTGTTTATGAAAACCTAGTATATGTACACAAAAATTTTGATAAATTGAGTAAGAAAAGTGATATACATAACCTAAACACAAGAAATAAGCATAAACTAGTTGTACCTGCCACTAGGCTCCAAAAAATTAACAAATCTTTTAAAGGTCAATGTGTGCGATTCTATAATAAAATCCCAAGCAATATACAGCAATTAAGCCTAAATAAATTTAAATTAACAATAAAACGCAAGCTGTCTTCAAAGGGATATTATTCTATTAAAGACTATATGGCTGATAAAAATGCTTGGGATTAAACCGCCGTTTCATACAGGCTATTCTAATATGAATGACTTAAAGCATGAATATTGTTATATTATGTTGCATTGTATAGCGTCACAGACAAATGAAGATTGTTACTAACCAATCGATAATTTAAAAGAGCATAGCCTGTGAGTTTCTTGCCAGTTCTTCTTACAGAGCGGTGGCTCGGAACTGGCACTTAGATTCACTTGCACTTAAATGTTTTTTGTTTTTTTAAATTATTTGGTTGCAAGTGAATCTAAGCTTCGTGATTTTAGTATAGTTATATTTTATTTGTTTTTGTTATTTTTTTATAATTTTGACGTTTTCAAGTACTATGTAATAGTTTATGAAATAAAGTATTTTTGACTTTGACTTTTGACTTTGAATAGTAAAGTTGAAAGTTAAATCAGCCAGTGCAGATCTCTATACGTAGGAAGTTCGATTTGTGTGTATCCGAAAGAGTATATGCCGTGTCGTACCAGCCTAGAATACCACTCCCTCTCATCTCACGGGGAGTCGTAAGAGTCGACAAAGAAAAACGACCGATATGGCGTGGAGGTCAGTATACCTGCACTTCACTCTAGAGGTAGTGGGTTCGATTCCCACACAGAAGAAATCTTTGTGTGCATGAACATGAATATTTGTTCTGGTCTGAGCGTTTTCCTATGTATATTAGGCATGTATTTACAAAAAAAAAGACGTTTGGCACTCGGAGACTGCCGCGGTAAAGCTATTGCATAGCATTTGTTATCAAATTATGCAATTATAATTTTATATTTATGCAGTTTTTTTTTTTGTTTTTTATTAAGATAAAAAAAAGTTTAAAAAAAATAAAAATGATAAATAAATTATAAATAATAAATTAGATTTAAAATAATTATTTAAAATCAATTCATTAATTTAACGCCGATACAACCAATGCCACCTAAAGGCGGATTGCTGAACTAAAGAGACAAGCGTGATATTTTAAAAAGTCATTAAAAGTTCTGCTATTTATCGATAGATGGAAAAACAAAAAAGTATCGCCGCTGTGCCGGTCATTAGCTTAAAAGATATTTAAGTATGTTTA
This sequence comes from Musotima nitidalis, assembly GCA_949126915.1. Taxonomy (NCBI): domain Eukaryota; kingdom Metazoa; phylum Arthropoda; class Insecta; order Lepidoptera; family Crambidae; genus Musotima; species Musotima nitidalis. Next base: position 7,697,491 of record OX421414.1, read on the forward strand.
TCCGTTCTTTAGTATCCATAACACAAGTTCTTAGTGGTACTTATCTTGGAACTAAATAATTGGTGTGATTGTAAGAGAATATTTAAAAAAAAACTACCGGATAATGGGCAGCAGCGTCATCCTGTGTACAGGTTTGAACTGCGATTACCAACTCGCCTATCCCCGTGGTGATTATGGACAAATACCCCCAATAGAAGGTAGTCTATTGGGGAGGCTAATGTTCAGCAGTGGACTTTATAAGGCTGATATGAATGAGGATGATATTATGAAAGAGTATGTGTGCAATAATTAAAGCGATAGATTAGGTAATAAAACTGTAATTACCAAATATACTTTTTGAAAACCATATAGGTATAGATAATATTGACACAAATTAAGTTAACAAGTAAACAAGTCAGGCACAAACATAAAACCAGCATTATTAGACCTATGGGACACTTTAATCAAGGACCACAGCTGTACTGGACTGTGGAGAATCAATTGACAGGGCCAACGTAAATAGTTGCATCCACGTTGACTCTTTAGATCAATAGAAAACTCGTTCCGTCGCTAGTTCCCGACCATCCCGCTTCGCGAACACCGAAACCAATAAAATACTGGCTATAGATTACGGTCGAACTAGATGAGCCTTGTGAGAGAATTTGCTACACATTTTTTATTTATATATTCAAATGTGGTCAATCATCTCAACCCATTACCGTTTTACTACTATAGCTTAAATAATAATAATGTTTATTTTCTCACCACAATTACAGAAATTACATGCTTAATTGGTACTTAGAAAAACAATTCACAAAACTTATCTATGATTGTGGGAGACTGGAGTCTGAAGTAGGCAGTAAGTCTGCCTGTATCTCAGAACTCCAGGCTTCCACCCTCCTTAAAGACATTATTGTTATCTAGAATATTATATGTAAAACTATAGGTAGCAACAAAACAGAGAAATAAATTAAATTAAATGTGCTCACATCACCATTACTGTAAGTATATATATAGTGTGTGTGTATATGTATGTGTGTATTTATGTATGTATGTGTATGTGTATATATATGTGTATATAGGGGTGTGTAAATGAAAATATAAACTTCTGAAATATAAACTCTATTGTATTACAGCACCGTTTAAATTCTAAAAATTACTCACTGACAGCTAAGGTCTTTCTAGCTATAGCACGGCAGCGCGGGACTCCTCTCACGAGCCAAGGTGAGAGTGATTCCGGTTATACTTACCACCACGCTCACTCAAAGCGGATTTGCTAAGGTTGAAATTTGGTACATGGTAGATAAGCAATGATCGATTCAAAATGTAACCCGAATTACCCACACTCTCTGAAGATAGCAAGTTCCAAGGGCACTTATTTTAAATGTATGATACAAAGCTATTGATTTCGTGTATCTTACACATGAAGCATTTGCCTTGCTGTAGTGTAAAAAAATTTAATAAGAACTGAGAACACTGTATATAAAACACATTTCAATGCTTAATTGCACCGTAAAAATCACATTAAAACATAGTCAACGATTGCATTCCGTTGAAACTTATTTTAACTAAAATAATTAATAACCAATGATTTGTCGATAATTTGGCTTTTAAGGGCTTAAATAAAATTCAGTTCCAGTTTCCTTATATCGACGTTTCTGTTCATTGAACGAAATCGTCAGCGCTAATCTAGATCCGGAACGTTTCAGCCACACAATAGTTGGTACTGGCAGTAACTAATCAATGTTTACACATCTGACACAATAAAACAACAATGCTGATTTATCACAGATTTAAAAAGATTACTTAGTGAATCCACTATGTACATTTACGTTAAGTTATTTTTACGATATAAATTACCAAAGTTCTATGTACTTATAATTTGCATATATTATGTAATATAAGTAGGTGAGTGGCCTATTATTGTACACAAACAAACTGTAAAAGAGACTAGTGCAAACTGCCCCCTCCTCTAAGGTCATCCCACGACTGAACAAGGGGCATAAGTTGGGAGACCCTGGTCGGTTGATTTCTTAGACTCCACATATATTAATAATATTAGTATGCATTATTCATAATAAGTCGTCTCATATTAAGACCCATCAAATCGACTACAAACTTGGGTATGATATGACCTTTTCTTCTCAGGTACAGCAAGCATGTAAGCAGCGGTCGGTTGGAAAAGCCCAGGGTCCTGCAGTACACCGCAGGATAGTCCCGTAGCGAGACCTATAGACTTCAAATTAAGAGGGTCTCGGGTTCAAGCCCAGGTATCTATGACTATGACTTTTTGAAGTAATGTGCCAAATTATCGCTTGCTGACAGCTGGCATGATGTTTTCCTCTTGATTGCAGAGGTCAGACGGCAGCCGCTCCATGTAATCACTGACATTCAGCCAAATCTGGTTAGACTAGTAAGCAGACCCGGGCCCTAGGCTTTAAGTCTAGGGCAACCGGAATAGTGCAAGGATTATATACAAATATTAATTTGTAGGTATGTAATATTAGGTTATGATAAACAGCAGGCATAGCGAGTGATCAAATAAAATGAGCTTGCTTAAAGTGTCTACCGAGTATTGGTTTAGAAGATTAACATGCTAATATTTAACGAAACGTATAGAAATTATCCACGATCCTATTTGATTTTTTCCGCTGGGTGTAATGCGGCATTTCCGCAGGCTGTCTTGAGTGGAAGCTTTTTTTATCGTGGTTTTTCACAGAAATAAGTGCGCTCATGGTTCGGACTGCATGGACATGAATTAAGATGTAGCCAATATTGTTATGACGACTCATTTCACTTTCTCATGTGTAATTTATATATCTATAATATATATTATTATTAATTGTCATAATATTTTCGAGCCGGCATTAAGTACTGCAGACATATCGTGGGTTTACCTAAAATGATCTTGCTTACAGTAGTAACCATGCTCTGTTTTGGAATATTAAAAAAAATATACATGATCCAATCTGTTTCTAACTGTGGATCGTGATGCGGCATTTACGCACGCTGCCATATCTGGGAGCGCTCGTTACCGTGCTTATACGACAGTAAAGAGCGCTCACATCATTTAAATAATATACAATGACTGCATACCTTTAGCCAAGATGTAACCATTATGCCAAGTAACAGTAATTATTACAAATTTCACGTTCTAATTTGTAATTTATAATAACTAAAGGTGGGTATAGACTACAACATTTTTAGAGCATTTCTGTGTAATGTAACCTTTTTACGAATGGTATAATACAGGCAAAATCTCAGGTTCCAAAGCATTTCCATATAATGTAACGTTTCTGCGAATGCTCGGCGTTATGTTACGGGTAAATACGGACCGCGTGCGTCTTTCGTCCCTCTCCCTCCTTTCGTCCCGCAACCGCGCATAGCCCGCACTCGTGGCTCGACGAAATGTTACACCAATACGCTCGACGAAATGTTACACCAATATGCTCGTTGGTTTATAGCAAAGAGGCGAGCGTGCTTGCTGTTTAGTTCTTAAAAGGATGATACACTAGAACATATCATAGAGCGGCGCGTTGTTTTGTTTCAAGTAAATGTTGTAGTCTATACTCACCTTTAAGATAATGATTATCCAAATATTTTGCGTTTGCTCTTCCAGTAACGCGGCTGTGCAAGTGAAGTCGTCAGCAGTAAATCCTGCCGCAGAGGCCAGAGGCTGCTAATCAATGTTTGCACAAAACGGACGCGGGTGGCCTAACGAGTGTGTGTTGCACTCGACTCGGCATTAAGTACTGCACACTGCAGACATATCGTTCGATATAGTCCAGTGATTAACTAAAATGAGCTTGATTAAAGTAGCTGGCGAACTTGGCACTCGCCAGCTTTGGTTTGGAAGATTAACATGCTAATGTTTAACGAGCGGTCTTACTAATACTAATCAATAGTTACTCAAATATTTAGTGGTATTTTGTTGGTAAAAGTATATATTCCACTGTTATTTACACCAATGCCATCTTGTATAATGCGTACTAGACAACAGATCGAACTAGTAGACTAAACTAGACATCGAATTAGTATTTAAAAGTAAAACATAAGAAGTAGCTTTTACTATCATATATTTTACTAAATACATAGCACGTAGAAAACAACCATATTTAGACAAATATGTCTGTACCTTCGAGCAATATCTATCGTCGTGACATTTCTTTTTGTATCATTTCTTTTTAATTGACATAATCGTGTTCAAGCACTTGTTCTAAAATCAGGAAATAGAGGGTTCCAATCCTACCTTCTGGTCTTCGAGCAAAAAATTATAGCGACTTTTTTTCAGTTCTGCACTGTATATGTGGGTCACACGAACAAAGTCACAATCGACCGTTAGTAATACATAATTTATTATGTAAGGTGGCGGACGGCTGGCTGGCGGCAGGAAACAATAGAATTCTAAATGTGTCTGAATACCCGTGGCTTGAAAATTGAAATAAAATGAACTATCTAACTAGCTATGACGTATAGCACAAATTACAAGTAAAAGACAGTAATCCTTTACTCCGCTTTTCCGGGTCTGGATCCCACATATATTACATATTCATACTACGATCATTTGTTTTAGTATAAGGACACCAGTGTCCAATATTAATTTTATTATATATTATTTAGTAAGGTATCTACAGACCAAACTATACTTAATGGGGGATACCTGGAAATATTTATTTGACTCTCCAATAAAATAATCGTAGTGACTAAATCCTGCGCTGATATTGCTTTCTTCTACTTACGCTTTCCATCATCCTGCAGGCCTACTCTCAGTTTATCTGGGGTCATCACAGCATGTCATCTCACCTCGATCTTCGACATTGACTCATTTTCTCGATCATAATATCATTCTTTGCACACTCAATATATCTCTAAATGTATAACTAGTAATTAGGACCGTATATCGCCTTCAAACTGCCTTGCAGTGTGGCAATAATATAATTAAAGATACCAATGAATTCTGCTATTATGAAAAATTAACACTTTTTTTGTTGCCCGTAACCGTGCGGCCAAAAATGTAATTAGCAAAATATTGGCGTCTAGTATGCCTTTTTTTTTTGGATGGAAAATCATCAAGTATGGCTTCGTCTAGTTTGCCTTTTCGGGGAAACAGACGTGATAGTATGTATGCACATAATATATTCTATTTACGCGATTATACACACGAAATAAAACACATTTTACAGATTTTATTTCTACGAGCTCGCGCTAAACTATAAAACCTTAGTGGTTAACGAGCAATGTTTTTTCTTAATCACCCTCAGTACGTAGATTAATTTAGAATACGGACATTATGAGAGTAACTTCTCCATTCTCATTTGCACGGCTTTAGAGCAAAGACGTGTTTCCATTCTGAGGGAAGATTTCGAGGGAGTTATTTAACTAATTTTACATGTGGGGTAAGTTTTAACTTTGTCATCTGTTCGTATTAAGACTGCCACGGGTGGCTGAGGGAATTTGCGCTAGTACTCAGTGTACAATAACGAGATAAGTTGTTGAAAATATTATGATTTTTTAACACAAAAATATGTCGATCTTCTTTTACATTTGTTAGAAGACAGAAGTCTCTGTAAGTAGGTAATAAATATCATTTCTATTCTTGTTTAGTTAATCATGATTATTCGTAATAATGACCGCTATCAGATTGAGATACAACTCAAACTGATTAAAAACACCCTCTCATGTCATTTTCTCAATATTTACAAACAATATTTGTACAAAATGATTGGAGACGCCCCTTTTAAGTATATAAAGAATTTACAAGCAATAAAATCGAGTAATTTACCTAATATGCATGTTTGCGCGTTCTTATGTGAGTTCTTAGGTGAGGGCCCATTTTTTATCCGTGATGGATGAAATAATATTAGTTAAAAAAAAGGTAAATCCTAAAGCAGCTTTTAAGAAATTTTTGGTTGGTAAATGTTCCTGTAAATCTTATGTACTTTCTCATGTATTTAAACCTGGGCCCTCAATTCAGGTGCACATATTTACCTCAAGGCAGCTGTCTACGCGCAGGCTGTGGCACCTTCCCAATAAATAATCTCCGTGTAATAAAAGCCGAAATAAAGCGAATGCTTCACAAAGAAATGTCACTACAAGAAGAGTATTATTCAATGTCACCGACTAGACGCGCCTCGTAATATATGCTTTAATAAAAGGGTTTCAATTCGCCACCCGAACATAGATCACGCGAGAAAACTCGAAGTATCAATAATATCGAAAAAGATCTCCAATTTATTATTCATTGAAGTCGCTGGGCGGGGAGGGTTGCTCTATAAATCCCGGGATCGCCACTAAATCATCGTTTGGACGCCACGGAGACAAGTACGAGTGCAATTTTCATCCTTTTCTCTTCATTCGGATATATTGCAATCGTATAGTGAATAATTACACTTTTTATATCCGTTTATTAGATTATTAGTAAATCGATTGTACAGCTTAAAACTTAGACATTTACATTCAATTATTTTTTTGTTTAATACATCGGTCTGAATTTTGTAGACAATTTAATAGACACTCCAAATTTAAAAAAAGGAAAGCATATGTTCCTCTTGAGAGATCTTTTCAAATTAAGTTAAATTTACCTAATGTAAACTTGTGTGTAAATTTTTAGCTACCTAACCTATAAAACGTGATTAAGCAATACATACATAACATTACAAATTGTAAGTTTATAATAATCGTACTCACTGGGCTATCCTTACCCACTTCTACTAAGTAATAACATACCTACGCCTTCAAATGAGATTCATATGATATATCTATTTTAAGCACAGTGTATAGAAAGAACATTAATCTACACTACTATATTTTGAGAACCTTTTATTTGTGAAATGTATCTTATTTTATAGAAGGAATTAATATCTAAATACATTATTCTGCTCTTAATTAGGCATTGAGTATAATCTCCACATGCTCAATAATTAATACGCCTCTGATACAATACATTGTCGTTGTATGTAGGCGGCGAAATAACGTCACGAGGTCCGACCTCAGCCATTCTTCCGATTCGTGCATTAACAATGTATTCGAGCCTAAACAAAGAAAAGCAGGTGGCGCCACCCGCGACGCACTGAAAGATTCTATAAAAACTGTAATGGCACCCTCGTCACGTCCGGACATCTTATTTATCTAGTCACGGGCAAAATCATTGTTTCCTTTCCGTTGTTGGGCAAAAACACGCCTTATTACGGTCACGGCTAACAGATGAACTGCTGAACAGGCCCATTGTCCCCATCTTTGTGTGTGACGTTTGTTTCTCGCAGACCTACGGGTAGAATTATCTCGTACGCGTAGAAATAGCTTTTTCAACGTTTGCTCTAAGCTACTTTAAAGTTACATTGCTCTTGGAGCTGACTTGTAACTATTTATTTGATAAAATAAAGACAGTAACAGCATAATTTTAAACCTGGTTTAATATTAGATCGTGTTTTGTAATAATCTACTAATAGTTTCTTGAATTATTTAGTATCATTATTAATTTAATAACAAAAGCGTTCTACAGCACCTTGGCTCAAAAAAAATCATTAATAAAAGCGTCGCACGCCAGATTTTCTAGAAACGAACGACTCACAGTAAAATTTCCTTATTTGTTTCTCTACTCAAAGGTTAATCAATCATAAATAATTAATGTAAAATTTTCGTTTTCACTTCCAGCGTCCTAATTAGGAAAGAGCGCTTCAAGCATTAACGGAAAAGGAAATATTGCGAATATAATTGGTCGAATGTGTGTTAATTACTAATTATGCTCAGGCACTTAAGAAACATTGAAAATGGTAATTCATTAAAAACATTTTGAAATTGTAGCACAAACATTGCCTAATGGAGCCATAAAAAGCCTACACATTTAATATAACATTGCTATTACATTTTTCTTAAAACCATATACATAAAGATTATTATTTATTATTGTGTCCAAAAGTTAAGTTATAAGCGGCGATAGCCCAGTGGTGAGACCCCTTGCCTTTAAATTCTGAGGGTTTCGGGTTCAAACCCTAGTAGCGCACCAATGTCTTTTGGAAGTTATGTGCGTAATTATCGCTTGCTCCATGCCTAGGAAAGCACGTTAAGCCGTTAGTCCCAGGTGTCATGAACATCTAAGGCAGTTGTTATTAGAAAGTCAGTGCTTTCTAACAGACTGACAGCTGGTTCAACCATAGAATGATGTTTCCCTCTGGGTTGTGGAGGTCAGACGGCAGTCGCTCCACGTTATAACTGAAATTCAGTCAAATCTGGTTGAACCAGTGAGCAGACTCTCCCCCCCGACTGGTCTCCACCTTGTCGTGGGGGGGGGGGGCTGTGTACCTCCCGGTAGGGCGCAGGAGGCGCTAGGGAAAAGGTAACACCCCGAGAATGACGACTCTGGGTGCCCTTAGTACTGACTACCGGGGGAGAAACTAAGAGGGACCTGTGGAGGGCGCAGCGGGCGGGCCAGGAGGGCCCGTCAAGCAGCGCCAGGAGGGTCTTAAGCAGTGGGGGCAGGGGGCCCCTGCTTTCTGACCATAGACTCTCCGAGAAGTCGGCCACACACGCTATGGTCGCACAAGGAGGTAGGAGGGGCGCGTCTACTGCGCCTCTCTGAGGAGGTCCTCCCGGTTTTGGTCCGGGGGACGTTGGCCGCAGGCGGGGTGTCAGACGCTGCAACTCAGGTACTGGCCCCCGCCTTTTTCTCAACAAGCGGCGGGCGTCGTCGGAAGATTTTTAGTGGGTATTACTGCTGGCAGTCGCGTCTGCCGGTGGTGAGTCCCACCCCGCGGTCCCCCTTTGGCCGAAAGGTAGTGCGTAAACGCATTTTGTTACCGACGTAAAACAAAAAAAAAGTTAGCAGACCCTCGAAGGAGAGGGCAGCGCCGGCGTGCGTACGCTGGTGCGCTAACCACATAGCCGGGCGTGCGGGTAGAAGTTCGGGGAACATCCTACTCGCGCTTTTCTGCAGCCTGAAGGAGTAGAAAGCGGCACAAATGTTTACCGAATCCAGGGAAAGGAAAAAAAAAATTACGAAGAGTCTGTTACACAGGCAGGCCTGCAGTGCCAACGGGGGATAAGGTTACTTTGTTACCTCATTGGCACCTTACGTGGAGCAGGAAATAGTGGGGTTTAGTCGGTAGTTCTCGCCACCACCATCTCGGTCAGGGAGCCCGACATAACTTTGTGCTGTCCCCGCGGTGCAAAGTACGCGTAAATGCATTACCACTCAAAAAAAAAAAAAGTGAGCAGACCCTGGGCTTAGGGCCCAGCTTGCTTGCAGCTAGCTTAAGTCTAGGGCAACCGGGATAATGCTAGTATATGATGATTGTGTCCAAAAGTTGCAGCGACAAACGCGTTTCATCAGTTGGAGGCGAAGAGCCGAAGATCGAGCTCAGTGGCAGTGGGCGATTATAGGCTAATGATGATGCTGATTAAGTCCTGGTTCTACATCTGTAGCTGCACGTTCTACTTTATATATAAATTCGTCAACCTACACTGAATCAACATTTTGAATCGATTCGGGTATTCGAGCATGCCTTATCTTCAGAGCCGATGAAGATTGGGTACTAGAAACATACAATAAATTTACAAGGCAATTGTATATTATTTAAAATTAAAAAACTGGTCAATTTAACATTTTATTCCCTACCTTGTTTAAGACAATGTGTAATTATTTGTTAATTTTCCCTTGACTGCATATTACGAAGCAATGTAAAAAAGGAGTATGCCGAGTTCATTATCTGCAAGTATAGAAATAAAATTATTATTATAACCGTCTTTAACACAACAAAATTTCAAACAACTCTCAACGGAATGCCTCACACCGACTGCGCCAATTAAACTATGTGGTGTAAAAGTTCAATTGGGTGTTACTGTAGACTCTAAGCTACAGTGGAACCCACATATTGGTGAATTGTCGAATGGACTCAGCTCTGCAGCATTCGCGGTAAAGAAAATTCGCCAATTAACAGACGTTGTAACAGCTAGACTAGTTCATCATAGCTATTTCCATAGTGTTATGTCGTATGGTATTCTTCTGTGGGATTGTGCCGCAGATACTCAAACTATCTTTGTGCTGCTGAAGAGAGCTACTGGAGCAATTTATAATCTCATGTGTGGACATTAACTAAGGGAAAAGTTTAAAGAAATTGGTCTGTTGACAGTGGCGGGTCAATTTGTTTATGAAAACCTGGTATATGTACATAAAAATACTGATCATGATGACATAAACTAAACACAAGGAATAAGTATAAACTAGTTGTACCTGCCACTAGGCTCCAAAAGATAAACAAATAATTTAAAGGACAATGTGTGCAATTTTATAATAAAATCCCATGCAATATACAGCAATTAAGCCTAAATAAATGTAATTTAACAATTAAACGCAACCTGTCTTCGAAAGGGATACTATTCTATCAAAGACTACATGGCAGATAAAAATGCTTGGGATTAAACTGCCGTTTCATACAGGCTCTTCTAATATGAATGACTTAGAACATGAATATTGTTAATGTTATATTATATTGCATTGTATAGCTTCACAGACAAATAAAGATTGTAATTCAAGTACCAAACCAATGGATAAATTTAAAAGAGCATAGCCTGTGAGTTTCTTGCCAGTTCTTCTTACAGAGCGGTGGCTTGGAACTGGCACTTAGATTCACTTACATTTAAATATTTTTTGTTTTTAAATTGTTTTGTTGCATATAAGTAAATCTAAGCTTCGTAATTTCACTGTAATAATATTTCGATTGTTTTTTTATATTTATATTTAATTTGACGTTTTCAAGTATCTACTGTATAATAATTTATGACATAAATGATGTATGATTATGATTAATTCTCGCCTTAACCTTCAAAAAAAGCCTGAGCTGGAATATTCTAGAATGGAATATAAGTAAACTAAAAATAAGCTATCATTCTCTCTCAAAGATAATTTATATTTTTTACTTCTTGGACTCTTTATGTTATATTATTATACAATTTCTTTAGCCGCGTCTTATCTTAGCAACCCTAATTCACTACTATAGAATTATCTAAACTGCTTGTATTTTAGGGCATAATATTTAGTACCACCGTATCTCCATAATGTTTTCTGCGCCATCCAATTATGAAGCTATTCTTGACAATACTTTTATGTTGTAGGCTCTGCAAAACTTATGTAATTGTTAAAAACACTTTGAACGCGCTAGAAAATTGATTTGTCCCTCGAACTTTCGATATGTAGTATAAAGTTTGAAACTTACCCCAGTGAAAGTCTGTAGCGAAAGTGGAAACATTTTGCCTCCAACTATTGAAAGAGGTCGACTCACTCGAACCATAAAAATTTTGAGGCTATTATTAAACCGTCCTGATCTTGGTGTCCAATCGCTACTATAAATAGCGGTAGACAAGAGAGAACACTGAAAGAACAATAAGAATTAGTAGTAGGTAGATCGCCAACGAAGGCTTGGGCTTATTTTTTCCAATTTAATTACTAATTATTTTTAATGATATTTTTTTACGTAATGAAAGCTATAAAAGTCCCCTGGGGACGACAAAGATGTCGCCTTACTCGGCAGTGGGCGTCTCGACTCCTAGCTAAACGGACTTTGTCATTTTACTCTGTGCATAAAAGCCGAATAGCTCACGTTCTTTTTAATCAGACAGCCGTTGATTTCAAGAATAGCTCGGGCAATCATGCTTTCGTTGATACTGACAAGGTTTTTACCAAAAAGTAAAAAAGTTGAACGCATGATGCGCTTTTATTTAACTTGTTTATTGTATTAAATCAAAGAGCTACGCGGGCGTGTTACGATAGTCAAGAATCTCGATTAAACTCAGCAACTTATATAAGTTATATTATCCTATCCTTGCTTTATCTACCTGACTCCTCATGAGGTTAGCTGGAAGAGATCTCTTATAGAGATAAGTTTGCCTTTGTACATGTCCTATTATTTATGTAATGTTTTGGTATTTTTGATGTATGTGCAATAAAAACTTGAAATAAATAAAAAAGTAATATAATATTTAAAATCGTCATCATTATAATAGACTTATGAAATCCACTGCTGAACATTAGCCTCTCAATAGATAACATTATATTGGGGGTATTTGTACATAATCATCACGCTGGGCAGGCGGGTTGGTGATCGCAGTTCCAGCCAGCACGCAGGGTCCTGCAGCAGCGTCGCTGCCCATCATCCGGTAGGATTTCTCTTCGTCGACTCTTTCGACTCCCCGTGAGATGAGGGGGGGTTGGCACTATTCTTAACACAAGGCAACTATGTAAACTACTTAAATGTAATACTTTTCTCAAGTTTTCATTTCATATTAAAAATAAATTAATATTTTTCAAAAACTACTCCAATTATTTAGTTCTACATAAGTACTAGTATTATTAAGAACTTGTGTTATGAATACTAACTAAATATATATTAATTGCATAAGTGGTTGTAAAATAAGAAACAAATAAAAAAACTTACTTTATTCATTATACGTGTTCCAAACCAGCAAGGCACCATAATTTGCATTATCATAATAAACATATATGTAGCCAAGAAAACATAATAACTGGCAGGGGCTGGCTAAAATTAAAGATTAGGGGCTTAATATAAAACAAGATCTAAAGTTTAAACAGGTTTAAAACTAGTGCTGTCACTTTTATTTGATAAAATGATGACAGTGACAGCACTGGTTATTCTGAACTGACTGGGATTTGAGCGTAAATTACAAACGGTGATGGTAGGCCTCCTGGTCTAACTTAAGATCTCGTTTTTTAACAAGCCCCAATGTTTAGACATAAAAAACTACTAGTACTATCAAAATATCAGTAGTGACTCACTACATAGTATAAAACAAAGTAGCTTTAACTTAAACAAAACTTACCAGTGTAAATCTAAAGAGACAGACGCAAATAATGCATGAAGCCATACTGAATTGAATAAATAAGGTTATGCTAAAAACGTCCTGGACAGCAGCACAAAACCTGTACGAATAAATGTATTACTTTCAAAATTTTCGCACATCTAATTCTCAAAAGACGTAAATAGGTTTCCTTTCATGTAAAATTGTAGATGCATTGAATGTTTAACGATCTTTTTTTTGTAATCTTTAAAACTACTGTAAAATTGTCAAAATTACATTTACGTCTTTTAAAAACTAGATGTACTAGTATTGTTGTAGCAAATAAAGTTATAGGTGACAAAGCAACAAATAAGACTTACATCAAATCGTAAGTGATACTACATACATACATATTGCACGCCCTCACTTCGCTAATTATATAGTTGGTCCCAAGTAATAGGTGGCGAGCCTATTGCCGCTTACCGAGCACTGTTATTTTTGCCAGAGCCTCGTCTGTTGATTGGCAGGTGCACCACTTGCAGGTGAGGTTGGCTTGGGCTCCTTAGGTCTTGGTATTGGATCCCTATACACCATCTTTGTGTTATCTATAAGTGATACTCTTGGCTTTCATCGGAATGAAATAAAGCCGATATAATATGCATGTAAAATTTTTGTAATGCATATAATGTCAAGTCTTTATTACTCAATGTACTCAAATTTAAAACTAAGATACCTTCTTATTTCTTCGAAATGTATGTAAAGTTTGTTTATTTTGGCAATTAAATATTTTTCATTACTCTGATCGTCCGATATCACATTTTCCGTTACGTTTCTAAGGTTTTTATCAAGAATATCAAGTTGTGCTATGATCAAAATCATTATACCCAAGAAGAATGTGTCAATGTTTAAATTGTAAAGCATGTGACAATGCATTCCAAAGCCTTGGTAAAAGTAAAGAGGAACCACATATTTAGTAATGAAATCCTTTGAGAAAAATGAATAAGCGCACACTGGTAATTTCAATTCCCATTTTAATAATAAATGGCCTATAAACGGTGAACACGAATGAGTTAGCTGGGATATGTACGAGATTACTGCCAGAATTTTCCAGTATGTTCTATTGAATTTCTTTGCTTCGTTTAATATATTAACGCCTTCATCACTACTGGGTTTAAATGAATCACTCTCGAGCATTTCCAAGAAGCTCATAATTTTTTTGTGTTGAAAGAAAAACGTTAAGGCTTTGGAGGTAACAGAAAGATTAGTGAAGTAGAATATCATTTCTTCAATATAACTGTCCATTTGCAGTGGTAAGAAAAAGAAATTCAGAGTGTTCAGAAACTCATATAGCACGACAATAATCAACATGAATACGTTAGCGTAACAGTTGTAATACGAGCTAGCCTTTTCATCGGGCCAAATGCCAAGAAACTTCCAATACACCATATTTATACGAAAACAGTCGATTAGCTTTTTAGACTTCATTTTTGATCCTTTTCCAGCAAAACTTGTCAGTAAATAAGGCAGTATTGAGGTAAAAAAGCGCTTTTATGTTGATTTATATCAAAGATAACTCCCTGTCTTGTTATTAGAAGTATTTAAAAAGGTTGTTATTAATGAACACTAACTACGATTGAGCTCTTTGAATATCTGAATCTTTGAAGAAAGCTAAACTGTGGTAAAATTACACGTTAGCTACCTCAAAGGCGTGAAAGTTGGACTGGGTGTGTATGCAAATGGATGTAGGTTAATTGCAGGAAGAGGTATTTTTTTAATGAGATGCAATTAGTAGAGCTGGCTTCATCCAGCTGCAAAATGATCCAGAAATTTCCTTTAATTAACAACATTCCACTAAAGCTGCTGGTTTAATAAGTTTTGTCCAAATTATAATCACAATTATTTTTAAGCATTGTTATTGTTATGACGACCGATATGGCGTGGAGGTCAGTATACCTTCACTCCAGAGGTCGTGGGTTCGATTCCCACACAGGACAAATCTTTGTGTGCATGAACATGAATATTTGTTCTGGTCTGGGTGTTTTCCTATGTATATTTTTTGTATATATATTATGTATAGTATACGTTATAACTCCATGAATTTGTAAATATCTATTTGCTCCCAAAGAGTTAATACGATTTTAAATAAATGTCTTTTACAAAAAGCTCACCTGTTTATCCGACGAAATATATAAATATTATACATTCATTTATTATACATTCAAAAAAAATAAGTGTGAAAGTAATTCGATCACCTTTTTACACGTAACGCGCTCAACCGCTTTATAGTTTATCTTTTATTTCGCCTACAGTAGATAAAATTGTCTCGAAAATTATAATTTAAGAGGAAAGTAAGAGTTTCATCTTAAATTTAAATTATTAAAAAAGTAAGGATTTAGGATTACCTAAGTCTGTTAAAAGTTGTGTTCTGCAGTTATAAAATTAATAAAAAAATTGTTATGACGAAAATACTGAGAGTGCTGATGATATGACAAAAATATGAGGAAATCAAAGACTCACCTTTGTTTATTTTTTACAAAAACTCGCAACCCATTTGCATAGGGATATAGTTAAGGGGCGTCAGTTGGTAGATAAGATGTTTTTATTCAGCGCGTGAACCATGCCTCAGGCCTTCGTTACGGCGGGGATCATCCCCCACACTCGCTAGAGATACCACCTCATTGTTTCACCTTTAGCTTCCGTAACTAAGGATAGGAAAAATACTAGACAAAAGCTTTTTGAATAGTGTTACATATACTAAACTATTTGTATTCTTTTTCGTAAATATTTTAGTTCAAGAAAACAGATTATGTTTACTGAGAATAAGAATATATTTAAAAGAAAATTTTCTCGTGTATTACTAGACATACTTTAAAAAAATACATACTTTCCATCAGGTAAGCCAATGGTAAACTTAATAATAAGACACATATTATTACGATTTCTATGGGATATACCTGACTGTATCTTTGTGGTAAGTACATAAAAAAAGTCTCGACGGCAGAAGTGTAAATGATTTTGTCACCACTGTAATGGAATAGGCTATGTCTTAACTATCAGAAGAGAACTCAGTTTATCTCGTGATTCGTTAAAATAAAAAGCATAGCTACGTGTTACACGTCAAAAAAAATAAAGTTTTTTTTTTTTGCAACAACATGAGATTTATATATTTTTTTGTCTTAAAAGACAAACAGTATTGTAACTCCATCTAATATAACTGCATTTACTCAAATAATTATACAACCACGTCAAAATATTGAAATACAGTGATTATAATTCAGACATTGAGCATCCCTCACAATATTTTTAAGAATTCACAGTTTTAATTACCCGTCTACAAATCCTTCTTTGTAACAGCCAAGATACTTAAAATATTAATTCTCATTTTCCGACTGAATTCAAAAGTATCCAAGACCTAGTATATATAATTTGAATTCGTAAACAGCCGGCAACGAACGATTAATCTACAGAACCCGCTCGGGATTTCTCCATTATAAGCAATTTGAATTATACGGCTACCGTCCGCATTCCAAATTCGCCGCGTTAATTTTAAAACCCTTTCTAGTTAAGTTAAGACTTTTCGAATAAATCTATCTACAATTGGGGTTTTGTTATTATATGGGCTTTTCATTTTCGTTCATCGCTGCTATTTGCGCTTTCAGGCGAAAGCATAACATTTTGAAAGTGTATTAAAATTAGTTTAAAAAGGAAAAAGTTACTCATTCAGCAAAATATTGATGTGCGTTTAGATTGAGTTGCCACTTTTTGTGTCTTAAATAACTTTATATAGTTATTTTGTAGTAGTTTAAAAAGTTTTATAGGTTTGCTGTTGGATTTTATAGCCGAATGCCTTAAAAGTTACATTAACTGGCACCTCAGAACTAGGAACATTAAGGATGAATTATTATAAAAATTTACTATTATTTTGAAGTGTGCGAGATAAAAAATTAGCTAAAATCTAAGGTACAAAGAAAGTTACAACGCTATAAGTGGCAACTCAAAACAAAATTTTACGCGTAATTATTTCATGAAAGCGATAGTTCAATCAATGCGTAATTTGAACTTTGGTAAGTCGTTTCTGTGTAAGATCATTAAGCTCAGGAATTCGCTGCCGGCTCATGTGTTTCCTAGATCCTCTAAGTCCGGGTCTTTTAAGCGGGGCGTGAAACGGCATTTCAGCAGGCCGACGACATAGATTGTGTCAACAGACATTCAAACTGTGACGAACACTTCTGCTTCCGCCAATACGCAATAAGCCCGCCTGGTGGCGTATGACCGGGGTGAAGGCCCGTGCTCAGTATTTGGTCGTTATCAAGCTAAGATGCTGAACACTTTCTCACCTGAATCTATGGTGTGAGACCTGATTCCAACAATACAAAATAAAAGCACCTGAGCTGTCGTTACATGATAAAACCATACCAATTAATTATAATTTCTCTCCTAATGTTGCTGATTTTGTATACAAAATTAAGCAAACCATTAAATTGCGGAATCAGCTAATTCTCTAACAGAACCAAGTCAATATTTATTCATAAACGGGTTACGAAGCTTTAAGCACAAATGATAAGTTAACATTATGTTAATGCCAATATCAGCCTGTATAATGATGTTTATAATTACATTCTTTGTGAGCTTATATTTAAATAACTATCGTTAACAAGGTACATTGCATGTTTTTTCCATGGTAATATGCGTTCTTTTTTATCTGGACTGCATCGACTTACTGATTACCATCAGGTAAGATGTGGTCAAAATCACGTTAAAATAAAAAATAATTGTTTCTCACTTTTTTTAAATTTGTAGTTTTCTTTTTCAATGAATATACTCTCAAAAAATATACTCAGTGCTGTCAATGTTACTTTAAAAACGATTAACACCATTTGCGTTATATAATAAGAATATTTTTAAGCTAATGTTGACTGTTGTTATAATTACTATATAATAAAAAAATATGCAACGTCACGAGCGGCATAAGCTCTCTCATTTTTTTTGGAACGCATCGGCTTCCTACCATCAACCAGGAGGTGGTCATTATGACAAGACACAATAAAAAAAGAATACTGTGCTGCTTATTTTTGTGTGGATTACGTAAAGGACATGTTCAATCATAATTTTATTAATTACAAGCAAAAAACCAACGATTTTGAAAAAAAAAATGAAAATCAAGAAAATGGTTGCAACGCATGCTTTATCTATGTAAATATATAAACGTTTATGGAATATTATCGACATCCTTTATCGGTTTTTTAGGGTTCCGTAGTAAACAAGGAACCCTTATAGTTTCGCCATGTCCGTCCGTCCGTCCGTCCGTCCGTCCGTCCGCGGGTTAGCGCAGAAACTATTAACATTAGACAGCTGAAAATTGGTGTGGGTATACATATTAATCACGTCGACAAACCTGTAGAATAAAATTTTTAAAAATATTGTTTTGTAACGTACCTCCCCTACACGTAAAGTAGGAATGATTTTTTTTCTCGAGTCTAATTTATCATGTTGGGTATCGTTAGAAAGGTCTTTCAAAAGTAATACGAGTTTCTTAAAACCATTTTTCGATTAAGGGATCCGTTTTCGAAACATTAAGCTTTAAAGTTAAAAAAATTGATAGAGTTCAGTATCCGCCCCCCCCACCAGGTAAACGGTACTTTCAGAGTGGCTGAAAAAATTCACAATAGTAGTATATATAATGAAGTTAAAAGGAAAACTATCACGGCTAAGTAGGCTTTACTGGTTTTCGAGTAATGGACGACAATCAAATAAATTTTTGTATTAAATGTATTAAAATTTCATTCATACCGTAGTAGTGATATCTATCGGGGAATAGCTGAACCTGTTCATATAGCGACATTATGGCAAAGGATGACTACGGAACCCTATATTGCGCGTGGCCCGACACGCACTTGGCCGGTTTTTTAAACGATAACTATGTTAATTTTGACGTGATTGCATGTGGCGAAGCACTGTGAAGAAGGAATACGCCGAGTTCATGATCTGAAATAAAATAAATGATTTAATGTATTATTTTCAGTTGTACAACTAGTAACATAGTTGGCAATTACGCAGTTATGACACTAAAAGAATATAATGTAGAACGAAGGACTTATGCTATAATGTATTCCCAAAACTTGGATTGATCTGTATGACGCGATTAATAAGACAAAACAGCTGACAGCAGTTGGAGGCGAACACCTTATAATCGAGCTTGTGTTTGTGGTGAGCCCTCGTTGATGCTTATGTGCAGCAGTCAATCACAATAGGCAATTTATGGCAAAATAACACATTTTGTGATCAAGTGAAGACTTAAAATAACTTTTTGACAATTACCGTCCAGTCTTCCGATACGAGAGTCACGTTTCCGCATTTGTCGTATAGACGTCGTTATACTGAGATTGAGTGAAGGTGAAACAGGTGTCGTGTTGAAGAATTATTCTACTTTGCCTCATCAAGCAGCCCTACTGGTGGGGCAGAATCACATCGTCTTAAAAGCACTTCAGAATTCGTGTAACGAGGTAATTTATAATCGGTCTACTTTGCCCCACCAGTAAGGCAAAATTCGTTTTGAATTGTTTCTCGATTTTTCGAAAGATTGCAACGGTAGAGGAACTGTCACAATGTTATTTAAACCTTCACCTGTTTACGATAAATTTCCGCACAGTAGCTCTGAAGTAATAAATTTTATTTTTTTACTTACACTTGTAAAAGTCTGAAGAGAAACTGGAAATATTTTTCCTCCAACTATAGAGATAGGTCGGCTCAGGCGCACCATGAAAATTCTAATGCTGCTCTTGTTATAAGAAGATATTTGAATCCAATCACTACTATAGATGGCTGTAGACAACTCATAACACTAAAACAATAAAGAATATTATTGTACCCATCTGTACTAATAAATAAAGTGTATAGGGATCCTTCCAAGACCTAAGGAGCCCAAGCCAACCTCACCTGCAAGTGGTGCACCTGCCGATCAACGGACGAGGCTCTAGCAAACAACAGTGCCCGGGAGCGACAATAGACTCGCCACCTATTACGTGGGACCAACTATATAATTGGCAAAACAGGTGTGAATGTATGTATTTACATCTATACTAATACACCTTCCACCCGATGGACCGATGATCTTGCAACGTTGCAAGGCGACGTGGCGGGAAGCCAGCGGATGCAAGCGGCACAAAATCGATCGACGTGGAAAACAATTGGAAAGTCCTATGTTCGCACTGGACTTTAAATGGCTGTCATGATGATACAAATACACAAAGCTTGCATAACTAAGTATCGCACTTTTAAAATCTTGATTTAAGTTGTATTACTGATGTATATGCCTCTGATGATACAGGTAGGGTGGTACATGTGTGCGTTTAGTTTACTAGTATCAATAAACGCAAATATTTGCTATAAATAGTTGTTTATTTAAAATCTCTAACTAGTTAGATAAAAATATGACTTTAAAAGTTTTGTGTTTAGTTTTTTAGGCCAGTGTATATTATAAAGCTGAAAAGTTTGTTTGTTGGTTGAACGAACTATTAGTTTGAATTGAACAACAATTTCTGTGATGGACTATTCCATTAATTGAAGAAGGCTTTAGGCTATGATAAGTCACGCTACGACCAATAGAAGCGGAAAATCATAGAAAAATGTTGCAAAAATGGAAAGTATTATTTTCCATTCCGGGAACAGGTATGATGGAATACACTTAAGAACAATTTATCTCAAATTAACGAATGTGGGCACACTTAGTCACTAATAATATCCACAAAAAGATCAGTCCGCTGTCGATGACATATCTGCACTTTGCTCCTGAGGTCGTGGGTTCGATTACTACAAAAGACAAATTTTGTGTTCATAAATATTAATATTTGTTTTGGTCTTGGTGTTTCCTATGTATATTATCTATGTGATTACAAAAAAATATTTTTGTTAGTATGTTTATCCGTTCTTAAGTATCCATAACACAAGTTTTGAATGATACTTATTTTAAAAACATATATGTTTATTTTTAATATTTTATTTATAGTGACCACAATAGATAGGCAGGTCTGCTCAATCAAACGAGATACACTGATGATTAAGTACCTAATCTATGGTTAAATCAATGCGAAACTTAGACCAATATATGAGGTTATATACAAACGTACCTTATTCTTTATTTGTGTTCCAAACCAACACGGTACTGCAAACTGCAATATTTTCGTTGCCATGTAAGTTGTCAAGTATATATAATCGCTTACTCGTGTCGCCTGAAAACATGATCTGATGGTCATTTTGTTGTAACAACATTTTGTTGTTGTATGATACCTATTGATGTACAAGTTTTACACGACGTTACTTATTCTTGTAATGCTTGCTTATGTAGGTAATCCTTTGTGTGGCACTTGATATCGGACGATTCCATGCTTCGGAAGGTATTTCAAACCGTTGGTATATGATAGTCGTAAGCTCAGTTACAGGCTCAATTTTTTTCCAGCAAAGTGCTAAATACCTGCCTCCATTAATTTGCACTATGTCCGTGTAGCGTAGTGTTATCAGAAAACTATTCACCTTTATTGTGACTTTGTAATAACCGAATTGATGATGACATACATACATAATATCACGCCTGTTTCCCTGAAGGGGTAGGCAGAAGCATATTACACACCCACATTTCGCCAGTTATATTGTTGGTCTCACGTAATAGGAGACGAGGATATTGCCGTTCGGAACTCATATTTTCGCCAGAGCCTCGTCCGTTGATCGAGAGGTGCACCATTTGCAGGTGGGTGAGGTTGGCTTGTTGGATTTTATCATATTTAAACAGCTTAGTATGAATAATGTGAACTTCTCTACACATACCACAGTTAGAATTCCGTAGAGTGTAACACAAATAATACCCGAAGACATGCTGAACTGCACGAACAATGTTACACTAAACATGTCCTGGATCTGAGCACAAAAACTGTAAAAAATGGTATTATTTTACAAAATATTAGCAAAAGTATGTTCAATTTTAATGATGATTATTTACCTTTCGACTTCTCCAAAATGAATAAACAATCGTTTCAACTTATGACGCAAATACTCTTCGGATCCCGCTTTGTTTATTTTAACATCTTCAGTTACATTTCTTAAATTATTGTCCAAAATATCCAACTGAGCGTATACTAGATTCAATACTCCCACGAAAAATGTATCGGTGTTAAAATTATATAGCATAAGACAATGCAAGCCAATACCTTGATACAAATATAAGGGAAATTTGTAAGTTTCTATAAAGTCTTTTGAGAGAAATGAATAACTAGAAACTGGTAATGTTAGTGGCAGCTGTAGAATCCAATGGCGCAGGACAGGAGCTAATGAGTGAGTCAATTGAGATGTGTATGACATTACCGCTAAGGACTTCCAATATCTTATATTAAACTTCTTCGCTTTGCTTAATATTTGAAGCCCACGTTCAGTTTCTGGATAAAAACCGTCACTTTCAAGTTTGTCCAAAATCTTAACTAACTGTTTATTTGAGAAGAAAAAGGTTAGAGCTCTTGTTGCCACAGAAATAGACGTCAAATAGAAGATCATTTCATCAACAAACCTGTCTAGTTCTCTTGGCATAAAATAAAAGCTAATGGTGGTGAGAGACATGTAAGTTATAATCATTACAAACACGAAAGTGTTAGCATAATATTTGTAATAAACACTAGCATTTTCACCGGGCCAGATACCTAATATTTTCCAATAAATCATGTGGACACGAAAACAATCAATTTGTTTATGCGCCATTGTACACCAACCAACCAATGATTGACACACAATATTTCGCACTGCTGCGAGCAAACACTCAAAAGTATTTGGTTTATATACCACACTTTAGTTTGTAATCAATGGTATGGAATATATAAATATTTATGGAAAATAAATGGTACAAAATTATATGTTTTTGTTAGACGTACAATACGAAGTAATCGTTCATAAATAACATCTAACTACTGTTTCAGAACCAGTAATTATGAACATAGTTTTTAAAATAAGAATGTTTAGTTATTTATTTCGTGTGAAAGTGATATGTGTTTTATTTAAACACTAGCAGGCATCCTCCATCTCCGTTTGCGTGAGACAGATATTTATTACTACATAGTATAAAACTAAGTCACTGTCTGTCTGTTCATGTATGCTTAGAACTTAAAACGGATTTTAATGCGGTTTTTAAAATAGATTCAAGAGAAAGGTTTATAAATATTTAGGTAACGCAGACGAAGTTGCAGGCGACCGCTAGTATATTTAAAAAAAAGGTATTCAAAACAAAAAATCCTGCTTATTTAACATAACTTTACGATACCATGAATGGTCATCTTCTTGCGATACCAACAATAAGAACATTAAGACCTCTTAATAATTTTAAACAAAAACGACTACTTTAAGTAATTAGCTAGTAGAAAAGTGTTATAACGAAACATGTTGTCTTTTACAAGGGGACTTTCATTTTGTATACCAATTTGTTTTACTAAATTAAAATCCCCGTAATAATCAAATGTAATAATCAATTTTGTATAACTATTGCATTGTATGCCTATGAGGCAGAACATGGCTAGAACTTTGTCATGTATACCAATAACACCAGTGTAACTAACTTTCACAGAAATTTGATTTATTTTTTGTTTGAAAATTACTATGGATGGATTTCGTACAACACTGAATACCATAAATATTCAAATATTACACTTCCACAGGAAAACAAATTAATATAACAATACTTGGTTCAAATAAACAACATTTGTTACATTCCAGTTCTTGTAACACTCTCACACATTGTAAGTCACAGAACATAACACATCAAAGAACGTATTGCAATTAATTGCAAATTTGAAAATTGAACCTTGTAATCATAATGTTCATTTCTTTATATTTAATACGGGCACTTTGTAGTTGGCAATAGGCCTCCCTATTACTAGGGACCAATAATTTGCAAATTGGCGTAATGTGGGCGTATAAAATGCCCGTGCCTAC
The DNA here is from genome assembly GCA_949126915.1 of Musotima nitidalis. Taxonomy (NCBI): domain Eukaryota; kingdom Metazoa; phylum Arthropoda; class Insecta; order Lepidoptera; family Crambidae; genus Musotima; species Musotima nitidalis. The sequence continues at coordinate 7,721,224 of OX421414.1, forward strand.
TCCTTCGGGGAATCAGGCGTGATTGTAAGCATGAAGTTTAAATTACGTCTTTATTAATTATATTAATCAAAAAGTACAAATTTGGCAAGGGCTTATAAAACCAGTGCTAAATTAATAAAGAGATTTCATGGGGTACTAAAATACACTTTTTTTTTATATATTTCAATTGTTGTTTAAATATTTTCATGACATGTAATGTCTATAAAAATGAGATGAAAAGACCGAGATAATTTGAAAATGCTGTAAATTAAAACAGTACTGATGTTGCGGAAATTAAATCCTTTAGCTTATCTACATCGCAGTGCAGCTTTCTGCCGAGAAAAGTGAATTTAATATCGTAAGGCTTTTCATACCAGTTTTTGTTTGGTAAAGATTTTGAGACAATAAGGGGAAGTAGATATAAATGTATTTGACATTAGAGTTGCAAAACCAATACAGTTATGCGTTTATAGCAAAGCATCTTATTAATTTTTTTTTTTTTTTGCCATGACACTGTGTAGTTAGATTCAAGATAAGTATCAGTAAGAACTTGTGTTATGAACGATAGATACTTTAGAACGCATAAACAATATTTATGGGAAAACACACAGTACAGAATTTATTATTTAGTTTAAGCATATTAAGTTTTTTTTTTGTGTGGGAATCAAACCCTCTACCTCAGGATCTCCAAAATAAAACGTCAAGTATTATGTTCAAGCAATCACGTTTGCAGTAGGTAGTTACAACCATTGGTACCCTTTTCAAATTAATAACCAGATAAACTATATGATTTCGTAGGCCTTATTAGAGTGCCTATATAATGCTTGTGATATGGGAAAATTAATTGACGATTTGGACTCGGCTGGTAATGAGTGGCGCCACAGGTGCTGCCACCTATTAGCGAAAACGTTAACTAAATTAAGCTCATTAATGTTTTCAGTTCCTGTGTTAGTACAACTTCCAAATATTCTCAGTACTGCGTGCGAATAATATGCCTGCTGTTATTAGACCCCTACTTATAAAATTAGACTAGGAAGTGAGACTAGGAAATCAGACTAGGAAATTAAAACTAGGAAATTAGACTAGGAAATTAGACTAGGAAATTAGGCTAGGAATTCTAGGAAATTAGGCTAGGAAATTAGATTAGGAAATCAGGCTAGGAAATTAGACTAAGCAATTAGATTAGGAAATTCCATTATATAAAGGCTACCAGTCATGTGAATTTAAAAAAAATAGGTACATTAAAAGTAAGGTACAGCCTCGCACAGTATATCGCTTAGAGCAAAACAAACCAATCAAAGCACCACTTAATCACGTGGAAGAACCTAAGGGTCTATGGCTAATAATTCACACTGATTTCAGCTGACCTAAGTATCGGCCTAATTTATTTATACTAGAAGATGCTTACTCTTCTTAATGGGTCGAAATAATTGCATGCAATAAAACAAGTATTTTGGTCCTTTAAAAACAATTTTTTTCTAAATTTGTTTTATTACCTACACTATTATTTTAGAAAATATACGTCGACTTAAAAGTCGCAGTAAACTGCAGGAGTTCCAAAGTTTCTTTGTCATAATCTTTTGATCATTTTAATTAAACATATTGTGTTAGCATTAAATGCAGTGGTATGCATGATAAATAGTTAATCGCTTAATAAATTGTAATATGACGTGTGAAGTCGATCCTAAAATGGCGGTTACTAGCTAATTATAATATTCATAATAAGTCCTAACTCGAATATGTCTTGATAATTTATTCTTTTACAATAAATTGCACATAATCGTAGTAAAATGAAAAATGGTGTCTACCAGTGCTGTTTTTAATATTTTATGTTTACACTAGAAAAAACATAATTAATGTCTAAAAAGTACCATAAAGATTTTTGCTATATTTTTTAGTCCATATATTATGTTCGGAAATCTACTAGCACCGTGACCTTTTATTTTAAAAAAATACGATTAAATTTCGACGAGAGATATATTATCTTAAAAGGTTTATTACTTCCACGAAACCGTTACTGTTACGAGAACCTATAATTGTTTTATAATTATTATAAGGTGTAACTAAGCAGTTAAGGTACCTTACGGTAAATTGCTAGGTATCCATTCCACGCTTTAAACAAGGCTTTATAAATTAATTACATTGAATTCATTATTATTGACGACCGATATGAACTGGTGGCGTGGCGAGAATACCCGCTCTCCGCTCCTAAGGTCGTGGGTTCGATTCCCACGCAGGACAAATCTTTGTATGCATGAACATGAATATATGTTCTGGTCTGGGTGTTTTCCTACATATTATTATACTAAGTATGTATTTACAAAAAAAAATGTATGTATGTACATATATTTATCCGTTATTTAGTATCCGTAACACAAGTTCTTAATGATACTTATCTTGGAACTAAATAATTGAAAATATTTATTTATTTATTATTATTATTCCACATGTTGAAGATTCAGATATTCACACACATTTATTTAATTTTGTAAATGTTATAAGACTATCCGTTCTAGTTATTTAACAGGTTATCGCAAGATAAGCAATCAAGAAAATACCATTACTCAGTACAAAAATAGTAGAGGTCAGCACGTCTACTAACTTACTTAGTAGTGTTTAAGCAAAAAATTAAAAATATCAATTTTTATTTCACAATTTCATTTTAGGTGAACATAAATGATGATGATGATCAAAATGTAAGTAAACTTTTCTAAACTTGCTGCTTACTCAAAATAATATGAAAAGATACCATAATTATCAACCCTTTTGTTAACCCAAATTGTTTACTTTTGTTAAAATCGTATCTATGCGCTAAAACTAATTAAAACATTATTTGTACAGTTCCATTTTGATGGCCTAGCGAGGTTTATGCGATAGACTCGCGTGCTTGTGTAAAACTGTAAATATTTCCTCAATTTTTCCAATCTATGTGTAAAGCATAAATCAGTTTAAATTCAATCAAGTGAAAGAATATTGATAGCATAGGTGCTATTTTTATTTTGAGCAGCCTCTGTCGGCATATGCATTAGTAATTGAATAATTAAATTACTTTATTTGCTATTAATTGGGTGTAAAGGAATCCTACTAAAATCTGAGGAGCCCAAGCTTCACCTACAAGTGTTGCATCTGCTGAATACCGAACAAGGCAGTGGCGAACATAAAAGTTCCCGGAAAGCGGCAAAATGCTCGCTTCCTATTATGTGTAACCAAAAATATAAGTAGAGAAATGTGGGCGTATAATATGCCTCTGCCTACCCCTTCAAGGAAACAAGCGTGAGTGTATGTATGTATGTAAAATGCCTTATTACTTTCAGTACAAGTTAAATTTAGACCTTTGTATTTTTACAAAATAATAAACTTAGTGATATGATAATCATAATTCAAAGACTCGACTTGATCAGGACGTCCCAAACTAGAAACAGGCTATATTGGGCATTTTTAGGCAATGTCCTCAAATAAAATTTATAGGGGCTGAATACAAAACGAGATCTAAGGTTTAATACTAGTGCTGTCACTTTTATTTGATAAGATGAAGACAGAGACAGCACTAGTTTTAAACCTATATGATATTTATATAGGTTTAAAACTAGTGCTGTCCCTTATTATGATATAATGTGGACTTGGATTGTAATGAACTTACGAGTTGTCTAGAAATAACGTTACCATCGCGCCTACCACGGATAAAGTCTTACCTTTTTTCCGCTCCCTTTGCCAGGACTAATCTCGGTTACTTTTCTGCCTTGCCAAGACTCTGTAGACAATATAACAGTTTATCTAAAAGCCAGGATCTAATTCTCAGTGCACCACTAGGTAAATTTAGGAACAAGCTCAAAGACATAATATTTACTGTACATTAATTTTATTTATTTTTTATAAAAAAAAAAAAAATTTTAGTATTCATTTTTTATTTTTTGATTATTATTCTATTTTGTAAATTCGAAACAAATATTTAATTTTAACCCTAATTATAAGTTCTTAAGTGTATGTCGGTCATTTGTGTTAAGCTAACTTTAATTATTATTTTATTGTAATTTAGTTCTAATGTTTTAACCTGTGTTTGCCTTGTGAAATATTTTATTTGCATGCTGTGGTCTCCTATAATTGAGGGAGTACACATAATGTTACGGGTATGTCACATATTATTGTATTTTTGTCGTGTATGTCCTTTGTTGGAGACCCATATTTTCAATAAATAAATACAAAACGAGATGTAAAGTTAGACCAGGTTTAATACTAGTGCTGTCACTTTTATTTGATAAGATGAAGACAGAGACAGCACTAGTTTTAAACCTATATGATATTTATATAGGTTTAAAACTAGTGCTGTCCCTTATTATGATATAATGTGCGTTTATGGCTCCTTGTACAACTGCTAACTAAATGTAATCGTGTAATTAAGGAATTAGTACTATTTTTAGGGAATTTTGTAAATAACTGAAATAGTTTAAAATACATATCAATACATACATCACAATACATTTAAAAGACAAATTTATAACTTATGAAAACATCTCTAAACTCAAACGTCTTGTATGGATTGAACTATTTCTGTTATAAATTTAAGAGGATTATAAGAATATGAATATATATTAACTCCTTCCTCGTATCATTAAATTGTGATGGCGGGTGACGCGATTCATTAGGTTTCTAGTATAAATCACCACAATCTATATGTATAAACTGAAGTAATTATCGTTTGCACGTCTTGAAGGCTGTGATATGGGAATTAATTGACAATTTCGACTCCACTGGTAGGTAATGAGACGTAGCGCAGGTGCTGCCACCTATTAGCGACAATTGACGAAATTCACATTTGAACTGTTGGAATTATAATTTATTAGTTTGACTTACGTGATTTTACACTGACGCAATATTGATAGCTTTGTAGTCTAAGAATTAGAAAGCAATTAGACTACTACTAAAGTTTCTCTTTTGTTTCTTTCTTTTTATTCACTTGAGAAGTGATTATAAGGGTCTAGCTGAATAATAATTGTCGTCACTTCCCCGTGGTGACATAGTGCCATTAATTTAAAAAAGAAGAAGACTACTACTGACACTGACAGACTACTGAGCTGCCCCTTACCGACAATTGACCATATTTAAACTGTGTTATTACAAAACAAGACTTAAACGTTAAAAGTTAAAACTAGTGCTGTCACTGTCTTCATATTATGAAATTAAAGTGATCTAAAGTCTCTTTTTTGTAATAAGCTCCTTAAAATCATAATAATTATATTACTTTCACGTACGTCATTTTAAACTAAAGCACTATATTATCTTAATAGTTTTGTAGTGGATGAACTAGAAAGTGCTTAGACTTTAGATTTTCTACAAAAGACGGACATCTGAAGAAGTCTTCAATTTTTATAGTTTGAGGATTTATATCTTTTTTGAGATTCCTTTCCTCGTTTTTCAATGCTCGTAATTTTTCTTTTTACTGTCTAAGAGTCCTATCTTTGTTATAGTGACTGTCTTGTTTAAAACATGACTTTATCCAAAAAGGACGTCGCCACGGCGTCGCAATGTTCATTGTAAAACTTTACGTACCTAAGTGGATAAAAACTTTGCAATATAACTACAGTGTAACTAAGCGAAACTTTATTTCAAATTGTGTAACAAAACAACTGTAGCTCTACGTCTACAAAACTTTTGATTATTTTAAGAATCGCTTAGTCATTACCTACAATTTTATTAGAAAAATAATCTAATAAAATTATTAGTAATGATGAATGATCGACTATTTTCAGTGGGTGCGCCCCTCCTAGATAGGACAAGCACAAGCTATGGTCGCACAAGGAGGTCCTTGTGCGACTATAGCTTGTGTGGCCTACTTCACGGAGGGCCCATCGTTAGACAGCAGGGGCCCTCTGCCCCCACTGCCTAAGACGCTGGCGCTACTTGACGGGCCCTTCTGGCCCGACCGCTGCGTACTCCATAGGTCCCTCTTAGTTTCTCCCCCGGTAGTCAGTACTAAGGGCACCCAGAGACGCCAACCTCTGGGTGTTACCTTTTCCCGGCCTCCGGGAGGCAAGCCCCCCCACCACGCCAAGGCGACCTATCAGGTGGGGATCCGTATACACCTTTTTTTTTTTTTTTTGTTTTACGTCGGTAACAAAATGCATTTACGCACTGCCTTCCGGCCAAAGGGGGACCGAAAGGGGGTGTGGGACTCACCACCGGCAGACACGACCGCCGGCAGCAATACCCACTAAAAATCTTCCGACGACGCCCGCCGCTTGTTGAGAAAGAGGCGGGGGCCAGTACCTGGGTTGCAGCTTCTGACACCCCGCCTGCGGCCAACGTCCCCCGGACCAAAACCGGGAGGACCTCCTCAGAGAGGCGCAGTGGACGCGCCCCTCCTACCTCCCCCTGCGACCATGGCGTGTGTGGCCGACTTCCCGGAGGGTCCATGGTTAAACAGCAGGGGCCCCCTGCCCCCGCTGCCTAGACCCTCCTGGCGCTGCTGAGCGGGCCCTCCTGGCCTACCCGCAGCGCCCTCCATAGGTCCCTCTTAGTTTCCCCCCCGGTAGTCAGTACTAAGGGCACCCAGAGTCGTCGGTCTCTGGGTGTTACCTTTTCCCTAGCGCCTCCTGCGCCCTACCGGGAGGTACTCAGCCCCCCCACCACGACAAGGTGGAGACCAGTCGGGGGGGATCCGTATACACCTACCTCTACCTTTCTCAAGTTGGATTCTCGTATCTCATCAGATCTGTCCTGTGTCAAAGAAATTACTTAGTCAAAGTGCTGATAACTTGGTTAAGTAATGTGACACTTACGTAATACCATGATGGCGAAGATAGTTCTGCGCTAGTGCGTATGAAGCATAGTCAATCGCTTTTTTATTTACAGGTGAAATAAAATTTATCTTAGTGGGTACAAACTAAGATAAACTTAATTGTTATTAAGTTAATTGCACTGAAAAGCAACCTAACTAAATATCTGATCTAAACTATTAGTCAAAGGATAGGATAGAATGTATGTACGTTATTGAGGCCTTTTCTTAGCTGTCAGATACGGCTATAGTTAGATTTACTTTTAAAAAAAAGTCTACGAGAATAAGCGACTGCCGGTGGGGGCTTCCTTTCGTAGTTCTAAATTATTGCTTATTCTCTTTGACATTGCTGAACTTTATATTATAAGTAATAAGATTTTAAAATTGCAACCATATATACACACCAATCTAAAGTGTAATTACGTAGAATATTTAACAAAGACACGTGTTCAGGTGTCGTCGGTTCACACGTCACTTAAATTTTACATAAGCAATTAATATAACTGATGGTTACCAAGCAGTATCGGCAGGTTGTTTACGGCGTCAGCAGCTTTAAATTTTTAAACATGATAAAAATATTTTAAAAAATTTTTTTCATTGTAAATAAAGAATCAGTTCATCAGTCTTATAAAGTCCACTGCGAACATAAGCCTCAACAATAGATCCCATTCTAAAAAAACCGCTTAACATAAATGCGAAATCCAGTACACAGTATATTATAAATTCTCATCATATAATAATTTTGTAAAAAGTAAAATAATTAAATCTGCATAAGGAAGAGATATGCAGATAATGCGTTTCGCCCTATAACGCCCACTCTACACGCGGTAGGGAAGATGCCGTGTGCCTTAGCGGCAATCGGCGGTGGCGACCTCTCGCGTTCGGCCCTGGTGGAGTGGACCTGGTGGGTTCGGGGATGCTGTCGCCTCCTTTTGCGAAGCAGTCATGCTAGCAAAGGAGGCGGCGAAGCGAGAGAGGCAGAGTGCCTCTCGTCACGCATCCAGCCGCCGCGGTGGACATCCGAGACGTCTGCGTAGGCGCTGGCTTGTGGGCGGTGGGTAATGGGTAGCTCGCCGCCCGTCCACCCACTAAAGGCGACAGGCCGCATCGACGGCGCGTTTGTGTTCCACGCGCGCCTCAAAGAGATGTCAGCGCACTGAGAGGCCCCCAGGGCCAAGCCTGCCAGGGTTGCGGGACTGTTCGAAAGGATTACCGCGGCCTTGGTGTTACAGGATCAAGAAGGAACATGGATGGTTTTTAGTCAGTAAAAGACTGACACACCCTTCCGCTTCACCCACAGCGGAAGATAGTCATTTGATGATTTTCCATCCGAAAAAAAAAGGGCCAACAACACCACTCTCCGCCTGAATAACTATTGTATGTTGCATTACTTTTACTTTGCCGCTGGTGTACGATTCCACAAGGCGCACTTTTAAAAGAGCACTGCGCCAGCTTCTTTTGCCATCCACTTTCAAAGCCACATTACCCCTCTGCTGGATGCGTGGATATCCGCTCTTACTGACAAATACGGTTGCGGGGTATTTTGTTACTTAAAATACTTAGATAATATGTTCAAAATACATATTTATATCTGAGAAATTTAAAGGGTATAAAGGGTTCCTATCAAGTTCTTAGAGGGTGTAAGGGAACCCCAAAAGGAACTACAAAGATCTTAGAAGCTCAAGCCAACCGCACCTGCAAGTGGTACACCTGCCGACGGACGAGGCAAACTGATATACATTACAGTTCCCGGTAAGCGGCAATGGGCTCGCAAGCTATGAAGTGTGACCAACATTATAATTGGCGAAATGTGGGTATCTAATATTCCTCAACCTACCCCTTCGAGGAAACAGGCGTGAAGTGTATGCAAATATTTTAATGAATATAGTTTTTAAATACTATAGACAATATAATGTCTGTCCGGTACTTTAGCAGTATCTTTTTCTTTGTACAACATTACCCTACCGATGTACTAAATGGGAACCCAACCACGCACACCGTAATGACCAGACTCATTAGCACGGCTCCCATCCTCAAGCAGTTTCGGCACCAACATTTTATCCACTTACCGCAACTCTCGTGTGCATTATGCAGATAATGTTTACATTAATTATTGTTCTCACAACTTTAATTAACAAGATTAATATGGAAAAAGAATGGATACGAAGTATACCGCATTTGTATGATAAACACTTTTAATTATCAAGCATTTTAAGATCTAAATTATACTCAGAGAAGTCTAGGTTTATATTGACTTGGAATTTTGAATGATTAGAAAACCATGATATAATACCAATATAAGTATACCAATAAAAACCATAATAGTGATGCGGACAGTAAAGTGATGAAAATATTAATATGATTATTTCAAGAATTATTTGATTTACATAATGAGTATTGATATGATAAAATAGACACTTTATTTTACTACTTACAACTTTATTGTTTTAGCTACAAACTAAAGAACTATAAATTAAGCGGTTTACTTGAAGTTCCTTTAATTATTGAGTAATGTTAATTTTTCCATTTCTAAAAACCAAACTATCGTAATTCTATGTTTCTAAAAAGGGTGAAAAAAGAGTATGCCGTTTTGAGAATCTGAAAAAGTAAAATTAGTTTATTGTAATGGCTTCATACTTAAGATGCATGCAACGTATATTTTTTTATTAAATACTAAATCATGGATTACTTACAGACAAAAAGGTCGCCACTGAAAGCGGAAACATTTTAAGACTAATGACTAATGGAGTGTTGGAGCGCTCCATAAACAACCGCAGGTTACGAGAAAACGCTTTCGACTGGGGCAACCAGTCTATGTTATATGCAGCGAACGGCAACTGATGACTCTGAAAAAATACGAATTATTTTATCACTTACTCCATTGTATCGGGGTACCTACCGAATGCATGCGTTCTGCACAGGACCGGGATGGTTGATGCTCTTTGAGGGAGGCCTATGTTAAGCAGTGGATGGCAATTGACTGATTACTTTTTTGTATAAATCCAGAATTTTGAGTTAAAAAGAGGAGTCTCGATCACTAAAGAAAATAAGTATGTTGTTTTCTATTTATTTAGTAAAGAGAAAACGACACAGATTTCACTCCTCATTCAAGTAAACCTTAAGGTTCTAGAAAAGTAGATTTAAGTTAGAACGTTTTAGAAGATAAATCTAAGTTTTCGCACTTCGATAAATGCCCGTCATTTTAAATAAAGGATCCTAGTTAACTTCTTAGTCTTTTTTATAAACAAGTTAAAGCAAATCATTCTATATGTATAGTTCTTTGAACTTTCTCGTAAAGTTTGACGAATAGACGCGTACGAGCGACCATTTATGCATTTTTATGCTTTGCTAAGGTAATATTTGGAGTTAGAGAAAAAGGCATAAAGCAGCTATTATTATATTATCGCCAGCGCGCTCTCCTTTGCCATATCTTAAACAAACCTCTGAAAAAGTTATGAGCTTAATGTTCGTATTAATAACGGCATAACCTAAATGACAAAAAATATAAGACTTACGTCATAAGTAAGCTGAGTGCCTAACCAAGCAGGTAAAAATATTTGCATCACCATGACAAGCGAATACGTTAACAGGTACAGGAAACTTTCCGTTGATTGAATCTGAAAATAAATTATTAGATAATTTTAAAATTACTTATTTGTAAAAGTAGCAATCTTATATACATTTAGTCGGCAATTGACAACCGCTGCAAATCACTAAGCAAGGACTGACATCTTTAAACTTTGTCTAACTTTGTTGGCCACTAGTGTTGGCGACCACCAAGTCTAGTGAAGTTACGAGCGCTCCATGTCATTTGTAGTTTAATACGATAACATTTTATTTTTCATAATTAAAATATTTTATAATTAAAATAATCATCACCTATTTCTTTAAATCTATTAACTACAACTTTTCAACTAAGATTTCAAAAAAAAATATTTGAAGTAATATATTTAGAAAATCATTTTTTTTCTATACACAACCAATTCGGACTTAAATTTTGTGACAACGTTGGTGCAGCTCTAACTCATGCCAAAAAATATTAGGATGGGAATCATCGAACGACCGTCTCCCACTGTAGGTGGGGCAGGCATCAGACCTTTACTGACTACAAACCATAAATTTTCCTTCTATATCCTGCTATGTACCGAGGCCCGCAACAAGCATGTAAGTTCCTAGCATATAAATAAATTAACAGAGCTAATAACTTGTCTGTGGAACCACTTGTGTGGCTTTTAATATCGGGCGCTTTTGTGCTTTAGAAGGGAATGTTCCCTTCCCTATTATCATTATATTATTATATGGGTCTTGAAAAATTCTAAAAGTAGGCCGTCACAGTTGTATCGGCTTATACGCACGGGTACAGCATGGTAGAATAGTTGAACTTTTGTGCGGAGATAATGTAGAAAATACGTAATAAAATAGATACTGACTGAATGTTGAAATATTTACTCCCTAAGCTAAGCGAATGTTAAAACCTTACCAGCAGTTACTGCGTCTAGTTACACAAAGTAAAGTTCTTCATTGTATATAGAAAAATGGGTCACAAAAGCTAATAAATTTAAATACAACTTATCACCTAATTTTTCTCTATCCTACAATGAAGATTTTTTATAATAATCTTTAAATTTTCACGCAGATTAAAAAATACTTTTGAACCTATCATTGGAGGTCATTCCCAAGTTGCTATTTATTTCTTCCTAATACTATTTATGAGATGATTTTTTAATACAAACTTGTAAATATTATAGAAAAATAAAGTTTATAAGACTGGTGCTATTGATTTTTATTTTCGTGCAACTTATTATAATGAAACGTAGAATTTTTAATTATAACGACAAAATATCTCCTTTATGTGGCCATTAAGTAAAATGTAATTTAGTGCTCAACATGCCTTCAAAAGACTTACTAAAATGTTGTTCAACTTTTTTATTTTATAAAATGAAAGGTTTTTTTGCGATTTGTGATTACCTTAAAGGATTTTTGATTAAATAAAAATTTATAAATTAATTACCATTAGTAAGGCCGTGACACATAAGATACATGTGGCCATACAAAATTGTAGGAAAAGCATTAAACTCACAACATTTTGAATAAGAGCGCAGTATCTGGAAAAGTAAAAGAATTTCTATTAGTCTCCAACTATTTATTAGTTAATATTATGACCAGCTCCCTTAGAAAAAGAAAAAAATATAAGTAAATAAGTTAATATAAGTAGGTTAAGTTAGTTAGTTAAGTAGGTTATTAAAAGAAATATAAACAACGCGTTGCCATGTCTTTTTAAGCTAAGCGATGCTGCTGATCTCCTCGTTTCTGTTCTTTCTAATAAGAAATCATACTATTTCATAACAATACTAACTTAAAAAAACATAATATGACAAGTACCTTAATATCAAATCATAATGCTGCAGAAGTTTTTTCAGCGTTCTGATATCTTCTTTTGAGTTATACAAAGTAACCTTTTTAGAGCATTTCAACACAATTAAAGAAAAATGGTGTTTCAACACTTTTACTTGGGCAATCGCCATAAGCAATAAACCAGCCATGAACGTATCAGCATTCACATTGTACATCATATGAACGTAGATCCCAAATGACTGATACGCAAACAAGTAAACGAAATACTTATCGCGAACCTCCTCACTCAAAAAATAATATTGACATACAGGCAATTCGATAACACTCCCAAAAAACATATACAAGAAAATAGGTAATACACATTCTATGACAAATGATACGTTCGATGCCCCTGCAGTTACTATCCATAATATTCTGTAAGTACTTCTCGTTTTCTCGATTATCTGATTTCCAACATCATCTTTTCCCCGAAATAAATCAGAGTCCAGTATTGCAAATAATTCCAATATCTTCTTTCGAGTTATTAAAATCGTCACGACTTTAAAGACAGCAGCCCAATCAGTGAAATAAAAAATAGCCTCTTGAATCAGTATGTCGATTTTTAAGGGGCAGCATAGTAAACTTAAAGTCAGAAGCCCTACATATGCCACTACTGTGAAGCAGATAAATATAACGGAATAGTATTTGTAAGTTTTCTCTGTTGTAGACCCCGGCCATAACCCAAATATTTTCCAAAAAAATGTGTTGATTTTATAGCAATCTGACTGGTGACTTGTGGTATCCATGTCTTATGCCGTAATAACTTTGTTAAGACAAAGATGTAGACGACTTTTTCACGTCAATTAATCCCAAAGCTAGAAAATTGAACTAATAATCACTTAAACAGTATTAATTAAAAAAAATACGCTGAATCCTTTTTACACAAGAGGTAGTAATTATATATTTTTTTTAAGCAATAAGTACATAGTTTTCCAATAAGCTACGTAATTATCAAAGTCATACCATTAATATTTAATTCGTAAAAAAAGTGGTAAAACGTAGTTGGAAAATATAAAATATCACATCGGACAAATATTTAATATTTCAGTCGAGTACGCTAACGAATTTCCTCACTATAACCAGTCACCAAAGAACAAAGACACTTGAGTTCTACCAACAGTCTGAGAAGACAGTCGTCTAAAAGAGTTCATGGCTGAGTGGTGCTCTTAGTTTTGATATTATACCCAACAGGATTCTGAGTGAGGAGTAGATTAGAACAAAGGACGTGTTGGCAATTTAGAAAGCGGTGCAACCCTTTGGGTGCGTTTTAATTGCAGGGTTGTGAGGATACAGGGAGAATCTTTCATTCTTGAAATTTTGGAATACCGTACAAGCCTCATTTACCGCATACTAATGTAATAGAACAATTAATTGAAAATGTGGGTATACGGAGCTTTTATTGAATAAGTTAAATCATTGAAGCGAACGCCGTTTGCTGTGTTATTTTATTGGTAATTATTAGTACAAAAGAGAAATAGTTAAAAGTAAAGTAGAATAGAAATATAGCTCCGTTTTCAAAATAATGTGGACATCAATGGTTGTAGTCTAGAAAATTTGTATTATCACAACATTTTTTTGCAACTGCCCATAACTACAGCACTTTTTGAAAGCATTTCCCAAGATGAAATCAGTTACAATCCCTAATCCCCTTTTTTGCAATTTTCACACTAATGACTACTTCTACACAATGCACCCGCAGAACAATGCTCCCTCCCTTTACAATTTTTTCATTGCCCGAACTGCAATAACACTAAAACAAAACAAGTCAGTTGAAGCACGAACACATTCCCTCAGGCAGATTGAGCCCCCTACTAATTATGGGGCGGTATATTTTCAGCCACAAAATTATTCCCCTATTTAACAGGGAAACCTTTTTTCTTAATAAAACTTTGTAACGATTGTCATAAAAAAGAACGGGACGTGTCGAATGATAGATGTCTTATATTTTAAAACGGATTTTGCTGCGTTTTCCTTATTAACGTCGGAATCACGTATTTTTTAAACAAGCAGTCCAGTTTTAAGCCAGTTATTTCATAGCTTTCTAAATAAAATAGGATATTAATGTAATTTACTTCATAGATTCCTGTCAATTAGGCAAAAGCAACAATTAATAATCTAGGTTTATCTATATGACCCGGCGGAAAGTTTATAAGTTTTGCGAATATTTATGTCTCTTATATTGTTATAATACCATCATTATCCTTTGTAAAATCCACCATTTCATTTAGTTTAGCCAAGAAATTACACATAATAGAAAAAAATTACATAAAGCACATAAACTTTGAGCTTTACGTTTACTACGTTTGACTAAAGCAATAAAAAAAATCCAAAGAAATGGAAATATAATTATAGTTAACTCAAGAAATACTTGGCAAGGAAAATTTTAATAGCTGAAAACCAGCCACAAAATCGCAAACAGTAAGAACTGTATAGAAAAAGTAGGACGGCCTGGGTTCATTCACGCATTTCGTTGCAAAATTGGCAAAAGTGGGGCTAGGCATGAAAGACTACATACCTTAATGATGGCTGGAGGCCAACATCATTGTGCTATGCGTCGCCGGAAAATTACAGCGGCTAAACTTGGGAATTCCTCCGAGAGCAGGCGATATGGCTTAATTTCACACAACGTAGTCGAAAGAGCGAGTTGGTGCTCTTGTTAAAAATTGCTACAATATCTCACTTCTCCAGAGCGTAACCAGCTCTCTACTTTAAGGAAAATGGTTCTTATTTGCCATACAAATACTTAGCTTACTGCCTGATAAAACTAACTAAACTGATATCGCTGGCAGGATAATGTAGGATTTGGAAATGCGGTTCATTACTTTGCCGCGGTAATATATCGAAAAGTGATATTTGATTCATTACGACTTACTTATAAAATATAAGTTTCTTAAATATTTATACAATCTATAATTACCATATATTATTTATATCTTATGTTCTTATCAGTAATTTACTTTTAACAGTATGATATGTGTAACGACATTAATTGCTGATTGAAGAGATCCCAACAGACTATCTAGTAGTTTAACATAATATTAATAGATACTTTTATTGGATTGAGAACTCGCTTATTTTATATAGATATTACAATAAGACTCTTATCTATTCACATAGTCCTCTTAAACTTATATTATAGAACACTGAAGATTATAATCTTTATTAAATTAAATTCATTGTTAAGTTAGCTTTGTTTAAATTTTTAATGTTTGTACTACTTACTCATTCATAATGTACATTTTTATTAAGATTATGATACCTATCAACTTTTGTGTTTCGATGAAAAGCCATGTCTTCTAAAATTTGCATTTTTAACTTTTTGAATCCTGTGTCTGTGACCCGTGTCACATATACAATTAATCGTAATTCTATTATCGCCTGTCTCCCGTCATTTATAAAGGTAGATATTAACTTCCTTATCGATTCCATGCATTTTAGCAGATTCACTACAATAAGCTTTGCACGTTTTGATGGTGCATCAGCTAGTTTCACTTTATACGTTAACAAGAGGTGTAGTAAAGCCTATTAGGATTCAGAGCATGTTCTCTATCCAGTTCTGGCACCAACCAACACAGTAAGAGAAAAATAAGTTTCGCTTTACTAGTGCTTGCTTCGGGCCTATTACCGTTAATATTAGATAACAATTTCTCTGGCACTTTCCTCTTATATGAATTAAAGAAGAAGATAGATATTCTTACGTATCCAAAAGTAATCATGTTTATTTTATATAAGTACGTGATTGATCTACGGTTAAAGAAATTTTACATACATAATATCACGCCTGTTTCCCCGAAGGGTTAGGCATAGGCATATTATTAGCCCACATTTTTCCAGTTATCTTGTTGGTCCCACGTAATAGGTGGCGAGCCTATTGACGCTTACCATGAACTTTTATGTTCGCCAAAGTCTCGTCCCTTCTTCGGCAGGTGCACCACTTGCAGATGGGGTTGGCTTAGGATCCTTAGATCTTAATAGGATGCCTTTAAAAAATAAATATTTCTCATAAAAAGGTAAAAAATAGTTCACTTACAATGAGAAAAAGTATAGCTATAATATATTACATGACATTATATTATTCATTATCTAAATTTACTCATGTACATTTTATATTTGAGGTTGCTTTCCATCATACTACTAGATTTAAGAATAAGAAAGTCTGTAAATTTATTTATTTATTACGTTTTTCTTGTGTCGCTCAACCAATTTTGAATTGAATTTTAGTATTATCATTTGGGTTACTTAATTATTTTAGTATAAAGGTTTTACTGTTCTGTGAGTCATTCAGACGAGTCTTTGTCATCATAACAAAGGTACAAAGGTGGCAGTGCATAATGGGGGTAGCCCCATAGTTTTCTTAAGTTAGATGACAATAGCTAATAGCTTCAATTGCGTGATATCTGTATGTCTCAGTTTTATTTATTTTTTAAATCTTTTCTTTTTTACTTTTAATCTTTTATTATTACGAATGATAAAATAATATTAATTTGTTTTTTTTTATTATTATGTAGTTCTTTAGGTTGATAAAATATTGGCTTTGGACAAAGCTTACCAAATTACTTGGAAAATATTAATTAACACTTCGCTACTATTAACTTGTAAATCTAGTCGTAATCAATAAAATTGCTTAAAAAATATATATATCTACTGTTATTCCAATATTTAACTCCAAGCACGTAATGCTATAAATTTTGTTATTATCTTTATTTATCACCATCATCTCAGTTTAATGAATTGGTAATGGTAAATTTATAATTAATTTATTTTACTCGAGTACTTATTGATTTTTTTATAATCATAAAAACTATATTTGTACATTGTTCGTTTAAAATATGCCACTCTACATTCGTGTCCTGTTTTACCAATGCTATATTCCACCACGATTTTTCTCTGCCACGCCTAGCTATCGTCTTTTTTAATTAAGTGAAACTAAGAGGCCCTTTTGTTTCGGTCCCGGTGGCTAATTGCATGCCAGTCAGTCACTTGTCATCAACAACGCTTTATTTGCCCACTTGTATTTCTAAGACAACCGAAGTAGCATAGCTGTTGAAGACTGCGCAAATCAGTTATTATTTCGATGAAATAAACTCTTTTAGTTTTTGTCTTATTGATTCGTTCATCTCGTATTATGTGAAACGGTTGCTCCATATAATTATTATAGGTAAAATCCAGATTAGAACTATTCTGCCCTCGATCAATATGCTGCAAGATATATAAGTACATTGCATAGCTTATCTGATGCTTTCAAATCAAAATAAAACCATTATTAGAATTATTTTTGAAATCATATCTTCTCACAGGCTACTTAATTATTCCAAATCACAATTTTTGAGGAACTTTTGTAACTTAATTATACAAATTTTAAATATTTGCATACTTTAAATATAGCTCAAATTATATTTTTAAAAACAGCGTCTGTCTGGGCGCCTAATAATTCAAATAAAGCACAATAACAAACTTGAAACACAACGAGCTTCTTTGTAAAGTTTACAGCAAATTTCCCATCTTTTTAAAAGCCAAATGGTTTGGACAACGACGTGTGGTTCCCTGTTTAGTATGCATTAATCAGAACGCTCGACCAGGCGCCGTGATTGAAACTAAATCCCCCGGGACCCTCGCTTCACTGGCAACTGATTACTGCCCGCAACGCCACTACAACCTGGATTAGGATATTTAAATGTCTATAACAACTTTACCACCTGTTTACTTGACAAAGAATTTTCATTAAAATACCAAAGTCTTCTCATCATGAGGCCAGACACGTTACAAAGAAACAAAGTTCGAAATTTTACATATTGCCAAATAAATACAATCACATATAAAACACTAGATATACCAGTAATACTGCATAATCCATCCCGCAGTTTGCTATTTAAATAAAAATATACATTATAACTTCTTCAATATCTTTAAAGTATCATTTAATGAAAAAAGTATCTTGAAAATGTAAGAAAAAGTTGTAAACATTGTTTGCTCTTCCTTTAAAAAAAATCTCGGCCGATATTTACTCCATTTTTCCTAGACGTTTAAAAGAAAATAACCGCTTTCGAAAATTACTCAAGTAATTAAAAAATACTACAATCCACATTTGGCACCTTTAATTAAGGTTGCAAGCAACAAAGAACTTAATTTACTTCCACATTATCCTACTGCGACCCATTTGGATTTGCCGAGACCATTATAGCCACGGAAGCGTTGCAATGGGAAGAACAACAACTTAGCAGACACAGACGAGTGCACGAAATTGAATAATAGAAACTGCAATTTTCCGCAAAACAGTGAACAATAAACAATCCACTGCGAATAAGAGTAATTAGAAGTGCCCACCTGAACCGGGGCAGGAAATAAATCCATTTAGCGTTGAAGGGAGCGCTGATTCCTGGCAAAAACCGAAGTTGTGCACCAATTTAAACTTTTCACTTGCATGCTACTGTAATCTTATTAGCACGTCTCTAATTTATTACTCTTTACTGATTTGTATGTAAAGTTATTGACATTTCTGCAATATATCGCTTACAAAGATTTAATTCAAGCTTTATTATAATTCTAAAGCACTAAATAATTTCTGTTTAGTCAAATTAAGAATTATGTTAAATTAATCAAATCTCAATCTCAGTATTTTAACAAGTAAAAAATATTTAAAAAATGAAATTAAGTTGACATCGTTGTGAACGTAAAAAATGTCTAACAAAAAGAAGTACGAAGCTTAGGACACATTCGCAATCAGTCGGACGCAACACATCAAACCCCCATCCTTCAAAAAGGAAGCAAAGGACGTTTTTGTGGGTCTGAAAAAGTGGAGTAATTTATTTTCCCTTGGTGCAATATTTAGTGCTGTCCATTATCGCAGTTCGCGACCGAACATTATTCACGAACATCCATCTTTTTTTTCTCGACCGCACGCGCGTGGCCCTCCATATTAACTTTTTCATTCATATTCTTCGCAACCTTTCCGATATTGCAAGACGTTCCATTTGTTGGTTGTTAATTGGATATTTGAGTGATATTGATTCTTTTTTCTTGGAACACAGTTTGTGAATGTCTTTCCCATTTTTTCTCTACTTCAGCTTCTGCCTGCAGTGAATGACGAGTTAGTTTGACGTTCATAACAACTTCAATAAGAGTTTTAATAAACAAACTTAGCGTAATAAATTTGACTTTAATCTTGTTTTCTATCACATCTAGGTAAATATATCGTTCTCATGCTTCAGTTTGAAACAAAAAATACTTGTCACACCTATAATTAATTATTTTGAATTATTATTTGTAAAATTATTAGAATTTTTTTGATGTGCGTGAAACTGCTGACTCAAACTCATGTAGTAATAATTGCTACTGTACCTATTTAATTCAAACAATTACTAAAATTACCCTAAGCATGCGTTTTAAATAAACAATTATTCCAAGATTTGTAATGTTTAGGTACTGTTTAAGAATCACAACAGGGGTATAGAGCTAATAAACACTAAAACGTAACAACACCCGGAGGGTTCCCATTTGCTTGTCGTTAGGCATTCTGTATACGATAGACGTAAAAATGTTTGCAGTGTGAGAAAAGCGAAGTGTCGCGAGTCGACGACGCGCCGGATATCCGGCGGCGGCGGCGCATCGCTAATGCACGGTGCACTTAGCTCAATCACCCACCAAAACGTGTATTTGTAAATAAACATTTGCTTTAGAAACCCACAATATTGCAGCTTGATAGTCAAATGTACCTAACATTGTATTTTTGACTCGAATTTTAGGCTTTTTACATTGTGTCTTATTCACAGTAACAAGCAATCAGCTGTTTCTTTTAACTAACTATATGTTAGAAGATCGTTTTACCTAACTTTTCTGTTCCTACCAATATCGGGTCCATTACTAAAAATTCAAACACTTATATATATATATATATATATATATATATTTTACTTTTTACAACTTTTCTCTGTTCAATTAATAAATTTTAAATAATTCGAACAAACAAAGAAAGTATGTACTTATTGCTTTGAAAATTTTAGTAAATACTTTTTTATAGACGGAACTAGCAATTGACTGCCCGTGCGACTACACCAAGCTGGGTTTCGTGTTTAAAAGTTTTTAGTTTAACTAATTTTATATCGATACGACCACATTTTAGTTTAACTAATTTTATATCGATACGATTTTATCTGAAGAGACAAAACTTATAATTTTTTTTTGATTCAATGGGTCAATACACGATCACCTCTAAAAGAAAACCACAAGTAATACTGTCAAGTACTACTTGTTAAAGTTAATTGCATTGTAGACACAAATACTTATTAGAACCCTTTAGTTTTGTTTCAATTTTCTGTACAAATTACTTTTATAATTAATGTTTTACTTATCGAAGTGGTTTGTACCAATTTATTTACCGTCCAACCCATTATTATGGCGGTTTCGCAAATAACGACCTACAATTTAGTAATATTTTCAACAAGCGTTTAACATCATGTAATTAACGAAAAATGAGCGCGGTAGAAACGTAAAGTCTTGAAGTTGTCATTAATTTTGAAGGATTAACAAGAAAATATACTAAAAACAATGAAAAAGAAATAATTATGTAGTATAGTTTTCTATAAACATATTTATTATAAACAAATCTTTTTAAATATAAAATCAGTTGTAAGTTATTCACTAAAAACATGCGAAAAAATATTGTGTACCTTTTCTCTTTAATTGTTAATTTATGCATGCAAAGGGTTAAGTAAAATTGGATGGATTGATTTACGGGGCAGACCAGGTCAGACTTTCATTTGTGATTTCAATTCCATATAGGAATTAATTTTTACTACTGCTATATTCTCGTATTAAGCGAATCTGACTGTGGTTTGTTTTAAATTATTTATATATATTTGCAATAATATGTATGTTTCTACTATAATAATATATTGAACGTTACGGAGTTAAGTTTAAGTAGCAAACTACATAAGGATCAAAAGTTCCTTATTCTCTCTATTTTCTTCATGCTTATCTTTATTTATTTTCTTCTAGGTTCAGTAACTTTAACTTATGAAAGTATTTGTATAAATGATATTATCTAACATAAAAACGCCTCAAAACCTTTTTTGTTACTGAATTGCTACATAAGCTCAAAGTAGCTCAAAGAGCCATGGAGAAGGCTTTGCTGGGAGCCTCTCTGCGGGATTAATTTCGGGAATGATTTCAAACGACAACGCACTAAGGTCACTCACCGACATTGGTGAAAGAGTCGCGAAGCTGAAGTGGCAATGGACCGAGATGGAGACGGACACATTTACCGCAGAGACGACGATAGATAAAGCCACAGAGTCCTACATTGGGTACCCGAACAGGAAGACGGAACGTGAACAGACTACCAGCGATTTGGTCGGACGACTTAAAAAGACAGCATAGCTGACCTGGAACAGACACGCCGCATCAAGAACTTTAACAGTTTCCATGCAAAAGGCATATGTTCAGCAGGGAACGCATATAAAGAACATCTTAAAGTGGCCATTTTATCTTTTTTTATCTAACTCTACTCTGTAGAGATCCTACCAAGCCGTGGTGCACGTGCCGATCAACGGACGAGGCTTTGGCGAACACAAAAGTTTCCGATACGCGGCAATAGGCTCCAACTATTTAAGTGGCGAAGTGTGGGCGTATGCTCGTAATATGCATCTGCCTACCCCTTCGGGGAAACAAGCGTTATTGTATGTATATATGTTATCTAACACTGTTCTACAATTTATATTCCCACTAAATAACTAAGAGTTTTGGCAAAAATAAATATAGGAATACATACGAGTATACTGCTTACAATCGTATATGAAACTCTGTAGAAAACTTAGTTTACAACATTGCAGCTGGAGATAAGACAAGCAGGAAGCAGATACAACCGCGCCGAAGTTGCTCTTAGTCCCTACAACTTTTTGGTGCTCGTATCAAGTTAAATTGTGTGATATGTACCTATATTTAAAGTGTGGGATTCCACTTATTTTTATGAATTTTTAGCTTATATGTATTCGAATAGAAAAATTGACATTTTTGTCCATTTTAAAATAGCTATTTGTCCTAAAATTTTAACCGACAGTTTTAAAAAGAAAGTCCGTTTGACACGTTATTCGAAAAACAAAGTACACATTCCATGATTTGCTTATATTAATAATATCTTTTTAACAGTTAAGAAGCTTGGATTTTTTTTTTAATTCTCCATGGATGAGAAAAATACAAAAACAGTGCAATGGCAGTCGAAGCATCTCGGGACTAAGTTGTCGGAGAAGATTACCAAACTAGCTTCAATAAAGTCAGTCCTTAGATGGTTTAAACTTTTCCGTGGCATTTTATATCGAGTGCTTTCAGCGAATAGAGATCATTTATGCCGCTAGTCTCGTATACAACTGTCACAAAGAATTGAAGAGTCACCATATAGCCTTGCATAGCCTTTTTATACATGCTCAAAGTCAAATGCAGGTCAACCCCTAACTACCTCTTTCTTGTATTGTTTTACAGTTTACAATCACGATATCAAGAACATTGTTATATAAAATTTGCAATCTCTCAACATCTCAATCAATCAATACCTGCTGGCACCACCACCAGACAGATAAAGTACGCATTGAATTAATTATAAGTTTAGTCGAGTTGTGGATACACTTACATGCACCTCACAAGTAGACCTATATGTAAAATAAATGCTTAATCTAATATCACAAAAGAATAATAAACGCTATAAAATGTTAATAATCTTATTTTTATATCTGTTTCCAAAAATAATTAATAGGTAGGTAAGTAATCTTAAAAATTCAAAAGATTTGCATTTAGCTTTTAACAATGAGGTTGTATTTTAATAATTGTGCAAGGAAGTATTGCACGTGAAGCAGTTTCCTGTCTATTTACATTTTCAACGACTCTACAGGGACCATATCAGCATAGTTCTGCTATTCTCGCCATAGTGTAATGGTCCACTGATTAACTCCCAACAGAGCAAATTTCCATCACACATCGTAAACTATCTTATGTGCGCATACATTAAACTTAACAAACATAATACAGGTGCATCATTAGTGAACTGAAATTTCATAAAATTATGACCACTGATGAGATTTGTTTTGTTGAATTTGCAATAAAGGATCTTTACTTAACCCGTTAAGCAGCTGATTGACAAAATCGCTTCTATGAAAATATGATTAGACAATATCTGCACTGCTAAAAACAAAAAAAAATGCATTTTCATTTATTTATTTTTCTTTACTTAGCTTTATAATATTATTTTGTATACTTATTGATGTGGACATTTTTTTTCCAAAAAACTCCAAGATTTTTACATACTTGTGCAAATTTATTTATTTATTAAAACAATATTTTGGTATGGTGTCCATACTAAAATTCCATGGCTTTTGTGAAATTCTAAAAGAGATCCTAGGCCCTTTATAATTTACATAAATGATTTCATAGGTTTAATCTGTTATGCCGATGACACGGCTGTCCTTTTCAGAGACACGGACTGGAGTGCAGTTCATTCTAATGCTGAAAAAGGTATGGAGCCGATCTCGGAGTGGTTAAGGCAAAACCTTCTGTAACCTTAAATACGAAAAAACTCAAAACATGTAACAAATATATAAAACCGCTACTTCTAACCCGACCAACTTCAAGTTACAAATGCATGGATGCGCGGGAGATGCAATGATTTTCTACAAAGGAAAGATAGTGTCAGATATTTGGGAATAATGCTGGACGAAAAATTTACATTGCACTTACATATCCATATGCTAGCGAAAAGAGTGAGGAAAGTCATGAAATAATGCGGATCTTAAGAAGTTCTGCAAATGGTAACTGCTTGAAGACCGTTTACTGTGCTGTTTGCAAATCGTTGATAGCATAGGGGTTCGGGGTGGTTCTGTAAAAACCCCAATGATAGAACTTGAAAGGGCACAGCGCGCAGTTCTTAAGGCGATGTTAAGAAAGCCTTACAGATCCTACTAATGCCTTATATAAGGAACTTTTGTACATTCTTGTATGTCCGTCCATCGATCTGGCGTAAGACCGATTCTTTCAGGCGGTGGGAGACGAATTCGCAACTTACCGGTGCCCCGTGTTAAAACTAGTATGGCCAATAATCCCTCGTTATTATCACGTCGCTGTTTACAACGCTGTCACAAAGACCTGCTGTCTTAGTCATATCTCCGTGAAAGAGGCCAGATTAAACGTAGTACAGAATTTGTCTTCCCTTGAAAACGATTAAACGGAGGCTTTAAATTCCAAACCGAAAAATATCCTACGATACCGTATCGTATCGTAGGATATTTTTCGGTTATTTTTCGATATCGTATCGTGCATTGTTCTTAAATATTATAATAAAATAATATTATATATTACAAACTAAACTCTGTAATTCAAAGGAAATTGGTTTCCCTAGATACAGGCTTCGCTTAGTTTGAGTACCACTGGAAACGATGTCGATTGCGAATATGTAAACAATTTGTTAATTTAGTGTAATATTGAGCTACATAAAGTTGGTGACAGTCCATAGCATAATTTAAGCGTTTTTTGTTTAATGTTACTTATGTGATGAAAATCAACTCACTTATTATGCGCGGGAACACGACGACGCCTGACTGCGCCTTGTAAAATTAAATTACTCTTCAATTTTATGCCAAGATTTTTTAAAACATGCCCCGGCACGTAACACCATATGAACAATATTTATGCATGCGTGCATAAATTTGTTGCCATTAAAAAAATTATACATACAATTTTAACTTTCTGTAACAAGTATTTAAAAGTTTACTATTATAGTCGGTTCTAAAATTTATTTTAGCAAAAGGAACTTTGGCAGACACCAGATAATATAAAAAGTGTTCATATCATATCCGATTGATAGAATTAGTTTCAGGTTCGATGTCTATACATTATAACAGATCTACATATGAGCTACCTGTATAATATTTTTGTGTACCTGTGTAATATGTTTGCCACAATTGGATTGCGTTCCGGATTTCGAAAATAAAATATAGTCTAGATAATTATATGCAGCAATAGTCTTAATAGTAAATGTAACATTACATTGTTACAAAGGATTTTTCGCTGAAGATCTTCTAATGACCATGAAGCCTCTTTCCCATAGATGTAGGCAGAGATCACATCCTTCCACTTGCTACGATTCTGGCACACACTCTTAGCTTCATTCACACTCATTAATCTTCTCATACACGGCTGTCGGTGTAGGGTACTTTTGACCTGCCCTTTCTCCAAAATCTTCTATATTTGGTCATGGAAGGTCTTACGTGGTCTTCCCCTTCCAACACTTCCATCAACGTGTCCATCATAAATCACTTTCGTTAGTCTACTTTTATTCATCCTCTCAACTTTACTTGACCATAGCATCTAAGCATACCTTTCTCAATTCTAATGAACATCGCCCCGCAATTCTAGCAGAACAAGTATGCTAAAGTATTACTTCTGAATCAAGTTCTTCATAATGTTCTGACTGTCTTTGATGTGCATAAGGTAGCGCATGCATATGCATGATGAAATCCGTAGTAATTTGAGTATACACTCGCATTTGATTATACCATATATTATATCCAGTTCATAGGCAGTGCCAGAATTGTGTGGGTACGTTTATTGGTAGTCCAGTTATGTCAGGTTTTATCTGCGGAGAAACTCCTAGTGAGCTAATTTATTAACCTTTATTGTAATGAATAAGGCATTGTGATGAATAACGCATTGTGATGAAAGATGTGAATCGACATTGAGATCGTGCCGGCTAAAAAAGTTATAAAGGTAGGTATAAAGGCAAATATCTGGCGACCTATAGCTCGAAGGTCAATACAGGTCAGTATAGGAATCGGCTCTTTGCTTTCAAAAAAACTGTAACAATTACAGTAATTAAGCAAATCAGCCATAGAAACTTAACACTAGACTTCTTGGCGGGAAAGTGAAGCGTCATGTCTGCAGTTTTGTTTTTTTTTCTAAAATTTGTGATATTTCGAACATGAATGTGTAATAACGGTGGATTATAAACCGTTAAGGGTTTGTGAATATACTTATGTGTTGGTAAATCAAACAAAGCAGTGCAACATCACTTTTCATATTCTCTCAAGGAGTCCATGTGAGATCTCAGTATAGTCGCCTTTACTGAGGACTCAAGGGGCTTAGGAGAGGGTATCTCATTTAACATTTATCATCACTCATTCTCATTTACTGTGAATTATATATTATTAATATATCACTTACTTGACACTGGCTAGATCAGCTGGACGCACGACGCCATTATTTAAAAAGTGACTACTTCTCACACTAAAGGACTTCTTGGCGGGAAAGTGAAGCGTCATGATTGTAGTTTTGTTTTATTTTCTAAAATTTGTGATATTTTAAACATTAATTTGTAATAACGGTGGATTATTAACCGTTAAGTGTTTGTGTACGTACATGAGTGTTGGTATATGAAACAAAACAGTGCATCATAACTTTTCTAATAATTCTCTCAAGAAGTCCATGTGAGATCTCAGTATAGTCCCACATCTTTACTGAGGACTCAAGGGATTTAGGGGGAGGGCATCTCATTTATTATTTATCATCTTTATCACCACTAATTCTCATTCACTATAATTTATATGTTATTAACATATCTCTTACTTGACACTGGCTAAGCGTGCAAACCGCACGAAGCCATTATTTAAAAGAGAAAAAAAGTCACACTAAAAGTCAATTATATTCTGTCGTCGTAGTAGGCTTGTTCTTAATCGGTCACTGAATGGAGCGCTCTGAACTATATAATTACATATATAATTATAGTATAATTGTTCAAACGAACTAGTTCGGTCTTCTAGTATTAATAGTTCATTATAGTTCACTGATCAGGAATTATCAGTCGAACGTACGTGATTAAATTTATATTTGATTTTCCATCATACTTTGCAGGCTAGGACTATCATTTTAATAAATCAATCATTTAACAATAAAATTAACATCTTGAAATTTTGCTTTTTTCACTTATTTATATTTTTTTTCTTTTTTATCGTTCCTTATTATTACTTTTACGTGCAACAATAATTAACGCAGTGCAACTGTCTTTTGTGTCAACAAAAGTCAAAACAATTCATTTTGCCTTACAATATCACAATAACGAATACGTTGCGGAACACTTGTAAAAGTTTTCACGTTCTTCAGTACATTTCATACTTCGTACATTGTCCATCACGCTCACTCGCACGCGTCTCTAATCTTTTAACTCCCTCAGACACTCGTACTTAATCGTTCTTATTTGGCTGTTGCTCTTTAATTATGGTGAACTAAACGTACTAAAAGACCGATTTGAACGACCAGGAACTGAATAGTTCGTTCTCGTTCACATGACTGAACTACGTCTTAATAGTACCTACTTAGTTCATGTACTACACAAGCCTTGCGAACAGCACAGAAAAAAAAAATATTTTACGATACTATGCCACTTGCCTACACTTTTATAAAACTTCACATAACTTTTGACGTGACAACGTCTTAAATTAGGTTGCGGCTGGGAGTCACTTATGAAAAAGTGTAACGCTCGGTAACGTTACGATGAGTCACCGAACGAGAGAGAGGCCCGGCGAATGCCTTGCGTCTCTCTCCCACTCAACTATGATCGGTCTGCCGCGCGCGCAGCACTAGTGTACAATGTTTTAGTAAACAAAATATATTTCTATAGTTAAAATTTGTGCAATTCTTATTTTCATTCAATTCCTTGTTCCTATTGTGCAATTTAATTATATTCATATCAATAAATATTCTACCGAGAAAAAGACGTTGTCACGTAAAATCTTCGCCCGTAAAAACGACTTTACAGGCAACCATTTTTTACTTATTACCACAACTCCATTCTTCAATAGTTTTAGTAAAGAAAATACTGCCGCAATGTGTCTTTTTCGCGTTGGCGCCAAAACTCCTACAAGCTTATTGCTTAACTAAATTACAAAACTCGTCTGAACTCGTTCAAAATTGGCCAAAAACACAAAGTTAGATGCCTATTGACGTCGTATGTATATCTTATCGCTTTAATAGTGTGTATATTCTAAAATTCCTTACGATTTTGAATTATTTTTGATATATAACACTAATGATAATGTTGATTTTAGTAAAGGAGGATCACTTTATTACTAAACATGTTACTCAAAGAGAGGCGGTATGATTAAACCACTTTGCATTTTCCATGACGATAAAAAAACAATTTTGCGGTAAAATAGTTAAGATTCTTAAGATAAATAGAAGAGTGCACTACTGTAAAAAATTCTGCGTTAGTATTTATAATTTAAATAATTGCGCAATTCTCTAATTAGATCGCTTTGTCTCATCAATCTGTAGGCACTTCAGCATAGGTTTTTTGAAATATTCAAAACAATTGAGGTTAGAAATTTGTAGGTAAATAAACGAAAAAAAAACACGTAAACTTTGTGCAAGATTGCTAAAAGATTATGTTATTATCGAAATACTAGTGTTATTCTTGTTGGTTAATCAAATTTTCTCAAGGTATTACGTGCGTTCAGAATCAGAATGCGATTTATAATCAAACAAACAGGAAAGAGTGGCGAACGCGTTGGTTCTGTCACTGGATTTGCAAAGGTTAAAAATGCTGTTATTGAAACTCCAACTGCTTCACTTCTAACACAGGTATTCTAGCTTTTCAGCAAACCTTATCTTCACACTTTAGTCAGATAGTTCTTTTATCCTTTACTTCTATGTTATGCTAAATTAATTTGCAAAAAAGTGCAGTTTTTTTTGTTTGCAATATAATTTAGTTAATTTGCAATTGTTGTCGTCTTACAGCTGGGCTGCAGGCCTAAGCCTGCTCACATAAACCAAGGTGACCGGGAATTAGGTTGTACACTAGCCTAGTGTGGGTTCGAGAAGTCAACTATGTGGCGTACTAAATTGTTGGAATTTTTGACAAACTTACTTAACAACTGCTACTTATAATAAAGCACTTGATTTCAAATACTACCCTACAAGATGCTGCCCATTCTGACCTATGAGAAAGTTGTTTCTGATGGCTATCTAGCCTAGTAGATAATCTTACCTTAATTATGTATTGTTTATTAGAATTTGAATCCCTCAAATACTGACAAACTGTGTGTGTTCTGCCATTGTCCTCTTGATGAGAACATATAAAATAATTAAATCATTATATTTCAAATTATTTCAGGGAGGCAGTGTAGTCCATCTTACTGCAGAAGTTCTCGCGAAAGTATTCACCGACTCCCAGTTGCTGTGGGTGCCTTTATCAAACTCCTACCAGCTCGAAGCTGGCACTAAGGCCCAAGGAGAAGGAGTGGCCAAGTTTGCTGGGTTGCCCCAACATGTTACCTGCGCATCACTACACAATTTTAATGACATTACTCCTTCTGGCCATTTTGAGGCCAACAATGTACCTCTGTGGACAAAAAATGGAAAGAAAATGATTACAGCAGACAGGTAAATAGTACTTCAGTGTCACTATACTTCATATAGTAATGATGTAAATCTACTAATTTTAAAATATTATGTAGCTAAAAAATTTCATTTCGGAATACAACTTATTCAAGCATAAAATATACATGCCTCATTTGTTTAACCCAAAGAAATAAAAATGCTTAGTTTAAATTTGGGGTTTATTGGAGGCCTTATGAATGTTGAAATAAATAATACAGTGCACACATTCGCTACACAAGCTTGTAAAAAAAACATTGGACAAGAAACCTGTAAACTTTGTTCTCCTACCTATTGAATTATGGTTTCTC
The DNA here is from genome assembly GCA_949126915.1 of Musotima nitidalis. Lineage (NCBI taxonomy): Eukaryota > Metazoa > Arthropoda > Insecta > Lepidoptera > Crambidae > Musotima > Musotima nitidalis. The sequence continues at coordinate 7,751,086 of OX421414.1, forward strand.
CTGTGGTTTATTGTCTTGACTTACCATCTTGGCATAAGCCAAAAGCATGTGAAACTAGGAATGTGCTAAGCCAGTATCATTGCAAATAGAGGTAGTTGCACTCTAGCTAATTGTATATTAGCTTGTACTGACCACTTGAAGCTGTATGACTTAAGAGAAGATAGTATGTTACATTAAGGATGTCAACATAAACTTAAAAAATAATGACTAGCTATTTAATATCTTAGTTTAAAGCATTCAACAATACAATAACAATAGATGATGTGTACATAGATGATGAAATAATATTGCTAATTATTGATTTTAATTTATAATAATATAACTAGCTTGCTAAACATTTTCAGGTACATGGATTTAATGGAAGTATTCAAACCTGATTTTATTTTGGCCATTGCAGATGGTCGTACTACAGTTAATGATGGACATAAACGAAATATAAAAGCCATTGATAGATCTCGATATATGTTTGACATCTGTGTACAAAGGTACAAGAACTCTAAACACTTACAGGATAGTGCGCTTATTGGTAATTTAATGAATAATCTTTATAGCTGTAAGTTATAGCACTTAATGAGAGAACACTAAGTTTGTGTGCTTAATACACAATTGAATCTCTGGAGAATTTTTTGTTCACATTTATATTTTTCTCTGACTGAGTATTTTCTAATAAATATTAATATTATCTGGCTGAGTATTTACTAAATAAATAGTAATATTATCTGACTGAGTATTTTCTAAATAAATATAATATTATGCACATTTATTTATAATGAAAAGTATTTTCATGAAACCTCTTGTCTAATACTCACCCAATTAATTCACTCAGTAGGCACTGTGTCAGTTTACTCAATATTTGTATGTTTATTTGGCTTTACCTTATTTGTAAAAAGGCCTGTTTCACAATTGCTTAAGAGATACTCCGCAGATAACATGACAGAATTGTATGAACTATCTTTTAAGTAAATGCTAAAAGAAATTTATTTATACATTGTGAAACAGGTCCTAAAGGACACTGGTGTTACTTATTTCAATACATTGGAATAAACTATGTTTTTAACTATGAAAAATTAAAATGTTTGTGAGCATATTTTAATTTTTAAGCACCATTATAGTGTAGTATTTTGTATTTTTGTGTGCGTTATAACATGAATATTTGGTCTGTTTTAGGTTTTTCCTAAGTAAATTTTGTATAATTATGTTCTATAAAAAAAAAATGTATTTATGTATTGTGTTATTACCTTATTTCTTAAACAAATTATTAGTTAAGAAATATGTTCCAATAAACTTTAAATATGAAATTTGTTTTAAGGTGTTATAACTGGGAATGGTGTCCCTAAGCGATGTAATGAATTTGTTAAGCACATACTTGAATACAAAGACAGCTTGGTTGGTATTGCATTAGCTGGAATCACTGATGGCTGTGAGGATTCTATGAACACACCAATTGAGAATTTGGAAGATGTATTTAAAAAAACTAGTGTAAGTACAATTTAATTATGTAAAATATTGAGATAAATTTGTGTCTTACAAAATTTAGATATATTTTTCAAATGAAAACCAACTGATTAACCAAGCAATCAGTTAGCCTTATTTAACAACCAATATTAATAACTTAACCTGCCCATTTAGTAGTTATACCTATTAATGGTAGTATGTATGCATTTCTACAATGTGCCGTAAAAATTCATGAATGACGACGATGACGACCAATATGGCGTGGAGTTTAGCATACCTACACTTCACTCCAGGGGTCGTGGGCTTGATTCCCACACAGGACATCCTATGTATATTAAGTATGTATTTACAAAAAAAAAGTATGTAAGTATGTTTATCCGTTGTTTAGTATCCATAACACAAGTTCTTAATGATACTTATCTTGGAACTAAATAATTGGTGTAATTGTCAGGAAATATTTATTATTTATTTAATGATCCTATTACAGATCATATTATAAACTATATTTGTTAACTCTATAATAAGCAATTCCTATTGAAATTACTCATTAAAGATTATAGATTCTCTATTACTGAACTCCATAAGGTAAAGGCAAAGAGATAAGGTCGATAAAGTTTACTATCGGTTTATATTAATTGTTTTGATTTATGCATAGCCCTTCTTGGTGATCCATACTGTTGTGTCATAGTCTGTGCCTAAATTGTATTGAAGAGTTTTATAATATTTACAGGAAACTATACCTAAAGATCTCCTTAAATTCGTGGAAGGCTGCTGGAGTCCAGACATCATAGTGACAGCTATTCAATATGGTTGGGATATATTTGATGGATCTTTCCCTACCAAAGTCACGAATATGGGACACGCATTGGCTTTAAACTTTGATGTTAATCGAAATGTTCTTGAAGAATATTGTATGTTAGACCTTAGTGATATTCGGTAAGTTAGGATTTTAATCTCCTTGCATAATTTATGTAACAATCAAAGGGGTGTTTAAAATATTTAATTTTCATTTCAGTTCTTACAATTTCTATAAAATATATGTAATATAGGGTGTATAGGGTTCCTACGAAGACCAAAGGAGCCCAAGCCAACCTCACCTGCAAGTGGTGCACCTGACGATTAACTGACGAGGCTCTGGCGAACATAACAGTACAACGGATAACAGTGCCCGGTAAGCGGCAATGGGCTCGCCACCTATTACCTGGGACCAACTATATAATTGGCCAAGTGTGGGCGCATAATTTGCCTCTGCCTACCGCTTCGGGGAAACAGGCGTGAATTAATATATGTATGTATATTTAATAAATCCAATTAATAAAATGCTTTGGAACCTTCCTGCTGGGTTGCCTTCGAATGGGAGCTCAACCTAAGGTAATCCAGCAAAAAGATAGCGAGGTGAAGTGGTTTATATATGGTCAGTAACGCGCTAATGATGCAGCTGGCATGCGTTCATAAACTGTTGCGACCACTAGATAAATCTCGTTAAGTGCTAACTTATTCCACTAGAAATAACCAAACCCCCAAGATACTGTACATCCTATTTTATTAAGAAATGTCCAATGCTAAAGAGAAACTATGCACCCGTCATAATATATCTTTAAATTTCTATTACAGATATGAAGCAGACTTTAGACCAATATTGGAAGGCTGTGAATGCCTCGCTTGCAAGAAGCACACTAGGGCGTATATTCGACATTTACTAAACACAAGAGAAATGCTATCATCGGTGCTACTTAGCATGTAAGTTAGATTTACTTTTAAAAAAAATATTGCAACAATGGGATAATCTGTTTGTGGTTTAATCTTGGATAATGTGTGGTGACCACTGATTACATTAAAGTATTCGAATTCTGCTTATCATTTAATCGTTTCTATCTAGGTGGTCGGAAACGCTCACTGAAGAAAAGCAGAATTTATTATGATAAGCATAATATATAAATCGCGGTTTCAAATCAATTTTTTTTCCGACATTCGAATAACTAATAGTGACTAATAGCACTCGTAGTAGGTAGGTGCTAGGTGTTTGGAAACGGTCACCGAAATGAAGCAGGGTTGTAATACATATTTTTTGGACCTTAACATTTTGTTTCGTATTATTTTAGGATCCATGCCTGTAATTTAGAAATCCAAAAAATTATTTCTGCCGCGCACTCTTAGGCTGCGTTTCCATCAGATTGGTGCGAGTGTTTTATTTCATTAGAACCAATAAAATCGCTTCCCTGAGCGAATCTAGGATAATGAAGCTGTTCCATTGGTTCTTAACCCTTATATTGGCAGAACATGTTGAAGATTTTTATTGCTTTTCTACCTTAAATCAACTCCATAAGATTAAATTTAAGTTGGGAATATGTTCACTATTGCCTTACAAAGGGTTAACAAACATATCGCTCGCTCGAGAATTTGAAGGTGTGCCATGCAAAGTTATTTGATGCAAATTTAAGTTAATAGATCACAGTGAGGAATGGTTCTCACTGTGATTTAGAAACCTTAAATTTTTACTGTTTCCTTTTTGAAACACGTATATTGTTTTTATTTTTTTCAGACATAACCTTCATCACTTCGACCAGATGTTCATCCACGCCCGCCTTCACATCTCATCCAATACATTTGATACATACAAAAATCACATCATAAAACAGTATCAAAGTTATAAGAAACAAAAAATGGTTATCAAGACCAATGGTGTTGCCAAAGTTGAAAAACAACCAGAACAAATAAAAAAAAGAATTTGTGTGAGTAATGGTGACTTGGAAAAAGTAGTCAATTGTAGTGAAGCTTTGTAGTTATTATGTATTATTTAACACCATACTGGCGAATTTATGTAGTAAGTAGATAATTTTGTAATAGAAAATGGTAAATCCCATAGACCAAAGTAGCTTATGGTAATTTTAACCATAATATTGGTGCAGCTTTATATTTTAATCTTACAGTAATTTGGTGTTATCTGATTGGCACTATTACGGCGCGCTCGATCTTGTTATAACCTTGCTAATAGCGGTTATCAATGTAACAATACCAATATATAATAATATAGCAGCTAAGGTGCTACCTCACTTATTTATTTATTCAACCATAAAACTGACAACAGGCACCAAACCTAATACGATAGAGTAGCTGAGCTTACAATAAATACCTGACTAAAAACTTTCATATCATTCTTATCTACTGCAGAAGCATTATGCTACAAATGCAATATGCTATAACTTATATGCAATATTGAAAAAATATATTTCGGTAGTTGATTATAGGGAAACATAATGAATTTACAAAATCGTAAACAGGAAATTTTTACTTTATTATAAAGTTGTTGTTTTAAATATAACTAGTGGTTTATGGTTTAAAAATATGCTATATAACAGAATGCCTTGAGATTTTTTTCATTTGCATAAGTGACGTCATAGCACCGTCGTAAAAGCAATCTGATATAATAATAAATTTGAGTAAACACGCTGAAATTAGCACTTCGAACACTTATTATTTTATGAAGCTCTAAATGTAACGCTCGTGTTAGCTCGCAACCAGCAAACATCTTGAATATTGAAATTATATGCCGCCTAACAATTTTAATAAGTAAGTAAGGAAATGATTAGAATAGTTGATGTATGCACTAGCGCAAATTTTCCTGTCGCTTCGCTGAAAAACATTCAAGTTTTACTTGAAACTTAGCAGTTAAAATTGTTAAAAATTGATTTCTGTATTACATTACAATTTATCCATTTTAATCCCGTGGAGATGTGATCAAGAATGGTGTATAGTTTTTTTTATAAGCTGCGGATAGAGTTAATACAATTTCTGAACTGTAAAAATGAGGAGCGGTCCTGCTTTTCATTTTTACTACTTTTTCATGGAAAACACATGATTCGTGAAATTATTATTTAACAAATATTTCTTTTTAATCAGCAACGCAAAAGCATAACTGCAGCTAATGTAATAACTAAATAAACTCACGCGGCCTCGTATCAGATAAAGCTCTTATAGATTTATAAGAAAGATTTCATGAACCTCAGTCAAATATAATTCAAACCGTTGTAAAATTTACTTTCATTGTTTTCAAGTAGTGAAAAATTATTGATGTTTTACAATTTCTTTTCATGGTTGAACTAAGTTCATTTTTTGTTAACCCTTCGAATAGAAGTATGCGCCAATGATTTTATTTTATTTTATTTGGAAAGCTTACAGCTGTATTTACAAAATAACAAACTTATAAAATAATTATAGGCTAATTACAAGCTTCCACATATTAGAAAACTTTTGTACCGCCGGATACGGATATCCTACCTATCTTCTTGCTCTCGCGGGGTTGTACTTAAATAAATAGTTTTTAACAATTACACCAATTATTTAGTTCCAAAATAAGAATAATTAAGAACTTGTGTTATGGATACTAAATAACGGATAAACAATTTTTTTTGTTTGTACATACATACTTAGTATGCATAGAAATGCACACATAGATTTGTCCTGTGCGGGAATCGAACCCACGACCTCAGGAGCGGAGTGCATGTATACTGACTTTCACGACATATCGGTTGGTATTTATAAACTATAGTGTAATTTTCTATGTTTCTTTTACAATTTCTTCAATATTACCTATGTTGTTGCCACCAACCAAATAGGCAAAGGCGTTAACATGAAAACGGCGCACACTTCTATTTTGCCTCTAATCTAATGTGACCATGTGTACTTACATAATTATAATATTAGTATTGTTTCCAGTACAAAATAGAATGATATTTTAAACAAAAATTTACAAGCTTAACATTATAACCGTATATTATTTAGAATAATACATTGCGAATTATTAAATAGGTAGTCAAATGTATGCAAAATAGTTTTTTTAGATTAAGTTTCTAACATTTAACAATACCGCGTGATGTGATTTAGTTAATGATTCAACATAAGTAATTAGTAGAATTATAATAATATTGCTTAATATAGGTTCCTAAATAATTAGTGTAATAATTAGTTAAGATATACTGCTACAATATTGGATATTATTGCCAGTAATACAAATTACTAACCGTGAACTTTATTTGGGTATTTTTTTAATAGTTTTAAGTACACCAAATAACAAAGCCAAATTAATTTCTGCGATACCCATTATTTTAGTTAATAACGTTAACTTAAGTTACTAATAAAAAAATGCTGTGAAACCTTAGACTAGTTCAAAACATAGATTTGATAATACATTGGAACTTAATTTTGTGAATATTAAACTATGGGAATGCAATTTTGAGTATGTTTAAGACGCACCGTTCAAGAATTCATTTTTATTATTGTTGAGGCAGGAATCAGTTGAAACAATTGACAAGGCGCCGGTAATCCCTATTACCTACTTACCCATTCGCTTGATTTGTTATTACAGTATTACGTCTTGCATTGCTGCCAGGAATTGGCCCACCCTTATTTCATTATGTTTTTTTGAGTTAAAAATATGTAAGTCGACAAAGAATAAATTCATTATTCATCGCTAATTATCTATGAGAATAATATGGCTAGCTCGAAATTGTATTCCCTATGTTAACCCGAGTTTTAGGTGAGTGATAGAAAGTTTTGCTAAACGAAGAAACGATTCGATTCTGCCTAAGACACGTCGCTTCTGTTTTTCGCGATAACGCAGAACCAATGTACGTCAGTAAAAACTTCACACTTACGGGTTATTTATCTAACGGTACATCCATACCACTTTTTCTCTTATTTGAACAACATTGTCAAGTGTTGCTCAGCAACATTCGACTGCAAGAAGTTATATACAGTACTGATAATGAAGTATAAAATTTCGAGCATTTTTCGAAATCTCAGTATTAGGACTGGCCTATACCTCACTAGGCCCATGAATGGTCATTGTTTGATATCTTAAAAAAGCGTCGAAACGCGTTGCGTTGGTCACTCAAGCAGGGGGGAAACCTGACAAAAGTTTTATTAAAGTAGGATTTTTTTGTTTATATACAACCTTATGTAAAATTTTTAAATATGTATTATCTAAATTATTTAACTTAAAAAAAGTGTGTCTGATAATAAGTTAGCATTCCAACTACTGATTGTGTTTAATTATTTATTATAAAAGTGAAATTTGGTGCACCATAAATCTGTTAAGATGGAAATAAAATGAATACAAAAAATACTTTTATCTTTCTTTTTGATTCAATAATTGTACCATTTGGTATTAGCAGTTATAAAAGCAATTCGAATGAAGGTGATTTGATATAATTGTTTAAAGGCTTGTCTTTTATTGCTTTCCTTGAATTGTTAGTAAATTATACTATACCTATCTATCTATCTATAATATATGGTATTGATTGAGATTGGATTCCTACGGGTCTTAACTTAGTAAAACCTTTTTTTTTTTTTTTTTTGTTTTACGTCGGTAACAAAATGCATTTACGCACTGCCTTCCGGCCAAAGGGGGACCGAAAGGGGGTGTGGGACTCACCACCGGCAGACACGACCGCCGGCAGCAATACCCACTAAAAATCTTCCGACGACGCCCGCCGCTTGTTGAGAAAGAGGCGGGGGCCAGTACCTGGGTTGCAGCTTCTGACACCCCGCCTGCGGCCAACGTCCCCCGGACCAAAACCGGGAGGACCTCCTCAGAGAGGCGCAGTGGACGCGCCCCTCCTACCTCCCCCTGCGACCATAGCGTGTGTGGCCGACTTCCCGGAGGGTCCATGGTTAGACAGCAGGGGCCCCCTGCCCTCGCTGCCTAGACCCTCCTGGCGCTGCTGAGCGGGCCCTCCTGGCCTACCCGCAGCGCCCTCCATAGGTCCCTCTTAGTTTCCCCCCCGGTAGTCAGTACTAAGGGCACCCAGAGTCGTCGGTCTCTGAGTGTTACCTTTTCCCTAGCGCCTCCTGCGCCCTACCGGGAGGTACTCAGCCCCCCCACCACGACAAGGTGGAGACCAGTCGGGGGGGAACTTAGTAAAACCTACCACTTCTCAAATGCTGTTGAATCGAAGAAGGAAGTAAAACTCGACGTTGAGCTAAACTAAATAGAGGCTTTAGTAAACTTGTTGAATGCTTTTGCGTTCTGCCTTATCGTATCAGCATTGACATAGTGGTTCATAGGGATCCTATCCTACCTGCAAGTGGTGCACCTGCCGATTAACAGACGAGGCTCAAACGAACAACAGTTCCCGGTAAGCGGCAATAGGCTCGTTACCTAATACGTAGGACTAATAATATTATTGGCGAAATGTAGGCGTATAATATGCCTCTGCCTACCCCTTCGGGGAAACAGACGTGATTGTATGTATGTATTGACTTAAGTATGGATTAGACTTTTTGTGGCGTCATATTGAAATACCTTTATATCCTTTAAAGACAAACGCGTAATGAAAAAGTTCTCCATGAAACGCCTCTGGACTTAAGGTGTTGGTAGTTGTGCCATCATCTATACCTGCTTAATGACGCCTCAGTTATGTCGCGATTCTTTTATTCACCTTTTGTACGACCAAAACGTCGTAACTATGCTGAGATCCTGTGTAGGCGAAACCCAGTCACGATACCAATGAAATATATACTTGAAGCTTTAGTCGACCTATTCCCGTTAAGTGTAGGTATTTCACTATGAAACAGCGTATCTTAAATCTACACGCACCGCATTAACCTTAAAGGACAATTGATGAGGGACTGTTACCTACTGTTAAACTGCTACCTGGGGGATCGCAACATTTTTCCTTGAAGTTTTATGAAAACCCCGTTGTATCGCGTTGGTTAGCTGATAAACTGAATAGTATATTGTATTGTAGATACGAATAGAAGTGCAAAAGAGATGACGCGAATAAGGACATTCGCTTTTTTCTGTCTTTTTATAGAGGCGTAAAAGAGATGAAGCGACTTTTGGATATTTGGTGCAATGGTTGAGAAATTAGTTTCAATACCTAGTTATAAGTTATTTGAATGAAATGTTTAGTACAAATTTTGATGAATTGTGACGTGAAATAAAGAAGCTAAACATTGCGTTTATTGTGTTGTGCAACCAGCGCATTACATAGTTGTAAATTAGGCGAATTTAAAATGGCGCAGATTTTTTTTTAATAATACCTAAGTTTGATTTTAACTTAACTCAAGTTTTGCGCTTTTGAAAATACAAAGTAAGTCTAGCCTAAGCCTAGAAAGCATGAAGGGATATTTCCAGAACTAACAGAGCGAGCGAGATCTGTACAACATAAATTCATTTTAATAACTCGAATAACCCGATAATACCTATATTATGCGTTTATTTTTGTACTCTGCCGTTACTAATAACAGGACAGATCGTATTTATATTAGTAAACTGTACCTACTGATATCGATATCTAAAACGGTTATGCATATCGATATGAAAACTCCATATCGGTTACATATTGGTTTTGGAGAAATAACGAAACGCCCATGTCTAATTTTACGTGCTATACTAGTCATTGAGGTCATAAAGCATCTTATTTTACATTTAAACATCTAATAATAGTAATAATAAGCCTTATACACATTTTAAAATATCTGAACTGAGAGCCGAAATTCTAGTATTTTTTCATAGAAAACAATTCAATTCAAACATTTTGCAATCAGCAGATAAGGATAGGCTGTTTCATAGCCAAATCAGTCAGAACCGATGTAGGCGTCACGGCCTGAACGAGAATAGGTCGACTTAACCTTAAACCCTTTATAAATGTAGGCCGAGTAATCCTTCTATTGTACAGTAAGCTGCAATAAAATGTGTATACGTTTGTTCTTAACCCGATGTTATTATCTACATTTGAATGCACATCTATACATAGTATAAAATGAAGTTGCGAAGGGCGCCCAAAATGTGTTTGTTACCTAGGATCTCGAAAACTACTATATCAATAGCTATGCGGTTTTCAATAATGGAAAGAAGACATTCCAGGGATTCTATAGGTGTATAATTTAGGTGTACCTACTTAAGAAATTATTAGAGTAATCGTAACAGTTATCAGACGGACGGAAGAAAAACGAGCTTTTTGGAGGATTGCATTGCGTGCGCTGCTGAAATAACTCAAAATACAGAATAACAATGTATGGGGGAATTATTCTTCTCAAAAAGTTCTATAAAAAAGTCTGCGATAGCATATGTCTATCCTTTAAGGTTTAGCCACAATAACGATTTTAGTGGTGTTCAAGTTTAATTTACGAAATATCTTATTTTTCAATTACTCGACGTTATAAAACAAAATGGATATCAAATTAAAGCTGATGAAATGAGGATTCCGAATATATACATATCATAACACTTTTATGTTAATATTAATACACAAGATGCATTTACAATGCCGAGGGCAGAGATGGCGGCGGCGGCGGCTGCGTTCCGTCGTTGTGTCAGTCAGTCGGTCCGCATCAGTGTTGCCAACCGTACGATTTAAATCGTATCTAAACGACCTTTTTGGCCCTGTTACGATGTACGATCATGTTTTTGAAATCGTACGCAAATTTACGATCTTTTCAAGTCTTTTAATCAGCTTAACGAAAAATAAATTATATTAAATTTAGTTCATTGCAGTTTACCCAAATAACAAAAACCCTAACGAGATCTACACTTCTTTTTATTTTTTAATGAACGCATCCAACAATTATTTATTATTAACTTGCGCAACAGCTCTTTGAACTAGAAATACCCGTCGATTCAATAATGCGCAATGTAAGGTCTCACTCGCAATGTTCCGTCATTCTAAACACACAGCTCATTACTTACACTTACGTAGTGTAGTCCGTATTAATTGCAATCCTTTCATCCTCTGTTGTGTCATATGTTCCGGAACTTTTATTTCCAATGAATGGGAATTTGTTGGCTGCACAACATATTAAAGAAACTGGATCATAAATTGATTTCAAGCCATCTAATGAGATGTTGAGCAAATTGAATTTAAGTATGTACAAAAGAATAAATACATCGACTCCTGCGTCTACTGTTGACTCGGATAGTGACTAAAATAAAAATCGAAAAATACTTATTACTCGTTCAAAGTTTTATTAAGCTATTTCTTCCGTAAGTGCCAAATATTGATTTTAATAAATATCATTGCGATAATTAGTATCGTTTTATTGAAATTTCCTTGGGTACTATTTTTTTCTAGAATTCCTAGCAAAATACGATCTTTTCTAGTCTGTGGTACGATCCCGTAAAAAATAATGTTGGCAACCCTGGTCCGCATAGCACGACAGTGGCGGCGAGTGGCGGCGCGCGGCGGCGGCGACGGCGGTGGTGGGGGTGGGCTCATGTTGAGGTGCGCGACCCGAACGGGCAGACACGTGAGGGCAGACAACGTTGATGGTTGAGTCGAATTAAAAAATTTTCAGTGCGGCACGGATTTTTAAAATTTAATGTATGTGATTCATTTTATTATTATCACTTTGAATTGGAAGGAGTTTCTATTTTCATAACTACAGCTGTAAAAGTCGAATATCCGAGCGAAGCCGGAACCGCGGGCTGCTAGTTTATATATATAATATAATTGTACTTGACCCTACATTTGGCTCCGAATCAAAAAATGTGACGAGTATATTTGAACCGTACCTACTAATACTTGTATGAATAGCATCTCGAATCAATTAGATACGTTTCGTGGCCAGCCACACTTTTCGTATTTTCCCTTGATGCTGGCAGCTTAGACACCCGCCATGTTGTCCCAGTAAAGCATTTATTCCCTACCTTTTAGTATGCAACGTCCGTGCTCAACTGCTCACTGAGAGCATGAAGTCGCTTCCCTGCCATGCCGCTTGTTGTCGTCCGCGTTTTACTAAACGAAAATGAATTTAGAATCTGTTTTCAAAATGCAAGCCATTGATACACAAGTTGTGTAACACAACCAAACTGCAGCATCAATGCAAGATGACATGCCTTGACATAAATTAGTGCTTAGTGAGTCCAAATAAGATTCAGAATCATTTCGGCTTATAAAATCCTTGCACATGCCGTGCGGCCAGTGGTCGTATGTCATAAAGGAGGTCTCTTCTGATGACATCGACAATTGAATCGACACTGGCTGATGTAATGGGGGAGAAGCTAATGTTACGTTGTTATAACTTCCTTGACTTTATTTACTATCGCATAGGCACGGTTGAAATTTAAAGTAAAACTTTATTGTCGTGAAGCCAAGGACTGTTGAAAACCACCATCTATACCCTTATTTCAGTCATTGTATAGTATAATATCAGTCTTTATCATCATCATCATCTCAGCCCATAAAGGCGCGAGGGTCATACCGGGTCATACATACATATTAGGTCATACTCCACCACGCGGACCCAGTGCGGATTGGCGGAGGCAGGTGTGTGGCTGCCGAAGGATCGAGGCGCCGTATCCTCGAGGCGGTCGGGCCCATCTTAGAGCGATGGGTCGGCCGTCGGTGGGGGTCGATGACTTTCCGGCTCACACAGGTACTTTCCGGGCACGGGTGCTTTGGGAAGTATCTGTGTGACGTCGCCGGGGGGGAGTCGACCCGGTGTTGCCACCACTGTGACTGCGAGGTGGACGATGCGCAGCACACTTTGGTGGCGTGCCCTGCGTGGGCGGGGCCGCGGTCGACGTTAGCCGCGGCCCTGGGTGGCGTGGGAGGCGGCGGCCTCCTTCTGCGAAGTGGTGATGTCGCAGAAGGAGGCCGCGGAGCGGGAGAGGGAGCGGGATCCGCTCTCTCTCCGGCTACGCCGTTGGCGCAGCGGGCGGGCCAGGAGGGCCCGTCAGGCAGCGCCCGGGGGGTCTTAGGCGGCGGGGGCAGGGGGCCCCTTCCGTCTCGCCATAGACCCCCCCCCGAAGTCGGCCAGTTACGCCATTGCCGCACATAGAGGTAGGGGGGGCGCTGCAAATTGCGCTTTCCTGAGGAGGTCTCCCCGGTTCCGATCCGGGGGACGTTGGCCGCGGGCGGGGTACCAGAAGCTACAAACCCAGGCACTGGTGCCTCGCCCCTTTTCAACAGCGGTGGGCGTCGTCTGAAGTTTTTTAGTGGGTAGGACTGCGGTGGTCGCGTCGGCCGCAGTGAGCCCCACACCCCCTCCCGGTCTCCCCCTTTTGGCCGGGAGACAGTGCGTAAGCAGCATTTTTTTACAGACGATAATAAAAAAAAAAAAAAAAAGGCAGGTGTGTGGCGTCCTGCTGTTAGAATTTATCAAGCCGCCCATTAGGCCTCATTAGGCTCACCGGTCTTACCAGACATTAAATGCTACATTAGTTTATATAGAATTAAAATATTAGCCCGGGGTAGAATTAAAATACTACTATACTCACTTCTTCTTCTTCGTATACGTTGTTATCAAATATTGCTAGGGTTTTGTATAGGGCTTGTAAATAAATAAAAAAGAGAAAATTAACACATTTTACATATATTTTACTGACAATATTTACACAATATTTTTAGTGACCACACTTATTGAGCTAGGCATTTCTGAAATGTGCATCAAGAATTATTTTAATGTAATTGTATTACATTACAATACAAATAAGTTAATATTATTTAGGAAATTTGGCAGGATTTTGCTCGACAAATTCACTTTCAAATTTGATGATTAATTCAATTAATATTTCAGGTAAACGTTACTAATAATAAACATATATAATTAAATTGGATGGTAAACACAACCGTTACATAAAATATAGTATAAACATCAAGTTTTATTGTATAACAACATCATATAATCCAATTAATACATGGCAACACATTTAATGTCATGTATGTATATCTACAAGTGAAATGTCATGAACACAAATATGTAAGTAGTACCCAAATACTAAGAGCTTTACTTATAAATCATGCTAAGCAACGTATAGGCTAACACATTTTATTCCTATCATTTGGCACTGCGTTAAAGTATAGCAAATTTAATAAATGTAAGACATATAATGTTCAGGAGCGCGACTGCACTAATTTTAACAGTTTCGATGTAAAAGCAACCGTCAAGCTTTAGATAGAATGACATTGTAACGTATTTTAACAGTCAACTGCTACAACATTCTGCACATCATGAAAGTTCTCTAGATCACATAACGTTAACCTTATGGTTTATATTTTCGTATGTTATGCTCAACGACTACAAAGGCACCGTTGTTTACCACCGTTAAAGTGAGAAGACATGGACTACTGAGTAAATTTTAATATCATTTCAATTTTTATAAAGCCTCACAACAAACCTTGGGTAATCAACTATATTCTTGTCAAAATCCCAGATTTGGTAGTAGTATTATTATATAAATTATCATCAAAGTACCAAAATGATTGCTTAGCACAAATTTATAAGTAAAAATAATAATTTGGCAAATAGTTTTTAAGTAAATTTGGCACACGTAGTTTTAATTTAATTAGCCTATTCTCTTAGTGTGTCATTTCATTTTTTAAATAATTTTATTTATTACATCTATAGGAATAAACATTAAAAAAACAATGACTGTCTTCTTGTATATCAAAACTTGTATGTATAATCAGTACAAAGATTAAGTTTGAAAGTAGGTATATAAAAAGAAAATCTGCAAAATAAGTACATTTTACTACAATATAGAGAAATATAAAAAGCACTAAGATAAGATATGAGCATTTTGTGCCTTAACATAATTTAGCTATAATTATAGGTACTACGGAGGTCACTATCGCCTGATCACTTTTATCTTTTAACTACCCCCATTTTTTTTATATACCGATGTGGAAAGTGGCATTGAGTTTAAAATTTTAATACATAAATCCTTTGAGCTTTATTGTGGTTTACGGGTGCCAAAATATCAAATTGTCTTTAAAGTGATCAGGCGAGAGATTTCGACTGTACATATATCGAAGTAGTTGCTGCCTTGTTTAAGTTTCAGGCGAGAGATTTCGACTGTACATATATCGAAGTAGTTGCTGCCTTGTTTTCGTTTCAGGCGAGAGATTTCGACTGTACATATATCGAAGTAGTTGCTGCCTTGTTTAAGTTTCAGGCGAGAGATTTCGACTGTACATATATCGAAGTAGTTGCTGCCTTGTTTAAGTTTCAGGCGAGAGATTTCGACTGTACATATATCGAAGTAGTTGCTGCCTTGTTTAAGTTTTGAGTCTTAACTAAACTGGAATATAAAAATTGAAAATTCTATCATAAATAATTACAATGCACCAGGCATTTAATAAAATATTCGAATTTATTCAATTTACAGTCCAAGATTAAAGTATAAACAAGTAGGGTAATTTTGGTATTGTTTATCCCGCTTTTACCCACATTTATTATAAATAAATCTTATATATGCTGGTTAGCGTTGATTAGTCCAGAACTTTGCAATTGAGTTAGCTTGCTCTACTTGCAATTGTATTTTTATAGACAAATCCCGATGTTGAAATTGCTATTTATTCATATATCCAGTTTCCTTTACTATTAACAACTATGTTCCCATATTTGTTTATACTTACTATTCATCTAGGACTTTTGCCATCTACTTAGATTCTAAATGTGATACGATTAGTACAATAAGCTTTTTCGAAGGTCTTGAGTGCGAAAGAGGTTTTATGCGATATGGAAATCAAAATAAAACCATTTTTGAGATCTAGCGCGAGGCGAAGAACTTGGTTCAATTATACCGCTTACCGTATATGACGCACTTCTCAGCACTAAATCTATTTAAATTGTTTCTATGTAACGTTAGCACATGTCCCGTTCACTGGTTATTTTTAACACTATTTTTAAGTATCACATCGTGTCCTCCTTTTTCTTTTCACGTTTAATGAGACACTAGTATATTTGCTGCCGGCATGTGCACTATACAAAGTCATTTGTACCAGGTGTATTAAGTGGTTCTTGGGCCTGAAAAGAAAATAGACAGGAATGAAAAAAAATACAATAAATAAATTAAATCCTAATAACTATTATATACTTTTTAACAACCTCAAAAGAGTAGGAGGCTCTCGATTGTGATTTTCAAATGTTAATATTAATGGCCACTTCCGAATCTAGGCATAGGCATGTACAAATATTTAAAGGTTATTTTGTATTTAGTGATAGTCTTGTCAATGAATATTTGTTTTTTAATATAAACGGTAAGTGCTACAAGCGTCAACTAAAACTTTCTTTGCAAATAAAAAAGTATTACGCTATTAAATCACACAGTAAGTACCGTAACATCTACTCGTAATACTCACCAAGTTTATAACCCATGTAAATGCATGAAAAATAAATGTTTAGGCAGTAAAATGTTATTATTCTAGTGTTAAGCAAAAGGCATTATATAAAATAATAGAATTATGCTATATTGAAGGAACTATTTACAGCATTATACACCTACAATTTGGAACCAATATTACAATTTGGCAACTATTATTTAATACTGATGCGGTAAAAATGTTGGCACAATTATTTGCCCAAAGTCTTACAATCTAAACGAAAATATTTTCTATAAATCCTTAAAAATAATTCCTAGAAATATAACTCTAAGTACATCAAGTTTAAAATGTCTTAGGCAGACCTTAGTTTTAACCTAGTAAAATATCCCTAAATCAAATCTTTTTATGTACATTTTTGGCCAACTGGGGTTTTATGAAGTTTCATTGTAGACGACAATTTTTAGGGGTGGTGTTTTAGAAAATATTTTCTTTCAAGATATTAAAAATATATGTAAATTAAGTCCTCAAGTAGGTTTGGTTAAATAACCCTCTTTGGTTAATTGGTTTGTGTTCTTTTGTGGACTTATCTAAGACTGTTTTGTATATTTAGGGTGCATTCCATGGCGGTTAGGGCTCTCACCTCTTCTCCCACTGTGCTGGGGTAGAGCTTGGATCCAGGTGCGTACCCATTCTTCTCGAGGGCGAACTGGTCTTCTGTGGTCTTGCGGTACACGGGGTTGTCAAAGTTCATTGACGTTACGTTGCGATGGACGTAGTGACGGTACATCAGCACCGCAACCTGTAATGACATCATTAAAAATTAAAATTAATCATCGTAATAATGTCAGTCGTATCTGATACAGACAGTGACTCCGAATGACATAAGGTTTTTTTATTTTTATATTGTTACTTAGTTTTACAAACTCACAAAGAGGACTTGTCAATAAGTTACTTGACTACTAGGTACCTGATACAATATTTACCTACACTATGACGTTATTTACATTTCGTGAAAAAAGGATACGTTTGCTTATACATTTATAATGTTATTTGTACTGTAATGAATAAAATGTTTCTAGAATAGACTTAATTGACGATCTTTATGACGTTGTGACCATTCAAATTTCTGTGCGAAACAGTCACTTCTGCAAATAATGTAATCTTCCAGGAGAAGCATTTCAAAATTAAATATCCTGGTATAAAATATAGCTCCTCTTAATTTAAATAATTAACAAGTTACATTTAAGCCTCTACTTCAGACTTCATTTCAAAGTAAAACGAAACATCATACAAGTTGGTACATAGGCATTTTTTCTCATAACCAGATCAATTTCGACAAAATTGCATAAGTGACGTTGTAGCACCGAAGGTGCGAAGTGTTAAACTCCGCAACTTAGGGAGGGCCCACTCTAATTCATCGAAAAACGGACCTTCGTTATACCCATCTCTTTCACTCTGTACATATATATCTTTATCAAGTGAAAGGGATAGGTATAACGAAGTTTAGTTTTTCGTTGAATAAGGTAGAGTAAGGTCATTAGCCCGAGCGGCACATAAAAAAAATTGTGTGAATAAATTCAAATATATATTTGCTTTTGGTCTAGGTATTAGTTATTGTTAGGTATCATAATTATGTATTTATGAAAGTATGCCGATTGTCTAAAATATTTACTTACAATAGTTATATGAATAATTGACAAAAAATATTTTTAATATTATTTAAAATATTTATTCACTATGTAGGTATTCTAAGTAGCTGCAATTTAGACAAATATAAAATTTTATATTTACCTATAATTAATCTTAATTATTAGTTCGTCGTCACCACTGATGCTTTAGGTGTAATGTGACATTAACTATTACATATTAAGAAACTACCCAAATGTAGATGACTATTACGAAAGTACTATGAATAATCTAGTTTGCGTAACACAATGTACAATCTAATTACAAATGCCTATTTTTTTCATCTGTTCATTAAGATTCGTTTCTGGCAGTGCGCCTCGTCATTTTATCAATTGACGGCAATTTAAACCATCAAATCGATTTGAGTTTAAATTTATCAGACCACAATCGCGAACATTCTGTACTTGAACAACATGTCGTATATGACTCCCATTGCATTTTATACGTTTTTCAATTTGAAAGGAAATTATTGAAAGTCTTTGAACGCCAAATAACCGACAAAAATAGATATTCTACTGTGTCTGGTGTACAACGTGTTAACTGGCGGAAGGACAAATCCTTACAAGTTTCTTGCCCTATTTATTTCTACTCAATTTCCTGCGCGTTAATTTTTTAAGTTTACGTTCATATCTAAAAGCTTCATTGTCCCAAACTTTGATAATATGTCTGATTTTGAATAAACTAGTTTCATGCTGTATATTTAGATATTAAATATTTATATTTATGTTGCCATTGGCATTTACAAGAGTTTAAGCAATATTGTTCTTTGTTTTAGGGATAATCTTAGTCTCTCTTGTTATTTTGATTGTGTGCCCACAACATTACCTATTTATTATTGAATTGTACGTTTTTACAAAATAAAACACATGGTTCATTCGCGGTGTATTTTGTATTTTTCCCGACGATCGAATACTTACTTTAGTAATTCGTGGTCACTGGGAGATGACATCGCGATTTTTTTTGTAAAAAATGCTTTAAATTATTAGAGTATTGAAATGTGTTTCGGAATGTTTGGCCAATTGCAGAATTGAATTTTCGATTATTTCTACCTCTTTAGTGAAACAGCGAAAAATGTAATGACATCAAAATAATAGGTACCCACTCGTGATAATGATAAGTTATAACGTGTTTAAAAGTTACTGCTAGGCACTAACTCATTATAATTATGAGTTCACGACTATAAAGTTTTATTTCTCTTAGCATGTGTATGAAACTGCTGTTGGTAACAATAGAAAAAGTCGCACGAGCATAGTTCTTGAAAGTCGTGTCTCCATCGGCTATAACAGATTTCTTAGTATCATTTCATAATAGTGTAATATAAGCCGTCTTACTGTCTGGCTTCAACGTTGGTTGTGATTTGATGGGTATTTGAGCTGGTTTGGTTTCATAATTTATTCAAAAGATAGCAATTGTGACTCGTTGTTTATTTGTTAAACTTACTCATATAGGAATTTATTGATATCATAATTTTGTACCTGATCAATTACAATTATCAGAATGCAGTTAAATTCAGCTTATCAATGCTGATTTAAAAATACCTTACTAGACACGTGCCGAATTAAAGTCAAGATTAAGATGTGTTTTTTAAAAATAAATAATACGTTATGTGATAAATAGGTCGATAAGCGGCTTTTAATTCTTTTAAATAAATATTACAAATTAATTAAAGAAAATTATTTAGTTGGCTACTTAGATATGTTTGTTTTCTTTATACCTCTATCAATTATGTTTCAGGAAACGAAAATATAGGAAAGGTATAATTCTCCAAAAACATTTTAAATCGAAATTTCAGTGTCAAAAATAGGAGAGATCAAAACTAGCTTAGGGTCTGTTTCACAACTTTTTTCATTGAGAAAAACTCGGCAGTTAAATATATAATGTCGTATAGCTAGATTTTTTGTACAAACAGTTTTGTCAAGTTACACAGAACAAGTATGCGTAAAAAGTAAGCGCATATTGGATGGATTATCAGTTAAGTAAACGCTAATGGGAACTATTTTGACATTGTGAAACAGGCCCTTAGATAAAACATGATTTCAATACATACCAATGCAGCAAAGATAATGACTCCAGAGATGACGGCAACAACGATGCCAGCGACCACACCGGCATCGCGGCCATTGTTTGAGATTCCTGTTACAGTCTTCGGTGTTTCGGGAACACCTGAGATTGAGAAATAAAAAATATTTATAAGAATTATTTAATTAAATAACAACTTTTCTTTTATAGATGTTGTTGACAATTTTACGAAAGTAATAATTTATTTAGTAGAAACAGTATTAATTGTTGTTAACGGTCAAAAGCACACAATTTTCACACAAATAACGTTAAGGAACCACCACCTCAAAGGATATGGATGCAGGTTAGATGTAAATATCAAATGACAAATTAGCACAACTTTGTTAACAAATATTTTAACCTATATTTAATCTTTGTTTGAAAACATGTAAATTAAATAACTACTTAAATTGAATCCAATTGCTGAGGTTGTTCTAACTCTAATGTTAATGAAGTGCTTAAAATATTGTAATACGTTAACTGAGCTATGACTCTTAAGTTTTAACGTATCGGAAATTTTCAAAACCAAATCTTTTGGCTTCAGTGATAATTGAAAATTTCAAAAGTTTTTTATTGGTAAGTGAGTTTCGCCATAAGTATGTGGCCGACAATCTATTTTTGGATAAAGTGGCTGTTAATGAAACGTGCCAACTAGTAATTATAACTGATAAACTAAAATATCTTAACCTACTTCCACGTAAGAACAATATTATTATTCATATAACAATGCAACACTCACTACTATCATTGATCCTTGATTTTACGATACCTAAGTTTACTTTTATCAAAGATTAATGAATCAAGGTATTACATTATTGTAAACATGACATTCAAAACGCGGAATTGTTATAAAGATTCAATTGCAGTTCTAGATATAAAATAACAAAAAGGCAGGATGTGCCGACTGGTAAACCAGCCACATAAAAATTACAATAACAATAGACCTACTCGTTATCATTGCTATTAAACGGTCTAGATTATACAAACATGACAAATGACGAAGGGGAAAGTACTCATAATAATTTAAATACTTCCCTTCTAATTGTTAGTGTTAAAACATTCCAAAATACATGCACCCAGTTCAATGCGAATCTGTGTGTCTTCGAAAATTGACTTAAGTGAATTACTTGTTACTGGAAATGTGTAATAACCTTACCCTCGTTTATATCATTCAGTACATCCGGTATATAGGCAAGAGTTTTGTCGAATTTGTAATGAGATTCCTTAAAAGTTCCTTCAACAGTGTCTGGTATCCTTTCCAGAGCAACGCCTTGTTGATACAGATCTATGTAAGCTTGGTTTCGATTGTTAGATGCTTCTTTATCCTTCTCCCAATACAACATCATTGGTTCCGATTCAGTGTTGGTCAGTGCTTCTTGTCTTGGTGCCTCTATAGTCGTAGATTCTTCACTTTTTAAAAAAGCACGTCCAAATTTCGCTAAAAGGCGTATGAGCCTCTCTCCTTTATTGTACACCATAAGTTTCGAGACTTTTCCACAATAATTCGCATACGAACTAGTAATTCACCCAATTGCAATTTGTTTTGCATGCCCTGTAAATCAGTCAATGAATCCCAAGATGAAGACACACAGATACTTCAGACAGTCACAACGATGGTGCATGTTAGTCGATAGGATTAAAGTTAGTGATGGTAGATGTAGTTATTTCCCAATTATATAGCATGATGCTTTATCTTATCTGATATGGTGGAAATGAACCTCAACCAGAAAGCAGCTTAACAACTTTGGGGCATTTGATTTTATTCGACTGTAACATTTAATAAATCATTTTATTTTCTGTATTTAGGTTATTAAGCACAGTTGTGTAAGTACATTCACTTTCGCTCACTTCAGTATTAGTTTAACCACAAATGCCGCAAAGTGGATCCAATAGTATGCCAAGTAGGTATTTAGGAAGGATAGGATTTAACATATACATCACTGAACCACTTTCAATACTCACTGGTTACAGGTTTTTCTTCAATTACAATAGTAGTTTCTTTAGTACCGATATTCTCTTTTTGCACTTCCACATCTTGATTCGAATCTGTAGATTTATTATAAAGTCACCTTAGCATAAAATATTGTATAAAATTTAGTCTCGTAGTTTCCTAAGCATGTGTTATGTCAACTATTGAGCAACTTTAAACTCGCACACGCGTGCAGCGCGCACAGACTAGTGAGTGTCACTGCACGAACGAATATAAAACTGACTGAGGCTGGTTCAACCGAAACCGCTCGCGCGCCATTGACGTCCCACCACGGCTTCGCCCAATTAAATTAACTAGAAGCGATCCGGCAACCACGTACATTCCAATATATGTTTCGAAGTCAATATTATGTTTTATACTTCACGGTGTTGCATTGGGATTCTAATGTCGTTTTAGTGATAATGTTGTGCATGTTATTTCTTGATTTGGCGTTTTTTTTCGTTTTAAAGTACCCAAGAAGCATAGTTATCAGAAAAAAACATTACAATATAATTTATTTGGATTGGAAAATAAATTATTGAGATAGACTTATTTACTTTTACTAAACACTGTTTTGTATTTAATTTGAGTTCGAAATAAATACTGCGCGTGGACAGTTTAAATTTAAGTTAGTACGCGCACAGCGGTCGTGCCGGATCGCGCTTGGATTGACTAACAAAAGGTGGCGTGATGTTGTGACGTCACCTCACCTTATTCGCCAACCGCTGCACCGGGCTAGCCCGTCGTCTGTTGGAGGCAATAAAAAAATTCCTTTGCTAAATTGGTCGGTTTTAAACATGGACTCTAATTAACTAATTGTATTGTATCTTCTGCGAGCAGTTTTTGGCTTAAGTGTAAATTGCCTATCTATTTTGGTCTAACTCTGTCCACATTCGAAAGTTTTATTGAAACCCTGACCGGTTTACGATAAGGTTAACGCAAATAATTAACATATGCTTCGTGACAGACACGTGCGAGACTAGACGACTTACATTAAATTTAATAAATAAGTAATTAATATAATCCACAAACGATAACATTTATTAAAAATATTGAATGAGTAATTTCATATTTACAACTAATGAAATGAGTAAAAAGATAAGCGATAGGCGTGGTATATTCCTATCAAGTTATTCAAGGTTGGAATCGCGTCGCTGCGGTTTGAAACATCGTACGATATAGCGTCATCAGATGACGTGGGCCATTCATTACACAGTACGGATGGTTGATACTGTTTTTGCTAAACAAACGCCTACCTAATGCGAAGCGGAATGTTAAGTGAAATGATTCAACAAAACGTATAAAGTTTTTCATCATCATTTTTGACCAAACAATTCGTCATCCTTGCTAAAATTCGGTTATAATTGGCTATTTTTAAATGCGGAAGTAGCCACGTATTGTAAGTACCTACGGCACGGATATGATTCCATATTCAAAAGTTTGATTTAAACATAATTCTAACTTTAAAGGCAATTGAAGGTGTCTATAAATTGCCCCTATAAAATGAACCTTACGAGTGTGCGTTAAGATAGGAAATCAATAAAAAATGTCAACATACTTTGCCTGGACTATGTAACGTCGATTCAAAATACTTAGTTATTTCTCACTTGCTTTTGATTGCATTTTTTGAAATAGTAATCCATAGTCAATCAGATGTAGGGTTTAGTACCAGTTATAAAAACTATTATTACTTAAGTTTACAACAACGATCTGTCAGATTTATACATGGACTATGCTCACGAAATCCGAGCTTGATCACTTGAAACTTGATCAGCTTTAATACTAGGAACAAAAAAATAATTAATGAATCTTTACGCTTCCAAAAAACTATATTGTACAAAATTTCCCAAGACACTCTGGATTTGCCTTTGGAAAAAATGAAACAAACTGTTTTTGTTGTTTCTGCAGACATCTTTACATAATCATAAAAATCTTTAACTTGCAATTAACTTGCAACATTCATTAGAAAACTCTTGATTTATAATTGTTTTATGCCTACTTTACTGTATATGGACTTGAATCTTAAATATAGGTCGAGGGTTCCTTTTTCTATCGATATAATTGCATTATCCATTTCTTCTATTATTTTTTTTATAAAATGAATCTGTATTGGTGGGAGAAAAACCTTGACGAGTTTCTTGCCCGATTTTTCTCCGCTCAAGATCCTGATTGTAGTAAATGGGCGCGAAAGCTTTTAAGTTATTTATTACATTCATTAGTACTTCTTTGGAGCCCAAATTGAATAAAGCATTTTCTAATTTCATGGTCTGAAAATATATGGTTTTTATAAAAGATATATCCTCGCACTCCGCTCCAGAGGTGGGTTCGATTCCCGTACAGGACAAATCTTTGTGGACATAAACTTGAATATTAAGTATTTAAAAAATAAAAGTATAATTATCCGATATTTAGTATCCATAAGATCTTAATGCACAAGCACAAGATCTTAATGATACTTATCATGGAACTAAACAATTGGTGTAATTGTCAGAACATATAACATATTTGCTGTATATGCGGCCCACCTGATGGGAAGTGGTCACAGCAGCCTATAGACGCCTGCAACACCAGAACTACTACTATCGCGTTGCCGACCCATAAATAACCGTTTCACGACCTTGAAAAACCCCATGTTGTAATCATGAGGGAAATCCTCGCCAGGAATCTCATTCCACCAGAAAGTTTCTTTTGAAACGCGCCGTCCGTGTACTTATTGGATGTCATTATTATTATGTACTAATACAATTTCTCTTATTTAAAATAAAAATTGCGCTTTTTACAAACATGTCTTTTGTAGTAGGCACCAGATTATACATAAAGATAAAATAATTAAAATGATAATGCATACTATTACATCATGATAAAGAGTTATCCTCAAATTTTTCATAGGAACCGATAGAGTAAAATACATTATCATGTGTTTTTCCATGATGTTTATTGTTGTTGTCTGCAAATCGCCATTAAGTGGATAGTTAGCAAATTTTCCGCTCGTTAATAGTTTAGCTCATAGTCTAGTATTAGGTATAATTAGGTTAAGCAAAGTATGTATGTCCAATAATTTTCTTTAATAATGAGTAATGAAATAATCAAAAATAAGTTCCAAGACGCAAATAACTTGTGCAGATTTGTATTTAATATTCCATCGCATATCCTTCCCCTGTTTCTTTCCATGCTACTCTTTTTGTTGTCTTCTAGTTAAATAAGTATAAATACGGTTTTTTGTAGATGCTATTTCATCTCGCCGCCCACAAACTTTACTGTACCACCAAAAATTGTTCAGCACACTGTGATGTTCGAACTGTCTAACCTACATTTTGATCTGTTTAGCTACGACTTTTTAAATACACATTTTTACGAACAGGGGGTTTTTATATTTCCCTTCTAAGTTATAAAAATAAATTTTTCATCGTATATTTTCTTATAGTATCACAACTGTCAGCTGTCTTGTCAACCAACTACCTATTGGAATACTTATCCGTGTGCGGAATATCTGAGTAGGAGCATGCAGGTGCCTTTCACATACGGATTCGTGGCTTGCCGACCTTGTGATAGTACTACTGCAAGGATTTTATCGAAGGTGGCTTAAGATGTTGTCATTTATAATAATTAATAATGTATATCTTTAATCAGCGTGTTAAAAGTCTTTATAGTAAATAAAAAAATCAATACCAAATCTTCTAATTGAACACGTAGCCGATTGATCGATCATATCAGAGATGCCATTAAACGTTATTTTATTGGTAACAGTCAATTGTATTTCAATATACGGATGAATGAACTCAACGAGATACTTGTGGGGTCTTAATTTTGAAACCTATTTATTTTCTTTTACATTGTAGGTATGTTATCTGCAAGTTTCTCTTTACGAAGATATATCGCTATAATATGTTACTAAGACATTTGTTGTTAAACAGAATCAAAATGTTCATGCGATGCCTACCTAAACACTTGTGCGTACCCAGTTGATTGATAAATTGACCTATAATGCTGTACCTCTGGAAATAAGGACAATTTAGTCCAATTGTTCAAATTGATCTTTGTGGTAAACATGACTGTTGTATGTAACCAACATGCGTTTATAGTGATGGCATGCAACCCATAAATAAATACACTTATTACTAAATTATCTGAAGAAGGTGTTCTTCTAAGCGTTTATAGGTATAACACCAACGCAAAATGATATGAGTCATTCGTGAACTCACCAATGATTAAAGGTAGATTCCTACGCTTTCGTCGATAAAAAAATTTACAGTACGTAAGATGTTTTATAAATTTTATTGATTTTTAACACAGATTTAGTTTTAATAACTAAAACCTTTACTGCACTTAAAACCAACGACGCCTTCTTCACCTTTATTATTATTCTGAGACATTTTTTGATGGTTTAGTTAGATCAAATTAAAATTAAGTTTTTTTTAACTTTTACAAATTTGCTTAATTTAGTAATCATTTCAAAATTTATACTCCAATAATGTAAATTTTCATGACAACAATTGATGAAACTTGCATATTTAGTTTTTTTAATGTCACAGTTTCGTAAGTTCCTAATTACCATACTCTTAAGTTTCTTTATCTTCGTTTATTACTCAATAGCCTTTATTTCATCACACATAACTATAGTTAGGTGCATAACATAGTTTGGTGTCATTATAAATAATGATGAGCATATTATTTTGAAAGAATAAAATTTTCTCCATATTTCTTTAAATTATTTATATGTGAATTCTTCTTTTATTATATATTTTTATTTGCCTTCGATAGTTCTAATAATATTTCTCTTCTTACAACAGCCATAACATATTGCGTTATTATTTTTATTAATTATAATATATAAGTATGCCTTCATATTTAGTACATTGCATATTTCTAGGATAATAGGCAATATTTTCGGATTGGATTGGATTCCTTGGATTTCTGCGGAATTCCCTCCCACTTAAGCTAGCAGGCCACTATAGTTTTACTGCTGCGGCATGCAAACAACCAATTTTAAAATACAACTTTCACTAAACTGTGTTTTTTGTAGTCATTTGCTGATCATAAAATCTATAAAATATTCTAAACGACATCAACACGTTTGTTTGACACACAAAATACTTGCAAAATGTGTACTGTCTTGGACGTATATGTAGTTGTCAGAGAGTAGTCATTAAGTCATCATAATTAGCTGCCAAATATACCATATAACGGCATCAACAGCAGTTACGGTTGTCACAAACTTTTGGGAAAACAACAAAAAGTTCTGCACGAAAGACCAGCCCTTTTTTGGTCCTCCAGTGTTGCAGTACATGCTGAGTGGAGTCCTTTCTAGGCAAAAATTGTTTATTATGATACTTTATGTACTCATGTCTGAATAAACTTTAATTGAAAAATGTACTTACTGTCTTCGACGCACATCTGGTTGTCGGGCAATAGTCTGAGGCCATTGGGGCAGGCGCAGGAGACGCGCGGCGAATGCGGTCCTATTCTAGGCGCAGGCAGACACAGGTGAGAGCAGTGGCCGTTAACAGCCGCGCAGTGGTTTACGCCATCAGGTTGCCGGTACGGATGGTACACGTGGATCACCATCGGGTTTTGAAGCTGGTTACGAAAATCAATTGGTTAATGTGTTGAAAGGTTTGGGCTTTTTACAGTTAATATGAAGCTGTATTGCGTGATCTCGTCAATGAGACAAAACCAGTTGGAATGCTTTATTTATTAAAAGTAAGAATAAAGTTTTTGTTGTCGACACACAAGAAGCTTAAATCTGACACGAATTAATTTGTGCATAGTGTGTGCATAGACTATAAAGGGCTATATCAGCATTTAGCTGATGAGCCAAGAAATGGCTCATCGGCACTTAGAATGGTCAATGAACATTGAAGTGGTATGAAATTGACTTTTATGGGAGCTATCATTCTATTTCGGAGACGCAAGTTTTTAGTTTTTATCGATAGGTTATTCATAGTCAACGACGCCATCAGGTTGCCGGTACGGATGGTACACGTGGATCACCATCGGGTTTTGAAGCTGGTTACGAAAATCAATTGGTTAATGTGTTGAAAGGTTTGGGCTTTTTACAGTTAATATGAAGCTGTATTGCGTGATCTCGTCAATGAGACAAAACCAGTTGGAATGCTTTATTTATTAAAAGTAAGAATAAAGTTTTTGTTTTCGACACACAAGAAGCTTAAATCTGACACGAATTAATTTGTGCATAGTGTGTGCATAGACTATAAAGGGCTATATCAGCATTTAGCTGATGAGCCAAGAAATGGCTCATCGGCACTTAGAATGGTCAATGAACATTGAAGTGGTATGAAATTGACTTTTATGGGAGCTATCATTCTATTTCGGAGACGCAAGTTTTTAGTTTTTATCGATAGGTTATTCATAGTCAACGAATGAGTCGTCTAAACGTTTCTATCATTGTTCGGCGTAGTCACGAATCGAATACAGCGGCGTATATGCTTCTTTTTTAAGCTTATTAATTTAAAAAAGTATTTAGGTAGGTAGGTACTATTTTTTTTTATAAGCTTCTATTTATTCCTCGTTTGCAAAGCTTAGTATTATCGTAACCAAAATCATAAAATGTTAAAGCTTCTGAAGATTTCTTTATGTATCACGCAATTATCATTTAAATCTGTTCAAAATGATTGATTGATGAAAAGATAAATAAAAGAAAACTAATGAGATTGTCAACTATCGCAGTGATTGATTCGTATTATTGAGTGATTTTTTGATAATGATTTCACCGATTTTTAATTAATCTATTTCCTATAATTATATTATCAAAGTTAGGTGTACAATATTAAAAAACTTAAGCACAATCTTGATTGATTTAGGTCTGTACTTTCCTAAAAATGTGGATAATAATATAATTATTGAATTAACTTTCAGTTATACCGACTGTGTTAATATCGATATAGCGTAGAGGACGGTATACCTGATATCCGTATATAGAGACCTAGGTTCGATCCCCACTAAGGACCATAATATTTTATTTTGGTCTGTGTGTTTTACATGTAGATATGTTTTTATCCATAGTAAAAGCTCTGCATAATTTGAGGTCTAATAGAGTTAAGGGAGATGTCAGAGTATATTTCTAACTATTAAGTATTTGAACGTCCTAAGTTAAACGACAATAATTATGAAAAATATTTCGTACATCTGCCATTTTTTAGTATTTTTTTGTTGTACACCGAATAAATTGAAGATAAAATTGTTGAAGGTTGTTTATTAACTACTAAGTACAGTCGGTATCAGAAGTAGTTGATCATTTCAGTACTCTGTCACTTTAACTAGAACGCTATTTCAATAAGTTACAACTGTTTTAGGGGCCAAAATTCTGCGGCCGACCGTACTAGATACTAATAGTTACTAAGAAATATTATTTTCACAATAATTGTGACTCTGTCGTTAAATAACCACAAAGAGTTAAATGCTTTTCGCACTATATTTACGTTTGTTTGTCTTATGCAAACTTATTCAACGACAATGTTTAAACTGACAATAATAATGTTTTGGCGTCTTCATCTTTTAAGGATGAGGTCAAGTTCAATATTAGCTATTTAATATTGTGTTTTTCTATGTGTGTAGATACAAAATACTCAGCTAGGTTACAGTAATAGTTGACATTTTTTTTTACAATTTAATGATATGGTCATATGTATGTATTGTAATAAGATGATTTTTTTCGACTTTTGAATAACCGGTTCACTTCTCTTGTGACTTGATTCGGTCGTGAGTTCGATCCTCACTCGAGCTACAGCGAAAAAGTTGATATTTTCTAATAAAAAATGACATCTTATAACTAAATACAGAAATGTTAAGGCAAATATTTTAAATCTATAAAATATGTATGTAAGTTCATACTTATTTTACTTAGTTTCTAAGAAATTTTAGAAAATAAAACAAAACTGCAAATATGACGCTTCACTTTCCCGCCAAGAAGTCAGTACCCAATTTAAAGGTATATAGATGATTCCTTTTTTATAATACAATGTGTGCTTTTAACCTTTAGTTTTTGCAGGAAAGTGAAGAGTCATGACTGTAGTTTTGTTTAATTTTCTAAAATTTGTGATATTTCGAACATTAATGTGTAATAACGGTGGATTATTAACTGTTAATTGTCTGTGAACGTACATGTTGGTACGTGTTGGTAAATGAAACAAAACAGTGCAACATCACTTTTCAAATTCTCTCAAGAAGTCCAAGTGAGATCTCAGTATAGTCCCACATCTTTACTGAGGACACAAGGGGTTAAAGGGGAGAGAATCTCATTTATCATCTTGATCACCACTCATTCTCATTTACTATAATTTGTATGTTATTAATATATGTCTTATTTGACACTGGCTAAAAGTGCAAAACGCACGAAGCCATTATTTAAAAGAAAAAAAAAATTGGGTCCTGGAACGTGCGACCAATACAATTTATAAAATGACTTTTTAAATTAATATAATCTAATGCAGGTGTTCATAAGTAATAAGTGGTACCTACAAGTGACTTCAATCAATCAATCAGCGAATCGCCGTTCATTGCTGAAAATACCTCTCTCCAACAGTACCAACCAACCCCCACTGGTACCAGTACAGTCTTCTAAATCGTCAGCCCTTCGTGCATCTGACTTTATTTGCAAAAGTTACTTCAGCTTCAAAATATTTATATGTGAAATAACATTATTACTAGAGACCTAAATGTTAATTTAAGATTCCTGATGAGAGTTTTAGCGAGCCAAAACCAAGATTTGCAAAACCGAGGCCGAATTTGAAGAGTTAAGAAGGGTGTGTTAAGGTTTTTGAAGTTGCAAGCGACCTTAGTCTGTAGATCTACATCAGATAGGCCGCATTCTTGAGTACCTTGTGTTATAATAAAATCTCCGTTTACAAACAATATTATACTCACAGTGTGGGTAGAGGTGATTGGTTCAATATCCTTTCCGTTGAATTTGTTCGCTCGGAACACAGCAGTCTTGTCCCAATCAGTCCAGTAGACGGAGTCTTCGAATGTGGTGATGGAGAACGGATGGCGAAGTACGTCTGTTGAGTAGAGAATCACTCGTCTGCCCGTCCCGTCATAGTTGCACGACGATATTGTGTTCATTTTTGCATCTACCTAAGAAACCAAAGAAAGCTCAATTGAATACATCCGTTCACATTTAATAAAATTAGCTCGTAATGCATGGCTATCTCATTATCAGTCTACTTGGCATGGGCGTCATTACAAAAGCCAAGGGAATAGAAATTTAAGTCCATGCATGCACCTAACCTATTAATAACAATGCATGAACTAATGCGGATTCGCATAGGTGTGTTCTGTGCTGTAAGACACTTTTTTTACACGAGTTATAGACTACCACACATTGTGATATCCACGACTATGTCTGTACACATAGCGTACTTTCCCAAGCACGCAAGCGATCGATATGAAATTCCACACAAAGAGTCACCCAATTTAGGAGGCAGAGACAGTTCTTGGATTTATTGTCTGGTATTATTTATTAAATTAGAGGGGTGTCGAGACCCACAGACTTCTAATTCAGAGGGTTCAAAATTGTCTTTACACCTCTTGAACTTAAGTGCATAAGTATCGCTTGCTCTGTGCCTTGGAAAGCACGTTAAGCCGTTGGTCCCGGCTGTCATGAACATCTATGGCAAGCGTTATTAGGAAGTCAGGGCCTTCTAATATTGTGACAACTGGTTTATCCATATAATGATGTTTCCGTTTGGAAGGTCACATGGCAGTAACTAAAGTTCAGCCAAAATCTGGATAAACCAGTGAGTAGACTTTTGACCCTGGGATTAAGTCTGGGCCAATAATTATTTTCTAACAATTACACCAATTATTTAGAATTAAGATAAGTGTAATTAAGAACTTGTGTTATAGGTACATACTAGGAGAGCACCCAGACCGGAACAAATATCCATCTTCATGCACACAAAGATTAGTCCTGTATGAGATCGAACCCATGACCTAGGAGCGGAGTACACCCTCAATACCACGCCATATCCCTCGTCAAATCAATCTGGATGATGCTTGGATATGATAATGAAATAGAGGGGTGAAGGTTGGGATATAAGCCTGAGAAGATCATCAAAGTTTAAATAAAGTTAAACATATAAAGTGAAATGAATATTTTTGCCATAGGTAAGTACCAACTTGTAGGTAGTCTTTACAATAATAGAATTATTTTTATTGATCGATTTCTAACTAGCCTGACGTAGGGCTTAATTTGTTTGGTGTGTAGATAAAATTATGGTGTTATCATAATCCCATTGTGCGTAAACGAGCTTACCAGAAATGACTTACATTCACATAGCCAAAAACAAAATTACGCAATACTTTTGAAATATTTATCCAGACGTTTCGTATGTTTCACAATGATTCGTGGATCAAGGAAGAGTAGGTAAGATGAACTGTATCTTTATAGAAATTTTTTTTACAGTAGTGTACCTACTGTAATGTTTTTTAAAATTATAATGGAACAAAAGAGGTTAGTCAACTCAACTTCAAAATTATTTTTAGCTGTTGTTGTAAGAGGTAGTGGGTAATTCCAAGAGAATTATTTATTTGTCATCTTCCTAATTGAATTAAAAATCATCAATAACAATAGGTTTTAAGTAACCTACCCACAATTGCGTTTCAAAGTAGCTCAGACGTCAAGTCAATACCCTAAACAAAAGATTCACGTATAGCAATCGGAAATATGCGTGATATACTTTATCATAATTTTATGATTATACGCATGTTTTAATCTTTGGGAATTTAAATCTCAGTATAAGTAGTTCATAGCTTATGAAACGCTTGTTATTATTATGGGCATTATGACGCCTTTATTGTGATAAAATAGACATGGTTTTATATCATTATCCATCACACTTTAATCTGTTCTCAGATTTTAATTATCGTTTAAGAACTTATACAAGTGGGTAGATAAGAGCAGGTGCCTCGGCGGTTGAAAACAATATTCTCATTATGTACACACACTGTCAAAAATATGTCGGTAAACACTTTTAACGTTTCATCAATCTATTATTAACTTGAAACATATTTTATTCCATATTGCGACGCAGAATTTTGTTCTCAGTGTTTTTGGAAATTACTGTACAATTTTAAATCAAATATAAATTACAATAATACCTAAATGTAATTTTTTCTTGTTGTTGCCCTGCTCCCAGTTTACGTGGGGTTGCCGCAGTGTTTTTTTCTTCTTTGGTAATTCGTCATTGACTGGGAGGATGACCTCGACCCTTTCGCGATTAAGTCACACTCAATTCATCTGTTTTAGTCTTTCTCTTCCTCCTCACCAGAAATTCTTGTCACATGATCTTCGTCTCTGCTCATTATATGTCCATATCATGGCAAATGGCTTACATACATTTCATCATACATACCTACATATAATTACGGCTTTTTCCCCGAAGTAGGCAGAGACATATTATATTACACTTCGCCAATTATGTTGTTGGTGCCACGTATTGTAATATAATACAGTACTAAGTGGCCACCCTATTGCCGCTTACCGGGACCGTTTATGTTCGCCACAGCCTCGTCGAAGTACGTCAAGAATGAAGTGAGACAGAAAACTTAAGAGGAAGGTTAAAATGTTTAAAAATATTGATAGCTTTATATTAGGTGCTAAGTTTATTTCTCTAAGGGCTGAGTTTCAATTGCCAATGAAAAATTTACAGTTGAATAATGCAATTCTATAAGACGACCGAATATAAAATGTCACAATCAAATAGTTCCTACTAGGAAAATAGGTAATTTCTAAACAGGTCACATTATGTATACTTAATTTGATTAACCAAACTATAAATCATATCAGACTATTGGAAAATAGGAGTTAGTATTTTTTTAGTATCAGTAATTACCTATAAATACGCAAAACCATTTTTGTAACTTCCAATATTAACACAACAACAAAACAAACAAAATGTTACCTACCTTTTTATTCATAGCAAAGATCTATTAATAGACAACACAAACACAACTAACGTTTCGGGTCTTGTGTTAATGCATTTCAAATGGTAAATTACCGAGTGACGCAATTGTCACCACGCTAACGTCAAACACAGCGGTCAATAAATAACAACGCCACACACTTGTGTACATAGATTTTTTTTGCTATCAATTTTGTATGGTGCGAACAATCTGGTCAGTTCATTATAACAGAAATTAACAGTCAAGGTTGATTATATTTGACTTCGGTTTGAATACCTACTTTATTGATATAAACAATCAAATTTAATATTCTTTGCTTAGGCGTGAAGCAAAAATAAACAGCATCTTGAAATAGCGATTGATAAGCTTACCTTTAAGGCTTTATCTGTGTCCGACTTCTGTTCAGTCAATTTTCGTCAAACTTGCCATTAATTATTTAGACCTTTGGGATGCTAGGTTCTTTTAATATACTTCTCTTTCCTTACGAAATATTGTTTAAATTTTACTCTTCTCTTCCTTCTCTTCGCAAGGTATTTTTTATTTTATAGGACAAGCCACTAAGTATTAGTAGATAATATTAAATTATATTAATTAACTCCCATTAATAATAGAAAAAATAATAATAAAGATGCTTGTATGTATGCATGCAATTATATAAACACAAACCTTGAAACGACACTGATCTTGTAGTAATTATTTAATTCTTTTAATATTCGTACTTTACTTTTAATATTTGTACAAAAGTAGTCGCTAACTAGTATCTAACTTTCTTGATTATGGTACAGCCCATATCTGTTTCTTTGTTTCTAACATTTGAATTATATTTTCATTTTTGAATATTTGTCGAATCTGAATGATCTTGTTGATCTTAAAGACAATAAAGTATATTTATATTTATTGTACATAGGTACTGTTATGGATAGAATTAACAAAAAAACAAATTTCTTCTGTTATAAGTATTATCCTGTGGCCACAAAAATCACTAAATCGTATTAATCATGAAATGATTTTTTGATTTACATTCGATTGAATTATTAAGAACAAAATATTGTATTTTTTCAGCTTAAGAAAAATACTAAGACAACATAACATTTGATTTTTTCACCAAAATTGCCTTTTGTTTTGTTTATTATGTTAGGTGTGCATTTTTAACAGCAATACCAATCTGAGTAGGTACAAATAATATCTTATCGCTCCGTAGCGCCGTCTGACTCAGTGATTAAAAGTGATATTAATAGAGTGATTGATGTAATTTTCAGTAGTATTACATATCATTTCCGTGATTAAAAAAGGCACGTACTGTGGTTATCAGATTCGCTGGCGCAGTATGTGATACTCGTTCAAAATTCAAAAGTCATTTATTCAAGTTTCGCTCAACAGAGCTGTTATGAATGTCATACTTATAAACTAACGCGCCCATTCACTGCGGGCGGGAGCTTGATCGTAAAAGAACGGGCAAGAAAGTTTGGTTTTTTTGTCCCGCCAGTTACAAAAAAAATACGTAATATTAAAACAATTATTGTATTCTGCAGTCACAAGATCCAAAAGAACAGAAGACAAAACTCTCTCCTAGCTCGTTAAGTTGGGAGCCCCAATTGAGCAACATAAAAAATTCTACATAATATTTACAGCCGCTCATTTGCATTAGATCTGCGTAGCGGCAATATTACCTTTGACGACCGATATGGCGTGTGGCGAGTATACCCGAGTATATATTTTTACTCCACTCCTGAGGTCGTGGGTTCGATTCCCACACAGAACAAATATTTGTGTGTATAAATATGAATATTTGTTCTGGTCTGGGTGTTTTCCTATGTATATTGAGTATGTATTTACAAAAAAAAAGTATTTATGTATGTTTATCCGTTATTTAATATCTATAACACAAGTTCTTAATGATACTTATCTTGGAGCTAAATAATTGGTGTATGTGTCAGAAATATTTATTTATTTATTATTATTACTTAAAACTTCTTGGTCTCTAAGAACAGGCTCTTGGGCTACAAGTCAGTCGAGAATGACATTTTATGAATTAAAGCTTTGTAAGACAGAGAGCCTGCTCTAATTCAACAAGAACGTAACTTCGCTATACCCATCCCTTTCACTCGATAATGAATATACCTATAGAGTGAAAGAGATAGGTACAACGAAGTTTCGTTTTCGTTTAATTAGAGTAGGCCCTCAAAATTCTTCTGATACAGGCGTTTTTACTCTTAAATTGAGATACCAAAGTAAAACTTGAGAAAATGTTTTTAAAGGTAATAAAAGTTCATACTTTCTTTCAATGGCACGCTAAAGCTTAAACAAAGTTTTTTGAAAATTTGCTGTGCAACTTACCCAGTAAACACGTTTGCGAACGAGGTCCAAAGTCAAGCCATTGGGCCATTTGACGTCGTAGGAGACGATAGTTTCCCGATGAGACCCGTCCATGCCAGCGCGTTCTATCTTCGGAACCTGGCCCCAGTCGGTCCAGTACATCCATCTGACATTAAAACATAATTAGGTAAAGCATCTATGCAAACATACCATTTGAGTTGAGTTATATTCAAATACTGTTAGGTTATTTCAAGTTAGCATTAAACCCTTTGATAGGAAACGTAGCGCGGGACATTCAACCGCATGATGGATTGGATGGAGTACCTAAATGGTGAAAGTCGCAAGATCCCGTCGGAGGCAGACCGCCTGCGATAAGTCACATTGGAAGCCAAGTCAAGGATCAAATTGATCAACATCATAGTTGAATTTTCTCGGTAAGCTTGACAGTAGGTACAGCCCAATTTCAGTTCAACACAGATGTTTTGGTTTTAATTTAAATTACTAGTTGTACTTATCAGTGGAACCAGTCAGAACAGCAATTTTTATTTTAATATTCACAAATGTCTAGGTAGAAAAGGTATTTGTAACCAGGTACAATAGTTGATATCCTCTTTTTAAACAAGACATAATAAGGAAGTAATTGTCTGAATTGTCTTAGTCTGAAAAAACTTCTTAGATTAAGTAGGTATTTATTGTGTCTAAGAGGTCCATTTCAAAGTGTCCAAGGTCTGGTTAGAGTCGTAAGAACTGAAGATTCTTCATAACTGCTATCAGTATTTTAACGAAGCCACTTAGTTTATTTTAAAGTATAGTCTTTGTTACTAACATTTCCTTATTGATCTATTTGTTTGATTTTTTCTTTAGATTGTAAAAGCACGATCAAATCGACGATCAACGATCGATGTAAAGGTCGACAGTTATCTCTCATCATCATCATCATTTCAGCCATCTGACGTCCACTGCTGAACATAGGCCTCCCCAATAGATTTCCACATAGAGCGATCCTGAGTCGCCTTCATCCATCGGCTTCCCGCCGTTTTGACCAGATCGTCAGTCCATCGTTATCTCTCAGCTTCAACTATAATATTAGTTAGCTAGCTAGTTAGCTGCAACTTATTTGAAATCTGCGTTTGTGTATGAACCAAATAGCTTACCCGTCAAGTGGATTGAGAGCAATGGCCCTGGGTTCTTCCAGCTTGTCTCGGATCAGAATCTTCCGCATGTTGCCCTGCAGGTCTGAGAGCTCGATGTGGTTCTTGCCAGTGTCGGTCCAGTACAGGTGGTTGTAGATCCAGTCGACTGCGAGTCCGTCTGACGTGATGAGTTGATCGCCAATCACTACCGTCCTCTGGGTGCCTTCGTCAATCGGTGCTCTATAATGTACAAGAACGATAGGTTTTATAAAGTGTTAAGTAATTCTACTTAATACTAATCAGATTCAAGTAGATGTTAAAGCTAAATAATTTGCTTCGTACTGACTGTTTTGAAGCTAGTTGCTCTTTTTCATTATGCACTCAAAGAATATTTGGGTTCCTACAAACATCAATGGAGCCCAAGCCAACCTCACCTGCAAGTTGTGCACCTGCCGGTCAACAGACGAGGCTCTGGCGGACTTAACAGATCCCGGCAAGCGGCAATAGGCTCGCCACCTATTACGTAGGACCGACAATGTAATTGGCGATGTGTGAGTATAATATGAACCTGCCTACCCCTTCGGGGAAAAAGGCGTGTTTATATGTATGTATGTACTTAAAGAAAAACTTCTCTAAATTGGTAGAGGTGATTTACAATATACTGTTATTTAATATGTAACTTATTACTAATAATCTATGTACCTAGTGTAACTTGTAAATTATCATTTACATGGACATAATTTTACATATGGGACCCACTCATTAACTATGATGCGACTAATTGTTTTGTTAAACGGTATATTCTGCGTTCTCTATTTCGTTGCAAAGTAATTTGATTGTTGAGTATTGATCTAAGAGGTGCAGCTTCGAATGAACTTTCAACATAGTATCAACTTACTTGTAAATCTTTTCATCGGTGACATCGCTCCAGAAGATCATGCCCGTCCTGAACACGTAATCAAGAGCCGTTGCGGACTTAGTATCATTGACAATTGCAACCATCTCATGATGATCGAGGCTGATCTTTCTGATGTCGAATCGCCTGGCGAACAGCAGTGAGGGATGGCCTTCAGTGGCCTTGCAACGGGTTCGGTCGCGCGGGTCTCTTGCATAGCCAGCATGGCATTCACACTTGAAGGTACCCTTTTCATTGATGCACATTTGTGAACAAGCTCCTGGGTCCGCGCATTCGTCTAGATCTTTAAAATAATGAAAATATGTGTGTTTTAAAAAGTTGAAACTGTTATGGTAAGCTTTAAATTGTCAAGTGGGTAATTTAACAGTCCTGACCAGTAGCACGTAAAAGTCTTTTGTCCAGCATCAGCTAAAGGCCTTTATGAATAATAGATAGTTCAGTATAATGTAGACAACTATCATAATGAGGCATTTTTAAGAGCTATTACTATTCTTATTACCCTTTTAGCTCCCCGATTATTATTATTTACGTGTAAATATTGATAGGATAATAATGACCTGGATGATGATAATAATGTATAGCCATTGATTTTTTAAGGCCCCGTAAGTACTCAAGGATTCGTACCTAAATGACCTATAATTAAGCTTACGTCTGTCTATAAGTGGGTTGTATCTCATGAATCGATAGACAGTTGACTGACTCATCGGAAAGGATTTATTTTTACGTTGCAAGAAATAGTCAGGACGGGAAATTCCGGAGAAGTGGTAATCTGTTGGAGCATGATTAAGAGAGACGCTGAGTGCCATATGCATTTTAAACGCAATTCTGCTGCAGTGCTGTGTATGGTCCTAGCTTCATCCTAAAGCATTGATTGGATCAAGAAGTTAATCCTAATTCAAAAAAAACTTTGGCTAGAAATTTTGATTAACTATTCGAATTATCTCAGCGAAACACCTTTTCCACGGCATAATGAAAGCTTTGCGATGTGATTCAAATTTACATAATTGCACCACAATAATATAATGGAAACATTTCAAACACAGGGCAACAAATTTTGGGAAATTGCGGGAAAAAAATCGAATTAGTTTTTAATAAAGGAAAAATAGTACAAATTCACTGTTTTCTTTTCCGATCAAATATGTAGGCTTTTTATAATATACCTCCAGATAGCCTCCTCTATATTTTGGTACAAGTAAAAAGTTCTTTATTTCATAAACTATTACATAGCACTTGAAAACGTCAAAACAAAATATACATGAAAAAAAAAATTTATATCAACCCTGAAATCACGAAGCTTAGATTCACTTACATGCAAATAAATAAAAATTTGGTGTAAGTGAATCTAAGTGCCAGTTCCGAGCCTCCGCTCTGTGAGAAGAACTGACAAGAAACTCACAGGCTATGCTCTTTTAAATTATTTTTGTTACATGACACACACAGTGTAAATTTGATGATACTGAAAGGGTCCCCCGAAGCTGTAACCAATAAAGTAGCACTAAGGGAACCTTCCATCACAGTCAAGCAAGTATGTATTGTGAAACTGAGCTGAGCCTGTACAATAAGGGATGGTCACGACAATGATCTGGTTGACTTTTTATTCTAATATACACATACAAGTTGAAAATGTTAAGCCCAAGCTTGTTTATCCGATAAGTAATCATTAACAGCATAATACCCCTTTTGAAGAAACTGCTTTTTAACTACATTTTTAAAAGTTGCCAATGGTAGATCAATTATTTCCTGCGGAATTTTATTAAAAAATCTGATACTATTAATGAATTTTTAGTTTTGTGAAGTCGACAATTTGGCAGAGAGAGCTTATTTCTATTCCTAGTATTAAAATTATGTACTTTTGAATTTTTATCAAATGTATTAATGTTTTTGCGAACATACATTATATTATCAAATATATACTGAGATGCAACCGTTACATGTTTCTTAGTGTTTGCTTCAGACATTAAAAAGTGAGAAATAAAATTAATACTTATTAGGTTTATTCCGTAAGAGACTAATATTACCTTCGCACGTCCTGTTGTCGACAAGCTTGTATCCTTTGTCACAGTCGCAGTAATACCCGACGGGCGTATCGACGCAGCGTTGTGTGC
This sequence comes from Musotima nitidalis, assembly GCA_949126915.1. Classification (NCBI taxonomy): domain Eukaryota; kingdom Metazoa; phylum Arthropoda; class Insecta; order Lepidoptera; family Crambidae; genus Musotima; species Musotima nitidalis. Next base: position 7,791,693 of record OX421414.1, read on the forward strand.
ATCCGCCGTTGTTCTTCTCGCACTCGTTTGCGCCACACTTGTCTCTCGGTTCATCCTCAAAGTTCGGACAGTCCGGCTTCTTGTCGCAAACTTTCGACAGTGGTATACACATCGAACCGCCACAGTCGAACTCAGTTTTCTTGTCGCATGCTGGTTTTGGATGTGCTGTAACAGGAAGTTACATTTTTACGTTAACACGCAATCATTCTTAAGTAAATATACATTGATTACTTGCGTGTAGTGCTATATCAAAAATGGTTGCCGTGTATTTCTTTCACCTGAAATAGATGATTTGCTTAATTCAAATATAATTTTCGGTTTTTATAGGAATAACTTGTAGAAATCACCTAAATCAAAAAGTTCAAGTTCATTAGGACAGGCTGTTATTAAGAGAAAACACCGACAAGAGTTTCGCAAGGATTTTTGAGTAGGCACGTAAACTTCACGTTTACCTACTTAGTATGCTGTCTTACGCGGCGCCTGTACCAAACTTAATTCTTCATTAATCATGAATTGAAATAATTCAAGTTAGGTTATAGCATCTTAATAAAATATAAGGCTCTATTGTCTCGACATTGAACATTATTCCGAAAATATGTTTTATACTGAGATCTTAGCTATTCAATACGTCGTTTATGTTGCCAGGACATGACACGTAGCCGACCCAATGATTAGGGACCTAATATTTAATACTACTGTCGTATCCCTTGACGGTACCTTTATTTCAAGTAACTACGCTTGAGGTACTTTTTGGCTCCTACCCAATTTTTGCCGGAACTCAGCGAGCCATTAAAATGAAAATATTGAATATAATAGTAATCACTAGTCAATCGAAAACTCAAAGATAACTATTACCAAATAGGTCCTAGTTTGGATTTTAACTTCCAGCATTCTAGTTTAAGAACCAGCGCTTGAATCACTGCACCAGAAGGCGGCAAAACGTCAATAACACCTAATGTAGTGATAGGTACTTACTACAATTGTGTTCATCGCTGCCGTCCGGGCAGTCCTTGTCCCCGTTGCAGTATAGAGCTCCTGGTATGCAGCTGTGGTCCTTGCACTGGAACTGATCAAGCCTGCACGTTACGTTTCCTCGGCAAATTTCGGGGGCCTCATCTCCGCCATCGGGGCAGTCTCGGTCGCCATCGCAAACCCAGGCCTTGTGCACGCAAGTTAACCGGTCTTTGCACTCGAACTCCGTAGATATGCAGGCTGATGTGACTTTTGGTGGAGTAGCGCATCCCTGGAAAATTGGAAAAAATACATATAACGTCAGTATACTTTTTTAATAATAGAGATCAGTAATTATAAGGCAGGTCTAATCAAATAAGTAATAGTAATAATAATTAAATAAGTACAAAACAAATGTAAAAAAGCATTATATTGGTTTAAGTGAAAAATTGTAAGTTATTTATATATAAAATTAGTTGTAATGTATAAAGTAGTATAAAAGAGACTGTGACCCACAGACAAACCAGTCAAACGGTTTTGTGGGATATGTTTTTATATAACTTGTACTATTTAAACGAAATAAACGTATTATCTATCTATCTATCTATCTAATATACCAAAAAATTATAGCACTAATTCTTGTTCTCTAATGATGGTTCTGCTTCTATGAATTGCTTACGTAAAAAGTCTAAAAATACTCATGGCAAGATTGCCATGAGTATTTTTAGACTTTTTACGTCTTTACTTAGATAAGTATTGTAGATAATTCTATTCACTGAAACTTAAATCCTACACTTTTTACGGAAACCCTTTAGTACCTACGCAGGATTGCTTAGCAATATATAACCACTTAGGTAGAAATAAAAAACTACATAAAAAGTAGAAAGGTCTTCACAGAAGAAAAGTTAAATCTAGTTGGTATTAAATATTAGGTCCCTACATATGAAATCGAAGTTTTACGTGGCAAAAGGAACACTTTTTTTTTCAAATTTATAATTTAATCGATTCAAATTATGTAAACGTTTTTATTAAAAAATCTTTGAAGGTGTCATCTGAATTGAATGTTCTTTCCAACTAAGAAATTATCCCAATTACCTAGCTCGTCTAGTTTTGCCACCGTCTGTCGTGCAGTGTGTGGTCTGTTGAGGTCTAGTGAGAAGTTGACCAATCTCGTTTGTTTAACGGCTGGCTTTTCCATCATGGTTTCCAGTTGTTGGCAATACAGATTTGCCGTAATCGTCTGACCAAATCTTAGGAAACTATAGTGTATGATACCAACGCAGTTCTACAATACATTAACCAGTAGGTACCTTTTTTTGGGTCAACTTTCGTTTTGCCCAGTAAACCTGGGTTCAACCACTTTGATGAGCGTTTCCGATCATCGTAAAGGATCCATTTTTCATCAGTAGTAAAATGATACGATACAAAATCTCCTCGTCATTGTGACGGTTGAGTAACGTGACGCAACAATTGATGCGTATTTGTTGGTTTGCTTCACTTAATTCATGTGGTACCCATCTTTCAAGTTTCTTTACTTTTCCAATTTGTTTCAAATGATCCAAGTTTAATCATTCACACCGAAGCCTGCAGCCAACTCTGACGTGGATTGAGATGGCTCCGCTTCCACGTTCTCTTTCAATTCCTCATGGACAACGTCTACGAGGTTTGTTCTAGAGGTAATTTTTTCCAGAACGAAATCGTTGGAACCAAAAGCATACCTTGTTTTCTTTTACAGTTGCTTTTGAGTACACATTATTCATTTTTTTAAACTGTTTCTGCAGCGCTCGTGTCTCAATGAAAATCGTATTCAAAATCAATGCTGTATTTAAAATTTTCCATATTGAGCACAAAACAATGTCAAAACAAAATCAAATGGCGCGAAAACAAACGAATTATCACATTCGGAAAACGAATAGACAAGCTTTAAATTAAAATGAATTTGAATATGAAACTCCTAGCCAAACGCCGATTTTTTGAGATTAAAGATGCCCGATAATACATAGTTCGATAAAACGCCGATTTCATATATAGGGACCAATATCGCCACAACTCATTAGTCACTGCCAGCGCAGACCCAAGCATGTAGCGGGCATTTCAGGTTCTTCAATTCTAGGTACTAAAAACACTTACTAAGCGGCGATAGCCCAGTGGCGACACCCCTTGCCTTTAATTCAGAGGGTCTCGTGTTCAAACCCTGGTGGCGCACCTATGACTTTTCGAAGCTATGTGCGTAATTATCGCTTGCTCCGTGCCTCGGAAAGCACGTTAAGCCGTTTGGTCCCAGCTGTCATGAACATCTATGGCAGTCATTATTAAGAAGTCTATGCCTTCTAACAGACTGACAGCTGGTTTAACCATATAATTGCGTTTCCTTCGTTGCTAGTTCAGACGGTAGTCGCTCCACGTAATAACTGAAATTGAGTAGAATCTTGTTGAACCAGTGAGCAGACCCTGGGCCTTAAGCTTAAGTCTAGGCAACCGGGGGAATGCTAGAATATGACTAAAAACACTTACCAATTCATCACTAGCATCAGGGCAGTCAATGTCTCCATCACAGCGCCAGAATGAAGATATGCAGTGTCCGTCAGCACAGGAGAAATGGGTGTTTGGCTGGCAGGTGGGTGCCGGGCACTTGACTTCATCGGTGTCATCACCACAGTCGTCATCGCCGTCGCAAACCCATCGTTGTTGTATACACTTTCCGTTGCCACACGTAAATTCGTCCGAGCGACATGTTTCATCTGTTATATAAATTTATTTTAAATCTTTGTCTAGAAGATCCTTTTTATAAACATGCAACATATTTAGCTTTACAAATAAGAAAAAAAAATTGAATATTAAAATAATTATAATAATGGTTCTTTAAAAAAAGCTTTCAAAAATATTTAAAATAATACCTGTATAATATAAATTTTTGAAGCATTGTTTAAAATATTTTTTATGGGATCTTTCTATGAGAAATAGAAATAAGCACAATGAACTATAGTTGACACCGTAAGTAAGAATACTAGTAAAGTTCTATGACCACTACGTTAGTACGTACCTACATGAGTTATAATTTAACTCACGAGGGCACTATCAGTTGAGTGCGATTAAGAAAATAGGTCGTAAGTATATTTTAACTTTGTTACTTACTAGTCAAAAAAGTACGATGAATTTGAGATGTGCTCACAGATTGTATATTAGGTTACTTATTTTATTTTCTCAAGAAATGCAGTTAAAAGTTAAGTAGAAAATAGTCCTTTCTAGAGTGGATAGGTAATAAGTGTTTGAACGTTTAATTAAATTCCATTATAACAGAGTCTGCATTCGAGACATGCAAAGCGTCGTAAGTGACAACGTTAAGCTAGAAAGGTTGTTCTTACAGCAAATAAGAAAAGTAATAATGTAGTTTCCTGTGTGCAGCATTTCATCGCGTCGGATGATTATAGGGTATCAATTACCGTGCAAGAAGTTTGACAGTGTGGAATAATGAGATAAGCGATGACATAATCGTGGAACGGCCTTCGGGTGGCATAAGAAAAGCTTGGGGTCTGTAGTACCCGCAACGTCACTCCGCCGCACCCGCTTCTCGGCGCGGGGTGGAATCGGCCGGTGCGGCCAGATAAGAATTTATAGAGGGATGAGTCTGCCGTTGATGGAATACAGAGTGTTTGGAAGGGAACCCAATGATTGATTGACATCGCTGACGCTGAAGAGGAATAGTTAAACTTCGACTCCCTCAAGGGTCTAACCGAGTAAATATTAAAGTTCAAGCTCGGATGCCTTCGATAAAAAAGTAATACGCAATTTGTAAAAATGATTGAAAGCTTGAGTTTTATCGGGTCAGCTTAAAATACGCAGAACTTATTAGGCGAACTTGGTGTGCTCTTTGCGCTCAATTTACACACTATAAAACAAATGATAATAAATCTAGGGCGACATCATGCAGTTTTCATAATACATATCATAGGTCAAGTACTTAACGAATTGCGCAATTAGATAAACTTAAATGACAAGCCAATGAACTGACTACTTTGCGTGCAGTCCTCTCATATATCTGGGCCATTAGTATGACAACGATAATAATTTCGCCAAAATGATTGTTGACGGGTATTAAAAATGGCATAGCCAGTTTGTAAATACGTTCTTTACGATTTAACCTTTGGCAATTGCAAATGGACATCGGAAATACAGTGCAATGTTGAAATGATGTCCCTGCAGTTTACATTTGTACACCCACGGGACAGAAATGGAATGTAGGTGATAGCCAGAGAGCATGTAGGTAGACTTGCATTACTTATTTTCAGTGAGTGTACATATTGAAGTAGTGATGGGAATACCCTTACTGCATGCTTTCTCATCGGATCCATCCGAGCAGTCCGGGTTGTCGTCGCACATCCATGTGAGTGGCACGCATTCGCCTTGTTTCCCGCGACACGTAAACTCTTCTGGTCCGCAAGCCTCCACTTCTGTCAACCCAATGCATGCTCATGCTAAATACGATGCGATAATGCATATGAAATTACATACCACTTTTTTAACATAATGAAATACAAATAAGCAGTCCAATTGTCCTGTAGAAATGAAGAATCTTTCATTAGATAACTATATATAAAACAACAAAAGTCTTTTACATGATAATAAAATTTGTTCCCTTTTACTGACATTCGATTCTTTTGACCTATTTTCATATTATTATATAAAGTGAGGTACCTATATTAGGTTACCGATGAATTGATATTTTTTCCAATTTGCTCAAAGGAAAAACATCAGCAAATATGTATCTGTGATTTAAATTTCCAATTAGTGCTATTTTCGGAATGTGATTTGAACCTTTATCATGCTTTTTGAATATGATATCTGGGCCATTTGCGGCATGCCATTTTCGACCATGCTTTTTGGCGTATCCGGCCCTTACCACACTGGTGTTCGTCAGAGCCATCGGGACAATCCGCTGTGAAGTCGCAGTGCCAGGAATATGGTATGCAATGCCCAGTGGCGCATACAAATTTGTGTTCCGGACATTTTCGTTGTGTTGCTGTGTATAAAAACTTTATTGATAAGGATTTTCTCTAAGCATAATGTTTTATAAGATTGCTGGGGTCGATAGAACCACTAGCAGCCAGTGATTGCGAGAGGTGTAGGTATAGGTTATACTAAAGTACTCAATAATCTGCCGCCAAACTTTTTTGTCTTTTGTGATTCGGTTTTACTATTCAAAGAGTATCTAGCAAACGAATGAGCATTTCTATAGAAGCCAAGATGAAACTCTAGTGCAGTATAAACCTAAAGTAAAATGATACTGCACCTATCTGGATAACGCGAGACGTACCTCTTGATGCTGGATTCTACAAAAACACTAATAACTGGCCGCGACTCCGTTTTTTATTTATGAAATAATGTAAATTCCTTCCTAAAGTTCAAATTAACGTCGTTCACAGAAAATATTTGCTAATTTAAAATTTTAGTAATGATCAGCTTATCTACTAGTAAATTATATTTTTATATTAAAATAAAACGCAATTATTATTTAGTAGCAGACATACACATTGATTTAATTGGATTGAACCAATGTCACCAGTGAATTAAGACTATCCTAGTTGTTAAAGTTAATTAGAATATCCTATCATACAAAAAATAATGACTAATATTATTATGTTCTAATGTTTTGTTTATTATGTAGAATGATAAACCTATCTCTTTTATTCATAAGCTAGCGGCTGGCTGCGACTTCGTCCGCGTGATTTTTAAAGTACTTTGTATTTTTTAAGTTAAAAAGTAGCCTTAGGGAGAGCTTATAATATCAGCTATTTGTCAGTGAAAATCCCGTCAAAATCCAGTTCTGCTTAAAAAACACTCGAATTGTAAGTGGCTTCATATCCTTATTAGGTACAACCATCGGCGAGGAACTCCATGCAAACAATTCAAAGTTCATATAAATTCAATTATCTTATATTGGGTAGGTATCAGAAATTTCCTAAACAATCTATAAAAAAGAAGATCAGTTTTAAAAGCCCAAGTCTAATGTTAAATTATTCAATAGAACCCTAATGACTTTTTAATATTAAACGGATCTAATTAAGCCCTAAGCGCAGATTAAAATGGCAACTTAGTAGAAGTTACTCGTGAAGGCCAGGCTCATTATGAATGCTCCGTGGATACGACTGCAAAATAATGAATGCTAATGCTATTGGGCGGGACTTAAACATAATTAATCGTACTAAGCAGTACTTATAGCGACTCCGGATGGTTAAAGCAGAGCAATATTCTCGTATCTGTTTGAATTGTTAAGCCTCAATTGCTGGCAGATAAATGAGCTGAAATTACGAATTTTGTAATAAAATACACGAGTAGCATAATCATAATTAATTTATAGAAATTATTAATGTTTAATCAAAGTTTAATTTGATATTCTTTTTGTAATTGATTTCAACAAATCGCATGCTTAAAGGAACATTGACCCATTAATAGATAGGTCAGGTTTGAGTTACGTACTTATACAGTCTTCTATTTCTTACTGAGATCGAATCAATGTTAATCAAACGTTCAAAACACAAGCAGAATTACTCATTCATAAATCAGTATCAATTTAATGCGCTTACAATTGTCCTAATTAGGACAAGTATTCTTTAGAAGATCTTCTGTTGTGATGTCCCAAAAATCGTCTTTTTTGAGTTAAGTCACTATTCCATTAAGCGTGCGAAATGTTAGATATAATTTTAAGTTACTATAATAAATTGGACATTAATTATATTTTAATTTTGGAAATATCATTGCAAAACTCTTCTTGGACCATATTCGAATAATTATGAACTATAAATCCGTGTTCTCTGTTAGGTTATTAAACACTACGACAATTACTAAGGTTGTCCTTATGAGCGGAATATGGAATTCATGCAATACCGGTAGTCAAAAATAGACGAGCCTACACTTATTCTGTTATATGGGGAACGTCTACAAGAAGACAGAATCAATATAACAACAATGGATATCTGTATCCTGAAATATTAATAAAACGAGTCGAGTACTGAAACACCACCCAAGTTACTTAATTGCAAAACATTATGTCCAAGACTAAAGAGAAACCCTGTACCGTAATTAGACGTTGTACAATATTAAAAGTCAATTACCGCCTTTTACCTCTATTACCGAAGAGAAAAGAAGCCAAGAAAAGGCAGAGCATATATTTCTCGCCGCTTGAAACATAGACAATATGGCCACTATAGAAATGAAACGATAGCACTTTCTTTAATGAGGTATCATGTGTTGAATCCATACGATATTTCTATGATGTGGCTTTGTTACGAACAAGTATGTAATTATATTAATAACTTCAAATTTGATTTGTTATATAAAATGTCTGTTGCTAATTAGTTTTGTAACATTGCTTCCTTTGAGTAGGAGTCAAATATAAATAGGACTTTTGACAAATACAATGGGTGTAAGAATTGAGGAAGGTCGGTTATGTTGAGAGGATGAATGAATGAATGAATGAATATTTTTTATTTCTCTCTTCACAAAGGATTACAAAAAATAAACAGTAGTTACAGACAGTGAAGACACATTGGACGGCGGTGCTCGGTGGTAAGAAACGATCACCTAAGTAAAGCAGAGTTTACAGAGGTCAGTCCTTGGATGGGTGACCGTTTATGTGGTATTTGATATCGAGCGCTTCCGTGCTTCGGTAGGAACGTTAAGCCGTTGGTCCCGGTTCATCACTAAATGTGGTAGTCGTTAAGCCATATTAGAGGCGTAATTGGTCGGCTTGAAAAATACTAGCAGCAGGTCACCATACACCTGCTACCGCCAGTCCGCACTGGGTCAGAGTGCTGGAGCAATACCGTCGCACTTCGCACCAAACTGTCATAAGTGTTAACCGCTGTGTTTCATAAAACTTCTACTAATAACTTAAGTAAATGTAAACGCCAACTCCTTTTCCTCAAACTTGCAACCTTAAAGACTTTAGGTATATTTCTCACATTATACCTACCTATACTTGAAAAAAAATAAGTTATTAAAACTTTGCTTGATGCGTCTGGCTCTGGGCAAGCTCCTAACTTCTTTAAAACTTTTTAACTTAGTCCACTGAACTTTCCGAAATAATTTATACGACTTTTATGTTGTTGTCTTTTGTATTAATAAATCTTCCGGCCGGATTGGATTTTTAGCTTAAAATTCAGAATAAAAATCAAGAATTCTTAGCAAATTCATTTTCACAGCTTTTGGGAACCGAATTAGCCTATATCCCATTTCAAGTTAAATATTGTTGCCTGCAATCGGTTACATTGAAAGCTATTATAAGCTTTTTTTAGTAGTGAAAGTCTTTGGGCTGCTGTAGAAGCAAAAAATTTTTTCACAAAGGGAAGACTACAACAAAACTTAGCAGAGCTTTTACGATGGTATCTATACGTCGAATAATTATACTGAAGTTTTTAATATGTAAATGTCTAATAAATAGCATGCTTGGTCATACTAAGAAATATATTCGTATTTCTGTACACAAATATAAAAATATTCCTGACGGGAATCGAACCCAGGATCTCTGAATCGGGTACACCGGCTTTTTCGCCGTACTTGTCCACATGAAGATAAAGTTACGTTTTCATTTAATACTTACATAAAAGTATGAACTTACTTCCTTTTAAGATGTAGGTAATTTTCACGTTCAAATTAATACGTGATGTGGGTACTTATGAACATTGAAGTTGTGCCTCTACCTAATTGTATGTAATGCAGTTTTCAACCACTCCTTTGAGCTAAAGTTTTGTGGAACACCTGTCTAATTAGGTACTGAAATAAATTAAAAGACATTAAAAAAAAAATCCTATCTTTCATTACAAAATTATGTATTAATATATTTGACTGCGAGTTTTTGAAGTTATGATTTGGGAACGCCTAAATGGAGTAGGTAAATTTACTTGACTTTAAGTCATGTATTAATCAGATCATCTATATTGCCGAATCTTCTGATTTGTGAACGAAACTGTATTATGAATAATAATACAGTTGCATATTTTCACAATTACAGTAAAGAAAAAGTTTTATATGTAAGAAATGTATTTTTGATATAAATTTAGAAATTCTATAAACGAATTAAACTCTTCATTTAAGTACTCTGTTTTCTCCTATATTTAGGCTTAACAAAGCTTCTTTAATGAGTTTGACACAAATTATATTCCTTCCTCCTTCCTTCACAAATAAGTAAAATTTAGGCAAAAAGGTTCATCTACTTATTGATTGGATTGATAAAAATCAAGTCATCTCTCTTTTTTATTCGGATAAAACTTACCCATCGGTCCAGTCGCCCCGAACATATTGTATTATTATCCCTTGGGGAAACATAATCCCCATCAAAGGTTCCCATGTCATGTGTGTAAACAAATTAATATTCTGTTTATAATTCTGTGATTTTGGCCGTATCAATTTTGCTTACATTCCACAAGATTATATAGGGAGGGTATATAATTGATTCATAAGAAAACATGATTAAAATCCCAAGCAATGAATAAGTCATGCAGAAAGTCCGACTTATTCACTTTCATTACTCGTACGGAGATAGCTTTTATTTTATTCGATATTCAATGAAAAGTTTGTTAAAATTACAATGTAACGTACATAATAATAAGTCTCTGAATCTAATATGAACTTGATCGTTATGGATAATAAGTATCGGATAAACATATATAAATACTTTTTTTTACATACACACTTAATATACATAGAAAACAAATAAATAAACCAAGTAGAAAAACAAGTAAAAAGACATTCAAGTACATAGTATCTTACTTTTTCTTGCCTTATACGCTTTGTCTCCAAATATCGTTGTCATAATGTTTATATCATAATTAAGAGACATAAAATGAATTTTGAATTTGATAGAGAGGCATATTGCTATTATTTATTGCACACAAAATTCAACTTAAAAGTTTTATTATGAAAATGGAGTCTTCAAAATGTTTATTGAAAGCTTTAAGTCGATCCACGCTGATTTTGTTTAAGCCGAATTTAAATCCTATTCAAAATTCAAAACGTTATGTAAAGCCTATGAAATTAATCCTTTACAAACTTTGGTCAGCAATTAAGATTTTAATCTACCCTAGGCCCGAGAGAGGCGAAAATACGCTTATAACTTACTACCTGCCTACTCCCTACCATAAGTTTGCTCATAAATCGTAAGACATTTTTTAAGTAACTTGGTTTAAGGAAAATGCTTGTTTATTAAGCACGAACTTCTACAGATTGAGGAAAACTTTTAAACTTAGAAGCGGTTAACTGTTTAACAATATATATTTGTATTGTTTTTGTATTTTGACTGCTAGCCATTCGTCGGGATATGTTCACTGTGAAGCGTCACATTAAAAAAGAAGAAACACAGAAACTTCCTTGACTATGATAGAAGATATCTTTAGTGTTATTTTATTATCCGATTTCTGAAACAAAATTCCATCCAACTTATTGGCTAAATTTAAAAGTGAGAGTTGATTTTCGTTACAAGCACCAGTGTTGTTAAAGCGGTATTCCTAGCTTTAACAGAAGTTCACAAATCTTATTTACATAAAGTATTTTTGAATATTAAATTGAATAATAACCTAGCTTGAATAAATAATTTCAAATTTGACTTTTACCACGCAAAAGAAATTTCTATAGGACACCCTTTCTACAACTTGTTTGACATAAAATATTTTGGACTCCGGGCTTATTCTTCTTGTCCTCAACAGGATTACCCTCGGATTACAGAATTGTCCGGTTTTCATTGCGTCGAATCTGGCTTTGTCACGTGGATGTCCCTGTTTTTCATTGTTCCCAACCTAAACACTAGGACCGGGAGTAAATTTGCCCATTTAATGCTGTTTGCTTATTTTTGCTCCTCCAATTGTACTGTATAGTCACGATCGTCTGTGTAAACTTTACTACTAACAAAGGCAGCGGGTCGTGCCCAGAATTGTAACCGACATTATAAAAATATAAACCTAGTTGATATTTCCGTAAATTGCTACATTGATTGCCACGATAGAGATTTTGAATACAGCAATTAGGCCTAAATAAATTTAAAGTAACAACAAAACCGAAGCTGTCTTCAACTATTGTATCAAAGACTATACGGCAGATAAAAAAGCTTGGGATTAGACTGCCGTTTCATACAGGCTATTCTCAGATGAATGACTTCAAACATGAATATTGTAAAGGTTATATTCTATTGCATTGTATAGCGTCAGAGACAAATGTAGATTGTAATTTGAGTATCAAACCAATTGATAATTTAAAAGAGCATAGCCTGTGAGTTTCTTGCTAGTTCTTCTTACCCGAGCAGCGCTGCTTGTTGTACAAGCCTCAAGTGCGATCGCGTGTAGAGTATTGTTCCCATCTTTGGGACGGTTCTGCTAAATACCTCCTCGATGCACTTGACTGACTGCAACGACGAGCGGTTCGCATTATAGGGGATGCTGAGGTAACAGCCTCTCTCGAGGATCTACAGCTGCGTAGAGACATTGCATCTCTAAGTGTTTTCTCCCGGAACTACTATGGCGATTGTTCTGAGGAGCTTTTTGATCTCATCCCGCCCTCTCCTTTCCTCTCCCGAACAACACGTCTTAGAAACCATCGTCATACTGTGCAGACTCTCGAACCAAGAAATTTGGGAGATCGTTTCTGAGCAAGACCATTAAGCTCTGGTATTCGCTGCCGGCTCATGTGTTTCCTATTAGCGAAGCGGCATTTTAGCAGGCCGTCATGAGTGGAAGCGCTTTGTACCGTTCTTATTTCACGGTTTGAAGCGCTTTAATTTTTATTGGACTGCATCGGCTGCTTACCATCAGGCAGGACGTAGTCATTATGACGTGTCACATAAAAAAAAAAGATTCACTTACAAGTAAAAAAAATTAAGAAATTTAAGATTCGAGATTTCGCTGTAATCATATTTCGATTGTTTGCTATACAAAATTTTGACGTTTATAAGAACTATGTAAAAGTTTATAAAATAAAATAAAAGTTTAAAAATCACCCTACTAGTTTCATCTTATTTAAACTTCAATGCTCCTAACTCCGTTACATTCATTATCCCTAGAACCTGATGATAATTTCAAGTCACTAAATAAGCCTCAACATACATACCTACCTCTACACACAAAACATTTTAAACAGGAACACATTTACGCGTAAAGTAAAACGGCAGATTATCCTGTACTGCATTAGTGCATACCTAGACATCCTCATGTGACGAAGAGAACTACTATTATCTTAATAAAAATATTCAAAATAGGTAGTTATACAGCTGCCTATCTAATGACGAAACATTGTCCAATCATCAGCGATTGCGGCGAATGTTTGAAGCTATAGTTTGCCTTGAGATTAGATTCCTAGTTACTTTTCTACATGCTTTCACTCACTGCAAGTCCCTGGTTCCTCGTCAGATCCATCCGAGCAATCCTTTTCGTTGTCGCACCTCCATGACATCGGAACACATCGCCCAGTTTTGCAGCGAAACTCTGATGACGTGCATGTTCGGCTTTCTGCAAAAATAAAAACGTAATACGGTCATAATAAGTCACTGAGAGACTATGGACTGCGCCAAATTTGTTTTTTAAGGATGTTTCATAATCAATCAATTTGTATTTAAGTAACAGTTTTATTCTCTTGATAGTCAAAATATACATCAAATACCTAAAAAAAATGTATATAACTCAATGCTTAGCATTTTTCAACATAATAAAATAAACAGCCTTAATAACGCACTATAACCTAATACAACAGTACCTGACAGTGCCTAAATATTTTCATACCAAAATTGAACTATATATAAGTGCCTAAGGCTATTTTCTTTCTATATAAAACCCTTTTTCATGTAAAGCTTAGTGTCTTATCGGGTTAATAATAATTCATAAAATAAATAAATTGTACACAAAAGCTCCATCTTCAACCGCTAAGCGTGGGTAAAACGAGATTAAATAATGATCGTCGAATATCAGCAGGCACTTTATCTGGCGGTTGTTGAAATCGAGGCGGGCGCGTGCCGCAGAGCAATTTGTAAACAAAACGCACCCTCACCTAATACAGCCTTTCTTTGCGTGTATTTAAGGCATACATGCCCCACGAGTGCGTATAAAGAGAACCAGAGATTGTGTTCTCCGAACCGCGGTGGCTCAATAAAAGAAAGGCTTACTTACAAATTCTTGCGCAATCATCGCTTTTTGTCGCACATAATCGTTTCCGATGAAAATCTGAATATAGCCGCTTCTTTCAACAAATATTCGTATAGCAAAATCAGCAGTAGCGTTAATTTGGACTTAATAATGCAAATGATAAACAAAATATTTTACCTGGTAATATTGAATGTCAAAAGTGAATGGAACTTGAAGGAAATTCCTTTCAGTGACCCTCGTTTACTTAGGGATTTCGGGGTTGGCGGGTTGCTAGCTAATACAGGGATGGTACAATAACAGCGGGTAGTGTAAAAGGTATTCCTTGGAGGCGGCGAGGCCATTTGCTCGAGTGAAACGCTTCGCCGTGTAACACCCACATTATTGCCTTCTCTGCTCCGGAATGTTAATGTGAGCTTCTTCGCGACGGGTCTCGCTTCAATCCTTGTTTGAAGCTACCGATTATCATGCTTACTTTCTCATTAATGTTTTACGTGAGATTTCTCTTAGTAGACTATTGCAAATTCGTGCATCATGATAATGCATAATGTAGGTAATGTTTGGTTTTATATTCTACTTAGATTATATATTCTGAATATTTAATTATTTATTAAGTTAGGAAAAAGCATTCATACTTATTTTCTTAGTAATAAACTAAATATTCGTTGTAAAGAAATGATTCTCTTCAATCTTTTATCAATCTTCTACAGCGTATCATAAAAGATCTCAACAGAATTCATATTAACGTAATTTTATAACGCGTGATAATAATTGTAAGTTATGGCACTGTGATACGAGCCCCGCCAATGAACAGTGTGAACCGAACGGCCTCCGAAGCAATTTCGCGAACGGCAATTTTTGTCACCATTTCACGTTAGAGTGATTTTCGTTCGCCGCACACATCTGAACGAGCTTATCGGAGAAGCGTCCCTATCTTCGATTTACCCACTCGTAGAAGTTTGGTGGATCAGCAATAAGACCTTGGTGTACGTTTTCCTCAAACGATGTGTCTGTAGAAATTTGTACAATGATCTGAAATTACTATATAGAACTAGGATATTTTATACGATATTTAAACACTTTTTTTGTAATTAGATTTGTTGGCATGTAATCATGCAGTTTTTACTGCATTTAGATATTGGTTTATTTTTGTCATGATAATTTGACTGCAAACAGAAAGCTACACTTAGGTATTCCATAAAGTGCGCTTAGGGATTTTTTCCTTTACTGACGGCACTATCCTAACACTATAACGTTTTATTGTTGGTTTACTAGTGATTTAGTATTTAGTGAAAACAAAAATAAACTTTCACTGAGTGTATACTTTTACGACGCATTTATTAAACTTGTACTCTCTAACTCCTAGCGAAACTTTATCGCTTTTACTTAAACCTATTTATTAAAGCCTGCGTAAAGGTAAAATTATTTTAAAATATATTGAGTTAAAATCTGAATATAGCCGGTTCTTTCAGTCAATATTCGTATAGCAAAATCAGCAGTAGCGTTAATTTGGACTTAATAATGCAAATTTTAATGATAAACAAAATATTTTACCTGTTAATAATGAATATCAAAAGTGAATCAATCTGCAATTAAATATTATACTCATTAAGTAGGTTTAATTGTGTAACTACCGATTTACGAAGAAATATAAAAAATTAGGCGCTTTACTTTTACTTAACGCTTAAATTTAAACTTTAAAAAATAGTAGTGCATAGGCACATTCCATACAGTTATGTAACCGGCACAGTACCTATTTTCCATTTCATTAGGCCCCACAAGACAGAGCCCGTGAGAAATTTAAAACAATGTGCTCGAACATACATGCAAGCATTAGGCCAAATTGTCCCCAAGATGGCAATGGCGCCAGGACCGGGAAATTGTATTACCGGTCCTGCACTCAAGATGCCGATGAGTGCATTCGTTACCGACCTAACTCGAAGCTCTTCGGGTACACAGCCAAGTGGGCCGAAACCCACGTGCACGGAGTAATACGTGAAGTACTTACACTGGAATACTTTAACGACACTTACAAATTGTTTGAGGACCATAGTTTGAAGTTTAATGCTACACGATTTCTGATACCTATATTCAGAGCAGTAGTTCGAACCGTATTTAACATGAATATTACTATAATGTTTCTAATCCTCTCTAAAGTTGTTTTCAAACCTTTTATTAAAGCACCAGGACTCTCACATGTCACGAAACTTACGACCATAATTAAATTGTTGATTCAGCTCCTTTAAACTCTAACACGCTATATATTTATCGTTCACCGACACTTCTCACAAATCTAATTTGAAACAACTCGACAATTCAGTCAAGACACGAGAGGCATAAAGTTGAGGTAATCGTTCGCTGAAATAACATAAATCGTATGAATATTTACCTGCCGTTTTGTAGTCGTAAGCCTTAGTGTAGGTGTCGTAGTCATCGTCGTAGATTGACGCCTTTGCGGTTGCCATAACCAAGCACATTGTTAACCAGACAACGTAAGACTTCATCTTGATTAAATTCCCCTTCCACAGTTTGTTATAAATCACACTGATTAACAGATTATCCCACACTTTCTACATCAGCACCTCTTCTGCTGTTGAGGTAACGTTTAATATTAATTATATTAATTTCAAGAAGAGATTTGAAACTTTATTTTAATTATTTCAGTGATGGTGTCGTTTACGGTTCTTTTAATTTATCAGTGAAGTGGATATTTTGAAAACAGATTACTTTTTATGTGTACAAAGGATCTACTTTCGTGATATTTCAGACATCTTTATAATTCCTTTGGACTTAAGCGAAATATTAGGTCGGGGAAAAAGTCTTTTCGCATAACGTAGGTATAAACTTATTATAAAATTTTTTTGACTGTACTATTTGTGTCTAGCTGGTTTTGGTAACATTAAAAAGGTTCCATTATAAAGAAAAGAAAACAATAAAAGAAAGTTGTTTCCCGCTATTTTTCATTTGTTTTTCTCTCCGTTAAAATGAGTGAATCTAATGAAAAAATTCTATACATTTTAAAATTTTATTATAAAAAAGGCAAAAATGCAACTCAAGCAGTGAAAAAAATTTGTGATGTTTATGGACCTGATGCAGTGTCAGTAAGAGTAGCACAAATTTGGTTCAAACGTTTTCAGTCCGGAAATTTTGATGTTAAAGATGCACCTCGCTCTGGTCGCCCTGTTACGAATAAAATGGACGCCATTTTTGAAAGAGTGGAGCAAGATCGGCATATTAGTAGTTACGATGTAGCTGAAGAACTGGGAATTGACCACAAAACAGTTTTGACCCATTTGAAGAAAGCTGGTTATACAAAAAAGCTCGATATTTGGGTGCCACACGAGCTCACTCAAAGAAACTTAATGAACCGTGTACTCATTTGCGATTCATTATTGAGACGTAATGAAACCGAGCCGTTTTTGAAGAGATTGATAACTGGCGATGAAAAGTGGATCACGTACGACAAGAACGTGCGAAAAAGGTCGTGGTCGAAAGTTGGCCAGGCTTCACAGACTGTGGCCAAACCTGGCCTAACACGAAATAAGGTGATGCTGTGTGTATGGTGGGATTGGAAGGGCATTGTTTATTATGAGCTTTTACCGCCCGGCAAAACCATCGATTCTGATCTTTACTGCCAGCAACTGATGAGATTAAAGGAAGCAGTCGAGAGAAAACGGCCGGAATTGATCAACAGGAAGGGTGTGGTCTTTCATCACGATAACGCTAGACCACACACATCTTAGCCACTCAGCAAAAATTAAGAGAGTTCGACTGGGAGGTCCTAGTGCATCCACCATATAGCCCTGACCTTGCGCCTTCAGATTTTCACCTGTTTCGGTCTCTGCAGAATTCTTTAGGTTCTGTAAGGTTGACCTCAAGAGAGGACTGCCAAAACTATTTGTCCCGTTTTTTTGATCAGAAGTCCCAAAGTTTCTACAGTAACGGGATAATGTCTCTGCCCACAAAATGGCAGAAAGTTATTCAACAAAACGGTACATATATATTGTAAATAAATGTAAATAAACTTTGAAAAAAATGTCTTGACTTTTCATACAAAAATACGAAAAGACTTTTTCCCCAACCTATTATAATCTGAAAAAAATATTTAAACTCTCAACCTTACATCGACCCTTTCGTTTGGGCAAGGTTAAACTTTTTTTTATAATCTGCAAACAGATTTTTGAGAGCACTTTAGTCTTTGTTTAGGGCTTGTCTATAGCTGACACTGACTTGTCTCATGAACTTGTCTTTTACATTTTTCGGTACAACCTGAGGCTAAACCCAAATTCACTAGAAATCAGAAGATTTTAAACAACGAATAACAAAACTTAGTTGTGGAAAGTAAGTACTATATTTTTAAATAATAAACAAAGTGAAGTTTTGTATATCTTACAACAATAAGCGCACTTTTAGCCATAAACTAGACCTTGCACTATGAAAAGACAACGGATAAACATAACTACATAAATACTTTTCCTTGTAAATATACAATTGTACCATAAAGAATACACCCAGGCGACCCAAGAAAAACACTGTGTTCAAATATATGTCTAAAATGGGAATCAAACCAATAACCTTAGGAACAGGGTGCCGCCAAAATTATAATGTTACTATCATTGCCACGAATCCCCAGCGTGAGCTAATAATTTCCAAAACAATTTTGGTTAAAAGCACAAAAAGACTTTAACTAGAACGCTGAAGTTACCACAAGTGAGTAGATTGGAAAGCTGCCATTTTTTTAAATGGCACCAGAATGCTTGCTTTGTTTTTCCAACCCTACTTGGCTGTATCATTTTTATCATTTAAAACATTGTTTTAAAGAAATGAGAAAGCGTTACTCAGGCTGTGTTCTGTTAATGTCACAAAAACACTATATTGAATTTAGGCACAAGAATCAAAACACTGTTACCATAATGCATAAAAAATACTTTTTCTACGTGCATAAATTTGTGAGAAAGTGTGTTGTTTATGACACAATAACACAATGTTGAATCTAGATCAAAGAAACAAAATACTACAAAACGAAATAATACTTAAATGGTGTTTATAAAAACATTGATTGTAGATGGCGTCAATTATAAAGCTCTATTGATGATTCCTTACTCAACTGAAAATAATAGGTTGGGGAAAAAGTCTTTTCGTATTTTTGTATGAAAAGTCAAGACATTTTTTTCAAAGTTTATTTACATTTATTTACAATATATATGTACCGTTTTGTTGAATAACTTTCTGCCATTTTGTGGGCAGAGACATTATCCCGTTACTGTAGAAACTTTGGGACTTCTGATCAAAAAAACGGGACAAATAGTTTTGGCAGTCCTCTCTTGAGGTCAACCTTACAGAACCTAAAGAATTCTGCAGAGACCGAAACAGGTGAAAATCTGAAGGCGCAAGGTCAGGGCTATATGGTGGATGCACTAGGACCTCCCAGTCGAACTCTCTTAATTTTTGCTGAGTGGCTAAAGATGTGTGTGGTCTAGCGTTATCGTGCTGAAAGACCACACCCTTCCTGTTGATCAATTCCGGCCGTTTTCTCTCGACTGTTTCCTTTAATCTCATCAGTTGCTGGCAGTAAAGATCAGAATCGATGGTTTTGCCGGGCGGTAAAAGCTCATAATAAACAATGCCCTTCCAATCCCACCATACACACAGCATCACCTTATTTCGTGTTAGGCCAGGTTTGGCCACAGTCTGTGAAGCCTGGCCAACTTTCGACCACGACCTTTTTCGCACGTTCTTGTCGTACGTGATCCACTTTTCATCGCCAGTTATCAATCTCTTCAAAAACGGCTCGGTTTCATTACGTCTCAATAATGAATCGCAAATGAGTACACGGTTCATTAAGTTTCTTTGAGTGAGCTCGTGTGGCACCCAAATATCGAGCTTTTTTGTATAACCAGCTTTCTTCAAATGGGTCAAAACTGTTTTGTGGTCAATTCCCAGTTCTTCAGCTACATCGTAACTACTAATATGCCGATCTTGCTCCACTCTTTCAAAAATGGCGTCCATTTTATTCGTAACAGGGCGACCAGAGCGAGGTGCATCTTTAACATCAAAATTTCCGGACTGAAAACGTTTGAACCAAATTTGTGCTACTCTTACTGACACTGCATCAGGTCCATAAACATCACAAATTTTTTTCACTGCTTGAGTTGCATTTTTGCCTTTTTTACAATAAAATTTTAAAATGTATCGAATTTCTTCATTAGATTCACTCATTTTTACGGAGAGAAAAACAAATGAAAAATAGCGGGAAACAACTTTTTTTTATTTTTTTCTTTTCTTTATAATGGAACCTTTTTAATGTTACCAAAACCAGCCAGACACAAATAGTACAGTCAAAAAAATTTTATAATAAGTTTATACCTACGTTATGCGAAAAGACTTTTTCCCCGACCTAATATATTAACCAACAATAAACATGTATCACTTAGGTATATTAAGAACTTTATTCGTGAATTGACCTCAGTACCTACTGGGAGTGAGACCTGAAATGATATTTTTCTTCTAAAATTTGGACTTACTCGTTTTGAGTATTTGCCAGTATCAAATAATCTAATTAATCAAGTTATGTGCATAAATGCGTCAATTTCATTGTTCAGTACAGTCAAAGTCAAGTAAAGTCCGTCATAGTTGAGTCAAGTCATATCCCAGTAAAATAGTGAAGACTTTACTAGAGGCTTTTAGGGAGTTTTGGAATCAACACTGAAAATCAAAATTCACTGCAATATATCACTTTTCTACATTTATGTACATTGCCAGTTATATCTAAAAATCCACTATATTTACACACAAAAAGCTCAAAATTACACTAGTTTTGGAAAATAAAATATTGCCGCGATCTGTCTTTTTTTGCGTTGGCGCCAAAACTCCGAGATGATGATAATAAAAAGAATACTATTTTTCACAACTTTTGCTATACAAAAAAGGTGTAGACACACATATATTTACTAGTATTACAGAGGTTTATAAACGTCACACAACCCTTTAATAATAACCAAGAAATGCCATATAGTGGGAGTTATAGTGTATCAGCCACAAGTTAAATTATGAACCTACAGGGAGCAGCTTGAATTAAAAGCAGGTAACTAACTAACTGGGATAATCTCCCCGACCCTTTGTCTTCGCAGAGGCAGCTATCCAAAGTTTTACGTTCATAAAATATTGCTCAATTTAGATTCCGGACGAAATTTGTGAAGTGTCCTAATTATGTAAGGTACAAGTGAACGAAACAAAAAGAATTTGAAACTATTGAGAGTCTTAAAGCACAATATGGGTTTTTGACAAAATAAAGGACCGATATGGCGGCGATGTGCAGTATATCTACACTCTGCCGATTCCCACACTGGATCAAAATCGACCCACTCTGTTTTTTTAGGTTCGTGTTGAACACTATGTAACTTTTGGGTTACAAGTTATTTACACAAATATTTCATGACAGCAAGATGAGGAAACACCGAATATTGACTTGAAAGAGTAGGTTTATTTTTATGATGACCAGTGTATTTTGAAAGATAGAATATAAATTTATTCAGTACAAATAAACTAACATTTTATATGAACGAAACTGAATATATCGTTTGTCCTATATACCTACAAAAAAAAATGATTTTTAGTTATTTTGTATTCATAGTTACTTTTAGTTATGGCTAGACGCGCTACGTTACAATTGAAGGAATATTACTTCTTTATTTTTAAATTTCAATAACGTTTTAGTTAAAGAAAAACAGTACAACGTACTTATGTGGTTTTTCTCGAACCTTTTTCGTAATAATTATAGACGAGTCAATAGACTAGTTAACAGTCTAAGGTCAGACAGTCGGGTGTAGTATAATTAGATTAGGTCTATAAAATTACATTAAAATAAAAACTTCATGGAATATAATAAACATGACTTTAGGTACTTTTTCTTTACTCTTTCACTGCTCTACGAGTTATCAGACGTAAATATTACGGATTCAATTACTCATTTTGTACAGGTTTGTTTAAAAACAATGTCAAAAATCTTATTTAATGGCTTAGTGATATAAATTAATACTATTTATAGGGTGTATAGGGATCCTAACAAGACCTAAGGAGCTAAGCCAACCTCAACACCTGCCGATCAACGGACGAGCTTTGGCGAACATAACAGTGCCCGGTAAGCGGCAATAGGCTCGCCACCTATTTCGTGAGACCAACTATATAATTGGCGAAGTGTGGGCGTATAATATGCCTCTGCCTACCTTCCCGGGGAAATAGGCGTAAATGTAAACCTATGCATTAAATACTATTTATGAACTCACATTATTTGGTTAAGTTCTTTACTTGGCTGAAATTACAAGTGAAGTGACGTAAACAAAACAACTTACTTTAAAGTATAGATATTGTATAAAATAAAGCCGTTTAAGTTTAGAGATACATTCTGAATGGATCCATCTTATTTTACTCCGATATCGAACACCGAAATAACTGCCCTAGTAAAGATTCGGCATGATATTCGCCGAATATTGTTATAAATTTCAATTTCATTGAATATCTATTTAGGAAAATAGCTTGACTAAGATGAATGGCGCAAAAATTAATAAACATGTTGTTATAATGGCATGATGTTATGAATATAACTCAAATATAAAATATGCAAAATATATGCTTAAAATAGTCGGTGGATGCATGTGGTTCGAAATCGCTCGATGTGGAAAACAATTGGATAGGCATTCAGCAGTGGATATCTAATGGCTGGAATTGATGATGAGGATTAAGACTTCATCATCATCATATCAGCCCTTTAAAGTCCACTTCTGAACATTAGCCTCCCTAATAGATTACATTAGGGGGTAAGTGCCCATGATCACCACACTGGCTGGGTTGTTGATCGCAGTTGAAGCCAGTACGTAGGACGACGCTGTTGCTTATCATCTGGTCGAATTTCATTTCCCCGACTCTTACGTCTCGCCGTGAGATGGAAGGGGGCACTATTCTACTCCGGTGCCACACGGCATAAGACTTAGAATTGAATAAATCGTCGAAAGCGGAATCTAATAGGCACAATTTATGAGAGTACCCGCACTCAAACTAGTTACTACATATCCACGAGTGAGTATGCAATCACCAAGTTATCGACTTCAGGCCATTATCAATTACACACTAAATTACCGATTCCGACCAAATCGCTTTAAGCAACTGTTAAACCAGGAATCGCTGCGTCAATTGCACAGTTGATGCAGTTGGGACAATTAGGCGGACTGTGTTAATGGTCATCTGGGTCATAGGGGTATAGGTTAGGTACGCGACGACATTTGCAGTAAATAGCTAGGTACAATAACTAAAATCATAAATATTAAATCTTTGTTTGGGTTTTTCACCTATTAAAGATTATATAAACATTTATTGTAAAAAGTGATTGCAGGTAGAGTGAGAGCCTTGATAATACATACATACATAAAATCACGTCTGTGTCCCCGTAGAGGTAAGCAGAGGCACACTAACACTTCGCCAATCGTGTTGCTGGTCTCACGTAATAGGTGGCGAACCTATTGCCGCTTACCGGGAATTTCCATGTTTGTCAGAGCCTCGTCCGTTAATCGGCAAGTGCACCACTTGCAGGTGAGGTTGGCTTGGGCTTGTTGATGGCAGGATCCCTGTACAGCATTGATAATGATTATTTTATTATACAGTAGATTGTTCCACATTCTGTGATTTCACAGTAAATTTAGTAAAAATATTAGTACATAGTAGTTTTTAATAACATTTCATTGATTTTAAGTAAATGATCGAACGTAACAATATGAAAATAAAAATTACCATATATTTTTTTAAAAATTGTGTATTAATCATTGCGTATTTATTAATACATAGTTAAATTATAGATTTACTTTAGTAAACTCGAGTCTCTACATTTTAAGCAAATATAAGAAATGATATTAATGCGATGAAAATATGTATTAAATTGGGGTTAATTAAAAAAAAAATCATTCAAACATGAAATTTAAAGGCCCTTTTAAATTTGCAAGGATGGAAGTGCATTAAATGTAACACTTAGTATACAATTTTAAGTTCTTAAAACGAAATACGTAGTGAAAGAAATCAAAGAAGTTATACCCACTTTGTTTTAATTTAGAATATAAAAGTTGTCAAGCATTAAGAAATAAGCAATTGTGTAAGTATGCCATTAATGAAGAAGTTCCAAACAACATCTGGATTCAATTAGATTTCGTGGTTTATAAAGTACTTATCCTAAACTTTAGACTCGACTGCTGACAAATTTGTCTAGATGTTTATTACTTAATCACGCTAAAATGACTCAACGGAACACATTGACGTAGCTTTGGTTACCGCAGGCTTTAAAAAGGACGCTCCGCTCGGGCTATGAACTATCATCGTTTCAGCATTATACCGTTTGTGCCCTTGACTTACGTTTAGAACTTAGGGTCTGATCACTGGTCTACCCAGATATGGCTAAATTTCAGTTATTATACGGAGCGACTGCCGTCTCACCAAGATGAAAACATAATTCTATGGTTAAACTAGCTGTCAGGATGTTAGATGGCACTGACTTCCTAATAACGACTACCATAAATGATCATCACAGCCGGGACTAAGGGCTTAATGTGCTTTCCGAGGCACGGAGCACGATAATTTACGGGTTACGATTGCGTTAGAGAACTTATTGTTTTTTATAACCCAGTCATTAGTCATTTATTCTATTAATAACAATTAACATCGGGTTGGAAATAAGAAATTGGCATCAATAAGTAGAGATACAAAATATTAAAATTTATTATTATTATTACCATCATGATACAATTACAATTAATAATAAATATTAATAAATATTTTCTGACAATTACACCAATTATTTAGTTCCAAGATAAGTATCATTAAGAACTTGTGTTATGGATACTAAATAAACATATATAAACATATATATATTTTTTTGTAAATAAATACTTAATATACATAAAAAAACACCCAGACCAGAACAAATATTCATGTTCTTGCACACAAAGATTTGTCCTACGTGGAAATCGAACCCACGACCTTAGGAGCGGAGAGCGGGTAAACTCGCCACCACGCCATATCGGTCGTCAAAATTGTAATATAGTTAAATTTTAATGTTTTATATGAAATCATGACAAACATTTGTTGTAAATATTAAATGTCTGTGATTATATTTTGTCAGATTGCACAATATCATACAATCCCAAAGTGAAATAGAAGATACTGTAATAGAAGTGACACGCTCAGGGCCCCTTTAATCATTACTAAAGCCATGTAAACTCAGATAGATAGGGGACAGCCGGGTATTAATTACCGGGAACTTCAGAGGCCGTCACTTACACCAGCCCATTATTCTGCGCGTCCTATATACTGCTCGGGCGACCAATCATTGATCTGATCGATTTATCATTATGTTAATCAAAATCAGGGGACCTTTTTTCATGTGAGTGCGTGATGATCACTAGGATCTTTGTAGGTATTTTTTATTAACATCAAGTTTAATTAACGCTCAGTGTTCACTTTTTTCATGGGAGTGCTTTTGGGGCCGCGAGTGTACAGGTAATAATTTTATCCTTTCGTTTGGTGCCTTTGAATTATTGCCATATTATTGTAAAGATTATGATAGCGGAACGCCAGTTACTTCATTACCCTAATCTATACTAGTTTCGTGTGGTGGGTAATTCATGTCATAATTAATTATTCCCATCAACTTGGTTTTGAGAAAAGAGCCAAGTCTGAAATTTAAGTAATAGCACGTTAATAAAGTATGTACATATAAAATTTAAATTAAGAATGGCATAAGTCGTGTGCCGCGAAATCGTAAGTAGGTACCATGTATTTAAGGTAATAGACGGCCATAAGTTTATTTTGCAGCTTTATAGAACGAATTTCGTATTTCTTTCTAAACTACTTACAGCAGGCCAAAAAATCGTCAATGTCGTTAAAAAAATACGAACGCATCCATTGGTTAACGTACTATACCAACTTCGATTTCCTATTACGCCAGACCGGCTCCCCTTACCCAGGCTTCAATGACGATTCGTTTATTACTCTTAACTGTGCCATTTCTACAAAGATGCTGTATGTTTAGTATGCAATAAAATATCCAGCGAACGACAGAGGGATCCTTGTAGTCCTTTGAGTTTTCTTTTTATGATGCCATTAAACAACGCGTGTGTTAAACGTGGGTTGAATCGAAATTTTCTGTCTAACCGCATGAAGACAGCACTCACACGTATGTCAGTGAATTATTGCTATTAGTTTAAAGTTAATTAACTCAAAAAATACGTCACAAAACTTTAGAAATGTAATTTTCATTTGGCCCGCAAAAAATATCTTGAAGTAGATATATATGCTAAACTATTTGTTCTTGTTCATCGATATTACATGTTTTCCCAAGTAGGTAGGTACTTTTACTTCTTTGTCTTATATTCAATATCTTTATAAATTTAAAATTTAAGGTGTATAGAGTTCCTACCAAGATCTAAGGAGCCCAAGCCAACCACCCCTGCCAGTGGTGCACCTGTTGGTCCCACTTATATTTACTGGCGAAATGTGGGTGTATAAATTACCTCTGCCTACCCCTTCGGGGAAACAGGCGTGATATTATGTATGTATGTTTATAAAAATATTATCTGAACTCTTTAGCATTTACACACATAGAATAAAGATCAAATTACAAACTATTGGAAATCCTTCAACGAAACTAATTCATTGATCTTTCAAGCCACGGGTATCCAGACACATTTGAAATTCTATTGTTTTCTTTGTTTCAGCAGCCGTTCACCACCTTAAACTCAAAAATTTCACTGCTAAACTCATTGATATTAGTTTTTAAAAGCGGCTGTAAGAGCATTTTGGCTTTTTATATTTGCTTAAAGTTCCTCCCCGTTTTAATTCCAAGTGTATTGAATTGAGTCAGGCATATTATAGGAAAGTTATGCATACACTGTGATGAGAATGTCGTTAAGCGGATTACAATCTTCAATTTGAAGTTTCTACATAATTATTTACTATGCATGCTTGCTACGTGGCTCCTATGTCATTAAATATTAGATCATAGTTTTAAGCTGTTTTAATTAGACCTAAAGCAAATCGATGCTATTAAGGTAACAACGGCCACATATCGTTTTATTTCAGATAGAAATATTTAAATAATTTATTGATTCAGGCGTTACTTTGTGGAAATCCATTGTAAGCAAGTGATGGATTAAAAATATATTTGTAACGATTCTCGCGCTACTAGGCTACGGTAGCTCTTGTTTAAGCGTTGGTCGCGAAGACATCGTTGTTCTGAGGCTCCTATCTTACCTGAAGATGCCCTGTGTAAGGGCGAAACACGTGTAGTGTTGCATTGTTTCTCGTTTTTTTGGGAAATCCATCACTTGCTTAGAAATATTTATCCTATAAATATTACGGTATAATCCCTCACTCAAATTCGTTTGGGCGATGACGATAATGAGGGTAACCCTCAGTACGTATTGGTCTATTGTGGCGTCATGCAGTAAATTATTTTCAAGTTTGAAACACCCAATAAGGCTTGAACTTGTTGCACAAGCAAAGTAGGATATCCACTGAAGTGCTCTACATCAATTTACCCTCTTTACCAAATACTAACGGTTCCCATCTATAACCTGATCTCTATGAACGCTGTCTCATTTCAGTGATTGTGTTTGTTTGCCAAGTTTAACGCGCTTAATTGTAATAATATTTTATCAAAGTCTACTTTACTTACTTTTTCTTTATGGCTTCTATTTATATTTATAAGATAATTTAAATGTCGAATAAAGATCCTTACAAGATGTGAGGATCCCAAGCCAATCTCACCTGCAAGTGGTGCAGTTGCCGATCAACGGACTAGGCTCTGGCGAATATACAAGTTCTCGGTAAGCGGCAAAAGCCTCGCTACCTATTACGTGGAACCAATAATATTACTGGCGAAATGTATAACATGCCTCTGCCTACACCCTTTCGGGAAAACAGGCGTGATATTATGTATGTATGTATGACAATGACAATGACAATAAATATTAAGTGACTGATTATGCACGCGGGTTTTTTACAGGCTAGTATAAAATACTCCTACCCTACCCTAGTTTCATAGGTACAACACCTCTTCCACTGTCTGAAATCAGTGTCATTTTCTCTATTCTATTCTCAAACTTTGCAGTACTCTAACAAAACTTCAAATAGATCAATCTTATTCTATTTATACCTGGAGATCTATTTCGCCTCTATTGTACGACAGATCCCATCTAAACACTAAATTAAGTTTTAGAACACTTGCTTCTGCTAAATAACTTTCAAGATATCTATTACAACTTTACTTTTGTTCAGACTTTTCATACATATGAAACTGTTTGTGTTGCATAAACTTTAATGTAAAATATAATAAAGAAATATTCGTAGTGATATAAAAAATGAATGTTTGTGATGACTAATCAATAAAAAATACGGATTCCTGAGAATCAAAATAAGATAATTAAGGCTTAATACATTTAACAAAAAATTGGGTTACACCTGCCCAAAAAAACTTGTACTTGGCCCCCTCCACCACAACAAGGTGGAGGAGATCAGTCGGGGGGTTATAATTGTATAATGGTTTACTTATAAAATGAAGTTTTCCTCTGGGTTGCGAGCGATTGGGTTGGGAGCTCACATGGCAGTCTCTCAAAGTCAAAATCATTTATTCAATTTTGGCTCCATAGAGCTCTTATGAAGGTCAATTTTAAAATTTAACGCGCTCCATGTCATAACTGAAATTCAGCCACCTCTGGTTAAACCAGTGAGGAGACACTGGGCTCTAAGATTAAGTCTAGGGCAACCAGGCTAATGCTAAGATATGTTGGGTGTTTATAATCGTTAAGAAATCAGTTAATATAGTCGTGTCTACCGAGTCGCGCGGTATCGATTGATAGCGAGCGGTTTCGTTTTGATAATGTTAATTTTATGCGCATTTAGAGGCGACAAGACTGTCAATATCGTACAAATTGCGTCATATTGCATTATAGTCTGAGTAAACATATATATGTACTATCTTTCCAGTGATCGAACAAAACAAAATAAGAAAATCCTATGTTATTTCAAAACTTTACCAATCTATCAAGTCCGAAAATTAACGAAATTCTGTTTAAAGTCGAAAGCTATATATTCTGCCCAGCATTAGTATCTCTGTTTTTTCGAAACTATACCTGGGAAATCAATAGCTTTAAAGTACTAAGAATTGAAAAGTTCTTAGTTAAACCCAATTTTCAGCGATTTATTTGAAATATTTTTTTCTTAAAATCGCGTCTGTGCGCGTGCGCTATAAAGATATATATACTCAGAGAGGCGGTCTTTTGCGCGCGTTTACTATCATGCTCCTAGACAAATTTTTATGAACCCCAAAAGCTAAATCTTTTCAATATTAATTCTTGATTATGTCAGTTGTTGAGATATAGAGAAGCCTTTGGCTTTAGTCAAGGCCTTTTAGCACCTTAAAAACTTTATTAGACTGTTCATCATCTCAACCATTTAACGTTTCACTACTGATCACGAGCCTTATCTCCTTTCAAAACACAATGCAGTTTCCTTTCAGGACAATTCTCTATGAATTCAGTTTTACTTTCACATTTACTTAAGTTTACATTTCCGACTACTTATTATTGTGGTGCTACGAGCGCTTCTGACAGATTTAATAAAACTAGGTACTGTTTTTATAATCGTCATAAAAATACGCACTTCACTGATTACTCGATTAAATGAAATGACGTTGTTAACTACACTTGACCTATAAACATTTGTTGTCACTTACGTCGTATCAACCCAGAAACATTGTTACTTACAGTATTGACACCAGTGATAATAATATAGGCCAATACTCGGTCAACGGGCATCTCATATGATTGTAGGTCTCATATCATGCTCATTATACGTAAATTCATTATTAATTTACACTGACATATCAATAACAAGTTTTATATCATTAGAAATTTCAGTTGTTTAAACATTAGCCGTATTTTTAAGTGTATTTGAATTATAAAATTCTAATGCATAATGCTACAATACTAATTGCAACGTTGGTGTGCTTGATTATGGTGATTTATTTTGGATCGTTTTTAACTTGTCGTCGAAATTCATAAATTACCAACCTAGCCTATCATACATCAAACTTTACCGTTTTAACCATCAGTTTCGGAATAAAGTTATTTGCCCAATCAGTAGTTTTTAACAATGTTACTTTTTATTGTTACTGTACTTTCGAAAAGTGTATTATGTATATATGCAATTCTATGCATATTTGAGAATATATATAAAGTTAATTTTTATTAGAGCTATTACAAAAGATAATTGTATAACTAGATTACTAAAAATACTCTTTTGTCTTTTTCACATAAAACACTTGAATATTAAATAACAAGTAAAACAATATTCTGGTTACAATAATAGTACCTAAAGCTTTTAGCGAGCAAATAAGTATTCATTGTCTCGTCCATTTAGATAATCCAAAGCCATTTATGAATTGTGTACATTCTGAGAAAGGTAAATGGACTCTTACTTATGAAAATAGTAAAAGACATTTAGCAATATTCTGTTACTAGGTTTTAACTTCAATACTTTGATAGGAGAAGATCAATCAATTAGGCAGGACGCAGAACTTATATTATTACATAAGTTACCTTTAATATTCGATATTATATTTTTGATATACTTAGCGGTGATCAATCAACTAGCCAGGTCTAAGGACAAATATAATTTATAAGTATGATATTAACTACTCATAAAAAATAAATAATTGTTATTTTTTTCTTATGACAATAAATATAAATATGTTCTGATAATTACACTTATTATTTAGTTCCATGATTAAGAACTTGTGTTATGAACACTAAATAACAGATAAACTTACATAAACCCTTTTTTTTGTAAATACATACTTGAAATAGTATAGTATAGTAACTGAAATAAACTTTTTTGTATTTTTTTGTATTTTGTACATACTTGAAATAATATACACAGAGAAACACCCAGACCAGAACAAACATTCATGTTCATGCACACAAAGAATTGTCCTGTGTGGGAATCGAACCCACGACCTTAGAAGCGAAGTGCGGGTTTACTCGCCACCACTTCGGTCATGAAATAATGACAGCCAAATATTTTTAATAGCAATACTAGCAATAAGTGCAACTTTACTTAATTAATTATGCTAAGAGATGATCAATCAATCACTATTTATGACGAAGAATTTGTTTTTAAATTTTTCGGCTCTTATTGTTACTTTAAATACTAGGTAGCTTATCTGCCTTATGAAAATAAAGAAAGAAAAAACTATTAAATGGCAATTTTTTGTTTCTATTTTTAGATTCCATACGAGTTTATGCGTACAGATGATCAATCAATCAGCTAGAACTCAGGACATATACAATATCTAAAAAGGAAGGTATTTTGTTTGAAAAGGTGTTGATTATATCGATTCTATCTGCTATAATTTAAGGAAGCAAATCCATATAAACTTTTGACAACGTCCAATTTATTAATATTGCCTTATTTTCTATTTTATTTCAATATATTATAGAGCGATGTGCAGTGCAGCAGCAAGACCAGTGAGGCAGACCATGACCTACTAACTAGCCTTTAATCGCACAAAAATGTCTCCTATGTCTAATTTTCATCGTAAATTTATTTTACAGTAGATATAGTCTATAGTATATATATAGTATATCTATATATATTATATAGTCTATTGTTTTTTTAATACAATTACTATTACCAAATACTATTTAAATATCTGCAAACATGATATAACAAGAATAATTTATAAAAGATATAGATTTTTAAAGATGACATGTTATTTTTGATTTTGTGCCGTGCGGTATCCAATAGTGCCACCGCCTCTTATTTTACGAGGAGAGTAAGAGTCGACGGAGAGAGAATCCTATCGGATGATGGGCGGCAGCATCATCCTACGTATTAACTTGGACTGCAATCACCAACCCACCTGCTTAGCGTGGTGATTATTCTGACAATTACACCAATTATTTAGTTCCAAGATAAGTATCATTAAGAACTTGTGTTATGAATACTAAACAACGGATAAACATACTTAAATACTTTTTTTTTGTAAATACATACTTAACTCACATATTATTGGTAATAGCAGTGTAATCTCTTGGGCCAATGTTCAGCAAAGCTGATATGACGATGATGATATTTTTAGCTACTATTGTTAATACACGCATTATATATCTCATTTGTTTATAAAAACAAAAGTTTTCGCAGTATGACTTTTGAATCACACTTTGGAACCAACATTGCCTTTCGCGTCGTTACCGTTATGGGTGGAATTAAAACTTTTCCTATTTCGCAGTAATGCCTATGTTTGCGACGTCATAAAGAAAGAAATTGTTTTTTATATTATCGTCCTATTGATAATTACTGTGGCTTATGACCTGTATTTAAGAATCATAATAAGAAATATTGATATGGATCATTGTTTACAAAATAAGAATAAATGTTTGGGAAAAACAAAAGATGGGTTATTTGTTTTTCCAAATTCAAACGAATTTTTATTTCATGTCGTATCAGTTTTGTTGTATGTTTAGGTAATTCCAGTGATAAACTTATTGTTTAAACTTTTTTTCCTGTACTATCTTCTTGAACAATATTTATATTATTGTATATATCTCGCATCTTGTTCCCACGGTACAAGGTAAGTTTTATATTAGATACATACATACTCACGCTTGTTTCCCTGAAGTGGTAGGCAGAGGCATGTTATACGCCCTTTATTCTCCAATAATATTTTTGATGCACGTCGTAGGTGGCGAGCCTATTGGCGCTTACCGTAAACTTTTATTTTCGCCAGAGCGTCGTCGTTAATTGGCAGGCGCCACTTGCAGGTGAGGTTGGCTTTGGGATCCTGAGATTTTGGTAGTCTAAGTTTATTCCATATTTATAATATGAGAAGTTAAGTAATTTATTGATTCAGGCATTACTTTGCGGAAATCCAATGTAAGCAAGTGATGGATTAAAAATATCCTTGTAACAATTCCCGCGCTGTTATAATTTCTCAAAAAATCGAGAAACTATTCAACACGACATGTGTTTTACCCTTACACAGGGCATCTTCAGGTAAGATAGGAGCCTCAGAACAACGATGTCTTCACGACCAACGCTAAAACGAGAGACTCACTCTGTATATTTCAGAAGTTAGTTGTACATAGTGGCAATTATAATCAATAAAAACTGTAGCAATTTATGTTTATTTTAGATTTAAGCATATTATCATCCTTATGTTAATGTCTCGCTCCTGATTTTTCAAAGGCGAGCGGGTTTCAGGTCAAACTTTACCATGCAAACTCAGTGTCTGCTTTTGTTCTGACTTCTAACATGTTCTATGGACTAAAAACACAATAGGTAACGGGGATGAGACTTCGATTTTTTTATAGAAAACAAAAAACTTCAAATTTGCTTAATTTTCAAAACAGAGTATAACTTTATTCCACTTTAATACAGACTTGTAATATAGGAGTTAAGTTATATTAAATTATATATATATATATATATATATATATATATATATATATATAGCTTTAATAGAGGAACGGCTTTTACACGACATACGGATCAAAAAAAATCAAAAACGGCGCCAAGCCGGTCGACGCTAGATTGCCCTTCTTCTTTCTTAGTTTGTTTATTTAACTCTCCAGAAGAATAGCAACTTGAGACAACAACGTTTAACTTAAAACGTTGGCTAGCGTCGACAAATTGCTTATTCGAAATTTAACATTAATAGTAAAATTTTAATGATAATAGCTTTGGTAGATGGCTAAACATTTTACACAGATCAACGGAAAATATCACCAAGGATCTAAAATATATTTGAAGAATTTAAATTCAACAATGTTTATTTATTTATTTATTTATTTATTCATGGGCAACCAACAAGAATTATGTTTTCCACATGTCGGAGGGTGCAAGAAGGAAACGAGAATAACTTAAAATGACATTTAATAATCTAAATTAACCTAAAGATGAATGAGTTCGATGTGAGAACTACATCCTATCTGTACATACAACTAATTACTAACTAATACTAGGCGCGATGCCTAACCTCTGCCTCTCCGTCTCTGTAGATGCCTTATATATGCTTCCGAAATAATTTCATCTAGTTGCGTAATAACTGCAGCCCGTAAATGATGTCGATGCTGATGCAACGCCTCGTGCCAGATTTAGTAGGAAATGCTGATTCGAGGCATGTGTAGTTATTGAGGTCGCTGGCCTTTGGTATGTGTTAGCACCGATACGTAACACCTCCACCCTTAGAACAGCAACTATTTGAAAACGAAGTTGAGAATAGTGCTGATCTATGCAATAGATTTCTGCATATTTTAATATTCCTAGGTTTTGCTTATACTGCATTTTATAGCTGTATAGATACCACCTCTTTCGTCACTCACGAAGGTATGGATGACCCAGTGGTGGTGTCAGCTAGTTATTTTCTCTATTTCTTAAAACATTCTTAACTTCAGTTGTAGTTTCTTTTTTCTTTTTCATGTGTTTCCTATATAATTTTTTTTTTCATAAACTTAGCAGGATGTTGCGTTGTGACTCGATGACTGGCAGTCCAGATTATCTTCACGAAGACCATTGTTCCATTACATCTTTGATACGTGGCAGGGATACCATAAAGGTTATTTCAGACTTTCTGTCACTATGTACTCAGAAGATATTCATGAGTTGCTATATGGGATGAGGATGGGTTCAGTTTATGGTGGATAATTTATATTACATACATATAGGTTTCTAGGTAAGGCTATCTGCAACATTATCTCTATTACTATAACTATCTGTTCTAACTAACTAATCTGTTTTCTTATAACCAATTTTACTTTATCCAACAAACATTTAATAGGTCGCTTCAATTTTTCCTTTTAACTAGAGGCGTTAAAACCAATGAGAAAGGCCTATTTTGTACGAATTGGTACCGTACTGGAGTCACTAAACAGTCGTATAAACTCTAATATGTCTGTATAGTGATCATTAATAGGTGTCGTGATGTACACCAATATATAAAACTATTTATCTTTTATACACAAAAACGTATTACAACATGAATATTTAACCGACAAATTTTAAACATAAAATTTAGATATTTGTTACACAATTTAATTAAATTGTTGTTATATGTATTACTGCTACTATATATATTATATCTTTACTGGATGTGTTCCATTTGTACGCCGCTTATGGCAAGACATAACGAACTTTATTATTATATTAAGCAAACGTCTGTATTTCTACCTATGATCTACAATTAAATTATTTGAATTTGAATTACACTTCATTACGTAATGATGGTTACTATTACCGCTGCTTTATGACATTTTATCGAAACCGAGTTTATTTCAATACGATTTTTATATGGGTTTTTGATATCCAGGATAGATAAACGTGACTAAAAATAGATATTATAGAACCAAACAGTTATATTTTATATTGCTTTTAAAGAAGCCATTTAGTTTGGTATATATGCATATTACATCTTCAAAACTTATGCTGAGGTACATAAAAGTGTTGGGAAATTAATACTATCGGTTAATATAGGTTAATTTTATCAATATAATGAACGTGTTAATGGTTGCCTATAGGAAACAAATTTAATTAATTATTTTTTCTTGCTCTGTCAGCCATTAAAGAATTAATTAACAAGAGACGAAAAGATCTGGTTTGTATAAGAATAGATAATAGAAAAATAAAAATGTTAATTATTTATAGTTTAGATTATAGGCAATGTAATATAATCCTCACTAAGCATGTCAAACCCTGACTACCTAACAGTGATACGGAGAATCTGCTTACATTTGCGAAATAGCAAATGAATGCAACAATTGTAAATTGTAGCTTAAGCATTCTTTTAATACTTATAAAACAGTTATCTATACGCATTGACCTATTTATTTAATAGTTTTATTTAGGGTTCCTTCTTAGATTATCTAGAACCTTAGTGAATTTAATTAGTGCTTGGTGATTAATAGTACACATAGTTAGAGTTGGGTTAATTAATAAGGTCTGTCTTAATTTTAGGGTGAACGTATTTTTTTGTATTACATTTATAACGTTCTCCTCGATATTGGATTCTGATAATTGTGTAAAAACTATTTGTTGTAGCAAATTTGTTCAAAGGTTCAACAGAAATAGGAACTTCCAAGATGGGATTTTCTGTATAGAACTATCTGCGGCTCCTGAAGAAGTAAGAGTGCGGGAGTCATCAACGGATAGTTCGTTTTCCGAGGGATTTGCTATTATGGAACTAATCTCAACGGTTATGAATTTCTAGTTATAACGGTGAAATCGTATCCAGTTAATTTCAAACGCCATCTTGTAAGTCTTATTATTACAATTAGGTTTTAAGGCTCATAATCCGCTGCAAGGGCTTATGATCTGTAACAACTTTAAACTTGCAAATCATGGTTGTGCATTTCTGATAATTAACCATGGAATAGTAAGACAGGTAACACTGAGTGCCCAGCAAAGTTAATATCCGAAATACGTTATATTTTAATTCTGTTATAACTGCACCTAAATCGCATTAAGCTTTATTGTAAAATAATTTTAGGTACCGCTAAAATTTTAAGTAAGCAAAGTATTATATATATCTTAAAGTCAACTATTTATATAACATGATATTTTTCCTTTAAATAGAACCCGTATTAGTGATATCATTCGATATCGTTTCTATGCATAATTGATGTATACTGCAATAAATCTGACACTGCAATTTAATTTTTCGCGATTCGCATAATCAGCAATTTTAAATGACATAGTTATTTTATTAATTACGTTTTAGTTTTATAGGTACTTAAAATGTCTACCTATCATTTTATAAATAATTTCGCTTGTCCTAGTTTTACTTCGTATTAGTAATAAGTACCTATTGCACAAATTTTATACCCTTTTATTTTTCTTAGAACTTCTTATAGCTTTGTGACTATCCTAATGTAGAAATGGAATTTATTTTTATGGGACATCTAACTATTAAATAGCAATGTAAAAGTAAATATGCTTATATGAATAGACTTTTTCATGCTTCCAGGACCATTTTTGTACAATGAGTTAGATAAATTACTAGATTTAAGTAGTACAAACTATAGAGACTGTAATATAGTTGTAACACAATACTTAGACTTTAACATAATGTAGATACAGAAAATTCGCTGATAGTAATAAAATACTTTACTACATTAGTTTATCTAATTTTAATTTTTTTTTTTATGAGTTTGCGTTTAATGTAATATTTAATAAAGTTTGACCTCACAGAATTTAATGTAGATTTATCATGTAATATTATAGTCTAGGATAACATGAAACACAGTTATCCTACCTAATTCAGGCAGTAAATGTAAGTCTCTGAACTTAAGTCATTTATGATCTTAGACACAAAATTGAATAGATAGTTTTACTTTAGACAGATTATATAATAATATCTAGATATATAATATTTTTTTTTTATTACTTATTTATTATATGTCGGTGTGAGAGTTGCATAGTCGTTGCTAATACGACAGATATGGTTTATGACTGAAAATCGTGTAATAATCACATGAACAGTTGTATAGAAGCTTATACGACGTTTTTAAACTACTGTAAGCTGTATAAATATAAAAGGCACTAAGTAGTATTATATCCTTAAAATAATTCAATACGACGTATTTAATCGCTTTCAATTTCGTAACTTATACATGGTCATATACGACAAAAACAAAGGTTTGTTGGTTATTCATCTCTAAGGTAATTTAAAACCACAAATTATTCCTTCTTTTAAATATAATTGATTTATTTACCTTGTTATATGTAACTCAAAAAAAAACAAATCAAATATAATAATATAATTTCATTTACAGTTCCGTTAATTAACTATCGTACAAAAGTTTAGCTTTTAAGTTAATTATCCATCTTGTTTTCTGAATATATCATATATTTTAATGTTATCCAAGAGAAAGAATCATATGAGTATCACGTTAACGTTCTAGGTAATAATTTAAAATAATACATCCTGTAATTTATTGATCTATGAGTAAAATTGGTTATATAGTGTAATAAATCGCGTTAATAATTTTTCTCGACATCTTAACTAATATCTATACTACAAAAATATATTTTGCAATCTAAAGGAGTCCAATTACTGCACTAGACTGCATTCTAATATGTAGAATCTATGCAAGCTCTAAATATATGTCCTAATCTAGGTATCCTCGATTTATCTATAAAAGAAAATCTATGAGGAGGGTTCTAAAAATAAGGGGAAGCAACTCGAGAACGATTCTAGAGTACTTACTTAATTCTGTTGTCCTTTTTGCGGTATCAATGTCTGGATAACCTCCGATGCATGTTTCTTCAAGTTGATTCTTGGATACTCGGAGCGGCGACTTGAAAGTCCCCCAGGTTGTAGTGTTGCCGTTGATGTGTCTTCTTTACGATAAAGAAATGTCCACGATCTAGCTAGCTAACTAACCCGCGAGTATCCTACCGACTGCGCCAATTATGTTTTCCACATGTCGGAGGGTGCAAGAAGGAAACGAGAATAACTTAAAATGACATTTAATAATCTAAATTAACCTAAAGATGAATGAGTTCGATGTGAGAACTACATCCTATCTGTACATACAACTAATTACTAACTAATACTAGGCGCGATGCCTAACCTCTGCCTCTCCGTCTCTGTAGATGCCTTATATATGCTTCCGAAATAATTTCATCTAGTTGCGTAATAACTGCAGCCCGTAAATGATGTCGATGCTGATGCAACGCCTCGTGCCAGATTTAGTAGGAAATGCTGATTCGAGGCATGTGTAGTTATTGAGGTCGCTGGCCTTTGGTATGTGTTAGCACCGATACGTAACACAAGACATTTTTTTGTTTTTATTACGCCACTGCATGCAAAAGTGGTATCACAATATACACGACTAATAGGTAACAAATATTTGTAGTTCATATAGGAACAGGTGTATGATACCTTAAAATTTTGGTGAGGATTAAGAACATCTAAAATGTTAGTAAAGATATTGTATAATGTAAGTACTGTTGATACTTACAGAAAGTTGTCGACCAAGACCTGTCCACCGTTTTCATAGAAGTAGTTTTCTTGCGAATAAAATCGACGTATATGATAAATTGGTACAGTCGGGGTGATAACTCATAAAGAAATTCCGAAATTCTCTGTCAAAACAAACCCTGGGCAGCGTCTCTTTAATTATGCGACAGTGGAAACTTTGAAGAATTCCAAAGTATCACAAGAATCTTTGATTAGCGATCCGATAATAATTTATTCTTATACAAGTTTTTGATAAAGAATTTTGAATATCTTAAAGGTTAAAGCACCTCTTTTTTTTCAAAAATTTAATTAAAGTTTTTTGGTTTTATTTCATCACCCATCTTAACTTATTAACGCCTTACACTAGGCACAGGCTTTTTCTTACAAATGAAGATGAGTGGTACTCACGGTATAATCTACCATGGTGCCTAAGGTTATTTGAGGTACGAAGGCGTGTAGCGTTTAAATAAAACTAGCTTTTTTATTTTTTTGGTATAGAAAATCATCAATTGAATTCAGCCAGCCCTCTTTAGATGGAGAAGAAAGGGTGTGTCGGACATTATTTGACTAAAATTCCGCAACCCCAAAACATTAGAATAGCATTGCATCATTAAAAGACAAAAAACTAGGTCTTATTTAATCTATAATTACTATGATAAATTGTGGAGTGTAAAATCTCTTGAGCTCAAATACTCATGTTAATTATTCCAATATTAGTATACAAATCAATTCAAAGCTTAATTCGAGAAGCAATATGCAGAAGATAATAAGATCCAATTTTTCGCCTCAGTCTTAAGTTCTAAATATAATGATAGCCGGGATTTTCCAACGAACAAGTTCAGATCGCTATGATCACTGCTTGACATCATCAAACACCTAGCCCCGCAGAGCTTCGAAAACTTTCTTTACCGCAGTAGATTTATTTGCTAGAGATAAAAGTTCTAACCGGCAACATCAAATTTACCTCGCGATGAGAATCGGTCACGTGGGACCCGTAAATGTAAATTGCTTGATGCAGGTGTTGAAATACATGATAATGTTTGGCTCTCTGAAAATCGACCACAATTCTATTGAGCAATAAAATGTATCTCTACTACGCGTACACGCAAAAAGACTAATGCTCTAAATGAATAAATATTCTCTTACAATCACACCAATTATATGTATCTTTTCAAGATAAGTATCTTGTGTTATGGATACTAAAGATCGGATAATCATATTTCTAGTAAAATCTATACAAAAGAATAAAATTGCAGTGTCTGTTTGCAATTCAAAAAATAACAACCTGTAGGTAAGGCGGACTTAACGCAAATTTCGCGGACGAAGCCATAGGTGGGCGCTAGCATCTATAGTATATAACATACAATTGTATATAACATATAGTTGTTACGAAAACAAATTCTAGAATGTCTACAAATCTGCACAATAATATGATTATTAAAAACCTTTTTTTTAAAGAGTATCTCTAAAATCCTAAATATTTGTCTTTCATCGCCATCGACATTCTCTAAAAAACAAATACATATTATTTTAAAAATGACATTACTTTGAAAACGCAGTCTTATATTTTTATATGCGAAAGTACTAAGGCAGTCGGGTATAGTTTTATATAGAAACTCGTCTAACTTGCCGGATCGAAAGCGGGATTTTATAGGTTTTTGCTAGTCGAGGAGCAACGTGAAGTATCTAGGGCTGGCAAGTAGGACGGCATTGCGGGCGAGCCCATGTTTAGTAGGCTTTGCTTACAATTCTTTGGACCTTGACGTAGTTAGTACTAACTGCGTAAAAGTTGTAGTTTGATTTGTTCGGTGTAAGGAATTTATGCAGTACTGTTTGCCATTCATAAAAATGGTAATTGGTTTGCTAACTAACCTTACCCGCCGAACAACGGACCAGGCTCTGGCAACATGAAAGTTCTCGGTACGCAGCAATAGGCACGCCACCTATTACGTGGGACGAACAATATAATTGGTGAAATGTGGGCAGATAATATGCCTCTGCCCATCCTTTCGGGAAAACAGGCGTGATGCTATGTATGTAAATAAGGAATTTGTATTACATTAAGTATTCGATATGTATTAAATATTAAAATCGTAATAATAGGTTGGGGAAAAAGTCTTTTCGTATTTTTGTATGAAAAGTCAAGACATTTTTTTCAAAGTTTATTTACATTTATTTACAATATATATGTACCGTTTTGTTGAATAACTTTCTACCATTTTGTGGGCAGAGACATTATCCCGTTACTGTAGAAACTTTGGGACTTCTGATCAAAAAAACGGGACAAATAGTTTTGGCAGTCCTCTCTTGAGGTCAACCTTACAGAACCTAAAGAATTCTGCAGAGACCGAAACAGGTGAAAATCTGAAGGCGCAAGGTCAGGGCTATATGGTGGATGCACTAGGACCTCCCAGTCGAACTCTCTTAATTTTTGCTGAGTGGCTAAAGATGTGTGTGGTCTAGCGTTATCGTGATGAAAGACCACACCCTTCCTGTTGATCAATTCCGGCCGTTTTCTCTCGACTGCTTCCTTTAATCTCATCAGTTGCTGGCAGTAAAGATCAGGATCGATGGTTTTGCCGGGCGGTAAAAGCTCATAATAAACAATGCCCTTCCAATCCCACCATACACACAGCATCACCTTATTTCGTGTTAGGCCAGGTTTGGCCACAGTCTGTGAAGCCTGGCCAACTTTCGACCACGACCTTTTTCGCACGTTCTTGTCGTACGTGATCCACTTTTCATCGCCAGTTATCAATCTCTTCAAAAACGGCTCGGTTTCATTACGTCTCAATAATGAATCGCAAATGAGTACACGGTTCATTAAGTTTCTTTGAGTGAGCTCGTGTGGCACCCAAATATCGAGCTTTTTTGT
Source organism: Musotima nitidalis (assembly GCA_949126915.1). Taxonomy (NCBI): domain Eukaryota; kingdom Metazoa; phylum Arthropoda; class Insecta; order Lepidoptera; family Crambidae; genus Musotima; species Musotima nitidalis. Next base: position 7,833,691 of record OX421414.1, read on the forward strand.
ATAACCAGCTTTCTTCAAATGGGTCAAAACTGTTTTGTGGTCAATTCCCAGTTCTTCAGCTACATCGTAACTACTAATATGCCGATCTAGCTCCACTCTTTCAAAAATGGCGTCCATTTTATTCGTAACAGGGCGACCAGAGCGAGGTGCATCTTTAACATCAAAATTTCCGGACTGAAAACGTTTGAACCAAATTTGTGCTACTCTTACTGACACTGCATCAGGTCCATAAACATCACAAATTTTTTTCACTGCTTGAGTTGCATTTTTGCCTTTTTTATAATAAAGTTTTAAAATGTATCGAATTTCTTCATTAGATTCACTCATTATAACGGAGAGAAAAACAAATGAAAAATAGCGGGAAACAACTTTTTTTTATTTTTTTCTTTTCTTTATAATGGAACCTTTTTAATGTTACCAAAACCAGCCAGACACAAATAGTACAGTCAAAAAAAATTTATAATAAGTTTATACCTACGTTATGCGAAAAGACTTTTTCCCCGACCTAATATGTTATAAATGTAAAAGTGATTTTGCTTATTATGATGAAATATGGTGCAACAAAAGCTCACACTAGTTAAGAATAAAGGCTTTATTTTATCCCATAATAATTTGTGGTTCGTGACAGAAAATAAACTCATTTTTTTGTCATCAAAATCGAGTCGACTTAAGCTTGATTCGAACTTCTTAAACTACTTAGGTATTATGAATTATACTTTTATCAACGTACTACTAACTATGAAAAAGCTTAAATAAGGTTATAAACAGACTACTGCTATTCAAATTGTTTTTAAATATATATCAAAAAGTGTCTACCCTAGTTCTCCAATTCAAATGTAGCGCAATAAAATAAATAAACATGAAAAAAGTCACGGGTGAAGATGTCACAGGTGAAAGAGGTTAAGCAATATGATAAAATAATGCTTACTACCTACCAAGTACTCCGGTGACACCTTTGCTTGTATTGCAATAGTAATCATAATCACTATGCTATAGTAGAGGTATGTGGAATAGACCACAGATAAATCATAAATATGAAAATCCTTTTTTTTGTTACTAAATACTTATTTGTCTCTCTCTCTATAAATATTTTTCATATAACATACCCAGTTTAAGACAATAGTTATTGCATACAAATATTCTAACCCTCATAATCTCAATAATATCCAAAGCTGCACAAAAATTCTTATTAATTTTCTTTCAATCAATATTTATTAAAAGATTGTAAAATTTTTTTTTTTTAAACATTGAGAATTTATGTCTACCTCTTTTGCTATATGATGATAAAGATAGATTTAAATATTCTAACCTTCATGGTCTCAATAATGTCGACTTGATTGTAAAACTGAAATTTTATTGAAACATTGAGAATTTATGTCTACCATTTTTGCTACATTTTGATATAGATAGGTTTTTACATAAGAATCGATACCGCATAATATAATTTAATAATCACGCAATAGAATCCAGATGAGCTAACATTGTCAATGAACCCCGTATACCATAATACTTCTAAGAACGCATTTACATATAAAAATAGAAGTATTTATGAATGTTTACCCGTTGTCTCGTACAAGCTATACTTAATTTGGGACAATTTTATTATTTATTTTATCTTTTTTTTTTTTTTTTATTTGAAATATGATTGTAGTATTATATATTTTTTTACCACACACACGAACTTTCAATTACAGTAAAAATCAATAACACACGTCTATTTATTTATACGACGTCAATATGCCTAAAAAGTACAGAAAATAAGAAGTTTATTTTCTCATGACGATGACGTCATATAAAATAAATTTAGTTAGTATTAATGGTCCACAAAGAAAATTATGCCGAGTTATGAGTAGAGAGACAGCGCGCTTATAAACGAGACACAGTCCACTAACATTTTGGTGAAAATTGGTGAAAAATATTTTTTAACAAATCCAAAAGTCCTTAAATAACCGTACTTATAAATTTCTTAGTAAAGCTTTTTTTACCACAAACAACCTGTGCCCCCAGATAGAGTATTAAAAAATACAGTCCATTCAAGCGAGGTTACAATAACCTGAGAAATTTATGTGAATAATGTTGACGTCTAGGAACAAATTAATGTTAATGTAATTTAATAAAGTATCCACTTCAGTCCAAGACAAGATATAAGAGAACAAAGGTTTTCTCTGAAACCGCAATAAGATTTTATTGTTGTCTGCATTAACAAATAATGGTCCCCAATTTATTAACGCCATTCGCCACAAAAACCATTGTTATTTACATAGTTATGATATTATACCGGAGTAGAATTCCTGTATATTTGAAGAACCGTAATACACACCGTCACTTATGAATCTTATGATAGTCACAACAAACCTCCACAGAAAATGTAATGGGAAAAGCGTCGCGGCGTCAGTAAATAAAATACAGAGATGCGTACGTAGCGTGTCGCGGCGGCGCGAGCGGGCACGCCGAGGATCGGACCACGAATGCGGGGGCGAACACCACCAACGAGCCCGAGCTTCATCTCGCTTTTCCCGACCTCCCCCAAACCCCACCTGCCCCCGCTCGTCTGATAACCTGCTACTTCGGAAGTCAGTAAACTCCATGAATGTTACCAAGCACCAACCCGACTTGTGAAAGAAAATGTGATTTTTATTGAAAGCCGACGATGTAGCGCCTCTAACCTCTTTGTGTGAAAATCAATTCTTTATCGTGTATTAGGTGTTACGAAATCAACCCTTGTCGGAGGCAGATTCGATGTCATTCCGAACTAAAAGCTTTGTAAATGTGAGATGATGTGGAAGTCGAGAAAATAATTAACTAGGTTTACGGTTAATGGAGGATCAGGTTCCGAACACACGTAAGTTAGGATCATGTATGTAGTCTGTAAGACTATGGAGAAATTTCTTGTTACAGAATTGGTACAAATTCAAACATCTACAAAGAAATGAAATGGATCGACACTATGAAAAATATCTTCATAGCTTGATTGCTTTATTTTTTGTATTTTGATGGTAAGAACATTTTACATTGAACGTATTATAATAAGATAATTAAATAAATTTTAATACAAAAAATAGTTATATTTTTATAACATACTTTTTTCATCAGATTTTGTGCTTAGGAAAATAATTTTAACGTTATACATCAACGATTATGTTACGTTATGCGCATAGATGTCATTAATTTAACTTTGCCAGCACATAATAATATACTATTTAGAATATTTCAGTGGAATGCTAAAAAACTACAATTTTATTATTTTAAAGCACTTTTATATTGGTTATACGATTGCGTACGTTCTGCATTTTTTTTTAGATATGTCGACCGTCCCAGTTGAGCTTGATACATTATATACTCGTACATACATTCACGCCTGTTTCCCACATAGGTAGGCAGATGCATATTATACGCCCATACTTCGCCACATATATAGTTGGTCCCGCGTAATAGGTGGAGAGCCTAATACCGCTTACCGGGCGCTGTTATGTTCTCCAGAGCCTCGTCCGTTGATCGGCAGGTGCACCACTTGCAGGTGAAGTTGGGTTGGTCTTGGTAGGATCCCTATACACCCTTGATATATTAATATATTTTATTTTGTGTTAGATTGACTATTGAAATTGTTTAATTTGTTTTAATAGTGATTATTATAAGCTTAGTTTTTACTATGGAAATAGTACATATATAGTTGGGGGCTAGGTGAGAAAACTCAAACGAAATGTTCAACTGTTGCAATATTTTATCTATCTCTGCAACATGTCGCGTAGATATCATTAGTGACAGCGAACTTAATAATGACCGTTAAGTCACAGACGGGACAGGGATTATATTTCTACACAAGAGAAATAAGACGGAGGCTTGCTTTTAGCGGTGGGCAGTGAATTGACATCAATACCACGCGGATTGGTTTCTTCTGCTAAGGATATAAGGTAACAATAGCTGTTACAAGAAGTGGGCTTGTTGGCACTAAGGTGCACTTATATCTTTGTAGTGAGATTAGGGCCAATGTTTTCGCTATTCAACTAAATAGCGAAAAGAGATAGGTATTATAGATGGTCACTTATATCCCGATGATATTGGAAACATCCACCTATTTAAAGAGTAGCACTATTAGTAATATTTTCTCTTGCCTTCAATGCCTCAGCTAACCCCAAGATATACTAATACCTAAATGCATAAATTTTCCCTTTCTATACAATTGTTTTAAGTGTTGCACAAACCTAAAACAAATGTATAAAAAGGGGAAATAGAATGAAAATGTATGATGATAAAAAAATAAAAACTAGAAATTCATATTTTTCAATACAAAACTAACATTGATGTTAAAGCCTTCTTTTCAAACACTGATTTGTAACGATTTAGTAACTGGTTTGTTGGAAATTTATTATTAGTTTGAATCAAAAGCTGAGCCTCTAACTTTTTTGTTCGAGCTTTTTTTACTTACACTGATTAAGACATGATTTGATAACTAGTTAGTCTTTAGTATGTGTATGATGAAAACATAAAGATCTATATTTTGTTTGGTATACATTTAGTTTTTGAGCTTTATCTAAAAACTAACTGACCTGCCAGAACGTTGTCCTTATTAAGATTTTTTCTGTACATTGCGCTAATTGTCTAACGAATGACAGCAATGTCAAACATCATTGTTACAATAAAAAGGTTAATATTGTCAGAAAATTTTATAGACTAGATACATTTTTATTAATTTTAAAATTTTCACCTCATTCCTAATTTTAACGCATGGCTGATCTGTTAAAGGCATTAATTTACCTACAGCTAACCCTACGATGCTTAGTTGCCCTTGTCTAGGGGACAGATGTTTAATTTGTTTTGTCTACTAGCAAACGATCAATCTAATCCTTTAACGTTGGTGTAGCTTAAAATATCTATAACATAAATTAATAGCAATTACAGAGACGATGTATCAAATAGTTGAGATGCGTTGAACTAATTCAAGTAACTCGCGAGGCGAACATTTTAACTGATTAATTATTCTTAGGCTATTTTATTATAACAGTGGGTGAGGTTTAGGTATATGTTTATTAATATCATGAAGTTATTGATGAATAGATTTTGTAGAGTTATTACAGGGTTTGCAACTTGCAAATGATCAAAGTAAAAAAAATGGGGCAAGTATAAATCTGCTAGTAGATAGTGCCTTCTTTAAGACAGAAACGTCTGTTTTAGTAGGCACCGCTCTTCCACTACATAAAATATTTATTATGGTACCTACAGAATATTGTAACAAAATGATCCAGAAAAAAGATGAAATTAAGGTATATAAATATAATACGTAGGTATAATAGGTTAATTCAAATGCATGAATTCTATTGTTTCCTGTCAATTGGCAGTCGTCAGCTACATAAAAGATTATTTACTTTAAGTAATTTCATACCTCATGTCGTGTAATCTAAAGTTCAAATTATATCGACTTGATCTATAAATCGGAAGAGTTTGTCGTAAAGACAGAATCTAGGTTAACAGAAATGATCGCCGCACTTATAGCTCCGCTCGCAGAAGCACACACTGACGTCTATCCCAGGATGGGTGAGTGACTGTTTGGAATTTGACATGGGTACAGAAGCTTTTGGTTTAATCTGCGGTACATTGGATGCGCAGAAACACATAATCGGATCTCAATCGAAGTGCTGCATAGAGAATGGTTCGGCGACGACGCTACGCTTGCCCTCATTTATTTTTGGGCACCTTTCCTTCTTTTGTCTCCGATGGTACCTGCGCAGACAACTGCGATTTCTGTGTAAATTAAGTGACAAGGACTATACCAGTTACAATTTTTATATACTTTTCTATAAGCCGTACAATATATAAGTATATAGTAGGTAGTGACTGATTACTGTATAATATAATTTCTTTAATATCAGGGATACGCCACACCTCTGGATTCGTCTGGTGGATTATGAATCTCGCTTACCTCGATTTGTGGACGAGTGTTGAGCTGAATATTGTATATTGTGCAAAGAAGACATTAATTGGCTAACCTTAAACTCCATACGAGCTATTTAATTTTATTACTAGGTAAGTACATGTCTGCTTTAAAGCAAAAAAGAGGGCTAAGATTTTAAGAGATTCTTATTTATGTATGTGACCTTATACTTCTTGTCATGATTTGTCAAATGAGGTTTATATATATATCGTTTGTCGTTATTAATGTGTTGTATAATTATTAATCAGACCAAATGGCATAGGATCACGGCTCTTCTCTGAATATCGCGGTTAATCAGTGTAGGTACATCAAAATATATGACGCATTAGTTGTTTATTTAATAGACGATACCTACATATAAATTAGTTGGTTATAGCAATGTAAGATAAGAATATATTCCTGTTTTATATTTTTTATAAAATTACTTTTCTTGTATCTTACTTTTTAGAGCTGACTTTTCAGTGGTCAGATTTATTTAATACTAGCGGTCGCCCGCGGCTCCGCCCGCGTGGATGTCGGTTACCGCTACAAAATGCCTGCCCAGAAAAGACACGGTCAGCAAAATGATTCCCAGGTCAATTCATAGACACCGACACTACGACGACGCAGTCATTATCCGCAGGCGGCATAGATTGTCTTTATGTGGATGTTAAAGTTGTTAATGATGAAAATATTTAAATGTAATTAATACTAAGTTTTCACTCCTACCGGCCCGGAGTGCAACCCGTTGTTTTGGGATAGATAACTAAAGCGATTATTGTAAAGCTTCTCTATAAACAACATTTGACGTAAAATTATTTTCAGGTAACAAAATAAACTGATGGCCGGGAGCCTCGACCCGTGATAGGGCGCCGCGCGCCGTGCAGCAGAAATCGTAATAATTTAATTTCGCCATATCTTCAAAACCAAACGTCAAATTTTGATCATTCAAAGACTAAATATTATCTAGATTATTTTGATAAGGATTAATATCATAAGTAAATTAAATGCGTTTAAATTTAGCACACTAAAAAAATGGTTGTTATGCCTCACTCGACATAGATATCATAGGTATAGTGTGTCGCGGACTTTTTAGTAGATATTTATAAGATCTACAATTAATTAGCACATTTTGTGGTTCTATCTAATGTAAAAGAATATTTTTTTATTTTTTATAGTTTAGGCTGCGTACGCAAAATGAGTAACTGTCCTGGTTGATTTTTTACACTTTGTGTCCGAAAAACCCATATATCTTACGAAACCCTATTTTTTTACAAATTTTGCCTATGTTACTCACTAAAAATGTAGCTTTCTAATGAAAAAAAAAATTAAAGTCGGTCCAGTACTTTTTGAGTTTATTCGTTACTCCCCCCCCCCCCTCCCGTACCCCAGTGAGCCTACATCACATGCTGGTTAGCTGAGCGCGGTGAGCGGCAACCACGCGACTTTTTTCTAATACTTGCATTTTTAAACTCGTGATATCTTCCAAATGAAATGTCCGAATTGAATAATTCAAAAAGTTATAAAAAGGTATTGAAGCCGTCTTGAATATAAAGTAATTTTTTTTGATAAGGATTAATACCAAGGTACAAATATAGATTCTTTTCAAGCGGCGGCATATAAATTAAATTTTTAGAATAAAAAACCGCTTACTGTGACGTAACTATAATATTTAGACATATGCTGTCGCGACACTTTTTGTAGATAATGATGAGTTCTGCAAAGTCGTAGTACATGATTTTGTTCTATCATCAATAGTTTTCGCTGCGCACGCTACGTAAGGAATTTTTCAGGTCATTTTTTTACACCTTTGGTTACATTATTTCATTTTTAGTAAGAATCCCTAATTTTTTTAAAAATATAATATAGCCTATGTTACTCGGGGATAATGTAGCTTTCCAATGGTGAAAGAATTTTTGAAATCGGTCCAGTAGTTTCGGAGCCTATTCGTTACAAACAAACAAACAAACAAACAAACAAACAAATCTTTCCTCTTTATAATATTAGTATAGATATAGATTTGAGGTCAATCAGTCAATGGAATCAATGAGATCACATTTACTGCATTTTTATTGAAATATGTACGTATGTATGTACTAACTCAAAAACATTTGTTATGTACAAAAGTTTATTATTTAATCAAATTATATATTTAGAAAAACCATGTAAGTATTTAAAATATTTATATTCGTTCTCTAATATTTTAAGCAAGCTTAAGGCTAGAGACTTGATTTCGTTATGAGAAGTCTAAAAATATTAATAAACATAAATATAGTATATATTCAAGCCTATTAATGAGAATTATGCCTGAAGAGATATACCGGCCCGCCCAGGGAACGGAAAATTAGTTCTGTCCTTGGCGCTAACGGAATGTCTTTATCGATATTTACTCGGTTGGCAATAAAAGTACCTCAAATTTGTAGAATACTTGATATTATTACGTATTTTATTAGTGTCTCGTTGCGCAATTATTATATTTTTATGTATACCAGAGCTTTTATCATAATTTCTTAGAATGATTCGTTCGTATTCAAGAGACCACTGAGGTGCTTAACATTTTCATATAAATACATACAATACGTGTAGACATAAAATTATTCTATATCTTAGTTTAATACACATGCAGACATAAATAAAAGCAGAGAACTTGTAATAAAGACAAAAAATGAGGTACAGGACACAGCTAATTCCATAAAGAAATGTCTACCAGATGGCCCAGAAGAGGACTAAAAGGAAAGGCATGACTCCTTTCGCGTAGATTCTTATGAACAATTGTGCATTACATATTAAAAAAACCATACACATAAAAAAGAAAAAAATTAGACCTTATTAAACAAATTAAAAAAATACAACATGATATGAATAAAATTTAAGTATACCTACATATATTCTTTCATAGAATGAAGTATTCTTTTCGTAAATTCTGTTACTGAACAAATATTATTCTTGTATACATAATGTTTACTGTGAAAATCATTCTGCTGCTTTACCTAAAGTTCAATACGAATTTGTCTAACTCACAATCAACAAAATTATATTATTTTCTTTTTTCAATATCTTATGATAAAAATATTTATGTGTATTGGTAGGTTTTTGCAGTATTTTACGTCTATTTTGTATCTTATATTTTTACTAATACATCCTATTACAATGATGTATTATAAGATACCAGTACTGTCATCGTCAAATAGTTTGTGGCACTCAAATCGCCACATATAAAAGAGCACGCCGATCGCTCTTGACAATAGAGACTTATGTCGATCTATGTGCCAGCGGTTGGTAGGTACTTCTGTACCTTCCCAACAAACATTTTAGTGCTTACGGCAACCTGTTTTACAGCTCTTAGTGTTATATATGGTATATAAGAGTTGCGACAGCAACATTCGTCTGTACAGTGGAGTTACTTATAACTAATTAAACCTCCCAGAGGGATAACAGTAATAAAGGGAAAAATATAACTTAAGGTGGTAGTACGGAGTTTATGGAAACCATTGTATAAATTATTCTTATAGCTTTAAGGGGCACAAACCACTAAAAGCTCTTACTAACGGCTGAGGTTCTACTACTGACGTATTAAAAGTTCTTATAACACCTTAGGATTAACCTAATAGCTTTAAGAAGTTTTAAAAGCTGTAAGTGATTGTAAGGTGTCCACTAACACTTACTAACGCCTGAAGTTCTACTAGTGAGGTAGTAAAAGGTCTTGTAACACCTTGAGGCTTAACCTAATAGCTTCAAGTAGTATTTAACGCTGCAAGTGATTGTCAGGTGTGTACTAACACTTACTATCTCCTGGTATTGTTAAAAAGAGTCAGATAAATGTTTTGTACCACCTAACGAGCTTTGTTGAGCCTTAAGAGTTAGTAAGAAAGCAATAAGCATCTAAGAGGTATTGATTATAACTCCTATAGAGCTAGATTTTGCAAGAGTTAGAATCCAACTTTAAATCACTGCAGGCTATAAAATGGAGTTTATCGGTCAGCCATAAGTAATATTGTGGTTCTTATAAAACCTTGTATACAGCAACAAACGTTATTTGCAAATTTTATAACTCTTCATAATCACTTCAAGTCACTTAACCTAACCTAACCTCAAATACTATAATTTGTTACGTTTGCGACGTGGCGTTTATTTGGAAATATTTCATTTTTCAAAATGAAACCATGGAGAGTTAAAAAACAAACGGGTGGAGTCAGAAGAAAGGCTTTGAGAGAATATGAGAAAATTATTAAATTATCGCAAATCCAATGCGACGAGCCTACATCAGTTGAGGAAAAAATACATGACACGGTGACTAGAGAAGCATTGCATATAGTGGAGAAACAGTGTTATCTAAATCAAAATCCAGAAAAAGACTCTGATTTTATCCCAGTCAACAGTTCTGATATCAATAGAAGTACAAAATACAAATCTAGTGAACTCGATAATGTTTCATATCAAGAGCGACCAACTAAAATACAAAAGGGTTCCGTACAACAGCAAATTATTTCTGATGTTGAATATTCACAAATTTATGATGATCTGTTACCGCTCAGTAGTTCAAACAACTCAGATGATGAACAAGAAAGTGAATATTTGAAAAACATAAATTTTAAAAATGATATACGAACATGGGCTTTGCAAAAAAATATAAGTCAAGTCGCTTTAAAAGATTTGCTTTTAATTTTAAATAAAAGATTTACGGATATTTTACCGTCTGATCCACGGACGATTTTACAGACGCCAACAGCAATTTACCTTAAAATAATTGAAGGTGGTGAATATTGGCATCATGGGATTATTATGCCCTTATCAAATATTCTTAAAAATTATATACCGCTACCAAATAACATTCTTCTGAATATAAATCTCGATGGCTTACCTATATTTAAAAGCTCAAAATATGAATTCTGGCCTATATTGGCTAACATTCATCAAGGTGAAACTAGTGATCCATTAATTATTGGCATTTATTATGGGAAAGGTAAACCAAAAAACCTAAATTCATTCCTGGAAGATTTTGTGAAGGAAATGAGCATCGTTTTGGAGCAAGGAATTTGTGTTGAGGGTACGAATGTGAACGTCAAAATTAGATGTTTTATTTGTGATTCCCCGGCACGCGCCTATGTCAAAGGTTAGTTTGCACACACGCACGCACGCAGAGACACACGCGTGAGTATCAATTATGAAATAGTAATTCATGACAATATTTTATAACATTTTCAGGTGTTTGCAATTTTAACGGAAAAAATGGGTGTTTAAAATGCACAACCGTTGGGGAATACTCACACACAACGCATACTGTTGTATTTTCAGCAAAAAGATCTTCTGCAAGAACCGACGAAAACTTTAGAAGAAAAATGTACGGGAGCCATCATAAAATGGATTCACCCTTATTAAAACTACCTATCGACATGGTAGAACATTTTCCCGTTTCAGATTCGTTGCACTTGATTCATTTGGGAATTATGAAAAGATTACTAATAGGATGGAGGGACGGAAATTTTGGAAGACTTAAGACTAAGTGGTGTGCACAAAATATCGAAAATGTTAATGTATTTTTAAATCAATGCAAACTTCCATCTGAAATTCACAGATCAGTAAGAGCTCTAGATTGTCTTGCTCACTGGAAAGCAAGTGAATTCGGAAGTTTCTTACATTATTTGAGCATAATTATATTGCCAGATGTCCTTGAGCCGGAAGCTTATAGTCATTTTTTGACTCTATTTTGCGGTGTTACAATATGCTCTTCTCAAAATTACTATCAATTACTGCCACTTGGGAGGGAAATGTTTGATTACTTTGTTGATAATTATAAACAATTCTATGGCGCAGATTACATCACAAGTAATGTCCACAATTTGTTACACGTAGTCGATGAAGTGGAAAGGTTCGGCCCATTGCCAACATTTAACGCTTATCCATTCGAAAATAAATTATATGTAATAAAAAATATGCTAAGGCAGGGAAATAAACCACTTTCCCAGATAGCTAAACGATTATCAGAGCAAAATAAAAATGTAACATCTATTCCAAAAAAAAGGTTTGATAAACCTTTTTTAACCAAGCACAAAAATGATACAGTGCTTCACTTTGAGAACTTCGTATTATCATGCAAATTTAAAAATAAATATTTTATTTCACTGGCTGGTGATATCATTGAAATTAAATATATCTCAGTTGAAGATAAGTTAATAAATATTCACGGCCAACAATAAACGGAAAAATGTGTAGTATTTGAGAAACCAGTCAGGTCGTCGTTCTTCAATATTTATAAAGTCAGTGAAAATAGCATATTACCATCGGCATCGAATGAAATTATATTACATCCTAAAGATGTAAAAAGTAAATTAGTATGTATTAAAAAAAATGGTTTTCTGTACTTTTTACCACTTTTACACACAGTTTGAAAATAAAAGATTGCTATTTAGAAATTGTGTTTTATTTAAGATAATCTTTTATCAATCGTTTAACATATTATCTCCTAGTAATATAATCAGTCAAAAAGTTATTTAGTCAGTCAGTGAATGATTTCCAACACTTTCACACCATCGCGAATGACTCAGTACTATTCTACTGTAGTAATACAGTACAATTGTACTGAGTCATTTGCGATGGTGTGAAAGTCATTAGCAAAATCAACATTAAATTTTAATAAAGGAACCATACATAACCAAAATGTTTTCAATCAAACATTGCTCGAAATTTGGTCAAACACACACATCTTTGGTAATTGAACAAATAAGGACTATGAAATAAAAACAAAAAAAAACATAATACTTAACGTAATAACAAAGTAAAAATAAAAAATCTTAAAATCAAAAGTAAAAACTAAAAAACTAGGTAAAGCCTTCTCAAATTATTGATGTCACGATCAACATGATTCCAACTGATAATTAATATTATATTCAGCGTATACTAAGAAATCGAAAAAGCTCCTATTACGAAGGTAGTCGATTTTGGCTCTTATTACGGTGGTATTTTAATTGTTGCGTTTTGTTCTCATTTAAGAAAGTTTAAGCAGACCGAAATTAAATAAACTATTATAAAACAATTTATTTATTTTTGGTGTGCTTAAACTTTCTTAAATGAGAATTAAACGCAACAATTTAAATAGCACCGCAATAGGAGCCAAAATCGACTAAGTCCGTAAAAGGAGCGTTTACCTTACCACCTCTAATAACGAATGAGCGAAGGATGGATGTCATTTTAAAATGTTAAAATCACATAATGTTTACCGTGACCGATGACAAGGTTTGCAGTGTACGCTTCATGATCATCACACATACATGTGTAAATGAAACCTACACTAGTGTGGCTTTTTTCACTGAATTTGAACCAAAGATAACTAAAAATATATGGAGTGGCTAATGCAGAAATATCTGAATTATGAAGTCCATAACGAACACCATCGAGATAAATTGAAAATTGGACGGTTTGTCCATGAAAGTATAGTACGAACAAAAAATAAAATATTACAAAAATAGAAGAGGAGAGAGCACCTATTTACAGGAGGAACTTGAAATCATAAGCAAAATTTAAGGAGTTGCTCAGACCATGAATATGAACAACTTTCATTATGATCAACCCAAAAAATAATCCAGCTGTTCTATAGAAAAGTGCAATACTAATAATCTACTTGCCCGAAATATCTAAACAGCTGATTTTTATTGCGATTTCCCTTAATGGAAGCTGTTCAGGTTCATGATCTGAACCATTCCTTAAATCATTGCTCATCATTTTAAGTTTATCCTATATTTCCTTAATATTATCAAAGGGCAACTCTTACTCCGCATGGCACAATCATAAAAAAGCTACAAACTTACATAAAAAGGAGCCTTTTCCAATATTCATATATTGGCTAACACTTTAGACACTAACATTTTTATGTGAAATTGGCCGCTTCTTCTTTATTTTTAGGAGACGATTTTCTTCTCTCTTCTTTTTCGACATTCTTACGATTTTCTTTTTCTGCGTGTATTTCTGGATCTGGAAGTTACTGTTCGATGTACTTGGCTCATTACTTTTATCTTTGGTTTTTGGTTCTTCTTCATTTTCTTTTAAATCTATTGTCTCAATATTATCTACTTCTTTGATTTCATTGGGCTCAAAAGATTTATTTGATTTGATGAAATCATTTTCATTATCTTTATATATGTATTCGATGTTTTTATCTGTTTTAACATTTTCATCATTCATATCGTCTTCTTTATCATTTGAAGAATTGTTTGAGTGTACTATCTTCATTTCATTAATTTCTTTTTCTTTCTCCGCTGCTTGACCTTTTTCTTCTGGGTTATTTTCTGTCAATTGAGTTTCTTCCACGATGCCACATTTCTTTTCCACTTTTTGTTCTTTTTCTTGTTTTTTCTTTTCTATAACTGGATTTTCTGTATTCATAGAATCGTCATCACTTTCATTAGACATATCTTCATCGCTTGTTTCGTTATCATTTGCATTTTCCTCCTTTGAAAGTTTTGAACGTTTCCTTGACGTGGAAGCTCGCAAATTCTTTGCCAAATTTCTCTTTCTTGAATTCTTTAGGATGTTCTTAAAAAAACTTTCGTTGTCATTGATTGTGTACGTTTTATCCCAGGAATTAACCAGCTCCCAAAAAAAAGACAGGATTTGTTTAAAACTTTTCCAGGCAATTTTAATGTCACTTCCACGACTACCTCCACTCCAAGTACATTGGCATAGAAAGGATCGCGAAAATAAGATGTCTGCCAATGTATACGCGCAATCCATACCTCTACCTCCATTGCATAGCATCGAATACGTGTTTCTCAGTTTTTGTCTTATGCTACTCTGTGATAACTGCTGTTCTAATTCATTTAATTGCTGGATATTTTCGACTGGCCTCATATAAAAGGCAGTGTTACTTGGTGTATATTTAGATTCATTCAAGTAGTTGACCTGGAAATTGCCCTCAGCTGCTTGAGTAATTTGAGAAACTGCGTCATCTAACTGTATTGAAAATAATGAAATTTTCTGAATTATAATGTTTTGCACGTTTTTTATACTTTTGAGCTCATTTATGATATGTGTTTGATTAGATAATACATTGAGAAATTCCAAATTTTGTCCAAGATTAGTGTAGCACTGGTGTTGAGTTGTGCTTTGACTGTCCTGGAGGATGTGATACTCATAGACGTTGTCCGTTCCAACAGAGGTTCCAGCTGGAATTTCGGAGGTAATAATATTGGATTCAGATGCAGCGGGAATGTCAAAAATGATATTATTATTTGATCCTGATGAAGTGGGTATTTGGATACTAACATTATTGGATCCTGATGCAGCGGGGTACACCTGTAAAAATATTTCAAAATATCATATCGACCATATAGATGAGATAAATTAGAATTTTTAGGAACAATGCATGTTTCATCGATTTTTAACTCTGACTACGTAAAGTATTAAATCATTGAGTAAATATTATAATAGAACTTACAATTTCATCTGCGAGAATGTTTAAATTTAATTCACGTAATGGTTTTTCAGGCTTTTTAGAAGTGTTTGTATCGTCTTCCGTGTCAGTATGATTCACCATTTCCTTTAACACGTATTCAGCAGTCTCGTAACTTGGAATATTCCGTCGTTTCACCACACATCTCAACTGCTTCCAATCGGCTTCCGGTGTGGATTCGTTTTTAAGATGTTTAGCCTCATTTTTCCGTGGCCATTTTAATACATTATTGTTTTCCCAGAAGGAAGGTACAGCAAACAATTTTTCTTTATTATTTTCATAAGTCCTAACGATTTTGAAAGACATACTGAAAAAAAAAAACAATTAAAATAATTGGCACCCCGCAGGCCCCACCTAACTTATCTATAACTCGGCAAATCTAACGAGCCGTTTGGAGCTGTCAAAGTCATGTCGGTTAGCAGTACTTCCACCGACCAGCAAAGACAAAATAGTAGTAGTAGTAGTAGTAGTAAGACAAAGTGACCTTTTGTTTTTCATTAACGGCAACAGAAAAGTAAAATTGTATGGATGTTCTCGACGAAAACTTTGAATCACAAACGTGAAATCCATACAATTTTACTTTTCTGTTGGCGTTAACGACAAACGAAATGTCACTTTGTCCAGGCTTGCAGGTAGTGCCAACTGATGATATGATACTTTGACGTTGACAGACGACCAGTTACAAATTCCAAGATATAACTAAAGTGCATACAAGCAGCCCGTGCACTCCACACACGGTATCAACGTATGAACCTCGATACACCCGTATCGAGGTTCATACGTTGATACCGTGTGTGTAGTGCAATATGTCGGAAGCCTCCAACAGGTACAAGTATTATACACTCTAATTGTGATAGCCGATTGTACTAACTATTTCTAGCTTCTCGTGCAGCGAGTTCACCCGCGCGGAAATAGAAAATGTGTCGGGCATGATTGTTTTTTACTGTTACAATTTATTTGATACAAAACCTGAATTATTATGGGTGGATATCATAATACGACAATAAATTAAGCTTAGTATATAGTATGACATTCAGAACATACACAAAAAAATTCAATAAAAATACGCAGTAGTTTAGCCACAGGACAAGATTTTGGATTTTAAATTTTGCCACATGCTGTAGCTGTAGCTAGACTATTACGGGCAGGAATACATAACCTAATCATTGATATTTGATACGCACGTCGAGCTGTAAATGCGTGTATTAAAATTAAAAAAAAAATGTGTAAAACACTTCCTATTTGTTTTTTTTTCGTTATAAATTTATACACAATAATAAACCTTAAGCCCTTGGCATAAGAGCCATACAGTTAAGTGTCATAAGCTTTGGATGAAATAATTTTACATGCAAAAGTAATTACAATAACATGTATTACGCGCTCCTATCAATTGATTATTTATTACGTACGAAAAGGATAAATAAATTTATATTGTTTCTATTCGGCTTTCTTGCCGAAAGTTGAAACCTTCTTAGTTACTAGTTGTAGTTTAGGTAGTTATTAATTGGGTCAGTGGATCGCCGCGAGCCTGTGACGTCGCACGTGTCATCTTTTTAATATAAACATACCGCCTTTGAAGTGCCCGCGCCGCCGCTGTTTTGTTTATGTAAATTGTGCGAAATTAAACATTTAGTTTGTACAGTGACACAGGAGACAACTAAACAGAAATGATGAATGACCTAATTGTTAAGTGAATAATATGAAATTAAATACCTATAGCTCAGTTTCTCTTTGGACTAGTAAGACGCGTAGTATCATTTAATGTCGTATTATGGTATCCAACTAGTACAAATAATGTTTAGTCCTTATTAATCACTCTATATATTGGTGAAAATCGAATAAACAGTGGTACTTAATGCAGGTATAAGTAGGGACCTACATAGATTTTGTTTTTGAAATTATTGCGAAGAGACATACACATCAGTAACTTTACTACTTCTACATACGTAAAAAACTTTACATGGTCCTTACTTGTAATCCGATGCGGAGCCGTTTTCGCAGCTTCTCTCTCCGTTCGTCGCTCGATCGCAGCACACTGCCGACTGACAAAGGCACAGAGCCCTTGCCTAACGCGAGCGCCTCGCACTCGCAGGCTTTAGGTACCTACCCAGGCGGTCCGTAGAGTGCAAAAGCGGTGTCATCAAGTAGGTAGCACCTACTTACAATTGCCTTTTATTTGCGACTTATTTACTGAAATAACAGGGAACGTTTTGTAAATAATCAAAAAATACACTAAGTTCGAAAAGAGTAATTAATTTCATAAATAAAAGGTAAATAAGTATATATTAATACAATGTTTAAGAACTGTTTTCATCTAGGTAAATAGGTAACAATAAGAACTATTATTTCAACATTAAAAATAAACTACTTTCTGACGTCATTGATCGTGTGTGTGTTCAACTTTTTTTTACAAAATATTAACATGAATATCTTATTGATAATAATATCTATTATTTTTATAAAAATATAAATAATTCTTGGATTTTTTGTCATTCAGTCAGGCGTGTGATATATAAAGGATTTTCTTCAAACGACAACAGAACCCTAAAAACGATCAGCTTACAGCTCCACATAGAACTATTAAACAAGTTAAACCTAATATTTTTCACTTTTATAAACATGTTATAGAACTTCAAGTGCCATGGAAGTGCTTACTTTTAGTATTAAATCACTATGGGAGTAATAAAAGAGTTAGCGGGATCCTTAAGTAATTAGAACTAAGACACCATTTAACAAAGATAACCTCAAAAAAATGTGAAAGAAAAAACGTATTTATATGTTACTGGTCCACATAATTACTTCAATTGTTCATAATTTGTAATTAAAATGTTTTTAGTTGGCACCAGGAATTGATAAATGCAATAAATAAAGAAAAAAAATATTTTTAGGCAATATTTTTTACATTATTTTATCATCAGAAGTAGTTTATTTTTAAAGCGCTTCAAAAATGAGATGAACACTAATATATATTGTTACCGTAAACTTACGTCTGCATGAGTTTTATCCCATATAACACTCAGTAATCGAAACACTTGACTTACCTTAATTATTTTATTAAATAACAACACATACGCGTCACCACTATGTAATGAATTTAAACATTAGCTTTTTCGGTCATATTTATTATTACTAAAGAAGTCTTGAGTTATTTATTGGATCCAAAAAGTAACCATGTGTAACTAAAAGAGTTATTAAAGTGGTTTTCACAACTTGTTTACAACTTTAGGTTGTAGTTATAACCTGTATAAAGCTTATAAAACACTTGAAGTGGTAATCAGTACTGCAATAGCATTGTTATAACTCTTACTTTATCACTCATATACCACTACTATACAACCCTTAAAGCACTGTAGGTTCTAACACGTACACGCCCAAACGAGGGTTAAAAGAGGGTTAGAGCGCGCTATACCACCTAATCGTTAGAACCTTTATAGAACCTTCGGTTTTTAAATTCTCTTATGCAGCTCATATAGCACTTATTCTTATTACCAAAATGTTAGTTGGGTTGGGAACATAGACCTCCCCAATTGTTTTTTATAATGACGAATTCGTTTTGGCCATACCCAAAGTGGTATCATGGTTTAGGTAATAGCTTCTAATGTATTGAGATTTCGTTTTAAAAATACAATAAACAATTTGACTTCAATCTTGAGACGCCTTGGCCATATCATCAGACATCTTACCCAGATATCGTGTATATATTGATCTTCATTAAATATGTCAACTTATATTAAAGTCTGCCGCTAGTATCCACAGGTTTTACACCGCCTTTACCGGTCTCATTGCATTGCAGCATTCTTAGCATTATTCCGGTTGCCCTAGACTTTAAACTTAGGGGGTAAATTAAGCTCTCAATAAATATGTCAACTCATGTTAAATTCTGCCACCAGTTCCCCGTCTTAACTACATGCTCATTCCATTGGCTGGGTATATCTATGAGTCCTCAACACATCAACTTAATTCAAAGTCCGTCAAGTGTGAAGCAAACTTGTGAGTGATTGCATCATGTGCGAGTCCTGTCCTGAATGCGAGACAAATGCGCACGCGCAGTCTGACGAAAGCTCTAATAGCAGTTATCTTATCCAGTCAACTGCGATATTTCATCAGCTGGGCCAGGTTCAACGCTTATATGGAATCGATTTCCATAAAAACTCTATTGCGTCAATTTTTTTTTCAAATATAGGATAACAATAATGCACCACCTAAAAGCTTTTATTTTAAATGTTGCTTTTTTGTCTAACAATAATTCAGATAATGCTGTAAATGGAGTTAATTTTGACGTAGATATTAATTTTGCTATAAGAAAAGATAGTAGGTAAATATATAAAGCGCAAATAGCAATTTAAAAATCCACGGCGAATTAATGGAAAGTAATAAAACATATATTTTAGTAAAGATACAATTGACAATGTAAGTGGAAAATTTAACTTAAAAACAAGCTAATCCATATCTGAGCCAAATTCTACGGCGAATGGTTACCATTGAAAATAGAGGATTTAAAAAAAAATAATTTTACATAGTTTTATGCTCCATTCTTTTTCATTTTTCAATGTACCTCGTAAAAACTTCAAAAAACATTCCCAAAAATCTATATGGCAAAACTGCATGGTAATTCGACAATATATATATTCATTAAAGTCATCTAACTACTCATTAAAGTAAAATAAAGGCAGCAGGGTTTTAACTTTTATACATAGAACCTATGGTGATTGTAAATAAATTTGCAAAGATAATTTCTATCTTCGAGTTAAGGGATATTGCGAGCAAGTAACAGGTCTTATCGCCGTTAAGATAAAATTGCATCAGAGGCATAATTATTATCACTGGAGCCTGTGCGGGCGCATACCAAAAGCCTTTAACAAGTTTTGCGGCAAAAAAAGAAGTTTTGTATCACTGCAATGAGGATGGACTTGTTTTATAAGTAATTGGCCCTGGGTGATGCAAATTTGAGCACAGTGTAGTGTGATTTTGAACCTGTTAAGTTCATCAGATAGGAATGACAGTGCAGTAGATAGGATTTTTTCATTTGGGTCATAATACGCAGAGAGTATTGCAGCGAAAAGAAATTTTAAAAGACGGATTACTATTAACTATACGTCGTCTGGACTTTATATCGATGATATTAAATACAATTTAATGTATGTCCACGTCATTCTGACCAAGCAGTCTCGTGTTGGCACGGCCATGCTTTGTCTGTATTAAAAGATTTATGTTGGTAGTTTCAAAGGTTTTTGTATTTCAAGATGTCACAAACTCTGCCAAGCTCTTCCCAGTTGGTCTTAATATTTCAAAAGTTTACATGGTAAACGTTATATTTGTATAAAGGTAGATTTGCATAAATCCTTTCGACGTGTGATCTTATTGGAAACAATCACTAAATTTAAGCACAGATCACACAAGTATTTGATATTGATACCTTCTGGGCTTCGGGAGAACGAGAACATAATAATATCTTGGATATGCGACTTTTGATTCCTCATCATATGTAAATCAGTAATTTCGCTCTGGGTCTTCAATTTTTTTTTTCAATTTAATCATTTATTCTGAACAATATACGCTGTGTGGAACAATTTTATTATTCAAATGACATGCGAATACAAATTTCAAATTATTAAAGAAGTCAAAAAAATATTATTCTAATTAATTCTTCATAGTGGAGTAGGACTCCAATCCAAAAAAAATTATAATAATTTATCAGGGTTTATGAGCAAAGGTCTAGGCCCAGTAGTAGGACATAAATAGGCTAGTGTCGTTACGATATATTTACATTATGGGGGCGAAATATCTGTAGATCTATACTTATTATAAACCAAGTGAAATGTTGAACTTTCAACAGTCACGTCACGTCTCGATGCGTCTTAAGATATCCTAGAACTGGTTATTCCTGCAAACAAACTTAATCAAGCAAATCAGAAGCTTCATTCGAATTTATTGGCTGTATGTACATAGCAAAACGTTGTGTGGTGTGGTGATGGCCTAGAATAGCCCTATAGGCCTCTTCATCTCATGGGGAGTCGAAGAGTCGACTGAGAAAAATAATATCGGATGATGGGCAGCAACATTATCCTGCATACTTTCTTGAACTGCGATCACTAACCCGCATGCCCTGGTGATTATGGGCAAATACTGGCTAATGTTCAGCAGTGGACGTAAAATAGTCGTAATCATACTTTTTTTTCTCTAGACATTGGTAGGGGAGGCAACACGATATCGGAGTAAGTTTGTAGTACATAAGTACTAAGAATATTGTTATATATACTTTTAACCAAACAGAAAAATGCACAAACACTCGACCTAATAAATAAATAGCTATTTTACATCTACAGATCCAAGATTTAAGAACTTGTCTTATTTATTTATACCTACAAAATAACAGATGAACATGCTTAAGTATATTTTTCTTGTAAATTCATACTTAATATACAAACCCAGCCCAGAACAAATACACATGCACACAAACACACACACAAAGATTTGTTTTGTGAGGGAATCGTACCCACGACCTCAGGAGCGGAGTGCAGGTAGCCGACGCCATATTGGTCGTCAAAATATCCATCACAACATTATCATAGATTCATAATTTAATATATATTGTTAAAAAATATTAAATTCACATCTTTACATATGATTAAAATAAATTTAAATGAAAGGCCGCAAACCCTTTTTGATTATGGCTTTAATGAAACATGTTCCAATCTTCCTAATTTTGATCAATTTAAATTAGTTATGACAAATTGTCGAAATGCTTTTCTATAATCAAAACAGAATGTATGATTCAATTGATTAGACATACCCTTTGCCAGAAATGTATTTTATGAAGAGAATTATGTGAACTAATAACATCATCCTATCAACAGTGTGGTGTTCTGATATGTTAGGTTTTCAAGTTAGACTTCTGATTTGGCTTAACGACTAAATACTACTGTGATAACCGGTCCCTACTTTCCCCGAAGCCCGAATGCCTTTTATATTTAATCACACCCAAACGGTCACCCATTCATTTATTAATGCCGAAGTATGTAAATACATGCGTATAATTTGCGCGGCGATGCTTCTTGACGGAAGCTATGTGAAATGACTACCTAATAACGGATACCAATCTATTGGTGATTATTTCCGTTCGCCTCATACCTAGACTTACGCTTAGGACTTAACTAAGCCTAGTATAAGCGTAGGTCCAAAGAGATTTGGCTGAATTTTAGTTATAACACGCAGCGACTGCCGTCTGAACTCCGCAGTTCAGATAGAACCAAATTCTATGGTTAAACCAAAGCTATGACTATGAAGGCTTCTATAGTAATAACATAGCTTAAATAATACATTTTTGTGTGTTATTTATCAAAGCCCGAAGTAGGTTCGCGAGGAGACATGCGTGTAATGTCACTCCCAAACGATGCTCCCGACTTGACACTTGACAGACTCCCTCCTTAATTTGTAACAAAAAGCCTATATCTTCGCAATGTATTTATAAGTAGACCACATTTGAAGACGCGGAGGGGCGATATTACAACGTTTTGGATTATGCTATGATATTGCTCCCGGTTTACGTTTGAGATAAAAATGTCTACTGTGCTAGACACAGATGTAAGATAAACAGAAGAGAACTCTTAAATTTATTTTCATGTAAATGTAAAACAGTTTAAAACTACTGAATTAATATAATTGAATAATAATAACACTATAAGAAAAATATAGTGTTGATATGAATAATTTAAATACCTAAAATATAATTGAGAGTGGAGTGGCCGAAATAGCAAAGATAATGTGCAAGCTGAAGTAGTAAGCGGGGCTCATAGCACGGAGAATGACGACTGATGGGACGTGAAGGTTCTTCAATGCGGATCGCGAACCGGCAAACGTACCCTACCAGATGGACTAATAATTTGATAGAACCGGCAATAAGCCGGTGGAAGCAATCTCTCAATGTGGAAATCTATTGGGAAGACTTATGTCCTGCAGTGGACGTCATGAGCCTGAGATGATGATGATGATAATGGTGGGGTATGGATTTATCTTGTTTAGAATAATGATACATTTTTAACAGTTTTTTCCTTTTTTCTTTATTATAGCTATAGGGTGGAGGATAGATTATTTCAGATAAAGAAACTATCCTAGTTCGGATATCAACCCATCATACTTACATTTCATTTTCTACATAAGTATATTACCCTATATTTTATCACTCTGTATTTATGGCGAGAAATAAACGTTATTATTAGTATTATAGTATATACTGTATTGTACTATCCTATATTTAAAAACTGCCTATGACTTTCTTGTCAGGTCTGCTTGGAACTGGCACTCAGATTTACATACACATTTTTATTGAATTTTGCATGTAATTTAATATAAGCTTCGCGATGTCGGTGTAGTCATATTTCGGTTGTGTCTTATATTTTATTATGTTTTCAAGTACAATGTCATAGTTTATGACAGAAATAATTATAAAAAATAAGAAAGATATATATTTTCTAACAATTACACCAATTCTTTAGTTCCAAGATAAGTATCACAAGGAACTTGTGTTATGGATACTAAATAACGGACAAACATATAAAAAAAATATTTTGTTAATACATACTTAATATACAGAGAGAAACACCCAGCCCAGACAAATATTTATATTTATGCACACAAAGATTTGTCCTGTGTGGGCATCGAACCCATGACCAATTGTTTGTTAATAATTTTCCTATTATTAGATAAACTAAAGTAGTTTTCAAAACATTGTTTCTAGTCTACTGACTATCGTTTACCGCTGTTTCCTTTACTCTTTAATCCGCCTAGCCAATTAGTATAACAGCGGATATTTCAATCAGTCTGCATCATAAATATATTCTATATACTATCTACCCTCATACACAAAAAACGCAGCATACTTAGTAGAAATAGCTTGTCTTTATCTTATTACTGACGACAAGCATTGCCCTTTTAAATAAAATTTATATGTTTTGGCTTAATTATTATATTCCGTAAGTTGGCAATAATTTACCGACACGGTGTAACGTTATTTTTGTCATGAGTATTGTCTAGAAGTAGATCGAAAAGAGTACAATTAAAAACGCATATATTAACATATATTACGTATAAGTTGTATTAAAATTATATAAATTTATATAATATATTGTAATTTTTTTAATATATCCGACCTAAAATCAATAATCATAGCACACCTTCCGATTTATATAAAACAAGCTTTTAAAGTATTCGAGTTCTAGCAAAGATTTATGAAGAGTTCAACCTTTGAGCGGCCTATCAATTGAAGATCCTCGCTGATATTCTGCCGATAAACCCAAACGTAAAACAAGCGCTTCTAACTTACCGGTGTGGGGTATTTATTGTGTTAAATTATTGATGTGGTTTTCAAATTGTATATCTAATTATGTCCATGTACGGTATCATCATCATCATCATTTCAGCCATCTGAAGTCCACTGCTGAACATAGGCCTCCCCAATTGCTTTCCACGTAGATTGATTCTTTGCCGCCTGCATCCACCGGCTCCCTGCCGCCCTGACCAGGTCATCGGTCCATCGCGTTGGGGGCCGCCCTCTACTACGTTTGCTGATTCGTGGTCGCCATTCAAGAACCTTAACGCCCCATCGGTCGTCGGTTCTTCGAGCTATGTGCCCCACCCACTGCCACTTCAGCCTGCAAACGCGCTTCGCTATGTCGATCACTCTGGTTCTCCTACGGATTTCCTCATTTCTGATTCTATCACCTGATTCTGTCCCTAACACTCCGAGCATAGCTCTCTCCATTGCACGCTGAGCGACTTTGAGCTTCCTTATGAGGCCCATAGTCAGGCACCACGTCTCAGTCCCATACGTCATCGCTGGCAACACACACTGGTCGAAGACTTTCGTCTTGAGACACTGAGGTACTTTGGACGAGAAGATTTTGCGTAGTTTCCCGAACGCAGCCCAACCGAGCTGGATTCGGCGATTGACCTCTTTCTCGAAGTTGGACTTACCTAATTGGACTTTTTGTCCCAGGTATACGTACTCGTCGACAATTTCGAGGGCCGAGCTTCCCACTATTACTGGGGTAGGCACAACATGGATATTTGACATGATTTTCGTCTTATCTATGTTCATTTTAAGACCTACCTTCGGGAAGCTCTGTCGAGGTCTCCGAGCATTGTGCTCGGATCCACAAGCGACTCCGCTATGACCACTATGTCGTCGGCAAATCGAAGGTGAGTCATATACTCGCCATTAATGTTGATGCCGGACGGTGTCCCGGCAATTGTGCTGCTCAAATGCGCGGCTGAGTTGTCTCCTGTGTTGACACGATTGTTAAGAGAGTTTTACGATACCGGTGTTGTGCCGGTGTCTTGGAAGGAGGCGAGCATACAACCCATCCCCAAAAAAGGGGATCGCTCGGATCCAGCCAACTATCGACCCATCGCTGTCACTTCTGTGCTGTGCAAGGTGTTTGAGCGAGTGATAAATGCTCAGCTAATCCGTTACCTGGAAGATCACTCTCTGCTTCAAGATCGTCAGTATGGGTTTAGACCGAAACGATCAACGGGTGATCTTCTAGCGTTCGTTACTCACGCATGGGGTTAAGGGATGGACAAGCGTGGCGAATCTTTGGCCGTAAGCCTGGATGTCGCCAAAGCTTTCGATAGAGTATGGCATCGTTCCCTTCTTTCCAAGTTGCCGGCCTTCGGTATGTCGTCGATATCCTGGTGCAAAGGCAAGACCTGGTTGCCAAAGTGAACCGGACTCTCGATCGTGTCACTCAGTGGGGATCTGAAAACCTGGTCGAGTTTAATGCCACCAAAACCCAGGTTTGTGCATTCTCGTCGAAGGTTACTTCTTTCCTTAGTCCTCCCTCTTTTCAGAACGCTCCATTGCCCATTTCGGCGGATCTCAGCATTCTCGGCATGGACATCGGCCAGGACCTAAATCCAAAATGCTACATCGAGGGTGTTATTTTAACTGCCTCCCGTAAGTTGGGTATACTCAATAAGGTGAGGCGGTTTTTCACTCCCGAGCAGCGCTGTTTGTTGTACAAGACTCAAGTGCGATCGAGTGTAGAGTATTGTTCCCATCTTTGGGACGGTTCTGCTAAGTACCTCCTCGACGCACTTGACAGACTGCAACGGCGAGCGGTTCGCATTATAGGGGATGCTGAGGTAACAGCCTCACTCGAGGATCTACAGCTTTGCATCTCTCAGTGTCTTTTACCGGAACTACTACGGCGAGTGTTCTGAGGAGCTTTTCGATCTCATCCCGCCCTCTCCTTTCCTCTCCCGAACAACACGTGCTGGTCTTCGAAACCATCCTCATACTGTGCAGAATATCAGCACTCGAACCAAGAAATTTGGGAGGTCGTTTCTGAGCAAGACCACTAAGCTCTGGAATTCGCTGCCGGCTCATGTGTTTCCTGTTTCCTATGATCTCGGGTCTTTTAAGCGGGGCTTGAAACGGCATTTTAGCAGGCCGTCATGAGTGGATGCGCTTTATAGCGTGCTTATTTCACGTTATAAAGCGCTGCTATCTTATTGGATTGCATCGACTGCTTATCATCAGGCAGGATGTAGTCATTATGACGTGTCACATAAAAAAAAAAAAAAGCCGTAGTTTTCCCAGTCCAGTAGCTTGAAAAACATCCGTACGGTATTAATAGTAAAAAGGGAATCGAATTCAGTGCCTAGTACAATACAGGCATTCATAAAATGTTTAGATTTTCAAAACCAAGATAAGATTAGATCAACTTGACAGTGCTGTTCTTAGTAAAGTATTTATAGTGAGTGAACAATCCCAAAGGAGCCATTCCGGTTTGATCGTTAATATATAAACAGAATCGACAGCGGACCCTGTCTCTTCCAGTTGGCAGACAATATTTCAGAGCCACAGTCGCAGGCTGCGCTCCCCAAAGATTTACTCAGGGCTCCTCTGAAGATTGAGAACTATTAACGGCTACAAGGAGCCCGCCGGATTAACTTTTACATTTTGGCGGAAAAAGTCGAGTCTAATTTTAAGATGGGTGTTTTTTCTTCGTATTGCCATAAATTGAAAAGGCTAGCTGGGAGGTTTTACTAAGCTTTTCATTTTATTCGGTACATTTATAACGACAAGATATATTGCTGTGCTTTAATATATGTTACTTACCAATGTAAGAAGATTAAGAACTATTAACGCTCGCAAAGAATCGTACTTTTCCGGGTTGATCCTTAATATATAAACTGAGTCGACAGCGAACCTTGTCTTTTCCAGTCGGCAGACAATATATCAGAGACATAGTCGCGGGCTGCGCTCCCCAAAGATTTGCTCAGGGCTCCGAAGATTGAGAACTATTAACGGGCACAAGGAGTCCGAGATGGCTCCCGCCGGATTAACTTTTACATTTTGGTGGAAAAACTCGGGTCTAATTTTTAAAATGGGTGTTTTTTCTTCGTATTGCCATAAATTGAAAATGCTAGCTGGGACACTTTATTCTCTTTGGTATGATATTTTTGGTATTCAAATGCAGGTATAATTAATGTTTTATGTTGACGCTGTTACTTTAGGTGTATATACTAACTGTTTTCTAGACCTTTTGCTAGATTTGTCGGATTTTTGCTGTGCTTTCATGTATGTATTTTTGATGTATGGTATGTATGGTTTAATGATAGTGTTTTTTCACGTAGGATTTTTTTCAATTTCTGGTTGTTTTAACGCTATCTCGACAAATCGAATCATATTTTTATTCCAATATCTTAATTGTGTACCAAACTATTAGACCGATTATGACGAAAACGGGTTCGAAAGAAGCTACATAGATTACTTTTATCTTGAAAAATCCATTCTTTCCCACCCATTTCGGGTATTGTGTTGCGCCATTTCTTTCAGTGTTAGGCTTAAATGAAATCGTCATACTATCTAGCTGGAGGTCGACCAGCAATCAATCGGTGTTTCCAATAAGATGCGACAATAATGGGGAGGTCAAGTCAAGCTGGCGAAGCCAATAAAACTATATTTAAATATAACATTGAAGCAACAAGATACTAGATAACATAATTAGGTCACAATGCGAAAGTTCATTTGTTTTTATTATCATGATAAATTATTAATGACCCATTATCACTTTACTCCGGTCAGCTGTCTTCCTGTTTATTATTTTTCGATAAGAATTTGTCCTCCTTTCATTTTATAGTCTTGACAAGGTTCACGTAATTAAGTATTATATGTTTAATATAGGTGTTTATTATATTATATGGGTGTATAGGGATCCTATCAACATCTTGGGAGTCCAAGCCAACCTCACTTGCCTATCAACAGATGAGGCTTTGGCAAATACAAAGTTTCCGGTAAGCGGCCATCGGCTCGCCACCTATTACGTGAGACCAACCATACAATTGGCGATATGTGGGCGCATATTATGCCTCTGCCTACCCCTTCGAGGAAAAAGGAGTGATTGTATGTATGCATGTATGTTTAATATGCTGCTTGTGAAGGCAGGTAAGCTGAACTAGTTTTTTATTATTCTGCCAATGTAAAGAACTTAGGTTTTTTTTCCACAAAAATTTTATTTTTGCTTTAACTACTTTAATTAATGGCTTTAATTATTATTATGATACAATATTACTTTTACTTAAGTTTTGCTTAAGTTGGCATATATGAAACTATTTGTTATTTATTTGAAAATGAATTCAATCACTCACTTAATCAGAAATAAGTTTTTCGTATTCGTCATTGTAAAAATATCTAATTATTGCACATTTTTTTATTATTAAATAAATGATTGACTGATATAATATTTTTTCTGTTAATAGATATGAAAAATTTGTCCTTTGCAAGTCCTTTTTTATACTAGTTGTTCTATCGACACGATATCAGTTCAATGCTCTAATGACGACTATCGGGCGACATACCCTCCGGATACACGCGACCTACATACCTATAGTTACGCGCATATGTCGATGGCAAATACCTACTTGTCCTCTTGTCCTACAAGATCGAGAGTTGACCGACTTGCTCGTGTAACACTTAGAGCAGAACACTCACCTATTTCCCGCAACACAGATACTAAATATTTGAGGGCTGTGAGAATGCTGGAACAAAATATCTAATAATTGTTATAAGTAGTATTTAGTTTCTAAGTCACTGTAATATTTCCTATAGTTATTCGTTATGTTGGTTATTAAAACTTGTTTGTGATTTGACTAGTTCCATAAAAGCTAAAAATTTTTTGTCTACCCAACTATTTCGGGAAATGTACGTCACAAAATTTTGTAACAGTATACTATTTTTTTGATTTTTTTTCGTAATTAAACAATTTTGTTCGAATTCGTCTGGATAAAAAACCTGTATTAATTATTTTAAGAAAATTGCTTTGATAGTACTGAAAGGGCTATGACGCAAGCCTAATTAAGATATTTCAGAAAGGAAAGACGGTCAAGAGAATATTTAAATATAAAATTTACCAAGAATCAAGTTTCTCAACAAAATATGATCTAGATTGTACCTAGGAAAGGCGAGTAGAATATTTCAACTTACTTAGTACTTATTTGTTAAATATAGTTAATACTTCAGCAATACTATCTACCTCAAGAGACTTTCCGTCGCGAAGAATGAACGTAGTACACACATACTAAAAGTTCAGGGAAAAGTTATCAAAAATACCCTTGGCACATAGTCGGGACTTTAACACTGAGACGCTTCTTACTAGAATTTCTACCAACAACTTTATAATTATTAAGAAACTGTTCTGACAAACTTTGAAGTAATAACAAATTGTTATTAGGTAGTCTGCCTTTGTGACAATAATTTTAAAGATTAGTAGGTATTTGCTTTTGATAGGGGAGTTCATATTTTTAATTCTTAACGTCGCCTATTTCAAAATAGGCCTGAGGGCTTGGACCAATTAACATTAGACAAAGCTCGATAAGCATAAAATACAAGAATATGTTTCAAATAACTTTATGACAATTTCCTGGCAACAATATTTTTCCGAATAACAAAATCAGCTCACCGCGACACGTGTTTTGCTCTTACACAGGGCATCTTTAAATAGGTACGATATTAAATAGTTAGTTATTTATTAAATAGTCTGCCAGAGGACATTACCTTTATAGATAGTAAGTCTAAATATAAGAGAAAACTAAAACAATACTATTTAGATTTAATATAATTTTTTGTTAATGTATTGGCTTTCTCAGAACTAAAAATTAATTATATAGTTAAAATTAAATATATATAGACGATAAATGTACGGAGAATCAGACCCCGCAGTTAAACCGTACTCGCGGTTTTGTGGGACTATGTTATCAATAAGTTGTTATAACCTGTACTTACTGAATAAATAAATAATAATAATAATTAGACAAGCTCAAAACACCGACTTCTATACGTGAAACTCTGAAACGGGTTGGTATATGCTTTTGTCATGACATTATAGTTGCGCGGGAGTTATCAGAAAGATATTTTAAACATTAATTGCATAAGATGGATATCCGAAGTAACGCCTGAATACTGATTTAGAAATAATTTTATTGGAATTATTTAAGTTCTAGAGCAACCGGGATAATGCTAGGATATGATGATGATAAAATATATGGACCTGACATAAGTGCAGATGAACGTTTGTTAAATGTTATTTCGTCTAAGCTTCCAGGCTGCTGTTGAAAGGTATGTTCTGAAACGCTTTGAGTTTATCTGGATGCTGGGATACATAATTACACCACACGGGAGAGAACCACTATCTTCGACTTAACCTGTAGTTAGATGAGATAAATGTGAAACCTACAAATAATATGTTCTTAGTAGTGTCTCACTAAATCAATTTGTGCATATGTGTTTATATAAAGTTACAGTTGTTTATTCTTAAAGAAAAAACATTTAGACTAGGTAGCTAATTATTTTATTACTTAAGTCATAGCTTTCAAGTTGGTATTCGTGTGAGCAGTCTTTGCAAGTTTTAATTCTACTCATTTGTAGAACTTGGCCCCCAGTGAGACGGAGGTAACACTAAACTGTCAAGCGAGAAGTAATGAAAAGCGATGCCCTCTTAACGAAGACGTAGCTTGTACAGCACCTAATTGATCTTTATAATGTGATCCATTATGTGGGTCTACCATTATCTTTAAACTAAGTCAATGTTCGGTAAGCCATTTGCTTTCTCAAATGCGAATGACGTCACACGGAAATGTCTTGTCCATGCAATGAGCAACGTCTGACCACGTCTGACAATCGCGTATCAAAATGTGACATGGAATAAGGGCTCTGTAAATTTTTTTGGGTTAAAATTTTGATTAATTATGGTATTCTGAACGTATAAACTTTGTACCGCTATCAAAATGTTATAAATAATATAATGAGCTCCTTTTTTGTCACGTAAGTGAAAATACATAACTAAATACAGTAATAATTTGGCAGTAGTGGTGCGGGGGCGTAAGTCCTTTTTTTTTTTGGTTGGAAAATCACCAAATGACCGTCCCCCGCTGTGGGTGGAGCGGGAGGGTGTGTCAGACTTCTACTGACTAAAAGCCATCCATGTTCCTTCTTGAGCCTGTAACACCAAGGCCGCGGTAACCCTTTCGAACAATCCCGCAACCCTGGCAGGCTTGGCCCTGAGGGCCCCTCAGTGTGCTGACATCTCTTTGAGGGGACGTAAGTCCTATGATCAGCTTTAAGTTTCGTGTGGTTAAGACAGAAAACCCAAATTTAATACATAATATCGCTCTCGGCCTCGGTAAGATCTATAATATCGATAAGTATTTGCAACGAATTTTTTTTATGTCTGATTTCCACTAATAGGTAAAGTTAATTTAGTTTATTGCGTTAGAGTAAGGATGCAACCTCGGCATCTTAATGTTCTTCAGCGAAGTAGAAATTAAGTAAAGCATTTTTTTATTTGAATTTGCACTAGCTTATCTACCAACAACCCACATAAGCACTTCTTAGGCAACCGTGTAGTGAGACAGTGGAACGATCTGCCGGCAGATGTAGTGTCAGCTCCCACTGTCAATTCATTCAAGAACAAGCTGGACAAACACATGCTATCGGTTAAGAGGAACTAGATGCACATGAATTGGATACAGGCACAATCAGTTTTCAAACTGCCTGCCTATTAATTAATAATAATAATTTCCAAAGCTTAGTGTGTGCAACAGGATTCAACAAAGCCTACGTTTTTTTTCGTACCAATGACTGCGACAGAAGTCTGTGAGCTGAAGACTCGCTAGTAATGTAGCTAGCTTTGTAACGTGCGGACCAGAGCTAGCAGAATAGTGTAAATAATTTACAACGTCACGCATCTTCATGGTAAATAAGTTACGGAACTATATATACGTCTGTTTGAACAAAGCTAACCTACATTGCTGTGCGATTAAGGTGCTTGGAAGTAGGATATCAGACACATATATAGCACAGTTTGTTTTAGGCCTTTTTTGTTATGATGTCAGTGTTGTGACGTCACAAGCGATTGAAATGGCAGGGAGCATCGCGGTTTATTTATTTATTTGTTTACAACGAAAGCCCTCTTTTTTATTCCCATCTCTCAACTTGGTTGACTTTTTGACCTGCCTAGGTGCTGTCGGGTATTTACGTACCCAATTCTAAGAGTTATAAGCTTCTCTCATCATAACACATAAACTATAGGAAATATCGAGATTAAATAGTACAAAAATGCTATGTCAAACTTATTTTAATCGTGTAAATAAAATAATATATACAATAGCTAATAAGTATTATAACCATAAAGGTGCTTTTTTTGTTTAAAAACAGTTATTTTTCTCGTTTCTAGCGGGAAACAGAGATAAAATGTTAAAGCTTTAACATTTTACACATACTCTTTACATAGACAAGGTTCACATTCATAGGGCTACAGCCGTACATACCTTTTGACTTATTCAACTTTATAGTCGACACCCGACGTATCGTGGGTGCAATTACACACCGAAATAATTTATCTCTTGTACGAATAACTCGGTAGCTATAATTAAAGGCAACAAGAGGTCCTCGTACATGCAATAGTACATAGTTTCTAGGACAGATCGTATAACAGTACCCTTTTGTGACCTTGTGTACATAGGATTTTCTCTTTTTGGTATACTATCGTGCATTATGTTTAAACTTACTTCTAGATATACTTATTTAAAATAAAGCATATAATAGTATCAGAATTAATGGCATTATGGGAAAAATATATACAAAAGTATAAGTAATCATATCCTAGCATTACCCCCCCTAGACTTAAGCTTAGGGCCCAAGGTCAGCTCTCTGGTTTAACCAGATTTTGACTGAATTTCAGTTATAACATGGAGAAACTGCCGTCTGGGTGTAAAGGGATCCTACCAATACCTAAGTAGCCCAAGCCAACCTCACCTGCAAGTGGTGCAACTGCTGATCAACGGACGAGGCGCTGGCGAACATAACAGTGCACGGTAAGCAGCAATAGGCTCGCCACCTATTACGTGAGACCAACTATAAATTTGGCGAGGTGTGGGCGTATAATATGCCTCAGCCTACCCCATCGGGGAAAGAGGCGTGACAGTATGTCTGTACATATGTAAGCTGCCGTCTGACCTCCACAACCCAGAGGGAAACAGCATTCTATGGTTAAACTAGCTGTCAAGATGTTAAAAGGCACTGACTTTATATATTTACTTTCGTCGTTTTTCCTGACAGCCGGAATATATGGCTAAACGTACTTTCCCAGGCACGGAGCAAGCAATCTATACGCACATAACTTCTAAGTCATAGGTGCGCCACCAGGGTTTGAACCCCAGAACCCCTCTGAATTTGAAGGCTATGGGTCTCGCCACTCGGATATCGCCGCTCAAATAAAAATAAAAATTACACACATTAAAATAACAACCTGTTTTAAACGATCTGTTTACTTTCGTAATATATACTCGCTCCATTTTTTTATGTCCACATAGCAAGCAAACCTGCTGGACACTTGACCCCTAGGATAGGAAAATTGAATCTTTTGTGCATCCCCTTGCCTTGTTCGGACTAGACTGTTTTCTTCGTACTAAATATCTCAACTAGGTACAAAAAATATATAGTCAAACAGTACACCCAAGATTAAATTGAAATAGTCTCGATGCAGTTTATTGTTAATTAAGATAGCAGCCACAAGCAAAGAAACGATAAACTCGTCCGTTCAATAAAACCATATTAAAAATAACATTACAGTCAGTATAAAAATGTCATAAATTACCTTAATGAGACAATTGTTATTTATAATTAAAAGAATACGGTTAATAACAATTCTATATCATAACAATAATATATATAATAGATAATTTTAGCACCAAACTAAGAATAAGTTGTCAATTAAAATCTTTTTGAATCGTCATACAAAGTATAGAGCTTGACCCGATAGCCATGTTGGTTTATGAGATTCCTCGGGCCTTTGATCGCGCTCAGTAGTGGGGCGGTAATGGGCTGAGGTGATGATGATGACTTATAATGGCTTATCACTTCAGCTTTCCTCTCACGAACCAAGGTGAGAATGATGGTAATAATAGCATTTATTTGAGAACATGTCCATATAGTGATAGTAACAATTATAATCTGTACTATGTTAGTACTTGATATAATGATTTATTTGATATTTATATCACATAATCAAATAAGAGACAAATATCCAAAGTCGTGGAATCAAAGTTGCATACATACAAAGTTTACATCATGATGACTGTAAGGATGAAAACATTTCGGCAAAACCTAAAGATAAAAAGTTCCTAAAACATTTATAGGAAAAAAGTTAATTTAATAGCAAATATAAATTCATTACTGACAACAAAAGGCGTTCAATGGAGCTAATGAAGAAGGACGTCTTGTTTAATTACCTTTTGTAATTTTTATACTAAACGAGCGAACGTATAAATTAATTTTCTTTTAGTGGCCCATCCGTGAGAACCATTATGAGGCACTAAGTGAAGCCCCTTTTGTACGGTAACATGCCCGACTCGTTCAGTGGTCTTTTAAAATCACACTAACCGAGCCAATTTGCGAGTAGGAACACTATTTTAAGAATTTATGTTCTCTATTTCCCTACGGGTGGTACGTGTCTAGTTGGTGGAGCAATTTGAGTGTTGCTAGTGCGAAAAATATATTATGCATGAAATATGATGAAGTGTATTTCGTTTTGTTTACTCAATGCGGAGCTATTTTTTCGTAATGTTTTGAAAAACAACTTGTTTTTGACGTCACAATTTTATCAAATATTAACTGCGATTTAATTAGTTTACCAAAATATTTACTTAGGTATTTTTTATCTTTATTTCACATATAGCATAGATGTATTGATTGCATTGAACACCGTTAAATATTTTTCTGTAATTCACTTAATGTTATAGATACTGAAATTGCTGGCAAAATTATCACAAAGTTTTTTTAACCTCTATAAATCTATATATCTCGTCTTCATATTGCCCATAGCAGTTATAATATTTGAATATCTTGATTAAAACCCTAACAGTTCCTACATAAGTGTTGTTTTTTAATGACTCACAATGAATTTTAGTTTCAAACTGTCTACATGGGACGAGTGACCCAGCCAGCAGGAACTATGAACCCACTAGATATTGTTTATCGGTAGGTGACCGGATATTCGCTCATAGACATTCCCTTGTTTGCGATTAAATAACAAACCTACGTTATACGTTTTCCATTATTTCCTAGTATCGGCTAATAACTTTAGATATTTTATATCAATCATTAACTTATTTGCTTTACTTTCTATACACTTAAATATAAAATAAAAAGAAGCGACAATAATGGCGAAACCCATAGACTTCTAATTCAGACAGTTTAGGGTTCAAACCCTGGTGGTAATGTGCGTAATTATCTCTTGCTCTGTTCCTTGGAAAGCACGGTAATCCGTTGGTCCCGGCTGTCGTTAACATGTATGACAGTCGTTACTAGGAAGTCAGTGTCTTCTAATATTCTGACAACTGGTTTATCCATAGAATAATGTTTCCCTTCATAGAATGATGTTTGTGGAGGTCACTGATGGCAGTCGCTCTATGTAAAAACTGAAGTGCAGACAAATTTGGTTAGATTAGTGAGCAGACCCTGGGCTTAATGAGTCTGGGGCAACCGGGATAATGCTAGGATATGATGATTTTTTAAATCAAAGTGGAATCATATTATTTCTCGTTGTCGTTAACAAAAATAAGATTATTGTTTAATCGTGTGCTAAGTTTCATTCACATTAGTCCGGTTATTTTATCGTGATATATAAACAAATACAGTTTTATAATAAAAACATTTATAATATTGTAGATGTAATGTGATGATTTAGTAAGTTTTAAGCTTAGTTCATTGTCGCGTTTGAGATAACGCGGCGGGAACTCGGTGGATGCAAGCGGCACAAGATGGATCAACGTAGAAACTTATTAGGGAGGCCTATGTTCAACAATGTATTTCATTAGCTGAAGTAATGATAATGATCAAACTATGTATCTACTGGTCTTCACATCATCTCAGAGTTTTATTATTACTCCTCACCAAATCCCCGGCAAACAAATTATAAGCAAAACCATAATTTTACAAAATCTATATACAAAATACTCCTAAGTGCATTACTTAAATCTTTTATTTATACCTTTTTTAATTACATCCATGAAAAATACACAATTGGCCCAAATGATCCAAAAGAAGGGTACTCAGTGCAAATATCTTCTGATGAAATGTCGCAAAATGAAATCCAAGTCTCAGGAGAATTTAGCAACCGTTTGATGTTTAACTCGTTTAAAACCGGGTGCCAGGCTCTGAATGTGCCCATTGTCAATATTAATTGCTGTTTTTGAACCTAGCCTGATGAATAAAGAGCAATTAGTATTAAAGAAGCTTTGAAAATATCATAATTGATACTTATGATATCAGCCTATTCATGACCCTTGTGCCCAGCAAGGCTCCTCTAACAAATCAAGGGGAGGAGGGTTTCAGGTTCTATTTCACCTAGTGCAAAATGGCGGAGACATTTAACTAGACTCTTGCTGTTAACTGTTTTAAGCCTTCTAGGACTTCAACTATAATAATTATAAATTTTTGATATCTGAATAGAAATAGCGACTAGCTGATATATCAACACTCGGCTCTGGAACACTGGACAAATTATGATTATAACGACACTATATGAGAATGTCGTTAGTTTTTGAAAAGTATGCAATTAAGCACGAACCTTCCTTCTGAAGTAACATTTCTGGCAGAATCTAGTTGTTACCTTTCCAACTAGAAGCAGGTACTGTATATAAACAGGAATTTTCTTTCCTTTGGGGACAACGCCTCGCCATGGCCTAGCCATAATGTCGAGATTCATAGTAGCAGGATGAAAAGTTTCAAAAGTTAATGGGGTAAAAGGAACCTTAGGGAGTGACATATTTATGTAGGTAGTTTATACTTTTAGATTATACATGTAGGGAAGACTCACACTGACTTCAGTCAGAATGTCAAGTATCTAATGATCAAGGGAGTTAACGGAATAAGGTTGCGTGCTGCTGATAGTTTCTGCAAATAGTACAAAGGAAATCATTTGGAAAAAGAATGTTTACCTTTATCTCTTTACGTTCTAATTTTCAAAATGTTAGCAGAACTAGCTTTGTCTAATAATAGACACGGAAAATAACCTTAGGATCACCAAATTCCATCACAGAAATCTTACGCAGATTGGGAGACCTGATCTGCTTCTGGAGTGAGGTTGGATGTCCGCAATGGCTTACACTATGGTTCACTGCAAATACTAAGTGACAAAACCGCTACTACTGACATACAATAGATAGATATCAAAATAGTGACCACATAATTCGGCTGTACCTACTGGCGATAGTTAAAAACAGGTGATACTTTTATTGTCGTGTCGACATAGTATCGAATCGAAATAGCGAAGTATATAAAACGTAAAGCTTAGTCAGCATTATGTATATTCTACAACAGCCACATACCTAACGTTCCAGTAACTTTAACGTTAAACTTCGATGCTCGATAAATTATTTATTATCCATCTAGCAAGATTGGAAAACTAGTTGTGAAGAGGATAAAAGTTCTTAGAAGATTATGGCACTTCTTCATAATTTTCTAATACAAGACTGGTAATTTAATGATAAAGATACAAAAGCAACGAGTCTATAATATGGTTAGATGGTTGAGAGTCAACAAATGACAGGATTGAGACCCTGTTGGTAAATAAACCTCAATTGCACTGTTCGGCAACATAGCGGAATGTGTTTGAGGTTCTATAATCAAGAAGTCCTAATAATTTCGCTATAGTTACAACTGAGATCTATAATAAATTGTGGTTTGGTTTCCATAGGTGAATAGAAAAAAGCAGAACTTTTATAGTTATGCTACGTCAGTTTGCAAGTCTGTTCGCGGATTAACGATTAACATTATTAGATCCATGTAGTTCAAATTTTTGTATAGATGTCTTTATTTTGATATTTACTACAAGTTTCATATAGAATTTCTTGCCTGAATTTGTATAGATAATGGTAAGGCTAGTAAATTATAATATATAAGCGGTTTCCACCGAGCTGTCAGCATGCAAAAGATACTTCTTTATGGCATTAAACAAAACATGGTTTTGCTATTCAGTTGCTATTTTGTCTTGTCTTTTGTCTTGCTTTAATCTCAAACCAAACCTGAATATTTTTTTTGATGACGAAACAAATTTAGTCTCAAGTCACACTTTTAAAATAAAAATATAATATCAACGGCTAAAACATTTGCTCAGTAACTTTACCAGCTAGTTATTAGTTGTTCATGCATCACACACTAAAGAAAAATAAATGCTTCAAAATGTTTAGCTACGATAAACAGGGGTTTAATGAACACTTCAAAAAACTTATCATAGCTGCACCTCTAGTTATAACCTGCCCGTAGCATGAACAGTGAGGATTAAACTTCGATCAACTCTTGTTGCCTAGTTTAAATTGCATGGAACAACCTTCGTACAAACTACTGACTAGCGATTACCATCAGGGCTTTGTTCAAGCTATTTGTTTCCTATAACACTCTCATGAACGTATCATGGCGAAGGGTGACAATTCAAGTCATCTTCGGCATTTTGATTTCTCATTGTCGCGGCCTTAGCCACTTTTATTTGTTTAGGTCACCCTAAAATATAATCTGTTTCAACTCAATTATAAAGCAGAACTAACAACCGTCAAACAATAGAAGAATAAAATTATAGTTTAAGTTAGTTCTAAAGTAGTAGTTGGCCATACATATTCTATTATGTTTGTTATCTCTATCTATAGTGCTTATATAATATTATTATAAAATGCACAGGAAATAAAATGAAAAAAAATTAAGGAAGGCTATGCAACTAAGCTTTTGCAAAATTTTTATTTGTTATTTTTAATGGGTTATGCGGTCAAAGCCTCGACAAGAACTAGTGATGAATTGAAAAGGTAAACGATTGTTGAAAAATAAAGCGATGTTATTTACTGTGATTGTGATACTATAAAACAATTTCAATACAAATGAGGTGGTTACTACTTCGAATAACGTCATTAACAGATTATTTACATTATAACAATTTTCAATTTGTACTGTTAATTGCAAACAATTAACTAAAGTTCAATGTACGATAAAGTTTAGTTTATATCTTTTTTTATAATAAAAACAATTTATAGGATTATTTTAACGACAATTGAAAGTAATATTCGGATAATGTTTAATTAAAATAATTTATGTCGAACATTAAAAGGGTATAGATAAAGCAATAAGCACTAGTGGCTGTTTAGATAACACTGGTGATAGCATTAATATACGGAGAGCTGTCCATCCTAAAAAACAGCTCTTGGATTATGACAGTCGTGTTCATTGCCGACCACTTATCTGAATCAATTAGTAGATGCACCCGCGACTTCGTTTTCATGTCTATCAGAAAACGGTCACCCTTTCAAGAAGGGATATATCTTGGCGCTGTCTATCTTTGGTTTTACTCGCAAAATTTGTTACAATGTATTTATAGAATTAACGAAGGATACAACTATAACATACCTTTTTTACCAAAGAACTGCGAAAAAAACCACGCAGTGTTTATACTATATATCTATTTCCTACGCGATACATGGCGTACCTATATAAATGTATATTTTGTTTCTTCAAAATAATTTGAATTAAATAAGAAGAAGTAAGATAGTACTCATAAAAAGCTTATTATCATTTAGTTAATTGTGTTCAACTTCAGAGAAACGAATGCAATATTTTTTAGACACATTAAATCTTTATTCAATAGCACTCCTAGATTTCAGTGACGTTCACGTGTGCTTCAATAAAGTTTTACTACAAAGAGTTTTGCTTCTTTTTAGTTATATTTGCTATAGGGGTATCAGATGCCGTTTCTGGTATGGACAGCACTTTAAATATAATTTGTAATCACACGAATTATACGTCACTATCGCACTCGCTACATAAAACGATGTCTCCTTTATTATTATATATTACAGTTCGTTATTTGTTTGGAATTTTTTATTTATTTTTATAGTATTGCTAATAGACGCTGTTAGTTTTTATAAGAATTCGATGAACTTCATAACTATTAGAAAAAGGTGCTTGCATTCTTTGAATAGACTAAAATAAAAAGAAAAAAAGTATGTATTAAATGTCAGTTTCCGAAAACGTATTTCTTAGAAATTTACAACAGTAATAAATGTATATTGTATATGGTATCGATTTTTTGATTTTTCGAATCGAAAATCATCTAATGACCATCTCCAGCGGGCGGTTGTGTCAGACTTTTTATTCATCATTGTGCCATATCAATGGGCACTACTCTGCGCATTCTACAAAACGTACGAAGTCTCATAGAATTGTCTAGTCATTTTACTATAAGTATACAGTAAATTATAATAAGGTTAATTAAGGTTTGACGACTTCCAGCCTCCCGAACAAGCCGGTTTCCGAAAAGGCTTTTCAACCATAGACCACATTCACACGCTGCGGCAGGTTATACAGAAGACCGAGGAGTATAACCAGCCACTTTGCTTAGCGTTTGTGGACTATGAGAAAGCCTTTGATTCGATCGAGAGCTGGGCAGTGTTTCAGTCCCTGCAGCGATGCCGCATTGATCATCGGTATATCGAAGTTTTGAGGAGTTTATACAGAAACGCCACCATGTCCGTACGAGTACTGGACCAGTGCACGAATCCTATCCTCTTGCAGAAAGGCGTGAGACAGGGTGATGTCATTTCACCGAAACTGTTCACTGCTGCTCTGGAGGATGTTTTCAAGCTACTGGACTGGGAAAACTACGGCATCAACATTAATGGCGAGTATATGACTCACCTTCGATTTGCCGACGACATAGTGGTCATAGCGGAGTCGCTTGTGGATCTGGGCACAATGCTCGGAGACCTCGACAGAGCTTCCCGAAGGGTAGGTCTTAAAATGAACATGGATAAGACCAAAATCATGTCAAATATCCATGTTGTGCCTACCCCAGTAATAGTGGGAAGCTCGGCCCTCGAAGTTGTCGACGAGTACGTATACCTGGGACAAAAAGTCCAATTAGGTAAGTCCAACTTCGAGAAAGAGGTCAATCGTCGAATCCAGCTCGGTTGGGCTGCGTTCGGGAAACTACGCAAAATCTTCTCGTCCAAAGTACCTCAGTGTCTCAAGACGAAAGTCTTCGACCAGTGTGTGTTGCCAGCGATGACGTATGGGACTGAGACGTGGTGCCTGACTATGGGCCTCATAAGGAAGCTCAAAGTCGCTCAGCGTGCAATGGAGAGAGCTATGCTCGGAGTGTCCCTACGTGATAGAATCAGAAATGAGGAAATCCGTAGGAGAACCAGAGTGACCGACATAGCGAAGCGCGTTTGCAGGCTGAAGTGGCAATGGGCGGGGCACGTAGCTCGAAGAACCGACGACCGATGGGGCGTTAAGGTTCTTGAATGGCGACCACGAATCAGCAAACGTAGTAGAGGGCGGCCCCCAACGCGATGGACCGATGATCTGGTCAGGGCGGCGGGGAGCCGGTGGATGCAGGCGGCAAAGAATCGATCTACGTGGAAAGCAATTGGGGAGGCCTATGTTCAGCAGTGGACTTCGAACGGCTGAAATGATGATGATGATGATGATGATACAGTAAATTACGTATGTTGTCGAAAGAAGCAGCAAGCCGCAGAATATCTATCACTGCAGTGCTTACCATAAGAGAGCTGACATCTATCGATTACTTACTACGATACTACCTAATGAAACGGGGGGGCTGAAAACCAGCGCTGCGTAGAGTAGCCTACTCTGTGCAGCATAAGCTGAGCTTACTCCAGTTGCTTTTAGGATTATGACTATTTTTAATTTTATATTTTGTCATGTTAATGTATTCCTTAAAAGCAATAAATGATTTTATATTATTTATTTACGATTTACAATAAAAAAGACCAACCTCTGACTATTGAAAATACTAAGTACCTACAAGTTTAGGACCTGATACATTAATCATATTGTTGATTGAAACATTTACTATTCATATTTTATTTCCTGTCATATTTTACCTATACTTAATAATTCTTGATGACAATTTTCAAGCATTACCTGCAACAAAAAATACACAATATCAGCATTTCGGAAGAGTTAACCTTAATAAACGCTACATTTATATAAAAAAGTAACAATACAGGTGCAACAATACGGGTGCAAAAATAATATTGGATAATTTATCCAACCACGAAAAAACGTGGAAGTTGAACAAAATGTAACCGCGAAGAGAAAAAATAGCGCCCTTTCCGAAACTTTCCTACGTTTATTGCTAGTTAGGGGCTAGTAGGGTACAGGCGCCGGTAAATATTACGAAACAACTTTAATACGGTACACGGTGGGGCGAATCATAAAACGGGGGGCATTCATTATAAAGTCTGAGATCCAAAGTTTGCTGCACTGTGCACCGGGTTGCCTGCTAACGTGCCTGCGCATAAACATAGCCGTTACCACTGCCCATCAACGTTTCGCACACTTTTTTTAAAACATAACGAGATGTTATATATTCACTCGCGATTGCACTATTGTCAAACGCGTCGCAGACGATCTGATCATGTTGGCGGGATTCCGGTGGATGCAGGCGGCTCAGGATCGATCAATATGCAAAACTTTTAGGGAAGTCTACGTTTAGCAATGGGTTTTATATGGCTGGGTTGATAATGGGGTAATGGTATATGAAATTAGCATTGAATTTGGTAAACACAAAGATAATAAACCTAAACTTACAAACAAGGAGAGAGTGAGTGAGATAAAAAATACTTTTAAACTACTATCCTTATTAATTTCAAATCTTACATTATATCAGGCTATAAGCAACCAGTACTAGACACAGGCTTCCTCTAACAACCAAGGGTAAGAGGGATCATACTACGTGGTCGTCATTTGACTACGAGTATTAAGCTTTAGGTGCAATTTTTATCATATAGTCTTATGCTGTTATGTTTTTAACGTGCTAGAGCATAAACATGGTCGTTACCTCTTTTTATCAAAGTTTTGCACACAGTTTCTTTTTATTATGAAAGAGTGAGTTATATGGAAAATAATGTGATAGCATTAAAGTCTATTTCTTAATCTACTTCTGAAAAAAAACAATTGATTATTACTTATAAATCTGACGGAAGGTGAAAATATGATAAAATTCTTGCCCTAGCTTCTCCTTCTCTTTAGCGTCTACTCCTGCGCACAGTTAAAAGGCGCGTTAAGTCTATATTCATAAGAGCTTGATTGAAAAGAACTTTTTTTTGATTATTGACTATTTCTTTATAATTAATCTTTTAAAGTTCAGTAAAATATGTAGCTGCAATATGACTTATAATATCCTGAATGTAACTAAAAATCGTTGTGCCGTGTAATAGTACCCCCTCTCATCTCACGGGGAGTCGTAAGAGTCGGCGAAGAGAATTCCTACCCAATGTTGGCAACAGCGTTATCCTGCGTACTGGCTTGAACTGCTATTATCAACTGGCTTGCTTGGCTTGCTTGCTTGGTGGTGATTATGGCCAAATACCCCCTGTAATATAATCTAATATATTGGGGAGGCTAATGTTCAGCAGTGAACTTTGTAAGGCTGATATGATGATGATGAATAAAAAAGTCAGACTACCCAATCTTCAAAGCGAATAGAGATGAAAATACACTAACCGAGTACTAAAAAACATTGCCCTCTACGAAAGTTTCATACGTTTATTGCCAGTCAGGGGCGAGGTGTGGTGTACAGGCGTCGGTAAATATTACGAAACAACTTTATTACGGCACACGGTGGGCGAATTATAAAACGGCGAGCATTAATTATAAAGTTACAGATGCAAAGTTTGCTGCACTATGCACGCTGTTGTCTTGTTAACGTGCCCGCGCATAAACACGGCTGTTAACACTGCACATTAACGCTCGGTGTGCTGATTATTTTTAAAACGAAGTGGTAATTAAAATTATATATGATTGGAGTTTAGTA
Organism: Musotima nitidalis; assembly: GCA_949126915.1. Classification (NCBI taxonomy): domain Eukaryota; kingdom Metazoa; phylum Arthropoda; class Insecta; order Lepidoptera; family Crambidae; genus Musotima; species Musotima nitidalis. The sequence continues at coordinate 7,878,428 of OX421414.1, forward strand.
TAATATCACCGATATTCACAGCGAGCGGCGATAGCCCAGTGGTTCAAACCTTAGGAACCTAACCATGTTAAAGTTATGTGCGTTCTATTGCTTGCTCCGTGCCTTGGAAAGCCCGTTAAGCCGTTGTTGGTTCCGGCTGTCATGAACATCTATGGCAGTCGCTATTAGGAAGTCAGTGCCTTCTAGCATCCTGACAGCTGGTTTAACCATAGAATGATGTTTCCTTCTAGGTTGCGGAGGTCAGACGGAAGTCGCTTCATGTAATAACTGAAATTCAGCCAAATCTATACCAGTGAGCAGACCCTGGGCCCCAAGCTTAAATATAGGGCAACCGCGAATATGCTAGGATATGATGAACGATATTCACATTAAAACAATAATATTTAGTACATAATTTATTTAACGTGGAGTTTGAAATGTCTGTTCTTAGTTTCAAAGGTTGCGTGTACGATTCCTACTCAGGAAAAACATCTGTGTTCATTAAAAATTGTACTAAGTCTTCAAGTGCTATTTATGTACCTATCATAAGTATGTAGTTATTTACAAAAAAAAGGATTCAAATTAGTTGTCTAATACCTTTAGCACAATCTCTGCTTGGATTAGCTATAATGTTGTTCGAAATGTCTGAGAAAATTAATATTATTACCAGCGTTTTTGACAACAGAACATTTTATAGTTTTCCAAAATTTTCCATTGTCCTACACTACTGCCGAACAATACCCCAATTCTACAACGAACTATATGAAAACGTATTACCCTGGGATTTATTCAGAGTTCATGTGTGGAGTGCTGTGTTTACCGAGCGATTGCTTGATTGGACCGCTGCTTTGTTTTCAAGAAACATTCAATGCCCACTAACGAGAACTGTTCGTAACAATCTGTTTATTTTCGCTGAACTCCAACAAACCTTTGTAATTGTTTACCGAATTAGCTTTCCAGTTGAACGTCGATAGAATTAGGGTTTTTAACGAAATTTCACTCTTCATTACATTTTCAATTAAATTATTTTTCACTGTCTTTAAATTTTCCGAGTTTTATTTTTCACATTAAACTTAAAATAATGCAACTTTGTGGCTTTAACTTGAGAATACAGGGATCACTGTGTTATGTGAACGTGTAAAAGGGGCACGTAATAGTTGGCTTTATTATCACATCACACGACAAACCTAAGCTCCATTGTCTACAATACGTTCGCAGGACCAACAATAAACCTCGGACTAAGGAAATAAATAGCAGACAGCCTTCGTCGTTGTAAGCACGGGCCATTTGAGAAATTTATTGTGCGCACTTAACCACAAATAAATTGGCCGGCGATGTACGCGAACGCGGTTTGGGCCAACCATCCAACGTGCAGTTTCTGTTTCATTTGTACATGGAATACTTACCTTTGAACTGCGTTTGAGTTACGATTGTATCGCTCCTTTTAACGCATGAAAAATGTTTACGAAAGTTGTGACTCTGTTACTCTATTTTATATTCCTATTTTTCGATAGGATTTTGTATTATGAGAAAAAGATTCTGTTAATATTGATTGACATATACATTCAATCACGCCTCTTTCCTCGAAGGGACAGGCAGAGTCATACTACACGCACACACTGTGCCAATTTTGTTGTTGGTCTTACGTAACTAACACGGCGAGTCTATTGCAGCTTACCGGGAACATGTATGTTTGGCAGAGCCTTGTCCGTTAATCGGCAGTTGCACCACTTGCAGATGAGTTTGGCTTGGGGTTCAAAGATTTTGATAGAATCCCTCTACACCCTACACTGTAAATTGATTGATATCTGCACTTCAATTGTGTTTGTGTGTAAAAAAAGTATTTTTACTTTACATATAAATGCTATGATACGCGGTTTAAAAGAAAAAACCAAAACCTCAACGGCATTCATAATTAAATTAGTAAAATTCGAATCGTAGCAAAAAAAATGTGCGATAGTTTGTGTGGGTTGTTCTTTGCTTCGGAAGCGGCGTTTAGCAGTTTGTCAAAGTTATGTGATAGTCATTAAGCCAAGTCAGAGGCCATATTGGGCGGCTTGAAAAAAGGCCAAGAGCGCGCACACCTGCTGTCGATAATAGGAACTGGGTCCGCTTGACAAGTAGGATAAGATATGAATTCTTCTTGTCCGTGTTTTGTTTGAGGAGGAGCGAGCCAAGTACGTTTGCGGGCTTCGATCATGGGTTATTTGTGACTCTAGACAAGATTAACAGGCAGAGCACGTTAAAATTTTTTACTATTTTTCTCCTTTAACTGAAAGGTTCAATTCATGGCATATTGACCAGACTCTTATAATAGGTTAAGGAATAATGCTATTACTGAAATCCCTGAGGCTGCGATGCTTAATTTTTGTATATATCCTATCTATAAAAAGTTAACCCTGATTATAAATCCACTCTGCATAATAATCTAGTACAGTAGTAAAAAGTATGAGAACGTGTAATTGAGGTTGCAACATCATAGGAGATTTAAGTTTGGCAGCCTCAGTGGAATATAACGAAGTTAATGCCTACTTTTTGGTGTCGGTGCCAACTTACAGTCTATAAAAATAGACTCATAGAACTCAATGGCTCACTTTTAAATAATGGTTTAAAGATAGATTTATTCGTTCAGATCAAAAATAACGTTTGGGTAACTGAAAATTGGGCAGAGCAAGTTGAAAATGTAATACTATTTAAACCTAATTAATCGGGTCAATATTTGGTGGGAACCACGAAGGAACATATATCTTGTCATTGTTCATTGTCCAATTAAGGCACAAAAGTATCTTTCAGTATATTAGTACCTTAGATTTTTCTAGATGTTTGGTTCTCAAATATAGACATAAAAGGAGCATAAATTTTTTTATGGAGTAGAAAGAACTATTTGTATTATTATTCCCATTTTATTTTTAACAAGAAAGTTTTCATATTTTAGTCTCCATGATCTGGCCTCTAACATAATAATTATAAAATAAATAATAATAAACTGGCTCCTGCAATGCAGTTGCTTTACTAAGTCAGAAGCCTATGGAATCATTCAAGTATATTGTTTAATGTATGCGATAAAGATTTATTATTAATTACGTAATAAGTATATCTAACATACCTATTGTTTATTTCACCCAATCTCGGATGAATGTTATTGTTGTCCTGACAGTATCTAATACGTTTGCCAATAGTCAATGTCAGTGATACTGTAGCTTTTATCGAAATACTAATTAACAACCAAAAGCACCTGAACCCGCCACACAGTTAGAGTAATGCTCTTATTAATTTGTTTGTAGCCGGTGTACCTTGCTAGTTGGTGGTGGCTCTTTGAAGCTATGCTTTTGAAAAGCTATTTACCAACTAATTTGTCTTCAATTTTAGATATTTGACATCTTTATCATCACTTCTAAGGCATATTAATGCATACAACTATTAAATACCAGTTCGCCGTAGTAGAGTTCGCTTGATATAGTCGATCACGCCGATTTTTTTTTGTAATAAAAGGTATGTTTTTGATGAGCTTTATATCTCTTACTGGATAAATTATTGTTTCCGTCTTCTTGTTTACCCATACCAGGGATGATACCGACCTTTGTAAACTATCTCTAACAAAATTCAACTATATAAATCAGTTGAATTATTACGCATTTAAAAAATTATTATGGAGTAATGACTTCAAAATAATTCATAATTGTGAATCGTCATAGAGACCCCATCCTGCCTGATGGTAAGCAGTGGTTGCAGTCCAGAAATGTAAAAGCGCTCTATACCGTGAAAGAAGCAGGACAAAAAGCGTTCTCACTCCTGACGGCCTGCAAAATATGTTATATTTTGACCCCTTATCCATAGGGGTAGAGCCCCTTCCATTTGATACGATCCTGGCCCACACTTTTAGCTTTATTCACGCTCATTAACCTTCTCATACACTCCGGTCGCCTACCATCTATATTTGGTCATGAAAGGTAATAAAAACTGATCATAATAAATTTGGGAAGAAATTTAAAAGGGAATCATAATTAAAGGGAAACGCGGACTGCCCTGCCTCTCGGTGTTATCGTTGGACAATATGGCGACATTTCCAGAGACAAAAGGCACGTTAACCGGGGCGTTTACAAAAATGACAGCTTCCAAAAACTGGCTGGCCAGTCATTAATCACTGTCGCGTTTACTCCAACATTTTTTTACGAGTCCCATACAATTGGAACTTGATATGGGCTGTATAAAAACTAAGGTCTTGTCTACATGTCTTTGAAGTCCATTGTTCCAATGGGAGGTTGCCAAAAGATTGATTGGTTGACGACTGATTAAACTATGTCAAATTTTATATTAGGTACACAGAATCCTAACGGCCATATGAAATTCTATAATTTTAAACGTGTTAAGATACGGCTGAATATTCATGTCAAAATCTGTTTTGGTCCACAGAACGCTAAAAGAACTACATGACATTCCATAATTTTTAACTTTATATCGGCTGCATCAAAAAATGGGTCTGGTATAAAAATCTTTAAAATCCATTGTCCCAATATGATGGGTGCCAGAAATTACGACCGCATCAACTATGAACATACTTGCTTTACTAATTATTAAATGTGCGTGGAATGCTAAAAGATGTACAACAGTCCTCTCGCCTCGCGGCTGTGTTACGGAGCGGACGTGTGTTGTATTTATTTAACCACAATTATTAAATTCGCTGGTGCTTCGCCCCTTCACCGTGCCTTTGGTTGTTGCTGCCCTGCTGAGCATTGGAGCACCCTTGTGTCCGGCCGAAGTCTCGGTTTCGGCTTCTCAATCTTTTGCCTGCGCTAAGGAGTTGGTGAGCCGAAGTTAATTTTTTGCTGTCATCTCGGATTTGAACCGGTGACTTTAGGAGCAACGGCGTTTTAAACCCGAGCTACTTACCATCGGGCTACGGAAGCAGTGAGCGGCCACGGCGAAATTTGCAACTACTTGCTACGTGTGCTACGACTATCTGGCGTGCTACAACGAGAGTTCTATTGAGACCTTTTTTGTTTACATTCTTCAACCTCATAACGTAAACAAACAACAGACAAGTTTTGGTGGTGCGTACTTATTGCTATCTTTGACTCATTTATTTATCATACAAAATGCAGCATTCGCCAAAATCTCGCAAAGCATTATTTACAAAAGAATGTAATCTTCGAGGAAGTGTTTCCTCCGATAACCTAAATGTTACCCAACGGAGTAAGAGACCCCGTGAGGACGAAGATTCGGAAAATTCATTTTCTACATTTAGAGAAGAAATGAAAAGCATGATAAACTCATTATTTCAAGCACAACAACAACGATTGGATATCCTTGAAGAACACATGAAAGAAGTTAAAAGCCAAAACCATGATATACGCACTACTAATCGCGAAATTGAGAAAACAATTGATTTCGTGTGTCAACAGCTAAAGGACTTAGACATAAGCATGAAAAAATTAGACAGTGATAGTAAAAATCTCAAGCTAGAAATAAGCTTCATAAACGATAAAATTGAAAACTTGGAAAAAAATTCAATTAAAACATGCGTAGAGATTAGAAATGTACCCAAAATAATAAATGAAAATAAAAAACAGCTTTACGACATGGTTTTGTTATTGGCAAACAATTTAAACATAGAGCTATCTAAAAATGATATCAAAGATGTTATCAGAGGACCGAGCAAGAAGGAAAGTCAACAGTCTGCGATTCAGGTGGAATTTCAAACTAGTCTAGCTAAGTCAGAAATACTCCTAGCTTCAAAAAAATATTTCTTAAATAAAAACAACCCAAGACTATCTGCATCGCACCTTGGACTCCAAGCGTTTAGCACACCAATATTTCTGTCGGAATTATTGTCTAAAAAAACAAAGAAAATATTTTTTGAGGCAAAAAACTTTGCAAAGGAGCACAACTACAGTCACTGCTGGATATCAAATGGCCGAGTCCTTCTTCGAGAAAAAGAAGGATACCCTTACATAATTGTACAGAATCTGGAACAATTAGCGGAATTGAAAAACAGCATCAAGAAATGATATATGTGCACAAAGTGATGGTTGTATCTGACCGAACTTTTTTACTGTATGTTTTGTTATTGTATATTGTTGTATTAACATATTATTTTGGTTGTAAGCTACTAATATTAATAGTTGCTATCAAAATATCCCAAAAACATAACATAATTGTTACTTGTAAATGTTTATTTCAACCTAATACTAACTTTATTAACGTATCTTTATATATAATTAACACTAAAATATACCCCCAGTACACGAATAACACCATGCTAAAACAATTTGATACTAAAAATTATTCAAACATTAAAAATCACAATAAAAACTGTAAATTTATATATTTAATGTATATAAAATCTATATCACCAAATAAGAAATATTATAATCAGAAGTTACAAATGTTCTTCAGTTGTATCTGTTTCAAACTATTTCTGTACCATAAAAAAACGCATTTTGACATGGATATACTACAAAAAGTTACAGCTATATGTGAAATTAAGACAATTAAGACAGTATACATATTATACTCAGACACTATATTGAAAATATTAGTTTTCTTTGTCATTAAAGTCACATGCTTATTTATACTAGATAAGTGCAAGTATCCTAACCAAAATTTCTTTGAAGTTCAACATAATTCATTTAACAGTGGGCTCTATTAAAGAACTTATTAACGATATAGATGATTATGAAGTCTCTGATTCACAAATATGTAACCCTGACGAATTAAAGCTGAAAATTAACAAGTATGACAAAAAGCTATCAATAATTACACATAACATTAGAAGCATTACGCGAAACATAAGGGAATTCTCATTGTTATTGTCTAGGATAGACTTTTTCCCAGATATTATATCTTTAACTGAGTGTTGGCTGTCAGTGGACAGTTCCGTCCCAGTTTTTCAAAACTACACGGCATTTTATACTAAAAACCTAAACAACCAAAACGATGGCATAGTTATCTTTGTTAAAAATGACATTCTGGCTATATCATACGAACCAAATTTTGAGGATGCAAACTGTATTGTAACAACTGTCAACAATAACACAGCTATTGTATCTATCTATAGATCACCATCACATAAAAACATTGATAAATTTTTGAACTCTTTGGAACAAACACTCTGTTCTCTCTCAAATTTCTCTAGCTTGCTATTAGTTGGTGATATAAACATAAATATTGAACGCAACGCCATTGATCGACATGCTTCAGAATACCTTAACCTACTATCCACTTACGGAATCTCGCCCTGTCATAATATTCCAACTCGTGGAAATAGCTGCTTAGATCATATTGCTATCAAAACTAACTTTCAATCAAATACTTTTGTAATACAAACTAATATAACAGACCATTACCCTGTTTTACTTACTTTAAATCAAGATGTTAAGAGAAATAAGGAAGAAATTATCATAAACAAAATTAATTATATTAAAATATCTGAGGAACTAAAACTACTTGATACTAAACCTATACTTAAATCTAAAGACCCTAACAAGGCGACCGATTGCCTTATCTCTATGCTAAATACCATAATTGAAAATAATACTTCAACAAAAACTATCTCGAAACGCAAAACGCCACACCAACCGTGGATCACACCGGGATTAATGAGATGTGTACGACATAAGGATAAACTCCACCTTAATCTTAAAAAAAAACCAGCAAATGAAGTAGACAAAATTATTTACAAAAGATATCGTAATTATTTGTATGAAACTATTAATAAAGTTAAAACTCAATATCAAAAATCACAATTAGAGAGTGCATGTTCTTGCAGTGTTAAGAAAACGTGGGAGGTCATAAATAAAATTTCTAATTATAAACCTATAAAACATAAATGTAGTGAACTGTTAACCATCGGTAACAACCCACAATTTTCTGTAAATGAAATTAATAAATATTTTACAAGCATTGGAGAAAATTTAGCTCAAAAAATTAAAAATGATAATCCTACTAATCCTACTGATAATATTTCCAATCCGATTTCTTCCACAAACAGTTCATCATTTGTACTGTTTGAGACTGACGATGCTGAAATAGAATCAATCATTAGAAATCTTAAAACCGACAGCTCACCCGGTTGGGACAATATTTCTAATAAGCTCTTGAAATACAACATGACAATACTCGTACCACTCATAACACATATTTGTAATCTTTCCTTTGCCACTTCTACTTTTCCATCCTTAATGAAAATATCTAGAACAATTCCTATTTATAAGTCAGGTGATACCAGATCTCCTAATAACTACAGACCAATATCTATTTTGAATTCATTCTCAAAAATACTAGAAAAAGTGATCAACAATAGACTTGTAAAATATCTGGAGGAGAGTGGGCTGCTCTCGCCTAACCAGTTTGGTTTCCGAAGAGGGAGATCAACAAACGATGCAGTGTCAACGCTAACCAACTTTTTGGTTACAGAACTAGACGCAGGACGAAAATGTCTAGGTATCTTCCTAGATCTAGCAAAAGCGTTTGACACTGTTTCTATCCCCATTCTTTTTAAAAAACTGGAAAACATGGGTGTACGGGGGGATCAGCTTAATCTCTTCAAGAGCTATCTAACCGATCGGCAACAAACGGTCAAAATTGAAAACATTGTCAGTGACCCTCTGCCAGTCCGATATGGTGTACCACAGGGAAGCGTTTTAGGTCCTACTTTGTTCCTAATATATGTGAACGACATAGTTAACACCTCTCTAACCAATGGTAGGATTATGGCTTTCGCAGATGACACAGCCCTAGTTTACAGTGGTACTGATTGGACACAAGTTTTCAATGATGCCCACTTTGGTTTCACCAACATACAGTATAAACTTAACTCTAACTTACTTACATTAAATACTGACAAAACTAAATTGGTAACCTTTTCTATCTCTAGCAAAACACAACCTAGCGAAACGTTTGTCATAAAAGCTCATAATGTTGACTGTAATAATACTAATAATAGTAATACATGCACATGTCCAACATTAGAAAGAGTTTCATCAGTTAAATATTTAGGCATTGTCATAGATTCTCATCTGAGCTTTGCTCCGTATATTAATATCTTAACACAACGGGTGCGTAAGCTTATCTCTGTTTTTAGAAAGATCAGACATGTAGCTAGCGTCAAACTTCTTAGAATACTGTATCTTGCGTTGGGCCAATCAATTTTGCTATATTGTGTGAATGTTTGGGGAGGGGCACAAAAAACCAAATTACTCCAACTTGAACGTGCGCAACGTGCAGTGCTAAAAGTAATAAACTTTCTCCCATACAGATATTCGACTGAGCGCCTATATTCGGAATATGGAGTGCTCACAGTTCGACAATTATATATATTGGAAGTCCTGCTTAGACAACATGCCTTATATGACCCGAATAATTTTGTACAAGAAAATTGTAGACGTGCATATTCGCAAATGTCAATTACTCACTCTAAAACTAAATTTGCAGAGCGCTTTTTCCCATTTAGTGGTCCTTATCTATATAAAAAAATAAATAAAATGCTGAACTTACTTAATAAAACTAAACATGAATGTAAGTGTATCCTAAAAGAATGGTTACTTTTAAAGAATTACAGTGACACCGAAGAACTCTTAATTAAAGTTACTTAATATTATAATAACTAATTAACATAAAAGTAAATTATATTTATGTATATTTATTTTCGTATTTGAATTTATGTATATTGTAGGTATTCATGTAATTATTTAAGCCTAATATTTATTAAACTTAACACAGCCTTTAGGGTAGAGAGCATAGATACCTATAAGAACAGGTTAGACCTAGTTTAGGTATTTAAGTGTACCAAATGTATTGTAAAAATGTGTTTTGTTCAATAAACTTTTTATTATTATTATATTAACATAAAATAAATAACTTCTATCAACATAAAATAAATAAATATTTAAAATTATCGACACATTAAAACTCATTTAAAATGTCTTAATAAATAGCCCCGAGGAATAACTTGATACCTAATAAAGTATATTTTACTAATTTGATATTTCCAAATCATAATTATTTCCACTTCAAATATATAAGCCGATTTTCACAAAAATGTACTTACAGTACCTATAGTTGGAAAGCGTAGAATTATAATAATATGTCGACTCCACAAAAAATAGTTATTGAGCAGATACAAATTGAACCAGAACGTTTTTAAAGTCCAAACCAAAAAAAACATTAATAACATGAAATATATATAACATTTTCCTTTTCGATACTGAAATAATATGAAACGCAAACCGAACATTAATTAACTTTCGGCATTAAGGCTTCATCGTGGAAAACATAGGTATTGGAAAAACAAGAGAGGGGAAAAATGGCTGAAAATGTTTTCTTATTTTAACAACACATGGGTGCGCTGGTCGAAACTGATTTTAAACTTCGACTTCTCTCCCTGAATACATTTTGCAAGTAACGTTGAATAATCTAATTCTAGCTAAACATTCAATTTTTTTTTTAAATTGATATAATAACATCGGTTCAGTCTTCCTTGCAATACAACGTTATTATCATCACATTGTAATTGAAATTTATTTATTAAGTGCATATGTTTGAGTTCATATTATTAGTTGATGAATCATAAATGTTTTAAAAACCAACTAGAAAACTTGTCTTACATACATAATGTCACGCCTCTTTCCCGTAGGGGTAGGTAGAGATCACATCCTTCCACTTGCTACGATCTTGGCACACACTTTTAGCTTCATTCACACTCATTAACCTCCTCATACACGCCCGTCGGTTTAGGGTACTCTTGACCTGTCCTTGTCTTAGTTTTACTATATGGTCATTTTATTTATTGTTTAATTATTTGTACGGTAACAAATCAATCAATCAGCTAATAGCCCGGTCCAAAATTAACTGCATAACATATTATTTCTCGAATTGTCGGTCCAAGATAAGAAATGGAGCAAACATTACTATGTTTGCTCCATTTCTTATCTTGATTTCTACAGAAATAAAAAATCTTTTCATGCCATATCGAGGCGTGATCTTCAGAACCCTCAGAATGTTTGTATACTATTGAGTTAATTTTTTTATCAGATTTCTCGCCGTACAGAAAAAAGAGGACATTTCACTAATTTGAGCTATTCATCTCAAGGAAATCGTTTTCCTCAGGATTATTCGTCATTCATGAATAGATGTTATCTAGGGCGTGCTTTGCCAAAGAAAAATGTTAATAAACTTCTTTGCGTTACAAAGAGCTTATCAAACCCTGTCTTAAAGTTAGGCTTGCCATAATATATTTTTACAAACTGAAAGATACACTATTGCGGATCAAAAAATAATATTACCGAACCAGATGCCTAAGCCAAACCCTTTAGATTAGACTACATAGATACATTAACGCCTGATTTCCCGAAGGAGTAGGCAGTGGCATCTTACACGCCCACAATTCGCCTACTATATAGTTGATCCCATGTAATAGGTGGCGAGTCTATTGCCGCTTACCAGAGCCTCGTATGATCGGCAGGTGCACCACTTGCAGGTGAGGTTGGTTGGGGCTCCTTAGGTCTTGGTAGGATCCCTATACACCCTTTAGACTAATACTAAGAATGTAATTGTTGATACATGTTTTTTAATTAACTTAACCTAGTATATTTCTTTCATATTAATGAGTACTGGACTTCGATATCCATTACACACTGAGCTTTTACTCTTCTAGAAAATCTGAAACATTGTCTATAGTTCAACTTATAATGAAATGTGGTAGAGCTCTGCGGCATGTATATATTTGTGTTGTTTGGAAAGTTTTCGGTCTGCTAGGGTGATGTATAATTCAAATTGTTTCTCAGATAGCTCATACGCTACCTATATGTGGATAGCTAACAAGTTTAGATTTAGTCAGACAGCCTATTTAGTTACGGTTGAGTTTAGACGGATTTCATTTGTCTATCATAATATTATTTCAAAAATAGTTGTGGAAATCAGTATAAGATTAAGATGATGATAATAGAAGTTCAATTGAAACGTTTTGATTTATTTTATGTCAAAAAATAATTAAATACTTGAGTATATACATGTTCTTATGTCTTCGCCTATCACATTAAATACATGACTACATACACTATCTATTTCAATTGGATCTGGATACTTGTCGTGATAGTATATATAATCTTTTTGTTTGATGGAATTATTCTTATATGTAATGACTCACATAAAGTACGTTTGTCTTACTTTTATATACCTACAATGTAACTTCAAATATAAGTACCATATATCAAGTTGTAGGATATTAAAGTTTTAATATAAAGATGAATTCCTATCTGCCATGAATCTCTGATTTTATTTGCGTCACTCGGTATTCCCCTGGCTGCGCGATAGCAAATACAGGATTATGTGTTTTACACGTAAGTTGGTATGTATGAAGTATTATTTATTCTCTTGAACCGTCATGTGTCGGTGGTTCACACGAGATATTTACCGACTGATGTGTATGCCCTGAGATGGTTTCAGGTAGGGATTGCCATCCCGCAATTCCGAGGATACCGCGCAAAGGAAAATTTGATTTTACTGTTAGTGTTCCGAATTTCGAACTATTTAATAATATGTAGGAGATGAGGTGATTAAAACCTCTTATTTAATAGAAGAGCTTGATTATAATCTTACCAGTCATAAATAAATCTGATGGTTGGTGGTTGCGGTCATCTAGTGGAGGTGTTAATTTTTTCATCGCATATATATTCTTATCAGATATACGTCAGAGATTAAAAAGACTACATAAGTAAAGAAATGATTTTTCTACATATTTTGTATCATCTTTCAAAATGCGCGGGATCCGCAATTGTTCGGGATTTGAAAAAAATTCGCTCGCTCGCGAATCGCTGCGAATTCGACTCCACGTAATCTTGTCTGCCCTATCCTAGAGTGTAATTTAAGACCGCGTAGGCGGGAAGAGGCGAGGCGGCCCGCGGCTGAGGCTGGCCAACGAAACCGGCCAGCAAGCCAAAAATGCGGTGGTGAGCGAAAACCATCTGCGATGATAGGCTCATGTGGGACCACCTGCTTGCATGCTGCATGCCTGCTGGCATACTGCATGCCTGCTGGCATACTTCATGCTGCATGCCTACTTTAATGCTGCATGTCGGTTTGCATGGCATACTTGCTTGAGTAGGCGTTTTATACTTTGTGAATTTATATTTTGTGCTAATTTAAATTCACTAAGTATGCGAAAATTATAAAAAAGTTCATGTGCCATTGCCAATTAAAAGAACAAAAAATTTGGCAACCCGACATATACCCAATAGGAACAGAAAAATATTGTGACGTCATAACTCAGGTCTATAATAATAATTGTACTAATGAAAGTATTTTCGGGTAGCCGAGACACTATAAACAACATTTATTTGTAAATTTATATGATAACTATAACGTAAGAATAATCCAATCCAGCAAATAGGACTGCTTGACGTACCCGCGGCTGATAGCTGTTATTATTTTAAACACCTCTAATTAGCCTCTAATGGCCTAGATTGGCCATTGTGTTTCAATATTCATTGTAATCTGTAGTTTTTAAGTTATTTGGTCAATAAAGAGTATATCTATCTATCTATCTATCTCTAAAAGCAATTTGGTAGAAATTTCTCCGTCAAAAACAAAAATTCTTTGCAAAGATCACTCGCTCTCAGACTAGAATAAGGTTGTTTACGGAGGCGTGCATTTGATGCTTTCACGGGACAAAACGGTGCGCTCTTCTGCCACGGTGAATGTATAAAATGTTCCGTTGTTCAACCTTGTCACTCCGAGACATTTTACAGCATTCTACAATGAAATGACTGCTCGTAGAGGGTAAATTCTAAAATGCGTGATATGTTCCAAGATTTGTTTTCTATTCCGCTGGTATATCTTTTTTTATAGGTTTTCTTAGGTATTTGTTATGCAGAAACGTGTACTGCATAAGTTTAAATCATAGCGTGATAAATGTATCAAATATAATTACGTTGTAGCTTATGTGTTTATGTATACTATGTATTGATGTAAGTACTCTAAGATACAAGTATATATTTGCTAAAAAGAAGCCCTGCTCTGTGGAAGCGATGATAAAATATCACACTATCGTACGCCTAAACGGCCTACACATTTAATTAAGCTTTAGTTAAAAATTAAAACAGCTACGACATTAATTATGCGTTTCCATTTCTCGACAAACCGCGCACATTTTGTGAAGGGTTGTTAGAAAGGGCTCCACACGCTTTTGTTCATCTAGAAGGGCAATTAGTGCGCACTTCACACCTAATTAGCACTATCGCAGTATTTCAAACGACTCGGGTATACGTTTATTGTGGCTGTGCTTAGAATGTATAATTAAATGAGTTAATTCAGTTTCTGTTTTCTTTTACCCACGACCTTTCGAGGCCTTTCGGGGGGGTGGGTGTAAACAGAGGATTTACATATAGTTACAGGTAGTTAGATTGTTTTTAGGAATCGATTTGTGTGGATTTACATGTTTGTAAAATAGATAGAGCGTATAATTTTGCATTATTCAATGTTTCAAATGGATTTTAAGCTGTCCAACATTTTATATGGGGTCATAATATTTCCTTAGGATTAAGGAAGTAGGATTTTTTTTAAAGGAAGGAAGTCGAATACTAAATATATGCCTAACCGACATCGATCGATCTTAAGCCACATATTCCCTAAAAAATTGGTCTTCATAGACAGACAGACGTAAAACAAAATGATCTTACAAGAGTCCTTTTTTTATTTGGTACAGAAACTTAAAAACAAACCAGGTAAAACAGATCTTCAATATCTTATTCGTAGTTTGACTGAAAGTAAGATACAAATACAAACACGGGAAGTAGAACGAACTTTAAAGAGAAATGACTTTAAACAAGAAAAGCGAGAAGACCCTTTTAAAAGGAAACAAAAGGGAGCTATCGGAAAGCTAGTACCGAAATGTTTTCTTTTTAAACAGCGGGTCCCACACCGGACGGCGCGGGTCGGATAAAGCCGCCATTCAATTGTACTTTTTGCTTCATTACACCGTGTTCTAGAAAGGCGTTAAGTTTTTTAAGCCATCTGTTTTATGAAACATGACATTTTTTTAAAGTAAATAATACTATAGAATTGTGAAATGTCTTTAAATTTAGATGATGAACGGATGACCGGTCAATGTTATTAGGACCACGTAAACAGGCCGCCTGTCGATAGCCCATTAGCGTGACCCATAAGTCTTCAAATCCAAAGGGTCTGGGGTTCAAACCCCGGTGCTTTATTATCGCTTGTTCCGTGCCTCAAAAAATCACGTTAAGCCGTTGGTCCCAGCTGTCATGAACATCTATGGCAGTCGTTGTTAGGAAGTCAGCGCCTTTTAACATCCTGACAGCTGGTTCACCCATAAAATGATGTTTCCCTCTGGGTTGCGGAGGTCAGACGGCAGTCGCTTCATGTATTAACTGAAATGCAGTCAAAATATGGTTAAAGCAGTGATCAGATTTTGGACCCTAAACTTAAATCTAGGGCAACAACTACCATAGGTCACATTAGCAGTTCATGGGAAGGGCCAAAGTTTAGCAGTGGACTCTGGGCTGCTGATAATAGTATTATACAACACGACTTAGCCAGTAAATGCTCACCATACGTCCACTTGTTTCGGCTTCTGCAATAGTATCTGAATCTGAATATCTCTCACCGCAGTTCGCGAAAGCATGCTCGTACTTTGTTGTTGGACGTTGATGGGCTGACATGGTAATGATGATTTACTCGATCCTCGTTATGGCTGGGGGTCTCTAACAGATTATAATTCAGTTTGTTACATTATGATCTGAGGTGTGTGTGTAAGCTTGTATCGCTTTAACGCTTGGATCTTTAGTTTGTATTTAAACATTTTGGTGTATAGGGGTCCTACCAACATCTTAGGAGCCCAAGCTAAAACTATATGTAAACTTATGTGTAAAAATTGTTTACTGATTTGAATACTGTTTATTGTTTATGTGTATTTATGTCTAAATAAATTTTATTTCATTTCAAGCCAACTTCACTTGCAAGTGGTGCACCTGCCGATCAACAGACGAGGTTCTGGCAAACGTAACAGTTCCAGGTAAGTGGCAATGGGCTCGCCACCTATTACGTGGGACCAACAATGAAATTGGCGAAGTGTGGGCGTACAATTTGCCTCTGTCTTCCCCTTCGGGGAAACAGGCGTGAAAGTATGTTTTTTAAAGAACCAGCTAAGTTAGGAAATAATATGATCTACATTTCACCCAAAATGAAAAGCGACTGCAGTTTATGTATATTTCATCCAAAAGATTATTTAACGCGTTGCTGATATTGCTTTGTAGCTGAAGCAAACATATTTACCTAATGTCGAGTGCCTCATTGTATCCGGAAACCACTTTATTAAAGTCAACGTGACTGTTGGGAAGACAGCGAAGCGAAGTATATTTGCAACAGTCAATTCGTATGCATAGCGTTCTTCTCGTGGACCGACTGGTATTACGTGGAACAAACACGAAATTTTAACTCAAACCAGCTAAGGCTTGTGGAAACAAAGCACCTTTTACGCTTATCCAAAATTGCACTGTTTTGTTTTACTACAGTCCATCGGGACCTTTTAGGAGGATGTAACTCTCTAGAGGCGTAATATAAAGTGACTCAATTCTATAAATAAATGAGTGCACTTAATTCGTATTATTTTCACATGTTAAAAGTGATTTATTGCTTCTCTATAGCAACAATTGAAATTTTACTAGCTCTCATAATTTCTGTAGCCGGAAACCATTATTTACATAGACTTAAGTATTGATATGCAGCCAGATATCACAATATTCTAATTTCTTTCATTAGGATATAAAAACTTAAAATTACTCTTTTTTGGCATTATACTGAAAACTTTAAGTGAAATATCTTTGCATAATACGATTTAAATTAACGTAATTTATCGTGCATTTTAGTTCATTGTAAAAAAATTGAATGAATGGCTTTAATACCATGTTAGTACTAAAAATGCATGCAAATGTTTTGCAATATTGAACGCCTGAATAATCTTATTATGCTCTCAGGAGCTTTGGGTAAAGCCTAGGGTAGGATTTGGCAGCAAACACTATATAGGTGTTGTTGCACAAAATATGTTTGAGCAAGTAAAATGAAAATAGTGTTCGCAATTTAGCCACCCAAAGGTGCATAAATGCAGCATTGTATTTTTTTATAGCAGGCATTTGGGTCTTCGGGATTTTGTCGCTTATCTACAAGCTTAGGTACTTTTGCTTGCACACCAACAAAATTAACAACTGTTAAATTTGATAGAAAAGTGCTTTATGGAAACTATAATAATAATATGAGTTTGGTAATGTATTATGCCTATAATTTTTAAAAGGTTTGAAAAGATCAGGCCGGGATGAATTATTTGAGAGCTAATATGATATGGCACAGGGCAAATGTTTGTTTTTATGAATAAAAATTATTGTCTCTGTGTGGGTGTTTTCTAAGCATGTATTTGTATAAAAGTAGTAGTACAAAATATATAATAAAAACTTGACAACGTCGAAATGAAAACTATAAGAAAAAAAATAACTACACTACTTACTAGAACTTACATTCAAAAAATATGGCACGCCAGAAGACTCCATCCTATTAATAACAACTTTTGTCACTGAAGTAAGATTTAATTAATTTTGAAGAATTATAATATATCATATCACCATAATACGTTGATGAGACATCGCGGCTGTACAAAACCAAAACCTAGCAAGAGACATATTTTTAAGACACGTTTTTTGAATTGAATATTTCCATAATAATTACAAGTAGTAATACAAAACGTGTTTCAAAAAAATGTATCTTGCTAGGTTTTGGTTTTGGACAGCCGACCGATGGCAGCTCAAACAAACCAGAGTACTTACTTAAAATAAATAACACTGTTTTATGTTACTAACTTGTGGAGTTTCTGAGCTCTACCAACATTAGGTGCACTTTCTTAACATATCGAGAATAACTCGAAACTCGTACCATTATAGCCATTAAGGACTATAGTATTGCTATTTTCTGCAGTAGAGACCACGTCTCGGTAAGCGCAGTGTAGGACGTCCTCCGGCTAGGTGGAGCGACGACATACGCAAAACGGCTAAAAGCGGTTGGAGACGAAGAGCTGAAGATCGAGTTCTGTAGCGTGCCATAGCAGAGGCATTTGCCCAGCAGTGGACAAATGTAGGCTGATAATGATAATTATGATAATGATGATCTGATTGAGTCTACATATCATAATTACTATAATTTTTTTGTATATGTATATGTAGTTTATTAATAACACATATTTAATTCTATGTAAGTTTATATGTTTTCTTATTCGTACTGTCTATACTTTTCTGGTAACCCAAAGGTTAACTGGTAAAGAATGCCTTGCAGCATTAAGTTCTCCTTTTTTCGCATTAATTCGATAAAGTTTAAATAAATAAATGATTGCTATTTTCAAAGCATTCAACAGTATACCCTGATAGCTTCCACATAAAGGAAATAAGCATGGTATAATTAAAAAATATATGAGACATCCATTACAGAGTACTTAAAACAAGTACCCAGTACGGCACAATAGCGCGGTTAGCGTTAGTGAGCTTTCTGCACATCGCACTAACAAAAGCATTCCAGCCAAGCGAGAGGTTCGTACCCAATGTATGGGATTTATGTGAACGTGAATATTCTCTTAATTATGCTGTAATATGCAGAGGTAATAAAGATAGGATTGCTAAATGAGGAAATAATAATATCCTGACTTTTTCATCCTGTTTTATTCACCTCGAGAGTTATTAAGATTGAAGTTTTACTTTATAGTTTTATTTTAGTGCACTGTTTTAAATCATAAAAGTACATAGATGTTTATAATATCAGGTAACTAAGGGACACTTTTAAATAGCTACCCTACTATATAAAACGGTTTTATTATGCAATGCTGTAAAAATGTTTTTATAGCAGTTGTTAATTTTGTTAAAAACTTTTGTTTTCAAATTTAAACCACTTATTCATCATCCTTCTGCCCTCAGTTTACCTCAAGTCAACACAGAATGTCTTTTGCTCATTAACCCCTTTTTGAATTTAAACACTCAAAACTTGCATAATTTTGGTACAAAATGTGAAGATCTTCAATATTACGTATATGCCGTAAGAAAGCCCTGTGAGGTTATATACTGACAAATCTCTCAAAAATGTTAAAATGGTTATTAAATTTGGAAATAAATATGAATACTTTAGCGTGTCTTTCCAACGGAATTGTATTCGCACGATCTTGTAGGTTCGGCATTTTTATGCGGGCTGTCAAAAGGTATTTGTACAGGCTGTCAAATGTATGAAAGTTTGGCGTGCCATCACGCTATACCTCTTTTATTGCTTTGTCTGCTGAAAAAAACCTATATTTATCAGAATATAGCCTCATGATAACATTGTGTTCATTCATATGTGTATAATCGCGTAAATAGGAGAAAACACAGATATTTGTGGTTACTTTGGATAATTACATCACAAGTTTTGATCATTCATTTTGAACTAGCTGACCCGACAGATAGTTAGTTGCCCCGTCTTTTTGAACTTCATTCTGTCGATTGCGCTAACAGTCATACACTTAGGTTGGAATCAAATGTTTATATTGTCAGAAATATATTAAAAAAGTGACATAAGAAAAAATTATAGGGTCCTTAAGTTTGTTTTAATATTCTCTATTCACTTTCCCTAATTTTAATTAGTATAAGTACAACTCTTGTACCGACAATAATCATAACAATAAAAGAAGAATTATCTAATTAGACACAGACGTTTGAAAGTTATGCACGTACATACATTTCGGCAATCCCTTTCTATTCATGTCGATATAACTAATAAAGAAATGAAGATTATCAATTCCTAATCAACGACACAATTTTTCAGATTCTCGAAATAAATCAGATTAGATAATTGAATCCTTTGAAGTAGTGTGACATTAGCTAGCAGTTTCTTGCAATAGGATTGTAGCAGTTTAATTAACGCTATATACCCCGACCACGTAGTGAAGGCAGAGCGTTGGTTGCGGCGCACCGCCCGCTCAAAGCTTTGCTCGCGTTCGACCAACAATTAGCGTAATAGACGTATGCTGACCTCCATAATGATTGTAAATCTGTGTCTAGTGCCTACTACTAACTGCAAATATGAAAGCGTTCAGCTCTCACTTGTTGATAGCACGTATAGTCTGTGAGTGTATATTAATATAAATAAGTAAATATAAGCGGTAAGATTACAATTGAACTTTTAAAGACAAAAGTACAAAACTAAACGCACAACTTTTCGGATGTTTCCGATTTCATTCGTAACCCTATCACTAAGCCTCTGCTGTTCGTCTGTCTAACTGTCAGCGGGGTTTATGTATCCCATTAGATAACCGTAACCGATAAATAATCAAAATGCTAAAAATGATGTATTTAGATTGCAGTTTTAACAACTTATATTACTTTTAAATTAAAGAAGAGCAACGTACAAGAATGGTGTTTTATCGGGTGTACGCTAGTGCGGCCTCCTTTGAGTGCATGTCTGAATAGTAGGTTTTATTACCTGCATAATGACAATACGTTAATTCATCCAGAATCAAATAAATTACGGATTAATCTTTTACACTACGTTCTGCCTGCATGGGATTCGGTTTAGTGTTTATTGTAATTTATCTGAGAATTATGAATTTTCCGCTGTTATAGTATACCAAGTGGGTTAATCCAGGCCATTTCAATCCAAATTTCAACTCCATTCAGCCGTTAAAGCGTTATTTAGGGTACAAACATCAAGCCAACAAATTTACTTTCAATTTATTAGTAACATACAAAGCCTATATATTATTTAAAGTATATCTAAACTCGCTGGCCGCTGCTAAGATTTTGCGCACTAATTTGTGGTTAACTAAATTATCACATATTAACTAAATACTTACAACTTGCATTTAAGTCTAAGCAAACGTAAGGTAACTGACAATTCTGGTTTCTGACATATTTCGGTTGTAAAATCTTAAGTAAAACAGTAGGTACACAAGCATTTTATTCTGGCAATTTGAAGTGTATTTTTGGTAAGAAACCAATTAATAGTACTATTTGTTTGTACATTACTTTTGGACAGTTTGTTGCCAATGAGAGACTGCAAAATGTGAACTTTAATGCACTTCTAGTCTAACTCCACGGCAAACTCAAACCTTGCGTATTTATTCACTAATTAGTTTCCAATTGACATAATTACACAATTTCGCCATGACCGCTTGGCGAAACACACAGCCTATGAACGCTTGCAATAGGGGTAATAAAAGTGCGTTGCCAACGGTAAAGATTTCTAAAGTAACCGTTACACGCCATTTTGAAGAACCAGAAGCTTAACTATTTCAAACCTAAGCTTCAATCTCATAGACACAAAATAACTATACCAACTGTCTGATTCTATATATTCCTGAGCTGATAATGGTTTAATCAGCACTATGGTATTTAGAGCGAGCATGAAAGCAGCTCAAAGGGCTTGCTGTAGTGGCCTTGCACAAAGCGTTACCAGAAATTCGAGGAGCAATTACTTCTCTGGGCGCTCTATGTTCATGGTAATTGATATTCATCTGACAAACAAGGATTTGTTTGGTGTTAGATTATTATACTATTGGTCAATAATATTAAAAACAATACCTACAAAAATTTTATAAAGTTTAGTAGCTGCTATTATTTTTGGTTATGAATTTTGTTAAGAGATAGATTTGTTTTTTTACTTTTTTTATTTTAAAACTTACTAAAAATATCTACCAAACTAACAACAGTACAGCAACAACAGTCAGCTACGGGTCAAGAGTTTAACATTTTTACGCATTTAATGAGTCGCAATAAAAGTCAATTATTGTTTTGAATATAATAATATGTTACACTTATCACGAGGAGATAGTTACATAACCTACTAATATACAATACTAATTTCTCCTTTAATAAATTTATTGAAGGCGATATTAAGTACGATTATCTATTTGCTGTTAACGTTCATAGTATCATTATACTTTGTTGGTCAAGCCACTCGTTAACAGAATTTAGATACATATAATATACGCTCAACACATATTAAAAACATGCTTCAATGTACTTTATAATGCTATACATTATTTATTATATTCTTTATTTAGTGTCCATAACATAAGTTCTTGATGATACTTATCTTGAAGCTAAATGATTGGTATAATTATTTAGTTCCAAGTTAGGTTAATTATTATTTTGACGACCGATATGACGTGATGACGAGTATACCCGCACTTCGCTCCTGAGGTCGTGGGTTCGATTCCCACGCAGGACAAATCTTTGTGTGCATAAACATGAATATTTGTTCTGGTCTGGGTTTTCTCTTATGTACCCATATCAAGTATGTATGTACAATAAAAAGTATATATAAGTATATGTTTATCCGTTACTTAGTATCCATACCACAAGTTCTTAATGACACTTATCTTGGAACTAAATAACTGGTGTAATTGTCAAAAATATTTTATTTATTTATTATTACTATTATATGTAGTTAGTATGACAGTAAAAAAAAAATTATAATATGAAGTTAATGTAGTTAATCGTCATAGTAAATGACGGCCGCTCATACTCAACAGTTCAGCTGCCGAAGTTTTAAAACAACCATTACCGGTTACGCTAAGTTTTTAGTTCGTTCTAAAGTAATTCAAACAGGATCTTTGGCGGAAATAAAATGATTACGGCGTTCACAACAACTTTAGCGGTATAGTTCTCAATAAAAGCTAATAGCTCTCATGTACTATCAGACCTTAAGGTCCAGTCGGCGTCCGCAGAGGTAAGAATACAAGACAATAATATTGAAAGTGTATGAATTGAAGAATATATATATACAATTATACATACATTCATACTCCCACATATTATTCGCCCACACTTCGCCAATTTTCTAGGTGGTCCCACGTAATAGGGGGCAATCCTATTGCCGCTAACCGGGCACTGTTATGTTCACCAGAGCCTCGTCCGTTGATCGGCAGGTGCACCACTTGCAGGTGAGGTTGGCTTGGGCTCCTTAGGTCTTGGTAGGATCCCTATACACCCTATATTGGGTTCGATGTTTTTTGTGCGTACAAACATGAATATTTGTTCTGTCCTGGGTGTTTTCCTTTGTATATTAACTATGTATTCACAAATAAAAAGTTATAAATATATCTTTATCAATTATTTAGTATCCATAACACTAGTTCTTAATGATACTTATATTCGAACTGAAATAATTGGTGTAATTGTCTAAAAATATTTATTTATTTAGATTTATGAAGATCTTACAAAGTCACGGTTAACTGTGTTTTTCACCTGGAAGAACATCGCGTGTGGATAACTTCAATAGACAGACGACATAAAAGTAAAATAAATCTATTATATTTACTGAAATAAAAAGGAACTATAAAGATTTTGTAAGTGTCATTGTCATTGGCGGCGGGGAGCCGGTGGATGCAGGCGGCAAAGGAACGACCTACGTGGAAAGCAATTGGGGAGGCCTATGTTCAGCAGGTGACTTCAAATGGCTGATATGATGATGATGATGATGAGGTGTCATTGTTATTTATCTCGATCTAGGATAGGTGTTCTCAATGTATGAAATTTTATTTTTCAGTATGAGCCCGCTTATTGCATCTACTTGTACAGTACAGTATAATAATGTATAGCAAACAACAAAACGTAATTAACTAAAGGATGTTTGCAATAGTAAAATCTGCTTAGCCTGAAACTAGAAACTCTTTTGTAAAAACCTAGAGCAAAATTTATTTATTTAACAATTCCCATTCGTAGTGGAAATTGTTACACGATAGTCCTGACTACACAAGGGCTTTGGCCCGTTGCCCAGGACAATTAGCGTGATAGACACAACGTCAATGCCCCCCGATCTTTGACTCGATCCTTGACCGTTTTCACCTTTTGTTTTTAACTTTCGCGTCAGCAGCAATTAGGCTGTGATTAATGGAAAAGAAAACTGGCTCTTAATCACTTTGATGGGGCGTTCGATGAGGGATACTTTAATTGTATGGCTATTCAGTTATATTATACTGATATTTTGTACGAAACAAAAATAAATCTTGTTTCAAAACCACGCTGATTTTGTTATTTTTATTCAAGCAGGAAATATAGCGTATATGTAGGAACTATATAGTTTTTTTTTCACTTTTGTTGTGAAGCTACCCCCATATAAAGCTAAATTGATACTAACGCGTCATCTAAAAATTTGCTCTTGTTACCGGAACACAGTTTTTCTGGCAACATACTTTATTTTTGAGTATGCTGGGTTCAGGCACCTTAATAGATAGATCTACTGCAAAAAAGAGTCAGTTCTAGATTTTAGTCAAAAGCGCGCTTGACTATTAAACCACGAGGTGATGTAAAGACTGCATTAGACAAGCTGTAGCCCGAACTTTCACCTGCGCCATAAAAAACAAAATATCTTATTTTTATTATCGTTCAGTTTCTCATAGGTAGGTATATATACGAGTATGTTACATAGGTATAGGTATACATAGTTATCGGTGTACATAGGTATAGGTATACACATAGATATATATGTGTACAAGTGATTAATTATCTTTTGCAAAGCAAAGAATCACTTCTCTACGGAATTCAAATTAGATCAGCGGTGTTCTTTTAATTTTAACTACAAAATAAAGTGTGTAAATAATCAAAATAAAGAAAAGAAAATAACATTAATAATATTCTTCTTATATAACATGTAAAAACTTTTTTACTAACACATAAAAAAAGTAAAGTGAATAAACTAATGAATACAAGAAAAAAATTCCAGTGTCCCTATTAATGGATTTCAGCATATTTCCTTTACCTGTCAAAGGGGAGAACGGACTAACATCCGTACACAAAGTCCTTGACGTTTATTTGTTTGGAACACCAAAAAGACTTCTGAATTCAGTCGATATAATCCCGTACTGACCTACTTAACTTCAACCCGATTACGAGCGCATTTGCCATTGAAAACCTAAACACGAATCATCTTAAAACGTTCCCAAGCAGTTCACCGAAGGGTAAAGAGCAGGTGGCGATCGGAAAGTCGAAAGCACTCACCGAGACTAATCCAGGAGATTCGCACAAAGCCCCATTACGTTGATTGATTCCCATCGCTGCCCTGGTTACAAACACAAAGGTCTGCAGCAATTTGGTAGAGCTTTCAATTTGCACCGAGCCGCTCGGGGCAGTCTCAATTTGTGGTGCATGGACCGTTCTATGGACTATGGGCCGGACGGCAGTTTCCCTTTTCCTTAGGTACATTTCCTATTTGCCTTTCTGCTATCGTTCAGGTTTTGGATACAAATTACCTTTACAAGTCTTATACGATTTCTCGTATTCATTTTATAAATGAAAACAAATGACAAAACTAGTATTTTTTTTTGAAAATCAATTCAATTAACTCTCTGTATGTATATACTTAGTTTTAGCTACACAATATTTAGCATAAACATTCATTTATTAGTCACGTCATACAAATTTACAGAATTATCTCTCTAAGGTTCACCCTTATTTTTGTCTAAATTGACAGGACTATATGTAATGTAATTGTTGAAATAGAAATAATATGCAGAATAACTTTAACTTTAATTTATTTTCGACGAGACACATTTACAGAGCTTGAAGACCAATGCAAAACAGGAAGCGGAAAACAGTCTTACAAAAGGTCGAGAGACTAAACCATAATGCACTATTCTATGATTACATACGAATACAATATTTCACTTAGTTTCTCCCAATAGATCATAGATGGCGCAACGTGTATCAATAAGATTATAAATTTACCAAATTACAACAGTAATTTAGGGCAGAAACAATAAGACTTAGGTGGTATATCAATCAACAACAATGTCGAATAAACCCGGAGAAATATATAATATTATTTACATATATTTGCCTCTTGGTTAGACGTATCAAACGCCGTCAAAGTCTATTCAAATTAAGCATAGCACATTCTTTCATAAAGGGCGTACAATCATTGTATGTGTCCATACTGCTTCCAATACTCATATTATTACACAACTGTAGATATTCGATATACAAATAACAATGTGGCGTCAACTGGAGGTGAATATTAAACAGGGTGCTGTGAAATGCATGACATATTCGACTCTCCCGACTGATTGGACCCACTGATCTACGTATGCAAAATACTATTATAGATTTCTGTCAATAACACCCCTTTATTCTGGTCTGGAAAAAGCGAATAAAGTTTTTTAATATATGTTTATGAACCCATATTTACCTGTATGTATCTCATGCAATCAGATATTTAAAAAAAATTATAACCATTTTTTAAATGAAGTCGTGAAGTAAATTTTTGAGAGTACTATTTAAAAAAATGATTTGATTAAGAAATATACTTCAATGGCTCTATTAAATCTAAAAGCCCTGCCACACATCTGCTTCCGCTAATCCGCCAATTCGTACTGCCATACATGGCAAAGGCATGACTGTCCACCTCCCTCTCATTGTGGTATGCAAGTGGAGGCCTAAGGCATTAGTGGAACGTTACCTGAGATGATAAGCTATTTTAAGAGTTGATATCCCAAAAAAAATAATTAAATTGCGTAAGTACACTTCATTGTTATTTGTAAGGAATTTTGTTAAATAAGCACTAACACATATTTATTAAGAATAGCTAAGACACAAGTAATTAGGTTTACTTAGTTTAGGTAGATAAAACTTTAATTAACTGCATTACTAACCCAATTTATGTTCGTAAAATAATGTAATTAGGCTAGTTATTATACAGAAGTAAATTATTATTATTGTATTATTATTTATTTCTATACAAACTTTGCTCCTATAAAACTAAATCATTATTTCCAAAAAACTATGAGCTTAAAGCGTCTAAAGATTTTAGCTATGTAATAATAGAACAGTCAGTCAGTTACGTCTTCCTGTTTAGATAGATAAATAAGAAGTAAGGTACAAAAAATAAATTAAAATGCTGATGCTCCGGATTAAACTTCGAGTAAGTAAAGTTCCCTGTACAGGGATAGGTGTGAGCAAAGCTAGTTAATAGGTATTATTGAAACGTGAATGATCCGGCGGCAAGGCGGATGTCACGCTCGGATCTACCTAATTTTCGCTCTGACTGAAAATTAAAGAAGTCCCACGCGAATCCAATTTCACGGGAGCGGTAATCTCATTAGAGACGTCTGGCTTTCATTAACATTTATACGATTTCGCGGCGGGAACTTGGCGGAGCGATCTCGGTGGCCTTTCCGAGGGCTCTCAAAGTCGGATGCACTAATTTAGGTGCGTAGGTCTTCGATGAAGCAGTACCTTATTATGTATTACATTATTAGGAACTTATTGCTTTACAAACTGTTACCTAGTTATTTATGATAGTGATATAATTTTATTAAATTAATTTTTATTTACATATATTAATCGTTTTATTAGCTCCTCGTGAAAAGTTTAAAGAGCTTTTATTAAAAGTGAATTCAAGCCTGTAGTAAGTATAACTAATTCTCTGATAGAACCTTAACTCATATTATTATTATTTAATGGTAAATTTTAATAACATTTAACTGAAATCCAGCCAAATCTGTTTACACCAGTGAGCAGACCCGGGGCCCTAAGCTTAAGTATAGAGCAACCGAGATAATGCCAGGATATGATGATAAGGAATTACAATTACATAATTAAAAAAAAAAAGCTTTTCGAAAAGGACTCGAGATAAATTAAGGAAGAGTCGAACACTATCAAAGATTTTATTTTTGCCATATTCTTTTAGGCCAGAAGGGATAGTAGAGATTAGATATAAAATTTTCTTGGCAGTTGATAAAAGAAAATAAAAAAAATACAAATCAACAGATTCAACAACTTAAATCTAGATGTTAAATCTGGATATATTCCGGTCACAAGCCTTATTAAAAAGCAAAAACTCGTAACAGGAAAAAGTATGCGTAAACATTGTTTATAAGAAATGTTATTAGAATATTCATCTCTTCAGGGCATCTATAAATAAATTTTAACAACAGTAGATTATTATGTCGATCATAATAAAATATTGTCACCGAACGTCAACTGAACTCGCAGGAGCTATAAAGTGAACTGATGTCTCTAATGCATTTTGAAGAATACTTTTGAACCATTTTATTCAACACCTTTAGAGCTTAATCGATTTCATAAATTTATTTATGTGTTTCCGAAATACTTTACTAGATAGAGCCTTACATTTTTAATAGAAAATGTCTGAAACTTCGATTTAAAATTTACTTTCTTCGGCTTATATTCGAAATTAAAAACTGTTTCATAGTATAATGTGAGTCCTAAAATATGTCCACTGTCCGTCTCCGGCATTCTCTTATAAGTGAAGGTAAGACGGAATTGGGTCTTTCATCATAGAAGTACGAGTTACCAGCATGTAAAGTAATATATAATGGTGGCCCATTAAACAACCAGCAATATGGTCCCAAAGTAATGTGTAAAAAATGCTTGCTCTGAATTCAGTGTAAGAATTTTGCTTGAGCAATTGCTCGATTTAATATTCCACACTAACAGTAACTTATCCAAGAAATGACCTCGCTTGCTAGAGAAACGCTTCTTACTTTCAGTGATCATTCACGATTACCAATTTCCGTGGCACACCGATGGGGCCACCTCCATATACGACTTCAATTTACTGTATTCTCCATCTATCTTTTAGAGCTACTGAAACGCTCGTTCATGATATTCTGATAGTTGAGTGAGCAAGAAGGTTCATCAATATCCTAGCTTAATTCCTTCAGAGAATAATAATGAATCATTCATGCTCCGCGAAAGTATTAATCACATTGAAAGAATCCGTTGCGATTGCGGAAAACTTCGGCCCACGGAGTCGGAACTGCCGACTTGGTGCCCCAACTTCGTGATGCACTAATTTAAATTCGTAGTCGCAGGTGTCCGCGGGAGTTCCGTCAAGTGCCACGCTACTCGGAAACTCGTACTTTGTGACATTACTGAGTCTTTCGTTTGTAGTTTGTTTTAAAGGATTACGGCTTTTAGCTCTCTTTTGAAAGTAAGAAAAGGCTAGCTAACTTGTTTCTCAAAAGGTCTTTGTAGATGGATCCAAACTATAAGGCACTATGTGTAAATAAAAAGCGTGTTACATGCAATAAAGCAATTCTAAAATTATTTATTAATGGCAAATTTTATATTTTAATAAAGTGATTTACGACTGACTTTTCCTGAATTCAAAATTCAAAATTTGAATTGACATTGTTTATGCCGAGTTCTGGAAGTATGAATGCGTTAGTACGACAGTCTGTCTACGATAATACAAGCATTCTACTTCAGCACCATCATTATCATTATCTCTGTTGCCCTAGACTTAAGCTCAGGGCCCATGGTTTGCTCACTGGTTCAACCAGATTTGACTGAATTTCAGTTATTACGTGGAGCGACTGCCGTTTGACCTCTGCAACAAAGAGGGAAACATAATTCTATGGTTATACCAGCTATCAGTATGTTAGAAGGCACTGACTTCCTAATAACTGGCATAAATGATCATGACGGCCGGGACCAACGGCTTAACGTGCTTTCCGAGGCAAGGAACAAGTGATAATTAGTGCCTAGCAGCATTAAGTTCGCCTTTTGTACATTTTAATTTTAATTTGTGCAATAAAGTTTAAATAAATTAATAAATAATTACGCACATAACTTCAAAAAGTCGTAGGTTTGAACTCAACACCCTCTGAATTTAAAGGCAAAAAGTCTCGCCACTGGACTTTCGCCGCTATTTCTTCTTTAGCACCACGTATCCATTTCCCGCAACAATAATACAATATAATACTAAATCCTTACATATGTCGCTTGTATTAGTTGGGCTCGAACTCCATGTCATCCCCACTTTCAAAAGATAATCCATTTCATATGGCCCAACATGCGCAGAGCCGGTACTTATTTACTCTCCCGTTTATTACCTGTCCTTTCATATCGAATTACCGACGTAATTACCATGCCATAATATTATTCAACAACAACAAGCGTAATGCGAGAAGAGGGATAAAATTCCAGCGAAACACAAACTTCTGCAGATTAATATTTCCACGCTATACGATATTCACAACAAAAAGACACGTGAACGGGTTATGCATCGCATGAAATCGCGATTGCTTGCAGTTTCAGCAAAATTGCACAGGAGGAGAATAGCAATATTTCCCTCTACAAACAATACAATATTGTGCTCTGTAGGTATCTAAATATTCCTGTATTAAGAAGGGAGACCGAGAAATGCATGCATATATCATTGCGCCGGTTTTGCTCCAATAACCATGAGAACGGCAGACGAATCCGATCAGCCAAAACACGACATGATAAAGAGGCTGGGTATTTTAAATGATATTTACGTACTTTGTTTCTCTAATGCATACATACAATCACGCCTGTTTCCCCGAAGAGGTAGGCATATTATAAGCCCACATTTCGCCAATTTTATTGCGGGTCCTACGTAATAGTTGGCGAGCCTATTGCCACTAACTGGGTACTTTTACGTTTGCCAGAGCCTTGTCTGTTATTCGTGTGGGTGTATCACTTGCAGGTGAGGTTAGCGTGGACTCCGAAGATGTTGGTAGAATCCTTGTGAACCTAATAGTGTCTTATTGTTCTCTAATAGCGTCGTGCTTTTTAACGTTTGTCTGTTTGGTGTATAATGTATGTCGCAGATTCAGTTCACTAGCTGAAAGCCTGTTGAAAGGAAAGTGCTAAAGTGCCAGACGCTGTTGTAGCTCATTCGTAAAAAGAGTCCTTACCTCTCCCGTTTTAATAAAATTATCTGTTTTACTTCTATTCGATTGATTTGTTTGTAACTTTGTTGTTTCTTTCATTTGATAAGCTACGTTTAATTGTCTATAAAGTAAGCGTCTTGTTACAAGCCAGTTGACATGGTATTTAAACCTGACCGCCATTAGCTTACCACTATATAGTAATATAAATAAATATTATGTTCGAAAGATTTTATATAAATTTATATATAATGCCTATTTCTTGACAATTGTATACTTTTTAAAGTCAAATTCGAGCTTTTATGATGGTCAAAACTTGAAAACTAGGGCGCCTATTCACTGCGGGCAGGAGTTTGATCGTAAAACAACGGGCCAAACACCGTCATGGTTGGTTTTTTCTCCCGCCAGTTACAAGAAAATGCACTTAGTAGTAAAATAATTTGACAAGTCTACAAAAAAACCTGTGTTCTGCAGTCACAAGATATAAAATAAAAGAAAAAAATAACTCTTTTTTTTTAATTCTACGAGCATGATTACGAATAAACATAATATGTTTCCATCATAGTCACGTGTATGACGCATAAACCAGCCATCGTTTCGCTCATTCATATTTAAGGAGAACGTAACGACCCGATGCATGACGCCACCACCGCAAAGACATACTCAAGCTACAGGATAAAATAATTTGAACCAAATAACATTATATTGATGAAATGTGCTGCAAACCACAAATACTTTTTACTCTTATAAAGGATATAATTTACAGCAATTCCGTCTTAACATCTATATAATATAATCATACATATCTACTCGTATTTCAAATTAACACATAAAATGTATGAAACTCCACTGAAATAATGGCAATTAAGCAAAAGCAATATAACGTTCAAGTTATTCTTCAAGAAGCGATTCCGCCAAGGAGGAGTTATTGTTTGAAATTAACATTACAGCCTTCGCGCTTAAGAGTATGTTGTGTAATTTTCTTTGTGTTATGTTTTCTTAACTGTTGTTAAAATTAATATTATGTCATTAATACAGGCAGGCGTGCAAATGAATTCCATTACCAGATTTTCAGGAAAAATATATTTATTTACATATGTAAAATTTATTTTGATATAGACGGAACCTTAAAAAACTACTTTAGCTTCTTCTCGAAAACCTGTTAGTAATCATTATTTCTTGTATTGAGGAATTAGCTTTTTATGCCGTCCATAATATTCTTTGCCAGCAGTTATGAGACGCTAATAGGCTGAGAAGATAAAGGTCACGTGGGTTAAATACAAAATGACTTTCCGTATTTAAGCCATATGAGACGTAAAAAATATGTTTAGGCTCGCAGGTAGCCAAAACTCATTTATAATGTAAAACTTACCTAACTCCTGGAAGCCAGTACGTTATAATAATAAAACCCTTAAAATTTATTTATGATGCTAATAAGGGGGAACATCACTTTAACCTACAATCCTCTCATTAAAATGTAAAAAAGCTGTTTACTCAAAAATCTACATTTAATGATACCTTCGTGAAAAATTTGATCGTTACCGAATCAGACCTTTCGTGCTATTTGAAGTAATTGTAATTTGCACCAGAGTTGAAACCCTAAATAAATAAAAAACTTTTTGCTGTAATTGGATACAGTAAAATTACCTTTAGAGAGCTTTTGTTTTTTTATACGTACCTATTTTATAATCAGTAGGCTGTTTTTGTTACATAATAACAGTATTGTAAAAGTAAATTCGTGAGCTGCGCCAACGCCACTCATAAAATACCTGTCAAAATCAAGCGGTGATATCAAAGTTTACCAAGAATATTTTCTAACGCAAATCCATTTAGTTCACCGTAAAAACCGCTTAATGAAATAATAAAATCTTTCTATAAGTAAGAAAAAACTAACTAGCTGCAGGGATTTATCCTCGGGACCTAAACCATTCCGCACTTGACTTTCTATTTCCGTTAGATTGCACCCACTTTCCTACGGGATCCACCTCGATAAATGAGGGAGATTACTTTCCGTCGGTTTTGTCTTAGTTAAGTGGGATGCAAGCTGCTCGCAGCCGTCAAGCACTTACGTTTTACCACAAAAGTTTAATTTGAGACTGTATTTGTCTTGCTTAAACTTAAAGAGTCGCCTGTTGTTACATTTTGTATTGTTCAAAATAAAGTGGATGCAACTATTTACAGCTATATTCATACTTATATAATTTACATGCACATAAATTTGGGGTACAAATTGAGCACACAGTCGTGGACTAGCAGACCAATACAATTCAGTGTCAAAGGTTGGCAAAACTGTGACTAAACGTTTCCCTATGAAACGATTACGAGAACAGTCAGATAATTTTCGTTCGAACGAAATATCGGGATCGAATAAAATTAGAGTAAGTACACCTACAGATGCGAAGTTTCGAACGAAATTACGTTTTTAATTGAATTGTAGTAGGCCCCTGGTCAGGGGATGGTAAAGTTAAACAAACTATAACATGTGACCATAAAATTTAATGTTAAATTAAAATACGAACTTTATCAACGTCGTCATAATATATTTATAGGCTATAATGTGACCGTTGAACAAACGCCTCCCTTCCAAAGTTTTCAGGTAAGGAACCTGTGCGGCCTGCATCCATCGCCTCCTGGGATTCCTGCAGCTAGTCCATCTACATACTGAAGAGTCTTATATTGAACTTACATATTCATGACTAGCCTTTACCTGTGGCTCTGCCTATGTGGCTTACGCCTTTGTGTTGTCCCGTGGGGCTTAGGTATTTTCTTGCAGGTATACAATTCATGTCATGTTAATCCAGGTCATAATCTTTTCCATGCAATAAAACCTTTGAGTCATGATTAACGAACAACCTTCTAAACATAAAGCATATGTCCACAAGAAAGAGTTATATGATGAGAATACACATGTTATGTCCAGTAACTTTGCTACTACAAAAACTTTAACATATAATATACTACTTAACGCTTAATTTGCGATGTTTAATCGGCTTATACACAAAGGATGCCGAAGACCGTGCGAAGTAGTGGCAAAAGAGTAGAAGAGCGGACACTGTGCCCGCAAGGTTGCATACGAGATAACACTTTGATGATGATGACCTACCCGCAATCCGAGATTGAAACCAACCTTAGATAGACGACCATCTTGGTTCAAATAGTTCCTAAAGTTTCAATCCAAAAATTGGTTTTTAAAACGCTTTACTTGAAAATGGTTTGTTTTTCCATCGCAGATTCGCCATAACAAATTTTGGATTAAATTAGTCTATTAGATTCGGGCGTTACTTTGTGATGTTGCGATCGGACGGATATCATATGACAATTAAAGTGTTTGAGTTATGTGGTTTAAAACAAAGACGCTAATTTATCTGATGGAACCACTGGTACTGCTATCATAGACGTCTTCTATCGCGAAATAAAATCTATTTCGCCGTAACATAAACCTCTTAAAACTTCAATTTGGAGCAAAATTTAGAACAGCTTAAAATTAAGAGGGTCTATCGTTACGTTACTGAATTGTTGTAAATTAAACAGTTCTTGGTAAAGTTGTCTTCAACGAAATTTAGTTTTATCTTTTAATATTTTTGCTATTATTTAATACAGTGAATTAATAACATTGAGGTAAAACCAGATCGTACTTTCAACAGTTAATATTGAGTTATGACTACAATTGAACATTCTTCTTTTAAGTTACTTTTAATAATATTTATGAGGGACTCAAATTCTGGTATTTATATAATATGATTTGATTCCTACGTGTAAGGACTTGTATTACTAAAGTATAACCGAGACCAGGAGCTTAACATGCCTTCTGAAGCACGATAGCGCTCTATGTCTTGCTAAACAAACGGTTACAAATTCTAATACCTCTTTGAACTTTGATTAACTTCAGTGATTCTCACCTCAAAGTTTCGTAAAGCTACGAGCGCGTCGTAATTAACATAAGTGCTATAAATCTTCTTAAGCTTCAAATTAAAAAGGTGTGACAAATATTGATCAAAAAAAGAATATTTCTATCACCATGGTGTTCAACCACCTCATCCAATTTAGGGCCTTTATATAACTTTTATGAACATAGGAGATTTTTTTCACCTAGTTCCGTAATAACATCGCTAGCTAGCCTTAATAATAAAATAGCTAGCTTTAATAGCTTTACAAACAAATAAAAATTATGCTCAGAATAAAAAAAGAGCTAATTGTATACGGTACACATCTGCTTCGGTGAAATACGATAGGGAACGTGAAGTAGGAATCGACCTGTATTAACCGGTTTCAGGAACAGTTCCGTCTCGCTATGGACAGGGTGACATACAAAAACCAACCTTCTAAAACGAAAAAGGCACTTGAAGAAGACTTCAACAGCACGAAGGTAAGTAAAATGTCGCAAATAAATGACAATGTGCTAAGAAAGTATTTATTATATTAGGTCGGGGAAAAAGTCTTTTCGCATAACGTAGGTATAAACTTATTATAAAAATTTTTTGACTGTACTATTTGTGTCTGGCTGGTTTTGGTAACATTAAAAAGGTTCCATTATAAAGAAAAGAAATAAATAAAAAATTTTTGTTTCCCGCTATTTTTCATTTGTTTTTCTCTCCGTTAAAATGAGTGAATCTAATGAAGAAATTCGATACATTTTAAAATTTTATTATAAAAAAGGCAAAAATGCAACTCAAGCAGTGAAAAAAATTTGTGATGTTTATGGACCTGATGCAGTGTCAGTAAGAGTAGCACAATTTTGGTTCAAACGTTTTCAGTCCGGAAATTTTGATGTTAAAGATGCACCTCGCTCTGGTCGCCCTGTTACGAATAAAATGGACGCCATTTTTGAAAGAGTGGAGCAAGATCGGCATATTAGTAGTTACGATGTAGCTGAAGAACTGGGAATTGACCACAAAACAGTTTTGACCCATTTGAAGAAAGCTGGTTATACAAAAAAGCTCGATATTTGGGTGCCACACGAGCTCACTCAAAGAAACTTAATGAACCGTGTACTCATTTGCGATTCATTATTGAGACGTAATGAAACCGAGCCGTTTTTGAAGAGATTGATAACTGGCGATGAAAAGTGGATCACGTACGACAAGAACGTGCGAAAAAGGTCGTGGTCGAAAGTTGACCACGCTTCACAGACTGTGGCCAAACCTGGCCTAACACGAAATAAGGTGATGCTGTGTGTATGGTGGGATTGGAAGGGCATTGTTTATTATGAGCTTTTACCGCCCGGCAAAACCAACGATTCTGATCTTTACTGCCAGCGACTGATGAGATTAAAGGAAGCAGTCGAGAGAAAACGGCCGGAATTGATCAACAGGAAGGGTGTGGTCTTTCATCACGATAACGCTAGACCACACACATCTTTAGCCACTCAGCAAAAATTAAGAGAGTTCGACTGGGAGGTCCTAGTGCATCCACCATATAGCCCTGACCTTGCGCCTTCAGATTTTCACCTGTTTCGGTCTCTGCAGAATTCTTTAGGTTCTGTAAGGTTGACCTCAAGAGAGGACTGCCAAAACTATTTGTCCCGTTTTTTTGATCAGAAGTCCCAAAGTTTCTACAGTAACGGGATAATGTCTCTGCCCACAAAATGGCAGAAAGTTATTCAACAAAACGGTACATATATATTGTAAATAAATGTAAATAAACTTTGAAAAAAATGTCTTGACTTTTCATACAAAAATACGAAAAGACTTTTTCCCCAACCTATTATAATGTTGCAACATTTTCAAAATAATTGAAAAGACACCTTTCAAAATTAAAAGCACTTGAGAAAGGAAATGAAAAATAATGCAAATGAACTACATGGAGGTAAAATATCGCACAAAATTTCAATGTTTTGTATTTAATAATCCATAGTAGTGAATCAGCGCTGTTTTCAAAATAATTAAAATGAGGCAACACCCTTTAAAAATGAAGAAT
The DNA here is from genome assembly GCA_949126915.1 of Musotima nitidalis. Classification (NCBI taxonomy): domain Eukaryota; kingdom Metazoa; phylum Arthropoda; class Insecta; order Lepidoptera; family Crambidae; genus Musotima; species Musotima nitidalis. The sequence continues at coordinate 7,914,996 of OX421414.1, forward strand.
CATTCGAAACACAAAATAGTGCAATGGACCAAAGTAGGTAAAATATCGCACAGAAATGTCAATGTATTCAGGAAGTATTTATTATGTAATGTAGTGATTCAGCGCTATTTTCAAACCAATTGAAATGAGGCCGCACCCTTCAACGTAATAGAAACTCTCGCGCTACATCGTTTCACACTTTCAATGGGAAAACTGTTTTCCGAGAATAACAAAGCAATATTATGGGTGAACTTTTATTCCTGTTGCGAAACCCTATACGATAAGTTCGAAATAAGGTGAGAGTGCATTGGAAAGTTTTAAGAAGCATTAATATTGCCATTTCATTTTATAACATACGAGGAAACAATTAATCTAACAGGGGAAAATTTAAAAAAGTAGGTAAGTATTTGAAATACAGAATGTAAAGTAAATTGTATTTCATTGTAATTGGACAAGTTTGGAATTAATTATTAAGATTAATAGAACACTTAATTGTAAATACTAGAAATTTTTAGAAATAAGTTTTATTCGATTGTTTTGTTCAATTTAGCTTCTGTACATGTTTCCAACTGCAAACAAGTTTTTTTCTATTCAAATTTAATATTTTCTCGCGTTCAAAAGAATCCGATGTGTCCTGGCGTCAAATTATATTTTTATTGAAAACATCAGCCAAAATTTTAGAAAGGCATCTAAACTTTAGTAAAATAACGTGGACGTCAAATATACCACCGTTTTTTTTTTGGAAAATTCGTGAGTTCGATTACTATGCAATGGTGTGTCCGGGAATATTTAGTAATGTTAACAATTACATAACGAATTATCGTTGTTTCTTCCGGAGCTAAAATAAGCATTTAATTAAAGATATTTGTTTTGGATGCTCAAACTGTAGCTATTCTTCAAGAAACAAAGCAAACTAACTGGAAATCGTATCACTCCATACATATTCAACGTGTAACTTCCAAATTAACTACACTGGAGTTTCTCTACGCCATCAATTAGTGCATAACTAATGCGGACTGTATGAATCTATTTCACAGACAATATAGCTCCTTAATTGTTTTGTGAATATGAATACAGAATTCTTGCATTCATTTGTTGTGAATATGAATACTGAATTCTTTTGTTTATTTGTTTGTGTTTTTCGCGATCGTGTTGTAATGAATAATAGCTGTTTTTTAGAACCTTTCATGAAGAATTACTCCCTTGGCGGCCTAAGAAGATATCCCCGAGGAAACATCAACGATTCGAAGATGTTAATGAAACAGTGGAAAAGGACCTTTTATTTCATAGTCCTTCCTTTATTCCTTTTTAACAATTCTTTAGTCCTACATAACTTACATATTTTATGAATTCATACTTTAGCTTGGTTCTCTCGTTTTACCGTTTGTTGTGTACACTTTCGTTGTTCTGGGGTTGTCTAAAGTCTTATCTGAAAACGTGTCGCGTTGAGTTTTTCGGGTGATTGCAGTAGCGCGGAAATTGTAACAAAGTTATTTTACATATTTACATTCTTACATAACTTATTTGACAGTCTCACTTAAACTTTAGACAGATTTTCTAATGGTACACCAGAAATACATCAACATTATACCTATGTCTTAAAATTTTATCAACAATAAAACCTAAGTTGTCTTAAAACTTTGCTTACTTTCTATTAAAAAATATTGACAGTGCCAACGTCGTTTTTCCTATTTTTGTGTAGACTCACGTTTAGAACTGTTAAAGTACATATTTCAACTTTGAACATTATTGCTATTATTATTAGGACTAACACTGAGTTTATTAAAATGGTGAAGCGTACAAAAGTAAGAGTATGTATTAATAATTTCAGAAATAACGAAAAAAATATACAACTATAGCTTGAAAAATAATTTTATGAACATAAAATTACGATGACGCAAATCATTAACTAGTCAATAATAAAAAACTATTTTTATCACTAACATACTCGTAAACATTAATAAAATTTAAGTTGTCGGCATACCTGTGTAAGTGTTAAAATCCCAACAATGTTGGTCATAAGAAGATACCATTGTTACCTAATATATGATAAAATAATTAACATAACAAAGGTAAGCATAAAATACAAGTATACTTATTCTAAATTTAAATTTCGAACTAAGTAAAAGTCGATTTCTTTTACGATATTCCATTATGCAACTACGTTAAGAGCGCTCTAAATATTATTTTTGTTCACAATATTTTATTTTGTATGTAAAAAAGGAAAATTCATCATCATATAATAATAATAATAATAATAATAACAAATAAGTTTATTCAAGTCCACTTATATCTATTTAAAATTTCGGTGACACATACTAGCATTCTCCCGGTTGCCTTATGTTTAAGCTTAGCGTCCAGGGTCTGCTCCCTGGTCTAACTAGATTGGACTTATTAGATTATATAATTGTTTTCCCTAGCTTCTATGTTACTCATGTGACTAGTATACGAGGTTATCTATCTGATCTCGAACCAGACTTGATCTTGTCTGACCCAATTAGTTATCGTGTCTAATACGAACAAAATAATGGATTCTTTGTTTTGGTAGACATAACATTGTCCATTTGCGTAAGTACTCATATTATGAGTATTATTTATGTAAGACGCCCACTATTCAATACATTAGAAGGTATTATCTTCTTGTATATAATAGTTAAAGATTATTATATGAACACATTGCTGATAACTTTACAATGAACGTTTCATATACAGTTTACAAGCTATGATTCCTACTAATGTATTTTATTCTATTTTCTGAAATGTTTCACATAATGCGATTAATGGCTTCACCGTTATGTCGTCAATGTACCAAGTAGAATCTATAGAACACCATGTGTGTAGCTGTGACTCTTTGGCTGCTTCCAGAATATGACTCCTTGGAGTGGCCTGCCCTAAGCCAAAGATCCTTTTAAGCGAAGTTGTAATAGGTTAGATGATGAAGAGATATAGAAAGACTTGTGTATGATAATAGGTAATGTAAGGGGTTGCATTAAGATTTAGGTTAAAAATCGATGGGGGTTAACCTGATTAGGTGTCTGATAATATAAGATAAACATAAGGTGTATAGATATACACCTTATGTATAAAATATCTTCTTATAGGATCTCTATCCTAACAACATCTAAGGAGCCCAAGATAAACTCACCTGCAAAAGGGGCACCTGCTAATCAACAGGCGAGGCTCTGGCGAACGTAACAGATCCCAGTTAGCGGCAAGAAGCTGGCCACCCATTACGTGGGACCAACAATATAGTTGGCGAAGTGAGGGTGTATAATATTCCTCTGCGTACTCCTTCGGGTAAATAGACGTGAAAGTGTGTGTGTGTAAAATTTATGAAATTTAAAGATGGCTTCAAATACATACAGACGTACATGTACACTATTACAATCTTTACTCTCATTCAAGAAATCTTCACATCACTCAAAAGCACGAAGTACAATACGCCTTAAGTATTCCAACGAGATTAATACAAAAAAAAATTATGGTTTATAAAAGAGGCGGATATAAATATCTTGCCTATTTTTAACTTAAAGGTATTTGAGCAAGACATGAGATGGATAAAGGAACAATACGCGAGAAGTACCTGCAGTTTTCGGACGAGATTTATTCAAATCACTCACACAGAGGTCTATAAAAGAGAGTATGTAATATAAATTTCTTGCTTATTTTTAACTTGCCTGAAATTGCTTGAAGAAATTTATCTAAACCATAAACGGTGGATGTCTAGTCTAGCTAGTTGCCACAAAAACCGAGAAGTGAGAAGAATGTACAATTTGCGGACGAGAAATTTTTCAAATTACACAAGCTTCGGTATCACACCCGGAGGCCATTAGTCACGTGGTCAGCCACCCACCTCGCCGTTTGCGGGTAGCCGACGCTAATTTATGGGTCTTTAAGTGCCCCTCGACAGTACCCCCCAAAGTCAGGAACAACATAACCTTTTTACTTCAACGCTGTTTGCTTTGCCTCCACTTTTAAAAAGGTATGCTCTTGTCATAATATTCCCCTATGTAACGCGAAATCTTCTCATAAATAAAACACACGTTTTAATAACGCGAGGGTTGTTTTAAGTAATTTCCACTTTAGATTTTGATGGAAATTAAGGTTCAAATTTTTATTCTTTTCTTCTATTGTATTAAATGAAATATTTTTTTAAAAATAATATTTACAAGTAGGAGGACTTAATGCGTTAGCAAAGATCTGCTATTTCACACCTTGCACGTATATAATGTGATGTTCTTCGATAAATAACTAATAACCGTTTATTAAAGTCAAAAAGTAATTATGAACGGTAAAATTAGCATAGTCTGTATTTTGCTGATTTCTGGTAAAGTTCAGTTAAGTGGGCTTTATAGTTGTTAAGACAAGGGGCTAAGTCAACATTGTGATACAAGTATAGATAACCCACAGTATAATAGAGATGACTCTAAAAATAATTAAGTTTTGTTTGATCACCACAATAAGAAATATTAAACAAAGTTAAGTATATATAGGTACATACTTTGCGTAGTTATCTTTATGCCGTATTTTATTTGTGGCTACTATATTATGCCAGTGTCAGTAAAAATGTAAGGTACTTAATTCTACCCGATAAACCGATGACCCACATAACAAACGCTGGCATATAATAATATAACGTTTATGGCACTAAATGAACACACATACAGAAACAAAGGTAAAACTAAAACAATATTGAAAAAAAGAGACAAATAAAATCTACAATAAATAAATAATTGTACGTGTGCTGTAGTAGTGCGAAAAGGTCATAGCTCCACGTAAATAACGATTATGATCACTAGACTCAGCGCTTGTATATCTCTGAGCAACTCGTCAAAACGTGCCATCACCATAACAGGAAATATCGAACCCCTTGCTCAATGCATGGACATGACATTTCCGTTTAGACGTGACCAGCCAACGTCATTCACCAAGCTCTTGACGCAATGTTACATCTGCTAAAGCCTGAATGGTGACGTACACTCGTAAATGTAACTTCTTCTCAACAACATTCGCTCTTGTATGCAAACTGTCGAGCGCATCGAATAAATGTTTAGCAGAATAATTCCAGAGTTGAGTGCAGTCTTTCAAGCTAAAACGTTTTCGAGTCCATCCTTTTACATCTGTGTACAGCCAACGACTCAAGTTGAAAATGACGTTTTATAATTTCTAAGGAAATGTATAGTCTATAGCTTGCGATTTCAAAGGGAAGATGATAATTGATGCGAAGACAATACTAAAAATCTAAGCTGAAGTTTATTATGTTGGTATAGGAATAAGACTCCATAAAAAATATCATAATCAATAGTTAAACAGCCTTTATTTTCATTTTATGCGAGTGCAAGCAAAATGTATGACACCGAGATACCAGGCAAGTAGTATTCTATCGCTTGAGAGGGTGTTTAATATTGCGAAAAACTTCCGCAATATTGAACATCAACAAAACCACTTTGGTAACTCTTTTTCTATCCAAGTAGCCGTAAGTTAGTCCTAACGGCAATAGGCTCGCCACCTATTACGTGGGATCAACTATACAATTGGCGAAATGTGGGCGTATAACATGCCTCTGCCTACCCACCCCTTCAGGGAAATAGACGCGATTTTAGGTTTATATAGTATGTATGTTGCCCTTAGTCTACTTCATACATCTAGTTATTCTGGACACTCAATAGTGGATGATACTATATTTAGTTAAAGAGTACCTATTAATGTCATGATGAATACTTATGTTAACAGCGAATACTAACTCATCAATTGACTACCGGCAGAATCTAATGGGAAATAGAATTGGGCAGAAAAACGCATTCTCTTTTGTTCTCTCGCTATTAGCAAAAAAAAAAAAAATGTACAGTCATAATCAAAAATAAATAAATATTCTCTTACAATCACATCAATTATTTAGTTCCAAAATAAGTATCATTAAGAACTTGTGTTATGGATACTAATTAAAGAACGGATAAACATACTTAAATACTTTTTTTTGTTGTAAATATATACTTAATATACATAGGAAACACCCAGACCAGAACATATATTCATATTCATGCACACAAAGATTTCTCCTGTGTGGGAATCGAACCCTCGACCTATGGAGTGAAGTGCAGGTTTACTGACCTCCACGCCATATCAGTCGTCAAAGCAATGCAAATGTCACAAACTCCTTTATTATTGTAAGTTAAAGATAAATTGAAGCATCAAAATGAATGAGCACCAAATACCCCTCGGAATTCACTCCTCACTCGAGGATAAGAGAATAATCAATTTGAAAGGATTTGTAGTCGAGGCGAATCCCCAATGGGGAAGCAGTTTGTAAGATGACGTGCTTTTACAATTTTCTAAAGCTTACACTACAATAAGGTTTCACAGATTAGGAAGAAGAAGAATATAAGTAGAAACAGTCGGGACTATTAATAATCAGCTTAATACTATAGGCATCATAGGTAAACATGATCAACCAACTTTCAAATTCCAAGTTATAATAAAACCTTTACCCGCTAGTGGTAAACAGCCGTTTTATAATACATTTATTGATTAAATTTTAGTTTCATTTTAATACTGTAAAAATAGATTATTCACAGGTTTAAATTTGCTTGGTCGGGCATTAAGGCGACTTAGTCTAAAATAAATAATACTAGATCATAAAAAGTTCGTTATGATTTTTTTAACATAAATTCTTACTTAACAAAAAGATCTTATTTAAGTATTAAAAGGCTCACCACAAGTGAAAAGAATAATTGTTGTTCGAATGGATTAACAATGATGTATAATATGTTCTTAATTGTACTTCAGTTCCTACGCGCATAAAACATTCGTGTAAGAACTGAAGTACAATTGATATATAAAGAGTTTATTAACTATAGTGTCATCTTTCTTATGCACTTTGTGAACATGACAAAGAGTAAAAGCGCAAAAAAAGGTACATATAAGCCCATGTCCTTCCTTAAACTGTTAATGTACCACAACCTACCGAAATCGGTTAATCGACTTAAAATCAGACCTAATCTCATAACATATCAGGTAGACAGCTACTTTAACATTTATAATAATAATTATTCAAATTGATAAAAAATATTTATAACAATATCCTGTCCAATATCCTGCATTTTGAGTGCTTATATGCGTTTTTTTAGACGTATTTCCTTGGTTTTCACATATTCATACAATAAGAAAAGCTTGTAGTTTGGGTACTATAGAAATATGTGAACTAACTGGTCACTTAAATATTTTTTTGCAAATACATGCATAAATACATAAAAAAACACAAAGCGCATAGGTATATAAAAAAAATCCTGTGTGGTAATCGGATTAACGAATTTGGAACCTAGAAGGGGTCTATTGACATACGCACCATGTCGTCGTCGTATGTAAGCGAATGTGTGATGTTGATATATATGTCACCGTAAAATTGTAAATAACGTTAAATTATAATCTATCCCGCGATATTGTAATCTGTCGAAAAATTGTGATCCGAAACAAACTGCTCACAATTTAACGCATTATTTTTCGATAGATTATAATATCGCGGGATAGATTATAATTTCAAAGACAAACCGTTAAATCACAATCTGTCGCGCGTTAAATTGTCAACTGTTTAAAGCCTGTCCATAATTGGCTGGTCTTGCCATCAAGACCAGCCAACCACTCTCTTATTTATTATTTAACTGCACTTCTTTAGGTTATCACAGGTCCGTTAACACTCCCTACAACTTATTATAATACAATGCGTTATTATTATTAACACGAAATCTGTTTTAAATCACCAAAACACTGTTTGTTTACATTTCACAACAAATGAATTTGACTAATAACAACCGAAGATGGCGACGACGGGCGACTGAGCGGGGAACATGAAGTTCAACCAATCAGAGCGCGAGGTGCGTTCTTCCGAACGGTTTGTCTTCGATAGATTATAATCTATCGAAAAATAATGCGTTAAATTGTGAGCAGTTTGTTTCGGATCACATTTTTTCGACAGATTACAATATCGCGGGATAGATTATAATTTAACGTTATTTACAATTTTACGGTGACATATATACAATATTCTGAAGTATCTCTTTCTGTCTGTCTGTTGTTTGTCATTTATATGTGAACAGATAGAGTTGCTGATCGCCTTAAAAAAACACGTGAAACGAGACGTGCCTCAATCATCCCCGAGAAGATTTGATTCATGATCCGATTGTCCTATTAATACAGTTTTTATTTACTATTTGGACAAATATAATTTCTCTATTATTATGATGCTTTTTAAATAGATTATTACTGTGATTTGTTTATAAATATTTGTACTATAATAATACACGCTAGGTATTTCTTGTTTGAAAAAAAAAATTCTTTTGGGAACAGGTACTAATTTTCTTAACGTTTTCATGATGAGAACTAAAAGCTTTAATGAATATTAATGCTTTTAATTATAAGTTTGTTTTCTTTAGTACACAGGCAATTTCCCTAATGTTTTGCTTTCAGGAGGATGTGATCATTATATCATATCTAATAAAAAATCTTAAAAAATCAATTTGTTTCTTTTTACGTCACACTTGTACGAGTTTTGACGATTCATTCTTGATTTTGAAAGACGTTTTATGGATTGCTTATGGAACCTTAGTGACGTTGGTTTAAAATTTATTCACCCTCGGTGCCAATCATTGACGTAATGGTGAAATTCTTGAATGTCCCTTTTTTGGGTACCTATAACAAGTATGCTAAAATGGAAAATATTATGAAATTTCAAAAGTTTCGAATACTATTGAACAAGGCGTTGATATTTCAAAAACCATTTCAGTAAAGGGAATAGTATACATCAAATAGTATTTACGAGTAACGAGTATGATTATATAAATAATTAATTTTCATTTGGTCTGAAAAAAGTTGTTTACATTTATGAGATGAAACACATTTAAATTTTACTGTCATAACTACTCTAGTGGCGTTAAATCAGTAAAATTTTAATGGAATTTATAAACCTGATGTGAAAAATAAGTACAAAATCATCAAGTTCAAAAAGCTCTCAAGTCAAGTACCAACAAAATGTAAAGATTTTTGAACTAATTTATATTTCATAAAAACAACTACTTCAATTATAGGTAAGTCTTGAAAGTAAATACATAGAAAAATCTTTCACAATTCAGACTCTTTTCGAATAGTATTTGAGTTAATCTCAAATATGACCTATACCTACAAGAAAAGCCGTATTATTGGCCAAATCAATTTTCATTTCCTGATTAACTGTAAAAAAAACTTATCTGGAACGAAAAGAAAGACATTGCTCAACAGAAGCCTTTAATATAAATCGGAATGTCGGTGCATATCAAATGTATCACGTTAAACTCACTGACTATGTGGCTTTTACGATCGATCGCATAGATAATTGCAGTGGCTATCCAAGCATCAATGAAGTGGGGGTTGATCTCCCCCTTTTCACACCCTACCGAACGTTACTCGAGATAAAAGAGAAAGAGCTAAGCTAAGCGTTTGATAACACATTCGTGGCAAAAATTACTATGACCGTAGTAGCCACAAAGAATAATTCTTTAATTTTATATGCAATCTAGTTGTCTATTAAGACAAGGTCCGGTCTTATTATATATTTTTGTCTGTCTGACCCATAAAAACCATAGTTTCTGTAAACTTTGATGAGATAGATATGTTCATTTGACGACCGATATGGCGTGGTGGTGAGAATACCCGCTTTCCGCTCCTAAGGTCGTGGGTTCGATTCCCACACAGGACAAATCTTTGTGTGCATGAACATGAATATTTGTTCTGGTCTGGGTGTTTTCCTATGTATATTAAGTATGTATTTACAAAAAAAAAAGTATTTATGTATGTTTATCCGTTATTTAGTATCCATAACACAAGTTCTTAATGATACTTATCTTGGAACTAAATAATGTAATGTAATGTAATGTGTAATTGTCAGAAAATATTTATTTATTTGTTTATTTATTTAATCAGACTACTCGAGTCACGTTTTATCGCCTTTTAAAATTATTTTCATAGAGTCACTCTTCATTATGGAAATTCTGCTTAATGGAAATCTAACAAACTGATTGATTTAAATACACCGAATTCAATATAATCTGAGTGAATTGTGAAAATTCCGATCTGTCAATATTCTCATCTGTAAATATACGGATTTGTAAATATTTTACTTTGTAATTATTATGACTCACTAGGATATTGACTAAATCGATATTGACATATCGTAATATTTATTATCCAGAATATGGACAAATCAAAATATTGATCAACAGGCTTTAATTTGACATTGCATTCGTTTAATTTATGTGTTCTTTGCATTTTGTTTCCTTTATTATAATTTTTGGAGATTGTTTTATTTTAGATTGATATTGAATAGTTTCGAGCCACCGCTCTGTAAGAAGAACTGGCAAGAAACTCACAGGCTATGCTCTTTTAAATTTATCAATTGGTTTGGTTACAACTTTAATTAAAATCTTCATTTGTCTGTGAAGCTATACAATGCAATATAATATAACATTAACAATATTCATATTTTAAGTCAAACCAAGAATTTTCATCTGCCATTTATAGTCTTTGATAGAATAATATCCCTTTGAAGACAGCTTGCGTTTTATTGTTAATTTAAATTTATTTAGGCTTAATTGCTGTATATTACTTGAGATTTTATGGTAGAATCGTACAAATTGACCTTTAAATGATTTATATTATAGAAAATAAATAGTATTTTAATCAGTTCTATAATGTCACTCATAAAACTTAATTAAAACGGATACAATTGATTAGCACAATCTACGTCGTATGACGTCATGACACAACATGTGGCCCTTTAAAATTCATTTGTAAATCATTTCTATGCTAAGTTTTGTTTTATGATAATATAGTAATTAAAATAAAGAATAACTTATTAACCAGAAAAAAACCCTCGCAAATACGCGGACTAATGTTTTTAAAATTAAATTAATAGCTTTTCCGGATACACCGCCGTATTTTTATTGAGAAATTACATATCAACCTTAGTTTTATATCCTAGTATGGCATAGAACAATTCTGTTTAGTGGGAATCTAAAAAACTGAATGATGAAAATGAATAAAACATTATCTGAGTGTTTGTGAAAGTTCCGATCTGTAAATATTCTCATCTATATACAGATTTTTGAATATTTACAAATTGGCTATTCACAAGCTAGAAAATAATATCTTTTAAAATTAGTTTCATAATGTAACTCTGCTGAACAATTCTTCATAATGAAAATCTAAAAAACTTAATGATGATAATGAACCGAATGTGAACATTCCAATTTGTAAATATTGTGACTTACCAGGATATTAACTAAATAGATATTGATATATCCAAATTTTACCAACTGAAATAATTTTCATTCCATCATAATTTTGCTTTGTTTCTGCGACACTACTGTACAGTTGAAATTTTATACATATATATATCTTTATTGCTAATTGTGAAGATTCACTACTTGCTAAGATTCACTAATTGCTAAGATTCACTAATTGCTAAGATTCACTAACTGCTAAGATTCACAAATTGCTAAGATTCACTAATTGCTAAGATTCACTAATTGTTAAGATTCACTAATTGCTAAGATTCACTAATTGCTAAGATTCACTAATTGCTAAGATTCACTAATTGCTAAGATTCACTAATTGCTAAGATTCACTAATTGCCAAGATTCATAGGTTGGCAAGATTCATAGGTTGGCAAAATTTACTAATTGTCAAGATACACTTATTGCCAAGATTCATTAATTGAAAATATTCACTAATTGCCAAGATTTACTAATGGCCAAGATTCACTTATTGGCAAGATTTAAAGGTTGGCAAGATGAAAATTTGCTATTTAAAAAATTATTGGTGACATTTTTTGAAGGCAGTTTTTTAAAATTATATAATTTATTTTCTCTATTTTATTATATATATAAAGGGAGTACAAATCTTAGACATAACTGTATCTATTTATTGAAAACAATGACAATCGATGCAGTGCTGCTAGCAGTTGAGATTAAACCAGATAGACAGATGTATGCCACAGGGGATCACAATTAATAACAGTAATCGCTTCTAGCTACAATTCAATTATAAAATTCGATTGTCCTAAATTCAATTGAACAATGTTCTATGGTCGGATGACATGAAATTATTGCAAGCCAAAATGACGCATCAAGAACTTTACGAAGTTCCATATGAAAGAGGCACATATTAATATTCTGAGAAGAATAACAGAAATATAAAATGTAATGGGTTTCATATAGACACCATCTTAAAATTACGTACATTATAATAAAATATACATTTAAAGGTTTAAGGGCGTTAATGTAAAGGCGTTTTAAATATTTTTTTTAAATCTGTGTCCCCGATATCTTAATGAGTTCTGGGCTTTAGCTTATGACACATATAAATGCAATATACACTTAGACTTTAATTTTCAAACGCACATTTTTGTCTATATCACATACTCATTTCATTGTAAGTCTACCAACAATTATAAAATTTTAAGCGAACGACAATTCCACAGTGTTATTAAATTTTGTTTATACAATTTATAACAGAAATAAAGTTCAAGAGAGATTAAGTTTATGCGCGTCTGTGGGCTTTGCGTGTGTAGCATTTAATATTTCGTTTTGAACTCTGCTTTAATGTGACCGGCAAATGGCTCTTGGGATAATACTGGCTTTTAATTGATATATATTACTATGTATTTATATTTTTTGATATTATTATAGCGATTTTACTTATATTAAAAATGTTAAAGATTTTATGTTTAGATTAATCGTTTTTCAGCCATGCTATCTATGATAACTGACTGCTGCTTTTAAATTGTAGATAACGGTGCTGACTTTACAACAACACGAGCAAGGATTTCTTAATATTGTTCTTTATTAATGCAGCTCTTTAATGTAAATTGAACACCAAAAATATATTTTTGATAACTTACACATGCATGTACTCTATTATAATTTTGTATTGAACCTGTTTTCTTGTGTATATTTTATTGGTTGTGCAAATAATAAAAAAATATGTTGTATAATTCAGTATACTATAAGATATATTATGAATGCTGTTTGTTGTCCTAATTAAATAATTCCATTCAAATATTTGTTGGCTTGAACCGGAATATTTGTTTTGGGCTAAATATTTCTATGTATAAAATGTACCCGATAACCGTTGTCTAAGTACTCAATGGTATAAGTTCTGCTTCGTTTGGAGCTAAATGACGCTATGGGAGATGTCCAAAGATACTTAATTATATTAGATACTTACTTATGCATATAATATACACCGTTGGGTCAATAATTGGGTGTATAGGGATCCATCAAGTTCTAGGAATGCAAGTCAACCCCGTGTGCAAGTGGTGCAACTGCCGATCAACGGACGAGCTCTGGCAAATATTACTGTTCCCGGTTAGCGGCAATAGGTTCGCCACCTATTACGTGGGACCACTAAATAGTTAGCAAAATATATATATATATATATTTGGTTCATAATACAAGTATTAGTTCGATTTACATTTATGTGACAACTCTTTTCATGCAGGCGTAGCGTATAGAGAGTTCCGGCAGTGAGTCTGTTTACTATCAGGCACAAGTAACTTTAAATAACGTGACATTTTTCCGATGCATCACAACGTCAAATGCATCCCTGCAGTACGGCACCAGGAACGGCTATCTGAATTGAAACAGATGTGATTTGAGCGGACCGCGTCAAAGCTCACAAAATTTACTCGAGCGTGGTCTGACGCGAATGGCGGCACCGTTGGTCTAGCCTCAGTGTGTGTGTGTGTGTGTGTGCATGCAGCGGATTTGACAGGATTTTCGAGCCTTTATCCGATATACGAAAACAATCCTTTAACAGACAAAAACAGTTCAGTGGATTATGACGTGTCAATTTTCGCATGTTTATTATAATCCTTGCCTAACGGTAAGCCATTATATTAAACGGAGTTTGTTTTTATCTCAAAGCTCGCTAAATTAACTCGAGCGGGGCCTAGAGCGAATGTCGCCTCAGTGTGTATGTGTGTGTACATGTACGAGTATGGTCATCCTGATCTAATCTTATCTGATCTGGTTTGCTATATTAGGAGTAAGAATTCACTGATTGTAATTTAACTATGATCTACTTTGTAAAGTTTGTATAACTCAATGAAATTTTACTAAATAATAATAATTTCGTTACATACACGATAATTTTAAGATAATATTAAGTATTCTTAAGAACTTGTATTACGGATACGATATATCATTCATAATTATTTTTATTTAGTCAAAGTTCCAAAATTTTCTAGTGCGTGGTCTGACGCGAATGGCGGCGCGTTGGTATAGCCCCTATGTGTGTGCATGCAGCGGATTTAATAGGATTTTCGAGCCTTTATCCGATATACGAAAACAATCCTTTAACAGACCAAGACAGTTCAGTGGATTATGTCGGGTAATATTTTACATGTTTAAAACTGTATGCATTGTATGGACCTAACTTAATTTGAAGTTAGAATTCATTTTGATCAACGGTTATTATTGACAATCGAATCCAGGACCTCAAAAGCGGAATTCAGGCATACTGACCTCGTAAAAGCAAGCATTGACAAATTTAATCCCTCATAATCTATCGCAAAACTTTTAAAGATTTAATTTATCTCCCATCTTCCACAGAAGACAAGTGCTTTTGTACAATCGATATCCCCTTAAATACCGTCCTCATTTTTAGCAAAGTGAAGAAAGAGATACGGATCCGAACGCCTTTTCTTATGGGAACTGGGAAAATGAAGCTAGGAAAAGTATACGGTATTTCAGTTGTAACACTTTAGGGATAGTTCTTGTTTTTCTTTTTAGAGAAAAGCTTTTTTCAACTTCACGCTCTCTAGCCGTTTGCTGAAATATGTAAACCTATTAACAATCGAATTGTTTTGTTAGTTTCGTTATCCTAAATCTGATAAGTTTGCAGCTTTGCGAGGCTAGGCAGTCGGAACAGATTACCGAAGTGAAGCAGCGTTCTCTTCGGAACGTCTGCTGATAGAATGTTTGAGATATTTCTTTGTGTTATAGACATATAAAACAAAATGCCATCGTAAAACTCATAACTTAAGACTATAACTGGACTGATTAGCCTATTTTTTTCATGTTTGTCATAGCCCGAATTGTGTTAACATGTAAAGAAAAACGCAATTAAATATGTTCGTTATGTTTTATGAAAATCAATGATAGATAAAAATGAGAGGTAAGACACGAATAAGGGCTTATACTTTAAACAATTTCTACAAACAGACCAACCATGTGAATATAAATGATGCGCATATAATAAACCTCAAGGTGAAAACCGCTTCGATATTAGATTTGCCTCTACAAAGGTTATTTATTGCCTCTTCGTTATATTTTTTCTTATCTAATTTACTACCCACTTTACCTGGTCAATAACGTAATCAGAATTAGATTTCCCATGCGGATTATTATTACCACGAGACTAATATTGGTAATGATGTAACCTCATTAGTTTAGGCCACATAATTATCTTCGACTAAATAAATATTACTACATCTTGACGCAGATCTATCTAAATAAAACGCATAGCTACTCAAACAGTGGTGTTTAAGTAAGTTAACTGTAACTGGCGGGAGAAAAAACTAACCTTGACGATTTTCTTGCCCGTTCTTTTACGATCAAGCTCCCGCCCGCAGTGAATGGGCGCGCTAGTTTTTAAGTTTTGACGTTCATAAGAGCTCTTTTGAGCCAAACTTGAATAAATGAATATGAATTTGAATTTAAGATATATGTTAGAATCGTATGGCACGATGCATTGCACGTGCAAGACATACATGCACGATGTATGTCTTGATTAAAATGTCAACTATGTTTTAAATTTGATGTGTCACAAAATATATATTTTTCTTTATAAATTCAAAAAGGTTATTAAAGTTGATAGACATAACTTGATGTTTTAACAAAAAATTTAAAAATATTGTATATTTATCTGTCATACTTTTTATTGCCGGAACCCAGCAGGTCATTATTACGTCAACTTGTCGCTTGTTATCAAAATTTCAATTTAAAATTATTATTATATTTCATTTTAAATTTTTTTGGACTGCATCGACCGCTTGTGGTCATTATCGAGTCACATTAAAAATAAACTGAAGTCTGATTTTGATCGACCCAGTAAAAGCTTTGCAAATATATATTTGATTTGAACTCAAGGCTTCTTGGTATTAGAGTGAAGGGTTAAACCGTTTCAAAATGGCGCGATGGCGGAATATTTATCTACTCAAGCTTTTGACTACTGCCGGGTAGAACAGACCCATATCATAAAATAATTTTGAACTAGGGATCTATTGTTTACAATACAATATGTACTAAATAATTATATTTCATGTTGCTAAGATTTAAAACACATTTTAGTGCACAAATATTTGGCTTTCTGATTTTACATATAATTAAATGTTTGCCAGTGAAAATTATATATATCTATGAAATTAATCGCAAAATAAGACATCAAACGAATTTAATTTCTTTAGTTCCTACTAAGTTATTTATTAAAAATAATATTTAGTCACCTTTATAACACCCCTCTTTTTGATCTGGGGTTAAAAATAACACAAATAAATAAAGCACAATTAGAGAATGAAATAAAAAGTAAACCAATTTAATTAAAGAGCATTGTTATAATGTGTTCCTGAATAATTATGTAAGCATGAAAAATTATCATAACTAATTTCCAATGAACCGTTAAGCACAGCTGTGGCATAGCGTGAAATAATGTTGATGTCAAAGGCTGCTCCCATCCCAACGCATCGACCGACCTAATAAATTTAATGTGGATTTTCATCTGATTTACGTAACGTCCAGCAAAAGGCCGCACAGTCACTCCGAGCGCATATAGGGGTTTGTCGGAAGCAATTTCGGTGGCAAAGGTCGCCTTCTCTGACATCCTATATCCGGTGCGCCTCCAGGTTGTCAGTGAGGTGGCCTCCCCGGGGAAAGAGCAACGGTCAAGCCACCAAACCAGGAAATTGTACGTCGACCTACATCACGATTGCTCCTGTATCGGCAAAAAGCAGTCACCGAAAAACAAGAGGTTAGACGAATCAATTCGGAGCTTTCGAACATCAGCTTTGAGAGGGCGATTTACATAATGTATCTCTACAACAATGCTATGTGTAAATGTAGAGTTGATCCTTTGGGTGGAGGTATTCGAGATAGTGTGGTACTAACTTACTATTAATGTATAAAAATAGCTCTGGATTATCGATAAAATTTAGCTTAGTTAGTATATTGTGGCGTCCTACATACATAACACTATATTAAATTGATGATAAATGACGTTATAGGGTTTGCCTAGAAATTTTACAATTTGTTTTAGAACATTTATTATTGATTTGATTCTCTGCCCTGATTCTGGGATGAAAAATATTATAAATTTTAGAGCAGTCTATAAATAAAGAAAACTTCCATGGTATAAACGATAGTCGGACAACGGACCCAAAATGCTTTCCAAATCCTAAATAGGAATCAAAATAGAAAAATCCACAAAAAATTAAAGCATTCCTATAGGCTATATGAACGCGAATGGATATTCGCTTCCACACTTTTGTTGCCCGTACAATTTGCGCTGCAGAGAATTTTTAGGCCACTTTGATCGTTTACATTTTTAATAGGTCTGTCATGACAACGAGCAACAGCCGGCCGGCAGCGCGGCTAGCAGTTTTTGTAAATATATGAGGTGATATCAGACGCAGCGAGCCAATACAAAGGGTGTGCTTAAACGCATCCAATGGTCCCCAATTTTTAGCGATTTACGCATGAATTCGCTAAATCCGCGAGGTGCTGGCGAGCAGCCAATGCAAAAAAAACTGATATTTTTCTAAAGAAACAAGAGTAAAAAAGTCTAACGGTTATATTCTAGCGCACGTATAATTTTTTTCTGGGAAATGTTTTAAGAGGCATTTGAAGCGACCAAAATAAGAAATTATGTAAACATAAGTTTCTCATAAAGGAAAATACAACCTCCTGTACCATGTGTGTATTATTATACTTATAATACATGTATAACACATGTTGCAATAATGAAGAATGTACCCAATGTAATTGAATGCAATGTTTTATCAAGTATTTAAAAGGTCTCATTCATCTCTCATTTTACCTAGTACATCAAGAACTATTCGTATTGTATATAAAGATCTATTTGTATTAAATTAGGCTTAATTGAATTAACATTTTTCTTTTTTTTTGAACAAACCCCTAATATTTCTATTCACGTTCACTAAAGTCGAGTCTAATACACGCCAACTTAACAAACAATCACATTCCTCACATTATTTGTGCGTCACTGCTATTCAATTATTATATTGAGACATTTGTATGATGATAACGCAAATAGAACGAAATTAGAATATCAGCTTCGTTGTGTCACTTAAATTCATCCAATTTTTGGGATTTAATTCTAGCAAACTCCAATTTTTCAATCCAATTTGAGACACAAAGAACCTTTTGTGTTCTGTATCTATGCAGATTCGTTTAGTAAAGAATCGATGAAAACGGGTTAGCAATTATCTATTCTAAATCAGTAATGGAATAGCTTCACTAATGAACCGTTTTTCCAGACTTCAATTTTAACGTAATGTCTAATTATACATGAGTAGTGTAACGAGTAGTAAGTACCTTAATGTCGCACTTCTGGGCTTGGGTATCTTCTACCAAACTAAGGATAACGTAACTTTCTTAAATATTAGATTTTTAAGACGCCTAATTGGGTCACAATAAAATTTTAAATCGGAAAAATTATATTCTTCTTAGTAATGTAGAATGGATTATTCATTATCTTCTATTTATCTGTAATGCGGACCCAGATACAGTACACTAAGATTATTAACAACCATTTCATTGATATAAAAATTTTGATAAAAGCCAATGTTGAGATGCATTGAAAATATTTCATACCAAAATTAATGCAGTTCCCCTAACCGTAGTAAAAGACTTTCAGAGATTTTATAAAGTTACTCTCCAAAAACAACCAAGGAATAATAAATTACAAATTTTGCATATTAAAAAATTTCATATATTTTAACATTTAATTTTAAGTAGATTGTACGCAAATGCCATGCCGAAACTTTCCAACGGCAACTTACGTATATGTAACAGCAAAATATCAGTACCGAAACGGAATTAAAATTATGCAAATACTGCGCGAGTATCGTAGGTAGTAAGCGGTTAAAACCAAGAAGCACTTCCGACGGTACGGAGCATCGTTATAATAATATTACCTCCAAGTTCGTAAAATTTACTACGTGGTTTTTTGCTGAGACGTACAATAACAGGGTGAATTTGTTAACTGCGTGTTAAAGGCCAGAGCGGGAACTGAAAATTCTCAAAAGAGTTTTTAGACCAGTTCTTGATACAATAGAAATATAAAAAGAAAATAGAAATTGACGAAGGATGTTTCAGTTGCGTTACGTGAAGTCTAGTTTAGTTAATTTAACAAGTATTTGTACGCAAGACAGCGTGATGAAATATACAGTATTAGAATAATATAAAATATACAGACAGTACTTTAAACGGCAGATCTATAATAAAACTCTTGGCTTGGAAGAATGTGCATTTTTAAGCCACCATAAAGTATTTGTTGACAAATTTGGCGTGGCCGTTCTTATGTAATAAAAATCATATGAAATTTATTATAATAATGATAGGAGGATTAAAGAGCAAGTCTCTGAGTACAACCCATTCTCTAAATCAATAGAAAATAATAGTTTTTTTCTCAACCTATTCTGTTTTAGTGTTAATTTAAGTTCTATATTCTCGTTTCATAGAACGGATAAGCGTTTCAAAGCGTTCGCAAACGTGTGCACAGCCTTGACGTTACGTAACAAAATATAAGCAGGGCCGGTGAGAGATATTGTAATTGGAATTAAAACAAGGAGTCTAAAACACCCGAAAAGGGATAATGGACGTTAATTTCCCAGTTATTTATATAACTATTATTGCACAATTATATACGGAAGCTGTTTGGACTCCCTTTTTTAATTAAATAGAATTAAGTTGCAAGGTGAGATAAAAAATTTAATTAAGTTTCTAAGGTCGGGGTTTTGATTTCCAGGAGGGGTATTGGAATTGTATGAGATTACAAATTAGTAAACGCTTGTAAAATACTAGCTATACCGCAGTACTAGGTCGGAAACAGACAGATTAACTGACAAACCTTGACAAATTCCAACAAAGAATACATTTTGCTTTTATTTTTCTATATTTTTTGGTTATGATATCTTTTTCATAGTTATTAAAAAAATATTGTATTTCCATTTTGTTTGTTAAAATTTGACGAATCTTAATGATTTTATATCTTAAAAGCAATAAAGTATATATTATTTTACGATCACCAAAGTGAAAGAGAGTTCCATCCAGAGGTGGCTCTTTAGTATGGCAATTAAGTTAGAGCGCTATCGCGTTTCGAAAGGCAGTTTAAGCCCCGGAAGA
This sequence comes from Musotima nitidalis, assembly GCA_949126915.1. Taxonomy (NCBI): domain Eukaryota; kingdom Metazoa; phylum Arthropoda; class Insecta; order Lepidoptera; family Crambidae; genus Musotima; species Musotima nitidalis. The sequence continues at coordinate 7,935,425 of OX421414.1, forward strand.
TGGTCCCGGAATCAGACGGCTTAAAAATCTAATAGCAGAATGCCATACGGTTTTCTCAGCCAATCTGCAAATGGTCAGCATTTGGAGTAGTACGTAAATCCTTCATACCTTGGTTCATGAGCCCGTGCTCAGCAGTAGGATGTGAATGGGCTGTGCTGATGACGTCACCGCACCATGGACGCACGATAAAATATCAGAGGCAGCGTTGCCTTAAAAATCTTATGACGCCTTTTTCAAAGAGCCTCAAGATCCTATAATCTCCAGGAAAAACCTCCCCAAGGAGATCACAATATAACTCAAGTGTACAATAGCAAACATTTTCTTTTAAAAAGCACTTCTGTAATTTCTAAAGCAATTTGCACAAATCCAGCAGGTCAAGCAGCTAAAGGCGGACTTGTAGACAAAAAGCTCACTAATATAATTTTCATCAAGAAGTGAAGCTAGAAACCGTTTTCTTCCCCAAGTTATATCACTGGAAGTATGGAATGTAAAGAGTCATAGTTTACTCTGTCCGCTACTAAGTTGTAAAACTTGATCGCCGTCTGCTTGATATTGTTAAAACTTCGCGACTTAGACTAAGAACTTCTGAGAATAATCCATTCAGAAACACATTCAAGGGTTGATGTTTTAGGTTAAGTAAATCTGTGGAATGCGACGAACTTTTGAGTTAGCAAGGAAAAGTAGAAAAACTAGCAGCTGGCCGCATCTTCGTATGCGTGAAGTTTAGATATACTCACGCATATTATGTAAAAAATCTAGTCCTTATTCGTAGTTATTCACTCAGATTCCACGGTTCACTATAGCTACTAGTACAATATTTAAAGTCTTAGTAAATTATGTGCGTCCCTACGAATATCACTTAAAGTACATTTATAGAAGTATGTATTTATTTCAGCCATCATTATCATCACCACCATCATTTCAGCCATTTAAAGTCCACTGCTGAACATATGCCTCCCCAATTGCTTTCCACGTTGATCGATCGTGTGCCGCCTGCATTCACAGGCTCCCCGCCGCCTTGACCAAAACATCGCGCTCTACTATGTTGGCTGATTCGTGGTTGCCATGCAAGAACCTTAACCAAAAATATCTCAGTGTCTAAAGACGAAATTCTTCGAACAGTGTTTGTTGCCAGCGATGACGTATGGAAAGCTCAAAGTCGCTCAGCGAGCTATGCTCGGAGTGTTCCCACGTTATAAAATCACAAATGGGGAAATCCGTAAAAGAACTAGTGACCGGCATTGCAAAGCGAGTTTGCAAGTTGAAGTGGAAGTGGGCGGGGCACATAGCTCAAAGAACCGAAAAGCGTTTAATAAAACAAAACTACTTACTAAAAATACTATAAAACTATTGTTTAAATAATATATATTAACTCAAGTTTGCCATTTGCCATAAAAAAATACGCGTCATCATCATATATCCTAGCATTATCCCTAGTTTGCTCTAGGCTTAAGCTTAGGGCCCAGGGATTGCTCACTGGTTCAACCAGATTTGACTGAATTTAAGTTATTACGTGGAGCGACTGCCGTCTGACCTCCGCAACCCAGAGGAAACATCATTCTATGGTTAAACTAGCTGTCAGTCTGTTAGAAGGTTCCTAATAACGACTGCCATAGATGTTCATGACAGCCGGGACCAACGGCTTAATGTGCTTTTAGAAGGCACGAAGCAAGCGATAATTACGCACATAACTTCGAAAAGTCATAGGTGCCACCAGGGTTTGAACACGAGACCCTCTGAATTTAAAAGCAAGAGGTCTCGCCACTGGGCTATCGCACCTTTCAATTTAATTATCATTAAAAAAATACGCGTCTACAGATATTATTCGATTTATTTAATTAAAACACCGATGGACACTGCACTGCGTCTGTTGTTCAGTCGCCCAGTTTTATCTCTAGCTTTACAACCTAATTAAAGTATCGTATAAAACAGAATTAGGCACAATATCTGACACTGCTGTGTGACCCAAAAGCCATGCCATGGGGAGCATAAATTGTATTGGATATCAATATTTCATATCAATTTCGATATCGAAAATACGTATTAATTTGATAACGAAATTACGTGGCAAATTGGACACCAAACATTTCGTTTTGCATGTTAAAAATATATAATATTGCAAATTATCTGTTTCAATACATTTGAAAATAACAGACATCAAAGTTAGTTGTGATTGTTTAAATTTTTAAATATAACAGCAATTTCAATAATGATTCACATTATTTACCCAAACGTAGTGAATATTGAATAAAATACCTACTACATGAGACAAGTTCTAACACCGTCATCACTACAGAGTTATCATTTATATTAATGTTTATTTGCCGATAATATATGATAATGATTAGTATTATCGTATACAATACAAAGAGCTAGTATATGCCCGCAACGTTGTCTATCTGACCCATTTCACACTCTAAATTCTTTCTTGCAGACCTATTTTCGACCCTTAGTTCCAGTACTATGTAGATTCTTATTCCAACCATCAATATACACTTGTAGGTGTATGTTGATACATGATTCAGTGAGTCACTTTTATTATTATTTTATGTTTTTAGAAGATTGCTTATTGTGAAGCTTGTGAAGGAAATTTATAGAGTCAGTAAGTAGAAAAGAAAAACATATATGAAAGAACTTGTGAACAGTATTTCACAAAAAAGAGCAATAAATGTAATAGAATGTGATTACAAAATTTGTAACAGTAAATATAAACATGAGATACAAACTCAATGGCAGAGCGAAGCATTTTCATTTCTTAGCCGAAACGATATATCTCTGGCATGACATGTGAAAACAATAACTTCGCTTTTCTCTCCACTCGACGTCAAACAAAGGTTTCGCCTCGAAAAGTTATAAATTTTAGATGGCGGCGTTTTAAGCGAAGTGACCTTTCGTCGTTCCGCAAGGGATGTGAAGAGCCGAGTTTACAGCTCCTCGACCGGACTAAATCGGCTGGCGCGAGATTCGCATTTGTTTTCTCTCTTGTTAACTGTAAGTGACAGAAGTGCCGTTTTGCCAGAAAGGGAATTTTTGCACGATACGCTCGCGTAGTCGCTTGCATGTTTTGCTTAAAGTCTATTATTTATTACATTGTTAAAACTTCTTTGAGGCTAATAATGTAAAGAGTTTTTTTTACTAGCTTTCCTTTCTATATAATAAATTCAAAAACGTATGTGATACAAGAATTTAAATGGTAAGAATTTGGTAGAATATAAAAGTCATTGTGAGTTGGTTCACAGGATTCATAGTTAGTTATTGAAATTAGGCCAGACCCGTGTAACTAATACATAAATAAAAAAAAAAATGTTGATACAATTATATGCAACGATGATTCGGTTTTTGCGCGATTAATAATATGAAATGGTTTTGGAATCTTCATATTGCCTTTTTGTAAAGAACATGTGATCGGACTGACTGAGTATACCATAAACGTGTAGTACAATCGAAAGACAATGATACTACAATGGAGTAGGCATTTGTGATGGGTTTTTGAGGTCAGAATATCTGTATGTAAGATGCATTGAGGTTTGAGGTGTGCGTAAGTGGTGCACCAGTTGATCAACGGACGAGGCTTTGGCAAACATAAAAGTTCCCCGGTAAGCGGCAGTAGACTCGCCCACCCATCACATGGGACCAACTATATTATTGGCAAAGTGGGGGCATATAATGTGCCACTGCCTACGCCTTCTGGGAAACAGGCGTGAAGGTATGGTATGTATGTGAATATTAACCTGGCACGATATCAACCCAAAGCGACTCAGCTTGTGACAATCATCGGTAACACCATAACTTTTTAAATAGGAATGAAACCTTTGCGGTGCGGGTCGAAATCACATTGGTTGCCTTTTCATATGTATTTTTGGTGTAGACGCATCACGCAGTTCAGTATATACTGATGTTATACTGAATATCGTATGTCATAAGAGCAAATCTAAAGAACACATTATATTTAATAGTAAGCCCCATTAACCCTTATAAATTCCCCCTGTGAACTATATTCAACATTTTTATTTCATTTCTCACAGACAGAAATATATTATTCCCAGCCATTTGTGTGGCCGTTTTAAGACGACAACGAAAGCAAAACACAGAACAGTAAGGAACAAAGCCAGTATATAAGAGACATGTGTGTCATCCCACAGGACCATTGTTATGGCCAAATAAAACTATTTTACAGCACACTCTCGAGACCCGCGCTTAGTAACTTTATCTGCAACTAGAAGCGTCTCTCGTACACTGAAAGTGCATTTTGTGAAGAAACCACCGCGTATTTTCTTCGTGCATGTTTTAGCATTACTTGAGTAGGAAAATGCAACCTTTGTCTGCTAACCGGACCATGTATGTGAAGATATTTTAGTGTGCAGAGTATTTCTAGCAATTTACATATCTGTTCCGTTGTTGGTGTAAGAAGCAGTTAGTATCAGAGGAATTTCTATCATCAAAGCTTTCTTTCTCCGAACAAATTTTTAATTAAACTGTTAGTTCCGCTTTTTAGTTCCATGGGTTTAATTTTACACAAGGGAGTTTAGTTAGAGAAAGCTAACATTTAGGATTTTTTTTAAAACATTACTCCGTCGAGAATATTAAGGAAAGTAATCGATATAAGGCTCATAAATCAGAATTTTCATAATATTAAGGAATTTGATGACTTTAGTAAACAAATGTATTTATTTACTTTTTACTTATGAAAATGTAATAGTAGTAGTGTAGATTATTAGTAGTAGTGTAGATAATAATCTACAAAACAAATATTTGCGCGTCTGCTTGCAGGCAGAATACATATGACAACCAAAATTAGAATACCTACCTGTGAAATTGTATTCTTGCAAATAAATGATTGATTGAAATGAAAAGTTATTATTGATTCGTGATTTATTTTACATTAAAACTGTATTTCGCCCAATGACTTACATTATATAGGGTACCACAAAAACCATGTATGTCTTTAACATAAAAAGTAACCTAGGTTTTTAAATAGGGTTCAAAAACTTAATGTCATGTTAGGCAGCACATTAATTCAGACATGAAAGAGTTATAAGCAAATTTGCTTTAGCATTCATAGTAGGCAGGTGGTATATAATGAAAAGATAGTAATTTTAAGCTGATCGATTGGCCGATTTTTAGGAATCAAGTTTGCTTTAATGTATGACCAAATGTTATACAAAACAGCAGTTTTTTGCAACAAAAAAAGCTGTGGTCACATACGTTCACATTTACAATATTAGTACAATATCAGTTAGTTATCTATTGATGTTTTCACTTCTATAAGCTTTTACCACATTCATGTCATTATGACTGCTACCCATACCTACCTACCTCACCCTATATACTTAACAACTCAAAACAGCCTCTGCTTCGTATTTTGGAAACTGGATATACGCCAGAGAAGTCACAATGCTGTTATGAGGACTACCTCAGAACAATGCAATCTTATTTACGACTTACTCTGACTCTGTACTTTACTTGATAAAAATTCTCACTTTCCGACAAAAAGTCCTAGGGTAGGGTAACAATGTAGGGCCAGATATTCTGCCCCTAAGCAGCAGCACTTTACGCGATATGTGTTTCCTGTTGAATGAATAAATAAATAACTTTTCCTTGACAGCTCAGGCAGCTTTTCTAGCCCCAAACTAAGCAGATTGTTTTATAGTTACTACTACTACTAGCCTTTTTGTTGTTGTGAAAAGATACTCAAATTATGACGTAAAACACCCAGAACAAGACAAATATTTACATTCAGGCTTAAAAACACAAGTCTTTTGGGGGATTGCACCCTGTAAAAGGAGAGATGGAACATAGTTTTTAACAAGTTTAATCATCATGTCCAGTCTGTCACAACTAGTCACGAAGGATATATATATAGTATTCTGCCATCATCAAAAAATGAGCAGTCAAGTATTAAGTCAAAATTGTGGTCGTCGTGCAAAGATGTGAATAAAAGAACTTTGTTTTTAAAAAAGTTTAATTATCATACCTAATGGACATGGACATTCGTGGCTACGAACGATATTAATTTCGTATTTGGATGCGTCAAAAACGGTGCTGTAGATAGCCATATTTCTGTTTGTGGCGATAAAAATTGAGATAAGTAAAAGTTCATTTCAAAATGTTTACTTATTATGTCCAGTCCGTTATAACTGGTCACGATCGATATGTAGGACTTCGTATTTAAAGTTCATAATAAAATAGTGTTTTTAATGTGTGGTCGTCATTAAAAAAAAGAGATACAACTTAGATTTTATCAGGTTTAATCATCATGTCCAGTATGTCATAACTAGTCACGAACGATATTTATTCCATATTGTACGGCGTCAAATAATGATGCTATAGGTAATCTATTTGTAGGACTTCGTATTTAGAGTTCACAATAAAATAGTGCTCTAGTCTAGTTAGTACAATGTGTGGTCGTCGCTAAAAAAAAAGAGATACAACTTAGTTTTTAACATGTTTAATTATCATGTCCAGTCTGTCATAAGTAGTCACGAATAATGAACTATATTTACTTCGTATTTAGACGGAAACTGGAGAGCCGCCAGGGCAGACCGGCAGACACAATGCTGTTATGAGATTGTACCGCCACGAATTAACGTTACTACGCTTATCTTATTTACGACTTACTCTAAAACAGTATTTCTGCCAACTTTGTTTTTTATTTCATTCAAATTGGTAGACAGACACCGTAGTTCACCAGATGGAAAGCGTAGACAATTTTCTTGCTTGTGTTAAATACGAGGTTTTCTTTTTCTTTCTTACAATTTATAGCTAGACCATTTTTTATTCTTTTTTCTAAATGATAATTTATCTATTTTGTGGAATTAAGACACTTTTACTCTAGTTATAGCTTAAACGGGATTATAAAACAATTTTTCTATATGAATCTATTGTATGAATCCTACAAATAAATTTCACACAATTATAATGTTAACTTTACAGCAAGAAGAATGCAAACTGTTCGATATCCACATTAGACAGTTTTTACAAATGATAAGATAATACATCTAGTCATACTATTAGCAGAAACTTGATAAACTGTTACTGAAAAGAGATAGGTTTCTTTTTAAAGATAAAGATTCGCTTATTTGTCAAAACATGAGTTGGTAATAATAAAACATACATATTAATGCTTATTTTAGGATGTTAACATACAAAGATTTCACCTTAGACTTTGCGGTTTCGGTTTCTATTATGACTAGAAGTAGTGCAAGCGGTTACTTAGCTAGTTTATATATCTACAGAAATTTAATAAATGCCCAAAAATTGGCTCCCGAAAAACACTGACATTTTTACTGAGGCAACTTTTTCGCTAACACGTCAGCTTTGCCGACCAATTCGAATCCAATTTACATTTCAATCGGAAGCTTCATGTAAAAACATGAATCTCGCGGAGCATGCCCGGGCTCTTGTTAAAAGCTTATGAAATAATGTTACGCAGGCCACCGCGAACACTCATGCATAGCATTCTTCCTTCATTATACGGAATTCTCGCTCCGTCACCAAAAATGTCGCTACGCGTTCACGACCTGAAAGTCTAATTCACGCGAAACAATTACGTGGGTACACCAAAAACGTTTAATTGCATATTCCGCTTTAACATCACTCATCTTTGTTTACATTGCAGACTTTCAGTTCTATTTGTATTTGTATGGAGCTCCGGACTTTGTCTGCAGCTACTTTAGAATTACGCCAAAGACGATATAAAACGTTATTAAAAATATGTTATTTAGAACGCAACATTGATAATATTGCATTTTTAGATAGTATAATTATGTTTTAAGTGAATTCCGTAAAGTTGTTAAATCGTAAGTAGATTAGGGAGGTAACTATCTATATCTACCTACTCTAACCTGAGAAATCATTTGGAACTGTATCATCAAAGCAACCCGACTGATTCGTATAATAACAATATTAAGCATACTTAATTACTTAGTCTTCATGCTGAATTTTTGATTGTTACTTCAATGACTTAACAGTTACATTATGAATGACTACAATTATACCTAGAACAATATGTACAAGTATAACCACAGTCCTTTTGCCGAGATTTAAAAAACAAAGAACTCACAAAGTAGTCATAATAGTACAAGTATCTCGAATACGTCAACTTATACATGAAAGAGATTGTTGCCATTTGAACAATAATAATTCAACCCGTATTTTCTTTGAGATTAATTTGGGTATGAATCTGACTATAATTAAAAGTTGTTTATTTAGCGTTGTTTGTTTGCTCATGGACTTCAGAAGTCGTAACAAAGTTATTGTTAGCGGTTGTCGCGGTCGCTTTGCCACAATGTAGCATTTAATAGAAGAGTTGGTTAAAAGAAATTGTTTTTGATCGAACATTTATGCAAGATAATCTGCTACGGAATCGCATCAACAAAGCATACCAACCAATCTGCTTTGTTTTGAATACAGTTATATAATAAATCAATATTGAACTATCACAACAATAAGTTACAAAAATGACACCAATCCACTATGACTTATTTAATAGCAGTAGTCAGTACTCACTTTATAATGAGCTGCCACACTTTAGAATTGAGCTTTTATGTCTAGACTTCGATATAAGGGAGTGGCATCTAGACAGTCGGACATAGAAAAGTTTCTAACACAAACAGAGGCAGGGTTTGAAACCGTGAGAGCCGGCGCTTAAGTATAACAATGCTTCAGGAGGGATGAATCGTCATTCCATTAATTATAGTCTCAAAGTAATACAACGAAAAAATACAATTTATGCTTACATATTTTACGCCAGCTCAAAATTGGAACTCACATAGAATTATATTTACAAATGTTTCATAATACTTTTGGCATTAGTTATACAATTCGCGTAGTGATGAACATAATAAAATATTTTGGAGGAAAAACACTACCGTTGCACTTTAACTGTGCCATTCGGTCCGGCTACAGTACTGGAAGCTCGGTCTGTTTCACTCAGTAATTGGCTCATCGGACGACATCATTATGATCTAATTACGAATTGATCTTGAACTTTTTTCCGCCCTTTTGAACTGGAAAATAAAAGCTAGGTCTTTCTGATCGTGCTCACTTTGTTCTTGAATGTCTTCGTGATATAATAAGAAACTTACATTACAACCAATCCAATGAAGGCTTAGATATTAGACTTTCTTAAATTTTCGCTACAGTTCCCTTGTATCTTATTATATTTATCCTAAAAATAGATTGAGGCGGCTCACGATCGATTTAGGTGAAAACAATTAGGTAGGCCTATTTTCAGCGGTGAAGTTTTTCTGGCTGAGATTGTGATAATACTGCTTGGTTTAAAATTTTATTACTAAAGTACGTAATTTCTGGTTCTTCAAGACTCCTTTCACAAATTGAGATGAGAAAGATATGACAGGTCATACTCCAACACTCAGACCCAAAGGCATAAATTTAATGGACCTAATATAATCAAACTCGAATAACGTAAGTCCACATAGCCGTGTGTGCATAATGTCTGGTAGCAAGTCGTGACGAATTAATAATAAAGATAAATTGGATAAAGATCAGGTTGCATCACAGAATGAATGTGTCTAAACAACAAATCTTGATCAGCATATTACTATCACAAAGAAAAGGACTTAATTTAAATAATACTCTAACACGCGGCTCTTGACTCAGTCGTATTCTCTGTTGAAAGAGTTTGATATGACTGGACGTTCTATGTTTAATATTTGTTGTTACTAGATGGAACTAGTAGTAAGTTAAATCACATTCTAGAGATTTTATTCTGTTTAGTACCCCCCGACTACAGATATCTCAATAACAGATATGCTGTGTGCGCGTATTCAAGAATAACTTGTACTCCATAGTGAACGCAACGTCAATCTCGAAATTTTCAAACTAGCTAATTGCGTTCTTTTTCAAATTAGCCATATGTGTTTCGATAGTTTTACGTGGCACATACCATTTCTAGGGTTTATTCTTATTATTTAGATTTCTATGCCTCTTACCTCACAAATGAATGAAATGTCTTGGAATTCTAAACATAATGTTTTTTTTTTAATAACCTGTACTTCGACCATATCGCGTGTACAAACAGTTTTCACCCTCCTACTAATACATAATATTCTGACAACATAAAGTAAGGTAAATATATGTAAACTAAAACTCTATTGAATTGTGAATACCTTGTTTGAAACCACATTACAAACTATACTAAATATAGAATTATATGCCAGCATGAGGCTGATTGAATTGCGACGCCATTTCTAGTCCAATTATACAACTGCGTGGGATGTGTATGTGCAGAGTATCCGCCTATGGCACATAGAGCGAAATACTAGGATTTTTAGTATTAAGCTTCCTCAAAAATTATAAGACATTATAATATTACATACAAACCATATGTTTCCCTAAAGGGGCAGGCCGAGAGGTAGCCCATATTTCACCCATAATATATTTTGTTCCCACATAATAGATGGCGAGATCTACGTAAAATCCCTGTACACGTAGGTGTATAATATTCATGCTGGAAAAACAACAGCATATTGAAAGTTATACTAATTGTATAGTATAAAATTACAATCTGCAATAGTTTGGTATATAACTCTTAAAATATCCCATTAAACAAATGCCTTACCAATTTTTTTTCTTTTTTTATAGTCTCGAATTCTCGTATTTACCTGTAAATAAACAAACACATTAGTTACTTATCGAATAAGAGGTAGTACTTCTTGATTAATTCGCAATTACTCACAACTGCAAATAGTTGCTATTGGTCTTCATAAGGCACATATATAAGCTAGCTAGTATTATATTAGCATATCAATAGTTCTGTTTTACATAATTTTTGATAGCAAAAACAATATCTCAGCCACTAGTCCTCCCTTATTATTTTTGAAACGTCATGAACCATCATTTATTCATCAAGCAATACTTGTTACTCTTAGAATCGTGGATGAGTGACAATCGATATATTTTGGCAGTAAGCATCTTTAGTTACAAAGACCAGTCGTCGGATAGATGAGTGGCATTATTCATAGAGCGCTTTCGTGCTCCAGAAGGCATGTTGAAACATGGGTCCTGGTTTTCACAATATGTGGTGGTAAACAAGTGGCACTGACGGATTAAACAAAACTTACAGTAAGACAGGGTGTACCTATAGGGATCCTACCAAGACCTAAGGAGCCCAAGCCAACCTCACCTGCAAGTGGTACACCTGCCGATCAACGGACGAGGCTCTAGCGAACATAACAGTGCCTGGTAAGCGACAATATGCTCGCCACCCATTAAGTGGGACCAACTATACAATTGACGAAGTGTGGGCGTATAATTACTCCGTATAATTACGGGCGTACTTTGCCTAACCCTTCGGGGAAACAGGCGTGAATGTATGTACCTATGTAAGTATTGTACAGTAAACTCTAGACACCTGCCTTCGTCAATCCTCGGATTCCTCATACCTAGGATTTTTAAAAGAGAAGGATGACGAATTCTTCTGTTTGAATAACCTATTATTTATTTATTTATTTATTTACTTCAATTAAAAACTTTTATTGAACAAACAAGAAACCTAAATAATTTCACTGTCAAAGGCTACTGTCACCGAAATCTCGTTAAAACCCCGTTCCATTCCACTTAACTTTATCTCTTCGCAAAGGTTTGACTCGAACGAACAGAAGTGAGCCATGGAGTGGTTTTCAAACTTAGAAAATTTGATTTCTGAATGTATTTGAGAGAGTTCGCTTTATATTGAAATTCAATAATGTCTATGCGCCGTCCAGGGATGAGCGAGAGACGTTTACCGCCGTCTATAATACAGATTTGTGAGCATAAATGCAGTTTGTTTGTATTGAGCAAACTGTGTTACGTACTTGTATGCGCAAAGCCCCTTTATATTAACTCTGTTTGTCTAACTGCCTTTGGCTTGAGTTTATAACGAACTTCTTTTCTCAGTGCTTCTAAAATATTTAGAAGCTACTGCGAGAGTATATGAAGGTTAAATAACAGTGAATAAAAAGTGATAAAGGATTATACTGCGGTTATTATAAAAATTGTAAATATTTAATTTTAGTTATATGAACAAAAATGTATAATGGGTAAATAAATCCTAGAAAAATTTAAAGTAAAAAATATAATAAATTATAAAGTTAATCTTTATGCCTGTTACCCATCCCATTTCAGACTATGTTGTTCACTGCTGAACATTAGCCTTTTTAACATTAGCCTGTTTACATTATATTAAGGAGATTTGCCCGTAATCACCACGCTGGCGATCGTAGTTTAAGCCAGTATTATACTACTGCCCATCAGACAGGATTTCTGTTCGTCGACTCTTACGACTTCCCGTGAGATGAGAGGGGGTGGCACTGTTCTAGGCCACAAACCATATCCATATGAAACCACACGGCACATGCATTATGACTGTTAGTCACGCTTAAATTGCTTATTCGATTTGGATAAAATTTGGTGAAGAGACATTATGAGTTCAGGAAGAGTCATACGAGTAATATTGAGATGAAAGGGTGAAGGCGGAGTGGAAGTATGGGTAATTGTACTATTGTTTAGTCATAAACTATGTTTTGAAGTAATAAACAAACGATAAATTACGCAAAGGAGTAGGACAAAGCTAGTATAAAATTTAATTTTCATTTTCACAATATATTTTATTAAGAGCGCAATTTCTTTCGTTTGAACCTGAGACTCTCTGAATTTAAAGGCAAGAGGTCTCACCACTGGGCTATCGCCGCTCCTCAATATTTTAAATACCTTCCATATTATTATAAGTATATCATCTTGTCGGGTTCATATTAGTGAGCGCAGACCTTTGTTTTTTCATAAGCCAGGGTGAGAAGGATTTTCAGATCATACTCCACCCACCCAGGCCCAGTGAGTGTTAACGGAGATTGACGTTTTGCTGTCACGGATATTTTAAAGGTGTGTCCGAATTGACTAACGATATCCACTGTAGTAATCAGGATCATTCGGTTATAGCGATTTCTTAAGCCCGGATGCGTGCGAAATTAAATGACACAAACTGACTGACCTATGTGAAGTTTGCAAAACTTCATCTTCCACCAAATCTTTGCTCTGAATTACAGCTGAGTATAATTTGGCATTTGAATGGCGACAATCCGCCGTGGAATCGTGGGACAGTGAGAACGCCAAATTTAAAGGTAAACAAAATCTTGGCGCGCTTCTGCACAATTACACACAACTTTAATGGCTGCAAAAACAAGACTGTGAATTAACGGTTTACAAAGCAAAATTTTATAGGACAATTTAGAAGTTTGCGTACAATTTAACGTTATGTCATCGCATTAATCCTGGTGTGTAAAGTTTAAAGTTAGACAGCGTAAATTAAACAAGTTGTTGCCGAGTTACCCTAATGTAACCAATTAACGGCACCAAGTATATCGTGTACTACGTATAATTTCCGATTCGCGGCAATATAGTTTACAAATGTTGGAATCTGATTTTGTGATATCGGATTTGTCGTCTACAACTACATTATCAGCATTGAAGATTTGGAGTAGAGGTTAATATATCTGCAATGCGCTTTTTGCGTGGGTTTGATTCCCAACCAAAAGTATTTGTGTGAATACATAAAAGTAGTTTTCATAGCCTGGATACTTGCTACGTATAATATTTTTTAAGTATGCCCATATATGTTAATCCCTTTTCAATCACTCTCTGCTTGAACGTCCCATTCAGCTGCATAATTTGTTTATATCACTATCATTTAATTTTTTAAAAAAACATATGTGTCCACACATTCTACATTACAGTCGAAAAGGTATGCCTATTCTACACTCCAGTGTAATAATATTCCTAAGCTAAAGGACCCAGTTTATTTTCACAGGGTCTTGGAACCCGTTTTTAAATCTTGGTCTACACGGTAGGAGGTCTGCAAGTTCTGAATATAGAAATTAAGCGATAATTAAATTACTAGTAATCATGAGATCATTTAAGCAAACGTAAAATGACTTTTATGGGTGCTGTTATGAGTGGGTGCGCTTGGTCTTGTGCTTATTCTATGGTGTGGAGCGCCCTAATTGTTTTGGACTTCATCAACAACACAAATAGACAATATGTGACCATTATGACAAATCACTTAAACTGAAAAAAATTACAGATAATAACGACTATGTAACTGGTGTGGATCGCCCTAATTGTTTTGGACTTCATCAACAACACAAATAGACAAGATGTGACCATTATGACAAATCACTTCAACTGAAAAAAATTACAGATAATAACGACTATGTAACTGGTGTGGATCGCCCTAATTGTTTTGGACTTCATCAACAACACAAATAGACAAGATGTGACCATTATGGCAAATCACTTAAACTGAAAAAAAAAACCAGATAATAACGACTATGTATACACACAGATTATATGCTAAAAATATGCCTACAATAATCCCGTACCTTTGTAGATAATAGTATCACGATTTTCTCAAGTAACACACTACCTTTGGGAAATCAACTGAGATGAGAACTGTTCCTTAACTTGTAGCGTTGTTGTGTATGTTTTGATCCTAAGCCATATTAGCAGTGATATTTTGTAGTATATTTATTCACGTAAGTTTAGTTAACATAATAACGAGGACGTTTATTCAAGTAAAGTAAACATAAGGCAAAGTGGAAGATATATTGTTTTCTATCTATAAATAGTTCAAAATCTTAGTACAATCAATCACTTTACTAACCAAAATACTATTTTTTTATCAACAGCAATAATAAACATGTAACAATATTCATACATACATACATTCACGCCTGCATCCCCGAAGGAGTACGCAGAGGCATATTACTCGCCCACACTTCACCGAATATATAATTGGTCCCACGTAATAGGAGGCGAGCCTATTGTCGCTAACCGGGCGCTGTTATGTTCGCCAGAGCCTCGCCCGTTCATCGGCAGGTGCACCACTTGCAGGTGAGGTTGACTTGGGCTTCTCAGGTCTTAGTAGGATCCTTATACACCCACAACATTTATTATTAATGTAATAGTAGTATAAACTACTTAAGTTTATGTTTTGAAGTATGTGTCTCAGACAGACAAGCTCAATCCTCCCGAACAACAGCTAAAATATTTTATAAAAATATTTTTTGCTTAGCAAAGTTTGGAGAAACAGCTTTTGTAACATTATTTTTGAAATGAAAAATCCATTAAAAAGGAACAATATCGCTCAAAGCAACAAACACACATCAGTTCAATTAAAAATCACATATTCCAGTATGGCACGATAGATGCCTATCAAACTTAAAATTTTACGCAATATTATCAGATTAACTGTTAACGACAATTTTATTATTTTTTTAATTCGGCGAATGTGTCCGAGAAGTTGGCAATCACTAAAAGACGCTTCAATTTAAAATTACTCGAGAATCTTATATTCTATGTAAGCTCTCCAACTCTAAACCAATCTAGATAGCGAAATCTATGTGTTGAATAGTTTCAGATAAAAGCGATAGAATTCTCGATGCACACCTTTCACGATAAATCTAGATGGAAACTGGAATCTAGCATTCGAATAGAATTTAGAATCTAGTCAGATTTTTTCGGTTGAATGCAATCTATATTTTTTTTTCTGGCAAACGAATACAGTACACCCGATGGTTAGCTTAAATTATGGTCAATTCTATATTTAAATTCCAAATCACTACTGCTACCTCCGCCTTGCAAATTACGTACATATATGTGGTTCATAGAGGTAAAACATCAAAATATGTCCAATTGTAACACAGATTGAAAAACTTGAAGCAGACATATATTTCAATTTAAATAAGTAATCAAATGTAATCAGAAGCAGATAAATCAATGATCGCAACGATTTCCATTTCAATTATATAAGCAAGAGGTGGTTTAAGCTTTCATCTTCTCAAAGACGGATTTCGGATACGCCTTAAAGTAAATGAATAAACAAAATTTTCAAGGATGATTTAACGTTATTCCTTAGCATTGGCGGTATACAAACAGCAAGGAGTTTCATTAACAATCAGAGGCGGTTCGAAATTCAAATATTCGAATAACGATGAAGGCGCTGCCTGTGTGACTCTGTAGCCAAAGATGAGAATGTTGAGGGTACCTACAAGCGCATTTCGAGAGCCTGCGAATAATTCTGTATTTAAATAAGTATGCGAATTTAAAACCTCCACGGCGATGGTGGACGATTTGTGTTAAGTGACTTAGTGAAATACAAGTAATGTGAAATAAATTTTAATTTCATACAGCCAACTTAACCTTTAGTGTTTGGGTTTGATAATTATTATATCTTTATTTTCCTTAAAACAATATAGTCGCTTACATGAAAACTTTGCCCTTTCTTTTACGATCTAGCTCCCGCCCGCAGTGATAGGGCCCGTTAATTTTTAAGTTGACCTTTAAGAGTTTTATTGAGCCAAACTTGAATAAATGATTTTAACTTTGATTTTGACTTTAAAGCTTAAAACAAACGTAAACGATAATTCTCAATATCATTCTAACAAGCTAAACGTAGTTGAAATTAAGAAGAGTATTCAAATTGCTAAGTTTCATTAACAATCAGACACGGCTCGATATTCAAATATTCGAAGAACGTTCACGGCGCTGTTTGGCTGGCTCTCTACAGCCAAGGAAGGGAATTCTCAGCAGGCTTCCGGGCGGTGCATTCCTAGGTTCAAAGTATGCGAAATCATTCCGCTACCAGTTACTGCACTTCGATTTCAAAAGCTACAGTTTGTTTAATCGTGTGTGCACTGACACTTTCAATTTAAACAAACGTAAATTCAGATTACAGCTGAGATGTTTTCAAAATGGAGAAGATAAAGTAATATTATAAATGCAAAAGTGAGATTGTCTGTTAAGCATAAGCATAAATTGTTTTCATGAAAAACTAATTCGGTTGAATTCAAACGAACAATAAATGCATATAAGTTATTGTAAAAACATGCAGCGGTACCCACCCGAAAATTTCTTTACAGTTAAGTTTACAGAAAAGAATTGAAGATTTTCTTCAATAATTTCAAAAGTTGGAAGAGTATAAGTAAAACTTATACTTTTTTTTATATGTCCTAATCTTAGTCCTTTTTGAGTTCTCGGAATGATAAAAGCAAATTAAGTGAAAACGAGTTCTTGTAGTTTAAGCTTTGGTTATGTTTTATCTTATGAAACTAATGTAATATATGTTTCTGAAATTCCGTTTAATTGTTCTTTACAAAATGCATCTACCTAATAGACAAAAATTTACTCTACAGCGCATAAACTCTTAACAGCTACTAACAATTATTTTTATTTGAATTCAGTATAAAGTTAAATGTTAAGCACGATCGTGTTGACCATCATGCTTAGGAATATTTTTTTGTACAACTTTAGTACAACACAAAAACAAACTATGAACTCGTACTATGAACTTTTAACTTATAGAACTTCTAAGACTTCTTGCAGAAACTCGGACATTAAGTTTCTATAAAGAGTTGCGAACCGCTTTCTATAGGGAGTCTTCATAACATTTTAAAGACTTTTCTAGTTTTGTCTCAATATTTTTCATCTTACTTTTAACACTAACGCTATTAGCAAAAAGTAAATTTTTACTTATAAGGACGGTTTTAACTCCAGAAACTAAACGTTTTATAGTCGCCTATCGTCTAATTCACGATTTGTCTAATGCTAATAAGAAATAATATTCGTAATTCTTGCTCAAATGTATGTTGTTATCGGTCGACGTTTATATACGTCTACAAACTTTTTATATTTAATCACTATGAGACCAAACGCTCTTAAAGGAGCTGAACGTGGTTTCATATCGCCATTACTTTAAAAAAATCATAGCTTTACAGTTCTAGACACCGCTTGCTATCTCGAACAGCATTGTGATACTTGTTATCGATATTTCAGTTTAGCAGTTACTGAAGACATACATTACAACTGGCATCCAAGAAGCTCTGCGCTCAACAAGACAAATCTGTACTTCACCTCAGTACAATGTTTACCTCTTGCTTTAAGATACAAAACTGCAGGATATTGTTGCTACCTCTTGGCAGTAGCACCTGGATACTAGAATATACCTATTTACGTCGTTAAAATAAAACCACCAGATAAGAACTTAATTTTACGAAAGACTTCGCCTATTTATACGTATGCTTTGACGAACGATATGGCGTGTACGTCAATATGCTAGGCACCACGCTCCTGAGATAGTGAGTTCGATTTCCAGACAGGACATCTTTGTGTGCATGAACGTAAATATTTGTTCTGGTCTGGGACTTTATATGTATACTTACTGTATATTTACAAAAAATATATATTTGATTGTAAAATAATAATTATATAATAATTATTGCTGTACTGCCTGCATAACACTTCACAAAATATTTATTTATTAAATAAATATGTTCTGACAAGTACACAAATTATTTAGTTTCAAGATAAGTATCATTAAGAACTTGTGCTTTGGATACTATAAATAAGATAAACATACATATTTACTTTTTTTATTATGTAAATAGATACATACTTATCATACATAGGAAAACACCGGGTATACTTGCCACCACGCCATTCTGGTCGTCAATTCCTACGGATATCTTTTACATATTGCGAAACAAACAGTTTCAGCTTTTGAAAAGAAATTTGTTACCACAGGTTAGGTCTCGGCTTGAAATTTCTGTGAAGGTTATATATTTATATTTTATATACAAACCAAATGTGTTCATTAGACAACTATAGAATCCCAACGGCTTTAGCCTAGCCTGGCTTTGCTTTGTTTGGTACTAAAAGCGCTGTGAAATACATTCAGTAAACAAAGTATCGGGAATTAATATTTTCTTTATGGTTCCAAATTCAAATTTTAGTTTTTTTTAATGTTATTAGATTGGCACACTTGTTTTCTATTTTGGCGCGGAGTTTGAGTTGCATCTCTCATATCAAAAACAGTACTGTTTTTAGTTTTATAATATCTAGTGTGTATTGTGAATTTCATAATGGATAAAAACATCGAACAAAGAGTTTGTCTTCAATTTTGCATCGCCAATGGAATTTCGTGTTCGGAGACACTGAAAGTGTTACAGAAGGCATACGGTAGTATATGAATAAATATAT
This sequence comes from Musotima nitidalis, assembly GCA_949126915.1. Taxonomy (NCBI): domain Eukaryota; kingdom Metazoa; phylum Arthropoda; class Insecta; order Lepidoptera; family Crambidae; genus Musotima; species Musotima nitidalis. Next base: position 7,954,454 of record OX421414.1, read on the forward strand.
ATATATATTTTACTATAACTTCTTAGACATATAATCCGTCAAAACAATTCTGGTCCGGGCTTTCCTAAAGTTTGTTTGTGAGGCAAACCACATCTGCCTATAATTAAATCAATACCCCACTGTGACCACAACCGACCTGTGCGAAGAGGAATCTTCCCCAAAAATTAGAACCATACAGAAAGTTTTAGGCATTGTTATTTTCCATCTGTACTTGTCTATTTCAGTCGGCAAATCGGCAACCAAGTTGTATAAGCATCAACAACGTTTTACGTAGACACTCCAACAAATAACTTTGTTCGGGATAAACGGACGGCAAACTTAGAACCCCGGAGGCCACTTAAAACTTATGTGGCTTCGTTAACCATAGTCCCATACTCCGACTTGTTAAGTCCTTCCCAACTAAGGTCTTTCAGTTTCAATTTACTGGAACTTGTCATATTCTAGCTTGATAAGTTTTGGTTACAATAACATATAATATGTTACTAATATTACGGTTGCAATAACAGTCTTGTATTACGCTAAAATTTATTATATAAAAAATAATTGAAATTCGACATAAGGGTGAAGGGCCAGCCACCTTTTGAAATTTGACACGGTTTATCTAGGCTTGAGTATAGTAGACGTTCTAGTACTGAATCCCTTTTAAATAGTTGTAGCAATTTTTCTGGCCACCCCAAATGGATTATATAGGCTTGAGATTTATGTTTATATTACGCTTATTATATCCTAGCCTTATCCCGGTTGCCCTAGATTGGCGCGCTGAGTCTGCTCACTGGTATAACCAGATTTGTCTGAAATGCAGTTATTACATGGAGCGACTGCCGTCTGACCTCAGTAACCCAGAGGGAAAAATCATTCTATGGTGAAACCAGCTGTCAGGATGTTAGAAGGTATGAACTTCTTAATAACGACTGCCATAAATGTTCACGATCTCCGGGACCAACAGCTTAAGGGGATGGGAGATGTCGCTGACCTTCAGAGCCTAGCAAGGCGAGTACGCGCCCGTGGCAGAGGGGATTCCAGATCGTGCATCGATTGCATGAAAAAAATTGATTAAGATAATGGTAAAAACAACCAAACGGTCTCTTAGGTATTTAGTCTAGTAATAACCTGGAGTCATTAAAAATACCTGCCATAATAGCGTAGAAGTAAAATAGTCAAAAAAGAAAGACGACGCAGCTTTACATTTTTTAGGTTATTTTATTTTTAACCACATGTTCTCACGTGGTCTATGATGTAGATTTATGTCTATTTTTTAAATATTATTTCTGTACAAGATGACTAAGAGCAATCAAATTGACAAAGCCCAATATTTCACATAACTACCCACCTTAAAGTACTTTCCTTGGCACGAAAACATGTATATATTAGGCTTAACGAGATGTGAAATAAGTCACTACACTAAATGTTAGAAATAAAGTATCGATGTTAGAAAATTTTCTACATTACACTTTATTACTTTATTAAGAATGAAAACCAAAGTCTAATAGAAAAAAAAATATAAAAGTACTGTTTTTTTAAACTTATTTCTTGCAACAACACTTGAATGTTTGATGGCTCGTTAAACATGTCTCTCTTCACCGTTTTAGCTAATGTACAGAATAGCGTCCATTTTCCCGTCATCTTTAACCAAGAAATGGATGATGGTAATGAAAATTCTAACATTGTTCCTCTCCGACAGAAACATTTTAACGTTTAATAATAATACCTTAGTTAATTTCGAAGCGCTGCAGATTGTTATATCGCCTAGGTCAGATGGAGTAAAATAAACGATATTTTAGTGAGGTATATATCCCTTCCCTACCCTAGTTCATGTGCGCCGTGTGGTATCAGCCTAGAAGTGCCACTCCTTCTCATCTCACGGGGAGACGAAAGAGTCGACGATGAGAAATCCTACCGGATGATGGGCAGCAGCGTCGTCCTGCGTACTGGTTTGAACTGCGTCCTCTTTTTCAAGCCACGTGTGATACGTGACACATGTATCACCAACAGCTTATATGTGCCTCAAAATGATTTCGACACATTCTACTTTACTTTGATGATCGTCGCCGACAACTTTTTTACATAGACTTTATTGTTATTACGTAAAGTGGTACACATAATATGTGGAGTAAACAACATTTAAATGAAAAAAATAATACCACTCAAAGCTGAACAAACATTTGATACCTTTGAACTCGGCCAGAAAATTAATATCCTGGGGCATATAACACAATTTTCCAATGTTTTGATTAAAAGGAGCTTTGTTACATGATTACTGTTAACCGTTGCGAAAATTGAGCTAATGTACCTTCAACGAAATTTCCTTATAATAAATAAGACAGGTAAGTACTCACTTGAAAATTTTACAGAAATAAGAAAAAAAATTGGTTATGAATAAAATTTGAAAATCGCTGTCTTTGATGATGGACTATGAAAAAAGCTCTTCAAAAGTATGAGAAATATTAAATATCTAAAGCGACATTTAAAATACAGCATATTAATAAACACATTATTAAAATGCCTTACAGGTCGAGTCAAAAGAATACATAAGTTACTCACTTTAAAATATTCTTGGACATCTTAAGCTTCTAGTGCCAAACTAAGAAGAGCTGGTATTGGGTACCTATTTAACGAAGTGCCTATCTATTAATTAGTTTTTTTTTGTAATTATTTACTTTTAGAAATGACACAGCTAAAACCGGCCAATAATAACACAACCTAAAATAATACCGAGAGCAAAGGCTACTTATAATTCTACATAATACCTAGGTAACGTTAGAAAAACCCAAATAAATATTCTTATTAAAGAAAAAAAACTTATCTCATATTAAAACGAATCAAATTTCTATTAAAAACTCTAACAAAATCCTTTTTGAATAAAAAAAGCTATTCACAGATTGAAGCACATTGTTTTTCCTACCAACCGAGAAGTTGTGTGAGACAAATGGCAGAACTTGCCTCGTCCAAGAAGTTGGCCAATTCCACCACACCGAAACCGATTAATCTGCAACTTGGAAGTGAACGTCACGCATTTTCCAAGAAGGGCGTTCACGACATAGTTCTCGAAGAGCCTCGAATTAGTATATGTATTCAATATAGAGAATAGTTGGAAATCAATCGTGCAGATGTTTCGCAAGGGTAAATTGACGGGCGTGATTAAATATTCGGTATTGATCCATCTATTCCAAGATCAGCAACGCTTCTAATAATTAATCTCATAGAAGGCACAATTAGGTTAACGTTATGTCAAACCAATTTTAAGTGAGAAACTTCCCGCGATTGAATTCTTGTGATTAAATTTAGCTGTATCTGCTATTTGGGATTACTTGAAATCAACACTCACAAAACTTAGTGGTAAATTATTTGATCTAACTTAACAACTAGTTAAACAGCTTTTATCTTGGTTTTGAGAGAGTAGAGCGACGATAGCCCAGTGGCGAGACCCATAGACTTCTTATTCAGAGGGTTTAGGGTTCAAACTCTGGTGACTATGACTTTTCTAAGTTATGTGCGTAATTAGCTTGCTCTGTGCCTCGGAAAGCACGGTAAGCCGTTGCTCCCGGCTGTCATGAACATCTATGGCATCCGTTATTAGGAAGTCAGTGCCATCTAATATTCTGACAACTGATTAAGTCATATAATGATTTTTCCTTTTGGGTGTTGGAGGTCAGATGGCAGTCGCTCCATGTAGTTAAGCCAAATCTAGTTAGACCAAAGAGCAGACACTGGGCTCTGGGCTTAAGTCTGGTGCAACCGGGATAGAGCTACATGATGATCGTGGTTTTAAGTTATCGTGTGATGATTAATTATTGCTGTCTGGCTTAGCAGAAAAAGAAGTAACAATTGCTTTCTTATTTATTTTGCAATCAGTCAATATGACTATGAGCAGATGCTTTTATGTCTTTATGATTATTTTATGATACTTCTATTAATCAAAATAAGGTTTTGAGTAACATTTTAAAATACAATAAAATATTTGTTTTTAATACTTATTAACAATATAAAATCACATGGTCCACTGGTAATGTAACTCTAATTGAAATACGTTTGAAAACTAATGGAATACCCTATACGGGTACACTGAGACGCCTCAAACGACAGGGTCACGTTGCCCTTGTCACCTTAGATGGCTACAACAAAATATATTGCAAATTGGGGTACCCGCTGACACTCTGTTATTAGAACACGTAAGCATGGAAATTAAAAGAATAATATTTATGTTTAAATTTTTTCTTCCTTTCAATTAGCACATTTTCATTATCAATTGTTGGTTTGTCGATAGGTAATTTTTTAATTAGCAAAGAGTTTATAATTATGAAATTATTCTTAAAATACGTGCTTCCATACTAATAATATAAATGCGAAAGTAACTCTGTCTCTATGTCTCGTTTCATGCCAAAACTTCTAAAACAATTTGACAAGCCTGAAAAGGGTATCTTTTTAATGCGAAAAAAGGTTGCACGGGGTAGAAATAGGGGATCAAAGTTTGTATAAAAAGTCTAAGTTTTTTTAAACAAGAAGCGCGATTTCATCGTAATTCAGGCGGACGAAGTCGCGAGCGAACCACTTGTAATTCATATCTGCAGAGTTCTAAGAATCCATATTAATATACAAACGCAAATTTATCAGACAAAGCAGGACTTAGTTCCAAGGAGAAGCAGGAAAGAAACACGACCAGATTCTACGTCTCGCAATAATTCAGAGCGCTTTAGAAAGAATATTTCAAAGTTCCATAATTCAGAAGTCACTTCAAGCTAAATAAGAGGGAAAACAGGCGCACATCGGCCAATTATTAGTAATTGAGAAATCTGTATGGACTTTACGCTGAAAACTAAAAAATATTACAAATAATACCTTTTGAAAATATCAAGTTGTATTCAAATCAAATCATTTATCGCCTGTCACATTACATGTTACTTAGATGGTACACATAAAAGGTCTACATGAGACGCCCTGCAAGGGCATAGCAACTAAGCAATGCTAAGTAAGAGCATTAATAATACCTAGAACATAAACATTTTCGAAACATAAATATGAAAAACAGAATATTATTATACATAGTATTATTCAAACCACGACATTACAATTTACCCTTTGCACATGAAATTATTACAGCAAAGCACACGTATAATAAAAAGCCTGTATATTGGCAAACTGAGAAAATTGTAATTTAAAATAACGTTCTTACGTATAAGTTATTTTAGAACCTATTAACATACCTCAAACAACAGACCTTAAAAGTCATGTTTTTTACGAGCAAATAACCTGTTACAATTCAAATCAGTCACTCTACTAAAGCCCCGGAGACCGTAACAGACGCTAAAGTTAAATTAGGAAAAAAGGTAGTAAAATTGAAATGCCACGAGTTTCGAAGCTTCAATTTATAGTTTGTTAGCTAAAGTTAAATTCTACTGTGTTTTGGAGGAAAAATCTATGTAACAAACATTCGATGACATAGAGTTATAATTTTTTTTTGGATTTTGTTGCCATGTGGTTTTGACCTATAGTAAATACCTAGACCTAATAGTGCCCCCCCTTCCCAACTCACGGGGATTCGTATAAGAATCGACGTAGAGAAATCCTAAAGGATGATGGGCAGCAGCGTCAAGGTGCATTTGCCGATCAATGTTCCCGATAATCAGCAATAGGTTCGCCACTTATTTATTTAAACTTCATCGCACAAATTTAAAAAAAATGTACAAAGGCGAACTTAATGCTCCAAAGCATTCTCTACCAGTTAACCTTTGGGTTAGCGGAAAAGTATGAGGTAGTACGAACAAGCAAATATATAATCTTACATAGAATTAAATATGTAATATTAATAAACTACATATACCTATACACAAAAATAATATTAATAGACTCAATCAGGTGATGATTCCTTGAGAAAGTATTTTTTTAACAACCCTTATTACGTGGGCTGAAAATGTAATTGGCGAAATATGGGCGTATAGAATGCCTTTTTTTTATAGCACACACTCAAGCATGCGGCCCAACTGATGGAAAGTGGTAGCCGGAGCCTATGGACCCCTGCAACACCACTAGCGGGGCATCACTAGTGCGTTGTCGACCCATTAAAAGCTGTTTCACGCCCTTCTTGAAGAGCCCCATGCTGTAATCTTTTGGGAAAACCTCACCATGGAGCTCATACCACAACCTCTCTCCTCTGCCTACCCCTTTAGGAAATGAGGCTTGATTCAATGTATGTGTATTACATTACATTATATATTTTTTTATTTTGCGTTCCTACACAAATCAAAACCCACGACTTACGCCAAGAACTATAAAAAAGCTTCATACAACACCGGCCACATAAATAGACCTACATCATAATTTAATAAAAAGAAATTGAATGTATAATTTCCATTTGAATATACGTGCCCACCCATGTCACAAATTGAATGCACAGAAATGAAGAATGGGTAAAAAATGAAACACTAGAACCACACACCGGCCGCACGTTTCGAAATGGCGAACCGTTTGACCAGAAAATTGAATTCGCGTTGTTATTTCACGTAGAGCGAGATTAATTAAAACGTTGACGTCCAATGTATCCCATACGTACCCACTAGATGGCCTCATTTTGATAATTATAAATAATAACAGATCTGGTGTTCAATTAAAAAAAATGTACCTACTTATGGCCTCATTTCATTAATTATACATAATAAGGGTTTCTGGTGTTTAATTTTTAAAATAAATGAATTGTATTTCTTTTCTATCAAAAGTGTTATCGCAAATAGACATATGCATTCGCTTATACCTTCGGGAAAACAGGCCAAATTACGTATGTATATGAGAAATTGTTGTTTAAATGTTACAAGTCTTATCAACCTTCAAATATTTTATATTACACCACTACATATATTAACTATACTACTATATTAACTAACCTTGACGATTTTCTTGCCCGTTCTTTTACGCGCCATTCACTGTGAATGGGCGCGCTACTTTTTAAGTTTTGACCTTCATAAGAGCTTTTTTGAGCCAAACTTGCATAAATGATTTTGACTTTAACTTTATTTAGACAAATGATAAAAATGAATCCTATATAAATTATCTAGGTTTAGGTGATTTCTATTCATTTTAAGTTTGTAGGTATTTAAAAAAATAATTTAAAAAAAAGTGTTTACCTATACAAGGTAGAGGTAGGTTGGTTGCAGGGCTAGCACTAAAAAACCGTATAAAGAGATCTTGTATTGTTTCTTGTGTATCTTGTATTGATCAGAGGAAAAATATTATGATCTTATCGACTATCAAAAAGATTATAAGGAGTATAGGGTGTATAGGGATCCTAAAAAGACCTAAGGAGCCCAAGCCAACCTCATCTGCAAGTAGTGCACCTGCCGATCAACGGACGAGGCTCTGGCTAACATAACAGTGCCCGATAAGCGGCAATAGGCTTGCCACCTTTATAATTGGGACCTATATAAGTGGGAGCAACTATATAATTGGCGAAGTGTGGGCGTATACTATGCCTCTGCCTACCCCTTCGGGGAAATAGGCGTGATGGTATGTATGTATCAAAAATAGCCGCTTAAGAACTATCTTAAGCGGTAGGAAAGGTACACAAAATAACCTTTATGAAAATCAAAGCTATTATTGCATTAGCATAAGCATTTATTATTGCATTATATTTCGTATATGTATCAAATATGTTCATAATCACTGAACCAAGATCGCATTGATAAAATTTACAACATGTTTATCCAGAAAACCCTTATGTAATTGATATTTGATTGGAAAACAAACAAAAGCGTATCTTCTCTGTTTATCATTAATTACATGTTCTCAGAACTCTTTGTAATACAATATTTTTACAGTTCGATATACGGTGCGAGTAATATAATATTATTTGCTCATTCTTTTTACTCAGAACGAAAAATATTTAATGATATGAATAAACCTACATGAAATGAATATGACTATTCTAGTTTATAAATGAAATAATATATAAGTGTTCTTGGAAATATCACAAATATATTTAAGAGCCAAATAACTATGTAGAGCTGTTTATACTATTTATCTGATACACACATAACCAATATTTGTAAATAAGTACATAGTTTTATATTTCTGTGTGTATACTAAATAAATAGTGGGACACATATTTATGCCCACAAACTATATTAAACTGTGTGGAAATCAAACTCAGGCTACGACTTTAGGAACGGAATACAGCCTACAACATCTCATAATTTTGTTCACTTATCTAAAAAAGACTTTCACAGAAGACTTTTTATTTCAACAACAAGATTATTCTTATATAAGTCTTTTCTCATAACGCACTAATAGTTCTGAAATTTCATTGAAGTATTTACACCAATAACATGCCCGAAATGAATGTACGATTACGTTGAATTCCATCAGAACAAAGACATCGCCATAACGCCGCATCAGCCGCTCAGAATGGGAAAACAAGGATAAGGAATTTTAATAAAATCCTTATTATCTATTCACAGCAACAGTTAGGCACTTTTACGAGCCGAAACGGTAGCGAAGTTCTATGTAAGGGCTGTATAAGAACCTCCTTTTGGGCCTTTGTCACAACTTCGCTAATATCTTAAGAAATACAAGTATCGGTGTAATTGCAAGAGGACAACATCTTACGTTGGTAAAGAACATTGTTATTGTTTCTAAAGTAGATATAGATAATGCTACCTTTGTATAAAAATCATCATCATTAACATAGACCATTAACATTCCACTACTGAATATGGGCCTTCTTTCAGAAACCATAGATAAGAATTAAAATCATACTCCACCTCGCTGGCTTAGTGCGGATTGGCGAAGGAGCCTTCATATCTTAAGGTACACAATATTATGAGAAAATTCCATCAGTCAGTCTAGACTTTTAAAATAGAAAAGAGAAGTTTAAAACCATAAAGATTTTGCTTGCAAAAAAAGGGCATTATACTGTTAAAGATTATGTAAATGACAAAAACGCTTGATTATAAACATTTACAAAGAACGAAGTTGTGTTTTTTTTTGTTTCATAAACATAATAATTGGGCTTATGAAAAAACGAGATCTATAGTTAGACCAATTTAATACTAGTGCTGTCACTGTCTTCATCTTTTCAAATGCAAGTCACAGCACTAGTTTTAAACCTGATGTAACTTAAGATCTCGTTTTGTAATAAACCAAGATCGTAGCAAGTGGGAGGGTGTGATCTCTGCCTACCCCTACGGGCAAGAGTCGTGACATTATGTATGTATGTATGTTGTAATAAACTCCAATATGTGTACGTTCTTTTAATTTTAAATAATATTGATAGTAATGGATTGTTGGTAACTTAAAGTGTTTTTTAAAATATAAATTGTTATTTTAATTAATTAGCTTGGTGAGTTGTTAACATTTCTTAACATTGTATTAATATGAAGATTTATCTTAAAACAACCAATATTATTAAAGTACGACTGATTTATTTATTTACAATACATTCATAATTTATTGTGTTTTCAAAACATTTCTACTTTAAGGGCAAGAAACTACAATATTTTCTATAAAAGGGTACTTCTACATGTTAAGTACTTACTCTTAATCTGCTGTTATGTTAATAAGGGTTCCATGGTTGCCATGACAACGGAACCCATTGTCTACCGTCAAGTAGTTGGATTAACGAATATAGTTCCGATATTATATTCCATCAATGACAATGCATGAACTTCGCAAAAGCCATATAATACAAAGGAAAATATCGCATGACCCAACTATAGCCCCTTTTCACATAGTAGAAAACATACTTGAGAAGGGGTGAGTGGACACTGCGGAGCAAACCACGGGCTCGAATAAATTTTTGATTACGGCCGATGGTTCATTGGTATTCTTGCGAGGAAGTCGATACGGCCTCCGGCCCGGGTCAGCACTTAGCGCTAATTTACAGTTTAATTACTGGATCCCAGCCGTTAAAGTACATAATATATAGATAAATTTATATCTCTCTCGTTTCTTGACGTTCTGAGAGTTTTTGCAGTGTAAATATTTCAGTATGAGGTATATACGTAAAAAAAAAGATCGTATACAGCGTTTGCAGCCCCGTATTATGCAGAGCTTTTAGATAATATAAGTTAATGGAAAAAATCCATTTTGTGTGGATAGTGTGGATTTGAATCAACGAGCTCCTAAACTATATTTACTGCCTTAGATTTGATTCCCATGACTATTTATATTATTATGACATAATAAGTACCCAAAGTGGCTATGCTTAGTTTGGGACTGGTTAGCGCTGTATGAGCTGATATCCAAGGAAACTTTTTATGAAACTGATTGAATATCATTTCTGACCGCAGTAGGAACCATGCATCCCAAAGCAAAGCAAAGTTATCGAGAAAATTCCACTATTTTTCCGAGTGGTCTGCTTGCATACATAGTGCGGCGTCGGGACGTTGAAAAATCGTCACCAATAAGTCTCATTTCGTTCGGCGTGATCGTCCGTCACTGTCGTCGCGGCGCGTGATGTCACCGGGGTCGCAGCCAATAAATGTCAGGGTATGTCACCGCATCAACCTCTTTAAGGAAATTAGCCAGGCGTCCCTACAACTTTACTTTTAAGGTAAAGTGTATTATCGTGTTGCTGCTATCTGTCCTCGACTGTTGAGGAATATTTTGTATGTACGCATGTGGATACAGATTTTTTTAACGGGATTAATACCTACGAAGGTACTAATTACAGAATAGTAAGTAAACACACGAAAACACAGGACTTTTTTTAAATTGACACGTCATAATTTTACCACCCGATATGGCGTGGTGGCGAGTATACCCGCACTCCACTCGTAAGGTTTGGGTTCGAGTTCGACGAACCCACACAGGACAAATTTTTGTGTGCATGATTGTGAATATTTGATCTAATTTGGGTGTTTCCAATCTATAATAACTACGTATTTACAAAAAAGTATTTAATTATGTTTATCCGTTCTATAGTATGTATACCACAAGTTCCTAATGATACTTTTCTTGGAACTAAACAATTGGTGAGACCGTAAGGGAATATTTATTTTATTTTTATGTATGAAGGCAGACTTGCTGTGTCCTATTCAACTTTCAACACATAACTATAGGTTTAAAACAAATCAAAATAATATCAAAGTAATGTGTGGTCCTGTCAAATAGATCAAAAATTATAAATATGAATCAATAAGAAAAATCACTCGGAACATTTAATCCACCATCTGAGGTTAGAAACAATATATTTTGCTAAGGCGGAACATTAACATGTTGTACAAGTTGGTTTCCCAAATTAGGTTAAACGCATCGTGGTTACCGGATAAAGTTTGAAACTTTGCTGAATACCAAACGCTTTCGTTTAGGTACTGTAAACTCAGTTTATTATTTTGTTTTAGTTCAAAGCTTCATTATTAAATCATTTCTTTTCAATTACAATTGGAAAGTAACTTCATATTACTTAGAACAATTCAGTAATGCAAATTTAATGCTTTTCTATGTGATAAAATTAGAATTAAGAAACCCGTAGAAGAAATGTAGTGACGGACAGAGCATGATGAATTTGCAAGCAGAAATGACATAATGCTCGAAGAAACGACTACCGACGACGGGGTGTTAAGATTTTTCAAAGGCTTCCGCGACTAGCAAGTGTAGTAAGGCGGGAGCTTTTTAGACCATCGATCTGATCAGCAGCGATGGATGCAAGCGGCTCAAGATTAATCGACAAAGAAAAGAATTGGGGTGACCCATGTTAAGGATTTCTTGTGGCGGAGATGATGATTATTTTAGGTTACCGAATGTAAATTCTGTAGGTATCTGTTGCGTTATTCAGAGGTCACATTTTAGGCGTTTAGGCGTTACTATACGGAAATCCACTGTCAGCAAGTGATAGTTTAAAAAACGTAATGTTTTAAATAAATTTATTAACAATTAATTTACTTTTTAATATAAACCATTACTTATATGTTTTAATTCGAGTGCTGGTAAGATTTCAGTCTATTTAACAAAACTTTAAGCAATGTATCTATAAGAAAATAAAATAGCAAAGCATCAGTCAACACTGGTCTGAACAATACTGGTACATCGTTTGATTTATTTTAAGGGGTGGATGAACATTCTAGGACAAGATGGATAGTATTCTCTCAGGCAGTTAGTAAACGTGCTCACGTCTTTGTTGTCTTAGCTTACATGGCTTGGTCATGAAATAAATCTTGGAAAGATATTATTATTATATCGAAAGCACTTTTTTTCTTACAAATTTGACAAAGCATAACATCAATCTTATTCGACCCAGGTCTAAGAAGAACAGCAAAAAATTCCATACCGAATGGTTTACAAATATTTTTTTTATATGAATGCAAAGTAAGAAGATAATTCATTATTTTTTTTTCTTTATTAACAAATATTACGTACAATATCACCTGTGTATCTATTAGACAACAAAGTTCGCATAGCGGTCAACATTGGTCAGCACAACGCTGTTTCATCCCTTGATTTATTTGAGGCGGTGAACTGGCGAAGCTCATTCTTAGGCAAGATAGATGGCGTACTCCAAGGCAGTTAGTAAGCGTGCTCTAGTCTATGTTAACATTGCTTGCATTGCTAGACTGAGAAACATGTCTTAAACACGAAGAAAATATATATAACTTATACTAAATGAACCCTGGAATCTGAAAAAATTATTAGAATATGTTATTCTAGAATTTCGGACACAATAAATAATTAGTTTGAAACATGTCTAGACACTTTTGCGATATTATGGTAAATTTTATCAGACGTTTTTCTCCGTAAAACTTTTTGCTCTTTTAGCAATTGTTTTGTTGCTTACTTCTCCGAAATGTCTTAAAATTTTATAATAAAGAAAATCTATAATATTGGATTCGTTTTACGTAAGATTATTATTATATGACATTTATTCGACAACCTAGAAAATAATAGTGACGCTGTACTGTTATATTGGAACAGTCCAGCGTCACTTCTCTGTTCTAGGTTATCGAATAAATTCCACTCAGACTCTCGAGATAGTAGTAGAAATCAAATTATCTCGAGTTCTGTCGTTATTAAGTTAGTAAGCAGCAGATAGATATGGTCTGATCGCCCAGGTGGCTTGAAGCACTGAATAAACTAAAGCTTGTGTGAATACAAAGTGGAATATCAAATGGAATTTTACAACAACTCACAACATCCACAAAAAAATATGCTAGTTTACTAAGCTTAAAATTAATACTTGCAATGTTATTATATAAACTCTTAGCTATTTCAGTTATAGAACTCTGTCGCCTTAATTCTGGAGGTGAGGCGCGCGACTTGCGACATAGTTTTATAGTAATGCAGAACCGTTTTACCCAGTTTTTATATATTCTTAAATTCTGTTCCAATCAAAATTTTTAGACCTTATACCTGTTTAATTATCTTAGCCTATTGGTGTTCCATTGCTAGGATCTTGTCTTTTTTTATAAAGCAATGCAGGTAGCATTTAAGTTATCTTCTCCATGCAATATTTCCTGAGATACCACATAGTTAAGTTACATATAAACGGACACATATTCAAATACTACACATTAATATGGGTAACAAGACTAATTTACTGAGCCCACGAGCGCTTTAAAGATACAAGCATGCTATTATAATATGGCAATGACCGGGTTTTGTTGCTCGTAAAACTGATAGACGTAAGGCATAGAAAGTCCTGAAGAGGCGATCGTGAAACGATTTTTGCAGAATAGGATGAATTCTCGCTTAAAGAACTGGCCACCTGAATAAGGAAGAGCCACGGGTTGCGGGCCGAGTAAAATCGTAGTTTAGATACTGAAACGTAGGCCACAATATGTACTAATAAGTCAGCTTGGACTTTTCTTATACCTTTAGGGTCGACACCCTTAAGTAACCTCAAGCATCTTAAAAGCTACTTGACCGTCTAGCCAAGCTGCATTTGACTAATACAATTGGAATGGAATAAAAGAAATATATAGGGATCATTCACTAATTTAGTTAACGAATGCAGTCTGGCTAGAGAGGCTGATAGAAAGTAGTTCATAGCTTTAGATATCGTTTTGTAATAAGAGTATTAATATAAAACGATATCTATAGTTAGACCAAGTTTAAAAGTAGTGCTATTACTGTCTTCGTCTTATCAAATGATAGTGACAGCACTAGTTTTAAACCTGGTCTAACTTTAGACCTTGTTTTGTAATAAGCCCCTATGTTTAAAGCATCGGGGGTGTCATTTACGCGCTGCCGAATCTTGTCACGTTCTTTTAAGATCCCCACGCTCTAGAAAAACCTCGACAGGGATTTAAACAAAGTCACCATAGGTAAACTTATATCCTAACAAGATTTTATCAGACAGCTTTTAAGTAGTATTGTTGTTGTGTTGTAATATTGTATATCTTCTATAATCTTTAAATGATAAAAGGTAAAGTTGCAGGTTTATAACTTTCGTAGAAATTGGTAATAAATTAAATCTCTCAGATTCTCTCCCTATCGAGTTAGTAAGCAGCAGATAGATACTAATAGTCTGTGATAGGCCACTACGTCGCGACGTTATTGATACCTAAAATATAATATTTATATAACGAAAAACCTCTTTACTCAACTTTTTCTTTCTTGTTCTCTCTCTTGGAAGATTTAATATTTTATTAGTCAAGTGTTGACGATATTGACAGATGAAATAAATTATTTCTTTTAAGTAAGAATAGGACTGGACTTCTTGGCGGGAAAGTGAAGCGTCATGTCTTTGTTTTTGTTTTATTTTCAAAAAAATGTGATATTTCGAACGTTAATGTGTAATAACGGTGGATTATTAACCGTTAAGTGTTTTGTGAACGTACATGAGTGTTGGTAAGTGAAACAAAACAGTGCAACATCACTTTTTAAATTCTCTCAAGAAGTCCATGTGAGATCTCAGTATAGTCCCACATCTTTACTGAGGACTGAAGGGGTTGAGGGGGAGGGCATCTCATTTACCATTTATCATTTTTATCACAACTCATTCGATTTATGTTTTATTAATAAATCTCTTACTTGACACTGCCTAAATGCGCAAACGCATTCTTTATAGGAAAAAGAAAGTTGTGGGAATAAAATGCTTTCATTGTTGTTTTTCATGTCTTTACAGGTGGCGAGCCTATTGGCGCTTACCGGGAACTTTTATGATTGCCAAAGCCTCGTCTGTTTATTAGCAGGTGCACCACTTGCAGGTTGGCTTGGGCTCTTCAGATCTGAGCTCCATGTTAAGTGTTATAAGCCTATTAATTTTATTACTAACAGAAATAATTTGAACCAGAAAAAAGAACGAATATTGATTTTAACATTTTTACTACATCTTAGGCATTTTCAATTATAAAGAGAACGACAACTATTATCGTTACCGCTTTCAAGGAATTAGAGCATCACTAAAGCAGTATTACTTCTCATGTTAGTATACATATCTCCTACAGTAATGTCAGCACACATGCCCTGTGAATATAAATCGGCTAGCACAAAATCCACGTACTTAGTGCACAAGCAATTTTTTTTGGCACTTAACAAATAGTGCTTGGGGTTCTTCCAAGAGTGTTAGTGACATACAGTGATGAATGCCCTTATACTAGAAATTTCGCGCAACATAAAGTTTCCGTTTTCTTAAGAAATATCTTTTTAGCTGCTGTGTATGAAACTTACAATGTGCATAAAATGTTTTATGGAGTCGTTGGTCAGTCAATAAGGCATGATTATCAAACAAACTATATACTCGTAGTTTCAAAGTTATACCAATCAACAGTATTGTTTTCAATTAGTATTATTGCATTTATTTAGTTACGTTTTAACGTGAAAAAATTAAGATAGTCACAAAAATTATTTAGACAAAAACATTTTGTTATTTTTTGCCAGAAAATTTATCAGCAATAAAATTGCCATAGAATGAAATCGCATCGAACTATCCTTATATATATATATATGTTATATTTATTTATTTGCAATCAGTATTATTTTTGAATTACCACCACGGTTCCTACGCTCGTAGCTCCGCGGTGGTCACCAAAGTAAAGCAGAGGCACGATATGGGTGGGTGACTGTTTTTGTTAGGCATTTAATCAAGCGATTCGAAAGGCACGTTGAGCTGTTAGTCCCGGCTATCTCGCACGTCAAATCGCTGGCATACTGGTGTATCGTATAGCACTAGTGCATTCAAAACTATTAAATACATTACCAGTTGCGTCCGTTATGTCTGAATCGTACACTACTACAAACACTAAACGTAGTTCGTTAATGAATAACATGTAGTCCGTAGTGAATCACAGCAACGTCAAACTCGAACTTAATATTCGAATTGGCGACATGTGTTCTGAGTTTTACGCGCCATATACTATTTCTAGTGTCTTTTAGATTTCTATAGCTAAGATTATGAAATTGGTGGTAAACAAGCTTATTACTCTTTAGGCAATAAACATTTGGGAAGTGAAATCGCTATAAAATGAATTCACATAGAAATATTACCCACCATTACAGGTAAGTCAAAGCACATGGCTCCAGCAAGCGTGTTTGATTTGTGCTCGGCACTTTGTTTACTCGACCAACCGACTTCGTAGTTCTAGTTATATGCCGATGTAAATAGATCCTTGCAGTCACTCAACTTCATAACGTAGTCGCAGTTTCATGCAAACACTGATACGTATGGCTACACGAGCAGCAATCTGCAAGCAGCGCATAACTTACTTGTAGAGCAGCATGGAAATTGCTGCCCATTTTATATCATAAACTATTAACAGTACAGATATATTTTCTTTGTATTTTTGACTTTCATATTTAGTTCAATTGTTGAATTAATGTTGTAAAAAGGTTATTGAAATTTAGGTTCTTCATCAGCCTTTATTATCGGCCCGCTTTTACGCTTTCCAACTTACGTTTAGATTTACCTATATTTTAACTCTTACGTCTAAGACTATGTTATCAGAGTACCGGCTCTTAAAATCAATACCTTTACCTTTACCTTGTTGAAAAAAGATCTTTCTCAATTTGGTCGCCGGTGGAATATTAGCTTAAATCATTGTCTTTGTCACCTAGTTACCAAAAAATTGTACAGCAACTACTAAAACATATAACATCATTCAACAATGCGAAATATTGTTGTAATATATTTATGTAAAAAAGAACACTCTGTATTTGAAATGAAAGAAAATAATCAATAGGCTCAAGTAGTTATCAATAAAAATTGTACAGTAACTTTTTATAAAAGTTATTATATAATATAACATCATTTAAATATATGTTGAAGTAAATTTTATAAAAAATAAGTAAAGTAATATTTAAAGAAGAAAGCAAACGAAATGAAAAAACTAATACTAAAGTCGTCTAGTCTATGTTTCTAAGAGATACTTGTTTAGTTTTAACTTTCAATAAGAAATAATACCTTTGTAATGTAAGTATTTTACGTGACGTGTATTTTGACTTTTTTGGTGATTCATATCAGGCCGGACCGAAAATAATTGTATGAAGAAAAAACAGTACAACTCCGTGCCTAATTACGCTTACACGCACATAACAGAGCGCTAATCCAAACTGCCATTTATAGCTGTTTGCACAACAGAACACTAATTTGTTGCAGCTTAAGGTTCCCCTCGCAGCTTTGTTAAACACTAGACCGCGGTGTAATTTCCTAAAATAAAGACTGAAATTGCAAACTAAATTTACCTGGCCTGGTCGAGTCAAACAGTGCACGAAGCTGAACTCAAACACAGTGGCGGCCCGGCGGGTGCACCGTACCATGCATTATCAAGGGACCAGAGCTGCTTTTGGATGAGAACTTCGCACACAACTGGAACTTGTTTGCTTTTACGGTGATAGAAATATGACACATGAGTTGATTTTAAGCTCCTATGCTATCACACTTCAACTAAACCAAAAGCAAAAGAACACATTTGGCATGCCAAAAGACACTACGATACATTAGTTGCTGAGTGTTATAAGCTCATTGTATTTACAACCAACTGCTATATAATATTGCTTTCAGAACAAATATTGCATTTAGTAGCTTTTACTCCATCTTATGGCGACCGTCTTGAGTACATACACGTATTTATATATGTGTTCGTGAGTGTAAATTATTCGCACGTTTAGTACGCTTAGCAGTAAAATAATGTAATTAACAATCAATCAATCTTCCGTCTAATGAAATCTAATCGTAGACTAATTGAGGCCGCGTTCTCCGTAAAAAAACTTACCTATCTATAAGATACTCAACGAGGTGGGGTGCAATTTATGTAACCATGCATCTAGGATTTACAAAATATCCTTTAATACAAGGTATATGTTATCGTAACATAGTTTCCATACTCCTCCGAAACGACTTGAACGATATTTATGAATTTTTATATGCATATTCAGTAGGTCTAAGAATCGGCTACTATCTATTTTTCATATGCCTAAGTCATAAGGGTTGTCCAACCCTAATATTTAATTTCAATTTTTGGGCTACGTTTTAATTTTCTCCAACCCCTATTTCCTAAATGTCAGTTTTGTAATTTATTAATTTTTTATTCCGCTCAATAACTAATCAAATAAATGTTTTGGTTTTGGTGTTGTTATTTTTTTAATCCCTCATCGTTCACAGCGCTCCATACCTCTTTCACTCATACACCAAATCCTCACACACTTACAATAAGTTAGTAAATTTTTCCTACACTAGTACATCTATACATACATACATTTACGTCTATTTCCCCGAAGGGGTAGGCAGAGACATATTTTACGCCCACACTTCGCCTTTTATATAGTTGGTCCCACGTTTGCCTCACGGGCACTGTTATTTTCGCCTGAGCCTCGTCCGTCGAGCTTGGGCTCCTTAGGTTTTGGTAGGATCCCATACAGCCTACACTAGTAATTCTCTAGAAATAATTTACATAGCAAAACAACGTTCGCCGGGTGAGCTAGTTAATAGATAATTATAGGTATTCATCATCAAAACCGTTGTGTTATCCCAGTTGCTACCTTACGACCCGGGGTCAGCTTTCCTGCAGTTTCTCCTCCACTACGCACTGTCTTCGGCATTCTTGGTTGGCACATTGCATTTAATTATTATTGACGTCATCATCATCATCATCATCAACAGCCCAAGGAAGCCTACTGCTGAACTTAGGCCTCCCCTCTTAAATTTTCATCGTGACCTATTGTAGACGACCTGCATCCATCGTGATTTTGCGATCTTTATTAGATCAGTTAGTCCATCTTATAATATCTATTACATACGTATTAAAAGTTAAAAACTTTTATTTATTTAAGAAATTTAAACTACTTGACAGAATTCCAAACGGCATAATTAACAATATATTTAATTTCCTTTCCACTTTTATAAATAACAAGTCAAGTAAAATACTTTTAATTAGTAATATGTTATACAGAAAATAACTCGTCGTTTTGGGATGCGAGAAACATGATGTTTTCATCTCTTTTGTTGGATGACATCTGCCTTTGTTCCAAACTCCTGTTAAAATGCGACGCTTCAAAAACTTTGGGATTTATTAGGTGCACTGCCGTTCACATACCCTCTTATGGTACATGCTCTACATTGAATCTGTCGCTATAATCTATATCTGTTCTGTGCAAATAAATAAAACTGAAGTTATCATCATCATATTCTAGAAATATATCGGATTTCCTAGACTTATGCTTTAGGGCCCAAGAAATTAATGTGTCTGATTGTAATATCAAAGAGCTTTCAAATGCTTATAAAAGTAATACCTAACTACACTTATATAATATATCTTTCATTTCTATATTTTAAAAATTCGTCTGTTTTGTTTCAGGAAATCTCCGTAACAGCTGAAAAGGTCTGATTTGTCATGATTGCACTTTTGGGTTGTCGCTTGACGAGTTGTTTATCTTTAACTAACGAACTTAAGTACGCTATTTTGTTTGGTTAATTACTCGGGTGAAGTTCAGATACGATACTGCAGTTAGTAGTAAACAAAATGTTATTTACTAAAATGCATTATTTGTTTCAAAACTAGTAGGTTGAGATATTATGTCCAGAATTATGTAGATAGACCACGATAAACTGTTGAATATAACACTATTTACATTTGTAATTGTATTAAATATAACATTTCTAAGAAATCTTAGCCGCAACAAGATATTCTATGTCGCTCCTTTTAATTTAAAACACAAATGTAACCTGATTCATTAAACATAGAAAAGTGCTATTTTGTACTCGTAAATACGTGATACCATGTTCATTCAATTTAAAAACTGAATTCCATTCCCTGCAGTGGGTTTTGCTTATATTATTTTTGTAAAGTATATTACATATATATTATACCGTTGTTATTACATTTGAGTTAAAACAATTTTTTTTACAATTAGATTATATTAATTAATTTTAAGGATTATTAATGTATACGTATACGTGCATGTTCAAAGATACAGATGTTTTATCTTTTTTTTAATGTGACACTTCTTTATGACTACATCTTGCCTGATGGTAAGCAGACGATGCAATCCAAAAACCATGGAATTAGCACGGTACAAAGCGCACCCACTCGCGCAACAGCCAGCTAGAATGCCGGGAAAGAGCTCCGTTTAAAAGACCCGGGATTATGGGAACTAGGAAACACATGAGCGGGCAGCGAATTCAAGATCTTAATGGTCTAACAAAGGAAAGACTAATCACATTCCTTAGTTCAAGTGCGGATAGTCTACACAGTATGAGAATTGTTTCTAAAGCCAAGCACGTGTGGTTCGGGAGAGGAAAGGAGTCGGCGCGATGAGATCGAAAAGCTCCTCAAAACACTCACCATAGTAGTTCCGGTAGAGGAGAAAACTAACAGTTACTAAACAGTTTGTAAAAAAGTAATGGTACAGTAGTTATAATAGTTTTAATTAGTATTGACATAAAGGATTAGATGGTTGAGTTACTTTTGCTATATAAATCAGTCTGGTAAATAATTTGTATTATGTGTTCAGCAAGTTGTATTATATCGACATAAGCTTTGGAATTTGTTTGGAATGGAGTCTGTACTCGGTACGAAATATGGGATTTTAAGCCAGTTGTACTCAAAAAATGAATTCTGTGTCTGCAAAGAACGATTTATCACAATAAAAGAAGTTCCAGAAACTAATAATAGGTTGGGGAAAAAGTCTTTTCGTATTTTTGTATGAAAAGTCAAGACATTTTTTTCAAAGTTTATTTACATTTATTTACAATATATATGTACCGTTTTGTTGAATAACTTTCTGCCATTTTGTGGGCAGAGACATTATCCCGTTACTGCAGAAACTTTGGGACTTCTGATCAAAAAAACGGGACAAATGGTTTTGGCAGTCCTCTCTTGAGGTCAACCTTACAGAACCTAAAGAATTCTGCAGAGACCGAAACAGGTGAAAATCTGAAGGCGCAAGGTCAGGGCTATATGGTGGATGCACTAGGACCTCCCAGTCGAACTCTCTTAATTTTTGCTGAGTGGCTAAAGATGTGTGTGGTCTAGCGTTATCGTGATGAAAGACCACACCCTTCCTGTTGATCAATTCCGGCCGTTTTCTCTCGACTGCTTCCTTTAATCTCATCAGTTGCTGGCAGTAAAGATCAGAATCGATGGTTTTGCCGGGCGGTAAAAGCTCATAATAAACAATGCCCTTCCAATCCCACCATACACACAGCATCACCTTATTTCGTGTTAGGCCAGGTTTGGCCACAGTCTGTGAAGCCTGGCCAACTTTCGACCACGACCTTTTTCGCACGTTCTTGTCGTACGTGATCCACTTTTCATCGCCAGTTATCAATCTCTTCAAAAACGGCTCGGTTTCATTACGTCTCAATAATGAATCGCAAATGAGTACACGGTTCATTAAGTTTCTTTGAGTGAGCTCGTGTGGCACCCAAATATCGACCTTTTTGTATAACCAGCTTTCTTCAAATGGGTCAAAACTGTTTTGTGGTCAATTCCCAGTTCTTCAGCTACATCGTAACTACTAATATGCCGATCTTGCTTCACTCTTTTAAAAATGGCGTCCATTTTATTCGTAACAGGGCGACCAGAGCGAGGTGCATCTTTAACATCAAAATTTCCGGACTGAAAACGTTTGAACCAAATTTGTGCTACTCTTACTGACACTGCATCAGGTCCATAAACATCACAAATTTTTTTCACTGCTTGAGTTGCATTTTTGCCTTTTTTATAATAAAATTTTAAAATGTATCGAATTTCTTCATTAGATTCACTCATTTTAACGGAGAGAAAAACAAATGAAAAATAGCGGGAAACAACTTTTTTTTATTTTTTTCTTTTCTTTATAATGGAACCTTTTTAATGTTACCAAAACCAGCCAGACACAAATAGTACAGTCAAAAAAAAATTATAATAAGTTTATACCTACGTTATGCGAAAAGACTTTTTCCCCGACCTAATATAACTCTGAGAGAATGCGCTCGTAAGGATTCAAATTTAGGTGGATAAGGTTTTCAGCATTGCAATTGTACTTCAGATTGCAATTCAAATCGCTGCAAATGCAAGAAAACATAAGTACTTTGCAATTACAAATGTCACAAATCTCGGACCTGCAGAAATAAAAAAAAGATAAAGAATTTTAAGTAAGAGTCTAACTGATAGTTGCCTGTCAATTTGTTAATTTGGTTTGATCCTATTTTTTTAAGTTTTTTTTTTAACCAAACAAAAGGTTTGGTATCTTGATATTTAATTTGTTAATTTAATAAGAATTTTATGTTTTGCTTAACCAAACAGAAGCTTTGATCTCTTGATATTTGAGAAGTATAATTATTGTTTGACTGATGTTGTTTGTAACTAAATTTTATCATATTTAAGACTAGAATTGTTTTTATTTCAATAAACATTTGATTCCGATGTTTGATTTACTACATTTACTAAAGGGGTATGGTAATTATATATAATTGCCGGTAAATGTGAATAATTCGAAAGTTTTTACAACCTTTACCACGAGCACTGGTTATTATGCATAATTCCCGGTAATTATACATAATAACCGCACTATCCACATTTACCGTAACATATACATACATAACATCATGCGTGTTGCCCCGAAGGGGTGGGCAGAGGCATATTATACGCCCAGATTTCGCTAGCTATATCGGTGGTCCCACGTAATAGGTAGCAAGACTATTGCCTATTACCGGGAACTTTAGTTTTCACCAGTGCCTGATCGACAGGTGCAACACTTGCAGGCGAGATTGGCTTGGGCTCCTCAGATCTTGGTAGGAGTATACACCCAAAGAATAATAATAATATGTTATAATTATTATCTTCCAATTGTGATTGGAAGATAATAATTATATATATTTAGTATATATTTTACTATATATTTAGTTCCAAGATAAGTATCATTAAGAACATGTGAACACTAAAGAACGGATAAACATACTTATATGCTTCTTTTTGTAAATACATACTTAACATACATATCAAAAGTGGGCACGGCTGTATCAAAATTTACAGCACATTTACTCCATAGCAATCATCATTATATCCTAGCATTTTCCCAGTTGGCCTAGACTTAAGCTTAGTGCCCAGAGTCTGCTTAGTGGTCTAACCAGATTTGGCTGAATTTTAGTTATTTTTTATTCCATAGCAGTATTTACATAAATTGTGTCGTAAAGTAGCTGGAATAAGTATAAGAATTTTTATGTGGTCGTTACTGAAGGATAATCTTAACAAATGTGATTTCGGTACACATAAACCGTTCAATCATGGACTTTGAGGCGATGTAACATAGTCTGACGGGAACTCTATATTCAGCGAGAATATTCAGCTACTTCGGACCATCTCACACATACGAGCATCATATAAAGACGAAATGGCATGACAAATTTTAACAGATAAAAGGGTTTGTGTGGTCCTAGCGGGTAAAACTTTTATACTCTAATTGGTTTTTTCTATGTGTGTCTTTTATGCAATTAATACAGGAGTGTATGATTAATATTGCCTGTCAAGTAGTCTAAGACATAAAAAATAAGACAAATTAAAACATACAATATGCTCTGGAACTTTTAACAGTTCACTATTAATGAATTATACAAGTTCACAACTTTTATGGAAGATGTGTAGTTGATATTAAAGATGCAGAAATAGTATTCAAAAATGTTTAGGTACTTATAATTTACAAATATATACAGACATTCATAATCTTCTGCAACGAATTTTTTTTTTTGTATACGTCTCTATGTGATGTGAGCTTGATGCTTGTGGCATAAGAAAACCGATAGCTGAATAAGAGAAATGAAAGGTTACTTAAACATGACGTCTGCAAAAGTACCCTTTTCTAAGACAAAGACACGTATCTACAGCGAGCGTGAGTCTTTGCAGAAAATGAGATTGTCGAAAACGTTTTATTCAGTTTGATACTTTGATTCAGATTTTAGAAGACAAAGAAATACGTTAGAAATTTCGCGAAAAGTGTCGTTTTACGCAATACCCACTGTGTCCCGGTTTGAAAAGTGGCATATCTATACAACGTATATCGGACATTGGGAATTCATAATACTGAGGCAGCAGCGACATGAGCTCGATACAGTTTTAGCATTGATGACTTCTGAGAAACCAATTAATACTATTAGTGGGCAAATCTATAGTCTTTCTAGGCAAGAACGCTCCGGGAGATCATTTCGTTTGTTTTGTCATTTAGAAGAAAAACAGTTATATACCTACATACTTCATGTTTAAGAAAATTCTTGTGTTGTGCTCTGAACTGTTGATCTGTTGTGTACAAAATTATTCAAAGACATTTTCGTTACATTTCGAATTTATTAAGTACTTATTTGAATGCATTAAAAAAACATTTAAACATTTTATATAAATCAGTCTCCAGAGCATCTATTGATTTTCATCTCCCAATCGCAAAACGAACAGGAAAATAAAAATAATAGACATACACAGGAAAGCATTTAGCTCAGTTGCTGAAATGTGCTTATTTATTTAGAATAAAATATGAACGTTCTATCGCGCTTTTAGCGAAAATAAATTCCACAAATCATTCCAAAAATGTATTCTGAACTGAAAAACGGTTTTTAATTATTCAACATGCTTTTAACTGCTAACACAAGAAGCTAAAAGGAAACATTCGGAAAAAATAAAAATTGTGATACTTGTGAAGAATTCCGTATATGCCTTTTTAGGTTTCTGTAAACTATTTCCCTGCTTAAGCGGGAAATCAGATCAATTGTCCCCTTCAAGTTTTGTGATAAAGTTATCGAATAAAAGATACTTTAAAGAATGTTTTAAGGTATATCGGTATCTTATCAAGTGGTGCACCTGCCGATCAACTGACGAGAAGGTAAGCGGCAATAGGCTCGCGCCCTGTTTAGTGGGATCAAAAATGAAATGTATGTAACTTTTGCCAAATTTACATACATTTCATTTCACTGATACTAATATTGATACTAATGTTTTTTTTATAATTAATTCGGCTACGGTACCCTAAACTCCTTACTCAGTAAAGGTAATTTTCATACAAAAACAGTCCTACGTCAACTTACTAATACAGACAGATCGTTATGTTCTTCTCAAGATGGTTGACTTTTAGAAGATACGTAAATAGATATCTTTAAATCGTTCTATCTCTGTTATAAACTTGTGTTTATTTTACAAATAAATAAAAAAATTTAAAATGCCTATTCTGATATATCTTACACAGTGCTTCTAGTACCAATGATTTTACTATGGGTACTGTAGAAAAGAAAATCCTATTTTTGAATTGTCTTCGTCATAGCAGCCTTATAAAGTCCACTGCTAAATATTGACCACCCCAATAGATCACATTCTATACAGAGATTTGCCTATAATCACTACGCTGGGCAAGCGGGTTTGTCATCGTAGTTCAAGCTTGTACGCAGGATGACGCTGCTGCTCATCATCCCGTAGGGTTTCTCTTTGTCGGTCTTATGATTCCCCGTGAGATGAGAGGGGTTTATACTCGTCTAGGCCGGTATCAAACATTAATCATAAGATAACAATAGGTATAATTATGTAAGTGAATATGTCACAGCACTTACAACTTTAAGGCCGCGACTACTTGACGCCATCCTATTTTGGAATATTCTGGGAAATGTAATTCCCAGAATATTCCAAAATAGGTTGCCCAACTTAAAAAACTGCTTAAAGGTCTTAAATAAACGATTGAAAAATTTAAACCTACGATCAGCAAATCCCACTCTCAACGTCACCTTTTACAATTAAAGATTGGGCTACACCGCCCGCAGTTAAGTTGTCTTAGAATAATATCGGTTGACCGCAAGTTAAGGAATAGTTAAGCTACCAATAGTTAAGTGCCTGGTTGCCAAAGGTATTCCACAAATTCCCAGCTCGACGGATTAGCATATGTGGCCATTGGTGTACACAGATACGATTGTATAGTAACATTGAAAGACGAATGGTATGTAAATGTTGTTTCAAACTGGCTTGTGTTTACAACCCAAGTTAGTTGTAATTAAGATTGTTTTATATATCATTAACAAGACGTGAAGATCAATATATCTACACTCCGCTCCTGAGGGCTTGGGTAAAGTTTCCGCACGAGTTAAAATATTTGTTTTGTCTGGGTGTTTCCTGTGTAGGTAATATTAGTTTGTATTTACAAAAAAAAACGTATCAAAAAATGTTATCCGTTCGTTATTAGAAAGTTAACGATTTTTCTGAAATTTCTAAAATTTTACAACTAACTGCTATTAATGTTATTACTATGGCTCATGTCATAAATATAGTGAAATAAATATATACACATGTCTGAGATATTTAAGTAGGGTAGACCGGAGGCAAAAGTAACATTTTTATTTTACTACTGGATTACAGTCTTCTGTAAAGTTTTTCTAAAAATGTGTTTATGCACAGTTAAAGTAAATATATCTGGCTGTAAATGGATCACATTCACGTGTTGATATGTTTTGTTATAATCAAGTTATTTCAGGTTAAATGGGGAAAGGGAGATTGTTACAAATGCCGCCTACCCCGGGGCAAAAGTAACACCATTTCAGGGTAATAAAATTCAGCAAATTAGTCAAAAATAATAAAAAATAAAACTATATCTGTTTTACTTGTCTAAGTCTCAGTTAACTTGGTTAAAAAAATTACAACATTATTAAAATTAAAACGCACAGTAACATAAAATGGCAACATCTGCTAAAATTTTACGCCAGGCTTTTTATAAACCCAAAGTTGAACAGTGAGATCTTAGACCAACATTTATATGCTTATACTAGTTTTTATTAAGTTAAATGCAAGATTTAGTATTCAAAATCACGTTTTCATTTTGTATGAAATAGTGTCTGTTACACCTGCCTCCGCGTTACTATTGACCCCAAAATAGAAGTACACACTCCGAGAAGCATGATATTTTTTATATATAATTTCGTACCTAATTCACTATAATTTTAACGAAACAAACACTAATTACAACTATTTATTAAATAATATTGGCGTAAATAATCATAACATAACCTAAAAAAATATAATCTTTATAGTTTTCTGATAATTATTTTTAATATTTGTGAGTGAAAATAACGGATGTATTATTTCTTCATGCGTAAAAATAAAAGTTGAGGTAAGTAGTTAGTTGCTAATAAGATTAGCCCTTATAATATCATAGGCACTACATACCTTTTACAATACAATTCAATAAAATTAAATCCAAGTTTCATTACTTTTGCTACTGAAATAAGCTCCCATACATACTATACAAAACTATTCCTCTTCCTCTTCGTTTTCACTATCTGTTTTTACCCCAACAATTGTATTGGTACATAATGAATTTTAGCGATGTTCATTTATAACATATTGTAGATGACTGTTTACTGTATAAATTGATTTTTGTTAGAAGTAGAAAGATGGATAATTGCAGAAACTACTAAACCAATTGAGATGTTTGGTATGACTATAACTAGAATTCTGGGGGGTCATTAGTTATTTTGCAGTACCTACCATTCATAAGCTAAAATAATTTAACGGTCACTGAGTCAATAGTAACACGGGGTCATTTGTAACGTTACAACTGCCCCGAAAATTATGTTACAACTGCAACGGTTGGTGTTTAATGGAAAAATATTTAATTTGCGCTAAAATACGTTTAAACAAACCAATATTTCAGATCGAGCATATACTTTGACCTTCTAGTAAGCTACTTTTTGAAATAGATATAAATAATCTTGTTCAGAAATCCATCAGTTCTCCTTTTGAAAATAATACAAATTCATAACATGGACGTCCGAAAACAAATATCGCGAACCGCAGGTGACCGCTCCGCGCGCCGTCGCGTCGCTCGCTCCACGTGCTATGAGACGAGCGCGTCCAGACGAGTTAGTACACGCACACACGCACACATACAACAAACGTTGTAGCAGAAAATTACGTTGTTTTAATTGCCCCCTGTTACTTTTGCCTCCGGTCTACCCTAAATAATAATTGTTTTTAATATATAACAGGCATTATAATAACACATAATTCCTAATAACTTAAGACCTAGGTAAAAATATTTAGGTCATTGACTATTTATTTATTATGGACAACTAGTAGCTGTGAGATTATTTTCTAGTAAAAATTCATTATAACAAGCTAAATGTAGAACATTTGAAGGTGTCACAACATGCATATAAATACTCTCACAGGCTTATTATCAAAGTAAACTAAAAGAAAAAGAAAAAATAAGGGATGAGAACGAATTAAAATTAATATTGGTTTACCCGTGTGTTTAGCTTTGTAAAATGCTAAAAAATAATTTATTTCTGTATAATAAATACTCTCTAATGAATTTGAAGTAGATTACAATTTATACCATACCATACTTTAGGTAATAAGATAGTAAATATTAGTGATAGTAATGAAATTTTGTTTAATTGTTACGTATCGTTACGTTAGGTACGTTGCATTACGTCATTATCTTCTGATTTTTTGCACTACTCTCTATACCATTAGGTATACTCGTATAAAGTACCCTTGATCTATACTGTCTAATTAGTAGGACAGACTAATTAGAAGGTATGCAATGTGTACAGTTTTTATTGTAAAATTATAATATATCCCAGGGGTTCCCAAAGTGTGCGCCGCGGCGCCCTGGTGCGCTGTAGAAAGAAAAGAGGGTCGCCGTGAGTCGATCCTCTATCTGATAGAGTCTATCATTATCCTAAAATCACAAATATTCGCAGGTTCCTTTTTTGAGCGCTCGCATATTTATGCAAAGCTGGAATTTCAGCTGTAGCTGTAATCAAGAACAAATATCGCTCAAGGATCAACGTAGAGCATGAAATGTGAGTAGCAGTATAGCAAGTTAGGTTTTGAAAAAATGTGCTCACCCGTCACATTGATTTGACTGAGCAACTATCGTGTTTTATTTTTGTATTTCTTAAGTCTTTTTTGTTGTTTTCTGATTCAATTCTTTTATAATATATAAAAAACGGAATTTTATATCGTAAATGTTTTAACTACCTAACGGTTAGTTAGGGCGCCGTGACAAAACACTAAACTTGTAACTGGGCCGCGGGCTGAAAAAGATTGGGAACCACTGGTATAGCCATTTATTAAGGAACTGCTAATAGCAATCATTTTATAAAGTAGACTAGCACTCTTTACATTATCTCACTTTTTCCTAATAATATAAATTAGAAATATTTATGTCTCAATCAAGCTTTAACGGTTGAACAGAATCAACTGAAATTGACAGTACATTCCAAACGTATTGGCACCTATTAGATAGCGATCTAACTTCACAACGTTAAAGTTATCCTTAATTTCCACTTGTTCAAGTAACTTATCACATACAAAAGGTAAGGCGTGGTCAGATGGCTCCGCTAAAGAACTTAAGCGCCCGATTTCAAAACGTCAGAGGATAGTTATGGTGCACTCTAGACCAGGAAGAAAGGCAAAATTTTCAACAAATTTTTGCCAACCCTTACAAAAAAACAAATGTTTCACGGTCATTTGACGTATAAAGACTTTAGGGTTTTTGACGCAAATAAACCCGTCGCCACGTCGCTAGTCCCATAGATATTTAATTACCACGCCAGTCCAACTCATCACCTTTGACGTTGGACAATTAGGCCGCAGCCGCCCGCAGTTAAGTTGTCCATGAGTTATGTCGGTTGACTGCAAAGTTCAGGAATAGTTGAGCAACCTAGAGTGCCCGCAGGCCGAAGATGGGACACTAATTTTAATCCTCCCTATATTTTTAATCTTATTAGGACTAGTAGTTCGGCTTCAAACTTTAATAACGTAGTTAAAAATATGTTGTCGAGATAATGAATATTAACTGCTAATGAACGATTTTACATTAGTTAGAACGTAGGAAAATTTGAGAACGAATTTAGGCCTCCTCCAACATGAAAGGGTTAATTAAAAAAAAATGTCACGCGGGCAAATCCATAGACTTACCTAGTCACATAGATATTTAATTACCACGCTAATCCAACTCATCACCTTTGACGTTGAACAATTGGGCTGCAGCCGTCCGCAGTTAAGTTGTCCATGAGTTATGTCGGTTGACCGCAAAGTTCAGGAATAGTTGAGCCACCTAGAGAGGCCGCTGGCTGAAAGGTATGCCACTAATTTCAAGCATCCCGGATTCACACAAGTGGTCATCGGTGCGCAAACCACGTTAATATTCTATAAGCAAGATTCCATGTAATGTGTGAGTTATATTATTGATACAAAGGAATGTCCTTCTGTTTGGTTTGGTAGGTACTCTTTTTTATATTTCAAATATTTTTATGCATATTAAATAATATGCAGTATTATTTAAAATTTTGCAGGATCTAAGAAACCCAAGCTAACCTTACCTGAAATAAGTAACATCCTGCCCATCAACAGATGAGGCTCTGGCAAACATAAAAGTTCCCGGTAAGCGGCAATAGGCTCGCCACCTATTACGTGGGACGAACTATATGATTGGGGAAGAGTGGGCAACAATATGCTTCTGAAACAGGCGTGAATAAATGTAAATGTGTTATTTATTTTGAGAAATCATTCATATTTTAATTGAATTCATGATAAAAACTAGTCGACCTGTAGTTATTTCAATGTTGTTAAAAAATATCCATTTTCCAATTTGTGTGTAAAAATTTGACGAATCTAAATGATCCTGTTGATCTTAAAGACTATAAAGAATACATATATATTGTTTTTTAAATTTTTGTTATAAGAACAAAAACCAAAAATAAATAAATTGCAAAACGAAATACAATATAAGACTAAGTAATAGATAATAATAATTGTTAGAAGCGAGCAGCTTACTAAAAAGGTAAGGCAAAGAGGTCGCTACGTCTCCATTATATGTGCATATAATATCTTTAATAATATGAGCACGCCTAATTAACCGAAACCCTTTAAAAGTTTGCGTCGATAAATCCACAAACCACTTGCAAATATTTTTACAGCAAGATCATTGTATTTTTTGTACAGATTAAGCTTTATTACATTAATTATCTACAAGTAAATATGAAAGGGCTGGCACGAGAACAAACAAATAATGAGTTTATTATTGAGCGCAGATTCTGATTTGCGACCTTATTAAACCGCAAGGCAGCGCTTATTAACCACAGCCAAACAACGGAAAATATTGATCGAACTGCCTACCTTCTTCAGGAAAGCGAATACAACTGAGTTTAATACAACCTAATAGATTAGGATTTAGTAATAAATTCTTGTTTAAAATACTTAATCTAGTTTGAGACAGTCGCCTAAATGAAATAATATGCGTGAATAAAAGAATCGCATAGGTAATGTATTTGGAAAAGTCCTCCTTCTGTTCATATATGTCGTCACATTCCAACATGTTCAAAAGAGTTTCAACGAGTTTATGATCTTTTTGGTTGTACAAAGAACGCCATGTAGTGAAGCTAGTCTTTTTTGGCCGCCACATGCGCTCCTAATTGTGCTTCTGTTGGATCTCTTTTAATCAAACATACTCACGAGTATGGAATCTCTACCAGAGAAACCTAACGATATTTGGCCTACCGCTAGGCAGTTATAATTTCATATATACATAAATAACTTGAAATTTCGCGCCAAATAGTTTCACCCATAAATGTTTCATCATCATCTCAGCTCGTTAACGACCCACTACAGAGCACTAGCCTCCTCTCACAAACAAGGTGCAAGGGTATTAGGTCATACTCCACCACGCGGACCCAGTGCGGATTGGCGGAGCAGGAGTATGGCGTCCTGCTGTTAGAAATTTTCAAGCCGCCCAATTAAGCCTATAACATGGCTTGAAGACTAACACGTTTAGTGATAACCGGGACCAACTGCTTAACGTGCCTACCGAAGCACGGAAGCGCTCGATATCAAATGCCACACAAACGGTCACCTATCCAAGGACTGACCTCTGTTAACTCTGCTTTACTTCGGTGATCGACCGAGCACTGCGGAGCTACGAGCGCTTCATAAATGTTTAGTTAGCCTTTAATCCTAACTATTACAAATAGAAGTGATCCTGCTTTTTTATTACGCTTTCACGCCTCGCTAAACCAATTGTAATGTGCTTTGGATCCTGGAATGTAGTTGTGGTTCTGAAATGTTGTCATGAATCACACGGACGAATTCGCGGGCGTAAACTAGTATGAGACAAAAATGTTGTTAGATGATTATATCTGAGTCGGATGTCAGCGATATTTACAGAGTGAGATCTAAGGCATCCGATATCAAAAAGTCGCCAATTGTGGTTGAAACTAACTCAACTTTATTAAAAAACAGAATACTAAAAGCTGCGAAATCATTTAATTTCAAGCACAAAAGTAAGCTCTGTGCCAAAAATTTGGGCTTTAAAACGCAGGAGGACACCCCCATATACTTGTCTGAGCACTTAACCCCAAAAGGAGCGCGCTTATACTTCTTAGCGCGTGACCTGGCTAAGTCAAAGAACTATAAGTTTGTCTGGACCGCCTACGGAAAAGTGTATGTGAGAGAAAACGAACACTCGGCAATTATTATGATAAAGAATGAAAATCAGATTCACCAACTCTTAATAAACCATCGTCGTGTAGAAACGCCAGTGATCTGACTAACCGAACCCACTAGGACTGTCCCGGGTATAAGTGTTATCAGAATAACACTTAAGCTATTACTGTTGGAGTGTTTCTTTCCTTTGTTAATTGTCTTTCTATTGTTATTATATCTTTTTGTATCAAATAATAGCTTTGTAAATTCTTATACTATTGTACAACAGTTGAATTATATAAAAGCCATCTACGCACTTGATGGATTATACTAATAATGTTAGTTCATTTACTATGTGAAATATCAATTATTATAACCTTATTTGTATGTGAACCACAATCGACACATTATTATGTCAGTTTATTATCAAAATCTTATAAATTATGTTCTTTCGTTATTGTTTTGTATAAAACACAATTATGCTATTGTAAAACTAAGAACATAAGGTAGTTAATGAATTTCAACTGCAGTACTGTATTTTTATATAATTTAAAACAAAGTTGTATGTTCAAAACTGACGAATAAAAGAATCTGCAGTGGAATCGTCCGATATGACGTCACGTGTTTGTCACTGGCTATAAAAGCCAGCGGTCTGCCGGCCCATGGCATAATTATAATTCTATGTTCAATAATTGATGAAACTAAATAAACGGCTATAATATTAAACAATACACTAAATAATGGTTCTCAAAAATAAACGGAGTGCAGTTCAAAAATAAACGAAGTGTTCGAAACACTAGTAAAGAACTTAATAAATAAAATAGTTAAAACCCGTTTTATTGTTTTACTTTTGAATTCCTTCACCTGCTAACAGCATTTTCTCAATGCTTATTAATTATATTATTTTATATATAGATAGCTAGACCTTAAATCTAACACACTCATCTACTCGTGCCCTTTACACGTACTACCTCATACAGACACACAAAAGCCTTCACAGATTGTTACATTCAATCAATTACTTACAAATTCTCCACACACGTATACAACTTTAAATAAACTAAGAAATAACAACACTAAACTAAAATATTGCATTTATTCGTACGCAAAATTAAAACAAAACTTCGTAGGAATATCTTTTCTGAGCATAGAACCTGTATTGACGTGCACACTGTTCACTATCTCAAATGGGTGATACACTCTACAGCTTGCACATGATAGACGGTACTGAAATTGCTAATGCAATAGAGTGTGACTGCTCTGAACTATCTTCATATAAAACAATTCAAAAAAATGACCTTACAATAATTTCCCAGAACATACGGAGTATATATAGGAACTTTGATGATTTTTTACTGTCTATATCAGATCTCTCATTTGAAGCCGATGTTCTGATTCTTACTGAGTGTAGACTAACCCCAAACAAACTGTTACCACAAATTAATAATTATAGCTCTTATTTTACAACGTGTCGGCGGAACCAAAATGACGGAGTGGTTGCTTATATTAAAAAATCCTTGTCACATAAGGTTAGGGAAATTAGTCTTACTGATGCATCTTGCCTGCAGATTGACGTACTTAATAATATTATTTTAGGTATATACTGCTCTCCGTCTAAACCAAATGCTGATGGTTTTACTGATTCACTCTGTTCACATCTAGACAGTTTTATTTCACAAAATAACATCATAATCACAGGAGATATCAATATTAATATTGCACCCAAAGAAATCGAACCAAGTAGTGAATATAACAATAGAACAAACTATTTGAACTCGCTCTCCGGATATGGTATACTTGCAGGTTATACTTTACCTACTAGAGATAATAATTGTCTGGATCACTTCATGTTAAAAATCAACAAAAATAAATGCTCGGCCTTTATTGCAGTTCTTCAAACTACCATTACCGATCACTTTACAATTTTCCTTTCACTATCTAAAACTAAAATTAAAAAACCCATAACTAAAATTAAAACTAAAGTAGATTATACAAAAGCTCTTGAACATATACAGCAAAAAAACCTAAGTAAACTGCTGTTTAAGAATGACCCGAATATTATAGCTTGTCGTTTAGTGGAAGAACTCACAGAATCTATGAAATCAAATTCTGTAAACATAAAAATCCCTAAAAGTCAACGCACGCGTAAGCCCTGGATTACGACTGGAATCCTACGATGCATTAAGCAAAGAAATAAATTACAAAAACAATTACGTCACGACAGTCAGAATGCAATCTTAAAAATAACTTATACCAGGTACAGAAACTATTGTAATAATCTCATTAAAAAACTGAAACGCAAATACGAAAGAAATTTAATTACTAAGTCGATAAATAACAACAAGCTTTTATGGAAAAATATAAAAAACATGACCTATAGCAATACAGCACAAAAATATAATGAAGAATTGATTAATCTTAAGGATAGTCCAACGGAGTCCGCTAATTTTATTAATAGCTACTTCTCAAATATAGGAGAACATCTTGCTAGAAATATACATCCATATCCCATCACCGACCAAAGAACCATTGACACTCTTGCGCAGATCAATTCTTTCGTTCTGCTAGAAACTGATATGGAAGAAGTTGACAAAACCCTTATGACCCTGAGATCTGATGGTGCCCCGGGCTGGGATAACATTTCAGTAACTTTTTTGAAACTTGCTAGGTGTATAATTGTTCCAATAGTTACTCACCTTGCCAATCTCTGTTTCCAGCAGGGAGTATTTCCAGCCCCGTTGAAAAAATCTATTATTACACCAGTCTACAAGGGTGGGGATAGACACGTGGTCGGTAACTATAGACCAATTTCTGTCCTTCCTGCCTTTTCTAAAATACTGGAGAGACTCATAAACACTAGATTAATTAAGTACTTAAACAAATATCAACTTCTCTCCCAGTCACAGTTTGGCTTTAGAAAGGGTAAATCCACTGAAGACGCGGTGACTGCTCTAAGTCAGCTAGTAGCTGAAAAGGTTGATAATGGTTCTAAGTGCTTATCGGTATTTCTTGACCTCAAAAACGCATTCGACACCGTGTCTGTCCCTATTCTTGTTCATAAACTGGAACTATATGGGATTAGAGACACAGCACTAGCACTCTTCAAAAGTTATCTTTCTGAAAGGACGCAAAGAGTAAAACTGGGTCAGTATACTAGCGAAGACGCCAGTGTATCATTTGGCGTACCCCAGGGAAGTGTATTAGGACCAACACTTTTTTTAATTTATATTAATGAACTAGTTAATTTAAAAATTGACAACGCGCACATTTTTTCTTATGCCGATGATACTGCTGTCGTTTTCGCTGGTACGACTTGGGATTCCGCAAAGAGAAACGCAGAACGTGGCATGTCTTTGATATCGAATTGGTTAAATAATAATTTATTAACTTTGAACACAATTAAAACCAAATACATGTGCTTCAGTATACAAAATCACACACAACCTAATACAAATTTTAAACTACAAATCCACTCTTGTAATTTATTAACACAGCCTGTCGAATGCAACTGCCCTGTAGTGGATAAAACTGAGAAAATAAAATACCTGGGAGTTATGGTTGATCAGCGGCTTTCCTGGCACTCACATATTGACCTAGTATCTGCTAGAGTACGCAAATTAATTTGGATATTTAAGAATTTAAGACATGTGGTGCCGGGCGGGAAGCTAAGTGATCCTGACTCCTCAAGAAATATTCTCAAAGAAATATATGTAGCATTAGCGCAATCAATCCTAACGTATTGCATTTCTGTGTGGGGAGGAGCCGGTAAGACGAAAATGAAGGAGATAGAACGTGCACAACGTGCTTTGCTAAAGGTCATGCATTTTAAACCTAGGCGATTCCCAACGGTGTCTCTATACGCCCTCAGTCAAGTACTATCGGTTAGACGGCTGTATATTCTCGCCTCAGTACTGAGAAAACATAAAAATACTCCATATGACCCCAGCATATTACGTGCTAGAAGGAAAAATGTTGTTTCCATTCCCCGTACTAAGACTTCCTTTGCACGCAGACAATTCGACAGACTTTCATCATATTTATATAATGAAATTAATAAAACAGTTAATATTTACGACAAAACATTGGACAAATGTAGGTATACCGTCACAAATTTTTTACTATCATTAGATTATGAAGAAACGGAGAAAATAATAAAGAGTTGATGAAATACTAACACTTACCTAAACACACAGACATACATACACACATACACACACACACACACACACACACACACACACACACACACACACACACACACACACACACACACACACACACACAATGACCTATAGCTATGGAAGAGCGAGGTCATCTGGTACAGGCATTAATTGCTTAAAAGATGACCTCGGTCACTGTTAATTTAATGTAAAACTTTTTATAGCAAATAAATTATTATTATTATTATATAATTATTATGTTTGTCTTTTTCCGATCTCGGGCCAATGGTGACCCGGACATTTGGAAGGCATGCGTGGGGCCGAAGCCCTTTTGATTTAATGGTTATGTGACACCAACCGGCGATTATCCCTATGTGCATTATAGAAATACACCTAAGGACAATCCCCGGTTTGTGCAGTACTATTAGGATAAGATGGAATCTACTATGGCCGGGATATTGGGTTGAAAGCTGAAGGACTGGGTAAATTGGACTATGGATAGAGGAGACTACCGGACACCTGCCGTCATCATCAGTCTCAAATGATTGTAAATGGCAGGCGGTGACTAGCCAGAGGATTGAATGGGCACTCCAAAATAGCCGTAGTGCAACGGCAGGAGCGCAACATAGATAACTGCCCAAGAGGACAGTGCGCCAACTCACGACTTATGCATCTTTCACTTCCACCCTGCGAGCATGTAGCTCTTGCGACTCCACCCTGGACAGCCAATGAAGGCAAGCCAGGGGCGAGGGTCCTGCTAGCCTCTTGGGGCCCACTCCGGCGAACCGGAGACGAGACCGCAGTCCGACCCTCTGGAGCACTCGGATTTACGCCCGTGGTGTCGCCACTCACCAACAGCTCGCCACAAGCTGCCCTGCGGGCTAATTATTATTATTATTATGATTGATTTAGTGCTTTTTTGATTTATATACATATCAAATATATAGGTAACGGAAAGCGGCTTTAAGTATGAGACAGACACGTGTGGTTATGGTTTCAAATGAAGGCCTGCAAGTATGTACAGCAGTGTAGAGAAATATACTGATGACGATGAAGGGGAACTCATATTCCTCTTTGTGAGTACGTAGCGTCTTTAGGAATTCCAACACATGTTCCTATTCTAAGCTGGATACTATATGACTTTCACAAACGACCAAGTCGCTTAGCAAGCGGAATGTCGGTCAATAAGTAGCTATCTGCATAATATATGTATGCCCTTTGCATTTTGGGATTCTGTTGAGAAATGACAATAAACGTTTTAAAAAGTCTGCCTATATAGAACCTTTTTATGTTCATCATCACCATTTTGGACCGACGATGTCCATAGCTGCACTCGACGTAGACCATATAAATCTTAAGCAGGTCTTATCCAATAATTTGCCAAAATCAATGTCAAGTCATCAATTTCCCTTCTGTGGAATATTTTTTAAATTATCAAAGTCAAAATATAATTTACAGTTTTATCTTGGCTTTTTTATACTTTTCTAAAACATTCCATTAATTTAAGACGAGCAATACTGTCAATATTTTCTTGAATGGACACATTTTCCCTAGCGAAAGTAAAAAATAAAGCTATTTCGCAAGGCTCATCGCTATTCGCGACGGGAGCTGAGCAGCTGACGCCTAATTTACACCGTCTATGTGACTTTGAAGTTACGCCACACTATGGCTTCTTACAGACGCTTATAAAGTATAAGCTGGTACCCGCGACTCCGTTCATCAAGATTAGAATTTCGCACAATATCTTATGAAGCGTTTAAAACAGACCTCATATGTGACTCAATCTAGAAAGAAGCCAGTATCCGGACATGACTACTTACAAACTTGGGTAAGGTTTAGTTTCAAACTCCATTATTTTTCTGTTATTTTTTCTATCAAACTAACCATTTTAATAAGAACAGTACTAACATTCTTACAAGCAGTTATGTCATGGTTGATTTCTAAGCAAAACAACGCTTTCTATCTCCAGATATGAACTAGCTTAACCCTTTACCAGGCAGTGGTCAATATATGACCAACATAAATTGAACCTTATGCGGTTAACTTAAGGTGGAAGACCACTGAACATTTTTAACGTGCTCTGCCTGTTAAAGGGTTAAGTAAACCAAAAATATTGTTAGTATTAGTTGACTATAATAATTAATTTATTCGGAATTGGTCTAGAGGGTTATCAATACATTTTATTTTTATCATTAGGGGATTCTATAAAGCCTCTAACTTGGCTTTACGATTACATATAGTGCTAACCGGGAACAGCATTTTAACAAACCTCACGAAGCACATAAACGCTTGATATTAAATGGCACACAAACGGTCGCCTATCCAAGGATTGAGCTCTGAGAACTTGCTTTAGCCCTGGGTAGTTCTTAATGAATGACACAGTTAAAGTATTTCACCTATCTAGCTTATATCTTTAACTCCCACTGAACTACATCTCTTATTTCACTTTAGTCAACGATATTGCGCATGTCTACTCTGCTTCACTTCAGTGATAT
The DNA here is from genome assembly GCA_949126915.1 of Musotima nitidalis. NCBI lineage: Eukaryota > Metazoa > Arthropoda > Insecta > Lepidoptera > Crambidae > Musotima > Musotima nitidalis. The sequence goes on from OX421414.1 coordinate 7,993,898, forward strand.
TATGAGTTACGTGCGCTTCCCATTCCCTTTTAATTCAATAGTATCACTGTTTTGTTTGAAAAATAATTTAATACACCACTTTTGATACTCACCACGAGACCAACTTTCTAGATAGACGAATCAGTTTAAATTTTTTTATTAGATTTATATCATAACTCTACTCTGTAGGTTACCAAATTCTTTCCTGTATTCGGGGTTTCCTATTTCACATAGAAAAAACTATAGATGTTTGAAACACAAACAAATTGAATTCAGGTTTGACTATCTGTTAACCATTCCATTAATAACAGAGAACTACTCCGTAGGTACCGCTTCTATAATACCAACTATCGATATGGAGTAGTGGCAAGTATACCCGCACTCCGCTCCTGAGGTCGTGGGTTCAATTTCGACACAGGACAAGTATTTGTTAGCACAAACATGTGTATATTTGTTTTGTTCTGGGTGTTTTGCCATGTACATTAAGTATGTATTTACAAAAAAAAATTAAAATAAGTATGTTTATCCGTTGTATAGTATCCATAACACAAGTTCTTAATGATACTTATCTTGGAACTACTTACTTGGTGCAATTGTCAGAAAAAAAATATATTTATCTACTAAAAGGGAACGTGTCGTCGTCGTTCTTACCGGAGAGTCAAATTACTGGTAATGTGAGATTCATCATCTGATGTCATGTCTCTACGTTTATTGTTATAAGTTTAATAAAACAGGACGCCGTTCTGTTCTAATAAACTTTTTGCTTAAATGTCACTGCATTTATACACGTGTAACTTATCTTGATTGGATAACTTATTTATAGTCTAGTTGCATTTAATTAAATGAAATAAATAAAAATGAAACGAGATACTCTCTCTTTATTCTTGTTTCATCGTTTGTCGTGTAGACGTCATTGCTCTGAAGTTGTCCAATGTAATTTTAAGAAAATATCTTGAGTGTCGGCGAAACAGCCAAATTATTTAATAATATAAATAAGGCAACGTAAATACTTAGCAAAACAGATATCCGCTTGCGTTTCCCTAATACGCATCAAAGTTCATTTGGCGGACAAAAACCAATGAGTTTAATGCTTGAATAATCTAAAATATGAATAAACAGAATGCAGCATTCAGTGTACCTATTTTTAAAACAAACACTGTGATAGAATATATATTATGAATTCTAAATATAACATTCACCTATTGGTACACGGGATGGAACTAAGAAGATATGTGAAAAGATGATGTAAATCAAGTTGCTTTTGTATACCTACATAATAATTATAAATAAAAAAATCAGACTTTTATTCGTACTCTATCTCGTTATACGCAGTCAGACTATAGATTGCCTTGCCATCATGCATACGCAGCGCTCAGTCATTATCCATTTTTTTAAGAAACTGGCCAAGTGAAAGTCGGACTCGCGCACGAATGGTTCCGTAATATTATGTATTATACTAAATTTTATTTGTTGTTAAATGCTTAATTTGAAATTGAAGGGTAAAGGTACCTAAATTGGGCGTATAACTAATTGTTCTGTTCAAACGTCTACCTGTTGCCGTTATGAATATTTAATCAAAACGAGCAAAAAAATCACGTGTTGTATGGGTGCCCCCTTTAATATTTGTTTATACTGTTTGTTAGTTTTTCTAGTTATAACGGCAATGAAAACACATAATCTGTAAAATTGTCATCTATCTGACTATCACAGTTTATGAAATACAGTCTGGTAACAGACGGACGGACGGACAGCAGAGTCTTAGTAATAGGGTCTCGTTTTTTACGCTTTGGGCACGGAACCCTAGAAAAGTGTACTTATGAACACTATTTATCTCAGTCGTAGCATTATTTTAATGTTTGGTTTGTCATCTATCTGACTATCACAGTTTATGAAATACAGTCTGGTAACAGACGGACGGACGGACAGCAGAGTCTTAGTAATAGGGTCTCGTTTTTTACTCTTTGGGCACGGAACCCTAGAAAAGTGTACTTATGAACACTATTTATCTCAGTCGTAGCATTATTTTAATGTTTGGTTTGTTTTCTATTTATTATAATATGAACCCTATATATAATATTTATTATAATATGAATTAAAGGCAAGAGGTCTCACCACTGGGCTATCATCGCTTCAAATCATTAAACAAATAAATAAAGCAGTTAGTCTAAATAAATTTAGCATGCTAAAACACTAAGTACCGCTGAACACACTAAGAATATACAGCTTACGTTCACGAAAATAGATGTCAATAAAATTAAATCAAATTTGAGAATCATAATAGTGATGTAAAATTAAATATGAATAGACGTTTTTCATATAACAGGATACCTTACATATGAAAGAATTCTCGCTACAGCGAAATTGAATCATGTTCACTTGATATTGACGATGTGTACCTATTATTGCTGATATGGAGCGCCGACACGTTTTTCTGAGATGTTGCTATGTATTATGATTCCATAGTAACCGTGATATTTAATACCATACAATACACGAGTTCTTATTATTATTAATAAAAGAAAACCGTTATGAGCGCTAGAATCTTTATGTATTTATTGGTGTGATTTTATTTAGCGGTAGTCCTGTTTGGCCGAGTCTGACTCAGGTACTTCTCTATTATATCTCCGCTATTGTCTTGAAAAAAGTCGTCTGCTACAAATAATATTACTTCTGTACCATTCAGCCAATACGAAGCATTGATTTATTTTCTTGATACTTCTGTAAAACAACATTGCAATTCACAACGTTATCTTTTTGTAGTATATTTATAATACCAATTAGAAAGTGGAGTGGGGTAACTCACTAAGCCCAGCGAAGTGCCCTACAGAAAGACTCGACAAGACCCTTTAAAGTGCAGTGAAATGTAAAGTTTTTTAATAATAATGATACTTATATCTCGGCATGCAGTAATATTTGATATCGAGCGCTTCCGTGCTTCGGAAGGCACGTTAAGCCGTTGGTCCCGGTTATCACTAAATGTGGTAGTCGTTAAGTCATGTTAGAGGCCTAATGGGCGGCTTAATAAATTCTAACAGCAGGACGCCATACACCTGCCTCCGCCAATCCGCACTAGGTCCGCGTGGTGGAGTATGACCCAATACCCTCGCACCTTGGTATGTAAGAGGAGGCTCGTGCTCAGTAGTGGGACGTTTATGGGCTGAGATGATGATGCAGTAATATGAAAACGGTTTTATTGGACATTATATTTGTTAGCATGTAATTTAACTATATTTTGGAATGTTTTCCCAAAAATGTTTCATCGAAAAATTCTACACAAAATTAAAGTAAAATTTGTTTTAGAATTCCGAATATTCTAGGAATTCTTGACATATATTAGTAGTTACATGTCAAGGATTTCTTTTCGAGACAAGTACGTAAAAGCTCAGTAAAATTTATATTTTATTTCAATCGTATATTCAAAATATTATAGATACTGCCGAAGTGCAGATAGTGGGAAGTGGGGGCAGAAAAGTAGGAAAGCAATCCTTGGGCTCGCAACCGGGATAACGCTTGAATGATGATGATTCGTAACGTATTAGTTAGTATAGGAGAAAATGGAAAACTTAGAACCTGCCAGAGTAGAGATGGGTATCTTGACTATAGAGATGGCGTAGAAACTGGCTATGAGAGATCACCAGCAGCCTACGGACTCGTGCAATACCATCATCATCGTTGCCATAGCGAAACATGCTCACTGTGGACCATATTTAAGCATAGACTTCATTACATGCTTGCTATAAAATGATTTTTTAAAATATTTAAAAATATAATTATTTCCACAAAAACTTAAGATTGATACATATACAAATACAGCTTAAATCTAAGGTACAATTAATATAAAAGACATCTGTTTCTGGACTAGATAAATAAATATCTGTGTTCCAGAAATCAATTTCAAAATATTTACTTAATATAAATTTTTAAATGATAATATTTTATATTATTATAGGATATATAAGATTATGACATCTATTATTATAATTATTTAAACTTAGCATTTGTTTAATGTATTTTGATTTGACATTGTATTTTTTATTACATTTTAAATTTGAATTTGTGATTGATCTTTGCCCATTTAATGAGTCTGCTCACAGTGATACTGCATATTTAATTTTAAATGTCAGCTGTACAGATGATCTGTGAGACACAATAAAGTTGTATGAATATGAATCCTCTTAAAACCAATTCAAGGTCTTTTTAAAAAGCCTCTTGAAAAAATCTCGGCTTTCATGTCTAATTTCACATACCAAAGGTACGCAACAAAAAGTTTTTTCAGAAATATATTGCAATAACTACAGATTCAATCAAATTCTTATGATAAATAAATTACTTTAAAAGTATATGTGCAAAAAATTGTTTTGCCAAGGATTCGTATTGCGCAAAGTTGGAAATAAAATATAACTAAATCGGTCAAGCCGTTCTAAAGTGAAGAGCTTACCAACGAATAGCTTTTCATTTTTATTTATAGAGAGATGTTGCAGTCAAATTCTTTGCTTTCCGTAAATTCTCCTTTCCCCTTTTTAAAAGCTGGATGTTATTTTCTCAAAGGTTGTCAATTATAGAAACCTATAAACGAATACGGTATTTTTATAAAAAAAAGGATAGTGAACTCACCCTTACAACCTTTTTCTTAAGGAGTTTTCTCGAATTGTCAAAATGTTCAGTTATTTTTTTATAAAATTTCTTTAACAGTATTACGTTCCACAATAAAAAAACTATACGTATAAATCATCAGCGGAGAACGGAGCTATAATTTATTTAATTATTTTAACTCCGATTCCTTAAAATAAATAATTATTCTTTAATATCGATAATAATTATTAAGTTTGCTATCGTACATACATACATTCAAGCCCGTTTCTCCGAAGGGGTAGGCAGAAGCACATAATAGGCCCACACTTCGCCAATTATATATATGGTCCTACGTAATAGGTTGCGAGCCCTTTACCGCTTACCGGGCACTGTTATGTTTGCCAGAGCCTCGTCGGTTGATCGGCAGGTGCACCACTTGCAGGTGAGGTTGGCTTCAGCTTCTAAGGCCTGGGTAGGATTCTAATACACAAAAGTTTACTATCGTTTATGTGTATAATTCTCAAAAGACAATGTATAAAATTACTGAACAATGACAAGGATTATTAAAAAAATTGGAAAATGGTAGCCTTTGATACACTGTAAATCACACGGGTCAAGTAGCAAGCCGAATCTATTACAATATAATAAATACGAATGAAATATAATGTATCACGCTTATTTGCGGCAAGCTTACAAGATGTATAAGTCACATTCGTATGAGAAAAAATGATACATTTAATATCCCCCAAGCCTATATAAGCCGGGCTGATGGATGCGAGAACTTTTGTGGGCTTTTGTTTAGACAAAGGTATTCACGATGTGTTCCGTGAACGTGCCTCGAAAGCCGCAACTGGACGGCGAAAAGGCTATTTCATTAAACCATATTAATCCATGACTTATCTGGTTCGATAGTCGCCTAGTTTATTTCCATTACACAGAAACGTGAAGAATATATTTTTTTAGGATATTGTGGACCAATCGAAGTATAGCTTAAGCTGTCAGTGGTTTTAATAAAATAATTTTCAGGTTATTAACGTTCATGGCGGGATGCCTTGAAAATTATGTTTTTGATAGAAGAGTTGCTCGGGTGGACATTTTATCGGGAAATCGCAAAATATTATCTCGTTCAAATGTCTACCTTAATGTCTCAACACAAAAGATTTCGACCAGTGGTATTGTCATCTGGTAATAAATCTCAAGATTGACCAGAACACAAAGGAGGGTTCAATGCTGGATTGTAATATACAATTAGATGAGAAGGAATCTGAAGCTGAAGTAGATTAGGGCCGTGCAAAAACTTGAAAGCTTGAAAAACCGACGTCTGATGGGGCGTTAAGGTTCTTCAAAAGCGATCGAGAGCATACATATCAGAGGATGGCCATCCGATAGACTGGTGATAATAATGCACGCGCCACAAGATCGATCTACGTTGAAAACAATTGTAACTGTCTTGTGGCTCAAATGATGAAGTCATTTACTTGCCTCATAATTGCTCATAAATAAGGTCTGCCTCTGAAATCACATTGGCAACATTTGCCGCTAAACCAAGTATAACCCGAAAGCGCTCGACATCCGAGCGGCAACCGAATGAGTCGACAAAACCCAAGGGATTTAATGTTTAAACTAATCATATCACATACTGATTGGAGCCGAACTGCACATTTCGACAGCAAAACTCACTAGTCGTTTACACTTATCGTATTCCCACATTGGAATACAACTTCGATTATTGCATTATACAATCCTTGTCTATTTAGATTTTGTAGAGTTCCATTCAAAGTTAGATAAATCTTTCAAGCCACGAGATAATTAACCGACTTATTTGAAATTATTTTGTTTATTTCTCTAGACAGTTGTACGACAACACAAAGATCTTAAATAATTTTGATAACCACAAAATTTTTATATTCATATTAATTTGTAATGCGACTGTACCGTTCAAAACTAGGATACCATTATTCCTTTTAATGGAAGTGTATTAAATGGACGTTATTGGAATTTGCACTACAGTAGTACATCCTTAAAGCATTTTAAATGTACAATCTATATTGGGAATCAATATGGCCATCCCACGCTACACGTCATGTCAAAAAGTTGCCATTCCAATACGTTGCTGCCCTATTTTCCATTAGTTCTACGTGCTAAGTGCCGTACTCATTACTGCCACTTCTGCTTATTGAGCTTTGTCGATGATGAGGTAGTTACCTCAGGATAGACTACGTTTCCGATCCATACGACACTTGGGACATATACTTATATCAGCCAAAAACAATTCGTAAACTAACGTTAAATTACATACTGAGTATAAGAATACCTTTATTTTTCTGTTATAAGGTTTGTTGATTTTGAGAAAAAAAAGTATATAAAAGTGCAATGTGTGCGTAATAATATTTATAATGGCCTTTCAAAGTAAGAGAAAAGGCACAAACAATAGAATATTCCTTTGAAGCTGTAATAACGACGAAAAACCTTGTATAAAGTAAAAAAAGAAAACATTTCTTTACCTTCCAATCCTTAAGTATTGAATAGTTCAATTAAGTTTCTTAACTTTCTGCTGACACTATCAATAGCTTACCTGTAACAAACATCAAAGGATATTAATTACAACAATATAACATTGAAAGTGACAAGTATAATGAGTGTGGGCGGTGGCCGTTTTGGTAATAATTATTTTAATTATTTATAGATGCCTCTCTTTATCACGCTGACGATTAAGTAATATTTAATTACTTTGAATATTAAAAGGTAAATATAATACCCAAATTATGTTTAGTTATACATGTCAAAGGTTGTACGTTTATATGTCAATATAAGTTTTGTTTTCCATTACACTGTTAAACTGCTCAAATTTGGCACCCACACAAGCAATGACTTGGATTAAAACATAATGATACTTTTTATCTCGGTAATGTATTGCAGTAAAATATTAGTACGACAATACTTTGAACACACCGGCACAGCTAAATGGAATATGCAAATTTTTTAAATTCAACATATCTGACCACTTTTCATCAGATAGGCAGTATGTTTGAGTGTTACCTTATAGCATACATACAAAATGTTATTCAAATTTGTTAAATGTATATGATCTGTGAAAACTATTAAAATCATATTGTAGTTAAAAAAGAATATTAAAATCTAATACATTGTTCATTACTTAATATATAATTACTTTTAGGTACTACTTGCAGTATTTACATGTTATATTTTTTATTTTGATCTTTTGAGCGAGTTATAGCTACTTTCAGTCTTCATTTCAGACAAAAGAAAAACAAGAAAATCTATTCCAATGGCAATAAATATTGTGAAATATTGTACAAGAAAAATGTAAAGCATTGTAATTTAGAACACCATAAAAAATGAGACCCCAAAGAATGGGAAGGGAAAGCCCGCAATCAAATAATTAAATAATAAAATTCAACAGAAACCGTGAGTCGGTCTGCTCTGAGCAGCCAGTACAATAAATGAAACATTTATCACTGTCGGGTTTTAAACCGAGGCACGCTAGGGCTGACAGTGAATACGGGACATCCACACATTTCAACTTAAATGGTTTCGGTTTTCATTTCAGTTCGGTCCTCCAGTTATTTGGCTACTATTCTGTTTCATTTAAATGTACCATATTGTTTACTTTTTTTCACGAAAGGTTACGTTTTCACTTGTCTTTTTAGAAAATACCAATTCACTGTTCACATTCCGTAAAATATGACATTAGTAATTTATTAGTAGAAATTTATGAAGACATTCTTTGTTTTTAGTCGCAATAAATCACATAAAACTTATATGTTAAAAAAAATATAAATAGTTGTCCATTGTAGGCACATGCAATCCACATTAGCTAAAAATAGTATGACAGATTTATACCCGATATAAAGCCAGGGCTGACAGTGAATACAGGGAATCCACACATCATTAAAACACAATTAACTTAAACGTTTTCAATTTATTTTTCGAGTAAAATATAGGCGGTTGTTAGATGTTTAATCAGTTTTAAAAAGAAATACGTAATAGTTAAAGATTTTTATATAACATACAGATACTTATATAAAAAATTACCGTCGATACAGCTACTCCCGCAATTTGGTACGAAGTCAAGTTCAGGTTAATACATCCAAAAATTTTACAAAATTAATTATGAGATTCAATTTATAGTTAGTCCCTAAATCAGGCCCTTTTATTTTTTCTTGATAATGGAAATAATTTATGTGAAGTTATATAAGCGTAATAAATATATTCGCACGCTAGGGAAAAGTGAAGTTGTGAATGTAAAATCTAAATTGTATAATACGTTGAAAAATTTGAAAACGATTTGTCAAATAAAACTAAAGATATTTATTAGCGCATTAAAGTATATATTGTATTGAACAAAAGGAAATAATTCGAAATACTATTCCGTATTTTCAGTCGGCAGCCCTATCAGCACCCCATTACACCAGTGACGTAATCAGCCAACAATAAACGTATGGAACAGAGCACAGATGCAAAACGCATATCCACAGAATAATGAGACCTGTCTTCCACTCGGTTTTGTCCAGCAGCAACTCGTAGCCAGATTTTGGCTATAGATTTATATTACATATGTACAGGTTTGTGTAGACAAAAATGTCTGATAAAGGTCGCAGGATCACATTAGATGCCGGCTGCCTGCAATTCAGTTAGAAGCTTATGAGAGAGGCCGATGTTCATCAGTGGATTCCCTTGGGATGATAACGATTATATTTGTAATTAGTTAAAAAAATCTTTAGATTGTATTGAACAAAATATTTTTTAACGTTTTATCAGATAGTAAAGAAGTTTTAACATATGGGATATATTTCGAATATTTCTAAAATCATCAAAGCAAAGCAAATTTTAAAAAAAATTGCTTGATGTTTGATTATGTTGAAAGTATAACTCGTTTTATTGCGAAGACGATTTGTCAGGTCAATATTGGTCTATCTAGGTTTAGGATATTTGTTTGTTATTCAAATGTCTGTTACCTTGTCACAAAGTTATACTTTAGAGCATTATTCGATTGCATACTATAGACTATAGATGTGACAAACGTATCAAGTACAGTTAGCTTGACATCGAGTGTTTAAGTGCTTTAAAGGCACGTAAGTCCATGAAAGTCGTTAAGTCCAATTGAAGGCCTTAAATTAAAATGGGTGACTGGAAAAAATCGTACAAGACGCCACATACCACTGCTTCCGCCAATCTGCACTGAGCGTAGCCGTAATAGAGAATAACCTAAATCCTTCTCACCTTGGCTTGTGACACCAACGTACCCTAAAGAGGGACTTTAATGGCCTTATAATAATTAATATTACACTAGTCTTGGTAAGCGTGAAGCGCTTGTGTTACGAGTGGGTTCACGTGCATATTATATTAACATGGATTGAGCTCAGTGCTATTTTGTTAATAAGTAATACGCTTAACCGATTCGCTACAATTTCACTACGTGCATAGGAATCCTGAGGAGCCCAAGCCAACCGCACCTGCAAGTGGTTCACCTGCCGATAACAGACAAGGCTCTGGCGAATATAAAAGGCAATAGGCTCGCCACCGCCGCGAAAAGTGGATGTATGATGGGCCTCTGCCTACCCCTTCGGGGAAACAGGCGTTTGTATGTATGTATGTACTATGTAATATAACTAAATGGTCCGACGTTATTTGGTGCTATAACATGTATTATACAAACTGAAATTACGCTCAAGGTTTTGCTATAATTTATGTCTCCGCTTATTACAGTTTCGAGCGTGGTATCCAGCCTTATTTTTTACTGTTCGAACATGTCGTGCTGTTTTAATGAGAGGCCATTAATCTTAGCTGAAAATAATAATCAGACAGTGTAGTTGGAAACTATCTCAAAAGTTAAACATCGCTGTCAAAGCCCAGTCTAGTCTAGCATTTTTAGTATAGATTGTTTTCGTTTACCCAGTTATCGGAAGTTTGTAGAAGGGTCTAGAAATTGCCCTGAAACTAGAAGGCCGCGAATTTTAATTCAAACTCAAGCCTGGTTGGGTCAGGACTTTTACTGTGTCAGATTAGCAAATGGCCCTGACCATCTTAAAGCTTTATCCTAGCATTACATAATGACACTAGTCTCACTCTGGTTATTTCTTTATATTCCATATTAAGCAATAGAAAGAATAATTGTGCCTTTTCTGTGACGACGAATACATGACGTCACGTACCTCTGTCCCTTTACGAGCTCCGGTTACGACGTCACGTAATTTTGTAAGACCCTCGCCACATACTAATAGACAAGACGAAAAAACATTTACACTGCGGCTGATGCACAAACTGTAACATTATTTCCTTTGTTTTTTCTTTGGAGGTCAGGATAAAAAGTTTATTTTCCTTCTCATATATCAACGTCACATGGTATTAACTTGCACTGAAATATAAGATGGTGATTCAAGTTGATGGCTGCTGTTTTTTGCAATATATTTCGTCGTCTTACTTGATCGCGTAATATTTCTTTATATATTACAATTACTCGGGAGTTTGGTTTTGGTTATTATTATTTACTAGCAACATTATAGCGTTGTTTATAATATATTCCTTTCTTATTAACTTAATAGTTCTAATACTAAAATGAGACAGAAAATATACTAGAACTGAGCCTCCTACATAAAATATATTCCAGCAAGCCTGTGACAGAACAGCTAGAATACTGAAAGGCAGACAAGCGTACAATCTGTCTGTTTGTAGCAGATGTCTACGCAATAATAGCTCTCAGTTTGCCACATTGCAACACGATATATCCGGTAGTTTGAGCTTTCTGTTAGTAAATCAGTTGTCAGACAGACACGTTTCACGTTTTCCCTTGCAAATAAAAAAAAAATTACTATGTAGGTATACTGAAGCTTAAGATTTATATTGTCAGATGCTTGTGTCAGTTGAAAAGGCTGTATACAAACGTAATTTAGTAACTTTATTAAACAATTATCAATTAGTGCCTTTATATGGTGTAGATAATATTTGTCTGTATTGAGGGGTCACTTTTAATTTATATTGTAAAATGGAGACACTTATCTATTGTTTAAAACGTTTTAATCTATATAATTCGTCGGGTGAAAATAATTATACGAATGCCCAATTAATCTCCCATGGGCTTTTGCACACACAAATAATTTGCATTTATCTTAACACGTTCAACTCTTAACACACAACTGCAACAAGAACTCTTTGTTTCGGCGATCCTTTAAGAACTTAAGTACATTGCAGTCCAACAAACAGTAACATTTGGCTCACTATAGAGTTTAACATAAAATAAACGAAACACGTTTCCATCTCAGCCGAAACGTTTAGAAGTAAAACAACTGCTTAAAACAAAAACACTTTCATGAGCTATTTTAGACTTAAGTATTTTTTCTGCTAAGTATGATAATGGGTAATGGGTGTATAGAGATCCTAACAAGATCTAAGGAGCCCAAGCTAACCTCCTTCTGAACAATGGACGAGGCTCTGGTGAACGTAACAGTTGGACTTGTGTTTGTGTTATAGGGAGTTACTCTTCTACTACTGCTCTTAGCCGACGCCTCGGTTTGGTACTGATTTTTACAAACATAGGCATATGCAACCTCGTTTAAAGTTCCCAGTAAGCTCCAATAGGCTGGCCACCACGTGGGACCAACTATTAATTGGCAAAGTGAGAGCGTATAATATGACTTTGCCTACCCCTTCGGGGAAGCAGTCATGAATGTATGTATATATGTAAGTATGATAATGGAATTCTCTTATTCAGCAGAAATGGAAGCACAGACACCTCTTAGCTGCTAGAATTGAAATGGACGAACAAATATGTATTCAAATATATTCGCATAGTAGTGAACGTCAGTATAAAATCTAGCGAAACATTTTCTGGTAGTTTTTCTAGATCCCCCGAGGTAACTTCGGTAACACAGGTAAGAAGGTTAGAATAAACTTTTTCGTACATCCCTGCGGTTTGGGTTGGCGTAAATGTTTTCTGTACATAGTTAGAGTTTTTTGTTACCTTCTCGTTTATTTCCTGTTTAGTAATGAACGTGAAGTTTCCTTTTTATTTAGAGGCCGTTAAGATTAACTCTGGCTGCAGAAATAAATTAGACATTATTAAATTAGAAAATCCTTTTTTTATCATAAGTATTAATGTCCTCCTTTCTCTTCTTAGAGGATACAGATTCTTCTACATTACTAAATTAGATTATTCTATAATGTTACAGAAACTTATAGTTTAACTAGTTGTAAGATAGTTGATAAAATCACTCGGTCTTGCATGAATTATGTAAATAAAGATAGTTTTAACCTTAAATGTCCATCTACCATTTATTAAAGTGTGACGTCGCAGACAATTGCCGGGGAACATATGTAACGGTTGCGTAATAGAATGAGAACCATTTGATACTGAACACAACTTAATTCAGTATTTAAAGTTATGCCTAAGCGAGCTGAACTTCCATACATTTTACTTACATATCGAAAAGTAAGTCACTATAATATACTGCTATTGATAGAGGAAATTTATGATATATTTTGTAATAAAACTGTACTTAAAAGATTACCAAAATAGAGTTCAGTGAGCAAATGAGGGCTTTTGTTTTGTAAAGTGAGCTAACCAACTGGCAGACCTATCAAAATTAAGCTGATATCGACGTAAATTATTATGTATAAATCCGCATTATTGTGCTCGTAAAGTGCCAGAGAACTGATTAAGTGGTACTTTAAAAATATAACCAATGTTAATATGAATAAGTTACACATCGTATGGTTGATTCCACTGGGTCAATCTGGTGTAGTATGTATGACCTAACTCATTATTTCATGATGAAAATCTAAATACCATACTTTGGGTTCAATAAGACAGTTGAACAGTAGACATCGAATCATAAAAATATATATAATACATAATTTATTGTCTTTAAGATCCACGGGATCTGTTAGGTTATTTAAATGTTAAATTAAAAAATGGAAATAGTAAATGAAAATCGATAGAAGGTACTGTTACTGTACACGTACACCTGTCTTTAAATAAGCGGGAAACTGTTAACAAAGTGAACATGTAATGTTATAAGTTTCTTATTAAGAACGTGCTCTCTTCAGAGTTGTGGAGGTAAAATTTTTTCTTATGCTGACGACACGGCCGTTGTATTCTTTGGACAAACATGGAACACTGTGCAATCGACAGCCGAACATGGATTGGCAGCTATAGGTGATTGGTTGAATTCGAACTTACTTACACTCAATGCTACAAAAAGTAACTACCTATATATGCTTTACTCCAAACATAAGATCGCAACCTAAGGACGACTTCCAACTCAAAATTCACTCCTATACTCATAGACTGGATGGGAACTGCGCATGCCCTTGCATTAATAAAGTTAATAGCACAAAATACCTGGGAGTGCTTGTCGACCACAGGCTCTCTTGGCATCCTCACATAGAACTTGTCTCTGGTCGGATTCGAAAATTGATCTGGATCTTTAGCAGGCTACGTCACGTAATGGCATGTTCCCTTCTTAATAAAATTTACCTTGCCATGGCGCAATCTGTTCTAACATATTGTATCCCTATATGGGGTGGAGCTTCTAAGATAAAATTTCTTCAGATTGAAAGAGCTCAAAGGTCGTTATTAAAGGTTATGTATCAAAAACCGTACAGATTCTCAACCGAAGATTTATATAGAATTTGCGGCTTACTTTCGGTCAGAAAGTTGTACATATTTAAATTAATTCTAAAATTGCATAAAAAATTACCTCTTAATCTGGAAAATCTAAGCAGAAGAAGGAATAACCGCGTGGCACCTTCCCGACTAATTCATACAGTTTTTGCAAAACGCCAGTACAGTGCTCGGTCGTCACATATATATAACCATACAAATAAAATCCTAAACTTTTACTCAAAAGATTTATTTAAATGTAAACAAATTTTAACAGGCTGGTTAAAAACCCTTACATATGACGAAACTGAATATATATTAAAAGGGGACAATAAATAAGTACACATACACATATAAACAACTCTATTGAAATAGGTACCTACTTATAATAAATAAAGCAACATAAACGACAATCTAATTAAGTGATAGGAATTTTACAAAACACAAACACACACAAACACAACACACACAAACACAACACACATACTCACACACATACATTCTAATTAGTAATTTAATTTGTTATTATTCTTTTTTTATTTTGTTTTTCACGTAAAACTTATTATAATAGTAGTTAGATAGTTTTCTTTTTGTCTGTTAACTCAATAAAATCTTTGTTAAGCCATGGGAAAGAGCAAGTTATCCCCAACACAAGTACTGCGTTACTTACCGGGGAAACTTAACATGTGTATTTACGATTTATTGAGCAATAAAAACAATTTTTATTTTTATTTATTTTGTTTAACGTTGAATTTCTCTTACTTATTGGAAAAGGAGGTGTTATCTCAGTAGTGTAGACGTAGCAGTTATGAGATTATTGAACATTCTGCAATCACTCTATTTGCTACTCAATGAGTCGTAAAGTAAAAGATTTCAAATTATTACCTTTTATTTTAACTATTGGGCTCAGGCCTTCTTCTCTTTCAGGTACTACGGTGAGAGGGATATGGGAAGACTTGATCATTGTATGTGGTTTTTATAATGCACATAAATATATTGATAGCCGCATTGACTAAGCTTTCCCGTAACCAGTACTAAGTTTTGTATTTCATCAGAGGTAAAATATTTAACCTAAGATCAATTCAAATTGATTAACTCATTCAATCCAAAAGATACAAGGTAAAGGTAACCAGTACTAAGTTTTGTATTTCATCAGAGGTAAAATATTTAACCTAAGATCAATTCAAATTGATTAACTCATTCAATCCAAAAGATACAAGGTAAAGGTTAACTACACATAAATTAATAGTAGGACTCGAGACAAGACCTACAAGGTACTCGCGACTATTGTTACGCAAACCTCTCTCAGCCAATTTATTGCCTCACCCTCAAATCTGGGTAACAGTCGACAACCCCAGCCTGATAACTAAGCCTGGTAATAAACAAACCCGAATCGGCAAGGATACGGTATCGATCTAATTTGTTATGCGAGGATGGACGTCTAATCCCGCGGGCCTTTGATAATGCTCCTAGCAGTTTGTTTGCCACTAAACAACTTATGTCCCATCGGATATTGAACAACATTATTGCAGATAGGGCTCTTGACATAGAATACCTCGTTTTGATCTATGTTCCTTAAACTTGATAAAAATAAAGATAATTTTTTTACATCATATTTCAGTAGATTAAATATTAAAAACTATAAACTGCACTTTATTTAAATGTTACATAAAACTAGCAGCCGCTCGCGATTTCGTCCGCGTGACCAACATATACTTTCTGGCTTAAAAATAGCCTCAGTTAGTTATTATAACACCAGCTATTTGTCACTGAAAGTTCTGACTGAACTTTCAGTGACAAATAGCTGGTGTTATAATAACTAATGCTAACTAACAACTAATAACTAATGCTAGTGTTATAATAACATGCTATATATTATATAGCATGCAAGTATTACAAAAAAGTATGTGAATATATACTAATTTGATATATAAAAGCAATTAATAATTCTAATGAATTATCCTATTGAGAAGATAAAATATTTACGTTATGATCATCAAAGTAAAGTAATGATTACATGAACTATTCATGAAAGAAGACACGACTAAATATTTATTATCTATACAATGCAGTAGCCATTAGATTCCATCGGTTTCCACTCCAATAATGGCTCGAATGTGACCCATGGAAGGGAAACAATGGCCGATAGTAATTAAGATAAATAGTAACTACAGCTTAACTGTAATCAACTAATCCTTGCCGTTGCATGCCATTAAATATAATGACAGGCATTTCTGAAAGCATATTATATGACATCTTATTATTATTAACTAATACCGCTCCCGGCTTCGCATGTTGGTTGTTCATTGCGTCTTAGAGAAAGCTAGTCATTCTTTTTCTAGGAAGGAACAAAAAGGATTACATGTTTTCAGATTTATCAAAACTAGTCAACGTAGGCCGTATGGTAGACTGAATTGACTGAACGAACTGTATGGTATTCCGAAGGGGATCGGTGTCAGAACATAAAGTTTTACAGTTGGCTAACTTCTTTGCCAAAAGTCTTTCCGACATCAAACGGGAGGAGAAGGATGAAGAGAGAAGCAGACCCGCTGATTATTTGTATGGTTTGGGTGTTTTCTAAGTAAACACATATATGTATTTCGGTAAAATAATCTTCCCTTTGTTTGAGACTAGGTGACGGCGATAAGATGTCCTGAAATATTTTTTTACTTAAATAAATAAAATAAATCTCCTTGGAATACTGTCAGTAAAAAAATAGACTAATAGGCCAATCACAATATTGCTATTCAATGTTGTTAGACATTGAAGACAATTGTGAAGACGATTGTTTCAAACGTTTAGGTATAATTGTACTATGACAGTCGGCGGTCCACAACATTCAATATCTGACCTTTCTCCAACCCTTTGCCGTCTAAAAACCAATAGGTCTAATCACTCAAAGACCGACTTAACTTACAGAGCGTGCTTAATTTAAGTGGTAAAACTTGAAGAAGTAATTTTTAACCGAAATCATAAATTGCTTTGAAATCTAGGAATAGCGGGGCGTCTGCCAGGAGACAGGAAACAATTTCATTGAAGTTGTATCTGGATAACCGTGACTTTAACTGTTAACATCAAAATACCTATTACTATAGATAAATAAAACAAACATATGAAACATGTAATTTCAAGAGCTTCAGCTCATGAAAATTACAGTTTTATTCAGAAAATCGTAAAACAAATAAGTAACAACTGAGTTAAAAGAATAATATATAGAATAAAGAGAATACACAGAAAGTAGGAGACGTCGGAAACGTATTTTATATGGTCGTATCTGGGGTTTTGTGCCATAATTATATAATCTCGAATAAACCAGAAACTTGTATGTCAGAAACAGATGATGACCGATATGGCGTGGCGATACCCGCACTCCGCTCCTGAGGTCGTGGGTTCGATTCCCACACAGGACCAATCTTTGTATGCATAAACATAAATATTTGTTCTGGTCTGGGTGTTAGTTATCCCATGTATAATATAATGTATAAAATAATGAGTATGTATTTCCAATAAAAAACTATATTCAAATATGTTTTTTCCGTTCTTTATGTATACTAACACAAGATCTTAATGATACTTATCTTGGAACTAAATAATTGGTGTAATTGTCAGAAAATATTTATTAAGTAAGTATCTATTATAATCAGTTGCATAACTGATCTCACTTGAACAGAAATAAGTCACATTTCTAATAACCCTGTACATTAACTCTATTTAGTTGTGTAGCTGAATACTGTTAACAGAATAACACGTGCGAAGTAAATAACCCAGGTGCTCAACTTGTCTACTAAACTTTGGAAAATATGTTTAAAATGATCTAAAGCAATCGCAGAGTCCACGAATGTTTATAATGTAAGTTGAGCGTAGAGGGACGGTCGTGCGAATGTTCAAAACTCGTGGAAAACTCATTTCTTTTCGCGGGTGAGGCAAGAGGGCCGCTGGAATTGAAAAGACTCGAGTCTTTTTATTTTTACTTTTTAAAGATTAATTACGCTTGAAATAAAGCTCTCAGACTTCATAAAAAAAATATCCCTTTACATATATCTTTGATACTTAAGTCTCTTTGACAGAATTGAAATTCTCGAGACTTAATTGAAAAGTCAAAACATAAAAGTTACATCTATATTACATAATTATACATTTTTTTTATATTTGATAAACTTAAAACTAAGTATATTTACATATAAAATATATAGTCTACATATAAAAGGTATTGCTTTAAAATTTAGGGCTAACCCGCAGACAAACAGCGAGTCAAGTATAAAGAGATTTGCTTTAACTTTTAACAAGACTATCGGAATAAAATATAAAAAACGGTTCGATTAACTGGAATTTAAGACTTGCTTTAACTTTTAACAAGACTATCGGATTAAAATATAAAAAACGGTTCGATTAACTGGAATTTAACAACACTAGCAGCTAATTAAATTCACGTGTCCGTGTCATTTTCCGTAATAATGTCAGAAATATTAATCTGACTGAATAACTGAAATTCAGCTACAGAAGGTCTAGGGCACAACAGAGATTGCTAAATTATAATAGAATCACTATTTTTCTTTTATATTCTTAACAACACAATCCATAACTATCTAAATACATATATTAGGTCGGGGAAAAAGTCTTTTCGCATAACGTAGGTATAAACTTATTATAAATTTTTTTTGACTGTACTATTTGTGTCTGGCTGGTTTTGGTAACATTAAAAAGGTTCCATTATAAAGAAAAGAAAAAAATAAAAAAAAGTTGTTTCCCGCTATTTTTCATTTGTTTTTCTCTCCGTTAAAATGAGTGAATCTAATAAAGAAATTCGATACATTTTAAAATTTTATTATAAAAAAGGCAAAAATGCAACTCAAGCAGTGAAAAAAATTTGTGATGTTTATGGACCTGATGCAGTGTCAGTAAGAGTAGCACAAATTTGGTTCAAACGTTTTCAGTCCGGAAATTTTGATGTTAAAGATGCACCTCGCTCTGGTCGCCCTGTTACGAATAAAATGGACGCCATTTTTGAAAGAGTGGAGCAAGATCGGCATATTAGTAGTTACGATGTAGCTGAAGAACTGGGAATTGACCACAAAACAGTTTTGACCCATTTGAAGAAAGCTGGTTATACAAAAAAGCTCGATATTTGGGTGCCACACGAGCTCACTCAAAGAAACTTAATGAACCGTGTACTCATTTGCGATTCATTATTGAGACGTAATGAAACCGAGCCGTTTTTGAAGAGATTGATAACTGGCGATGAAAAGTGGATCACGTACGACAAGAACGTGCGAAAAAGGTCGTGGTCGAAAGTTGGCCAGGCTTCACAGACTGTGGCCAAACCTGGCCTAACACGAAATAAGGTGATGCTGTGTGTATGGTGGGATTGGAAGGGCATTGTTTATTATGAGCTTTTACCGCCCGGCAAAACCATCGATTCTGATCTTTACTGCCAGCAACTGATGAGATTAAAGGAAGCAGTCGAGAGAAAACGGCCGGAATTGATCAACAGGAAGGGTGTGGTCTTTCATCACGATAACGCTAGACCACACACATCTTTAGCCACTCAGCAAAAATTAAGAGAGTTCGACTGGGAGGTCCTAGTGCATCCACCATATAGCCCTGACCTTGCGCCTTCAGATTTTCACCTGTTTCGGTCTCTGCAGAATTCTTTAGGTTCTGTAAGGTTGACCTCAAGAGAGGACTGCCAAAACTATTTGTCCCGTTTTTATGATCAGAAGTCCCAAAGTTTCTACAGTAACGGGATAATGTCTCTGCCCACAAAATGGCAGAAAGTTATTCAACAAAACGGTACATATACATTGTAAATAAATGTAAATAAACTTTGAAAAAAATGACTTGACTTTTCATACAAAAATACGAAAAGACTTTTTCCCCAACCTATTATATATATATTCACGCCTGTTTCTCCGAAGGGGTAGGCAGAGGCATATTATACGCCCACACTTCGATAATTACATTCCTGGTCCCACGTAATAGGTGGCGACCCTATTGCCGCTTATCGGAAACTTTAATGTCCGCTTGATCCTCGTCCGTTGATCGGCAGGTGCACCACTTGCAGGTGTATTGGCTTGGATTCCTAAGGTCATGACTCTGGGTGTCCTTAGTACTGACTACCGGGGAGAAAACTAAGAGGGACCTGTGGAGGGCGCAGCGGGCGGGCCAGGAGGGCTCGTTCAGCAGTGCCAGGAGGGTCTAAGGCAGTGGGGGGCAGGGGGCCCCTGCTGTCTAACCATAGACCCTCCGGGAAGTCGGCTACACACGCTATGATCGCACGGGGAGGTAGGAGGGGCGCGTTCACTGCGCCTCTATGAGGACGTCCTCCCGGTTTTGGTCCGAGGGACGTTGGCCGCAAGCGGGGTGTCAGAAGCTGCAACCCAGGTACTGGCCCCCTTGTTTCCGGGCACGGTTGTTTCGGGAAGTGTCTGTGTGACGTAGCCGGGGGGGGAATCGATCAGGTGCTGCCATGATGTGGGTAAAACCGCAAACAATGGAAAGAGACTTTCAACAAAAGTTTTAGGTCGATATAAAACGGTTCAAAAGACTCAAATCTTTACCAACACTAGGAGCCGCCGTAAATTCACGTTTCCGTGTCATTTTCCGTAATAATGTCAAAACTCTTGTTACGAGCACATTATTTCGTCGTGACAAAAGGAATTGTTCTACCCGCGGCAACTATGAATTACCTGCTTGTACTTTAACTTTCAAAATATTTTTTCTTTTATTCTGGTAACTGCATTTGGTGAGATTTTAGTTGCGATGAAAATAGGTGTTTATTTTCAAGGTAAAGAGTACTGCCTAGGCTTCCAATTATTTGATACTTCAATTCATACAGGGGTATAAAACCCCTAATAGAATTTCATCCATTGGGGAGGCCAATATTCAGCAGTGGACTTAATAGGGTTGATATCATGACTTATTTTTTATTTCTTTTAAATAATGGCTTCGTGCGTCTAGCACATTTAGCCAGTGTCAAGTAAGTGATATATTAATAATATATAATTTATAGTAAATGAGAATAAGTGGTGATATAGTTGATAAATGGTAAATGATATACCCTTCCCAAAGCCCCTTGAGTCCTCAGTAAAGATGTGGGACTATACTGAGATCTCACATGGACTTCTTGAGAGAAAATTTAAAAAGTGATGTTGCACCGTTTTGTTTGATTTACCAACACTCATGTATATTCACAAACACTTGACGGTTAATAATCCACCGTTATTACACATGAATGTAAGAAATATCACAAATCTTAGAAAATTAAACAAAACTGCAGACATGACGCTTCACTTTCCCGCCAAGAAGTCGACTTATATTTTGCTTATGACAGTAATGTAAATATTTTTCAAATTATTATATTTGATTTATGTCTCGCTCTCTCTTATGTCTGAGGCGGTAGCGTTATTTTATCGTGTCTTTGAGTTCTCTTAAATTTTCACATCTTGTTCTAATAATTATTAATAGCATTAAGTACTTTATAATACTGTAAAGCGATGTTTATTAAATACGATTTTAATAAAGTATGGAAGGTTCTCTTAAACCGCTTACGTAACTGTACACCTCTTTGTGGTTACAATATAGCAAGTTTCTTGCCAGAATCTTAAAAATAAACACTTGAATAATTGTTATCTTCATATATTGTTTTATTTTGGCTCACAAAACAACGTTATTGTTTGAAAAAACTATATAAAAATTACTGTTACGAAAATTTTCCTAATATCAAAAAAACTAAAACATAATATGATCTAACGAGTTTATTAAGAGTTCATTGTACTCGTAATCATAGGGGACCATTTACACCTCACCGTGATATTGCACCGCTCGAGATTGATCCCGCAGCTTAGTTAATCCCACGGGAGATCACGTACGCCTACTATTGTAATTAACAAGCCAGTACCAAAACTATCTCCACGTTAATTTCATTAGATACCTATGTCGGTGTGTGTTCTGAAATCTTGTAATTGATTAACGTCGTAAACTGATTATAGAGATAGGCTTTTATTTATGTCGTCACTAGATTGCGATGGCGGTTTCTCTCTTGTCGTTGCCTATAGTATATTGCGTCTTGTAAGAACACCTCATTTATTTTAGATAAACAATTGTGTATCTTTCTTCAAGGTCTCAATATTGTCGGAATAATCGAGAGAATAGCTTAGGATATAACTCAGTAATATATTTCTGGAGATAGTTCTAGAAAAAAATATATCCCGAATATTTGTTTACAGTAAAAATAATATCGTAGTTGCAAACAACAACAAATAACATATTCTAATAAGAATAAATTGATGTGAAATCTGAACGAAGGTACTTGTTATATTATACAGAGCCTTTAAATCTGCTACATCACCAAAATTAAGTAGCAAGAGATCGAGGTTGCATTGAACGTGCTACAGCCTCGTAGCGAGTTGTAGCGTTCGTAGCGCCGTAGCCTCTCCGTAGCAGACAATGGGCGCTTGTGAAAATCCCCGTCGGCAAATAGACTGTTATTTTTATACAAATTGTTTTTGCTTTCATTAAAATAAAGCGCTTCACTTAATTGAATTGATTTCACGATTTTCAGACAGATTTAACTAATATAAATGACTATTGACATTACCCCGTTAGTATATTTTATTAGTATAATAAATAATAATAATAATAAATATTTCTAACACTTACACCAATTATTTAGTTCCAAGATAAGTATCATTAAGAACTTGTGTTATGGATACTAAATAACGGATAAACATACATAAATACTTTTTTATTGTAAATATATACTTAATATACATAGGAAAACACCCGCACACAAAGATTTGTCCTGTGTGGGAATCGAACCCACGACCTCAGGAGTGGAGAGCGAGTATACTCGCCACCACACCATATCGGTCGTCGAAAGAAATCGTAGTATGAAAGTAATGTTAACTAAAATGAAAATATAGAATATTTGCTATGCGTAAACTATAATTATCTTAGCGCCTGCGGCATCCATAGCAGATCTACTTTATTTTCCAAGTCAAAATTTAATATTTTTATTGTTAACTTCCACTGGATGCAAACTCATTCATACTACAACAAATTATATATTAGAGTAACAATAGGACCAGGCTACCTCATCTATCAAATTCAGCAATCGTTTCCTAAAGATTTTTTTTAACAAATAAATATGAAGTTAATTAATGTTCTTAGTCATCTTACATACAGCTATTTAGCAATATACTATTCAGAAATTGTAAATTGCAATTGTAAATATAGATACTACTAACGCAAGCCACTTTGCTTCGCTTTCGCGGCTTGGAAAATTCAAACAGGATATACTTCAATTAAACTGGCTTCTGCCAATCCGTTATGTGGAGTATGACCTGAATCTCTATCACCATTTGACGAGACCCTTGCCCACTTATGGGCTTTTGTGTTCAAATGATGATTATGATGATCAAGATGTGAGGAACCCAAGCCAACCTCAACTGCCAGTGGCACCACCAGCCTACTGACGGACGAGGCTCTGGCGAACATAACAGTTCCCGGTAAGCGGCGATAGGCTCGCCACTTATTATGTGGGATTAACAACAAAATTGGCGAAATGTGGGCTTATAAATTTGTGCTTGTAAGTTTTAAGTTTTATAAGAGAAACAAGGGAACTTCGGGGAATCAGGCGTGTATGTCTGTAAATCTAATTATATAGAAAATACAATAATTATATACAAATTTGCATCTCTTGTTTGTCTTGACTTGATAGGATATCGAATCTCCGGGTTATATTGAACTTTATTAATATATTGGAACAATAATATTGAAACTGGCAACTATATTCACTTATTCATTTTTTTGCATTTAAGTGGATTTAAGCTTTCATTTTGACGTTTCCAAGTGCTTTGTAATGTTGTAAGTAGTTTATGCAGTAAAGAACTTTTTACTTTTATCTCTAAGGATACTAAAAAAACAACAATAAATAATATACAGTAGAACACTTTTTCAAAGACGATCAACAACTTCAAAGCCCAAAACACATAGAAAGAGGTTTTATCATAAATAAGTACACACATAATTTATTTGTTTACGCACGTAAAACAAAACGGTAATCTGATTAAGATTTAACGAGTTATTCCTTAACTCAAAAGCATAATTAATCTTCACGCGAAAAGATGGTAATTTCAAATCACTCCAAGTGCTTTAATCTCTTCCATGCTAAGTACGTCTTAGTCGTGATATACGTGTGGCTAATAAATTATGTATATATTAATCCCACCTTCTGTACAATATCATTACTTATATTCATTCTCTGGAAATGGCAGACAAAAATTGGTTCAGACAATTCCAGCTGGATGTTACATTTTCAAAAAGCCGCGAATCAAAATATACGTGAAATACTTAACTAGCGCCGCCCGCGACCTTTACTGCGAAATCTACTGGTACTTTGTTAGTGTTTAGGTAAAAAAATTGCATAACTTAGGAGTCACTTATGCTATTAGCCACAACAAAGAAAGAGAGACTATGTTTTCAACACCTGTTTTTTTTGTTTTGTAATACTTCAAAACTCATCTTTTTACATAGATTACAAACATTTTATTATTATTTATAATACAGATCAATAATTAAAGGATAAGAATATTTCAAAAAATTGTTACGCAACATGAAAGGAACAAATTAATGCTAATTAACAAGATCACATATTGATTATTGTGTTTTACCTTAAATCTTTTAATTTTATAATAATTGCTATCAAATTCAAAAGTTAGTCAAAATAATATGTTCAAAATTAGATCTTTTGAACGGGAACTTAAAAACTGTACATTTACTGCACTGTTAAAGTTGAACTGCACCAATTAAATATATTTCCTCTAAATCTAGTATCCCGGTTGACCTAGACTCAATCCCAGGGCTCAGGGTCTGCTCACTGGTTTAACCAGGTATGACAGAATAACAGTTATTACATGAAGCGACTGCCGTCTGAACTCCGCAACCCAAAGGAAACATCATTATATGGTTAAACCTGTTGTCAGTGTGTTAGAAGACACTGATTTTCTAACAACCAACGGCTTAACATGCTTTCCGAGGCACGGAGCCAATGATAATTACGCACATAACTTCCAAAAGCCATTGGTGCCCCAACCGGGGTTTGAACCCGAGACCCTCTGATTTGGAAGGCTATGGGCTCCCTACTGGGCGATTGAAGCTTTACAATAATACAAAATATAACTATTTTTGTAATAAAATAACATGGCAGTAGTATCAATATTATATGTTTATCCTATTACCTGTGTTAGCACAGAAATAAATGGTTTGATTTGATTCACTGCAGCATAAGCTTGAGGAGAGAATAACTAGGCCACAAATTCGTCAAGTTTTAACTCAAACCTCCAGCCAATACCTCCTTCGTAATCAAGATTATGCTTCGCATTATATACTTCAAGTAAAATTAGCCAGAAACCAATTTCTTATTTAAAGCAGCCATTTATATTAGTATGCGGTGAAGAGGGTAATCTAAGGTGAATTCCGTCTACTAAGTAGGGTTTTAGAAATTCTGGGGACATTATTCCTTAGACAGGTGCAATTAAGTGCACTATTTAGTAGAGTAATGCATCCTCGTGATTAGAGCTAGCTTAATTAAAGGTTCTTAGACATTTTCAAGTTAATTTTGTATAATAAAACGTTGTAAATTATCATTTCACCAGAGTTAAAATTTAGTAAAATTAAACAAAAGGTTTAATTTTTTTTACAAACTCTATGTATATTTTATTATTTAAATTCTGGTTTAATTAATTGATAACCCATTGAAGGTTTCTGAAATAATATAATACCAATTATTATAAATCTTTTGCCACATAAACGTTTGAAACATCACGTTTAGCAGCGCTTATTTCATCTCAGGCTATAATTAAATATCATACAAACAATCATATTTTTAATTAAAAAAATCTCATAAAACAATGGACATAGCTTTGTAAACATTCATGCTTAAGATATTAATTATACATAATATATATTCCGGAATTTGGGTTGCTTTTTAATTGAAAACCGTTCTAATACGAATTGTTTTTTTTTCAGCAAGGAGAAAGATGAAAGAAACAGTTTATTAATAAAGTCGATTATAAAAGGTACCTTTTTTCAATTAACGATGGATTTATCAATTAGACAGGAACAATAGAATTTCTAATAAGTCTTTAAAGTTTATTTGTTTTTTCTATGGCATACACTTTTTAAGGCTTAACGAATGTAATGAAATTTTATAGTTGCTATTATACAGTGTTGATTAATCTGAAATTAATAATTACAAAAATATTTACAGTTTTACGCCAAATGTTCATTATCTCAGCCTTAAGGTAAGAGTCCTACTAATGAGCAGGGGTCTCCTCTCCCAGTCAAAGGATAAGGTTTTATTCATGCGAATTGGCGGAGGCGTGATGTGGCGTCCTGCTGTTCGAATGTTTCTAATCGTCACATAGAGCCTCTTACATTGCTTAATGACTACTAAATCCAGTAATAACTCTGTTTAATTTCAATATCCGTTTTAGTAAATTTGTGTCGCTGAGTTTGAAACACTTCAATAAATTTATAATGTTATTGACTGGTTAATATTGTAGTATCTACATTTCAAAATACTTTATTTCCGTGAAGAGAGATTATTTCAGTACTTGCAGGTATTAGCAGAAAAAAAACGATGATTTCAGAGTTTAATACTTAGAGAACGTCTTACCGTCGCTTGAGTAGATCACTTGATTGTAAAGTAATGGGCTTAATACAATTTTATCCAAGTTTAAGAGGGTAAGCTGTATTGGATTTTTTTTGCGGGATAGCGGCCGCGTGTGACTTTGTCTGCTGACTTTATATGAAATATAATGTGACTGATATTAATGCACGGTATATGATAAAAAGGTCAAATTAGTTTCAATAGGCGTGACCCTTGCGAAGTCTTCTGTCACCGTACCTACGTAAGCCTTCATGACAGAAACCTATTATTATACTGTTTCTACCTAATAATATTAAACCTATAAGTATATATCTATAATATTATACCTATAAGTTTATACTGTTTCTACAATGTATTAATAAAAAATGGCTAAGTGTTTTTGAGCGCGTGATTAATTTGTATTATAGGATTAGTCTGAAGAATGTATAGTTTTATAATAGTCTTGTCTTTTAGTGAATCTACATGATAGTACTTAAACATACGGCGCACCTAATAAAAAATAGTCACCGTAGTTTATAGATAATTGCAATTGAGAGTCTTGAAAATCCTGTACATGCCCTTTTGACCAATTCCGGGCCTCAAACTAGTTCAGTAAAATGTCATAATTATAATATTTACAGCTTAATTTTTTCTTAAACTGAAAGCTATCTTTTGACTTTAATAGCTGTTGCCACATGAAATATGTTTCGCTATCAAATTTGAATAAAACATACCAGTGACGTCGAACAAACTTAGCAACCCTCAAAGTTCTCCATTGTAAGTTGATATATTCGTCTGGAAAGGTTGAACATTAATTCAGGCTAACAGAGAAGAGTGCTTAGTAAGGCTTTGTAGCTCTACTAAATCTAATTCTTAAGCGGCACTAATTTCATTGCGGGTTTTGTGCAAATTAATATTTATTAACCAATGATACGCGTTTGGTGCCGGCCTAGAATAGTGCTACCCCCTCTCATCCAACGGGGAGTCGTAAGAGTCGACGAAGAGAAACTCTACTGTTGGTGGCCAGTAGCGCCAAACTGCGTACTGGCTTGTATTGCGATCACCAACCTGCCAGCCCAGCGTGGTGATAATGGGCATATACATTATACACATATATTTGACGACCGATATGGCGTGGAGGTTAGCATACCTACACTTCACTCCAGAGGTCGTGGGTTCGATTCCCACACAGGACAAATCTTTGTGTGCATAAACATGAATATTTGATCGGTCTAGGTGTTTTCCTATGTATATTAATGTATGTATTTACAAAAAAAAAGTATATAGGTATGTTTATCCGTTGTTTAATATCCATAACACAAGTTCTTAATGAAACTTATCTTGAAACTAAATTATTGATGTCGAATGTCAGGAATTTTTTTTTTAAAAAAATATTTTTTTTTATCAGGAATGAATAATATATCCCCAATAGAATGTAATCTATTGGGGAGGACAATATTTAGCAGTGGACTACCTATATAAGGCTGTAATGATGATAATTATAAATGATACATTATATACTGCGCGGATTTTCATAATCTAGACACATTAACGTCCCAGCACTAAGCACGGGAGAACACTCTCGAACTAAGTTCAGTCAGTTCAGGTAAGTCAATTGTGTGGCGTCCTTTGTTAGAATTTTACAAGCCGCTCAAATAGGGCCTCTATCATGACCGGGACCAGCAACTGCTTAAAGCGCCTTCCGAAGCACGGAAGCGATCGATATTAATTGTCATACAAACGGTCACCCATCCAAGAAATAACCTTTGTAAATAATGTTCAACTTCTGTCATTCTTTCCCATCACCTAGTAACGCGGAGTCGCGAGCGCTTTACTTAGAATTCAGTATTTTCAAAAATCCCATTACGCAGTTTCTGTGGTTCGCTTCGACTTACCTCAAAAATAGAGAAGATGTCTGATACTGTTTTATTTATTTTTAAAACACATTTTTTCCTTTGGAACTTAAGCTTTATATTGTCACATAGACATATTATGCATAATTGATCATACAATTAGATATAAATCCTAGACAAGCACATTTTTATTATATAATTATGTGTGTAAGTAAACTGGTATGCAATCGTTTTATATAAAGAAATGAAATATGAACAAAACTTCTTAGTTGTGACGTACGAACATTACTTCAATTATATGAATATGGTATAAACTATTCTTTGGACCTATAAAGTAATAAAGGCAATATAAATTGCATGACTCATAGCGAAAAGCTCTCTCATACCTTGGGAGAATTTTTTGTTGGTGAAATAAAGGTACTAGAATACATTTGAAGTGCTTTGAAAGTGAAAATTACTTCAAGCAATTCTGACACCTCATGTCTTGCCCGAAGGCGTCGTGGAAGGCGACAAAGGTAATCCCTCTCCAAAAGGATTTTATCTAGTGTAAATGTGGGCGAAGGGCTAGCCATATCTCACTGTTTAAAGTTTTATCTCGCGATCTCATTGCTCGGTGGGGTTTTGCAGACGAGGCAGATCTAGAGTGCAAATGTGGGCCGTCCAAGCAAAACATGGACCATCTAATCACATGTCCATTGGCGGCACATTGGGCTGACAGAGTATAGGTATCAACACTGATGTGTTAAATAATCTGTCATCGAGACGAGAACAGAAGCATGCTAAAAAAGTGAACTTTGCTGCAACTTTACAAATCCTCTTTAAATAGCTATAGCACAGTTCCTGCTCAAAGAGGCATATTAGCGTAAGATTTTGCATGTATGGATCATATTTAGGTAGCCTTTTCTTTAATTTCCCAATTCTATTCAGCAGGTGAAATAAAGCTTAACTTTGCTGTTTATTACGCTACGCTTAACTCTGCAAAACTCTTGTTAACAAGATTTAATGGGCACTTTCCAATGCTTAACAACAGGAAAACGGGGGCAAGTACCCTTGAATTTGACATATTATGCTGCTTAAAATTGTATATAGTATATAACTGTATAGCACCCTTAAAAGCGATGGTTCGATTTCCACTTGAAATTTAATATAAAATTAATTTCGGTTAATCAACTAGAATTATTATTATTAGATTTTTACCGACAGTCATTAGTTAAGCCTTTTTTTTTTTTGATTTACGTCGGTAACAAAATGCATTTACGCACTGTCTCCCGGCCAAAGGGGGACCGAGAGAGGTGTGTGGGACTCACCACCGGCAGACACGACCGCCAGCAGTAATACCCACTAAAAATCTTCCGACGACGCCCGCCGCTTGTTGAGAAAGAGGCGGGGGGCCAGTACCTGGGTTGCAGCTCTGACACCCCGCCCGCGGCCAACGTCCCCCGGACCAAAACCGGGAGGACCTCCTCAAAGAGACGCAGTGGACGCGCCCCTCCTACCTCCTTGTGCGACCATAGCGTGTGTGGCCGACTTCTCGGAGGGTCCATGGTTAGACAGCAGGGGCCCCCTGCCCCCGCTGCCTAAGACCCTCCTGGCACTGCGTGGCGGGCCCTCCTGGCCCGCCCGCTGCGCCCTCCACAGGTCCCTCTTAGTTTCCCCCCCGGTAGTCAGTACTAAGGGCACCCAGAGTCGCCAATCTCTGGGTGTTACCTTTTCCCTAACGCCTCCTGCGCCCTACCGGGAGGTACTCAGCCCCCCCACCACGACAAGGTGGAGACCAGTCGGGGGGTGTCATTAGTTAAGCCTATTGGTACTCAACTTTAAGGCCTCCTACTTTTAAAGCTCTTTTGTTTGATATCCATTTTCATGGTTTTGAAAATGTGATTTAGTGTGATGTCACTTACTTAATATTTATTTAATTTCCCAGCCTTTTCATTCCATATTTATAGTAATTAATAACAATTAACATCTGCTTTCTTAGAGCGACGGTCATATAGCAATTATTACAATATTACATGTTTGTGTCTCCACTCAACCGGACACCAGGAAGCTGACCAAACTTAACGTCCAAGATATAATCCTAATATTAGCTAGTTACAGGTGAAACCGAATAAATGCTTATAAAACTTGTAAAAACCGCAAAAGGACCTCAAAAAGTCATCCCAACGCGTGAACCGTGCACGTCCAAACACAATTGTTAGCCAAGTTAAATCGAGCATGTTGCTCCGAACTAATGGCAGTCGTTCCGGCGTTTTGTTTCTTCCACCTTACATTTGTTTGTTTACATTTGATATAGTATGCCCGCCTTCCGCACCAAATTACGTTACGCTCCCCATCTCCTGTTTTTACATCATTTATTCCGGAATATAAAAGCGTTATCTTTTCCTCGGGCTCGATATTATGAATTATAACATGCCATGTCCATAATAAAATATTACATTTTCGAATAATATGCCGGGATGTTCAATTCTTGAACGTTATTCAGTACCCTGATCGAGATGTCTAAACTGACAGTTGGCTGAGAGATTAGGAAAAAAATTTGTGATGGGTTACTATGTATTAGCTTATATATTATGTCTCTAAAATATCTACTGCCGATATTTGGCAAAGCAGTACGTACAATGAAATATAACATAATATATTTCAACCCAAATCTCCACAATTTTATATAATTTTTATGGTAGTTCAAATTCTTTAAAAAAGCCCATCTGAGATCTCAGTATAGTCCCACATCTTTACTGAGGTCTCAAGGGGTTTAGGGGAGGGCATCTCATTTACCATTTATCATCTTTATTATCACTCATTCTCATATAATATGAATTAAATGTTATAAATATATCTTTGTCAAGTTATACACTGGCTAAATGTGCTAAACGCACGAAGCCATTATGTAAAAGAAAAAAAGAAAAAACGATAGTGATATATATTTTTTACTGTGTTTTATTTTGTAGCATAATGTATATGGAAAATAATAAATCACATTATACCATTTATACAATATTTTGTAATAAAACAAACGGTCCCGACAGACGTTGTCCTGTTATAAATTACCTAAACACTGATTCTCTGCCGGGCTGAAATTCATTAAAATCTGTCCAGCCTTTAGGAGTTCAGTGACATACACACGTAGTTCTTATATGTAATAAAGAATATGTACCTCCGTTAATATGTACTGTAAGAAAGATTTTGTATTTGTTAGGCACTGTGTTTTATTATTAATGAGGGTTTCGCTGAAATAACTAGTAGCATCTAGAACAGTAACTAAAATAACTTATTCAGGCTGATTTCGACGGAATTAGTTATAAGATATTTTACGGCTGACCGAATTGTTGCTTTTGAGATTTGCATGAATCCTGTTTTGGACGTTATATCGAAATGTACATAACATTTTGAATCTTCAAAGTAGAGATCATCTGTATTTTATTTATATATTAGGTCGGGGAAAAAGTCTTTTCGCATAACGTAGGTATAAACTTATTATAAAATTTTTTTGACTGTACTATTTGTGTCTGGCTGGTTTTGGTAACATTAAAAAGGTTCCATTATAAAGAAAAGAAAAAAATAAAAAAAAGTTGTTTCCCGCTATTTTTCATTTGTTTTTCTCTACGTAAAAATGAGTGAATCTAATGAAGAAATTCGATACATTTTAAAATTTTATTATAAAAAAGGCAAAAATGCAACTCAAGCAGTGAAAAAAATTTGTGATCTTTATGGACCTGATGCAGTGTCAGTAAGAGTAGCACAAATTTGGTTCAAACGTTTTCAGTCCGGAAATTTTGATGTTAAAGATGCACCTCGCTCTGGTCGCCCTGTTACGAATAAAATGGACGCCATTTTTGAAAGAGTGGAGCAAGATCGGCATATTAGTAGTTACGATGTAGCTGAAGAACTGGGAATTGACCACAAAACAGTTTTGACCCATTTGAAGAAAGCTGGTTATACAAAAAAGCTCGATATTTGGGTGCCACACGAGCTCACTCAAAGAAACTTAATGAACCGTGTACTCATTTGCGATTCATTATTGAGACGTAATGAAACCGAGCCGTTTTTGAAGAGATTGATAACTGGCGATGAAAAGTGGATCACGTACGACAAGTACGTGCGAAAAAGGTCGTGGTCGAAAGTTGGCCAGGCTTCAGACTGTGGCCAAACCTGGCCTAACACGAAATAAGGTGATGCTGTGTGTATGGTGGGATTGGAAGGGCATTGTTTATTATGAGCTTTTACCGCCCGGCAAAACTATCGATTCTGATCTTTACTGCCAGCAACTGATGAGATTAAAGGAAGCAGTCGAGAGAAAACGGCCGGAATTGATCAACAGGAAGGGTGTGGTCTTTCATCACGATAACGCTAGACCACACACATCTTTAGCCACTCAGCAAAAATTAAGAGAGTTCGACTGGGAGGTCCTAGTGCATCCACCATATAGCCCTGACCTTGCGCCTTCAGATTTTCACCTGTTTCGGTCTCTGCAGAATTCTTTAGGTTCTGTAAGGTTGACCTCAAGAGAGGACTGCCAAAACTATTTGTCCCGTTTTTTTGATCAGAAGTCCCAAAGTTTCTACAGTAACGGGATAATGTCTCTGCCCACAAAATGGCAGAAAGTTATTCAACAAAACGGTACATATATATTGTAAATAAATGTAAATTAACTTTGAAAAAAATGTCTTGACTTTTCATACAAAAATACGAAAAGACTTTTTCCCCAACCTATTATTACACAAATGGCACGCCCTTTCTTCGGCCCGAAATAAAACTTAATACCGAAGTTTCAATAAATTTTTAATATATTTTACACCTTGGGTAAAATTATTGGATTTTTCGAAGAGGTCCCTAATTATTTCTTGTAATAAATGTAGCCTAGGTATATTAGGTTACCCACAAATAATGTAGCATTCTAATGTTGAGATAGTTTTTTTAAATAGACCCAGGAGTCTTTGAGTTTTATGACTTATTTACAAATACAAAGGCGGACTTATTTCTAGAAGAAATACCTACCAGCCAACCCTAGCAGTTGTGAATTAATTTGTAGGTACTGAATTAATATTTGAAAAGAATTAAATAGTGTAGTTACTTTCTACTGTTTACAATTATGTACCTTATTTAATCGTAAAACAGCATGAATTTTAGTTATGAGTGTGATTTTAGTCAGTCAGCTTACCCATTTAAAATATACCCGTTGCTAGATTTGAACCCACTTAAGGTTAAAACAAAAGCGTTCAAACTACTTATGTATGTACAGTTGAAGCGAAGTAATGTAAAGGCTTGTACGGAAGACCAGCGCCGCGGGGCCATAGTGACCCCTCGGCATATGCTGAGTATAAGCCTTTTCGGTGCCACATGTGTTTATTAATTTTTATTTTTGTATTTTTGTAAACCAATGTATCATGTGTCACAGAATAAATTTCTTTCTTTCTTTCTTTCTTTCTTTCTTTCTTTCTTTCTTTCTTTCTTTCTTTCTTTCTTTCTTTCTTTCTTTCTTTCTTTCTTTCTTTCTTTCTTTCTTTCTTTCTTTCTTTCTTTCTTTCTTTCTTTCTTTCTTTCTTTCTTTCTATATATGGCAGATAAAAATGCTTGGGATTAAACTGCCGTTTCATACAGGCTATTCTAATATGAATGACTTGAAAAAATAAATATTGTTAAGGTTATGTTATATTGCATTGTATAGCTTCACAGACAAATGAAGATTGTAATTCTAGTACCAAACTAATGGACATATTTAAAAGAGCATAGCCTGTGAGTTTCTTGCCAGTTCTTCTTACACAGCGGTGGCTCGGAACTGGCACTTAGATTCACTTACACTTAATTATTTTTTGTTTTTAAATTGTTTTTTTGCATGTAAGTGAATCTAAGCTTCGTGATTTAGTGTAATATTATTTCGATTGTATTTTTTTTTTCTCATTTGTAATCATGACGTTTTCAAGTACTAGATATGTATAATAGTTTATGAAATAAATAATTTTTTTACTTTACTTTACTTTATACTTAGGTTAAATTCTAATTGCAAAATAAGCAGGTCTTTAACTCCCAGTGATATAAATTAGCTTTTCCGGATTTTGCTCAAGCTAATTTATGTCCTGTACTGTTAGAGAAACTCACATTATTTTGAAATGAAGATCGTCATATTTTTCTAGTCTCTTCTGATACTACTGGTAATCCTGTTGACCAAGAAACTAACTATTTCGCTTATCTTAAGTTCAAAGTTAAAACAGGGTAAAAACTAGTTTTGTCACTTTTGTTTGATAAAATGAAGACAATGACAGCACTAATACCTTGTAATAAGCCCCAAGAATGTTATCCTACATACATAACACCGTTCCTCTTTATACAGCTATTTTTTTTCTAGTCCATAGCTCATTTTAATTTCAGGAAATAAAAATGTTATCAAACATACATGACACAATATAGAAGGCTCATATTCCTTAGTGACGTTCTGACAAGATAAATCAACCGTGAACAGAGCCGGCAGCCGAGATAGAGGCCGTGGAACAAAAGGGTTCCATAAATCGTTATAAACTACCGTTCTAGGCCCTTGTTCAAATCAAGTACAGAGTGTTTCGACTGTACTCGTATAGATAGTTTAGGGTGTATACAGAAAGCAGGGGTGGGACACATTGGCTGTATATATTTTTTATGGATTTTTGATTTAAAGAGAAATTGGTCGAGAAGTGAGAAGAAAGTCGTAGTGCATAAATTCAGGGCACGGTCAAAGAACCAGGTGGTACCAAATTGAAGTCCGCCGATGTTCAGAACCCACTTGTCATAGATCTTTATTTAAATATTAACACCACATGTCACTATAAAGAATTTATAATTATATTAGGATTTCTTTTACTTTAAGATAGGTAAAAATTATAAAGAATACTAACATGCTCGTCTTAAGTCAATTTTTCTTTTAACCCACAGGAACCTCTCCAATAATTTAATGCTCGGTTTGGCACTTAGGTGATGTATCTTTTGCTCCCAGTTTGCTTCTACATAAACAATAATTCATTTATCGCGAGAAAGAAATGTCGACAACGAAATACGGCTCCAACATTTATTCTATTTCGCGCAGAACATAGAAAATATTTTATTAACGTGACCCGAAAGGGAGCCTTTATCTTTGAGCACACTTAATCCGACACTAAACCGCAGAATAAACACAATACTAAGGTTAGAAGTAATTTAATCGGTGGTTGTAACTCGCTTAGCCGCGGACGTCCAGTGCGGTCATGCCCTACCAGGACGATGTTCTATAAAGAAAGCCATTTGGTTGGCACATAAAAGAAATAAGTATAAATCAGTGGCGTCGGCCATTACGGTGTGGGCCACGCGTTATTGTGTCGCGCTCCCGACGTTTATAACGGGAATGTGACAAAATAAGCGCTATTATGCGGGAAACATCTCCCCGTAGAGCAATAATATTGCAATCTGTGATTTCATATCTAGTCAAATTGCATAAATGTTAAAGTTTCTTATTCTCGGGAGCTTCCAAGTGCGTTTAAGACACTTCAGCTACAAGTAGGATAAAGTGTTCGCTTTGGACCTAATTTTTAATCCTTGCTGTAATGTTGATGCCAGAACTGACTAACGGTTATTTAGACGTGCTGCTTTGGAAATTGCACTCTATTAACATCTTCTAACTATGACAGACTGGTTTAGTAATTACTTTCGGGAATGCCGGCAGCAAGTTCACACTAAAGATTTTTATTTTGTGGTGAAGTATTGCTTTATGTGTTCCCCAGGGTAATTATTCTAGTTAGTTTTATCTCCACTACTCATTGACCTCATATTTAACAGTTTTCTAAAAGACATCGAGCGAAATGGCCGCTCATAGTACTTAGCTCACAAACTTTACATACTTTGTACGGTTTAATGTGGTCACTGCAAAAAAGTATTCATTCAATTTACAGCATTCTCTAGTACCAACACTGACCTCAATGCTATCATCAACTATGGAGAAATCCCCAAAAATAGGGCAATGGCTTTATGCAAATTTTATATCAAAATAACGGTAATTGACTACACTATTTATCTTAGCCGCATGAAAATATCTCGCCCTTCGCTAAAAATGGGACGTCGGTATAATTTACACTCCTCTTTTGTCCGCCCCAGAGCCTTATTAGCATACGATCACATTCTTAAATCCGCAAAATAAGGAGAGGCCGCCCGCTCTGAGCTTTGAAAAATTCAAAATGCTGAACACATCCTACTTTTCATAGCACAGTTAAGTGATATTCAGCTACATAGGTATGGAAAGAAGTAATTTTCAGACCTGTTACGGTCAAATACAGTAGGACGTTGGTTCATTAGAAGTTATAATTAAGGTTTTTGCATGATTCTCAAATAGACGGATAGGTTCATGAGACAGGTAATTCTCTGCCTCATTACAATTTTGTTCACTTAACTGATATTCATTGTTAATGGAAAAAGATCATGCCACCAATAAGCTGTAGGTAAATCAGGCGCACGAAGGAAACTAGAATAAGGTAGTATCAAGGTTACCGCTACACGCTACCCTAAAGGTAAAGGAGAAAAGTGAACATAAAAGCCTTAAATAAATAACACTTGTCCGGTATTCTATTAATTCTACAAAACACATTTAACAGGGGGATGATATGGGATAAAGGCGATCATGTAGTATAATAAAAATAACCATTTCCTGCCACCACTGTGTGTGCAGTCCGGTCAAAACGACTGGCTAATCAAAACACTTAATTTTGTATACATAACTGATAGGGTCAGCCACCGTAACAACCTCTTATAAACATGCGACGTAAAGGTTTCTTAGTAATTATTGTAATGTATTTGAATCTAAAAGCACTTCAGAGTAATAGGACTACGACATAAGGCTGTTTTGCACAAAACAAATAAACGTGACCAACGTTTATATCGATTTTGTTTATGAGTGGCAATGACGGCTAGGGTTCAAATATCATATTTTCGATTCCAAACAATAAATATATTTCTGTGCATGAACATAGACATTTGTCTTCGTCTAGTTGTGTTTGTTGTTTAATAAACCGCTTGTATTTGTGAATAATTTACGGAATATCAAATAACACATATCTTTTTATTTCAATAACTAAAAAGCACTTCGTAAACCAATTATTTGCTTATAATGAGTGCTTAAGCCGTGCACCTGCCGAGCAATTAACGTGGCTCTGGCAAATATAGAAGTTCCCGGTAAGCGGCAATAGGCTTGCCACCTGTTATGTGGAAACAACAATACAATAGGCAATGTTTGGGGATGTGATTGTCTCTGCCTACCCCTATGGGGAAAAAGGCGATTTTATGTGTCATAAAATAATACATGTAATACATGGTGTCATAATTAGAAAATAACAAACTATAGTTAAACAACTACTTACACATAAAACCAAACAAAAAAGATTTTATAACTACTTTGATAAGATTTTATTAATACTTTGGGTGTACGATCTCCACGACACAAGAAGCCCTTCGACATTAATTAGGAAATTTTTTATGCTTATTTTCAAAAAAGAAATAGTATTTATCAAATCGTAATTGTTAAAATAAATTTCCGCTATATTGTTTCCCAAAAATAAAAAAAATGCCGTACTTCAATCTCACATCAAGCACGAATTTATAGTAATTACAAGCTTTAAATGTTTAGATTTTGAAGTTTGTGGCTGACTGTCAATGAAATATGAGAGTAGGTACATTTATTTATTAAACAGCTCAATTACTCCAACTCGTGGAAATTTCTGAACAAGCTGCATGCTGGCACTAATTAATCTAGATATTATATTCGTAATGCAATTCTACAAATATCCTGCCAATTATAAGAAAACACATTTCTATATAATATATGTAAATGTATAAACATTATACAATTAAATATAGAACAATTAATCTGTGTAAAAAAAATATAAAAGTATTTTTACTTACTCTGCGATTTTCACGTGAATACGCGTTATAAATAAGGAATAATCTAAGCCCCCAAAAAAATAAATTGCTTTTAATTACGCCCTGGTCATGGGGATAGCAACTTCTATAATACCAATTAAATACCGTTTGTGATTTGAGGAATTTCAACTTAAAAATATTCAACAAAAATTATATCAGTTTTTATCACAAACACCGCGCCTCACCAAAGCTTTCGTAAAGTGTAGTTAAAATATAAAAAATACTTGGGGCAAGATATAACTCAATTTGCGATGCCAGGAGCGTTCGGCTCGGACCAATCATGGTATTTGCGGAAATTTGTTGGAAGATGGCAGTTTTTTAAGCTCCACTCGGATACTGAAACGTGATTCGAAAATCATCAATAAAACTTGCTTATTTCTTGTATTAGAGAATATTGGTATCAACTAAAATAATACAAAGTAAAGAATATGAAGTGAACGAGTGAAAGAATTAACTGAACGAACTGTGACACTATATTATACTTCAAGCCTGATTTACGTGTATCTAGATCCCTACGTGATCGAATCAGAAATGAGGAAATCCGTAGGAGGACTGGAGTGACCGACATAGCGAGGCGAGTTTGCAGGCTGAAGTGGCAATGGGCGGGGCACATAGCTCGAAGAACCGACGACCGATGGGGCGTCAAGGTTCTGCAATGGCGACCGCGAACCGGTAAACGTAGTAGAGGACGGCCTCCCACGCGATGGACCGATGATCTGGTCAAGGCGGCGGGAAGCCGATGGATGCAGGCGACTCAGGATCGCTCAGTGTGGAAATCTATTGGGGAGGCCTATGTTCAGCAGTGGACGTCAGATGGCTGAGATGATGATGATGATGAGATGAACACTTTCATTTATATAGATGCTACATAATTAGCTGTGGTTAATTGTTAAGTAACATTATCATATTAGCCATAAAAAGTCCACTGCTGATGGACCTCATACAATAACATTCTATTGGGCCCAGATGGGATTGGTTTGGTGATCGCAGTTTATCCCGAACACAAGATGACGCTGCCGCACATCATCTAGTAGGACTTCTCTTCATCGACTTTTACGACTCCCCGTGAATTGAATGAGGGTGGCACTGTTCAATGCCGGTTCACACGAGACAGTTCCTTAGTACATATATAGTTTAGTTACATACTAAATGTTATGTTAAAATCTCTTGCTAGTTATCTAAGACGTTTTTATGTCATGACCATGCGTTAATATCCCACTACTGGGCACGGGCCTTCTAACACAAACCAAGATAGGAACATTAATTGATATTTTAAATTCAAATATAATGTTAAAAGTTACAACTGTAATTATGCTAAGTGCTAAAGAACATTGAAATTTAGGACTAACTCTAAAACTAAATTAAAACACAACAGTTTTGTTTTCGCTTGAAGAATAGACATAACTCAATCTGTTCGTAAAAACCATTCCGTGAGTAAATTTGGAAAAACATGGCAACATTTATTGCCAATTTGTTTTGGATAGTAAAGTCGAGGAAACCTTTAAAAGAAGGTTGGTTAAAACTGTTTACGAGATAGGCTAATAACAATAAAAATGGACTGTTATGAGTATTACAGAATACAAAAATCGTTTCTGGTGTACGGAAATTCTTTATAGAAGCCCTGTTTTTCATTCTGTTATTTTTTTTTCCTTTTGAATCTTTATCAAGTGTACTTAGATACTTTTAAATTTTTTGTGCTCTGCCTACTGCTTTCCTGTTCTCTCCTTTGCGTCGGGTTGTCTGGGAGAGATCGCTTTTTGCGATAAGACCGCCTAGATTGTCTTTTTCATTGTGTTTCAATATTCATTGTAATCTGTAGTTTTTAAGTTATTTTGGTCAGTAAAAGTATATCTATATATTTCAGATACATAAGATTATGGTTTATCAAAGTAACAGATGTAAAGACACAGTACTTAAGTTAGTTACTTTGTAATCTAGACGGGATTGCTTTTAGCGATAAGAAGGGCAAGGTTGCTGTAAATTTCACGTTTACTGTAAGTGTAAAAGAGAATATTATTTATATTCATACTAGCAAAAAGATTTTTAATATTTGCTTATTTGTAAGCTTACATTGAAAGTTATTTTACTTTTGATCACGTAGAACTTGTACTAATTTAAAAATCTTAAAGCGCCCCTCAAAAAGAGTATGGTTACAGAAAAAAAAAACATTTTCTTTTTGACTATGTCAAATGAATTTACTACGTCAATGGTAGACGCACTGATAGAGCAATAGCGCGGTCGAATTCACAAGCTTATTTGAAAGTACGGTTGGTTACGATCATGTAGCAGGTGTATTAAGTCTGTTGTGAGCTATGAAACAAAGCCGGCGAAGGTTTGTTTTGTTATCCCAGTGCCTACCCTGGTTAATGACAGGGAAAATTCCGAGAGCTCGGGTCGTGGCTCAGCTCTGTGTTGCCGAAACGCGGGATTATGCAGCGTTACGCTATTATAGCTCGAGCGGGGCTTCTTGGCGGAGAATTATTAAGGAAATGTTGCGTGAAAAATAATATTTCGCGTAATCGAATGAACTTGACGGCTGCGCTGCTGCGTGTCGCAAAACATTATCAGAGTTACATGAATATTACATCGAATTAGTTTTGATTGTGAATAAGTCGTGTACGTATAGGTACATTCCGTGAATAAGCAATATTCAGAACTTTTTCCTTATAAGATACTTACGTTATGAAATTTTTCTACATTGTTATTGAATTATAACTTAAATAATTTAAGATTCTAGGTTAGTTATGTTTTTACTTTAACTGTGAAACAAGCGTGAAGTAATATAAAAAAATACACATACCACACACAACCGTTCTCACATTTTGTTTTTTATAACAATAACAATAAAAGCTAAATCTGAAAACTTGAAGCTGGAAACTATACACTGTTATTTTTTTATAACGAAAGAGTTCACAAATGTAAAATCTTGAATGGGTGACAGTTTGGAAATACATTAAAGGCTTCTGGGATCAGGAGGGTGCATAAAGCCGCTGTTACCGGTTATCACTATTTGAAGTATTCGTTAACGCCTTGACTCTTCTCTATAGGGTATCTAACTTTCCTGTAGGAGGCCCTATTAAAAAGTTCTAACACCAATCCTTCGCAAATTACCGTCTTACTGCTAGGCATAAGCCTTCTCTCGAAAACCAAGCTTTATTTGTTAAGCCCAGTAGTAGAACGTTAATAAGTTGAGATGAATTAAGGAAATGTATGATTATTGTTCTTTACAGTCTAAGCGATTAGTTGAATGAAATCATCATACATGAAACTGTAACGCGGGCGAAACAGCGGCAGAAGCAAATTCTTTATAATATTACAACAATAACTTGGGTATCCTTAATCGAGAAAACTTCATAAAAAATAATATTAGAGTCATAGATAAAAAATGCATATCAAATTGAATGCGAAGACACTTCATCAAAAATATATTAGACCCTCCGCTCAAGCAGGCAGTTCATAAGAAAATCTAATCTGATCAAGAAATTTTTCCAGCCGACCCTCATTACCATTCAAAGGCGAAAAGAAAGAAAAATTCTTCATGACAGAAATTTCATGTAAATTGGTTGAAGTAAGCTAGCTCTCGTGAGCTGCCTCCTTGAAATTGCATTGTAGCGAAGTATTGCTCGAGGATGGCGCCGCTGGTATTGTAAGTAGTTTTTTTTCACGTTATTATGTAACAGTCATTCTACTTTATACTATATTTTTATTAAATTGTACACGTGGAAATTTACAAATAAATTACAAGTTTGAAAATTTGGTATCCGTTACACATAATGCTAGTAAAGATTACTTTCTCAAACGATTATTTAATTTATCTAATCAAGTACAATGTCCTTTCAATTGGAACAACTAAAAAAACGAGATATTGATTCTATGATCAAGCAACAAAATATATCATAATGAAAAATGTTTAAAAATAGTCCGAAGCAATTCATTAAACGGTTCCAATATTTATTTATGTACCAAAATAGTTAAAATATTTTTTTAAAGAACACATGAAAAATTATTACTTAACTTTATCATCATTACTTAACTCAATCATCAATAAAGTTCTATATTTAAAGAACAAGTCTTAATTCGGAGAGAAAATTGCCCAGTTCGCTTAGAAACTTCTTGGCAGATATCGGCAGCTGCGTGTATTTTTATAGCGGCATCCTCCGTTACGTGACCGGCATTGCTACGAACATTTGTTAGGTACTCAAAATACTACAAAAAATATTTGCTTTCCTTACCTTCCCTCTCTTATACTCGTATAGCTAAAAGGTAATGAAGCTACCATCAAGTCAACGAGAATGGAATTGCAAGTAGGCCAACTTCTCTTTTATTAAAAATAATGATAAAGCGATTGTGGCGCTGCGGGACTTAGACCAGCTGACTGGGAAATAATCACCATAGCACGTATAGAAATTATCACTGTTACCACAATAATTATTAAGTAAGAAGAGGCTTTATTGCCAGGCTTAAAAAATATTTTACTAGCAGGGACCGTAAATCTTCCCGAGCCAAGCCGCAGTGTAAGACCTTTTGTTAATTTTATTTTATTGAAGCTTATATAATAGGTTGGGGAAAAAGTCTTTTCGTATTTTTG
Organism: Musotima nitidalis; assembly: GCA_949126915.1. Taxonomy (NCBI): domain Eukaryota; kingdom Metazoa; phylum Arthropoda; class Insecta; order Lepidoptera; family Crambidae; genus Musotima; species Musotima nitidalis. The sequence continues at coordinate 8,037,070 of OX421414.1, forward strand.
TATGAAAAGTCAAGACATTTTTTTCAAAGTTTATTTACATTTATTTACAATATATATGTACCGTTTTGTTGAATAACTTTCTGCCATTTTGTGGGCAGAGACATTATCCCGTTACTGTAGAAACTTTGGGACTTCTGATCAAAAAAACGGGACAAATAGTTTTGGCAGTCCTCTCTTGAGGTCAACCTTACAGAACCTAAAGAATTCTGCAGAGACCGAAACAGGTGAAAATCTGAAGGCGCAAGGTCAGGGCTATATGGTGGATGCACTAGGACCTCCCAGTCGAACTCTCTTAATTTTTGCTGAGTGGCTAAAGATGTGTGTGGTCTAGCGTTATCGTGATGAAAGACCACACCCTTCCTGTTGATCAATTCCGGCCGTTTTCTCTCGACTGCTTCCTTTAATCTCATCAGTTGCTGGCAGTAAAGATCAGAATCGATGGTTTTGCCGGGCGGTAAAAGCTCATAACAAACAATGCCCTTCCAATCCCACCATACACACAGCATCACCTTATTTCGTGTTAGGCCAGGTTTGGCCACAGTCTCCCCCCCGACTGGTCTCCACCTTGTCGTGGTGGGGGGGCTGAGTACCTCCCGGTAGGGCGCAGGAGGCGCTAGGGAAAAGGTAACACCCAGAGACCGACGACTCTGGGTGCCCTTAGTACTGACTACCGGGGGAGAAACTAAGAGGGACCTATGGAGGGCGCTGCGGGTAGGCCAGGAGGGCCCGCTCAGCAGCGCCAGGAGGGTCTAGGCAGCGGGGGCAGGGGGCCCCTGCTGTCTAACCATGGACCCTCCGGGAAGTCGGCCACACACGCTATGGTCGCAGAGGGAGGTAGGAGGGGCGCGTCCACTGCGCCTCTCTGAGGAGGTCCTCCCGGTTGGTCCGGGGGACGTTGGCCGCAGGCGGGGTGTCAGAAGCTGCAACCCAGGTACTGGCCCCCGCCTCTTTCTCAACAAGCGGCGGGCGTCGTCGGAAGATTTTTAGTGGGTATTGCTGCCGGCGGTCGTGTCTGCCGGTGGTGAGTCCCACACCCCCTTTCGGTCCCCCTTTGGCCGGAAGGCAGTGCGTAAATGCATTTTGTTACCGACGTAAAACAAAACAAAAACAAAGGTTTGGCCACAGTCTGTGAAGCCTGGCCAACTTTCGACCACGACCTTTTTCGCACGTTCTTGTCGTACGTGATCCACTTTTCATCGCCAGTTATCAATCTCTTCAAAAACGGCTCGGTTTCATTACGTCTCAATAATGAATCGCAAATGAGTACACGGTTCATTAAGTTTCTTTAAGTGAGCTCGTGTGGCACCCAAATATCGAGCTTTTTTGTATAACCAGCTTTCTTCAAATGGGTCAAAACTGTTTTGTGGTCAATTCCCAGTTCTTCAGCTACATCGTAACTACTAATATGCCGATCTTGCTCCACTCTTTCAAAAATGGTGTCCATTTTATTCGTAACAGGGCGACCAGAGCGAGGTGCATCTTTAACATCAAAATTTCCGGACTGAAAACGTTTGAACCAAATTTGTGCTACTCTTACTGACACTGCATCAGGTCCATAAACATCACAAATTTTTTTCACTGCTTGAGTTGCATTTTTGCCTTTTTTATAATAAAATTTTAAAATGTATCGAATTTCTTCATTAGATTCACTCATTTTTACGGAGAGAAAAACAAATGAAAAATAGCGGGAAACAACTTTTTTTTATTTTTTTCTTTTCTTTTTAATGTTACCAAAACCAGCCAGACACAAATAGTACAGTCAAAAAAATTTTATAATAAGTTTATACCTACGTTATGCGAAAAGACTTTTTCCCCGACCTAAGTGATTCGCCCGCGACTAAATTGCATGAAATTCAATTAAATTTCGAAATTTGTTTAGGTAACTTTAAGTATCATATTTATATCAGCTAATAAAACACGTAGCAATATAGTTTCACGATTCTAGCTTTAAAAATGATACAACGTTGAGCCCCCGTTTCTACCCCTTATAACCTTTTTTCACATACAGCACAAGCAAGCACAAGCAACATACAGCAATTGAGCCTAAATAAATTTAAATTAACAATAAAACACAAGCTGTCTTCAAAGGGATACTATTCTATTAAAGACTATATGGCAGATAAAAATGCTTGGGATTAAGCTGCCGTTTCATACAGGCTATTCTAATATGAATAACTTGAAAATATAAATATTGTTAAGGTACATAACCTTAACTTATTGCATTGTATAGCTTCACAGACAAATGAAGATTGTATTTCTAGTACCAAACTAATGGACATATTTAAAAGAGCAAAGTCTGTGAGTTTCTTGCCAGTTCTTCTTACAGAGCGGTGGCTCGGAACTGGCACTTAGGTTCACTTACACTTAATTATTTTTTGTTTTTAAATTGTTTTGTTGCATGTAAGTGAATCTAAGCTTCGTGATTTAGTGTAATATTATTTCGATTGTTTTTTTTTTTTCATTTGTAATCATGACGTTTTCAAGTACTATGTATAATAGTTTATGAAATAAATAATTTTTTACTTTTTACTTTTTTACATAAAAAAAGTTCTTTCTCAGGCACGAGACTATCTGATTACCAATTTTCAATAACAACCATTTAGCGGAGCCACATAAATCAATCATGGTTTTTCCGCACTCCGCTGCTTATCTTCTTCATGTTTATATAATAATGTAGCATTTCTATAAGCAAACATACAGTGCACTATCTAACATTACAGTAGTGTGACGGCTGATATGATGAAAAAGTAACCATTTGATAGAATTTTATCCCGCCTGCTAAATCAGAATCAATTTCCACCATCATTATTAAGAATTAATGAATCCTGTGCTTGACAACCTTTCAAAATGCCGCCGCATGAGGCGTGCCTATTAATCTACCGCAATACAAACGCAGCAATTTCGACAGCTAATTCCAACCTCAAATGGTCATCATTTTGGGTCGTCTATTCTTTGCGATGGATTCAAAATAAAAGAAAAGGTTAAATTTATCACGAATAGCGGTAGGAAGGTGTTGCATATCTATCTAAAGTGTGTATTTTTATAATTTATTTTTATATCTATCTTCTATGTATTTTTATATGTAACCTATCCTTTTTTCCTACAAGGGACTGCGTGGCGTAATAGTGCGTGCTAGATAGCAGTATAAACTACTACGTATAATATATCCTTGTAAATGTAGTCATATAGTGCAAATAAATCTAGACTGGCACAGTAAATAGTTCGGCATACGTGATCATTGGTAGTTAAGTACCATATGTTTAGTAATGCAACCACCTTTAAACCATGACACCAATATTGCATAAAGAAGGAACTACTGTTAGGCACCTTCTATAACAAAGAGCATTTACATGTATTAACTATATGAAATTTCATTAAAGACATTAGAAAAATATTTGTCGAATATGATTGGGACCAATAGGCATATCATATCATTACACACAATTCCGTGGTAATTCATTTATTCATCGAAGTTCACACAAAACAAAGACAGTGGCGTTGCTGCTTAAAGAAACTAGGCCATTGAAAACTGCAGATTCCGACAGATGTGTGCACTTTTACAAGGACGTGACCTGGGTGCTATTGTTGCCTGCACAGAATCTGCTGCAAACATTCTTCTTCCTTCCTTTGAAATTACCAGACAACATTACCGAAGCTGTATTTCTTACACAGGAGTAACTTGATTTGTTTTACTTGTTTTATTCGTACATCTTCTTCTTATTATTCATATATATAAAGCTATATATATATATATATATAGCTTTTTATAGAAACCATGTAGGTTGGTAACTCTTCAGAAAGCTATTTCTTACTTGTAATTATTGTAAGTAAGAAGTATATGTTATTTATATTGTATGTAATAAGTATTTTATTTTTTAAAAATAATAATTAAATTTTATCTATTTAAGATAGAAGTGTTGTGAAATATACAAGTGAACATCGCAAGAGAAATACAATTACTACAATAGGTTTTAAAGAGGTTAAATATCCCAGTACGCCACGAGGAAGACCGTTAATCTCTATAGTCGAAAGCAAAGCTTTTAGGGAAATTGAATTCAAAAAACAAACGCCCAGGACAAAGGAATCAATAATAAGAATGGAACCTAAAACTTCGGGGACACTAAAATTTAATACCGGACTTTGCTCAGATGACACCGCGTTTTATTGAAGCAATTACTAACCCTCATCTTAGAAATACGGAAGATTGGTTTGGGTTTTATAACGTTTTGGAGTCACAGTTATTGCAATCATTACTCTGAACTCTTAAAAGGCAAAGAGCTTTTGTGTTTCCAGTGTTCTATAATGATTAATGCGCCGTAAGAATTGATTTTACAACCCTTCTTCTAGTTGTCTGCGTAACATCTAGATCCACTGCCTTAATAAGGATTTGCAGAAAGATATACTGCCTCCCAAAGTAGAACTAGGGTTGATTTATTTTTCATACGTAATCAACCAATTGGAAGATGTTCTAAATGTTTTAATTTTCTTTTCTTACCTGCACTAAAAGAAAACTAGCTCAGCTAGTAGGCTTTACAAGTTCACACGTAATATTCAATATTTCTATATTCACAATACAATCTGTGTAAGTGTGAGTAAATGATAGTAGCGAACCATTAACCTTAACAAACCGTAGATAATATTACTTGAAGGCTACAAAGGGTCAAGTGTAAAATGCCATTAACTAAAATCTTTGCACGGATCATTACTTGCACCTCTTTCAACGCTGTATCGAATGAAGACGACTTACATATTAAAAATGTTATATACAGCAAATATAACCCGTATTTTCCTCTGTATAAAGGTCTGATATTAAATGTGGTTCGGTAAGGTTACTTTCAGGAAGGGTTGTCACTTTATATAAAGCTGACGTTGCCGCAAACGACAGTTAATGGCGCATAAAATTCACAGTAAGCCTGAACCAGTATATTCATATTTACGTCGCGGTTATTACGCCTGGAGACGAGAGATCTTTTAAATAGGTGGCACAGAAAGCGGCTTATTATGCATAATGATACCTTTATTTTTGCATGTTTTTTGCTTTCCATTCATATCCATATTCTTTTGAAGTACTGTTTAATGTATTGCTTTGTAAGTATTTTGGTGTACGAATTAATTTCTCTTTGAAGCGTTGTTTTTTAAATGTTTGCTGTCAGAATTGTAGTTAATGTACATATTTCTACAATAGTATATACATTAACTAGTTTCCGCGTACGACTCCGAATTCGCTTGTGTATTATAGCTTGTTTGCCGTGAAAATTAGATACTATTCAGCGGTAGCCGGTTGACGGACAATAGGGTTGCGTCGAGTTGCCTAGTGTGGAGCCGACACCGAAGAGAGTGCCGCCGACGACGATACGAAATTGTAGGCTTCGGCAAGGTCTTTAATTGCAGCCGAAGAATTTAGGTAGCCACAAATAGCGGTGGAGTTCCTGTATAAGCTGCTAATGGTCTCACCAGGAGCCGTGTGAAGAGCGGAGATGTGCTCCCCATCAAGGAAAATCTTGCATTAAGATAGAAGTGCAGTTCAACCAAGTATGGTTGCGTTTTAGAACTTATAGTGATTTGCGTGCATAATTTTAATGGCACGATTTAGAATCGTCATGTGGCGCATTGTAAGTTGGCGCCACAAATCCTATGAAACAACATAATGTAGACAATGTCGTGTCTAGCACACAAGGATAATTATACCGACCTATAGGTCATATCAGTCATTAGGTAACATTGGCATACTCAATGACTTATAAAAGTTTGAAAATTAGACCTTAAAGATCAGTTGGACATGTTGCTGCATATTGTAACAAACGTTTAATAAAAGACCCTGGCCACTTATTAGTAGTAGAACTTCTAAGAATCGTTCCTTATTGATGTTATTTTATGGTCTTAATGCGCAATTTCTGGCTTCATAAGCAATTATGAAAGAGTAAAACATTGAAAACATATTTTACTTTAAATAATACATTAGAAGTTTAATAAACTGGAATGATGATAACAATTATAAATTCATTTTTTCAGAGCACGCGAATGAAAAGACAAACGACCCATTTTTGTTACAAATATGGACGAGTGGCTTGTGGCTTGGCACACAAGCTCGTGGACAAGTCAGTTATCAAAATAAAAAGTAGCCAAAATTAATGAGGGAAAATGTAATAGGGAAAGCGAAAGTTGTAATAAGCTACATTTTCATATTTGCATGAAAAAGCAGAGATTACCCTCTACAAACACACTGAAAAGTATCTTACTTCATTTATATCAAGTTCTATTTGGCATAACTAGTCTTACTTTAATTTATGGTGGTATGTTTGTATGGTTTAGGGGTTCATACTAAGATCTAAGGAGCCCAAGCCAACCTCACCTGCAAGTGGTGCATTTGCCGATCAACGGACGAGGCTCTGGCGAACATAATAGCAGTATGATGTAATATAAAATGGCAATAGGCACGCCACGTATTACGTGGGACCAACAATATAACTAGAAATGTGAGCGCATATTTTGCCTCTGCTTACTCCTTCGGGGAAACAGGCATGATATTATGTATGTATGTTACTTTCAATTATTCACCATTATTTACAGACTGAATATGTACATTTATAGCGTAAAACAATAAACAACACGTGCAGATAAAATATCTAATTAAATAATACAACACCAGACTTATTCATTATCTTAACAAATAACAGCGTCGTTATCTACTTAAACACACAATTAATGCGGACAAAACCTCGTAAAACTGATAAGGTCTGGCAAAAATTATGGGCTACCATGGGGCATAATCATTGTCTCTAATTTGGTACCCACTAGCGGCTATTTACATCTTGTTATATACTGTGTTTATTGTCTTGGGAATTCAGTATCTATCTTTTAATTTTATTTACACTTCGTGTGAATCTGAAAAAGATCTATTTGGATGATTAAGTAACAAACATATAAACATTTGACGCAACAATTGGCAACAATTGTTATTGCTATTACTGATTGTTTATTTTTTTTGGTAATTGAAACAGGAGTATTGAGCTTTTATTGGGCGAATGGACTATTATGATATTTTGATGTGGTTTTCCTCTTTTTAACTATATTTTATGAAGGTAATTCATTCATTCTTATATTATATTATATTCTTTATCTGAATTATCGATATGTGGTAAGCGGTGTTGGTGTCAAATATATATCCATTTTTTATTTTTTATCTGTATTACATGATTCGGCACTGTTTGTTCACCTAAAATTTTTAAATAAATCTTTAGAACTCATGTTTTCTATGGGTCGCATAGTTAGTTATATGAAATAAATTATTGTTCTCACACAACCCATAACTGCTAGACAACCCAAAACTAATCACAACGTGTAAAGGTATATAGCCCCACCCAGTACATTTATATTGTTCTAGGTGTTTTCCTATCTATAATGTAGGTATATGGGGCTGGAACCAACGACCTAAGGAGCGGAGTGCAGGTACCTCGAAGCCCTATTTTTGTTTGTGTGCACGTTTCATTCGTTACGGTCATTTGCACATCTTTCAGTTTATAATCTTGTTAATTGTGCAATGAATTATTTTGACATAAACGAAAATTTACAGAAAAGAAATTAAGTAGTAAGCCACTACTAAACATAAGCAAAAAAATCAAGTTAATTTTATAAACCTGTGAGTACCCAAGATGAGATAGATCTGCACCTGGTGAATGTAAAATTCAACGTAGTATTTTATCAATTGATAAATAACGACTGTTACATGAACAGTACATGGATGTACTTTTATTTATTTATCTATGTAAAATAGTATAAATGGAATGCTGTTCGACTGCATTTATCTATTGAGAATATTATGTTGATAATAACCCAAATTAGGTTCTTATGAAATTAATATTTGTTTATTATTGCCATGCTTTAAATATACTTAATAGAATTAAGCTTCGGTAGGCATAAGAAAAATAAAATAGAGAAATGAGTATTATTTCTGTATTAACTTGTAAACACTGCAAAAAGTGTTAAGTGTTACTAAGATTATTATAAATCATTTTTAAAAAAATCAGTAGACAGGATGATTAAGATGATTTTTAAAACTAATAGCAGTAGGTATCTTGATCCTGAAATGCTGTTCGTCTATTAACTGAAATTTGTAATCTTAATAACCCGAAACAGGTTATAATGACGTGAATAGTAAAAAAATAACAATAATAATAAATAAATATTCTCTTACAATTACACCAACTATTTATTTCCAAGATACGTATCATTAAGAACTTGTGTCATGGAAACTAAAGAAGGGATAAACAAAAACATACTTAAATACCTTTCTTTTTTTATACAAATATACTTAATATACATAGGAAAAAACCCAGACCAGAACAAATATTCATGTTTATGCACACAAAGATTTGTCTTTTGTGGGAATCGAACCCACAACCTCTGGAGTGAAGTGCAGGTAATCTGACCTCCACGCCATTTCGGTCGTCTAAATATATAGCTGTATTTCCAATATATAGCTGCATTTACACTAGTTTTTATATATACTTGTGAACACGAAGAATATCACTTCAAACGTCCATCCAGTGTAACAATAATTAAAATAATTTATTGAAAAATGTATTTAGAGAACAGGAGGATAAAGAAATGTTCTAAAGCCGACGACAGTATCCTGACGCAATTACAAAAACTTTTGTGACGGTTCCGCATAGAGGCCGAACGAATAAGCCCCTTCCAAAATTTATCTCTTCTGTAGCCAAATAATGACTCAAACTCCATTCCATCACAAAAAGTTTCAGCTAAGTGTTCCATTTAATTGTTAACTCGCCAGTTTTCTAAACGATATTCAAATAACGTGCCGTAATTAAAGCATTTAAGACTCAAAGTTGTTTTTCTATCGTTTCGAGATAATCTTATCGAAACTCAGAAAAAGTAAGTTGGACACCCGTTGCCTTGATAACTTCGGCGACATACAAATTAAATTTCAATAAAATAAAGTTGTTTTACCCAATTATTTTTGCTGTGGTTTAAAAGAATTGATTTCGGGTATGCCATTACATAATTTTAGGGCGGCTTCAAAAGAGCTAAGATCCATGTCTTGTCTATGTCTTTCTTTAAGCAAGAGATCTTGATTTTCACTAACATCAATTCAAAATTTTATAAGAATGCTATAGTATAATTATTATTACACTCTTATTTATGTCATTTTTGTTCTCCCAACCCCTCAGAGCACAAACTAGTATTTCGTGTTGTTTGAAGAGGTCAAAACTTAGTTCAACTATACTCAATTCTGTCTTAATGAAAATTACGCTAACATGTTATTTGATTTGCCTAACTAGCAATGGATTTGCAACTGAATCTAGTAGGTTTCAGTTTAGTTGCCCGTCAATTTATCGTGAACTAGTGAAGAAACATTTCTAGCGTTAACTACTATATCGACTAAAAGCTCCTTTTGGCTGTCTGACGTCACTGTGCTGTCGCTTATTTATTCATTGAATAGCTGAAGCGTCTAGAACTGATCCTAATGGATGGAGACGAAAATATTTTTCACAGCTTCTGTTTGCTGAATCAAATAATACAGCGTAATCTTCTTTTGAAAGAAATTACGACGTTTATCGTGTCATCGACAGATTGTCCTAAAATTGACTATAGTCAGCGAGTCGAGACGGTGGATTTAATTTGAAATTACTGTCCCAGCTAGCTTTTTCATTTATGTTGACAGGCGAACGACTGATTTCATAAAAGTTTTAGAAAACAGTTTAATGTTACGTGCTTTCTGTGCTTAAACACGCACTTTATTATAAAATTTACGAATTTTACTTCATTTCATATTTTTAAGACGACTGTTCGTCGTTTTGATGCAGTTTATCGTTACAATGATCATTAATGATTTCGCTCACCAGCACGATGATAAGAACACCAGTCAGGCCATAAAGTTTTAGCAACTAGAAGTCCTCATCATCCCAGCCCATTAACATCCCACTACTGAGCACGAGCCTCTTCTCACATACCAAGGTGTGAGGGTATTGGGTCAAACTCCACCACGCTGACCCAGTGCGCATTGGCGGAGGCAGGTGTATGGCGTCCTGCTGTTAGAATTTTTCAAGCCGCCCATTAGGCCTCTAACATGGATTAACGACTACCACATTTAGTGACAACCGGGACCAACGGCTAAACGTGCCTTCCAAAGCACGGAAGCGCTCGATATTAAACGATAGTAGCCCTAGAAGCGTGAAATTACCCGCTCATAAATATACTCTTGAAGTATCTATGGTGTATTCTTAAAGGATAATTACTGACAAAAAAGATACAGTACCAAATCATGTATTACAGTAAGAATAAAAGATAGAATGTATTTATTGACACACAACTATGCAATACAACAGATATAAACAAAAAATATATGAAAAAAAAAATAGATTAAAAAAAAACATAATTGTGTGGAGCCAATTAGGTCTCTGCCTCAGTTATGACTGTCGCAGCATCAAACTAAAGCAGCACTGGTCTTCCGGCAGAACCTTTGATTGTCTATAGTAAGGTCTAATAGTTAAAAGAGATCTCTTTCAGACAACTCAAAGTGTATAGCAAACAGTCATCATCGTTGTAGCATTATCCGGCAATTATCTCAAACTTGCTTGGACCCAAGATCTACTCACAGGTGTAACCAGATTTAGTTGGATTTCAGTTATTACACGGAGCGACTGCCGTCTGACCTCCGTACTCCAGAGGGAAAGGAAGCAGAAAACAGAAAGCCGAATAACTAATTCAAATACTTCATTCACGTACATTTGAATATATCGTCGCCTTTGCAAAAAAAAAGTTTTCAAATCTTTTCGCTACAACAATCTTCGCAATTTTTTGACAAATCGTTTTAGATCAACGCGAAAGTACACAGTAGCTCTGTTAATGTTCACTTACATTATTCAAATACGTACAGAATAATTTATAATGAAACAGTTCCGAAGTACTTTTGAAATTTAATCAGGATTTCTACTTTGTTTTCCAGTTGTTTGGCAAGTTGGAAGATTACTTCTGGGATTCGGTAAGATGGATGAGATGGACCAGCTTGATCTACGGAAAATTATTTCAAATCTAATGACTGTGGTTAAACATCGGACAAGTTTAGGAGTTGATTGCTATGTAGATGAAAGTAAGTACTTGGCTCTGGTTGTATAAAATATATCTATCAAGTACAACTATACGACTAAATTATTAATGCAGGATTATGTTAGATATGGACGATTCTATGTATCAAATAAAGCGTGGTAATACGTTTTGTTTTTGGTCGTCTTCTATCTTTTTATTTTATAAATGACGATTGAAAAATCAGCCTTTATTATAGAAAATATTAAAAAAATATAGAAATACCCAAGTCTTGTTTCCATTAATATAATTAATGAGATGCATTCATCTCATTGCCATCATCATTATCATTCATCAGGCCATTGTCTTATGTAGGAAATATTATTTATTATGTATAATATGAAAGGTTCAAAAAGACGAATTTTTTTTTTTTATAATACATATTTCTTTATGTTTCACACAAACAACTGAAATAATAACTCAAATACAACATAAAATTATTATTTAACTTAGATTAGATAAGAAAATTAAAATAAATAATTTAATCAAAAGCTAGAAATGACATAATTATTCTTGTCAATCTTGATTTTATATATCAATATTGATTTTAAATTGCAGTGGAACCCCCATATAATGGATTTGTCCGGAAGGCTTAGCTCAGCATGCTATGCCATCAAAAAGATAAGACTCATAACAGACGAAGAAACAGCTAGATTAGTTTATTTTAGCTATTTTCATAGCATTATGTCATATGGTATGTTATTGTGGGGATCTGCTGCGGACATACATAATATATTTGTACTACAAAAGCGCGCCATAAGAGCTATCTATAATCTTAAGTCCAGAGATTCTCTTAGAGAGATGTTTAAAAGAATTAACATATTAACGGTTGCATCTCAGTATATATTTGATAATATAATGTATGTTCGCAAAAACATTAATACATTTGATAAAAATTCAAAAGTACATAACTTTAATACTAGGAATAGAAATAAGCTCTCTCTGCCAAATTGTCGACTTCACAAAACTAAAAATTCATTTTTGGGTAATAGTATCAGATTTTTTAATAAAATTCCGCAGGAAATAATTGATCTACCATTGGCAACTTTTAAAAATGTAGTTAAAAAGCAGTTTCTTCAAAAGGGGTATTATGCTGTTAATGATTACTTATCGGATAAACAAGCTTGGGCTTAACATTTTCAACTTGTATGTGTATATTAGAATAAAAAGTCAACCAGATCATTGTCGTGACCATCCCTTATTGTACAGGCTCAGCTCAGTTTCACAATACATACTTACTTGACTGTGATGGAAGGTTCCCTTAGTGCTACTTTATTGGTTACAGCTTCGGGGGACCCTTTCAGTATCATCAAATTTACACTGTGTGTGTCATGTAACAAAAATAATTTAAAAGAGCATAGCCTGTGAGTTTCTTGTCAGTTCTTCTCACAGAGCGGAGGCTCGGAACTGGCACTTAGACTCACTTACACCTAATTTTTATTTATTTGCATGTAAGTGAATCTAAGCTTCGTGATTTCAAGGTTGATATAAATTTTTTTTTTCATGTATATTTTGTTTTGACGTTTTCAAGTGCTATGTAATAGTTTATGAAATAAAGAACTTTTTACTTTTTTACTTTTACTTGGTCTATTATTTATTCAAGTTTTATCGCCACTTGACTCTCTGTATCTAGTCAGAAATCAACTAGAGAACTTAACGTTCGGAAAATCATTGCTATAAGTCTCAAATTCAACCACTCACAGGAGGCCAAATGAAATGACACGTAACGGATTAGGGACCCGTTAGCGTTAATATTTCGTGCATATCGAGATTTGGAAAAAGGAGTATTTTCTTTTCAATATGTACTGACGTGTTGACTGAATATTTTTCTTGATTTATACTGCCACGAGATGAGATCACCTAATATGAAATAAGTACTATTGCTATACGTGTTTATAGTTAGTAGAATGTTATCAACTAGCACCTAGATTGATATGCCTATCAAATCTAAGCGTCACTAAGAGAATTCTTTTACCTTGTAACACCAACAGAAGCCCAAAAAAAAACAAACAGACCGAATACAGTACAGTTGTCAAGATATAAAATTTCATTTTTTTGTTTGGGAAAACAAATACGTTTCACAGGAAAACACGCAAACTAAACCAAAGGCATGACATAAAAGGAGGCAACGGTTGTGAAAATTCCACCGGGATTTTCTGCTGACACCGAAAACGCCGAAAATTCGAAATTGCCTCATGTAATGAGCGAAGAAACCGAAACGAGGGCAAAAGCCGGCAGTACTCAGCAAACTTTTTAAAATGATTAGAGGTTAGAGGTGATGTTAGATACTATTATAAAAATAAATAAGTACTTGTTTTTAAATGACATTCGACATAGCCATGATTTATTACAACAGATAAAATTTGTTTTGCAGGACCTATAATTATTAATTGGTTTGACTGCGAGTACGAAGTCCTGCTTGGATAAACATAATAATTTGTTAACAACGCAACGCATGTGCCACGATCACCGAAATAAAGCAGAGTCCACAGAAGTTATTGTTAGGATGGACCAATGTTTATGTGAAGTTTAATATCAGCGCTTTCGTGCTTCAGCCGTTGATCACTGATGTAGATCTAAAAGTCATTATTGGACGACTTGAAAAATTGCTATTAGTAAGACATCACGACTACATACCTTATTTTTTTTTTTATCGTCGGTAAAAAAAATGCTGTTTACGCATTGTCTCCCGGCCAATGGGGGGACCGAGAGGAGAGTGTGGGGCTCACTGCGGCAGACGCGACTATCGCATTTCTACCTACTAAAAAACTTCCGAGGATGCCCACCGCTGTTGAAAAAGGGGCAGGGGGCCAGTGCCTGGGTTTGTAGCTTCTGGCGACCCCGACATCGACATGCGACATCACCACTTCGCAGAAGGAGGCCATCGCCTCCCACGCCGTCTCGCTGTCGACCATCGATCATCGAACATCGATGGTTGGCAGCGAGAGTGCGACTCTACCCAGGGTAAGCATCGCCCGCGGCCCCGATCACGACTACATACCTGCCTATTTTTTTTACGTCGGTAACAAAATGCATTTACGCACTGCCTTCCGGCCAAAGGGGGACCGAAAGGGGGTGTGGGACTCACCACCGGCAGACGCGACTGCCAGCAGTAATACCCACTTAAAATCTTCCGACGACGCCCGCCGCTTGTTGAGAAAAAGGCGGGGGCCAGTACCTGGATTGCAGCGTCTAACACCCCGCCTGCGGCCAACGCCCCCCGGACCAAAACCGGGAGGACCTCCTCAGAGAGGCGCAGTGGACGCGCCCCTCCTACCTCTTTGTGCGACCATAGCGTGTGTGGCCGACGTCTCGGAGGGTCCATGGCTAGACAGCAGGGGCCCCCTGCCCCCGCTGCCTAAGACCCTCCTGGCGCTGCTGGACGGGCCCTCCTGGCCCGCCCGCTGCGCCCTCCACAGGTCCCTCTTAGTTTCCCCCCCTGTAGTCAGTACTAAGGGCACCCAGAGTCGTCGGTCTCTGGGTGTTACATTTTCCCGGTTTCCGGGAGGTACTCAGCCCCCCCACCACGCCAAGCTACATATCTGCCTCCGCCAATACTCCATATGAATATACCACTGTAATAAGGTTCTTTTACCGTATTTAGAACTTTATATATAACAAGAGAAAAATTTGGATACGAAACGAATTACTTGTGCAAAGATTAACCAAAATTACATTGTTATGGTACATATTGTTGTATACACTCTAACTTAACTCCCTTGTAAAAAAAAAGCAGCCTGTCATCGAAATATATGCCCGAGGCAAAATGTCGTATAATTGTAACACATAAAAAATATAAGACTCCCGGCAAAAAGTCAGGAATAAAAATAAGGATAACGACTCTAATAAAGTTTAAACAGAGTCATACGCATAAATGGAATGGATACGAGTAGACGATTTTAGGTAGGGGAGTGACTCGGTGTCATTTCATTAGAAGAGAATGGCTCAAAATAAATTATTCATTGTTTTCTTTTGAGCAAAGGAACTTGTAATTTGTTTATTTAAATATAAGTATACAGATAAACATGAGTATCAGTCAACTTCGCGAATTTTAGACGAATTCTCGATAGATTTAATTAAAAAGTTACTTTTTGTTAACAATTGGAAAACAGGATAATATATTAACTAGCTTGTATTTTATGGGTTAACTAATACATTTAACCTAAATTACCAGTTAATTTTACGATACTTTATTAGGTATATCATACGATCTGGTCAATTTCATATACTAAATATACTAATTATAATCTAGCTAGCAAGACTGTGAACTGTCGAAATATTGTGATCCGTAAAATACTGCTCACAATTTAATGCAATATATTAGATCCATGTTTGTTTTTCTTCTTCTTCTATACCTACTTGTTATACTGAATGTTAGACTGTAATCTATCTAAAAAAAGGATGCACAAAATTATGTGCAGTATGTTTCGGATCGCGAAGCGCTCGTGGCTCTGCGGTGCTCGGTGATCGGAAACGATCGCCGAAGTAAAGCAGAGCTTACAGAGGTCAGTCCTTGGATGGGTGACCGTTTATGTGGCATTTGATATCAAGCGCTTCCGTGCTTCGGAAGGCACGTTAAGCCGTTGGTCCCGCTTATCACTAAATGTGGTAGTCGTTAAGCTATGTTAGAGGCCTAATGGGCGGCTTGAAAAATTCTAACAGCAGGACGTCACACACCTGCCTTCGCCAATCCGCACTGGGTCAGCGTGGTGGAGTATGACCCAATACCCTCACACCTTGATATTTGAGAGGAGGCTCGTGCTCAGTAGTGGGACGTTAATGGGCTGTGATGATGATGTTTCGGATCCAAGGGCGGCTTGCAGAACAGTTCTAAATTAAATTTAAAACGTCATTGCATTTCAGTCATATGTTCAAAGTTGAGCGGGACAAAACGATGTTTTAAATAGATTTCGCTTTCATCACGATTAGTAACCGTTGTGCAAGACACCCTAGGTAACTAACGATATTTACTCTACAGAAAATTATAAATTAATTTCGCATTATATTTCGTTGAGAAAATATAATGTACTATATTTAGCCTGTATATGGGCCTTTTCCTGTATATATTTGTAGTATAGGACAACAGATACGCAGTACAGGCGCCAGTGCGTCGCGGCCACCCATCACCCATCAATAAAAAGGCCGAACGCCAATCAGGGGCCGTCCGACACAATCACTCCTTTATTTCATTGCTAACAGTCTCTTAACTAGCTTCACGGAATATTTATTAATACATGTACCAATTCATAGCATAACATTTTACTATTCCATTTCTGCAAAAATACATTGAAATAATGGGTACAAAGCACGTCTTATTACTTTATGTTAGATCTCGCAGCTAAACCGCAAACTGTTTAAATTTATTTGTGTTTTTCTGGGTTGTAAAATGAAAAATCTGCTCTTTTGTTTATTACTTATGGCTG
This sequence comes from Musotima nitidalis, assembly GCA_949126915.1. Taxonomy (NCBI): domain Eukaryota; kingdom Metazoa; phylum Arthropoda; class Insecta; order Lepidoptera; family Crambidae; genus Musotima; species Musotima nitidalis. The sequence continues at coordinate 8,053,596 of OX421414.1, forward strand.
GTTCCTTTTAATGCGCATGGGCGACTATTTCACACATACAGTTAGCTATAGGTCAGGCTATATAGGCAGACTTTGACGTTTGCTAAAAAATTAATGCTTTGTAATTAGAGTCAATATTTTCCAGCTATGTTGCAACCCTTATGTAAGAAAGCGAAACAAGATGTGTAGTGATTGATTTACTAATAATCTTTGTAAGAACAAAAGATAAATAAAAAATAGTCGTTTAAATATATTCACTAGTTCTATGTAATTTGCTACTTCCGTCTTCAAGTCTCTTTTGAATCTTTTGGCTGACTAGCAAATTGACATTCGAAACGTACGACGAATTGAAAGTGTTCAAAGCCATATTTTTCTTTCAATAAAACCAATTTAACCGGTGAGATGGCGCACAACAGTCGTGAAACCGGAAACAGTAGAATTTCAATTGCGTCTGGATACCTAGTTTCCTTAGTACCCGTATCTTGAAAGGTTTTTTGTCATAATAAGATCTGCCCGAATAATAACATTAGCTTGGGTACATACGTTCGGGCGCAGAGAGTGAATCTAGGAGAAGGCTCAGGACACCAGGATCTTTTAAACGGGGCGTGAAAGACCGTCATAAGTGGTAGCGCATTTTGCTGTGCTTATTCCACGGTATGGAGTGCTCCTTTTTTTAGACTGCACCGCTTATCACAAAGCCACGATATGATCACTATGACTAGTCTTTACATAAGTAAAGGACACAATCGTCGTTGTCAAACCAAAATCTTTTACTGTCCTATTTATCGTATAAAAGAACTGCTATGTGCTTATACCGAGTATTTGCCGAAATATGACCCCTATTAAAATATGCTATGTGCATTATTTTCATAAATTTTTCCAATATCTTGAAAGTATACTTTTTGCACATAGTAGATTTAGGTTTGACAACGACATACTGGTAACTGAAATTCAGTCTCATCTGGTTAGAACAGTGGCCGACCCTGGGTCCTATAGGGCACAACCGGGATAATGATAGGACGATGATGATGATGACATAAGATACTTTTTATCCACTATTGCACAATTAGTCTCGATAATGAAGAATTACGTAAGTATATATGAACCCCAATGTAGAGCAAGAGCCCCTATATTAAATAGAAAATCATTCAACAAGCATCAATGAGAAAGAATTCCGCTGTCTTGTATCAGTATTCGCTGTTCGTACAAGCCCGTAATTATGTAAAACCAATTACACAGAGTTACCGAACATGAAATTGACTTGAAAACGTCCAATAGATCTTAAATTAATTGCGACCCGTAAGGTTGGCTGGCCCATTTCCTCCGATAAGCATTTATAGACTGCCAATACAAGGCGCTTTCATACTAATCAATAGCTTTTAGACTGAGGATACATTAGGCAAAATGGCAAACAGCGAATTATAAGTGAGTATTTTTTTCTTTTTATTTTACAGAATGATTTCATCAATGAATCACGTGCCATTATCACTAAGGTGTGATATACGAGCCAATAATCAGCTTAGTGAAATTTAAAGAATATCTTGACTACTGTACTGCGCTCGTCATCCCTAGTGTTGTGTGTGTTGTGGCACTGTTAGCTAATATTAACTGTCGCTTTTTACTTTGTTTTTAATACGTACACACAACACACCAGTCTAACCAGAAAACAACATTCATATTAACTTAATAAACGTATATATCGCAAATATTTCAATAATTTTACAAAAAAACTTGTATTTTTTTTTGTTTTAGATAGATTATTAGAACTAATGACCTACATGAAAAACATTTTGTTTTAAAATTATTTTAAAGATTGTAATCAATCACACATCCGTTTTACACACCCGATCTTACATGGTCATAAATAACATGAGTACGGGACTCAGTATGCGAATCTGACTCGCAGATAGTCGATTTTTCACAATAAAGCCTTGCTATATTTCTCATTCCGCTCTCTTTGTCGCGTCGTTATTCTCTGTCTTCTATGCCCTCAGCCTAAAGACATCTCAGACATTTTCGGGTTCCATTAACAAAACAACATTTTGTGCAAAAATATTACGTGATTAATTTTGACTGAAGTTCTGAGTAAATATTCTGAGAATTGATGTTATCAATGTTACTTGCCATCTCGCAGCACCCGCACTTTGTTTTGTGTTCGTTTTATATTATCAAGTTGAAAGATGGGATTTACAAGCGTAAAATTTAGGAGGGTTTAATCTTCCAAAAATTGTTTTGTTCTTTTTTCACAATCACTTGTTTTATGGTTTGTGTTTTGTTTTGAATTTAGTTTTTAAACGTGATATCTGGAATCAGAAGAATATGTACAACAAAACAGGTGACAAAGCCAATAATTAATTAAAGTCTATGATACAGTAACTTTGGTTCTTCGGTCCACGATTGTATTGAATTACTTGAAGCATGCTAACAGTGTTTTAAAATATTATCCATATAATCAGACACAACTATCTTCAGCCGGTTGCATCCACTTTTGTACCGTCACTTTTACGCGTTTACACGTCACATTTGAGGACATCAAATATAAATAATATTTTTATAATGTTCTATAATTTTCGCAACTTTTATTATGATTGTGCTGAATTGCATTCCATTTTCACAGACGGATTTTGCGTCAAAAAGACAAATACATCAGAACGTAGATATATATCCATATTAAACAGGATTATACATCAGGGAACTCCTCAAATCACATAAGAAATTTTAGTGTGTCTATAAACATAACAATCTTAATACAAGGTACGCAAAGATAATGAAGGAAGTTCTGAACTAGACTTGGATTTCCAATCTATTGGGAGAATTCCACTATATTAAAACCAATGGATTTGCGTAATGACAAACAGAATTATAAGGAAAATTTCATAATTGTGGCAAAAGTTTGTTTGGGAAGTCGGTGTTTAATTGTTATTGTTGGTGTATATACTGACACAATATATTTTTTTTATTTTATATTAATTTTTCTTATGTAAATGGCGTACAATATGTCATATGAAAATAAATTAATATCTTTTAACATTTACTTATATTAATTTTTTTTTGTTGACATGTTTTATTATCAGAATGTGATTTATAACTGATATTAAAAATGAACAAATTTTCTAACATTCTTATTTAGTTCTCTTTCACCTCCTTCAATTTGTTGAACGTTTTATAGAAATAAAAGATAACGTAATAAATGAAGATCAGCTAAGTGCACTGAACTGACAAGAGGCGATGACGCATATTAAGGTATAAGAGAATATTGTCAGAACAAAGGACCCCAAAAAGGTCGCCATCACTAATCTCGACCCCGTGATAAACCAAACTTCAGCTAGAAAGGGATTACAAGATAAAGGTTAGTGATAGAGTAATTTACGAGAAGTGTCCAAGATTTACCACCCGAAACTTGGGTGGTACAGCTATCGAGATCGCTGGTATAAATTACATAGAGAAGTTGTATACTTTCCATTATTTATTTTACGGAACCGACCGCTAACGCTTAGCCTAGCTTAGCTTAATGTTTCATTGAATATAGTATTAGATATCAACCTAGTGGTTTAGGCGTATATGACTGTTTGATGTTAAGCTGACGATGCAATACACAAAATGAGGCGACAAACATTGACGCCAATAAACTTAACTGGGAGAGAACTCAAAAGAGAGCGTTGACAAAGTAAAGATAACTAAGACCATTAGGTTCGAGAACTGATATTTTGCACAGTATGAAGGTTGCCTTTCCTTAGAACGCGTAAAACAATGAATAGAGTACAATCATTAAAACAAACACGTACATATTCTATTTTTATTATTAAAGAGGTTAATCAATCATATTTTGTACAGTGCACAGTACACCACTTAAGGATAAACCTGACTGCTAAGACACTGGGAAATAATTTGGTAGGTCATATAATTATATATGCCAAATAATTAACAATTTATTTTGTTTTTAACCAAACAAGAACATTCAAAACACGGTTAGAAATAAACATTTAATTTGCTGATTGTTGGTAGCTGAGTATTTATTTATTTAATCTTTATTGCACACTTGAAAGAATTACAAAAGGCGAACTTAATGCCATAAGGTATTCTCTGCCAGTTAACCTTAGGGTTAGCAGAAAATTTTAAAGGCGATGCTGTAATTTATTAACACACATAAACTAAAATATTAAAAAAAAGGTAAACTACACTTATCATTAACTACATAAAAATAAATATATATATACTTATATATATAATACCAAAATATGACAACAAGGAGAATCAAACCAACGATGGCTCCTCGAAATAAAGCTTAAAAATCAATTGTTTGAACACTGGCTTGCTTTGCGCAGTCTTATTCTATCTGGGAGATAGTTCCAAAGTTGACCAGCCCTTGGTTGAGTTCCCCAGAGTGATGCTGAGGGATGGCGAGAAGCAGGTTCTGAGAAGAACGAAGATGTCTTGTGGGTGATGAGCTTAAAAAATGTAAGTTAGATTTTAAATAAGCAGGAGAATGAGGATCATGTAGGATGGAAAATAATGAAGCGAAGATTTCAGCTTCACGACGCTGAGGAATAGGAAGCCACTTCAAACGGAGACGATAGAATGAAATGTGACCAAAATTTCTTCAGTCCAAAAATGAATCGAATGGAATTTTTAAGAGGGCGATCCAATTTTATAAGATGATCTTTATTCAGATCAGGATAACACATCGGCATAGTCAATCGCAGGAAGAACGAGGGCCTGAACAAGCATTACATTAGTATTAAAGGTAAGGAAGTGTTTAAGACGGTAAAGGGCACGTAAAAGACCTGTAACCCTGCTGCTTACCTCTATTATATGTGTAGCTGCGAGTGCAATCGATATGGAGACCAAGATCTTTCACACCAGAACAAAAACTTATTTTCCAAAAAAAACTGGCTGGACGAAATCATAATATATAATTTAATAGGTTGTGGGACATTAACGTCCCTAGTTTATTAGGCTACACCAATTGCACACAACCAACAGTCAATTGTTTTCTAATATAATTACAAATTGGATTTTAAGTTGTATGAAGTACGTAGATGACTTACACAATACGTTGACTATGACTACACATAAAAAAACTATTTAAATGCAGATTATTGCAGATGAGCCATTCTACTGCAAGAAACGTACAATTTACAGTCATTATTACAACAACCCCGGGGACATAATGATCAAATTTAAATGGCGTTTCGCAAAAGTTATTGTTTTGACCTATCTTCAATCAATATCACCAAAGATGTTCAATAATATCGTCGCCTTCTATTTATAAATCATGTTTTGTATATTAACAACAATTACTAAGCTTTATAAGATTGCCTAAGACGTAACTTCGGTATATCATACACCCACAGTGCGTACTATAAAAATATGCGAGGTGCTAATTCCACTTTATTTTTCATATTTCAACTGACCTTCTAATCGGTCGTTTATATTTACGAATGGTAAACAAATAACCAGTAAGTCATGTCATCGTCTTGTATCCGAATTGGATACAAGACGCTTAGTATTGTTAGATGATGATATCATTTAAATAACTCCACAGTTTTTCCTACTAGTGCCATTAGTGTTAATCTAAAGTCTATGACGGATAATGAAACATGTTTCTTTTATAGCTAGGACTTACCTTTTTTGCATTCCTCTAAGTTTTCATCGGAGTTATCCCCACAGTCGTCCTCTCCCTCGCACACCCAGGACAGCGGTATACACTTTCCGTTTGTGCACTGGAACTGTTTCGATGAGCATACATCTGAAAATAATGGAAAACAATACTGTTATCGTCTGTCGACACTCATTTCCACTTGATTCATTTTACTCGTGCTCGATCATGATAGACGGACAGATACATATGGTCAACAAAGTAATCATATAACTTTTATTAGTATGGGCTAAATTCATATTAATTCATTTATATTGGCGTGTGATACCGGCCTAGAATAGTGCCATCTCATCTCATGGGGAGTCGTAAGAGTCGATAAAGAGAAATCCTACCAGATGACGGGCAGCTGCGCCTGACTGCCCAGCGTGGTTATTATGGGCAAATACCCCCAATATAATGTAATCTATTGATGATGAAATTCATAGACAGAGAGTAATATATTCGGGAGTCGCGAATGCAATATTAAAGAAACACACAGTATGCCAGCACAATTAGCGTATTTCATTTCAACGTACCCATGTCATGTCACAACATAAAAAGCAAACAACTGAATTAAGTATATTCTCTATTTAAAGTCGATTAAGAAGACAAGCAGAACAACAACATGAGTTGTCGAGGCACATTACGAGTAGATAGATGTCTTACCAACTGGATTGTGTTAAGTCGGTCATGAGTCAGTCGATCAATTCCTAATAACAACTTCCGATACTAGAATTATGTTCAATAAATTCCCTATGATTCAGAATAACGACCAACCAAATTTGCTCATTCTATATTTATTAACGTTCGTTAAAACATTTTCGATTTTAATGATTGTGATCATGACGAGTATTTGCAGTTTAAGTGTAACTAGATTATGTATGTAACATATTTATAGTGATTTGAATAAGTAATTACCGACAATGTTTTAAGCACATGATTCTGTGAATAAATGCGTTTAAAATCATAAAAAATGATACTGTAAGTATCTTCTCACAGTTAAATTCCCAGAACAAAAGATAACAATTGAATAATAGCGATAAGTTTTACAAGATTGCAATCTTTCAGTGAAAACAATAAGCTTTTTCCATTAAACTTAACATCAATAGTGTATTATAGAAACTTACAAGAAAATGCCGTTTCTTACTTAATGTTTATACAGAAAAAGCTCTGTCTTGTGGAGTAACACAAATACATATTATTTAAGAATTTTGAGTTATGTAGAAAAAACCAACCGCTGCAGTCAAACGACGAACAGACGGACATCGGAGTATTAGAAAAAGTATTGTTACCCAGTAAGGACCAAAAAATTTTTTAAATGATATTCAATTTAACTGACTTTTAAGCATATCATAATCATAATAACCGATGTTACCTGGAAAAACAAATGCCCGTATTTCAATATCTTCAATGCCACAATGCCCTATTTTGCTCTCAAGGTTATAAATAACATAAGGCATTTACTACACCACATCTATAAAATGAACACATAATAAAAGAAATAGCCTTTAAAAACTTGGCATATAACTCAAACGGTCTTATTATGAAAGACGCAACTTAAGGCACATTTTCATGATCCTAAGCGGTCTTCGTGCGTCCGTTATGTAGTGGACAAAAGTCGAAAGAATCATCTCTTTTACTAAAGCTATGTATTTGTTGATTTATGAGCCCATAATTCATGAGACTCAATCTTCTTACTTAATATTGACCTCACAAATTTATTTTTGAGTTCAATGTATTCTATGTTAAGTCTTTTATTTATCGTATCAAAAGATCTATTATCGTTATGAAAATAAGATATTAGAATTCATCAAGACACTGGCATCCTGAGATAATCAGAAGCGTGTCCGTGGACAATGTCATAAATTTAATACTACTGTCACCAAGACATCAACATAATTGCACACATTTGGAATAACGAAAGCTACCTTACTGCAAAATGTTATTTATGTACATATTGACATTTTCTAAACATCAAAAGTATGTCATGTTTAGGAAATGTCAACATTTATCCTTTGTCCACATCATTGATTCAAAGGGTACTCCACAAAAAATAACTGATGTGTATCAGTTATTTTTTGTAGAGTATAATTTAATTTTGTATTATGTGTATTTACATCATCTGCTTATCGTCTCGTCTTTCGTTAAAAGAAGAAAATTAAACTCTATTCACAAAAAATTGCTATTCTATTCACATATCTAACTAAATGTGTAAGTAAATGTTAAAGAAAATATTTATAGAATTTTATGTTTCACAAATACGGCCGGGACGCAAAGTGGTTCGCCTGAAAGGGACACTAATTTAATTTCATTAGGTACATTAGTTAAAGGGTGCTTGATATGAAAGCCGTCGGCTGGTGAATGGCGTCGGCTTGACATCCAATCCGTATGGAGGGTCCTCGTGCCTGTCTCATTGAAACCAAATCGTCTGAGTCCGTACAAGCAATATACATCAACTGTATAGGATACTCTCTGACCCAAATATGCTGAACTACCCGCAATGGATTGACGACTCATTGACGTTTCGTAGTCCGCTAACAGGTTTTGAAGAGATGGTTAGGGTACAAATATTAACAGTTTCACTCGATTTAAGCGTTTTAGGGACGCTTGTTTTCTGTAAGTACTTTACTTTGATATAACTCCTTGTGTAAGTAGTTTAATATCCTATTTTGATATGGTTCTATCATGACTATGTGTTTGAGTGATTTATATGTGTTTTAATTATTTTAGTTACTTCTAGTAATAAAAAAATATTTTTAATATTATTGTATAATTTCATGGACTCATATTATTGTTCATAGGGCAAGTTTGTTTCACATATTGATACCAAAATACAAATATTACTAAATTGCTGTCTTAGCAAAAATATTATTATCTATGTGTTTTGAATATGTTTGACTGTAGTTCCCTAACTGCTGTACCGACTTTCATAAATATTTTTTAGTTTTCAGGCATTCTTACTTTTTACAAATCATTAATCATGACATTTTTTTAACTCCTAACATTAAGTTATATGCTATTTTGACATTTTAGCCCAACATCAGTTCAAGAGTAGGATACAACAAGAACTGAAATTTAAAAAATTATAACCATGTTTTTTCTACATGTTCGGCAGTTATCTCTTTAATGGTTTGGCTATTTGAATTGCTTAAGATATTGAAGTCGTGTGATGCCACTCTGTATTTAGCTGCGGATTATTGCAACGCGTCAGCAAAATTTTAAGTCGGGCCGTTGCCACAGGCCCAACGGGTGTGAAATAAACTTATCAAGGGAAAAAAATTAAATTCAGCTTTTTCTATATTTACTTTATGAAAGTTAGGTATAGTACATAAAAGACTTGTATAAACTATTTATAACTTCCATCAACATCCAGTTGGAAAATACAGAAAATAAGGTGCATTTGGTTATAAACTGTCAATTGTACGATATCAATTGTCCATTATACGATATCAATTGTCAATTGTACGATATCAATTGTAAATTGTACATCAATATTGTCTTCAGTCGTTGCTGATAACTAATTCATTACACTTGCTACAAAATCCCCGGATAAAGCTAAATATTGTTATTAAAGAGTTACATATTAACAAACTTGTTAAAAATAGGTTATTTCCCACCAAAATTACTTAACACACAAAAAAATGGTAAAGTTTTCGCAAAAGACCGGGAACTTTAGTGGCAATTTTAATTAAAAAACTAGGCCAGCAAGGGCGGCCATTCTTAATTATTTACTCAGGGCCTATTCAAATTATCTTTAAGTGAAACTCGAAACATTAAATAAGAATTTCATCAAAGCTACTTTACTAACATGATAATAGTTTTGCAATAAAGTTATTTCTTTTTCATAACAACTTGCCTGGATATTTAACTTACATCATGAATAAAATAAAATCTTAGCTTAATTATTAATATTTATTGGTGTGGTTTGTATGGAGGCAAATTTATAAGGTTTAGCGGCTAAAATTTGGCAGTTTTTGACTATATTACTTCTTTCGGTTTATTTTTGTAATATTAATGTGAAATCAAAAGAGACAACTCACTCTCACTCTCGTTTCAGCGTTAGTCATGAAGACATCGTTGTTCTGAGGCTCCTATCTTACCTGAAGATGTCCTGTGTAAGGGCGAAACACGTGTCGTGTTGAATTGTTTCTCGATTTTCGGGAAATTATAGTAGCGCGGGAATAGTTACAATGATATTTTTAATCCATTACTTGCTTACAATGGATTTCCGCAAAGTAACGCCTGAATCAATAGAGTATAAGATTTATGTTCAATTTCCAAATTATAAATTGCATGGTTTCACAATATGTCCTAAATTCCAGACTTGCTTAGTATGAGCTTATAGCTTATACTTGTTGGTATATTGGTTGATGGATATGAATACATGGCGTTATTCTTAGAATCAAAGGTCAATACCATAAAAAGGAGATAAAAATATCGAGACAGAGATTACCGGGAAGGCCTGGCCAGTCTGACACGACTAAAGTTGATATTAAAGGTTATATTTCATTGAAAACTAGCAACGCACGCGACTTTGCATGCGCTGATTGTTTGACGTAATATGTTATAATTAAAAGTTTCCGTAATTAAAACTTACGTGTCTTATTAAAACACAGCTAGGTTTTAAATACAATTAAGCTTCCTAGTGATATTTTCCTTAGAAGATTAGAGCATAGAGTTCTTTAAACATGTAAAACGATTTTTTAAAGGTAGGTCACGTAATTGTGATGCCTCTAGCTTAGTAGGTATTGCAAGCGGTAATCACTTTCCATGCTTATGGGCTGTATGCTCGAGAGCCACTTAAGGTGTAAAAAAATAATTATGTATTTCAAAACATTTGTCATAATACAGCTGAAAATAGAGAGAATTTGGTATGTTTAATTATGAACATACGGGGTCAGCCCCGTAAAACAGAACGCAATTTAGGTCTGACTGTCTGCTGAGCTGAATATTTCTATTCTAATCCGTAGTTTTAACAGACGAGTTAATAAATAGAGAGAACAAATTTTAACGAATTTCTTGCCCAATTTATCTATAGGTCAACTCGAGTCCCAGTGAATGGTCTAATGATAATGGTGAATGGAATAATTTGAAGTTTATAATATATTTATTAGAGAAACTGAAACAACATATGTCCTATATTGTATAATAATATAATTACAATAACATTGTGTACATTTAAAATAAAGAAATGAGACAAGTTTAAGAGATTACATACCCATCATTTAAAATATTTTAAATCCTTGCCAATGTTATAGTCAACTGCATATTATTATTGTTCTTTTTAATAATAATTATATGTATTCTATACATAACTCCACTTATATTCATCTACTGCTGGACATAGGCCTCTCCAATGAACTCGATCTTCAGCTCTTCTTCTTGAACCGCTGCCAGCCGTTTTGTGTATGTCATCGCTCCACCTAGCTGGAGGGCTTCCCACACAAAGTCTACGCTTACCAAACTTTGGCAGGACTAACTTATATTACAAAAACCAAATTCAGTAATTAAGTTGCAATAACATTAATATAATAATTTCGAACCGTGGTTCCAGGTTACCAGAAATGGCTATAGGCACTAAAGGATTCCAATCACGCTTGGGCAGACATGAATTGCAGTGCTTACAGAGGTAATATCGATAAGCAGATGATGCTGTGACCGATTTAAATCCTAAACTGGATAACTGCTCTTCGGCCACTGAGCTGGGGTGGCGTGTTTGAATACAAATGGACGGTTTATCCCTGAAAGCCAATCTGTATGCAAATTACTGGTCCATTTAACTATTCTCGTTAGTTGCTCATTCTCGGGATGTCTGCTTTTTCACTGTTAAAAATCTGTGTGTTCATCTCCTATTAGCCCTTGGGGCGGTGATAGATATTAATCGGTAGGTACGTTGTTCACTTAAGCGTTTTTATGAAAAAAAATATATAATTGTAAAAATTTTCCATAGTTAATCCGTCGAAAATTACTTGAGCCTTTATAGCACAATTATACGAAAATACGTTTCATACGTGAATTCTATTCACACCGAAAACATTATAATTTCACATATGAATCGTATTTATCCCCTCGTCATGCTTTATTTAATTTCTGTTTGCTAATAATTTCAAGTCGTAATCTGATTGGAAACAGGATTGAAAGGAAGGTCGAATCGAAGGCTAGAGCTAACGAAACTACTGGGTATGTGAAACAAACAAACAAATATATTTTTAAAAGAAGCAAATGCTGTTTTATAAAATAAAATTTAAAAAATATGAAATGTTACTGTACTGATACAGAAGACGACCACTTAACAGCAAATAAAGGACTCGTTAGTCTCCAAAAAAAAATTTTATTTTTACTGTTAGGTGGCACTGCCGGAAGAAAGGAAACAATAAAATTTAAATTTCGTCTAGATATTCCAAACTTAACAGTTTTATGATTGTATTTTAGTACGTTAATTTAGTTAACGTAGTTAATTTTAATGTAAAAAGATTCAACTATCATAGTTTATGATTTCTTAATTATTTTTTATCCGACCCGAATCGACTTCAGTATAAAATAGACCTAACGTTGGCTGAAAGTCCCAGAATGACTTTTAACATGAACTTAAGTTCGTGTTAAAAGTTCAAAAGTTTTCTCGTTTAGGTACTTTTTCCAGACAAGCTAATGTAGAAACTTCTCCTACGTAGCTGATACGGAGGAATATTATTTTGAATGTGCAGACAGGATAAAATAAATATCTAGATCTAAATGAGTTTTGAATCTGAAACGACGTCTAATCGTATAGTATTTTAAAAAAGAAAGCATAATGTTTCATTGGTTTCGATATTTCGATTAATTATGCAACTTTATGTCCGCTAATGTCTATAATAATAATAATGTTTGCCGTGTGGTACCGGCCTAGAATAGTGCCACCCCCTCTCATCCAACGGGGAGTCGTAAGAGTCGACGAAGAGAAATCCTACCAGGTGATGGACAGCAGCGTCATCCTGCGTACTGACTTGAACTGCAATCGCCAACCCGCCTGCCCAGCGTGGTATATGGGCCCTCTATAGAGTTTTATTTATTGGGAAGGCTAATGTCGAGCAGTAGATTTTATAAGGCTGATGTGAAGATGAAAGTGTAAAAAACAAGGCTGTTTATTTTTCCAAAAGCTAAACTGTACAGTCAAATTGTATTAACATAATAACTTTAAAGAATAAGTCAGAATCATGCTTGTGATTCTGACATATCAGTAAAATTACATGCACATTACTTCATAATTTCAGTCAAAACGAGTGAGAGCTCATCGTTTTTTACAATAATAGAAAAAAAAAAAAAAAAAAAAAAACGTCAAAGCCGAATGCACGGCTTTTTATTATTTAGAGCAAAATAATTAAATTTAGTGTTATTTTTCTTTGTAATTGTGCTCTAAATTATTATAATAACGATTTATAATCACTAAAACGTATTTGTTTGTTGTTTTTGGTAGTTAATCTCGTTCAAGTGCTGTGTCCCAACTTGTGACCCGCTACAGAAAACAGCTGTTTGAATTTCAAATTTACTTTGAGATATCAAATTATTGTGGATTTTTTAGCATAAACCCGGGGAGTATTTGTTTTATATTACTATCCTACTCTTATCAACTACAGTGTAGCTATTCATACGGTGTAACCAACCATTTATTCATAAATTGTACTAAAGTGTGTTAACTTAATTACACACATAAATTGACTTCAAAAGCCTCTTTGTCATCATATTATTTGATTGTTAAGATTTAGATTATCTCTCAACACAATAAACAATAAATTTTGTTAAAAATTGTTTCTTTTGAAAATAAAATTTGAGTAGTTTTAAAACAACACTTACCCACTTAATTAATTTTCTAAAACCAAAATAAGTTTCTTTTAAATTTTTACTCTTAAACTCACTAATATTTCTCCAATGTTAATGGGTAATACAGGTTGTGTATTTAAAATTTAAGATATTTAACATAAAAATCAGGCACAATTTCTAATGATTGAACGTGAAATTGGATAATACATTTTATAATATCCATAAGTTAATTTATAGTCCAACTACATTTCTTCTGCTTTGACTTAACTAAGTTATATAGACACACTTAATAAACATCATCACTGCTTGCCTTGCAAAGTATAGCTTTAAAGAAACAAGATATATATAAATACTAAGTCAAAGGACATACTTGAATCTGTTTCTTTTGTAATTTAAAATTAAACAGACAGGCTAGACTAACAAACAGTAATTCAATATTATTTTGCAATTTTAAAATAGTTACTGGTGTTTCAGCTCCAACATGCTGACTAGACGAGCAACTGCCCAAAATATGGAATCTAAACTCATGAAAACAATTGCAGAATTGGAGAAATCAAAATTCCTTTGTGAGCAGTTGATGTCAGACAGAGATGAGAGCGAAATAGAAATTAGGAAAAACATTGAAAAAAACACACAATTAAAAAATGAGTTGTCAATTCTCTTTCAAGAACACCAAGACATTTTAAGCCAGCGTGACCAGCTACAGCATACTCTCCATGAGCTAGACAACTGTAATGCGACCTATGAAAAGGCACTAGATCGCATAAATGGCCTTGAAATAGAGCTCCGTGATGCTAATAGGAAAATTGCAAAAATGACAAAGGAACAAAAGCATCATGAAACCAAACAGCCTGAAAGTTTATTCGATGAACTTGTTGCATCACCCGGTGGATATCAAATAGATAATTCTAGCATTATAAACACAAGGATGCCAGACGAATGCCGGATGAACAACAAAAGTAGGAACAAATCAAAAAAGATTATAAAAATTAATAGATGCATAAAAAGGGCAGAAAAATCATTAAAAAATTATAATAGGTGTATTTTTAAAAATGTTGCACTAACAAAAGAAAGGAAGGATTTCATAGACTCCTTAGAAATTTATGACTCTAAACTGCAAGAGAGTAGGAAGATGTATGATCGGGACACGAAACAGTTGCAGTTAGATATAAAGAACTTGCATAATTCCCTAGACTCAATTAATAAAAAATATTTATTGGCACAGAAACAAATTGCTGAACATATATTGTCAGCAAATGAATTGATTGACCTATGCAATTATAATGAAGAAAGGTTTGACTCATTAGTAAATAAGACATGTTCAAATTGCCTTTGTGACCCTGTCACTTTGAGACCAAAATGCAATGTTAAACTCACCGACCATACATTGGCCTCACCCTCGCAGGAACTATTATTAAAAACCTCACAGAATGTAAAAAGTAGTGCTGAAATATATGGATCAATAATGTTTTGTGATGGTTTGGGAAAAGGTTTAGGTTCCCTTGTTAGTGGTAAATTAAATAAAAAATTTAAAAACTATTGCACACCAGGCAAAAAAATTAATGAAATCATAAGTAATATAAAAATCCAAGACATTATTGATGCAAAAAATGTTATTATATTGTGTGGTGACAGTCAGTTGGTAAAAAAGAGAGATATTGTCCAAAGTACTAGTGATCTGACTCAGTTACAAATGGATACTAATTGTAAATTTATTATAAGTGCATTTCCTTATGCACAAAACTTAACCTGGGAACAAAACCAGAAAATATTTAATTTAAATTTATTAATTTATAATTTGACTTGTTATAATTCTAACATTTCATTTCTTGAAATGAATAATTTTATTAAGAATTTTCAATTGACCACAGATACTATGTACCTACCATGGAGGTATAAAAATCAGACAGCTACTCTGTTAGCTTATACTTTACAAGATTCTGTTATACAGATGACTAGTTCTAATATTAATCTTATACAAAATGTTAGTACTGTTACTAATAATAATTTTTTGACTTCTCCCATTTTAAACTGAGAGGCAAGACAAAGGCCAGGCCCTTGGACCTAAACATAATACACCAAAACATCCAGGGCCTGACTGGCAAAGACCTTGATTTTGAACTGTTTTTGGAATGTCAGGATACATCTGTCATTTGTATTACTGAGCACTGGCTTAAAAGCAGTGAATTAAATTTTAACATAAATAATTTTAAATTAATAAGCTTTTTTGTACGAAAAACCGCTATTCATGGAGGATCCATGATATTTGTCAAGAACAGTTTAAAATGTAAAGATCGATTAGACATTGTAAATCTTTCTATAGAGCGTAATATTGAATTGTCATGTGTGGAATTGGAAAAATTTGTTATAGTATGTGTGTACCGGCCACCATCTGGCAACTTTTCTACCTTTGAATTGGCTATGGAAGATGTATTAAAAAAATTAAAATCCAAAAGTAAACACATTATAGTTTGTGGCGACTTTAACGTTAATCTTCTTGAAAAAACAGTGACAACCACACGCTTAATTTCATTATTTCAAAGCTTTAATTTAAGAAATCAGTTTTTAGAGCCAACCAGGATAACAGCACATAGTGCAACTTGTCTAGACAACGTATTTTCGGAATGTAACCCGTCTTTTAAGGATCTATTGAGTTGCCTACCGTCTGACCATTGCGGGTTATTAGTGTCATTTAAATATAATCAGCCGGGAGTTCCTAAGTTAATAAAATATAGACCAATAACAAATAATCGTTTGGAGTACTATCAAAACAGTATAGATAAAAAAATAGGTTCAGTCCCATTTTCGCACAGCGATCCGGGTGTTCTTTATGCTAATGTTTTTGGCTTAATTAAAAATGAGTTTAATAATGTTTTTACCCTTAAGTCTACTAAACGTTTTGAGAAGCTTCAATTTTGTGAATGGGCTACAACAGGTATATATAGGAGTAGGCGGCGACTTTATGAATTGTACAACTTAAAGAATTGCAATCATAATCCAGGTTTTATTGAATATGTTAAAAGATATTCTAAGACATTTAAAAGGGTATGTATTGCAGCAAAATCCGATTTCATAAAAAATAAAATAAAGTCGTCGGATAGTAAGATCAAAACAACGTGGAATATTATAAACCGCGAATCTGGCAGGCGTGCGCCCAAAGATGATACCTTTGTCCTTAAAGATAATGATATAACTGTAGAATGTAAAGCAGAAGTAGCTAAAATATTTGGCGACTTCTTTGCGAAAATACCAATAGAGACAACTTCAAGTCTAAATTCGTCTCCTTTAGTTGCTGTATCACTTCTTTCGGAATATGTACCAGTCTGCAATTCCATCTTTGAATTTAGATATATCACATATGTAGATATTTTAAAATCCTTTAAAGAAGTAAAAATTAAAAATACGGGTGATTTTTGGGATCTGTCCACTAAAGTAATTCAATCAATAATACATTCTATTGCCCCATACCTTGCGTTCATATTTAATGAATGTATTAATCAAGGGTCCTTTCCGGACTTAATGAAACTGAGTAAGGTTATTCCTTTACATAAATCCGGTTGCAAAGAGGACAAAAGTAACTATAGACCTATTTCAATCTTACCAGTTTTAAGTAAGGTCTTTGAAAAAATTATTCTTAATCAGTTAACATATTACTTTAATTCACAAGATCTTCTACATAAAAAGCAGTACGGTTTTAGAAAGAGCCGTTCTACGGCAGATGCTGGTGCAGCTTTAATGCAGCATATTTTTGAAGCTTGGAAGTTATCGCAGAATGCTCTAGGAGTTTTTTGTGATCTGTCTAAGGCTTTTGACTGTGTTGACCACCAGACTCTAATTCTTAAATTAAAATACTATGGTATAGGAGGCTTAGCCCAAAAGTTATTGTCATCATATCTTTGTTCACGAATTCAGACGGTAGATATTAACGGAACTAGATCACCCGGGTCGTCTGTGCGTATGGGGGTCCCTCAGGGTTCAATTTTAGGACCATTTCTCTTTTTAGTTTATATAAATGATTTGCCATTTTTTATGAGTAGGCGTTGTGAGATGGTATTATTTGCTGATGATACTTCTTTAGTATTTAATATTGATCGACATAAAAAGGACTTTAGCGATGTAAACGATGCCCTTGCAGAGCTGCTTCGTTGGTTTACTGTTAACAACTTACAGCTAAATGCTAAAAAAACGAAATGTATTAAATTCACTGTTCCAAACGTAAGGAAACTCGAAACAAATATCATTATTGACGGTCAGAAACTAGATTTAGTAGATTCTACTGTTTTCTTGGGAATAACTATAGATGAAAAACTTCAGTGGGGTCTACATATTGATACTCTTGCTGGCAAACTTAGTTCCGCAGCTTATGCTATTCGCAAAATTCGCCAATTAACAGATGTTGATACGGCAAGAATGGTATACTTTAGTTACTTTCATAGCCTAATGTCTTATGGTATTCTTATGTGGGGACTAGCAGCAGATATAGAAACAATTTTTATTTTACAGAAACGGGCTGTAAGATCTATTTACGGACTAAGCTCACGGACAACTCTTAGAGAAAAGTTTAAAGAAATAGGTATCTTGACTGTTGCCTCTCAATACATTTATAATAGTATAATATTTATAAAACGAAACATAGAAACCTATAACAGGCGCTGTGATGATCACAGTTTTAATACTAGAAATAGAAATAAATTATTAAATCCATTTTTACGCCTGCATAAAATTCGAAAATCGTTTATGGGGCAGGGTATACAATATTATAACAAAATTCCAAAAGATATTTTAGATTTGCCTTTTGAAAAGTTTAAGCAAACCGTTAAGACATCACTTACCAAGAAAGGGTATTACACGGTTAATGATTACGTTAATGACAAAAACGCTTGGATGTAACATTTACAATGATAAAAGTTGTGTTCTGCGGCCCTCTTTACAATATAACGATTACTTACATACATTGTCTATGTAATTTTATAATATTATAATTTTATTAGTTCTGTCTCCCTTTTTTTTTCAAATCTTGTGACTGCAGAACACAATTGTTTTAATATTATGTATTTTAATTGTGACTGGCGGGAGAAAAAACCAACCTTGACGATTTTCTTGCCCGTTCTTTTACGATCAAGCTCCCGCCCGCAGTGAATGGGCGCGTTAGTTTATAAGTATGACATTCATAAGAGCTCTATTGAGCCAAACTTGAATAAATGAATTTTTAATTTAATTTTTAATTTTTTTAATTTAATTTTAATTTTTAATTTTTAATTTTTAATTTAATTTAATGAAAGCTTCTTAAAACCCTAAAAAATATAGCTAAATCTCAAATCATAGACATAAAAATTACTGGTCATCAATTTACGTGATAGGTTCAGTTAAAGAAAATCTTACAGCAAGACGGGACAGACCTGCCGTCATCAAATCTGACCAGGATCCTCCCTCGTCTACCTTTACTTTGGTTTGTAAGAAGCCGGAGCTCAGTTGCAACAGAAATTAAGCTAAGATCGTTCGTTATCCTACCATATACTTAGTGACAGAATTAAAAGACCGGAGTCGGTTTAAGTACTGTTTTGATTAGTTACTCATTGTAAGTCGGACTCGAAATTCAAAGCATATAAAAGTATATGAGCATTCAGACTATCGTACCAAGAGGTCGTAAGAGAATATAACGGAAGTAGCTCTTTAGGTACGTCTAAAAGATCATTGAAATGGTAAATGCAGTCGATCGGCTTAAATTTCTAGTTACCCTTTGAAGCTTCTAACTTATTCAAACTGAAATTTAATCCTTTCTATTGTTCGCGGTTCTTCATTGAAGCTTTACTAAATAATATTATCCTCTTCATTCTAAGTTTTATTGATTAAATGATCTAAAAAGTTACTTAAATACGTTGAATGGAAGTCATTAGTGTAAAAATTCAAAGTAGCTAATTACTAAGTAGAAGAATTTTTATATATGTATTTAAAAAAGAAAATTAATACGAGTATCTTTTGATTAAGATATTGAATACACGTTATGAATTAAAATAAAATATACTTTATTGCCTTTAAGATCAGCAGGATCATTCAGATTCGTCAAATTTTTACTCACCAAATGTAAATACGTTTTTTTTAACAACAATGAAAGTGATATGAGCGGTACCATAATCAAGAAATAAAAGCAAATGTATTCTTTGTCATAATTTGTCAATGTTTGTCAGTTTATCTGTCTGTTGTGATTTTTTCTCAAGATTTGGCGATTTGTTAAAGTTGAGTTTTATGATGTATTATGTTATTATTTGATGTACTATTTAAAGGATATGTTAGGCTGGCAATATATTAATTTTAATAACACCCTATTACATGGAAGAAATCACTAAAACACCTAAGTCAAAGCCAAAGTCAAAATACTTATTGCTAAAACTATGTTGTATATTATATTGTATTATAAATGATTTCGTTTCAAACATAGGGCACAGGAAAATTAATTAAATAAATGTTCAATAATAGATTATTTAGCATATAAAAAAGGTATGACATAAATGTCAAAAAGAAATAATAATAACAATAATTTCATAAAAAAATAGTTAAAATTCAAAATTAAAATTAATTTATTCAAGTTTAGCTCAAAAGAGCTCTTATGAACGTCAAAACTTAAAAACTAGCGTTTAAAATTAATAATTATATATTTATATTCAATTCCTTAAATTACATACCTCTGTATTGAATTAAGTACTTACATAATAATATTATGCTTATTCTAATGTCGTAAACAAGAATATCATAATTCAAGCATAAGTAATAGGCTTAAATCAAAAGCAATTGGTACTTAGTATTTTGTTAGATAGATAACTCTAATCTGACGATTAAAATATCACAGCTTAGTGAATTTATATCTTATAATAAACAAATATGATATTATTATCGTTTCTTTAAATTCGTAACTTTTTAGATATTTTTATGAAATGTTAATAAAATGATATGTCTGCAAAGTATCTTTTATGAACATTACAGATAATATTTTTCTGCTTCTTTTTCTTTACCATGGAGCTACTCGTTTAAGTACAAGCCAGTATCAAGTTTTTTGCACAATTAATTGTTGTTGAAGCTGTTGAGCTTTCATCATTAAATCACAATCCGTCATATTTAAGTCAAAGGCTTCTCTCAAGTTTTAGAACTCCGGAACTGAAGCTGACCTACTGATATTTATATACATACATACAATCACGCCTGTTTCAGAGTCACGCCATTAACATTTTTGATACCACGTAATATCAAATAGGTGGCTAGCCTATTGCCGCTTACCCAGAACTTACGTTCACCAGCGCCTCGTCCGTTGATCGGTACGTGTATAACTTGCAGATGAGGTTGTCTTGGGCTCCTAAGGTATTGGTATGATCCCTATGCACCCAAGTTTAAAAAAATATAATTCTAGATAAAACCTTAACATATTTGTTTTCATCTAATTCATAACATAAATAAAAGAAATAAATATTTTCTGACAATTACACCAAATATACTTATCTTGAACTAAATTCAAGATAAGTATCAATAAGAACTTGTGATATGGATACTGAATAACGGGTGAAAATACATAAATGCTTTTTTTTGTAAATACATAGGTAATATATATAGAAAAACACTCAGACCAGTACAAATATTTATGTTTGTGCACAAAAAAATTGGTCCTGTGTGGGAATCGAACCCACGACCTCAGGATCGGGTATACTCGCCTCCACGCCATATCGGTAGTCAATTCATTATACTGAGCTTCACAGCAATTTTCTGATAACGTCAGATCATCTTACTCATCGTCTAAAATACGGTTTTCACTTAATCTTCGTCACATTGTAACTACCTATCGTTTTGATGAATCAGCATTTTATAAGAAGAAAATAATTAAGTGATCTTTTAAACAACTTGATTAACTTATTTACTTACTGTTGCAGAATATTGAAGAAAATGGTTCCAAGCCGGGGTAAAAGTCTTATCGAATTATATATTTAAGTAGTTAACGCTTATCTTTAAACAGCTGTAGAGACTTAAGCTTATTGATTCTATATACACTCGCGAGTAACCAAATCGATTCAACCGCAACCTACAATCAAACATTACTATTTTAAGTACCAGTATTTATAAATAAAAACAATACGTCATTTGAATTTATTATCGAATTATGTATTTAAGAAGTTAACGCTTATCTGTAAACAGCTGTAGAGACTTAAGCTTATTGATTCTTTATACACTCGCGAGTAACCAAATCGATTCAACCGCAACCTAATCAAACATTACTATTTTAAGTACAAGTATTTATAAATAAAAACAATACGTCATTTGAAAGCTTGAGCTTGGTTTTTCGCAAATGTAGATCAGCAAAAAGCACCCCAGGGTTGTTCTTTCATTAGGATAAGATTATCCGAATTGCGCTGACTTTGCACCCTCATATTTCCACCTGTTTCCATATTTTGAATGCCATTTAATAGGTCACATAAAAAGGGAACAGTCAAAATCATCATATTATATCATACATATTAGGTCGGGGAAAAAGTCTTTTCGCATAACGTAGGTATAAACTTATTATAAATTTTTATTGACTGTACTATTTGTGTCTGGCTGGTTTTGGTAACATTAAAAAGGTTCCATTATAAAGAAAAGAAAAAAATAAAAAAAAGTTGTTTCCCGCTATTTTTCATTTGTTTTTCTCTCCGTAAAAATGAGTGAATCTAATGAAGAAATTCGATACATTTTAAAATTTTATTATAATCATAATCATAATTCTTTATTGTTTCATTTGGTGTACACTTAGGTCTTAAAAATAATATTTTGTCCTCAAATGAACCCTGCAAGCCCTTCCTTATATTATTTATAGAAATTAAATACATTATAAATTATACAACCATAAAAATCAATAAACTATTATGTTTTTACTAATTATATTAAATGTCCAATTATATGTTTAAGAATGTAGGTATTCGTTCAGACTGTAGTAAGCATTTTGCAATAGATGTTCCTTTAGATTAATATAAAATATGGAATCTTTAGATATGCATTTAATATTTTTGGGTAACTTATTATATATTTTTATTGACATGTGCTCGGTACCCGAGCTCACTATGTGCAACTTTGTGAAAGGTGTGGCCAACTTATTACGGGGTCTTAGACCATGAGATTGAGGAATTTCGTCTTGTACTTGAGTGTATTTATCGGGGTTCTTACGGACTAATTTACATAATTCAAAAATATATAGGGATGTCAATGTAAGTATTTTTAAATATTTAAAATGTGGTCTACAACTTTCCATGTCTGTAATGTTTACAATAATGCGGATACATTTCTTTTGAAGGATTAAAAGATAAAAAAGGCAAAAATGCAACTCAAGCAGTGAAAAAAATTTGTGATGTTTATGGACCTGATGCAGTGTCAGTAAGAGTAGCACAAATTTGGTTCAAACGTTTTCAGTCCGGAAATTTTGATGTTAAAGATGCACCTCGCTCTGGTCGCCCTGTTACGAATAAAATGGACGCCATTTTTGAAAGAGTGGAGCAAGATCGGCATATTAGTAGTTACGATGTAGCTGAAGAACTGGGAATTGACCACAAAACAGTTTTGACCCATTTGAAGAAAGCTGGTTATACAAAAAAGCTCGATATTTGGGTGCCACACGAGCTCACTCAAAGAAACTTAATGAACCGTGTACTCATTTGCGATTCATTATTGAGACGTAATGAAACCGAGCCGTTTTTGAAGAGATTGATAACTGGCGATGAAAAGTGGATCACGTACGACAAGAACGTGCGAAAAAGGTCGTGGTCGAAAGTTGGCCAGGCTTCACAGACTGTGGCCAAACCTTTTTTTTTTTTTTTTTTTTTATTATCGTCTGTAAAAAAATGCTGCTTGCGCACTGTCTCCCGGCCAAAAGGGGGAGACCGGGAGGGGGTGTGGGGCTCACTGCGGCCGACACGACCACCGCAGTCCTACCCACTAAAAAACTTCAGACGACGCCCACCGCTGTTGAAAAGGGGCGAGGCACCAGTGCCCGGGTTTGTAGCTTCTGGAACCCCGCCCGCGGCCAACGTCCCCCGGATCAGAACCGGGGAGACCTCCTCAGGAAGGCGCAATTTGCAGCGCCCCCCCTACCTCCTTGTGCGGCCATGGCGTAACTGGCCGACTTCGGGGGGGGGTCTATGGCGAGACGGAAGGGGCCCCCTGCCCCCGCCGCCTAAGACCCCCCGGGCGCTGCCTGACGGGCCCTCCTGGCCCGCCCGCTGCGCCAACGGCGTAGCCGGAGAGAGAGCGGATCCCGCTCCCTCTCCCGCTCCGCGGCCTCCTTCTGCGACATCACCACTTCGCAGAAGGAGGCCATCGCCTCCCACGCCGTCTCGCTGTCGACCATCTTTTGCATGATGGTCGGCAGCGAGAGAGCCACTCCACCCAGGGCCGCGGCTAACGTCGACCGCGGCCCCGCCCACGCAGGGCACGCCACCAAAGTGTGCTGCGCATCATCCATCGCGCAGTCACAGTGGTGGCAACACCGGGTCGACTCCCCCCCGGCGACGTCGCACAGATACTTCCCAAAGCACCCGTGCCCGGAAAGTACCTGTGTGAGCCGGAAAGTCATCGACCCCCACCGACGGCCGACCCATCGCTCCAAGATGGGCCCGACCGCCTCGAGGATACGGCGCCTCGATCCTTCGGCACGTAGTTCGGCGCTCCTGTGTAGCTGCCGCCGCCATGCGCCCAGAGCCTGTGTCTGAGCGTCTCGACGCCACCGCACCACTGTGTCCGGTGTGGGGCGGAGACCCTGGCTCCGGGATTGCGCGCCGCGCCAGTAGACCGCCGAGAGAACCTCGGCGTCGAGGTCCCATGGCAGGGACCCGGCGAGCGCGCATGCCACCTCATGGGAGATGGTGCGATACCCCCTAACGACACGGGTCGCCATGACCCTCTGCGACTGCTGCAGGATCTGTCGATGGCGACCCGATATGGAGCTCGCCCAAATTGGGGCTCCATACAGGGCTATGGACCGCACCACTCCCGTGTAAAGGCGGCGGCAACTGCCGCCACTCCCTCCGAGATTGGGGAGCAGGCGAGATAGAGCTCCCGCCGTGCTCACCAACCTCGGGCCTAGGTGCCGAAGGTGCGCTTCGAAGTCCCATCTGCTGTCGAGAAGGACGCCGAGATACTTCAGCGTGTTCTCGACAGGGATGGGAGTTCCTCCTACCACGATACTAGGGCCTGGAGGCGGCCGCCTCCGGGGACCATGGAAAATAATGGCCCCGGATTTATGCAGTGCCACCTCGAGCCCCAGCCGCCGTATCCTCTCGACCACCGCCGCGACGCCGACAGTGGCCAACACTCTCGCATCCCGGGGGTCAGAACCCCGGGATGTTACGAGGGTGTCGTCGGCGTAACAGATCACGTCCACGCCGTGCAAGTTCACACAGCGCAGAACGTAATCATATCCGATGTTCCACAGGAGTGGTCCCAGGACAGACCCCTGTGGAACACCGCACACCATACGCCGACGACAGCCTCCTCCGCCCATCGTTGGGAAGACTACCGCTCTCTCCGACAGGTAGCTCCCCAACAACCGCCGCAGATATGGAGGCACCCCGTGATATCGGAGCGCCTCCATAATCGTTGACCAGGGCAGGGTGTTGAAGGCGTTCGCGATATCGAGCGACACCGCAATCAACACCCCACCCCGGGAAACCGCCCTCTCCGACAGGTCCTGCAAGCGGCCGATCGCGTCAATCGTCGATCGGCCGCGGCGGAACCCGAACTGGTGGTCGGACAGATCTGGTCCGACCTCCTCCAGGTGCTCGACGAGGCGGTTGGTGATGACACGCTCCAGGAGCTTGCCCGCCTCGTCGAGCAGCACGATGGGCCGATAACCAGAAGGGTCATCGGCCGGACGTCCCTCTTTGGGAAGGAGTACCAAGCGGCCCTCCTTCCAGCGCCGCGGAAAAACCCCATCCCGCAGACACCTAGCAAAGAGGGAGGTCACGCGGGAAAGAAAAGGCGCTTCCTCCCCGCTCAAAACCAGGTCCCACGCCCTCGTCGGAATGCCGTCGGGACCTGGGGCCGTGCTCTTGCCCCTCAGGCGTAGCACGGCCCTTCCTACTTCCTCCTCGGTGAGCTCGGGCACATCCTCAGTGCCCGAGTCACGGGTGACATCTGGCGCCGCCATAGTGGGAGGCACGAAGTCGGTTCCCCTGTCTGGAAACAGTGCCTCAACCACCCTACCGAGTACCGCCGGTTCGAGACTGCTGGAGACGGGAGGGGTCCACGCTCGGAGCTTTTGCCGTACTATTTTGTACGGCCTGCCCCATGGATCCGCCTCAACGGCCTCCAGCAGCTCGTCCCACGCTGCGGCTTTGGACCGGCTAATGGCCCCGCGAAGGGCCCTCACCGCCTCTCTATAGGCGGCGTAGAGCCGATCCAACTCGGCGTCGTCGCGGATTCTCCTTCCGCGACACCTCTGATAGCGGCGCCGCTCCACCGCACAGGTTCGGCGGAGCTGGGCGATCTCCGGCGACCACCAGTAGACCTGGGATCTGCGCGGGGGGGCGCGAACACGGGGCATGGCCACGTCACAAATACGCGCCATGGCCGCGCACACCCTCGCAGCCTCCCCCTCCACGTCCACCAGCGGTGGCTCCCGTGGCCACGCCTCGACCAGGGCTGCCTCCCGCAGCAAAGACCTGTCGAGGCGCTTGATCGCCCATCGCGGGCCGTCCAATCGCGGCTCTCCAACACCTCCGCTGGGCGCTGGCACCGATGTGGAGACACTGAATCTGATATAGCGATGATCAGACAATGTCTCCACATCCTCCAGCACCCTCCAATCGTGGACACGATGCGCGAGAGAGGGCGCCGCAAACGAGATGTCGATAACAGACCCCCCGTTGCGGCGCACGCACGTGTCCACCGAACCGCGATTGAGGATGGACAGCCCACACTCTGTCACCCATTCCTCCAAGGCCGTCCCCCTCCCGTCAGTCGTCCGGGAGCCCCACGCCGTGGATTTGGCGTTGGGGTCCCCCATCACAATGACGGGGAGAGAAGAGCCTTGGGTTACTGCGCCCAACCTGACCAAAAACCGCTCGAACTCGACGAGGGGGCGATTGGGGGAGAAATAGACCCCCACAACCACCACCCCGCCGACCCGAGCGGCTACGAAACCTCCCCCTCTCCCGACGAGGACGAGAGGGGGAGTGCCCGCCGCCATACGCTGAATGATGGCCACTGAGCCGTCCGCGTCGCAGACCCAGTCGGAACGGACCGGGACGCGGTAGGGCTCAGCGGCCACTGCCAGACCGACCTGCCACTCCGCCATGGCCTGAAGAAGAAGATCCTGGGCCGCGGCGGAGTGGTTAAGGTTCGCCTGTAGAAGGTTGAGCTGGAGAGCCATAAATTAGTGGGTCTCCATGTCAACCTCCTCCGGCCGATCCGTGGCGGCGGTAGGGCCCGATGGCAGCACGCCTTTGCCGGGGCCCTTCTTTTTGGCCTTGGGGGACCGGGCGCATGCCTTACCCCCAGGGCGATGGTCGGCCACCCTCCCAGCCTCCTCACAGAGGGGACAGTGGGGGGGGGCAGAGCATTCACGGGCTCTGTGCCCTGGTCGAGCGCAGCGGAAACAGTTTCCGCTGCGGTCGACCGAAGACTTGCACTGGGCCCCGATATGGCCCAGCGCAAAACACCTGAAGCATCGGCCGGGGCGAGATTCCAAAAGGGTCGTCCCGGCCGATACCCAGCCCACCAACAGCCGCCCGCTGGCGACCTTTTTCGCGACCGCCACGGGGCAGGAGACCACAATGGCCCCCAGCCCCGCAGAGGCAGCCCTCCCTATTTCCCCCGGCCTGATAAGGTCGGGAGCGCAGCCACCGACTGCCGCCACCGCCGACACCACCTCCTCCTTGGAAACAGAGTCGTCCAGGCCCGAGACGCGGATGTCTGCCCGCATCACTGGCCTGGAGACCCTGACGTCCTCCGGCTCGTAAATTGCGCGGAGGCGCTCCGCGAGCCGATCGGCCTTTTCGTCCCGGGCCTCTCCTGTCAACTCTAGGACCCGGGCCCCCGTCACCGCCTTGCGGAACCGCACCGAGGCAATGCCGAGGTCGGCAAGGCGTATCTTCGCCTTGGCCTCGGCGATCACCGCCTCGTAGGTGCGGCCTCGCTCCACTGCGCCCGGCAGCAGCGTCATCACGACTGCTGCGGATGATGGCGGGCGCAGCGCCTTCTTTTTGGCGGGGGCTGTTGCCGATCGGCCCGGCTGTGGTGCCGGCCTGGCAGGAGCAGCGCTCCGCGACCCTTTGGCCTGCGCCGCCACTCTCCCTTTGGGGCGGCGCGAGACCACAGTGGTCCAGGTCTCCCGCTCCTGGCCACCCGACTGGGACGGGGTGGCAACGGGAGCCGCTGGACGAACCTCCGATGAAGAGGAAGGAACAGCCGGTGCAGACGCCGAAACAGGCACCGGCTGCTTCTTCCCCTTTCCCTTCCCCTTCCCCTTCTTGCTAGGGGGAGGAGGAAGCTGCGCTGGGGCCACGATAGGGGCCGAAGAAGGGCCCGGCTGTGGCGAAAGTGCCACCCGGTCGGCCCGAAGCGGGGGACGCACCGACTTCTCGGGCAGCAGGCGGCCAGACACCTCCAGGCCCTCAATGCGCGCATCCAAGACCTTCATGAGGCGCGCATTGACCTCGCGCGCGAGCCTCTCCTCCACCTGCGCCAGGTCCATAGGCGCTGACCTTTCCACTCTCCGCACCTCCTCGCGGAGAGAGGAGACCTCCCTTAATACCTCCGCATGCTGCGCCAGGAGGCGGGCGTTCTCCTGCCTCAGGGCCTTGTCGCTGGCCCTGAGGCGCTCCAGCTCCTGCCGCAGCATGCTGTCCTCCGACGTAAGGGTACGGGCCGACCAGGCCTGGAGGCACTCCCTACCGACTTCCACGGCGGTCTTGAACCCGCCGTGGAAGGTCCCTTTCAGGGCCGATGACTTGCCCGCCATCTCTTCCACGGCGGCCAGGATCTGAGACATCCTGTCCGCCAGAGTGGAGGCAGAGACGGTGGCAGCCGGCTCCCAGGCCGCCGCCGTCGCCTTAAATGTCATCGCGCAGTCCTCCCTACCAACGCGAGAGGGGCTCCGCTTCGCCTCTCGACGGGCCAGCACCCGGTCGACGCTCAGCGCCCTCCTGGCCGCGCCGAGACCGGCCGTAAGGCCGTATGAAGAAACGCGGCCACGGGATCGGCCGCGCTTCGTCGACGCTCTGACGTCGTCCGGGGCCAGGTCGGCCTCGCTGGCCGATCTCGCCTCGGGGGACCTCTTCCTTTTTTGGCGAAGGCAGTGGGGCTGAACCCCAGACGAACTGCCTTCGTCAAACTCCATCTCTGGCGTCTCCGACGCTTCCGCGGGGCCCACAGTATCCATGGTCCCCGCCGAACCGTCGGAGAGAATCTCCTCCGGCGCCGGCGTCGAGACGAACCTGCCACGCTCGTCCCTCGGCGGGCCCGGCCCTCCACCGCCCCTAAGGCGTAAAACTTCCCTTCGTGCAGAAACATCATAATCAATAAGATTGCAGTGGTTGTCGGAGCGGGAATCAGCAGCCTGCTGACCCCCGAAGCAGTTTGTGCCCCCTCCGTATACTACGGGGCAGACACCCGCCGAAGCGGGTGTGCAGGATTCCCCCTTTCGGGGACCTGCCCGGAGAATCTTTTCCAAAGTGGCTTTAGGCATGATCAAAAACTCCATCTCTTTTTTCGGGGGTGAGCTCCCCCGCACGCTAGCGACTGGACTCCCTCCAGCCATGCATCCCTTCGGCACGATCCGCTCACCTTGGGATTGGGGTAATTTATTATAGTGGTATTCTTCCACGCGGCACCGCTCTCAGTGAGCGGCACCTCCGGTCCGCAGACTGCGGATTACGGATTGCCCGACGGGGAGTCAAGAGACCCCCCCGACAGCCACTGGGATGTGACTGCCGGACTCGCCGCGCCGCAGGCCTTGCAGGCCTGCCACCCACCGCCGCATGAAAGCGGCCACTGCCCTCGAAAGGGCGAAACAAAAGGCGCCAAAACGCCTCGCCTCCACTCGGGAAAATGGGCTGCATCCCCTGCCACCTCAGATGAGCTGAGGCGTGCTGGGAGCAGCCGACACCCTACGCCGTGTGACAACGGCACCACTGGGCCGCTTTCCAGCCGCGAAATGCGACCGGGGGTGCGCCCCAAAAAACCCACCAGTTTTGGTCCGCGCCGGACTTACATTACTTAAAAGCCGGTACCACAATGTGTGGCATGCCCCTATCCGCCACCTGGGGACGCGCCCGATGGGAGTCTGGCAACTCCACACGGGAGACTGTGGCCAAACCTGGCCTAACACGAAATAAGGTGATGCTGTGTGTATGGTGGGATTGGAAGGGCGTTGTTTATTATGAGCTTTTACCGCCCGGCAAATCCATCGATTCTGATCTTTACTGCCAGCAACTGATGAGATTAAAGGAAGCAGTCGAGAGAAAACGGCCGGAATTGATCAACAGGAAGGGTGTGGTCTTTCATCACGATAACGCTAGACCACACACATCTTTAGCCACTCAGCAAAAATTAAGAGAGTTCGACTGGGAGGTCCTAGTGCATCCACCATATAGCCCTGACCTTGCGCCTTCAGATTTTCACCTGTTTCGGTCTCTGCAGAATTCTTTAGGTTCTGTAAGGTTGACCTCAAGAGAGGACTGCCAAAACTATTTGTCCCGTTTTTTTGATCAGAAGTCCCAAAGTTTCTACAGTAACGGGATAATGTCTCTGCCCACAAAATGGCAGAAAGTTATTCAACAAAACGGTACATATATATTGTAAATAAATGTAAATAAACTTTAAAAAAAATGTCTTGACTTTTCATACAAAAATACGAAAAGACTTTTTCCCCAACCTATTATATACATACATTTACGACCGTTTCCCCGAAGGGGTAGGCAGAGGCATATTATACGCCCACACTTCGCCAATTATATAGTTGGTCCCACGTAATAGGTATCGAGCCTATTGCTGCTTATCGGGCACTGTTATATTCGCCAGAGCCTCGTCCGTTAATCGGCAGGTGCACCACTTGCAGGTGGGGTTGGCTTAGGCTCCTTAGGTCATGGTAGGATCCCTATAAACATCTTGGTAGGATCCCTTTACACCTTGGAACGATCCCAAGGTATATCATATCATATCTATTTATATTTTTTTGATATAAATGTCACAATTTTGGATCACAGTCCTAAATTTTTTACAACAAAGAGATCACATTACTATTTTCAAAGTGGCAACAATTGTGATAAGTAATCATACAAAACAGGATTCCTAACAAAATTTTCAATTATACTTTAATACTAATACCCTTAGTGTCAACTCTGACCCTGAGTTAGTGCTTAACTTAGTTTTCTTAGTAACGAAATAATGAACGAGTTTAATTGTTAAACCACATATGAGTATTTAAATTAGAAACGGTATTTTATCGTCATTACGACCACATAACACAAATGACACATACTTTTTATTTACTTTTTTTTCCGTCCCAATTGGCAATTTAAAATTTGCCAGTGTCATGTGGCACATACTTAATAAAACACATAGCAGCCATTAAAGCATTAATTTAATTTCAAAGTTGCTAATGAGTTTACCTATGGACGTTTTGAAAAATTACTTTTAAAATGTTAATATAATCTCAGCCCTTAATGCCTCCTCTCCCAAACTGAGTTGAGCGGGATTCAGATCAGTTCGTTGAGGCGAGCAAACAGGGTAATTGGCGGAGGCAATAGTGTGATATCCTGTTGAGAGAATATTTCAACCCATCATATGGGGCCTCTAACTTGGCATAGCTACCACATATAGTGATAACCGGGACTTACTAATAAATGTGCCATTTGAAGTATATTAAATCCATCAAACATCCAACGAATGATATGATGCAGCTATGAAATATATTTCTTTCTATTTGCTTTTTCGTTTTAAATGGCAAAGGAAGTTAAGCTTAGGATAGGCAGCTCAGAGTAGCTTAGGTAAACTAGGTAGCTAGCTTAAATGTGAGCAAGCTAAGGGTAAGGCAGTTTACCTCCTTTGTTACATTCAGGTTTCTGTTTTTATCTGCATGTTTATATTGAATATCTTAAAAATTATGAACAAAAAATATAAACTACTTTCTTCCTCACCTCCTTTATTCATCCGGCTTGTTCACATTAAAATGTTTTAAACATTTGTCTAAAATATACTTATTAAAAGAAGCCACCATTATGAATTGCTGACGGTTGATTTCCATTTGAAATAATAGATATCTCGTTGGTAAATGATCATATCCTAGCATTATCCCGGTTGCCGTATGCTTAAGTTTAGGGCCCAGGGTCTGCTCACTGGTTTAACCAGATTTGGCTAAATTTCAGTTATTACTTATGGCGACTGCCGTCGTACCTCCGCAGCGTATAGGAAAACAATCATGCAATATCTCATTGGTAAAATATAACAATTCAAGTCCAAGTCGGCATGAGGCACATATATTTAAAACATCTTCTGACTGAACACCAATAAAAAATCTCTTTACGATCTGCAACATAATAAAATGAAGTAGGTACCTTAGTACAGTAATTTAATAACTTAATGTGGTTGAATGTATTATCATCATCATCATCATCACAGCCCATTAACGTCCCACTACTGAGCACGAGCCTCCTCTCACATATCAAGGTGTGAGGGTATTGGGTCATACTCCACCACGCTGACCAGTCCATTCCAGTGCGGAATATATTATGGCTGTAAATATTATAGAGAAATCTTTTAAACCTAATATAGGCATGAAAATTTTTTGACTGATTTGTTATAATAATCATAGCCTAGCTGATGGTAAGCAGTTGATGCAGTTATCAAAAATAAGAGCACTTCAAATATCATACATAGAATAAACACGGCGATGCATCCTGCATTAAAATACTTACTACTGATTTAATAAGCTCACACGACAATTAATAAATGTAAGGGATTTATAAATAAGGGAAAATAAATGCACCCACACTTTATATTCCTAATTGAATCTAGAATAAATAGTCTGAGTATATTTTGGGAAATAATCTGTTCTCCATTAATTAACTGATCAAAACAAAAAGTGAATTAAATTTAAATTTAAAATTCCTTTGCTCAAATAAAACATTAGGGAAAGCGCTAAATCAAATCTAGATCTGTTCGCAAAATCATACAGATCTGCCTGCCTAAAAGGAAATTGAAAGACTGATAAATGCAATATGAAGAGAGTAGCTCTAACATTCACTATTAAAAAGCGCTGCAAACCAATTGAGCTATGTCAGAGAATCAGCTCATATCCATGAAGCGATCAGGCTAAAATCAAACCTAAACTGAAGACAAAAGGGCTAACAATTGAACGAGTTGTTGGAATCGAGTTCCAATGAACGTCCTAACCCTCGTTTATTGAACGTGCGTCCATCTGTATCAGGATGGCATAGGGCGGCAGTGTTGATACAGTGAAATGAGGCTAGTAGAATTCCGAGGTAAGTTCATATTCATATGGTAGAGTAATGTATAGATTGTTTCTGAACCAACTCCTTTTTTTTATGTTTTGAAAGCTTGTATAAATTCCAATATAAAACACCTACATAGATTAAAATATAATTGTCAAGAGAATTCGTAGCCGCCAGTGATTTCCTTTCCTTTTTTTATCGCTTGCTTCGTGCCTCGGAAAGCACGTTAAGCCGCTGTCATAAACATCTATAACAGTCGTTATTAGGAAGTCAGTGCCTTCTAACATTCTGACTGCTGGTTTTACTATATATATTCATAATTTGAGGGTACCAAAAAAACTCTTTAGGGATGACTGATAAAATAATTACAAAAAGATAACACAAAAATACCTAGATTACTTTTTACAGAACCCTTTTACATATGTTAACTAAAGTAACTATACGACGAATGTCGCATGTTTTTTGTAAGCACACTTATTATGAAAAACATTCATTACAATAGTTATCTTTATTTTGTAAACAACTCATATAATACCTAGATGAATTTACGAGGGCTGCACTAAAAGTATCTTAAATGGAATATTTCCACTGTTCCTATCATATTAAAATCTGTTTAATTGAAAACTACTTGGTTTTAAATATCGAATACAATTTATTTATTACAAAAAATATGTCTAGCCAAAAACTAGCAAAGCTGGTATTACGAGTACTATAAAACGGATAAATTTTATCCGTTTTATGTATTTTGTGACAGGTCCAAGCATATTTATTGTCACAGTAAATAAATAAATAAATATGTTCTGACTATTACACCAATTATTTTAGTTCCATGATGAGTATCAGTAAGAACTTGTGTTATGGATAGCAAATAACGGGTAAACATACATCAAGATAAATACACCCAGAGCAGAACAAATATTCATGTTTATGCACACAAAAATTTGTCCAGTGTAGGAATCGAACCCACGACCTCATGCCTCCGCGTCATATCGGTAGACGTAAAGAAAAAACAATAAGCTGTTGTTTGCTTTGGATTCGCACGAATTTGACTTATTTTATTATATTATTGTACTGCCTGGAGGACAAAGCTTGATGCGTTTTCTCCCATTTGCTCTCTACTCAAGCTCTAGCCAGCACTGACTGAGAGCATTAGTTTTTAGATGGACGTTCATCTTAAAAACTTACATTATTAGCTTTATTAGGTAAATTTTGAATCAAGTAATTACTTTGACTACAACAAATGAACACGTTATATTTAATATACTTACATTTTATTTTGTACATACATGCTTCTGATATTTCGGAAAGATTTGAATGAAAAGACTTACTATTCTCATTTAACTATGGTATCGCTTAATGACAACGGTCTCCAATACAGGATCGAGGTCACCATTAAGTGTCGCACTGGACTTGGCATCAGTTAATTGAGCGGTTATCATATGGAACGAAGTCCAGGGCCTGTCGATTGAAATAAACTTGGTGCCCGACATTAGGAATGCAGCTCAGAGCCCAATCCGAAATGTGACCCATCTAAATTTACTTAGGTGTGCTCAATCTCCAAGTTTATGATTGGATTGGACACCGTTCCCAACTGCCTGACTCGTACAGATAGTATACGGTATATATCTATATCTCCTAACCTAAGGTTTATATTTATAAGTGAATAAAATTTTATGAAACTCAATTATATGGACATATTTTTGGGTTGAACATATTAAGTAATAATTAATATATATATATATACTAAATAATATATTCTAATCAATACACACTAGAAGTCTAATCAATACACACAGAATATTCATAAATGTGCGGCCTTAAAAAATTCTAACAGCAGGACGCCATACACCTGCCTCCGCCAATTCGCACTAGGTCAGTGTGGTGGAGTATGACCCAATACCCTCGCACCTTGATATGTGAGAGGAGACTCTTGCTCAGTAGTGGGATGTTAATGAGCTGAGATAATGATGTTATTAAAAAAACTAATCTAGTTCGTTTCTCACATCACCCAAATCATAATTATACTACCCCAGATAGTACAATTGTATCCATTGGATACGTATGAAGCACCAAACCACAAATCCAATCGCTACCAACAGCTCTCTAAATTAGTCCCCAATTTTCACGGACATTATTGCGCTTTCATGTGGCATCGATATTAAAGTATATTAAATTGTTTTATGTTATCGGCTCATCAGTCAACGTGTTGTTTGAACTAAAATAAACAATTTGAAAAGCCCTCATCGCGTGTCAGGTTATTGAAATTGATTGTCTCACCACAGACGAGTAGGTTGAACAACACTTGGTGGTAAAAGATTGGGTTGTTTATGAAAACATTTGTCTACAATTAACAATTCAAAGAGACTACTTAGTTTAAGTGGGCAATTTTACTGTCGGATAATAAACTATCAAATTGTTTAGACTCTTTTAAATAAGAAAAATAGATCGCATTATAAATATCTTCTTTTTAATAGTAATAAAACATATTGAGTCTATCAAATCAAATATCTCTGGTGTCACTTACATAGTCATCAACACCAATACGTAATAATGCTAAAAATCGTCAACGCCCAAGCCTTCTCTTAAACTAAGATGGATTAGATTGGAGGCAATTCCCCCCGAACAGGTCTCTTGGCGTGGTGGGGGGGCTGAGTACCTCCCGGAGGCCGACGACTCTGGGTGCCCTTAGTACTGACTACCGGGGGGGAAACTAAGAGGGACCTGTGGAGGGCGCAGCGGGCGGGTAAGGAGGATCCGCTCAGCGGCGCCTGCTGTCTAACCATGGACCCTCCGGGAAGTCGGCCACATACGCTATGGTCGCACGGGGAGGTAGGAGGGGCGCGTCCACTGCGCCCCTCTGAGGAGGTCCTCCCGGTTTTGGTTCGGGGGACGTTGGCCGCAGGCGGGGTGTCAGAAGCTGCAACCCAGGTACTGGCCCCCGCCTCTTTCTCAACAAGCGGCGGGCGTCGTCGGAAGATTTTTAGTAGGTATTACCGCTGGCAGTCGTGTCTGCCAGTGGTGAGTCCCACACCCCCTTTCGGTCCCCCTTTGGCCGGAAGGTAGTGCGTAAATGCATTTTGTTACCGACGTAAAACAAAAAAAAAAAAAAAGATTGGAGGCAATTGCATGCCGTGTATGATGCGCCCTGCTTATAGAACTTTAAGCCGCTTAGGAAGGCAACATAGTGATAACTATGGACTTAACGTAGCCGTGGAGATACGAATTTTTTTGATTTTAAATCTGTGACGATCACTTATGGATTGACCTGTAAAGCTTCTGATAGTTTCTGGTGCCACAAGAGAAATTGGGGAGTATTAATATGCCAACGTCTAATGGGGGAATGGGGAAAAGAAAGTGTCCTCCTCAGTTTCCAGGGAAAGAAATTCAGATACCACTAGAGCATGCCCATCAGTAAAGGCAGAGTGAATGTGCATTTTAACCTACCAAGCCAACACACAAAGTTACACAAAAAAATAAAGAATATTTAGTAACAAGTCCGATAAAACAATAC
Organism: Musotima nitidalis; assembly: GCA_949126915.1. Taxonomy (NCBI): domain Eukaryota; kingdom Metazoa; phylum Arthropoda; class Insecta; order Lepidoptera; family Crambidae; genus Musotima; species Musotima nitidalis. The sequence continues at coordinate 8,089,984 of OX421414.1, forward strand.
TTGATTTCTACTTTAAAAACATGTCCACTGGTGGCAAAACTGCCCTCTTATGAGAGACTTTATGAGAGTAGAGAGAAAGAGACTTTAAAAGAAAAGAAGACAAAACTCTTTTCAGCAATATTAACATAATTACCGATAAACATAGTACACATGAGCAAACGCGTTTCGCTCATCTCTATTTTAAGGGAACGTAACGACCCGACGCATAACTCCACCACCGCACATACGAGGGCGGCTCTGAAAATATAGGGAATCAAAGAACTGCACAATATTACTATTTAAAAATGTATTTATTGCTGTTTAAAGTACTCTCCGCGAAGTTTGACACATTTTTCCATACGATGGAATCAATCGTTGAAGCAACCATTCCATTCGGAATTAGGGGGCTCCAAAATGGCCGGTCTATAGGCGTCCACAGCTTTTTTAGGTGATAAAAATCTCTGACCACGCAATTTATTCTTTATTTTCGGGAATGTATAGAAATCATTAGGGCTTAGGTCGGGGCTGTACGGCGGATGGTCTAATAATACTATATTTTCTGTGTGAGAACTCGCATTGTCGTGATGGAGGATGATGCGGCGATTGCAGTTCTCTTTACGGAGTTCAGAAACGACCTGTGGCAAACAAATGCTAGCATGAACATGAACATGAATGTTTCTGCATGAACCGTACTTTGTCCCTCAAGAGGAAAAGTCGCAACATGGCCGGTTTTGGAGAAAACGTGGCCACTTTTTTTTTGGCAGACTCCATGAGTTAACAATTTTTGTTGGCTTTAACTCATTGTCGAATACCCAAACTCGTAACTGATGTTTTGTTTCGGGTTCATATGCGTATCTAGGATTCTTTACCAGATACGATGTTGTATACAGCATTTGAGGATCCTGCGTGGAATCTTTCGAGAGTTCTGACGCATCAAGTAACGCGAGCCGCTTTTTGCTCTTCACAGAGCGAATTCGGTATCCATAGGGAAATCTACTTTTTTACACCTATTGTTCATGCAGTATTAATTGTATTTGACTCATGTTAATATCTAAAGTGTTCAGAATTTCTCTTCCTCAATCAGCTTACGCATAGCATCAACGTTTTCTTGGGTGAGTGCAGTTTTTGGACGACCTTGACGGGGATCATCACTGAGCTTGACACGTCCACGTTGAAATTCAGCAAACCAGCGATAAATTGTTGTTTTGGATGGGGCTTCATCACCAAATGCAGAAATCATCCGGTCAGTACACTGTTTTTGTGTTAAACCACTTCGAAAGTCATAATAGAATAATCATCGCTATTGAATTTTCTCGAGACCGTTGATTTTTCTCAACGACTAAACAAGTTTGACAAGACCTTGTGACAAGACCGAGATTCTTTTTTTAAATAAATAAACGGTATTCGATACTTAAAACCAAGTAGTTTTCAATTAAACAGACTTTAATATGACAGGAACAGTGGAAATATTCCATTCCTGATACTTTTAGTGCAGCCCTCGTATAAGTGAGCGTGACATACTCAAGCTGCAGGATAAAAGGATTTTAGTAAAAATATCATTAAAATACAAAAATTAATGAAATGTGCTGCAAATGATAATACAGTCCATCTGATGATAAGTGGTTACTCAGGCTATGGACTTTTGTAACACCTGTATCATCATCCGTGTGTTGTCTATTTTTAAGTGGATTAGTAGGCAGATAATTAAATTAGTATTTGCATAACTCATTGTTTGCCGACTGACCTATTTCTGATAGGAATAATTGAATATTTAGTTAAGTAAATGTTGACACTCGTTTGTAAAATCCAGTAATTACTTGATGGTTGAATTCTGAAAAAAACAGTTTAATGAATTCTATTTCGAGGCTATAATTAGCGAATGAGCAATTTTCATACTTTATTTATACTATTGTATTTTTTCGTTATAAGAAAATTGAACGTAAATTGTATAATAGAATGTGACCTAAAAAACTGTTTAATTGATTTTTCTGAATTGTTTATATTTCTGGAGTTTAAAGGCTGGTTTGCACCATCGCGTTCCTATTAACCGTTATACACACGGTTACATAGTAAATGTAAGATTTATTATGATTTACATTATAGTAAATGTAAGATTGTACAACCAACCTTATGTGTTGTCGGCGCCTTGCCGAAGTTAGCCTTAAACCTTTGACATAAGACACAGTTAATCTCACATTAGTGTTAGATCTCTCTTTCCATTGTATTTTTAAAAGTAACGAGAGAAAAAATATGCCACAAGAAGTCCACTGTTAAACATAGGAAACCGTAACTGATAAACTGACGTCAATCATCGATCTATCGATCCTCTACGTTTGCTAGTTTTCGGTAGCCATTTAAAGCTTTTATACTGACTGACATATCATCTGTCGTAATGTCAGTCACACTAGATTTTCTACGGATTTTTGATTCTATCAAGTACGGACACTCTGAGCTATAAACATTTCAAGCTGGCCGACTTTAAGCTTTCATATCAGGTCCATGGACATGATATGTGTCTCCGAATCGTGAATAGGCTCGCCACCTATTACGTGGGACTATATAATTCGCGAAGTGTGGGCGTATAATATGCCTCTGCCTTCTCCTTCGGGGAAACAGGCGTAATTTCAGGTACGAATGTAATAAATTAAATTAAATGTAAAAAACATGTATGTATGTATGTAATCGTAAGTCGTCATTGTCAACACACACTTTGTCTTTGACTTTTGTCTTGAAACATTAAGGTATTTTTACTAAAATTACAACGGCTTTTGAAATGGTACTGAGTTCCACGTATTCATTCATATTCCATGTATTGCGCAAAGCGGAACGTCTCTTTCTTAAAGACAGTTACGACATATTACACTTCTTATTGTATTGTGCTTAGCTATACTGATACCTAGTACATTTCGTTTCGATCTTTTTTTAAGCAAATTTACTAGTAGTAATCTTAGCTAAAACCTTTTTTTGCATACTAAAAAACATATGGAAAATACTGCTTGATCAAACTAAGTTATTTGGCACCTTGCAATTAAAAATTACTTGTATGTACACCGTAAAATCTAATAAAATATTGGAAATAATCTACCAATCGTCGTATTGTCTCGTTTATGAACTAAATTAATGGTTTCTAAATAATCAAAATTAATGATTTAGATCCACTCTTGAACATCACACACAGCGCTTCCAGATAAGGCAGAGCTTATCCTATAAGTAGGTACTAGAAAACATAAAAACATATATAAACACAAAACTATTTAAAAAAGTACATATCTATACTACATGCCAAATTAAGACAAATATTCGTTTCAATGTACACAAATATTTGTCCTGTTTAGGAATGAAACCCATGATCTAAAGAGCGAAATACAAGTCCTTATTCTACGCCTTATCAGTCGTCAGAAAATAAATAAATATTAACTTAAACGACGCAAACAAGCCTGTTCGCTTTCGTTAAAAATCTATTGATCAATCGACTTCACAAAGGCCGGCTTTGTCCCCAATAAAGTGAAGCTGAACATGACAAGTGCTATTCGTTTTTCATTTTTCACATAATGACGCCTTGGGCACAAAGCCGTTTTATGCCCGTCACAATGGAATTGTGCTCTTTCATCAACTAAACGTTTATGGTGTCCCGTCAGCTGTTGAAGCCAAAATTGAGACAACCGTCACTAAGTGCTTTTGTCTACACCCAGTGCTTATATCGCACTTTTTTTTATAACTGCGCTTAACTTAGAACAGACATACGCAGTTTAATCAAAGAAAATGTATACCTCTTTCAAATTTCAATTCTAAATATTTATTTCATAAACTATTCTATAGCACTTGAAAACCTAAAATCATGATGCACTGATCTCGGTATTTGTTTATTAAGGCAAGGGTCATTTGGAGCTATATTAATTGAAAGATATGCAATTCCAGCTTAAACATGATAAAACCTTAGCTATATTAAGCCTAACTGTATAAATAATTGAAAAAAGTTTCTAACAACGAGCCGTGATCGTAATAATAATCTTGAAAAATATTACTTTATTCCCGGCGTCCGCACTTTTCAAATAAATTACAATTTTGTTCTCAACCGAGTGAGATAAATCACGAGTCACATAGATTATACTGAATGTCACTCAGTAATTTTTTATCCGTAAAATCTTTCTTAAACTCCTTAACATCCCTCGTTAAGCTAAGATACGCTTTTTTAATACTTAATGAGAAAACCGTTTTCAGATGTTTTTTTATAAAGACGCATAAATAACCCCTTTATTTTGCATTTATACTGATTTATAGACCAACATTTTATATTTGACAAAAGTATTTAAAAAAAATTGCACCAATAGGTCGAAATTCAGTTTAAACAAAATGAAAAGAGATGGCATACCTTTGTCGATTTTAAAATAGCAACACCAAATCGAAATACATGGCAGAGGACGGTCTCTTATTTCATGGACCGATCTAGGCAAGGCGGCGGGAAGCCGGTGTATCTAGTAGGCGGCTTAAGATTGTCGACGCAAAAATAGATTAAGGAGGCCTAAGTGCGGAGTGTAGGTGTACTGACCTCCACGCTTTACCAGCCGTCATTATATCTTTAATATATATCGGTGGCAACATAAATCATTTTCACAATATCAGTATACAAGCCCCTAAGGTCAGCGCCTTGAGGGGGAGCTAAGTGGGCTGAAAATGGTTATAACGGCTCTTCTGTGTTCGCAATGCAAGCACATTTGTAGGTACTAAAAGAATGACGGATGGCTTAGGGCTCATATGGAGCCAACGACAACGGTACGAGGTCTAAAGAATAAAATAAAATGCGAACCTAAAGCCTCATCATAGTCGCTCAAACCTAAGTCAAATTGCTGGTTGCCTTATATATTACATAATTCATAATTCATTTATTCATTGTTTCATGCGGTTATAAAGATGTTTACATAAAATTATCCGACACATGAACCCTGAAAGGGCACTACAATAATGGCAAATACACATAATAGCATAAATTTATATAATTGTCAACATTAAATTTTATAAGTCGGCCGAACACAAAAGATGTCAATTAGTTATTACGTTAATCATATGTTAAGAAGTTTTAAAAATTATGTCAACACCGAAGTAAATAAAAAAATAAATAAAAATCGTAACAAAGTAAGTCAAGACAAGTTCCATATGAAAATCAATATTGTTCAGGTTATTCATTGAAAAACTCTTGCAATGAGTAATAACATTTTGATATTAAAAAACTTTTAATTTTTCTATTAAATTGAGAGTCTTTGAGTTCGTTTCTTATATCAATTGGGATTCTATTAAATATTTTAATGGACATATAGTATGTGCCTGAGTTGCACATTTTTAGAGTGTAAGAAGGTAGTGCAAGTCTGTCTTTGTAACGCAAGCTGTAGTCACGAGAATATTGCGATTTTGCTTTTGGGTATAAAAAACTATATTTTCTAACAAATTTACATATTTCGAATATGTAGAGAGATGCAAGGGTTAATATATCTTGTTCTTTAAAGTGTGCTCTACAACTTTCCATATTATTTATATTAACCAAGATTCTAATACACTTTTTTTGCAAAATAAAAAGATCATTAACATCCGCGCTATTGCCCCACAAAATTATACCGTAACTTAACCAAGCGTGAGCGTAGGCGTAGTAAGCGGTAGTCGCGGTTTTTATGTCAGTTGTCTTTTTAAGTTCATATAGAGCATACGTGAATTTTGATAATTTGCTAGATATTTTATTAATATGAGCTTTCCATTTTATATTAGAGTCTACTTCTATGCCCAACAGAGAAAAAGAGTCGACACATTCAACAATATTACCGTCATATGAGAAATCAATCTGTAATGGAGCTTTTTGATGCGGTCTGAACTGTACTAATCTTGTTTTAGAAAAGTTTAATTGAAGATTGTGGTCATCTAGCCAAGCTAAGACAGCATGCAGTGTGCTTTTTAACTGACCATCTAAATCATCGCTTGTTTGGCAGGAAAAAATTAATGATACGTCATCAGCATACAATATAGCTTTACTCTTAATACTTTTTGGAAGGTCATTAATGTATATTAAGAATAAGATGCAACCAAGCACACTTCCCTGTGGAATTGAGCCCTGCGACACTGCCTTCTGGGAGCGCACATTTATATGAGTCGAATTTGATGTGTTATAATTATCAATTTCTACTAGCTGTTCACGGTTCTTTAAGTATGTAGAAAACCACCTATGAGCAACACCCCTAACCCCTACTCCATATAACTTATCAAGAAGGATCTTGTGTGAAACTCTATCGTAAGCTTTGCTCATGTCGAGCATTAAAGCTACCGCATATTTACGCTTATTCAATATATCCAATATTTCGCGAGTGAAAGAAAAAACAGCATAGGTTGTCGATCGGTTCTTACGAAAGCCGTATTGATTTTGGTCATATATATTATATTTCTCGCAAAATGAATTAAGGCGAGTAGCCATTATCATTTCAAAGACCTTTGCAAAGGTAGGCAACAGGGCTATAGGCCGAAATTGACTAGGGTCGTAGGCATTAGCTTTTTTTGGGATTGGTTTGATTATTGAAATCTTTAATAAGTCCGGAAAAATACCTTCGTCAAACGACTGATTGATGAGATCCGTTAGCGGCGTTACTAGCTCTTCTTGGCAGAATTTTATAAGAGTCGGTGGTAGTTCGTCGACTCCAAAACTAGTTTTATTTTTAAGTTGTTTGATTGTATTTTTAATTTCACTTTTATCAACTGGCCTCACAAACAATGTATTGGGAGTAAACGTAATAACAGGCCGGCCTTTGCACACCCTACCTTTATCGTTTGCTCCGACAGTTTTAAAAAAATTGTTTAAAGTTTCGGCAACTAAACAAGGCGTCTCTATATTTTTATTGTCATATTTAAGTGTTATGTTTTTTCTTATTTTTTTAATCGATTTATTAGTTCTCTCTCTTACTATTTGCCACATTAATTTTGTTTTATTAGTAGCTCTTTTCATTTTATTTATGTAGTATATCCTTTTTGAATGGATTACTGTTTTTTTAAGTGTTTTTTCATATTTTTTGTAATATTTATGTAATATGTTGTTATTTGTTTGTGAAATAAGTAATTTTAAGAGACGTTTATTTTTGCAACTGTTTTTTTTATTCCATTAGTTAGCCAGGTTCTATATTTACTATTGGTATTAATGAATTTTCTCGGTATAGTACGGTCAAGAATTTTTTGTAGATGATCATGGAATGCTCTATAATTCTGATTAGCGTTTTGGGTCGATTTGATAATATCGGACCAAACTGTAGTTTTTAATTCTAATTTAAATAGTTTCATATGCCTAACATTAAAAATGCGTTTTCTTGCAAATATGTTGTTTTTAATTTTTGCATTATCTCCTGTAAGCATTGTAAATAAAACACCCTTATGATCTGAGAAACCGTACTCATTTATGTCGACTTGGAAATTAGAGTCTTCAAAATTGGTCAATATTATATCTAGACATGTTGAGCTTTTATTAGTTATTCTAGTTGGTTTGTTGACGTTTTGTTTGAAATTATAGCTTAAACATACCTCAAGTAGGGCCCTTGATTGTTTAGTATTTTTTAAAACGTCGACATTAAAATCGCCCCCAATTATCACATTTTTCTTATAATACTTTTGTCTTATAATCTGCAAGAGTTTCTCAAAATTTATATTAAAAAAATCAATGTCCCTACTACTATTAGGCCAATACAAAGTTATTAAAATAATATGTAATTCTACTATTTCTATCGCACATAACTCAAATACATATTCAACAGCTAAATTATTGATGTCATTACATTCTATAAACTCAACATGTTCCTTAAGCAGAATAGCTACACCACCGCCCTCATGATGGGCTCTACAAAAGTGACTAGCAGTCTTGTATCCCTCTGCATGTAATAATTCAATTTTGTTTGTCGTTATCCAAGTTTCAGTCAAGCAAATTGCTAATAAGTTAAGCTCTTCTATGAGCGCCTCCAAGAGGTGTAATTTGTTTTTAATACTACGCACATTTTGAAATAATATGGGAAATCGGTTTATTGAGGAAATACTAACGAAAGGACTGATCGTTCTGAATGCCCGTTTGCGTATTATTTTGAGAGTTTCTTATGTGATCTCTCTGATCAGACATTGTTCGTCTTTTACCTACTATTGATTCATCTCGAAATGACTTTCTCGCTTCATAATTGAAAGCTCGATTCGTTTTTGACCTTATACGTTTGTCTCTTATCTGCTTTCGTTTCTCTAACCCCTTTTCATCTAAATATTCAGAAATCCAAAGGCCAGTGTTTTTAAAGAAAAACGAATTTGACAGTAAATATCTAGTCATTCGCTTGCTTATAAGTTCAATGGACAAGGGCCTCCGAGAACCCCTTCGCCCTACTCGTACAAAATCCTCGATGTATCCCGATAAGTCAACATTACATATATCAAAAAACAATTGAACAAGTCGATTATGCAGTTCGTTTTCATTTTCTTGTCTGTATTCATTAAGTCCATAGAGAACTATTTTCTTGCTATGGTCTTCATTAAATCCGTATTGTTCTCTATTTTTTTTAATTTGCGTATTATCAGAGCTATTTCTTATACAACTATTACTATTCTCTTGAAACTGCGTTGACCCAAGATTTGAATGGACATTTCCTTCAGAATTCATGAATTCAGTTAATTGCTGTTTTATTTTTGTTATGTTCGTTTCTAGGTCGTTGATGCGTTTTCCATTATTTGTCGACATGTCTCGTGTAACCCTATGTTCATTCTTAATGCATTCTAGAGATTCAGAAAATACATTAATTTGTGTTTCTAATGTTAAACATTTATTGTTCAGGCAGATAATGGTTGCTTTCAGTGATTTAACTGTAACATTAAGGTCTTGTAATTGGGATTTTTGGTTTTTCAGTTGTTCAGTTGCTTGTAACTTGAATGAACGCAGCTCTGCGAGTATGAGTTTGCTTAAATTATCTGTGGAGGTATTTTCTATAAAAGTATCTCCAATTAATGAGGCCTGGGAATTATCCGATCTTAAGGACTCCTCACCATCAAAACAAACAGGTTTTCTCCTCCTTGTAATATTTTGACTCGAGGAATCTAGTATATCGGTGCATGAATTATCTAAATCTATGTCAGCATGCCCTGGTATGTTATATCTCACAGGGGTGTTACTGTTGTCTGATTTTGGTTTCTTAGATTGACAGAGAGGACATTTCCAGGAACTTTTGTGTTCAGTTGTCATGGTATTATAAAACCTTTTTTCAGACACATTGGCGCATTCTAGGTCATATCTCTTCACGCATTCCACACACTCTAAAAATCTCCTATCTAATATGGGTTGTAAACAACCGGCGCATGCTGAAGCCATCTCGCTAGACACGAAGGCTTAAAAAAAAAACTACTTCGTAAAAAATATTTCCTGCACGTAATGTTCCAAGCTCCAAAACAATAAAAAAAAATTACAATTTGTTTAGTACGAGGGTCCCGCGTAGGCTCGAACTGGGTGCATGCTGTCAATATTGGTGCCGGTCAAAACCGTAGCGCCACTTCAGAGGTAACATTTACGTTGAAATTACTGTACTATAAAGTGTGATAGTTTAACAGATTCTTGTTATCAACAGAGGGTATACGGGGTTTACTTTCACTTCACCAAACTAATCATAAAGTACTCACTGGTAGGTGTATTCATAACTTGATATCAAAAACACATTCTTTTCACATAAAATCACTTTCCTTCTTCCCTTTCTTATGTTAACTATAACCTATAAGTAGATTTTAGCTAAAGCAGGCTCTTATCTTCATAGAACATTCAAAGAAGTGCTCTGATTTGGTCGTGTACCAGTCTCCAACGTCAAATGATAAATTTATTTCTTGACTTCTAATGAATGTTCCTGCAAACACTGTGATATGATAATCAACTAAGCTGGAGCTAATCTATATACTAATATTTATCAAATTATCGACTTTAGAATTTTTAATTATAAAGAGTTTACGGATGCGATCTTATCGTGTCGGCGGTGGCGCCATCTCATCTCATCATATCACAATAGCTTTAGAGATTTCAAAACTTGTTCATGTTCTAAGTCATAATTGTATTTTAGCAAATAAATATTTGATTTTGACTTTTAGAAAATTTCGATAACTGCTACATATTTAGTCATAGGTTAAAAAAGACACGGGAGAATTTTATATTTAATATCACAATCGGTCGGTCACCCATTCAACAACAGGATTCTGTAAAAGCTGCTTTACTACTATGATAGTTATTGATCTTAGATATAGCGCACCCTTATTTCGAAAACGTTACTAAACGAAATTTTCACGAAAGTAATCTAATAACCCTATCTTTTTAATTCGATGAAAACTACAAATAAATCAAACAAATAAATCAACTTGGCAGCAAATCACGTAAGAAGCGAGTTATATCAAATGTTACTCGTACACACAAACGGTCACCCATCGACAGGACATTTAAGCTCACCGAAAGATACTTGAAAAATATGACAGCACCTCCCATTTAGCCACTCGGCGCCACGGGCGACTCAATTTAATTATCATAACATTCCAAAAGGTTGAAATTAAAACGCAAAAACCTCTCTTGGCACTGAAATATAGTAAGTAATAAAAACGTCACATCTTCAGATAGGTGTAGAAAGGCTGACTCGACTCGATGTAAGACATAACTAGTACTCAAGAGGCTTGCCAAATTGCTCTGAAAAATGGACAGAGAAAAAGCTTGATTAGCTACAGAGAAAATTCCGCTACGAATTTTCAAACGATTTATAGCTGCTGGTTTACTATAAGGAAGTTGGAAAACAGAAACGTATAGAACTATTAGTCATAATTGAATACCTATTTCATATCAGGAAATCTTTACCTGTTAGGTAACTTGATAACTACATTTGCTCAGTGTTAACAAAATGTTTTGTTCTTTAACAAGCGTTACAACATAACACAAATTAAATTGGCAAGAAACTAATATAACACGGGTAAACCCTGTGGAAGAACGGGCTTTTTTTTTGTTTTTCGTCGGTAACAAAATGCACGCAAAACGCACTGACTCCCGGCCAAAGGGGGACCGAGAGAGGTGTGTGGGACTCACCACCGGCAGACACGACCGCCAGCAGTAATACCCACTAAAAATCTTCCGACTACGCCCGCCGCTTGTTGAGAAAGAGGCGGGGGGGCAGTACCTGGGTTGCAGCTCTGACACCCCGCCCGCGGCCAACGTCCCCCGGACCAAAACCGGGAGGACCTCCTCAGAGAGACGCAGTAGACGCGGCCCTCCTATTACCTTGTGCGATCATAGCGTGCGTGGCCGACGTCTCGGAGGGTCCACGGTTAGACAGCAGGACCCCCCTGCCCCCGCTGCCTAGGACCCTCCTGGCGCTGCTTGATGGGCCTTCCTGGCCCGTCCGCTGCGCCCCCCACAGGTCCCTCATGGTTTCCCCCCCGGTAGTCAGTACAGAGTCGCTAATCTCTGGGTGTTACCTTTTCCCTGGCGCCCCCTGCGCCTTACCGGAAGGTACTCAGCCCCCCCACCACGACAAGGTGGAGACCAGTCAGGGGAAAGACCAAAGGAACCCAAGCCAACCATACCTGCAAGTGTTGCGCTTGGCGATCAACACCTCGCTCTGGCGAACACAAAAGTTCCCGGTAAGCGGCAATAGACTCGCAACCTGTTACGTGAGACCAAAAATGTTATGAGCGAAATATGGGCGTATAATATGCCTGTTGGATAGATTTGGGGAAACCAGCGTGATAATATGTATGTATGTATAAATAATAAGTCAGCATTCGCATTCAGTAGCAGGCGGCACGATCAACTTCATTAATAAAAATCGAATCTATGATGGACCAGTACCAGTAATAAGCTTAAATTAAAAACTATTGGATCTTTTTTTCTAGAGATTTATGGAAACGGTTTCAATACGTTGATTACGTACGCTGTTTACTTGAAGTATTTAACAAATTGCCGAGTTAAATTTTTACAATGTAGACTAGACGATATTATATATAAAAATATTTAACGTGTACAAGGAAGATGAAATACTCCTTTGTCTTTTAACGTCTTGAAGTATTTAAAGTTTGAGGACATAAGATATATATAACTCTTGAAATACGCTTAGGCAAAATTTACACAAACGTTTTGAAATGAATTTTGCCAGTTATACTTATCTTCTATTGTTAAGCATTTCCGCTGCAATACTAAACGTATACAAATTATAAAATAATCAATTGAACAAGCACGTCTCATTAGCACTTAAAATGAGAAACACACCATACCTTTGCTATCGCTTACGTAGCAGTTACACTTTTTTTGTGAGAGCATGCCAGTGTGTAATTTAATAATGACAGTCATTACCCTGTAATTTTTTTTTTGAGCAAGCGATGTTGGCCCTTTGTTCTTGCTAGAGATACTAAATAGGAAAAAAATCCTTGAAGCTATGTAAGTCAAAAAACATATTAATTTTCATAGATAAAATGGTTAGGATAATAGGCACATTCCAAGTAGAGGAAGTATAATGCATTTTAGATGGATGACATGTTTATTATAAAGTCCACCGTGCTCTGCTTACTTTGCGGCTAGATGGCACTCTGTGAGATGTCTGACGATATTTATTTGTTTACATTATTTCAAGACAATACAGAAATCACTGGAGAACAGAAAGAAGGAGTTCATTGAAAAAAAAGATCCAAATGAGATTTACGACTTTTATTTACTCAATAGCAGTACGTTTAAGTATACGGGCTAAAATAACCAGAAGAAAATGTTGGCTTTCCGCCATCGCCGTTGAACTTCGTACCGAATACCGATACAGGGAAATACATAGTTTCGGCCACATTGGGCTGTTTATGTTTCTATTTTGGTCTCTTGGCACATTTTGCTTGTTTTAGATGCAGCTTTGCATCTTCAATACGCGCATGACACAAAAAATAAGTGCATCGATTCGTCATCGGACTCAATAAACCGACAACTGAAGGGGCGTTAAGGTTTTTCAATGGCGACCCAGAACCAGTAAACGTAGAATAATGGAAGATTAAGAAAGGCCTTGCATCCGAAGAACCGATAATCTATCTGGCGACGAAAAGCCAGTGGAAACAGACGGCTCAAGTTTGACGTGATAAGCAGTTAGAGAGGCCTATGATCATCAGTGGACTTATTGCGGTTGAGATGTTGGTGTTGGCAATTTGAAGTATTGCCATCTTTATCTTTACGAACACTAGAAATTGTATGCCTACATCTCCCGTATTTAATACACAATATATATTCTTAAAAATTCTTATGCATTTTATTTTATTACGGATATACAATAAGGTCATGTTGGACTTCAATAATATCAATTAAATCTATTCTAAATTGTACCCTACTAAAAGGTTGGTAAGGCGGTGCTCCGATAAACATGAATTGTAGGCAAAATAAAACTTCTTACCTACCTAAAACTGGTATACTACAAGGATAACGTAGTTGTCTGTTAATATAAAACAAAATAAAACTTAAAACTGATTTGCTTGTTACAACAATTCAATGTCGTCTGAGTAGTAAAGAAAAACCTGAATCCTTTCGCTCAGTTTCAGACTCTTCATGCAAATTAATATGAGAGATATTCGGGCTTCGGTCTACCAATAGCTAAGATGATTTATTCCCTCTATGTCGAGTCTCGTTATGTCGAGACGAAAACCTTGTCTCGCTTCTATTACCTTTATGTCAAGTTTAGTTTTCTGTCCCGCTTCTATTCCCTTTATGTCGAGTTTCTTTACCACGCTTTCACTACCTTTATTTCGAGTTAAATAATATCATATTTTAGAAGTACAGTCGTGTCTAATGATTTCGAATAAATTTTTAGACAAAAAAGATTTTTATTACAGCTTCATATTGTGCGATCAGTTTTGTGACTATAAGCAGATGAGGTGAAGGAGAATAGAAGTCCAGGTATTGTTCCCATCGGAGCCACTCCCAATTTCTCATCGAAAATATCCCGCAAAAAATAATTTAAATAGAACTAATTTCAATATTTTTAAACCATTCGATCTCGATTCGATTCTTATAACATGTTAAATGATTGCAAAAATGCATTGCAGTCTATGAATCTGTTCTTTGTTGATAGAACATTATTTTCAATTGCCCGACTATGAAATCATATATTTACCATACATGCCGACATTGGTAGTATCGCAGACAAAACCGTAATAGTGCCGATCATTTTTGTGCTCTTACCTGATAATTATATCAAACGACCTATGTGCGTATGTTTGAAATGATAATTTATAACTTTCCAGAATTCCAACCAAAAATGTTTTTTAAAATGCAGCAATAAACGCTATTGAAGAAGATTTTCCATTAGTTCATATAAACTGATATTTTTTCCACTTCCATAAGGCGTTGTGGAAAAAAGGAAAATAGACCGGGATGTTACCGGTGGAAAAAAATATATTACGATGTGAGCAGCCACAGCCCAAAAATTTCATCACAGAAGCATGGGTATTATTATAAGAAAATGCACCTGAAGGCAATGAAGCCAAACCATTTGATGAATACGTAACATCGCAGTGGATTAACAAAAAAATATTGATTTGTTTTTTGTTACAACGAACGCCACAGGACCACAAACCCAGTAGGGGGATGGCATAACGCTTAATAAAAAGCTTTGGTAAAAGACCTCCGCTACATACTCTCATTAGCACACATAGAGATGAGGCTATAGATGCTAGGTTTAAAATAGAGCAGATAATTATCTACAAATTGAAAAAAAAGTAAATCAATATACTTGAAAAGTAGATCAGTGATCTGATTCTTTTTAAACTTTACTAATTTTGCCAAGATATTTATTACTTTAATTAGTATGTTGTACATAAATCTGAAGCTAAGTACTATTTTTAAATGGTTTTAATAATATCATGTTACAATCTAGCAGCATGAGAGAACTTTTCTCTAGTTATTATTACAAATGTCGTTATTTCTTTTATAAGTGTTACTGATATGATACTTCAGTCATTAAGCAGTGCAGAACTATTGAAATGCACTGCCTTCTTCGCCTTGGTCAATAATAATAATGATATAATAATAATAAGTTGAGCAATTTAAAGGATTTGCGAGACCTCTTCTATTATTTTTATGTATCTACTACAACCATCTATGTGCCAGCGATCTAGCTTTTGAATAAAATGTTATCATAAATTTTGATTCAATCCAATTTTAATGCATAATTTTGTCAAATCATTATTCAAATTCTTGATTCTCGATGGTTTAAATTAAATACCTAATTGAAATTCCATAGGATCAGTAGATTAAACATGAAATCAACGAATAAGCCTGGCTAATCTGCGAATGAAAATAACAATAATTCCACAAGGAGCATTTTAGATAGTTGCAAAGATAAAAATATCAAAATAAGAAAAGATCGTCAAGATAAAATTTAAACATTTGCAGAAATATTAGAAACGCTGAACACTTAACATGAGTGATATGTGTAATTTAATTAAATCAAATTAATTTGCGACTAAGTTACAATGTACCTGCTATGTTAATCATGATGATAACTGATAACAACTTTATGTAAATGGTTTCGTCTAAAAGGAAATGGCTAGTTGTACAACTTTATTACAAGATCTTGTGGAGCTTCTGGAGTCAAATCCTAAGGGTTTTTCATGTTTTGTAAGCTAAGTTGGAAATTAGAAAAATAAGGCTCAATTGGCCTAATATATCGATACTCTTGATTTTCATTCAATGATGCATTCGTTTTCAGATTAAGAATCAAAAACTGTACCAATTTAAATGTAAAAATAAATAAAAGATTACATACCATTCCTTCGTTGATTTCTAATATTGTTATAAGAAGATAAAAAACAATAACATTAATCCTACAACCCTTTGGATGTTCTTTTATCACGCAAAAATTGCTTATCAAATTTGGATGATAGAATCGACGTGAGATAGTTACGAGCTAGGAAGAGATTATAGAATAGAACAGTATGTATATATTTTACTAAATCTTTTCTTTCAACGCGTCGGAGCCTTCTTATCACTAGAAAATTCCTATTAATAAAGGAATTTCATAGAATCTGGTGGATTATTATTTTTGATTCTAAAATGGATATAAAATGTACGTCGCACGAGCTACAATTATAATGTTGGTATGTTAGTTGCGTCAATTTATTTACGTACGTACTTACTATACACGTATGGAAGAAGGTGATACGTCAACGTGAATAAACTTGCTTACAGAGCTAGTTGTTCCTTGGCCTTGGCAGACAATACTATTTCTTACTGAATGTAATATGTATATTTATTTAGTATCTACACTTTTAATAATGTACTCGATCTTATTGTAAATAATACAAAAGTAACTGTTTGTTAGTTATGTTTTCTCGCTATATCTTTTTGTCTAACTGCGATAAATTTTTGGTATGGAAATATAAAAGGAGCTTACAGAATGACATAGGGGAAAGAATGTACAGACTTGGGAAATATTTTTGCTTGATGGCGTGACGTTAAAGGTTATTTGCACCTCGCTATTACTGAGTCTATTGTTATAGCTTTTATTAATATATAGGTACAATATTAGGCGCACTAAACCAATATTTTCGCAGTAGTGTTGTAGTGATTTTTCTTGTTTTCTCGTCGAGTCGTCCGCCATCTCGTTTTGTTTTCCAGTATTAATGTATTGAAAATATATAAAAAATTAACCGCAACGAGCGGAACTTTGTCTGCGTGGTTTATTTCGAGAATATCTGCCTATCTGCTGATAACATTTTACTAGCTATCTTTCCCTTATAGTTAATTTGTGAAGATTAAAAATATCGACATTTTACTTCTTTTTCTGTTGGGTAAAAGAAGGATTAAGATAGCAAAAAGAATAGGAAAAATTCGTGGATAAAATAAATTGTATTTGTCTAACAATAATATACTGGCTATAAGTGTAAAATAATTATAAGTTTGACCATTTTTTATAATAATCCTGGAAAATAATATACTAATTACTTGCAACAGTTGTAACCTATTAATCTCATATCATTACTACGGTAAATAAAAATCACGTCAGAAATCAGGTGATATTTTTATTTATGAATTACCTACATTAATCTATTATTAATGTTTTGACTAATACGATTATCGTTATCAATCTTACAACCCACACAGATAGGCACTAAGGCTTGTCATTTTCTTATCAATGATTTGATTAGATGGAATGAAATGTTTTTATTGCAAAAATATAGGTTTAAAATGTTTTTTGACTTACTTATGTTAAAATTGAATTGCATTGTTGTCGTACACAATATTCGAAGCGAATGATTCATGTTTATTTCTTGGAATAAATCTGAATTTTATATATTATGTTATGGTATCACGTAGGTAACAATAACTGAACAAGTCGGAACGAATAAGCTTATTCATTTTTATTAGTTTTACTCCGTCACGTCTTTTAGAAAACAATACTTACTGTCAGATGCAGGAACAACACGCAGCTGATATTTGCTGTTGGAAGCAGAAACTCCAAATAATTTGACGTTTAAAACACATAAAAATATACACCACCACATTATGACACTAAATTTGGGGGCTGTCATTGGACAGCCCACCAAAAAACGAAAGATAGTCCTCTGTAACTTTCGATTTTGGCGTAATCACTAAACTGTAACACTGTTATTTATACCAAATTGTAGTCTTTTATATGATGTCACGTATATAAAACTGTCGATTTTGTGCGATTGTCTACAAGACGTCACTGACGAATACACTGAGGGGTAATATTTTGGTGATTACAAGTCGCGATGATCGTTTTGAGGTTATTTTTACGTTCACTAGTGCGAGAGCGACAGCATAATGTCGTACGAGACGGACAGACAGGTGCGAGGCCGCGGAGTGGCGCAGCTCCGCCGATAGATGGCGGGGTCAGCGCACGCGTGACGTCAGCTTAGTTTCGGCGACCGCACCGTGGCGCTGCGACGTTGATTCTAGCTGGAAATTTTTACAACGCATCGCACGGACGATATAACGTAAGGGGACACTCACATCACACGCCGATTTGTGTCGAATAAATAGCGAGCTTTTCAAAATAATGGGTGCACAGTTACGTTTATGACGCAGGCTTATATCAATATATTTAAGCTTTCGTGATGAGATATTACACAAAGATGCTAAACTTTTTGGCTACATTACCTACATTTAGAGAAATGTCCATTCGTATTGCGTAACTGATATCTTTTATTCCACATAATATTTTATTATATCTGTAAAGTACAAGTAAGATCGTTAAATATGAAAACATAATCTGACCAATCTGAAAATAAAGAAGACATTTGATATTTCAATATATAGATCTGTGAAATTTTAACAAACATATTATTATGAAATATGCTTCTTACCCACCCAACATAGAAGTTGCAAAAGTAAATTAAGAACTAAAAAATATCATTAAAATTATATATACCGATTATTTTAAATATTAGTACAAACTGATAGTGTTGTCGACTTTACCTAGCCTTACTACCTAGCACATACTTTTTAGTTAAAATATAATTATATAATATAAATAATAACATGTGTATATAGGGATCCTACCTAGACCTAAGGAGCTCAAGCCAACCTCACCTGCATGTGGTGCACCTGCCGATCCACGGACAAGGCTCTGGCAAACATAACAGTGCCCGGTAAGCGGCAATAGGCTCTCCAGTCTCTCCACCTATTACGTGGGACCAACTATGTAATTGGCGAAGTGTGGGCGTATAGTATGCCTCTGCCTAACAGGCGTGATATTATGTATGTATGTATGTCATAATAACATAATTGACAGATAGATAGCTATGCTATAAACAAAGCAGTCAAGCAAGACAAGAGAAAAATATTGTTTGAAAAGTATATTAAAATTAACACATAGTATTTTTAAATTTATGCAGTCCCCTTATAGTAGAAGGAGCAGATAGATATTCTTGTCGACGCATATTCCTTTGTAAACTTACCCTTACGAGGTACTAGCAATGCGCGCGCATCTTGACAGCTAGCGGCATTTGGTGTGAAGACGCCTGCCGGGGGCGTGGCGCAGTCGTTACGCACATCCACGCAACGGGAGATAACAGAACAGCCGACCAAGTGAAGTAGACCCCTTAGATTTACAACGGAAACAGACGAGAATACTCTCCGCAAATGCGCCGTTTTGTACATGAATAGAACGAGTCACGGGTATAAAGTCAAGACCCCAATTTTTTTATATGGAGCTCTGAGCAGTTTTGGGAATTAACACAGGATTTCTGTAAATTTGTTATATCGAAACAGAAGTGACTTATATATATAGGCACTTATTTCGTTACTATTTGTAGTACATTAATGAAGTATTATAATAAATAAACAGCTAATAATTAATTCTAAGTATGTTGACTAAAAGTGAATCCGTTACAAAAAAAAATCTTAGCTTTTTTTAGTTTAGCATAATGGTGGTATTCTGAAAGTATGTAGCGTGATCCTATTTTGTAGCTAGTGATGATGACTTTGTCTTTAAAAAAAATCTATTTTTAAGTTTGATTTGGGCTCGGGTGGAGCAAATACACATATCAAGAAACATCTTTCTTTTTTTTCTTTATTTTAAATAATGGCTTCGTGCGTCTACTAGCCCATTAAGCCATTTCAAGTAAGTGATAATAATATATAATTCATAGTAGATGAGAATGAGTGGTGATAAAGATGATAAATGGTAAATGAGATACCCTCCCATAAGCCCCTTGAGTCCTCAGTAAAGATGTGGGACTATACTGAGATCTCACATGGACTCCTTGAGAGAAAATTTTAAAAGTGATGTTGCACTGTTTTGTTTGATTTAGCAACACTCATGTATGTTCACAAATTAATTAATTAATAATCCACCGTTATTACACATTAATGTTCGAAATATCACAAATTTTAGAGAATAAAACAAAACTGCAGACATGACACTTCACTTTCCCGCCAAGAAGTCCCTCGTCAAGTTTGTTCACCTGCCAGTATAGATTGAAATCATGAAAAGGGTGGTGGCTGCATAATATTGAGATTATGCAGCCATCAAAACATGTTAGAATCAAGAGTTTAAAAGCATTCT
This sequence comes from Musotima nitidalis, assembly GCA_949126915.1. Classification (NCBI taxonomy): domain Eukaryota; kingdom Metazoa; phylum Arthropoda; class Insecta; order Lepidoptera; family Crambidae; genus Musotima; species Musotima nitidalis. The sequence continues at coordinate 8,110,023 of OX421414.1, forward strand.
TCGTTTTCGTCTGAAATGATGCAATTAAGTAAGTGGCTAATTCAGCTTATTTCAATGTATTCATATCTCGTTTGTCATTCAAATAATGGACTTTTTTCTAATATTGTTTTGCTTAAATTAAAAAATGCTCAAAAATGCCATCCCGAATCGACATTTTATAAAACGACTAAATGGATTTCAGTTGGTCAAAAATAATAGATTTTGTCAAATAGTATTTTTAATATAGTGGCGTTAATAAAAGCGTGCTGATTTTACCAAAGCATTTCCAAAATAAAATTTGATGGCTAGATTATGAAAAAAAAAAGTAAATGCAGCTACAATTAATATGAATAAAGGACCTAACCGACTGGCTGGCTGACTTTTGTAATCTCTGCTATACTTATGTGATCATGTTTGACCAACTCTATTCTCCGAGTTGGTAAATAAACTAATAATAAACTAACAATAAATAAATAAAACAATTTGAAAAAAGGATTAAGAAAGTAATACTTTTAATATGTTCTAAAAAAGTCATCTTGGATTGGTCTTAAGAAAAAATCTTAACAGAAATGTATACCGATGTTTTCCAGTTGGTCACTGGATCGAATTACTACAGTTTGATTTAATGAACTTTCGATGATGTAACTGCTTTACTGTTATCGCATTGCAATTGCTGTGCTTGATAGTAAACTAGGACATTTGGTTTAATTGTTTTCAATGTCAAGTTCATAATGATAACACACAACTTACCACAATTATGTTATCAAAAAGCAATATATTTGACTGGCGTAGATAAATAATACAATTTACATTCATAATTAATGTTTTTTTTTGTTTTTGTTGCTGCCATACAGTACATAATAATTCTTCTTGTAATAAGAAACTTATATAAATAATTTCGTATTTTACTCGTCATAACGACCATATAAAAAAGCAGTCGATGCAGCCCAAAAAAGTCGTCAGGGTTGAATTTTACTTCTGCAACCACTCGTGTGTCTGTCTGTCAAAGATATAAAATGGGGCAAGTTTTAAGTGTCATCAAAATGAAAGAGGTTGTAGTGAATTTCTGTTATATTTGTTTCCGAAGCTAGAGAGTAGGTATAACTTAATATTTTGAAAAAAATAACACAAAAATTTGTTTTTTAGATTACGGCAATAATATCATATTCATTATTGTCCCTCAATATCAACTTACATTAGCAGATAACATCTTACAAAACCTTCTTCACACGAATTCAACTTGCAATTGTCCCGTTTTTCATATGAAGTTTTTATTTCATTTTGAACTGTTTTTAGGTGCTCAAAGAGAGACAATTTTCATCATTTCACTAGAATATTTCAGTAAAAGCGTCCAGTTAGCGAAGCTAAATTAGGAAAACGCGATTGTTCGTCATTTTTTACCCTCATTCATCGGAGTTTCGGTTTAAATAATGGCATTAGAGGAAAAAGGGAACAAAGGAATAAATAACTAGAAAGAAATATTCATAACGAATTGCGGCAAAGGAATGCTAATTTAATACTTTACTTATTTGATTGCTTTCAATTCGTTTAATTTTTTCTCTTTGTTATCCAATAGACCTTTCTAAATTTGTGACTTAATTTTATTTACTTCAAATTAATATTTCATTGTACTTTGTATAATTTTTTTTAAATTATACAACATATTATTTCGAAGCAATAATACAGAAACATATTTTAAAGCTGAGAATTTTAATAAATAATTGTGTTTTGTATTGACAATACTTATTGTTGTATTGATAAGAATAACCCGTATTTTTTATTCACCACCACCACTGACCACTTATTATAACTGATTTGCAGAGCCCTGCCCTCGTCAGACACATCAGTCACTACCCAAGACATCAGTTTTTCTTGTCTCATATATACCCCGCGAGAATTCCTTGCAATCCTATTTGGCAGTAAAATAATCTATTATATCTAGGATATAATGATATTCCGACGATGACGGAACCTTTCGATGACATCATTTAGAATAATTTGTGGTTTGCTTATATATTATATACTTTACTACGCGGATCCAGTGCGGAATTTCCGATGCAGCTTTGTCGCGTTCTGTAGTCAGAACTTATTAAGCCGGTCATCAGGGCTCCTAACTTAGCTTAACGATTACCACATACAGTGATAACTAAGACCAATGTGTTTTGGAAAGTATGGAAACGCTCGATATTAAATGCCACTTAAAGGGTCACATATCCAAGGACTGATAATCATATTCAATGTTAACCAGATTTAACCAGACCATATCTGATTTAACCAGATTTGGCTGAATTTAATTTTTTTCATGGAGCGACTGCAGTCTGACCTCCGCAACCCAGAGGACATATCCAAGGACATATCCAAGGACTAACCATTGTGAACTCGGCTTAACTTACTTAATCGTTTCCACCTAGATCTTTGATTGTTACAAGAAGAAAGAAAAAATACTGTAGCTACAAACTCGAAGAGACGTTTTGGATGAGTATTCTCCAGAGATCGAGCTTTTAGTGACGTCACGTTTTTCTTCTCGTGTAGTTCATTTTAGCTTTGCAATAGTGTAACTTATGACAGTTTGTCGTTTTAGTTGTAAACAAATCACGATAATCATTGTGTCGATTTATTGTTTAATAGGGGCGGTACCTTAAATTTATAAATGTTCCAAATGTCACACATTGAAAAAGACGGATATTTTCTATTTATAAGATTTTAATAATTATATTATCAAAGCCATGGTTTGAATTTTACGAAATACCTACATTTATTCGTTATTAATAGTTTATAATCATATCATCATTATATCGTAGCATTATCCCGGTGAACCACATTCACACAGTGCGGCAGATTATACAGAAAACTGAAGAGTATAATCAGCCCCTGTGCTTGGCGTTTGTGAACTATGACAAGGCTATGATTCCATCGAGACCTGGTCTGTTGTGGCATCTTTGCAACGGTGCCAAGTTGATTGGCGATATATCCAAGTGATGAGATCGCTGTACGAAGCCACCACAATGTTCGTCTAAGTACAGAATCAGCAGTCTGAACATATTCCACTTCATCGCGAGGTAAGACAAGTGGACGTCATATCCCCCAAATTGTTTACCAACGCTTTAGAAGATATGTTCAAGACTCTGCACTGGAAAGAACGAGACATCAACATTAATGGCGAGTACATTTCACACTTAAGATTTGCGGATGATATCGTCATCATGGCTGAAACCGTGCAAGACTTGCATTGCAATTTATGCTGGCTAGCCTGGTTCATCCGCACGCACCGATCTTCGAATGAACTTTGGCAAGACTAAAGTCATGTTTAACGAACACGTACATCTGGAACCTGTTGCATTAAAAGATATTCCTCTAAAAGTTGTTCAGGAATACATCTACCTTGAGCAAACGATACAACTGGGTAAGAATAACTTCGAGAGGGAGGTTCGTAGAAGAATCCAGCTAGGCTGGGCAGCATTCGCCGAGACTTTTCGTCGCCAATACCGCGGATCTTAAAGACAAAAGTCCTTAATGAGTGCTTCCTACCTGTCATGACTTACGGTGCTGAGACGTGGATACTAATGGTACGACTGGTGCACCAATTTAAAGTCGCTCAGAGAGCTATGGTTGGGATTTCTTGCTTTAACCACACTGTATGTCTGTTTGTTAAACATAACAAATGTATATCTATTAATTTTACTATTTTAAAGCCACTTTTCCACCACTGGAGTTCTGAAGGACGCTCATGACTTCTGAAAAGCCACTCATAAGGTACTTGTGAGATGTGGATCATAGTTTGTTTGGAAGGTATGCCAACGCACTTTGCTAATATAGGCTCCATTTAAGTAGGATTTGCATCGTCTCTAGCTGGTTTCAAAAGTGATGTAATATTTTTAATTTAGGTATCTACAGAACAATTTATTCGTCGAAAGTTCTCAAAAGAAGAGGTTATCGATCTTACGAGTATCTATCTTTGACGCAATGTAATTACGTAATGTTTTTCCCATGTCTATTGTCAGCTTCTCTGACTAGAAATAACAGTTGACAGTTTATCACTAAACAAGTCAAGTTAAGATATTGCATAGCCTTTATCGCGGGCCTTCAGCGTGGAGACCGAATCCATCCGACCGGCACGGGCGGTGATGCTTTTTAGTTTTTCAATCTATCGATAAATAGCAAAACTTTTAATGACTTTTTGAAATATTATCACGCTTTTCGGTGGCATTGGTTGTATCGGCGTTACTGCGCATGCGTTTTTTATGTATACGTAATAGACATTTATGCCGCGCAGAGAAAGTATATATGATATTATATCTATATAAATGTACATGTAAATGTAAAAATAATTAATTAAAATTGCATAAGTTGATAAAAAATGCTATGCAATAGGTTTACCGCGACAGTCTCCGAGTGCCACACGTCTTTTTTTCACTGAGTTTTTTTTAAATGTAGTTCAAATTCGTAATGCGTTTTTCGTTTTGAACTTATATCATAATTTGCCTTGCTTTACTAAAATGAACACTAACGAAATATGAGTGTTGTTATGACGGGTGAATGAAGGAAAAAAGTTCGTGTGTATGTTCATATGCATGTGTGAGGACCATTGCACTTAGAATTTGAAATTTCTCAACTATCTGTTTCTTTTTGATTTTGCGACTATGTTTTGCACTTCAAGTATGGAAAGTTATCTACAAGTTGGACCGATAGAGTGGTATCTGCCCCAATACTCTCTCCCACCTTGGTTTGTGTGAGGAAGCCCGTGCTCAAAAAAGACGTACATACATACATATATTCACGCCTGTTTTCCCGAAGGGGTAGGCAGAGGCATATTATACGCCCACACTTCGACAATTATATTGTTGGTCCCACGTGATAGGTTGGTCGATCCTTTGCCGCTTATCTGGCATTGTTATGTTCGCCAGAGCCTCGTCCGTTGATCGCCAGGTGCACTACTTGCAGGTGAGGTTGGCTTGGGCTCCTTAGGTCTTGGTAGGATCCCTATACATAATGGAACGTAAATGGGTTAAAATAGTGATGAAGATAGACCGATGCCTGTTACGAAAATCCGATGTTTCGATGTAAGATTGTGGTAAAAACTGCGAAAGGCATCCTTCAACTGTAATAATGATTATAATGTTTTACCGTGGCTTAAAAATGGTCTAACGTTAAATAGCCTCTTTGTAAATTATTATTATTGTGGAACATTAATTTCATAATAATGGCCATTCAACCCGGACAATGATCATTACGAGATTACCGGCTCTCGGGCGGTTTCAGATTTGATTAATAAGCGTTTTGAGCTTAATTTTTCAAATGCGATTTATGTGTGAACGTTCACGCTTCAACGAAATTCTGGCAATTTCGCAACCTGAATTGAGTCGGCGTTTTTTTGAAATGCACATAAATAACAAATCAGTACATAAAAACAGTCATGTAACCGTACTTGTAAAAGTAGAAGACATGCTTATTTTTATACCTATAACCAATTTTTTTAATTATATAGCGCTGAAGTTGTTGTGTCTGTTTTTAGCTCAAAAGGAAAATGTGTGCCCAAGAAAAAAAACATTTTCACAAAACATGTTTTTCTTGGGCTCGTTATTTGCTACGATTAATTATATTATATATAAGTGTGTGTGATTTACAAAATGTTTAAGGACTTTTATCCGTCAGCTAGTATCAATAATTCAAGATATGCTTAGTTTGGGGCTAGAAGCGACGTTTGAGACGTCCAAGAATATATTTTTATAATCTATTGATAGAATGATAATTTAAAAGAGCATTTAAAAGCTTTAGTTACTTGTCAGTTCTTTACACAGAGCGGTGGCTCGGAACTGGCACTTACACTTAATTAAATTTTTTTACATAATATATAAGTGAATCTAAGCTTCGTGATTTCAGTGTGGTAACATTAGTTTTTTCTTAAATTTATATTTTATTTTGATGTTTTCAAGTACTATGTAATAGTTATGACATAAAAAACTTTTTCCTTTTACTTATGCAACATGGTACTCACGATAAACCGAACACTCAACACAGAGGCTATGACTACCTACTTCAAATTTAACTTTAGAGTGAATAACAAAAAAACATAAGTAGTAAAGATACAGTTAATTTTGATTGATTTTATTTTAAAATCACTACACTAAGTTTGCAAGGCGGAGTATGACCCATCCTTTTACCTTTGTTCGAGAGAGAGGAGCCGTGCCCAATTGTGGGATATCAATGGACAGAGGTGATAATAAATGTTTTTATTACCTTGAAAAATGTTTAGTGACTATATTATTAACATGAAAACTATAATTCTATAAAATAATAAAATAAATATATTCATTTTATAAAGTGAAATTCATCAAGTAGAATAGTGTCGCATGGTTTTAATAGCACCTATAAAATGTCTTCAAATAAAAACCAATCAGTATCACAAAGAAAAGTGGTCTTTTCGCCGGGCAACTGATAATGTCTGTTCAGCTGCGGGCCTTTGGCGCTCTTTGTTCTCCGAACCGTCCACAATTATCTCAAGAAACTCTAATTCCACCTCACTTCCTGTATCAGCTGAATTTGAAATGGTTTAACTTTTCAATTCTATTTTAATTGTAAATTCCACGAATATAGAGGTCATTACAGCGGCTTCTACTCATGTAAAATTAAAAACGCGCGTATTTTGCTATATGTTTTAAAAAAAAAGCAAGCATTAATAGCTTTTGTATACGCTGCTTATTTTTTATATTTAGTTTTTTGACATCTCTTTCTGTTGTTACTGGTGAGCATAAATGGAAGGCTTAACATCTCGCCTAAAGTGTTGATATTATAAGTTTTTCTGTGCACTATAGACTGTTTCGGCAATATAACATATACTTAAAACAGTTCGCTATAAAAACAGAAGAGCTATATGAGTGATGAAAGAGTGCATACATTAACCACACAACTAGTTTCAAATATAAATAAAAATACGCCGAAATGACTGATGACTGGGCATTTTAGGTGCCGTGCAGTACTTTAACTGAATGTCGAATCGTCAAATTTATGTCGTAACAAGGACACTGGGTGGGATTACAGTGTCAGTAAATAAACACACAGAAGGCACGCTAACCTGAATCTATTTACTGTCACACTTTACACTCTCACAAAAACATAGGCCAAAAACGTTTGATTTGTCTACGTTTCTGTAAGCAGTAATCCGTGAATATCATTTAAATGTATATACTCCTTTGGTCTAGGGATACTTACTTGCTAAAAGAGGGACAACAAGCAATGTAAATATCTACATAAACCATTTTATCGAACTTCCAAAGAAAAGGAAGAATTTATTAAGTTACCCTTTACAGGCACTCTGAGCAACATATAATTATGTTTTTAGTACTTATCAAGTTAGCAATGCGCCGAGCGAGTTAAGCGACAAAGTGTGCGGGAGTTGGTAAGGGTCGAAGTAGTTGTAAGTGGTTTCATAATGCATTAACAACTCCTAGAGGACGTGTTTCTTGGGCGGCTCTCGAGATTTGTTTGATGTCAAACGAACCGTGCAATAGCTAGATGTTGAGGGTTTTTTAATTTAAATAAGCTGTTTTTCTTTCGATGCTAATATCTTATTGCACTTTAATCATGATTTATATATAAAATGGTTCTCTTTGACAATCTTAATCGAGATAAAACAAAACGTGCAATAATTTATTGATTCAGGCGTTACTTTGCGGAAATCCATTGTCCATTGTGTCTCTCGTTTCAGCGTTGGTCGTGAAGACATCGTTGTTCTGAGGCTCCTATCTTACCTGAAGATGCCCTGTATAAGAGCGAAACACGTGTCGTGTTGAATAGTCTCGATTTTTCGGAAAATTATAGTAGCGCAGGAATTGTTATGAAGATATTTGTAATCCATCATTTGCTTAAACCGTGCCATAACTGTATGTTAAGGTTTTCTAAATTTAATGAAACTGCTTTGTTTTTCTACGCTAATGTCCTATTGCATTTTAGGCATAATTTTTTTATTAAAATGGTTCACTTTGAAAATCGATCGTTTCTAAATACAAATTAAATTATTATATTGCGGTCCACTGCTTAGAGCATCTTATATATCTTATACATTTTGAGCGCTTTTTTCATGATCAAGCCTTAATATTGAAACGTAATAACGTTTACATAAAAAAAATATATAAGTAAGGTGTTTAAGGAACCTACCAACATCTTAGAAGCCCAAGCCAAGTTCACCTACCTGCCGATTAACGGACGAGGCTCTGGCAAATATAAAAGTTTCCGATAAGCGGCAATAGACTCGCCACCTATTGCGTGGGATCAAAAATAAAATTGGCGAAATATGGGCTTACAATTTGCCTTTGCCTACCCCCTCGGGTGTATGTATGCTAAGTAGACTTCTGGAGTCTCAAACGCTTTGTAATTTATATATTTGCTCTTAAGCTTATAAAGGACTACCAACGCTTTCTCCCGTTATTATACGAAGGCTTATATCCTGTTGAATTTATTACTTCATATTTAATAGTCTCTTAAGTGACAAGCAAACAATAATATGCCAATTGGAGCGACTATAATACACGAGGTCAAGTGGTCGGAAACAATGACCGAAGGTACTCAGGTACACCAAAGTTCAGTAAGGTCAGTCCTTGGATGGGTGATTATTTGTGTGGCATTTGATCTATGATTCCGCTATGCAGTTGGTCGCGGTTATTACAACATCCTACTAATATTACAAGCATGGAAATCCTACCATTAAAATTAACATGCCACCTTAAAATAAACCTCCCCCTGTATACAACATTGCCACCTTAAAAGAGACCTCTATGCTGTATTTGAGACTCCTAACACTTTGATTAAAACCTTTCGCTTATATAAATATAGAAGATGCGAAAACTCGTGAGTAAGTATAGGTATTTGTTCCTCTTTCACGCAAAATTACTTAACGTATTTAGATGTATTTCAGCATACGTATATCTAATAACTTCCATTAACTCATAGGACAGTTTATATCCCGATTTTCCTACGTGAACGGGAACTACGCGGGGTTGACACCGCGGGGTACCTAATGAAGCCAAGGGTTGTAAGTAATGCCTCTGACTGGCTGTTCCTTAAGTATTACTTAGTTCCCTCTTTTTCTGATTTTCTGTAGCCATTAGACAAAGGACACAGAGGAAAATGATAAACGAAAATAAATTAATAGCATCCAAATTTTGTACTCCATTAATATCTTAAAAACAATATAACCTACTTCGCAATCATATACTATAACATTGCTAATATATTTTGTAGCTTAGGAAATCTTTTAAAAACATTTTGAATATAAAAAATACAGTTTGACCTTTTATAAGCTTCGAGATACAAAGAATCACAGAGTGGTACATATGAAAATTATACCAACCTAGTGTTTTCGTCGGGAGTAAAGAAAACGCAAAATGACAGTGAAAATTCAGAAAATATTAAAAATATTTACTTAAATTGGTCTAGTCAATAAACTATTGTCCGCAGCGACGGCAATTCTGTTACTTTCCATTTTAAGGTTAGAGCTTTCAAAGACTGAAGAGCACGATATAAAAAATATCATACTTTTATCTTCGAAAGTTCGAAATTTTCATAAAAAGGTGCACCCTCTTGTTTAGCTCCGTCATCCATTATATAGCTTTTTGTAACTTTGGGTGATATTGGAAAATGTATTTCGAATCAAAACCTTAAAAAAAATGCATGCGCCAAAAATCATTAACATTTTTATCCTGCATAATTTTTTTTTACGGCAAGAAATAATCAAAATGAAATATCATTTATTTCATAAACATAGCATAAGATAGTACCTGAAAACGTCAAATTAAATATAAATATAAAAATCAATCGAAATATTATTACACTGAAATCACGAAACTTAGTTTTACTTACATGCAACAAAACAGTTAAAAAACAAAAAGTATTTAAATTTAAGTGAAACTCCGAGCCACAGCTGTAAGAAAAACTAGCAAGAAACTCACAGTTTATCCATTGGTTTGGTAATAAAATTACAATCTTCATTTGTCTGTTAAGCTATACAATGCAATATCATATAACATTAACAATATTTATGTTTTAAGCCATTCATATTCGAATAGTCTGAATTGAATCCCAAGAATTTTTATCTGCCATATAGTCTTTGATAGATTTGTTATTCAAATCTACTTTGAAGACAGCTTGCGTTTTATTGTTAATTTAAATTTATTCAGGCTTAATTGCTGTATATTGCTTGGGATTTTATTGTAGAATTGCACACATTGACCTTTAAATAATTTGTTTATATTTTGGAGCCTAGTGGCAGGTACAACTAATTTATGCTTATTCCTTGGGTTTAGGTTATGTATACAACTTTTCTTACTAAATTGATCAGTATTCTTATGCACAAATACCAGGCCACTGTCAAAATACCAATTTTTATAACTTTTCCCTTAGTGAATGGCCACGAAGATAATAATATATACTTTCTGACAATTACACCAATTATTTAGTTCCAAGATAAGTATTATTAAGAAATTGTGTTATGGATACGAAAGAACGGATAAACATACATAAACACTTCTTTCTTTTTTTTGTAAATACATACTTAATATGGTTACGTATCATAATAACTAAAGTTGTATCGACTATTGTCGAAATAACTACGGTTGAAATAAATAACGTTTAAAATATCTAATGATCGATTCACATAAGTTTATAATAAATAATGGATGAAATTCCTAATGGACGGGTCACCTACAGTTGATATACCTACAGTTGATTTATCTAAGGTTGATTGAAGTAATGGACGATTCACTTATTGTTGATTTATATAACACCCTTCTGGGTATTACACGCTTGCTTCGCTCGCGTGCAGTTTATGGTCACTATAGCAACTAACGAAAAGGCTGTGACGGGAGCTCACAGCTCACAGCCTTCTCAACCTATAACCACCCATGTCGTTTCTGTATAGAATCCACCTTGTTCGCTCGCTTCGCTCGCTCACCTGTTTTCGTGGGTATTTTTGGCAACAAAATTAGGTAGCGAGGAGCGAAGCGACGAGCGGTTAGGTTATATCGTGACCACAATGCACGAGCCGAGCGAGCGAAGCGAGCGTGCCGCGGCAGCGGCCGGCGAAGTGCCAGAAAATACTTTGGTCACGTTATTCTCCTCCTTTTATAGTGAACATAGTGAATCCCAACAGCTGGCTGGACTCCTTAAATAAAAAATCTGAGTAATACCCTCATTTTAGTAAACAATTAATCCAGCGCGCTGGCGGTGCGCAGAACTGTGCTGTAGGTGAGTCGTCCATTAGGTTTTTCAAACGTAGTTGAAACATCCCATAGTTGACATAACCATTACATCAATCGTTCGATAGTTCTTTTAATTATAGTCTAATCAAAATTATTTAAGTTAATCAGTACTTGAGTCAACCAATATACAATATGAACATATGTGGGTGGACCGTAGTTATATCGACAATAGTTAAACTGTATTTAGTTATAATAATATGTAACCCTTAATATAAATAGGAAATCACCCAAACCAGAACAAATATTCATGTTCATGCAGACAAAGATTTGTCCTGTGTGGGAATCGAGCCCACGATCTCTGGAGTGAAGTGCGGGTATACTGACCTTCACGCCATATCAGTCGTCAAAGAACGAATATAGTTTGCATTTCTGCGGCACATCCCCACAGGAGAATACCATACGACATAACAGCTGTTATAACGTCTGTTAATTGGCGAATTTTCTTTACCGCGAATGCTGCAGAGCTGAGTCTACTCGACAATCCACCAATAAGTGGGCCCCACTGTAGCTCATAGTCTAAAGTAACACTCAAAAACTTGGTGGTATCCACAAGGGTCAATTCATTCTCCTTTACCATAATAGTAGTGTGTACCTGTCTGCCGATAGGCGGTTCGAATTTAATACATTTCGTTTTAGCCCCATTTAATAACAAATTGTTGACGTCAAACCAGTGCACTACCTGTGAGATCGCATTGTTTACATTGTCTAAATTCTGATTTCGTTTTAACTTAAGCAATAATGATGTATCATCAGCAAACAATGCTATCTCGTGGTTTTCTTTTATAAAATGTGACAAATCATTGATATAAATCAAAAACAAAACAGACCGATAATCGAGCCCCGCGGAACCCCCATTTTAACAACAGAACCCTGGGATCGCCTTCCATTATCCTCAACCCTTATTTTTTTATCAATACTTCATGAGGAACACAGTCAAAAGCTTTGGACAGATAGCTATACCTAAAGCGCCCAAATAATCTTCCCAAACATCAAATATATGTTTTAAAAGCTCAACACCTGCATCGGTTACAGACCGACCCTTAGTAAATCTAAATTATTTGAATGCATTAACTCATTTTTATTAAAAAATCTTAACATTTGGTTGTAATCAATGTTTTTTTAATATGTACTAAACGTAGGCAGCACTGAGATTGGTCGAAAATTAATTGGGTCTGCTATTATCCTACTAGACTAATTCACTAATAGAAGATAGATAGATAGGTTATTTATAAAGTACATTATTGACATAATGTTACACGATTGCTAACGGATTGCCTGGTATACAAGCAATGATTCTTAAATATTATATCTAATGTTAAAGTAGAAGTTTATGGAAATAAGTTTGTATAACAAATATTTATGCTTTTTGAAAGCCTTTGAAGACGTACCAGCTGGTCGTAAAATTTGTAATAGTAGGTAATATCATAAAAATATGTGTTATTAAATGGCGGGCTTTTTGCCAATTTAAAATAGCAAAGCATGTGTTATTTTATGTGTATGTTGAATAAGTATTTGATTTCGTACCAATTAAAACTAACGACTACGTACAAATAAATGCCATATATTTTAAGATTGAAGAATATCTATTATCATGTTTACTATGTGATCCGTACTTATAATCATCTTGCTAAAGAGAGAGTGCTCAATTTTTTTTAATTTTCTTTTAAATTATGTGTCTGCAAACCACAAGTTTTTTGTAGACTATGTTTTAAATTAAGTTCATTTGTAACTGGCGAAAGAAAAAAATCAACCTTGACGATTTTCTTGCCCGTTCTTTTACGATCAAGCTCCCGTCTGCAGTGAATGAGCGCGTTAAATTTTAAGTTTGACCTTCATAAGAGCTCTATTGAAACTAACTTGAATAAATGATTTTAAAATTTAATGTTATTAACCAATACAACAATATTGCGATTTTTTATTGACTAAATAAAGAGGTATATATAAATGATACATTCAGACTATTTGTATATTCTATATTACATTAAAATCATAATATAAACGTACTTACATACTGAAATGAGTCAACCAGTTTTTTATGAGAGTGGTGTTTTCACTTTGAATAAAATTTGTTTGAATATAGGCAGTTTATGCCTAGCTTAGCTCTTAATATAATATATTATGTGGTCTGGGCTTCTATCCTAACTTAACTTATAATTGTTTGAGCTGCAATATTCCCGTCTCAAGCATTTAAGTCCAACTTAGTTCCAAGGCTTTCTATCAATATTTGTGTTACTAATTTGTGGGCTAGTAGTGTTTACTAACTACTACACTATACCTACAATGTTATGAAAATAAGTACACAATGTAGACTTGACGACCGATAATGCATGGACATTCAGTTTGACTAAACTCCGCTAGAGGTCATGAGTTCAATTCCCACAAATATTCTTCTGGGTACGTACATGAATGCTTATCATGTATATGCGAAAGAAGGTACTTTCGTATGATTAATTATCCGTTGTCTAGTATAGTTATAGTTTAACTCTTAGTTCAAGCTCTGTAATCTAAATTAGAGCTAAAGCGCTGTGTGAGATATATATTTGTTTTCTTTATTTCATTGACGATAGTGATAGATAAATATTTGAGTGTATAGTAATAGAACTTTCAACTTTATAGGAACCAATTATAAGGATTATATTCTTCTTCTTCTTCGTCTTCGCTTTATTCCGGTTCGTTCTTTAGTACGGAACCGGGGTCAGCTTTCCTAAATCTTCTTCTCCACTTTGCACGGTCTTCGCCATCCTTGGTTGATACGTTATTGGCACGCGTGTCATCCTATGACGCCTATAGACGTCAAGCCAACTTCCTGGGTCTGCATAATAAGGATCAAATTAGAACTATGTAATATATTCGAGCTATAAATTTTTTTAAGCTAGTCCAGAGCTATAAACAAAAGTGGAACTCAATGTACGGTAGCACACTAAATGTACTTCATGGGAATATACCTTCTATTTTTAATATATGATTAAAAAAACAAACAGCGAGAGTTGAATAACCATGTACATACATACGAATACTTTACACGTAAAGGAAACGAACCCACGACATCGATGTCTAGAGTATACGTATCAATCTAGCGCAATATAAGACTACAACTTGTAATTAATTTCCCATTAATTGTAGGCACACTGCTGTTGACTCATACTTGTATTTATGTTCACTTAATCATTACTGTTATTTTATATGACAAATACAAATAAACCTAATACATAGTAAATATTTATGAAAGCCCTAAACAAATACGATCGAAAGAAGTATTTTATCGTGACTTCGTCGTAAATTAAACAACAAATACTATTATTCTAAGAATAGGGACATAAATAAGTTAAGTATCTGTAAATCTGTATTTATCTATCAACAACTTTTGTGTTTACAACAACTGTTGAACGATATTTTCTTTGTTCCCCGTTCAGATAACGAGACCCGTCGGATTCCAGCAACTTATAACCCCAGGGAAATCGCACATACCGAACAAACTTCTTGAATAAACTCTAACAATCTTAAGCTCACTCGATACACTTGACAGATCAATGAAGACAACAAAATGTTCTCATAGGAATACTCCTATCTGACTTACACATGCATGCAGGATGTAAAAGGCGAGTCATTTGTTTTATTTCACGACCGACAAAGCGTGGTGGTAAGTATACCCGCACTCTGCTTCTGAGTCTTGTCTTTGTTTGATTTGTCCTGACAAATCTTTGTGTGCTTAAGCATGAATATATGTTCTGGTCTGGGTATGTTTCTATAAATAATGCGTAAATTACAAAATAAAGTATGTATGTATGTTTATTCGTTATTTAGTATCCATAACACAATTCCTTTATGATACTTATCTTGGAACTAAATAATTGGTGTAATTGTCAGAAATATTCATTTATTTAATTATATCTTATATCTTACTACTGAGAGTTTATTCTTTTTAAAGTTTATGTGCTCTGCTTATTGCTTTCCTGTTCTCTCCTTTGCGTTGGGTTGTCTAGAAGAGACCGCTTTTAGCGATAGGACCGCCTAAATTGGCTCTAAATTTTTATTTTCAATATCTAATCTGTAGTTTTTTGTTCAACAAATAGTATATCTATTTATCTATCTATCTACGGACTTGCCCGGGTTGCCTATTTTACCCAGTATAATTGTGATAAACAGAATCTAAGGGCTGCATTTCCAAAAAAAAGTATGTATTTTTATGTATTTCTTAAAGAACACGATCATCTTCCTATCCCATCTTCATTAACTACTGGACAAAGGCATCTACAATGGCACGCCACTGAGCTCGATCTCCAGCTCTAGGCCTCCTATGGAACTCCAGCGTAAAATTTTGCTATGACCTACTTTCAATTTAATCTAAGACGGATGTAAGACCTATCGTGGTTTTAAAAATTCAAAAGTCATTTATCTAAGTTTGGCTCAATAGAGCTCTTATTAATGTCATACTTATTAACTAACGCGCCCATTCAGTTTTTCTATTCATTCAGTTTATCATTTTTCTCCCGACAGTTACAATAAAAATACTTTCTTTTTTTTTTGATGGAAAATCATCAAAATTAAATTACCTTCCCCCGCTGTGGGTGGAGCGGGAGGGTGTGTCTGATTACTACTGACTAAAAACCATCCATTTCCTTCTTTTGAGCCTGCTACGTACCGAGGCCGCGGTAACTCTTTCGAACAGTCCCGCAACCTACAGTAAAAATATCTAATATTAAAATAATTGTGTTCTGCAGTCACAAGATCCAAAAGAACAGAAGACAAAACTATCTCTAGCAATATTATAACATAATTCCGTACTAACACAGCAGACATGAGAAGACGCGTTTCGCTCAACCATATTTTAGGGAACGCAAAGAACCGACGCATGACGCCACCACCGCAGAAACATATAAGTAAGCGTGACATACTCAAGCTACAGGATAAAAAGGTTTTAGGAAAAAATAACATTAATATTACAAGAATGAATGAAAAGTGTTTGATTTATCGATTGAAAAAGTTGGAGTACCCGAGTATAAACGCTATGTATGACTATTTATACACGCAACATTGACAGCAGTACGGACCGATGGGTGCAATTAAATTTCCGTGTTACTCGACGAGCTTTGATGATTCCAAATATAATTCTGGGGAAGCTGATTCTATTAGCCTCCCTCGCGTAGGGTGTTACGCGTGAAATAAGTTGAATCTTTAAGGAAATAAAAAAATATATACAATATCTCCGTAATTGAATTTCTTTTCAGAAAGTTTCCCAATTTCCAAGAAGAGTTAGGGAAAGTTTTTTTGACGTCATCATATTTAATTTAAAGTCCGCTGCCACCTTTTGGTTTCACAATTCACGAGATTTCCATAATTTGCTCTACGGTGCGATAAAATAGTAAGTAAGTACTTACTTTAAATTTGTGACAGTGACAATCTGAATATGCTAACTTCTCAGAAAAAGCTATACGAATTTGAAAACAAAACTAAGAACAGTGATATGAGAATCATGCATACCATAGTATGGTTTTACTTAACTTTCATCCATATACTGGCGAGCTTCCAAACAGGAGGCTTACATGTCACTTAAAAAAGTTTCTAGCTTCTAGGCAGTAACATTTACCTGCGGCGGAATGACGACTGTGTAATACCCGAGAGCATATTTAGCTAGCGATAATTACGTACATAACTTCGAAAAGTCATAGGTTTTAAACCCTAAGAAGGAAATAGTATGTAACAATCTCTCATTAATAGTAACGATAACTACGCACATAACTACGAAAAGCCGTAGGTATCTGTGGGTCTCGCTACTGAAATATTGCCGCACTTGCATACACGTAGTAGCCATTTATTAGTAAAAGAAAATACATACAAATTTATATAAGTATTACATAAGTATTTAATTACAAAACAGTGCAATTCCAAAGTTCGCAGACAAACAAATTTTACTGTCTCGTGAAAAGGACCAAAATTACATCCTCTACCCAGCTCCATCCGCAAAATGTCACGTCGCATATCACGTGGGACAGGTACAACAGCAATGGCTTTCTTTAGCACAAACAAAAAGAACCTCCACCAAACACGACGGTATAACATTAACTTCAGAAATCTCCCGCTTTCCCGGACACAGGGTTCACGAATCCAGCCATTACTGTGGCTGTAAAACCGACAGCAATAAAAAGAACTTTATTTTCCCGATCTTTGAGCCGTAAAAGAGTAAGCATCGCTCTGCTATGTAATTCCTTTTTACGCCCATCCGTATGACGTTAGCAAAGGGTCTTGTTTCCATGAAATATTATTGAGCGTTCGCCATTCACAGAGCTAGAATTTTGTCCATAAAACATTCCATCGCTGACAAAAAGCGTTTTTCATGTTCACAGATTTTGAACATAAACATTTTCACTTTATAGTCAAAGGAATCGTTAATACCACTATATTTCATGTTACGGCTTGTTTAAATAGTTTATGTTAATTGAAATTAATTTAGTTGATGTTTCAACTTTGCATAACATGACATTTTGAGCTTTAATTGTTTACTTCATCAAGGACAATTTTAACGTGTTCTGGTTTCCAAGTGGGTAAAATTCATCTGTGCGTGAGTGTGTATGTTGATTGTACCTGTTTATTTATTTAAAGAAGAATTTTAACATAAAATATTTAGAGAAGGTACAAATTTCGCAATACAAAAGTTAAAGTTAAATCTTTCAAAAGTTTCTAGTCAAAATTTGCAATATCATAAGACATTTCATATTCTACTTTTTATAGCAAACCAAAAATGGCATCGCGATTCCTACGAAACAATGCAAAATTAATTTTCATTTTATGTTAATTACTTAGCGAAACATGTGGCTTCCTTCTGTTTTCTATTACGTTGTGTAAGTACAAGAAGCCTAATTAAAAATTTCATTACAATTTTCCCGGCACTTTACGACACGATAGAGCAACGCGAATCTTTTGAGAAGTTATTACTGTGACCCTCATTTACAAGAGAATCTTTTGTTTTCAAAGTAGAAGCAGCTTATTATGCACGCCTCAGTAAAAAAGGCTTACAAACACGACGAAAAAGTGGCCCGGCGTAATCTAGGTCTTTGAGAAGCGCTTGATCAAAATTATTAAAAATAACTTCATCGCTATTTAAAGAAAATCCTTATTAGCACTTAGTCTTTGCTACCCAGATACATTAGTAGTGAGTGATATATCAGGACATATTACGTTTACCTGTAGAGTAAACAAAATTAAGGATCAGAGCTAAATTATTTAATAAGGCATTTATTTAGGAATAAAGCTGTTTCAGGGTTCAGGGTCATTTAGGTTTGCAATTCGATGCAATCCGGTGTTTGAAATACATTGACATGGTACAGTCGAACGTGATATAATAGTAAAATATCATCAGCAGAGCCGCTGAGCACGAGCCTTCTCACAAACAAAGTGTTAGCGTGGTGAAGTATGACCTTAATATTTCTCATCTTGATTATAGAAAATAGTATAATAAACTTTATATAATATAAATGGTATCATTATTATATAACTGACCAAGTATTTATCAGGCAAAAAAACTGTTCACAGTAAGGGTTCGAACATTTTTCATAGAAATAGCACGAATACACCGAAATAACAGCAATAACTCGACAACAAAGTATTTGTAGAATTATCCGTACCGTGCGTACGTTTTATTAAGATAAAACTCGAGAAGCCGGGCGGAATACCGATGAGTCCAATCACATAACTCGGTATAGAAAGGGTAGCCTTAAGAAGTTTGTCATCATCCCTATGTAGGTCACATGCAAATTGATAGAATGGGGATTGAACCGCTTTCGTAGGTAAACAGGATCCGTCGTAACAAGAAACCATCGAATGAGCATGGATAAAATCTACGTATGTCACCCGATCACGTTCAAAATTCACCCTCTGGTAAATGCACCAAGGATTTACGAGATTTGTTATTTGCTTGATAACGACTTGATAAACATTTATTTATTTTATTCAAATTAATTTTGTCCATGTTCAACGCTTCAGGCGAAAAGTTTATCTAGTTTGTGTGACATCTAGTTTGGTAATTTTGTTTAGTTTTGAGCTCATAGTTTTTTACTAAAGCCTTACTTTATATCTGCTCTAGACGCTGTATTTGTATCTTTATGAACATAGTTTTATTTGCCGATTTAAAGTCATAAGGAGGTTTGAGGAAGTCTGACAAAAAACAATAGTTACCGACATAGCTCATATGATTAGCAAGCTGAATTAGCAGTGGGCCGGTCATATTCTACCGATAACCACTGGGGTAGACGTGTCCTACAGTGGAGAACTAGTGTGGGACGCCCTCCAGCTAGGTGAAGCGATGACACACGCAAATCGGCTGGCAGCGGTTGGAGAAGAATAGTTGAAAATCGAGCTCAGAGGCGTGCCATTGGAGAGGCCTATGTTCTGCAGTGGACAAATGTAGGCTGATAATGATAAAGTAGGTACTTTTCATCCTTGAAATAAATTAGTAAGCCTAGCAATAAAGATATTCAAAGCGTTTAGACGGCAAAAGATGGAAAAGTTCATGTAATTGTCACACACTCTCTAAAGTGAAACCTTTGAAAAATCTAATCAATAAGATGAGAACACATGCTAGAGACGTGATCTGATAATAGTTTTAGGTATAAGCCTGAAGTCATTTAGCAGGCGTTAAGTATTGACAACAGTCTTAGCTGCGAACTTGTTTAGAAACTTGTCAAAGTTCTAATACGACAACGACATTTACTAAATGTTTTTATTCGATTCTATCTCAAGAAATAAGAATCATAAAGTATGAAAATGCAGTAGGTACGGATAGTTTAAAGTTAGGTGGAAAGCACCACGGTTTGCTAAGAATTGATGTCTTTTTATTTTGGTTGGATTGACATAGCATGAAAATGATAGCGCCTCTTTTAAATCCCGATTGATGAAGTAGACTAAATGCATTTTAATAAACGAAATGTTGGTTATTTTTTGGTAGTTTTTTCTTTGACTACTGCGGATGTTCGGTCAAACCCAATTATTCCAGACGTTATTAAGCAGCAAATAGAGGGTTACAGCGATAATACTTCATAGTCAATATGTAAAAACTAAGTAAACAGAGACAAAACACAAAAATAGCACCCTCAGCACAAAAGAATCTTGGTCTAGATCAAACGAAATTTCCTCTTCCTGGCTTTTTATTAAAAATATAATAAAAACGATAAAGTGGATCAAATTAATGATATGATATTAAACGTACCTAGCTCATTACTTTGATTTAATTTCTTATTAAAAATAAACTCTATATTAAAGTAATAGGATTGAAATTTCGGGCACTCAACGAGTAATATTAATGAAAAATGTAGTACTTTCGAGGTTTCTTGTCTAAATCAGAAACACGGAAAACGTCTTGAGACGTTGTGTCGTAGTGGTCTAATTAAAAATTATGTGAAGCTTTCTCTCGGCATTGTGTTGTACAATAATTTAAAAAGAGCATATAATACATTTTTTTGAACCTTTACGTGATAAAAGAAAGATTATTCTAGCAAACATTTGAATGAAATGTTTCATAGAGCATAGACATTGTACTCTACTATGGCTACAAAACTGCGGAAAATCTATATGGAATAGAAAAAAAGAAAGACATTACGAAAGAACACTCTTTTCTACATACATGCATACCTCAACAATATAGTGGAGTTGCGAATTTATTTATTTTTTGGTTTTTCGGTGTCCGAATTACATAAATTCTAATACAAAAAAAAATTGATCCGGAAGGTATTTCATCTTTTACCCCACGCAAACAAAGGACGCGGTAACAGTTTTTTTTTAAATTTTATATCTCTGAACTAACCAAATTCGTGTGCAATAATTCAATTTCATATATGTGAGAAAAGTATTGAGATGCATGTTTGAGTTATATTTTTTGTACTGAAAATTTACTTTTATTTATTTGTGGTTATTTTTATCCATGTAACTATATTTTGAGTTTGAAGTGACTGCTGTATGTTTATTACATAATAATATACTGATTAACTTTTATAACTGTTAAGCTTTTGACAGTAATATTGTTTTACTAATATAAAAATGTATTGATGTTTGATTAACTTTTTTATTCCGAAAGTACGTACAATTTTATCATACTCTATTAGTTGGTATAATTCTTTGAAAAGGAATATTTTCCAGTGTTTGTAAAATTTCTCAATACTTATTCAATCGCGAGTTCATAAAACTTTACTTCAAGTTGGTTTTTTCTCTTGATATATTTTCTGCATTCGAAGTGAAGTGTAGCGTTACATAGGTTTTTGAACTGGTGGAATATCTTACAGACAATGGGCAAGTTCTATAATAAACTTCAGTTGAACTACTATCGGACGAGAACGTGGAGTTTTTATGTACAAAAATACTAGGTACAATATAATAAATAACTTCCACAGTTCAGCGAATTTAGTACAGGCTTTTAAAAAATGTATTAATGGTTTTGAGCATAAAAATGTTACAGACGGAGATAATATTTTTTTTGTTATATTCGTTAGTAAATATGAGGCACTAAGATTTTTTTTTAATTTAAATTATTTGTAGTTGTTCTTTTTATGTTACGTTAGATGACATACACCAAATGCTTTTTTCTTTTTGTTTTTTTTTGTGTGTCGTGATCCAGCCTGATAAACAATTGTTGCAGTGCATAAAATGCAGCTTTTCTTTCTTTATGAAGGACCTGTGATTTAAGCGAGCATAGAAACGCTTGGACTGAAAATGAATTCATAAGTAGAAACGTCTAACAAACGAAGGATTTACCAAGCTATTTAAAAACGATTCCTTCCTTAATACTTTACTTCTTAGGAAAGCCAAAAAGACGCGGAATAATATTTACTAATGTCAACTCACAATAATTTCGAAAATAATGGACCTTAAAATAATATTCTAATATAATAAAAACTATAAGTTTATATTATATTATAATATTATTTCGAAATAATGGACCTTAAAATAATATTATAATAATAAAAAACTATAAGTACATTACCTGAAAATATCGTCTGACAGTCGCAACCAGAACACAATTAGTGGACGGTAAGTACGTAGTCAGTTTCAGAAAGAACAATTAAAACTTGCAACTGAAAATTCTGTAGTAAGAGTCGCCGACTCTAGTAATAATTGCTTTCGGAATGCTTGAAGTAACTCGTTAAATTGTAGGGCCCTTATGCTGCCTGGCCGAAAGGTAAACGAGTCGAATCAAATCATCGTGCATCGGGTTGGCGCAATGGCATGAAATGGTTTAGTGCCAGTTTAGTTTGTAAAAAGGTTTTATGGAAAAAAATACTGTGCATTGGCATCTACAAGTATCCGGCTGCTATATAGGTATTTCAATTCTAAAATAAATAAAGTTATTACCTTAATAAATATCCCTTGGTAGGTAACCAAGTAAACATAAATTATTGAAACAGGAAAGCTAAGTCTTATTTGAGGATTATTTCGATGGGTCAACCAAAATTGATTAACCGATGTCTACTATAATGTATAACCAATTACTCAGCGTGCAAGGTCTTTTAAGCGTACTGATGAGATAAAGTGCAATTTTGTTTGAGGTCATGATCAAAACTGTAACTTTTTCTTTTCTGTAACTAACGGTTTTTTTTGCTTTATTTTTAATAATGGCTTCGTGCGTTTAGCACATTTAGCCAGTGTCAAGTTAGAAATGTACGTATAATATATAAATCATTATAAATGAGAATGAGTGGTGATAAAGATGATAAATGGGACATGAGATGCTCTTCTCCAAAAATCCTTGGCTTCCTCAGTAATGATGTGAGACTATTCTGAGATCTCACATGGACTTCTTGAGAGAATTTGAATGAGGGAAATTGTTTCATTCACCAACATTCATGTACGTTCACAAACAGTTAATAGGTAATAATCCACCGTTCTTACACATTAATGTTCGAAATATGACAAATTTTATAAAATAAAACAGCTGCAGACATGACGCTTTACTTTCCCGCCACGGAAATAATGGTGCACATAGCAAGAAATTATGTATTTTTGTTTTTGAGTTTTTAGTGCTTTTTGAAGAACAGCAACAATTCTCAAAGGAGTATTCTTATTTTAAACATAAATAAGTAAATAAATTTTTCAAATCAGGTCACAAGATTAATTGATAAACATTCAGGAAAAAAAAAATTCAGACATACAACCGGATTCGAAATTAGTTAAAAAAGGTAACACGCCACTCGTATAAAAGAGTTAATATACGGAAAAGTTATTACAACGTTACGCAGTCAATATTATCCGACTCAATTTTAATTTGTTACATTTAAAACATGTGCCACAATTTTTCGAGTTCCGCCATTATCGCAACGATTTATTGCCGTCGCATAAAAAGTAATGGACATTTTTTTCACAATATTACGTAATATTCTGTGTTCATCTTTTTTCCTGGACATGTTTTGATGTCAATTTGCGATAACCCTCACTTCGATTGATCATTCGACACAAAGCTTTTATTTAACACATTTGTCTAAAAATTATCTTTAACCAATTAATGTTTGATTCTTCAATATTTTGTTTTGAGTATTTTTGAAGTTTAGCGTATGGCGGCTGTGTAGGTCTGAATGTCCTATACTTAGGTATCAGATCCGCAAACACATGCGTGCACTATTCATAAAAACGGAAGGTCACTCACTTATTCCGAAATCTCAAAAACTATATTTCCTAGAGTCTCCAAATTTGCATGGTAGTCAAAAAGAAATGATTTTGCGAAATACGACCTAATTAATTCTAAGGGTTAAAAATGGTGTCGCAAAGTTTGTATAAAACTTCTAGGGCCTTGTTATAAAAGCAAACCTGGTTTAAACCTAGTGCTGCCACTGTCTTCATTTTATCAAATAAACGTGACAGCACTAATTTTAATCCTAGTTTAACTTCAGACTTTGTTTTGTAATAAGTCCTCTATAGTTTTAATAGTAGGCTTTCCAAGTCATTAGAGTACTAACTATTTAAAGAAATTCAAATATATGTAATAAAGTTTCCAAACCAGCCTAGTCAATAGGTGAAGTAGGGGGTGTAAGTTGGTATCAAAAAACCTTACGCGGTAGTGATTCAAGCCTTCATAGGCTGCGGTGCTACTTCCCATCGGGTGGGCTGCTTGCCAAAGTGCCACCTTGTAATATATAAAAAAAACTATTTTAACTTTGACAACTACGACCATGACTTCTTGGCGGGAAAGTGAAGCGCCCGGACTGTAGTTTTGTTTTATTTTCTAAAATTCGTGATATGTCGAACATTCATGTGGAACATTCAGGAGTATTAACCGTTAAGTGTTTGTGAACGTACATGAGTGTTGGTAAATGAAACAAAACAGTGCAACATCACTTTTCAAATTCTCTCAAGAAGTCCAAGTAAGATCTCAGTATAGTCTCACATCTTTACTGAGGACTCAAGGGGTTAGGGTAATATATATCTTACATGACACTGGCTAAATGTCCTAAACGCACGAAGCCATTACTTAAAAGAAAAAAAAAGAAAATATTAGAGATAAAAGAGCTCATTGGACTTCTTGGCGGGAAAGTGAAGCGTCATCCTCCTCCTACTCCCCCATGTCTGCAGTTTTGTTTTATTTTCTAAAATTTGTGATATTTCTAACATTAATGTGTAATAACGGTGGATTATTAACCGTTAAGTGTTTGTGAACATACATGAGTGTTGGTAAATCAAACAAAACAGTGCAACATCACTTTTCAAATTTTCTCTCAAGGAGTCCATGTGAGATCGTAATATAGTCCCACATCTTTACTGAGGACTCAAGGGGCTTAGGGGAGGGTATCTCATTTACCATTTATCATCTTGATCACCACTCATTCTAATTTACTATGAATTATATATTATTACTATATCACTTACTTGACACTGGCTAAATGTGCTAGACGCACGAAGCCATTATTTAAAATAAAGAAAAGAAAAGAAAAAGAGCTCATTGTAACCCTGCGCATTATATTGTACTGAGTAAGTATACAGAGTACTTTCTTTTTAAAAAGAAACCCAAGTTCCTACAGGTCACGTGTAAGTTAAGTCGCCAATAACTGCTAGTTTGGTAATAAATCCAGAGAGTTCTCTTTGGAAAATACCCGACTCTTCAAGTCAGCAAGCACTTCAGCGTAATTGCCTGGAAACAGGGTCGCGAGTTATATTTATCCTATAGCCACCAGTTTTCTTACAAAAATATTGGAAGGGTCCATAATTGAGTGGTGGCTATGTCCCGTATTGATGTGTCAAATACATTACTTTATTAGAAGTCGTGAGCACGCGTTGATCAGTGAATGGATATTGAATGTTGTGTTATGAAGGTTATAAAAAAATTTTTGGTCCGTGCTTGATAATTTATAGAATTTACATTTTTTTACAAAATCGCCGTAAAGATAAAGGTTTCTACTTTTATAATTGTTTTTCAATCTTATAGAGTCCAAAATATGAAGTACGAATAATCGCTGTGTAATTCTGCGTAGATCTTTATCGATCTTAATCTTAGTTCGTATCTATGTTTCATTTATAAAAATTATATTTCTAGTGTGTATGTTAACGAACAAGAAGGGTTCAAAGAAACCTATCAAGCTACATTTAAATAATTTCAATAAACCTTTCAAAGCTTTATTGAAACAATTTCAATAGCACGACTTCAAAGCTGATTCCAATTCGACTGTATACAGTTTCATCAAAGACTCAGTAAGCACTACCGCAGTTTATGTGACAACGAGTTGTTTTTTTTGATCGATTTAGATTGAGACGTGCTGCATTGCTTCTTTTATTTTTTTTATTAAGTATGTTATAGCTATGATATCATGTTAATAAATGTCCGATGTACTATAAAAACTTATTTATCTTAGTGCATCGTAATTATTGTATTAGACAAATAAAATTTTAAAAATTAATTAAAAAATAGTCAACGACAACGTGTTGGAAATACGATATTGCTGATTTCAGATAGATAGATATATTATTACTTTTCCTTGAATAAGAAATATTCTAGATATCATCATCAGCGCAAAGACGTCCAATGCTGAACATAAAACCGCAAACGTTGATTGTGAATATGGAGATTCCCCGGGTTTCTAAATGACTTCTTTGGAATTTAAACAAATTATATTGACTTCTTCCGGGCATGTCCATATTAATATAACGTATCGCACGTACGTAAAATAGTCTTGCCTACCCCAATCCCTGGTAATCAGTGTGTATCAACTAAATTAAATTATGTATGTTCATACGTTGTCTAATAGCCATACTGAAAATCAAGATTTCACTAAAATTTAATATTTGTTTGAATTTTACTATACTGAAATATCACTGTACTGATTATTTGGGGGTATATCGCTTCTTCGAGACAAAAGTCTAATTTAGCTTGTCTCGTGAAAAAATAATGCTTACAAACCAATTTTATAACATAGAAAATATTAATCAATAGAACATAAAAAACTTCAAACTTAGCCATAATAAAACCAATTACTGTACTTGTATTACTGTTGACAATTGAGCTCATTCATCTATAGAAAAGTAATAAATAACCGCCAATTGATTCGAGTCAGATTCGAATCAAGCCCATTGACTTATTACTTGTGTATAACAAATGTTTATATATACATAAAATACGTACATACAGCCACGCCTGATTCCCCGAAGGGTTAGGCAGAAGCATATTATACGCCCACATTTCGCCAATTGTATTGTTGGTCCCACGTAATAGGTGGCTAGCCTATTGCGGCTTATCGGAAACTGTTTTGTTGCCAGAGCCTCGTCCGTTTATCGGCAGGTGCATCTCTTGCAGGTCATGGGTTCCTATGGTCTGGGTAGCAACCATATACTTCACATAGCGCTCATAACGACTTACAAGCCAAGGAAAATATGCACTCGTATATGTCATCCCGGATGAAATAGCATTATGTGTAATTTACAAGGCTTACAGAGTGAAATTCATAAAGATAATAGCATTAACCATTCCTTTAAGCCCGTCATAATAGTTTCGTGTCAATACGTTTTTAATAATCTTTCTAACATACCTCTCGCGGTATGCTTCAGAAGATTGTGTTACGAATAGGCCTTAAAATCATAACATATCCAAAATATATAGGCGAAGTTTGAACTCGGTGCTAACTAATTCGCTGTTCAACCGATTGTTTTTTTAGGGTTGAATGTATTAAATGACCTTATCCCGCTATGGGTGGAGAGGAAGAGTGTGTCAGACTTTTATGCCTGCCTTAAAATTAAAATAAATTAAATATTCTCTTACAATCACACCAATTATTTAGTTCCAAGATAAGTGTCATGAAGCACTTGTGTTATGGATACTAAGGAACGGATAAACATACTTAAATACTTTTTTTTTGTAAATATATACTTAATATACATAGGAAACACCCAGACCAGAACAAATATTCATATTCATGCTCACAAAGATTTTTCCTGTGTGGGAATCGAACCCACGACCTTTGAAGTGAAGTGCAGGTATACTGATATCCACGCCATATCGGTCGTCAATCGCATGAATGGAAGTTATATTTTTGACAGAGGACGCAGAAGTAGCCACCTTCGTATATTCTCATTCAATCGCGTGGGCTGGAAGCTGAAAATAATTAAATTACCTCGCTCGGTTTCAAAGATAAGGTCAGGTGGCGGGTGTAGAGTCTTCTACGCGCCTCTTGATAAGTCTGTTTTAAAATACTTATTATCAAATTCAACTCAATCATTTTATTGAATTTCACATTGTAACAAAATGTCTTAAAGTTATAGTTTATGAGCGATTGGCGAGGGGAGGAAATCTAATGTTCTTATAAATAAAAAGTTGGGAATTATCTTAAAATCAAAAAAATATAAATTACAATTTAATATTTTTTCTTAAATGAAACCATTTTATTACGTTTAGTAAATAAGAAGAAAAATCTCCTTTTAAGTTTAATTATAATTTCACTATAGTTGTACCTATGTAAAAACATGATATAAGTAAGTTTATATTACTTAAGGTTTTTTTGTTTTCTTATGTAATCGAATAGATTTTAATTCTTTCATCTAAATATATTTTAATGCTATAGTAACTGCTTTCGGTTAAAAAAGTTTTAATACCCATAATACCAAAAAAAATTAGGCAGTACAGAATTAATAGCATTGCCTATAATTTATTAGACTTAGCAGGGATACATTTGGCCAATATTGTAGAAACGCATGCCCCCATTATTATATGTGACATACTCCTTATTAAATAATAAAGCTCAGTTTCATGTTACCTAACTGTAATGGAAGGTTCCCGTATCTCCAAGCTATTAACTAAATGTCAGGAGAAAGAATCTTATTGAGTTTCTCGCCGACTTCTCGTAATATGCTGTCGCCTTAGTCAAACCTGGTAATAGGTTTTGCAAGACAATTTGTGTTACTTTTACCATTCCTTGTTATGTTAATCACTACGTACATAGTATAAAACTGAACCGTCAATAAAAGGCAAAAGTTAGCGATAGACTGTTTCTTCTTCTTCTTATAAATAATGGCTACGTGCGTTTAGCACATAAAGATATTAAGTGGTAAATGAGATGCCCTTTCCCAAAACCCCTTGAGTCCTTGGAAAGTTGTGGGATTACACTGAGATCTCACATGGACTTCTTGAGAGAATTCGAAAAGTGATGTTGCACTGTTTTGTTTTATTTACCTACACTCATGTACGTTCACAAACACTAAACGGTTAATAATCCACCGCTATTACACATTAATGTTCGAAATATCACAAATTTCTCTCTCTCTGTCCTGCCCTTATCCCAGTTCATCTGGGGTCGGGCCTCCTTGTGCGTCTGCGCCAGGAACTTCTGTCCTGGGTTGTCGTTGGTGTAAGCTTCTGGGCTTTTAAATCCCTCTCAATAATTGACCACCAAGTGGCGGGTGGTCTGCCTCTTCCCCTTGGTTGTGTACTGATGTTGAGTACTGTCTTCACGGAGTAGTTGTTATCGCGGCGCATTATGTGGCCATACCAACGCATTCTACTCTCTCTGAGCTTATCCACAACTGGTGCGACCTTGAACGACCCCCTCACATACTCGTTTCGAATTTTGTCCAGGCGCGTGACGCCGCCCGCCCATCTTAGCATCTTCATTTCTGCGGTGTGCAGTTGTTGCTCGTGCTTTTTCAATATCACAAATTTAAAAAAAAAAAAACAAAATTGCAGACATGATCCTTCACTTTCCCGCCAAGAAGTCGATAGACTGTTTATTAATTACAAAACTGCAACCTCCTTAGTTACAACAATATTACGGGCTTGGATTGTCACAAAAACAAAGTCGCTTTAGGCTGTATGTCTGTCTCTATGTATGCTTTGATCTTTAAAACTACGCTATGGATTTTGATACGTTTTCTTTTAATAGATTGAGTGATTAAAGTGAAGGATTTTGTGTCAGATATAGATTGCTTTTAGATTAATATAAAAGTCCAGCTTGAACGATATATTTCTCCATTAGTATCGAAACAGAATCTAGGCTTAACTCACATTAAGTCTTGTTGTCGAGCCCAGTAAGCAAACGCTCTCTGGTATGCAATAGCCAAGCCTACGGATTGTACGTATTAAAAGCCATTGGCACCCAGTCAACGTTCACGGCCTTAACAAATAGTTCGTAAGCCGATTGTGTGTAAACATTTGTCAACCGTTTCAATTCCAGATGTAATAAGATTTCGTAAATTGAGAAAGATACAAGACGGTTTTTTTCTAAATTCTTTCTGTTGATATATATTCATGAACTTAGATGACTTAATACTTACCTTACGTAAGCTCCGTTTGATTACAGGTATTATAACAAACCCACAAATTTCGTACTTTTTTCTCTTACCAATAGAATCAATGCAAAACTAGATAAAAGTAATATATGCCTAAGGGTAATGGAGGCTCTTCAAATTTCTGCCTATCTCTAATCTTATCAAAACTCAATGAAAACTGTTTAGTAATATACGTCATATATTAGGTCGGGGAAAAAGTCTTTTCGCATAACTGTAGGTATAAACTTATTATAATTTTTTTTTGACTGTACTATTTGTGTCTGGCTGGTTTTGGTAACATTAAAAAGATTCCATTATAAAGAAAAGAAAAAAATAAAAAAAAGTTGTTTCCCGCCATTTTTCCTTTGTTTTTCTCTCCGTAAAAATGAGTGAATCTAATGAAGAAATTCGATACATTTTAAAATTTTATTATAAAAAAGGCAAAAATGCAACTCAAGCAGTGAAAAAAATTTGTGATGTTTATGGACCTGATGCAGTGTCAGTAAGAGTAGCACAAATTTGGTTCAAACGTTTTCAGTCCGGAAATTTTGATGTTAAAGATGCACCTCGCTCTGGTCGCCCTGTTACGAATAAAATGGACGCCATTTTTGAAAGAGTGGAGCAAGATCGGCATATTAGTAGTTACGATGTAGCTGAAGAACTGGGAATTGACCACAAAATAGTTTTGACCCATTTGAAGAAAGCTGGTTATACAAAAAAGCTCGATATTTGGGTGCCACACGAGCTCACTCAAAGAAACTTAATGAACCGTGTACTCATTTGCGATTCATTATTGAGACGTAATGAAACCGAGCCGTTTTTGAAGAGATTGATAACTGGCGATGAAAAGTGGATCACGTACGACAAGAACGTGCGAAAAAGGTCGTGGCTTCACAGACTGTGGCCAAACCTGGCCTAACACGAAATAAGGTGATGCTGTGTGTATGGTGGGATTGGAAGGGCGTTGTTTATTATGAGCTTTTACCGCCCGGCAAAACCATCGATTCTGATCTTTACTGCCAGCAACTGATGAGATTAAAGGAAGCAGTCGAGAGAAAACGGCCGGAATTGATCAACAGGAAGGGTGTGGTCTTTCATCACGATAACGCTAGACCACACACATCTTTAGCCACTCAGCAAAAATTAAGAGAGTTCGACTGGGAGGTCCTAGTGCATCCACCATATAGCCCTGACCTTGCGCCTTCAGATTTTCACCTGTTTCGGTCTCTGCAGAATTCTTTAGGTTCTGTAAGGTTGACCTCAAGAGAGGACTGCCAAAACTATTTGTCCCGTTTTTTTGATCAGAAGTCCCAAAGTTTCTACAGTAACGGGATAATGTCTCTGCCCACAAAATGGCAGAAAGTTATTCAACAAAACGGTACATATATATTGTAAATAAATGTAAATAAACTTTGAAAAAAATGTCTTGACTTTTCATACAAAAATACGAAAAGACTTTTTCCCCAACCTATTATGTACATACGATATACAAACCAGCAGGTTTATTTTTATACCTGTGATCAAACTGAGCTAACGTATACAATAACGCGAGGATTAACAAATTGGCGATGTATAGGAATAACTGTAGATTTTAGTAAGTATTTTGAGTTAGCAAATCATTCCTGTGCTGTTTGGAACCAGCATGATGTGTGGCTCCGGGCTAGATAGTGCCACCCCGTCTCATCTCATGGGAAGTCGTAAGAGTCGACAAAGAGAAATACTACCGAATGATGGGCAGCAGCGTCATCCTGCGCACTGATAAGAACTGCGATTAGCAACCCGCCTGCCCAGTGTGGTGCTTATGGGTAAATATCCCCAATGTAATTAACTATGAGAGAGGCCATCGTTAAGCAATGGACTTTATATATCTGAAATGATAATGATATAATCTTCTGTTCATAAGGGACTATCGAATCCCACATTATAGAATCACTTAGAATTCAGCAGCTGCAATTTTTACAGTGAACCGTCCTAGCTCAGACTAAGTTGGTATACACAATAGCTTTATAAAGTAGCCGAGAAATTCAAAAGCATTTGAGTTTGTCATGCAACCTCAAAGTTACTTTACTAGGTGGTAGTTCTCTTTATGGCAGGAGACGCGGAGGTGAGTGCCGCTGCAGTGCCAGATAATCTAGTTCGAGAAATTCATAATGTTTATTAGCTTTTTACGGGATTTCTTGTACTACTATATAATGTTCCTTATTACTACGAAATAATTAGATACGAATCCCGTAAAGTGCAGTAATAACTCTGTCTTGTATATATATGGTCGGGCTTGTCTTTTACCAGGAGGTAAGCGATTCATACGTCTCGACCATCTTTGAAATAAAAAAATAGGTCTATGTATGTTAATATTTCCCTTGGAATTAAGTTGTAACATAGGTACACGGTATAAGTTTGTAAGGACCCTAGTTTGCATACGTGTTTATGGCATATTATTTCAATTGTTACTTTTTGTCTTTGTGACGTTACCAGGGGTAGGCAGAGGTATCTTAAACGCCCACACTTCGCCAATTATATAGTTCATCATCATCATTTCAGCCATCTGAAGTCCACTGCTGAACATAGGCCTCCATAATTGCTTTCCACGTAGATTGAGTCTTTGCCGCCTGCATCCACCGGCTCCCCGCCGCCCTGACCAGATTATCGGTCCATCGCGTTGGGGGCCGCCCTCTACTACGTTTGCTGATTCGTGGTCGCCATTCAAGAACCTTAACGCCCCATCGGTCGTCGGTTCTTCGAGCTATGTGCCCCGCCCACTGCCACTTCAGCCTGCAAACGCGCTTCGCTATGTCGGTCACTCTGGTTCTCCTACGGATTTCTTTATTTCTGATTCTATCACGTAGGGACACTCCGAGCATAGCTCTCTCCATTGCACGCTGAGCGACTTTGAGCTTCCTTATGAGGCCCATAGTCAGGCACCACGTCTCAGTCCTACACGTCATCGCTGGCAACACACACTGGTCGAAGACTTTCGTCTTGAGACACTGAGGTACTTTGGACGAGAAGATCTTGCGTAGTTTGCCGAACGCAGCCCAACCGAGCTGGATTCGACGATTCACCTCTTTCTCGAAGTTGGACTTACCTAATTGGCCTTTTTGTCCCAGGTATACGTACTCGTCGACAACTTCGAGAGCCGAGTTTCCCACTATTACTGGGGTAGGCACAACATGGATATTTGACATGATTTTGGTCTTATCCATGTTCATTTTAAGACCTACCCTTCGGGAAGCTCTGTCGAGGTCTCCGAGCATTGTGCCCAGATCCACAAGCGACTCCGCTATGACCACTATGTCGTCGGCAAATCGAAGGTGAGTCATATACTCGCCATTAATGTTGATGCCGTAGTTTTCCCAGTCCAGTAGCTTGAAAACATCCTCCAGTGCAGCAGTGAACAGTTTCGGTGAAATGACATCACCCTGTCTCACGCCTTTCTGCAAGAGGATAGGATTTGTGCACTGGTCCAGTACTCGTACGGACCAGGACGGTGGCATTCCTGTATAAACTTCTCAGCACTTCGATATACCGATGATCAATGCGACATCGCTGCAGGGACTGAAACACTGCCCAGCTCTCGATCGAATCAAAGGTTTTCTCATAGTTCACAAACGCTAAGCAAAGTGGCTGGTTATACTCCACGGTCTTCTGTATAACCTGCCGCAGCGTGTGAATGTGGTCTATGGTTAAAAAGCCTTTTCGGAAACCGGCTTGTTCGGGACGCTGGAAGTCGTCAAACCTTTGACCGAGACGGTTCGTGATGACCCGTGAAAACAACTTATAGACGTGGCTCAGTAGCGTAGCGTAGTATTATATAGTTGGTCCCACGTAATAGGTGGTGAGCCTATTGCCGCTTACCGGGCCCTGTTATGGTCGTGAGAGCCTCGTCTGTTGATCGGCAGGTGCACCACTTACAGGTGAGAGTGACTTGGGCTCCTTAGGTCTAGGTAGGATCCCTATACACACATGATTTTACTCTCTTTGACTGAGTATTATTTTACTAACCATTATATCTAATTTCCTTACTCACTAAAACGTCAATATTTTCACAGTCACGGGTTTTGGAAACTTCATATAATAGCCATAAAATATGACTCAAAGGTCTCATAACATCAAGGGACTTGGCCACCCCTGCTCTCCCATAGAAAGGGATGCGAAGATAAAGTAAAATTTATCGCCTAGGTGATTCATTACAGTGGCATAGATGGCAAGGGTCGCTAACTCGCCATGTGGCTTATTTGACCCTTAATGGCATCACAGTTTGGGAATCTGCCATTAGTGGAACGATAGCATTATTATCAATCTTAAATAATTAGATTAGCATTAGGTCAAGTATTAACTGTGGATTCCTTATTTTAACAAAATTTTCTAAACTAGGTACAGTACACGACGGAGAATACTGCATATTGGCTATAATCGCATTTCCAAATATATGAATACTAATTAACATGTCCATAAGATTTATCGTTTATCAGAATCTGAATTCAAAGTTAGGTACTTAAAACTTAAAGGTTGCTTTGGCTTGTTTTCTTCGTGTACTAAATAAAGCTGTAAAACTACATCCTTTTTCAAAGAACGATTAACAGTTTGTACTGTGCCTGATTACCTATCGAGAGCGTCGATAGTCTCAAAAGACCAAACGAATAGTCTGAAGTTGAAGTTGAAATTTAGAAAAGAGGTTAATTATACGATATCATAAATGGATTTGGGAAATTTTCAAGCAGACGAAGTATAGAGAGACTTTTATTTTCTTATCCTTAAAGGTAGGAAGCAACTTGTAATTACAGTCACATTTTAGCATTTTATTGATAAAGTGGTTCAGTGGTTTACACAGACAAAATTTTTGACAGCCGCTTATAAACAATTTTAATGAAAAAAATCAGCCCAAGGAAGCCCACTGAATCGCCTCACGGCGTCACCAACTAATTTCCAATGTAAACTGATTGTGGGCGGCCTGCCTCCAGAGAGATTCTGCGATCTTTATCAGACCGCCCCGTCTATCATGCGAATGGACGGCCCACGCTTTATGTCAACACTTGAAAGATGAGTTCACATGTATAAAGTAAAAGGAACTAAAGTAGTGTGCGAAGTTGGTATTCCGTTTCAAATAACGCTAACATTTAGGTGGCTAGCGGTCCGTAGTGGTAGTAAATCACACATTTTGGACAGCCGGGCGTTTCCTTTCTGCGCGCGCGCCCGGACGCCATAAAATTTCAAAAGCTCGTACGATACGCTGTGGTTGTTGCATTTATACTCTCGCTTTATGAGCTGTGAAATTTATAATCCTGACTAAATAAAGCGTAAATAAAAGAAAGCAATAATTGTAACTATCTTGTAATAAAATTGTTCTTAAATTTGCAATGTTATAAATAGTTACAAGACGAAATTATTTACTAGAAAAAATCGTAAGAACCGCAGTTTCGAGTCCTACTCCGAGTAGATTATTCATACTAAAACATTGTAAATGCAAATGAAATTCAAAATTATTTATAAAAAAACGACATCTTTATCGATTATTAAATCAAGTGTTTAACGTGTTTCTTCGACTATGAGGGAAATCTTAATTTTCACAGGGACGTAATAACAAGGGCTCGAAACGCAAATCACAGACTACTAGAAAGATTGAGGGCGTCCATCGAAGTCCCCAGTACCTCAGTGGTTAGAGCAGTCTAGTAATAAAATCCGTTTTAAATTTGGTGGCTGATATGACTCCGTGGTACCTACTATGTGGTTGGAATCGATGTCCCAAGTAGACTTCTCAGACGACTATCCTGTAAAGGCATTTAATATCGGTCGCTTCCATGCTACGAAATGCACGTTAAGATGTAGGTTCCGCCCATTCATCACTAATTTCAATAGTACTAATAATAATCATTTATTTGTGAACCCATTTCATTCCATGAGACTGCCGATGGCATTAAGTTTGCTGTGAACGACAAACAGGTTTGCTGTGAACGTGAAAAGCTCAAGGAGTCCATGTGAGATCTCAGTCGCACATCCCACATCTTTACTGAGGACTCAAGGGGTTTAGGGGGAGGGTATCTCATTTACTATTTATCATCTTTATCATCCATCACTCATTCTCATTTACTATGAATTATATATTATTAATATATCACTTACTTGACACTGGCTAGATGTGCTAGACGCACAAAGCTATTATTTAAAAGAAAAAAAATTCAAACGCTCTTCTTTGCGGGAAAGTGAAGAGGCATGTCTGCAGTTTTTTTTTTTATTTTCTAAAATGTGTGATATTTCTAACATTAATGTGTAATAGCGGTGGATTATTAACCGTTTAGTGTTTGTGAAAGTACATGAGTGTTGGTAAATGAAACAAAACAGTGCAACATCACTTTTCAAATTATTTCACGAAGTCCATTTGAGATCTCAGTATAGTCCCACATCTTTACTGAGGACTCAAGGGGTTTAGGGGGAGGGAATTTCATTCACCATTTAACATCTTTATCAACGCTCATTCTCATTTACTTACTATGATTTAAGTATATATTATTAATATATCTCTAACTTGACACTGGCTAAAAGTGCAAACCGCACGAACCGCCATTATTTAAAAGAAGATGCAGATGAACTTAAAAGCATATAATAATATAAAGCATATACAATCGAGAGTTAGTATAAAACATTTATAAATTGTTTTATTTGTTAATCCGACAAAATTTACTGAGTATTTCATAACATTGCGACGAATATTATAGCTTATCAGTTTTTCTGTATTGGAAAGTAAAAAAGCGGAAGTGTGTGCAGTTTTTTTTTGTTTTATTTAATTACCGAAAAGTTTGAAACTGTTTTAATTAAATAATTGAAACACAATATTGTTGAGTATGTAACGCGAAAGATGTAATTAGGAAGACATGCGTCGGACTGAAACTATCTTAGTAAATTTTATGGCGATATTATATTATTTTAATTTTCCGAAACAGGTCGATCGAATTTAATAATCTGTATAATATAAGTTTGAAGTTATTTTTTACACTCTTGCCCCCCACTTTCACCCTGCTGCCCTTTGTTTTTGAATAATGATTTGAATATTTTCATAAGTAGACATTTTTTATATAAACAATAGAATGGCAGAACGGCGTTTGCCGGATCAGATAGTTATGAATGTATTGTGACAAATTTAGTATACAAAACCTGTAAAGGTATATAAAAGAGTGATATCTAGATCCTTACAATTTTCACGCCAAGGAAATTGTGTCTGTAAGTTTCCTTCTAAAACATCAATAACAAGCCAACTGGTGTAAGTACTAAGAGTATTTGCTAGATGTGTATTTCCAATTCAAAGTGGTAAATTGCTTTTAGATAACAGTATAACAAGCATCCGCTCCCCGAGCCGTACAGGAAATATCTATTAAAAGTTACAATCATCTTTGAGCAGTAACCGTAAAGTTTAGATTAGTTTCGGGCACGAAATCATTAATCTTTCAAGAGTTCTTCAGCTGGGCTTAGCAAGCTTGCAAATGCACTCACTTGTTTATACATTTCTGTAACGACATGTATGTGTTTGAAACCTTGTTATTTATCGTCTGTTACAGTTTGGCGCTCATCCGAAGTATTTGTTTGAAATAGCATTGAAGCTGCCGTTTACAGAAGACTTGCACGGTAAGTTGGGCTGAAGATATATTATTATTGAAAGATATTTAATAACATTACGCTTATTCTTATTATATTTATCTATATAGGGACATTAAGACACTACGGACATTGCCTCTCTCATTATCTTCTACCGGAACTGCTATGGTGAGTGTTGTGCAGACTATCAGCACTCGAACCAAGAAATTTTATAAGTCGTTCTTCTGTTTCCATTCGGTTTAGGAATTCTCTGCTGGCTGAGTGCATATTTATTCTACCGAAATCTGAGGAACCCAAGCAAAACTCACCTGCAAGCGGTGAACCTTTTTTTTTTTTTTGTTTTACTTAGGTAACAAAATGCATTTACGCACTGCCTTCCGGCCAAAGGGGGACCGAAAGGGGGTGTGGGACTCACCACCGGCAGACACGACCGCCGGCAGCAATACCCACTAAAAATCTTCCGACGACGCCCGCCGCTTGTTGAGAAAGAGGCGGGGGCCAGTACCTGGGTTGCAGCTTCTGACACCCCGCCTGCGGCCAACGTCCCCCGGACCAAAACCGGGAGGACCTCCTCAGAGAGGCGCAGTGGACGCGCCCCTCCTACCTCCCCCTGCGACCATAGCGTGTGTGGCCGACTTCCCGGAGGGTCCATGGTTAGACAGCAGGGGTCCCCTGCCCCCGCTGCCTAGACCCTCCTGGTGCTGCTGAGCGGGCCCTCCTGGCCTACCCGCAGCGCCCTCCATAGGTCCCTCTTAGTTTCCCCCCCGGTAGTCAGTACTAAGGGCACCCAGAGTCGTCGGTCTCTGGGTGTTACCTTTTCCCTAGCGCCTCCTGCGCCCTACCGGGAGGTACTCAGCCCCCCCACCACGACAAGGTGGAGACCAGTCGGGGGGGCAAGCGGTGAACCTGCCGATCAACGGTTGAGAATCTGGCTGACATAACAGTTGCCGGTATGCGGCAAAGGGCTTGCCACCTTTACGTGCAATCAACTATATAATTGGCGAAATGTGGGCGTACAATAAGCCTCTGCCTACCCCTTTAGGCGAAACAGGCGCGATAGTATTCATGTATGTATGTATTCTCTGCCGGCACATGTGTTTCCTAGCTCTTATAATCCGAGAGCTTTAAAAC
Organism: Musotima nitidalis; assembly: GCA_949126915.1. Classification (NCBI taxonomy): domain Eukaryota; kingdom Metazoa; phylum Arthropoda; class Insecta; order Lepidoptera; family Crambidae; genus Musotima; species Musotima nitidalis. Next base: position 8,148,692 of record OX421414.1, read on the forward strand.
GGGGAGTAAAACGGCATGTTTGTCATGTCATGAGTAAGTGCGCTTTTCACCATGCGTACTCGACCATCAGCCAGGAGTTACTCATTATAACGTGTCACATAATAAAATTTAAAAATATATGCCTATTGATAATATGCATATTTAATGCTATTGTGCAAGTCTTGTATAGGTGCAAAATTTTAGGTATTTAGCGGCTGATGCTTTGATTAGTTAATGAGTTTTTTATTCACTAACGCGCGAAGTTGCGTTTTGTGAGTTCACGGGCGCTCTGACTCATTTCACAAAGCTGTTCGCTGGTGACTGCCTATCCAAAACCACGCACGGCCCTGCGTCTCGTCTAGGTGTGTCTTACCTTGCGTGCCGCCCGCACCTACGCGCGGAGGCTGTGTTTCTTCGTTTGTAGGCGCGTGAGCTTCATGAACGCGCGTGGATGTATTTTCTGTGTGACTGTGCGTACATTCTACATACATGCAAGCAACGTCAGAACACGCATTCACAACATATTAATGTTAAAATAATAACATACAGTTTAATCCAAATAACACACCAGGATAACATTCCACATACTTAGTACCTTACCATAATACAAAATCGACATTTTCATATAAAGTAAGAAACTTGTATGTGTATTAGCCAGCTTGATTGATAATAAATAAAACACAGTAATTTATCAGATTTTAGTCGCAGTATTAGTATACATTTTATCTGATTACTTCGTAGTTATTCGTGAACACGCGAAATAAATCAGGACGTAAACTCGTAACATTAGCATTATTTTTTAGGGATATAGAAATTATTTAAGAGATAGAAGATTTCACATATAACAATTAACTGTTGGACAGTATAAAGTGAATGTACTAGTTTAAATAAGGAAAAAAAGATTCTCTAACTGTCAAACTTTAAGTAACTCTGTTTCAAAAAGTAACATTCGTAAGAATATCGTTTACGTCAGTCGTCCTTTGAGAGAGATGGTATTGACATAAAAATGAGATGGTGAAAATGATAAATTGTCAGAGTAAAATATTTTTCAAGCACATTTTCTGTGTATATTTACAAGATTCCGTAAGGTATGTTGGCGCATCGTATTGCTGACGTTGCATAGTTGACATTTATAAGTTGCAACAGTGTGAGTCGCAACAGAGGCGTTTGTACATAGGACACCTAAAGTGCTCCCATTTACTAAAAATATTAATGACAATACTGCTACTTCACTATCGATTATTGTAACGTCACGACGTTCGTCGTTCGTCGTTCGACGTTCGTCAAGTCGTTCTAAAGACAATAGGTACTTTGTCATATGCAGAGTGTGAAAATACCTCGATCAAAGTTTAAGGCTACGTATTCTACACATCATAAGAAGAGACCTTAGCGAAAATGTTTGTTGCGAAAAGATTAAAACAGATGGTGTCTATTTAAACTTAAACGCACATACAGAAAAATTTACAAAATGCGAACTTATTTTATTAAGTTATAAAGTTTTTTGTAAAATAAATAAAATATTGGAAACCAATCATCATAAATGTTTATAGCTAAGCAAAATTTTGACGAATTTATTTCACCGTAGGTAACTGCATTAAAACAGATCGGTAAATATTTGATCACGAATTTACCCGCCAATTTATTGTACGTGGCAGTAAATTCGGTATGTGGTTTGCATTCATTCGTAACGGTCGGCGACCATTAGGCTGACCACACTGGACCATTGGCATTTATACCGAAATTACATTGTTAATACATTCACCAGTATTTTTGGGGTACGTTGGAAATCCCGAAATTTGTCGCAGCTGCAGTAAATCCATTCAAGGTGCAAATAAGTCAGCAAATTTTGTCTTGAGCTTCGAATAATTATTAATGACGAAAACATCTACAGTACCAACGCTATATTCTGCAAAATGGTTCGAATATCACGTACGGGTGTGGCAAGTGATGTCGAGCACTTCTGAAGGCACGTTATAGCTGTACATGTAAGTCGCTATCTTAGTCAAAGACACTCTTGGGTGGTTTAATTAATTATTACAAGCAGGACGAACAGGCTTTCTCTCTTATCTTGTTTCATCACGAGGTCAAGTAAACCCGTAGCGCACCTGTAGAACATATGTATGTAGTGCAATAGTTATTCTTTATCTACAAAATCTTTGTGATGAGGTTGGTATGGAAAGGAGGTCATATTTTCTTGCTCTGGGTAATTCACTCTTAGGAGACCCATCGTGAAAGCGGCCTACTGGTGTTCCATAGACTTTTCTTGGTCTTCGATATTAGACCTTGGTTCTTTACGACATAACGTTAAATACCTTAATCGCATTCTGTAATAAATGCTAAGAACTCTTAAGGTCGCATGCCAATTAGTTGACTCTATTCGGTTTGGTAGCGGCAGATGAATAGCGCCTGATAGCTGTTAGAATTTTTCGTAAGAAACCTGCATCAATTCCCTTTGATTTAGCTACTAGACACGTGCTTGATTGTGCACGTTATCGAATGTACTCCAAAGATGATGAAAATGAATTATTAGCAAGTAAATTAGCTCTCGATTTAGTCGCTGCATCGTTCATCAAACACTCTTTAAAAAGTTAATACACAATCACTCCAATCGTGTTATTTATTATTCGCGGAATATGCGAAATATCCAAACGATTCTCGAGGCTTTCGATCACACCGAATACGACAGTCCGATTAATCTTAATTCCCCGGAGTCGTGTTGCCCAATGAGCATATAACGGATTAAGTACAACTGCATATGACATCACGTTCTGTTATATGGCAAACATATAAAAAAGTTATTAATCGATTTAGCCGTTACTTTGCCTTAATTTTGTGAGCAAGTGGGGTTTTAAAATAACTATGAGTAAATTCCCGCGCAACTATATTTGCCCGAAAAATCGGAAAACATCCAATCGACGTTTAGGTACTTGACAAACGCTGAACGAGAAACGTTTCTCTTGAACACGTCGTTGTTGTTCTGAGGGTGTCTAATATCTTTTCTATTTTTTGGGAGGTTAAAGTTACGCGGGAATTGTCACAATGTTATTTTGAACCTTCACTTGCAAAAGTAGTTAGCTTTTATCAGAAAATGCTATTTAAAAAAGTAGAATGCAACAGTTTACTGCAAAACAATGTTGTCGACCAATATCGAGGTCGGTACACACGTTCTTTGTTTTTTATTTGCTTGAACATGGATAGTCTGAGTGCTTTCTACGTTCAAAAAAATCGGTTATGTTTATCGTTGTCTTCTTTGCTTAGTGCCGCTAATATTTGTATGTATTTTGAACTCACATAGTGAACGATACACACATACCTATAGTCACGCTTTTATATTCCCGTAGGTGTGGAAACCCCATCAGACACCAAACAGAAATCCCATCCCTCTTGCACTGAGAAAGCACTTTAAGTTTGACGTTCATTAAACTTTTACACACATATCCTAGCATTATCCCGGTTGCCCTAGACTTAAAGTTAGGGCCCAGGGTCTGCTCACTGTTTCAACCAGATTGGACTGAATTTCAGTTATTACGTGGAACGACTACCTACTCAGGCAACGCAACCCAGAGAAACAACATCATTATATGGTTAAAACAGCTGTCAGTCTATTAGAAGGCACTGACTTCCTAATAACGACTGCCATAGATGTTCATGACAGCCGGGACCAACAGCTGCTTAACGTGCTTTCCGAGGCACGGAGCAAGCGATAATTACGCACATAACTTCGAAAAGTTCATAGTTGCGCCACCAGGGTTTGGATCCTTTTTATAATTAGTTTTTTTTTTAAAGCGAATAATATTTAGACGAATTTCTATTCTTAACCACTGACGCATTGCAAAAAGAGAAGTGTTGTAACTATCATGTGTATTTGTATGTGATATTGTAGCGCAAAAACGACAGAAACTATATGGGTTTAGTATATTAGTTTTTGTTTAAATGTGACGTACGATGCTCGCCAGTTTAATTTATTTGAACCTTTCAACAGCAAATAGCCGATCCCATTAGACTCCATGTGTCCGTGTTTAAAGTGTCAGGTACTCTGTATTGTAAACACAAAGCTCTAATATTTTCTATACTATTTAGCAAGTTTAAAGAACTTTTAGTAAAGTACTAGATATTCTTAAATCAATGCTACTTAACTAAATCAAAAATATATTTATATGTGGCTATTGCATAATAATACAACGGCATTATGCTGGCACAATGCATTCTCGGTAGTATTAATATATTCCCACGTCTACTAAACAACATGCTGCATAGGATTGCTTAATTTTACATGACGCATATTCATAGCACTCTAGTTTAACGATCAACTATAACGTATCTTGCTAGGCAAACATATATAGAAACTATGTCTGGGATATACCTCTAGCAGGCTGGGATAAGTTATTGACTTCAAAAATGATATAAATAAAACCTTGTTCATCCGCCAATGCTAAATAATATTTGTGTTTTTTGTGTTACTTTAAATAAGTAGTTACTTATTAGATTATTTATTTACTTATCTTACTATAGTATGTATCCGTGTAGCTAAATTTAAATAACTAGGTATAATGTGTTCAAGTACTTTTCTATTCTCTTAGTCTTAAGTGATATTTATAATAAGCCTTGTATTTGATGTAACACGTCTTTTATCCTGTTTTGCTTATTACACACAAATTTGAATTACAATCTAGATTCTGTATCTTAGTTCTTAAGATTTTTATTTGTAAAATTGTAATTTTACGTGTGTATTAATAAATAAATATTTTAATATTTTAAAAGGGATACAGAGTATGACATTTTTGGTGGCTGCTAGTCAAATACAATATTTGTCATTAAAGATTGCTTATAAAGTAATCACGAAATAATTCTACTATATTGTATTATTCAATCAATATGTTATCGCCGTTTAAAATTAATATTATTTTAAGACCAGTTGAGTAAATATAATACTTCAAAGTTGTTTACGAAAAGTCATTTCTTACATACTTAAAAACTTATTCATACTCTCCAGGAACTATGTTAACAAGGTCTAATCACTGCGATGGTCGACCACCGAATGAATGCTTGACTCCCCTTTTAACCAAACCCATGAGCCGAGTGAGTGAGTTGAACGAACGAACGAATGAAAAACGTTTAGCGCCATGTGGTGGGACAAGGAAGTCAAATCAGCAACAATAATTACAAAGTCAATATACAGACGACCTATTTATGTCTTAAAATATAATTAACTATTATGGATGCTAACATTATAATTAATGATAGGACTTTATAGTTATAATATAAAGTCCTATCAAATAAAAATTTATAAAAATTTATAAATAAATATTTACACCAACAGTTAAATTGCTATATATTGACAAAGTAAGTTAATACAAAAGAATACACAAGTAAAAGCAGTTGACAGCGTATATAATAAGTAGGTTAAACAAGAAGTAAATATTTCGTGCAAAACATCATTAAAAGCTTTTCGAAAAGTTTCCGTTCCGTCAGAGAATAATGATTTTACCTATTTTCCCCAAACCTACTCAAACTTCGCCAAAAATTGTAATCTCTCATAAAAATGTCAAACTGCGGTGTTCGCTAGAATACAGTAAATAACAAACAAAAACCCATAGTTATTGTACGCACTGCACGGTGTTCCGACAAAAAAAAACACAACAATAGCGAAAGCGGAATCTTAGCGGTTTTATTTATGTTAGTGGATGAAACGGTTTTTCACAATTCGAATAATGCGGGACTGCATCAGTTTTTCAGGATTATAGAAGAGGAACGAGGGCATTATCGGATCTTAGACGAGTAATCGCCTGTCCCGTGAATGTTTTCTCATTACCATTCCACTCCGTTCCGTTTCGTGTCGAGCTCGACTTATTGTGGAATGTTTCTTTGAATATTAAAATATTGCGACTAAGCTTCGTAGCTTCTGCAAGCACTGTTTTATTTTCTTTCGGCATTCTTCCCACGACATCGTCTTTGGAATAAAGTCGAATGGAGTTGGTTAATCATCTCAAGGAAACAAAGAATGGACTAAAAATTACTTGCACGCCTATCTCCTTTATGGGGTAGGCAGAGCATTTAAAGAAAAGATCTTGACGCCACATTTGACGAACATTGGAGTGTCAAAAACATTTTCTCTATCTTTATTTGGAATAGCAAACAACTACATAGGACAATGTGCTATAAAATGATGTTGATTTATGTTATAATAAGGTAAATATGTAGTCAAACACACTATCTACATGTTAACAATTATGAACGTAACTTAAACTATCGGACGCGCTTATAAGCTAAGCAACAATAGCTGATCAACAAAAGTACAAGATTTGACACAGACATCAGCAACAACGTTATTAGAATTACATTAAAGTTTATATTTGAATGAATATTCACACACCTGCCTGTGCCAGGGACCTTACGTAACACCAAACATTTTATGACAAAATATTTTAACTACCTGCAAAAGCAGAACTTATATAAATCGATTAAGAAAGTTTATTAGAAAGAAAGAGATTCATTTTATGGTGACGCATTGAATATAATAAACAGGATTTAAAATTGGTAAACATCATCATCATGTTATCCACAAGATCAAGTCAACTTCTGCTTTTAACGTCGATCGATCTTGACCCGCCTGCATCCTACTTTGATCAGTGAGAGGCGGTCCTCTACATACAAAAATATATTCATACAATAAATATGAAAGAGACGACAACAATGAAGATAATGTGGCTGAAAGTAATTAACACTTACGATAGTGAGAGAATTATTCCGGTCGGATCCCTCACATCTGATACCCTGGGCATCCGTTTAATTATATAATATTTTATATTCCGGTCTGATACCGAGGACGATGCAGAGGATCAGAAACAAATAGAAATATTTTGTTCCGATCGAATACCCCAGTCATTTGCGAACATGTTTTGAAGACAGTCTGCAACAAAATATATTTAAAAATTTCCATAATTTAACATATTTTCGTTGAGTATCACCGTTTGTTATACTAAAAGCTAGAAAATAATTGAGCATCGATGCCACTACAAAACAACCCTCGGTTTCGATAATAACGTATTTTGTATAGTATCATCGAATGGGTTCCATTATTGCAACTACCTGAGTAGGTAGGTTTCGGAGAACTAATCGGTACAGTAATGGTTCATAAAATGTGAAATTTATGTGAGTCCGGTAAAAGCTGGGAATGCTCTTGTATGTGTATTTCGTTAGAAATGTGCGGGCAATAATTGGTGATTATTCTTGTGTATGTTATACAATGCGGTGTATATTTTATGTAATACTACTATATGTTACAGATATTTTACAATATTGTTAGTACCACTTACTGTAGTATTTAATAGTAATATTTTCAGTATCTGACACATAGTAACAGTGATGAACTCGTTCTTCTATAACAACGTTTTTAGTCTTTGATCGGAGTCATAGACTAAGTTTTGATGAGGTTATAAAAAGCCGGCCACCTGCCTCTAACGTTCATTCCGTGTCTGAGTTTAAATGTAGCAACTGAGAAAGTAGAATCGCTGTCTGTTTGTGTTTTTAGAGTGTGTATTTAAATTGTTAATAATTTAGGAACTTATAAAAGAATATCAACAAAAGTATTTAAATCTTTCATTGAAGTACTACCGGCTTAGAGAAAAACAACCTGCCTGGGTCTGTAATAATCTGCGATTAGCTGTCGGAACAGTTACACGAGCGGAGCCACGGGTAGATGTTAATTTCAAAGAAATATAAATTTCTAATGAAAGTTTTTAAGTTTGCTCATCAATTACGCGATTATGTTTCTCAAAGTTGATTACTTTAGTGATCAAAGTCAAAATGATCATAAAACTTTGTAGCAATAAAGCTCATTAGAACGTCATCATAATAACTAACGCGATCGTTAACTTCGAGCAGGAATTAAGTAAATGAAAATATATACGTGTACCGCAGAAACCCCTTATTTCTCACTTAAATACGCGTTGTACAATAAACGGATTGCCACGCTGTACTGATGGAAACTAGGGCTCCAGTTTAAACGTGAAATCCTTTAAGGCTACGCCAAACAAAAAAGTCCCGGGCGATTGATCATACAAATACAATAAATACTTAAATAAAAGCGTCAGCCATTACTCTCTGAACTTAACTACATATATAATTTATCCTACAGCTAAAGTATAATATAAAAACAAGAAATCACAATAAATCTTCAGCAGACTCAGTGCGGACTGACGGCGGCAGTTGCGTTAATCTTTAATTTATCATATTGGGGCAAAAACGGTACCAATAGATCTACGTTCGTCGATACATATATATTTCTAAAGATAAATAAAGATGTTAAAAACACTACACATGTTAACAATTCCTTTACCTCTCGTAATAAGCTTAAAACCGCTTGTGGTACGTAAGTGTTATTTCACGTTCGTAGTATACCGACTGAGGCTTTAATTTGTAAATAAACAATATATATCGAAAATGGAAATAGTAGTTGCTAAGTCTTTAAGTTTAAGTTGTAGGTAATAGCTTCCAAAGTATAATATCTATATTTAAAGACAATTTTTTTTAAAAATAACAGTAAATAACTAGGTTTACGTCTATTTTACGTTTCAAATGTATTGTTTACAAACAGCTAAAAGCTTTTGTACATTTTTATTTTAATTTGTGCGAAAAAGTTTAAATAAAATAAACGACCAAAAACATCAATACACAATAAGAATTAAGCAACAATTATAGTCACTATTGTTATTCATTAATTGAGTTTAATGGCATTATAACACTATGGGTATTATTTCTGAGATATTAACTTAGTCAATACAAAAAATAATGGTGTCCGAAAAGTCGTATGTATTTAAATCTTGCTAGTATATTTACACATTTAAAAGATATCCCAGAAGCTGATTTGAATATGATAAGGCATTCTTTTGCGTTCATTTTTAAGGCTTGAGGAAAAATTAAGTTAATATATCCATTCTTTGGTTTATACGGGATCAGAATCTATGAATTTCGAAACTTGTGATGGAAAAATGAATATTCTAGAATAAGTAATTTGGTAAGTGCTCCTGTCCCTGTGTACGACCATTAAGGTCTCCCTGCCTGCACATAATATGTGCATATTATGTTTACCATCTCCTATCATTCCGGGCCAAGCGGGGCGTGAAACGGTATTTTTTCAGGCCATCAGAAGTGTGTGTTTTTTGGGCTGCATTTCCTACATATATTTAGACTGGATTTAGCCATGCTTAATACTAGACAGGATGCCGTCATTATGAAGTTTTATATTAAAAATAAAATGAAGGCAAAGGTTCTTTTTTCAAACGCCGGGAAAAATCTAGCCATCATATGTTACTTTCATAGTAGTGTTGCTTTTACGAAAAATACTTTATAGATTAAGCGTCCTCCATCGATTGAGCAGACGCTAGTACAAATATATAATACCATTTTATCATCCCAAATGATATAATTTATTTACACAAAACCTCAATCCAAAATAGGGCAACCAAGTACTAGTACGTCGGAAATAGGAATGATTCGTTCCAATAGCCTGAATAAATGCAAGACGCGCCGCTCAACTACTACATAGCTTTGGGCTAACTCCGTTTGAGCAAACACTTGAGTTGAGAACTCTTCGCCCACTTGGCTCCAGCCTCCGCTTGCTGACTACCAACTCCACGATAAGAATATTTTGCAGTTGTTCCGCCACTCATGCTTAATTAAAACTTTAGAAAAGCTCGTTTTCAATTACGACCTATTTGCTTTTTGACTGCTGTTGACTTCACACAGAAACGACTCTTTGACAAATTGATTAAGCTATTTTGTCTGCTTGAGCTAAATTGCGTTTGACTTAATCTTTTTCGTTCATCCTCCACATTGATTTCTCATTCTATTGGTAAATACCCGTAGCTGGAACTTATCAAGTGAAGTACTATAAAGTTAATTCGTGTCGGCGTTAGTTAAGTGCACAATGTAAAGCTTAAGCTTTTCTGTAAGGTTTCTTAATGGCTGTCAAAGAAACTGTTGACAGGTTTTTAGTCTAATATACCGACTTTTTCAAATTTCAATCAAAATGATGATAAAAATATAGTTGTCTTATAGAAAATTTCTATATAGGAATTCTCACGAACTTGTTTCCCCTTAAATAATACATAACCAGATCAAACAGAAAGCATTTTTTTTTGTTGGTACATGAGACGTGTAAACATCTATGGTAAGTCAAAAGCGGTTATTTCAAAAATAGATATAAGTCAGTTAAAAAATACAAAAAACTGTAATAAATAAAAAATAAATATTTTCTGACAATTATAATCATATTATCATTAACAACTTGTGTTATGAATACTAAATAACGGATAAACATACACACATTATCTTATTTTTTAAATACATACTTAATATACATAGGAAAAAACTCTTATAAGATAATCGTTGTCTCCTCAAAGTCAAAATAACTTCGTCCTTTACAAAACAGCTTCGTGTATGCTACATAATCCACTTACATGATTCAAACACTATTTCATTATGTTTGACGTTGAGATAATTAAATTTAATAGGTTGAAGCCCTACTTAATCTGAATAGCGGAGTAATTACATGAGTGTATGTACGTATGTATGTTGATACCACGAACGTGTGAAGTTACCAAGTAGCGCATATGAGGTTTACTTAGGCGACGGACATAGCACAATTTCTATGCAATCCAGCAATACTAGCGAACTTTGTAGCGCAAAGGACGAGGGGATCCGAAAGTTAGTTAATTTCACATAGTGGTTGGTGTGCAACTAACTTTCTCAATCTATCTAGAACTCTACTTTATTCGTAGTGTATATTTACCCTATATTTTACGTATGCATTTCGTGTTATCTGATCGTAAAAAAGAAAGCTCAACATAATCTGCATCTTTGCTTTTAATTTTAGCTAGAATACTTGTTTTTCTAGTTTCTTATAATCAGTAGGCTATAATAAAAATAAACAAATACAATGTCAATAAAATCTGCCAAAACATAACAGCGGAATCTAACACTTTAAAAGTGGAGGGTCCCAGCGTTTCGGTACCTCTTTCAGGATAGTGATAATTTGTCTGTGTCATCGTATCAGCCTTGTGAAATCCACTGCTGAACATTGGCTTCCCCAAAAGGTTATATTCTATTGGGGGTATTCGCCCAGGCGAGTTGGTGATCGCATTTTCAGCTAGTACGCAAATAAATAAACACTGCGCACTGCGCTTGCGAAAATGCTGCCAAAACGGGGACGCCTACTAGACTAGCTCCAGCCAGGTTATATTGAAGGTTCTTTCTTTCGTTTCTTTTACTTTATATTCACTCGTCCATTAACATAACTTGTAAAGTATTAACACCACCCAGGTAGGCGATACGCATTATTGGAGACGCCGAACTGACAGCCTCTTTTAGGACATCCAGCTACGTAGGGACATCGATTTTTTAAGTGATTTCAACTCCTTTCTTTTGATCCTTTCCCAAACTACATGTGCTGGTCTTAGTATCCACCATCATATTGTGCAGTTTTTTAAACGGGCGTGACACGGCATTTCTGAGTGATGCGTTCGTTACCGTGATTGGTCCAAAGTATGGTGCGATAAATTTTTTTTGACTGCTTACTATAAGACAGGATGTTGTTATTATGGCGTAAAACATGAAAAAAAAATTAAGACTGGTTTTGACATGTGATTATTGAATTATTGCGAAGAAAGTAAGAAAATGTATGCACATTTTATTATTTTCCCTGTAATAGTTCACTTGAAATTCATAACGAAGAATGTTGTACCAAATTGACACATAGGTTCACTGGGAAGTTACTTTAAGTATTTTTTATATGCTCACTAACATTTTCTCAGAAAAATCTTTAACGTCTGAATAAACTTTCTTATAAGTCGGAGGCGATCAAAGAGAAAACGTCATTCTTTTGGAAGGCTCTTAGAAGTGCTAAAGCAATATTCTTAAGAAATAAATAGCGAACATGAGAGACGTGTTCATATTACAACTTTATTCCTTTTTTATCTACCTAAGACTTCAGTGTAATATATAAAGTTTAGTATACCATTGCTCGAGCACATCACTTTGACGTTTGTTGGCACTCAAATTCAAGAGTCAATTTTAAAATTCGCCTGATAAAATATACACGTACTCAACCTGAAAAAAACATACATACAAAAAAAATGTTCTGAATGAATCGACAGTCATTGGAAATATAATAAAAAAAGAATATTTTATTTCCCAAATCATATCTTCACGCATTATAAAAGTCAGTACCAACTCTAAACGCACAGAAACTTGTCATCACATTTTGTGCCCGAAGCTTTCAAAAACTACTGAACAACTTTATGTGTGTCGGTGCAAAAGTTCGCCACTAAATCATGAGTAAAATAATATCCACGTAGGGTTCGGATAACACTAGTTTTCACTTATACAAAGTTGCCTTTGTAAATTTGCTGATATTCAGAATATGTCTGAGACAAGTTGGCACTGTCAAGTTGGGCAGACTTTAGGCAGAACATAGTTCAGTTGTTATCAGGTGCGGAGAACAATAGCTCCACCTGCCAACAGGCTTCTAACTTACTGACTGATTATGTGGATCAAGACTAAGTTCTTACTTTGAACTGTCATGAATCTTGAGAAGTTTAATCGTATTTTTGCTTAGACGAGTTCAGTTACTTGGGTCAGCTTCCATGTTTTTTATGAAGTTTCTGATTAAACATTGCTAGTTTTACGGTTTTGTAGTACTTACCTTTACTTTCCATCTTATTATTTTCTATGTCTATTCTTTAGAGAGACTAGCAATTTGTCATGAATCTATACATATAACATGAGGTACAGTTTATTAATTACGCAAACAAATTGATGCATTACAATACTGATACATTATGATACTAAAATATTAGCCCCAAAAATGTTCTAAAACTTATGTGCCTACCGAAACGGCTTGAGCAATATTTGTGCTGTTGAGATATTGCTTACAGTTTTATAATACTATGTAATAACTTAACTATACATAACATAAAAGCGTAAATTAATATGACTTGCGAAAAAACAAAAAGATATGAAACTGTATGTATCACAGCCCGGGTGTGACCTGGTTACTTTTAATAATGTCTATACCCGGGGCATAGTAAGTTAATAAAAATCAAAATTTTCCTTACTTCTAAGATACATGAAATAACCATGCAGTAGTATAAGTGTATCTATAAGCGGCGAGGATTATTTACTACATTAAAGGCGGTCAACAAATGGTAGTACCATATACTTCCTCAACGTTAGCCACCTATTGCATGTTATTTCCTAACAAGATATGAAGGTCTGCCAGTCAGATCCATACTAAGGTAGTTTTAATGTACTCAATAGATTATATTTGACATATAAACCGAGAGAGACGACTAAGTTTCTATGTCTATTTATCCACTCTGTACTTATTAGGTTGTAGGTTTTTCTTTTGTTATATGTAAATGTTCCTATATGTTACTATATATAGTTATATAGGATATAATATTCTACCGACGCTATGCAAACAAGCAAACCAACATACTCGATTTTGCGTTGATAGTATTGGTATGGATTAGTACAAACGGGCGAATTTGTCGCCTTTATCCGTGGATGAAATGATATAAGTACCCTAGTTCCCTTTTTACATTAAGAGATGCATTCAAAGGAGAGGTGGTGTCTCCATACCTATCTAAATTAAAATCGGTCCCATCGTACAGATACAAGACAAACTTCACTTCATATTTTATTGGACATACGTATGTATTTCATGTCCATAACATAATCTTCGTTCTGTTTTTAATTTTCGTGATAATGTCAAAGTCAAAAAATATTTATTTCATAGACTATTATACATAGTACGTCATAATTAAATATTAAGAAAAACAATTGAAATATTATTACACTGAAATCACGAAGCTTAGATTCACTTACATGCAACAAAACAATTTAAAAAGAAAAAATAATTAAGTGTAAGTGAATCTAAGTGTCAGTTCCGAGCCTCTGTAAGAAGAACTGGCAAGAAACTCACAGGCTATATAAAATGAGATTCTTGTTTTATGCCCTGAAATCGATTTGTTTGGAAAGTGAAATAAAAACTCTGTAAGTTACTTTTATATAGCAGTTACTGCTTTTTCTGAAAGTACTTTATTCTCTGCCTGCTCTCGACTTGGACAATAGGTACAAAATTAAATGTCACGTAAGGACTTACCTCTTTGCCATTTGCTCTTTTGTAAGGCATTTTTATGAGCCGTACATTTTTTAAATTCATCGTTGTTACCACGCTTGAGATTTTGTTATTTAATTACATCTTAAAATCTTTTAATTGTGATTGATTTGTTATTATCATATTATGTAATTTTTCTTATATATTTTTGACGTGGCTTTAATCATTATTAGCGTTTTGGCAGTCATATTCCAGTCAAGATCATCAACATTGAGTATTAGAAAGAAAGTTCAGTGCAAATAAAATTTGCGAAGTTAAGCAGCATTCACACAGGTCAGCCATTCGAAGACTCCATATACGTATACCACGGAATGAAATTATCTTCGTTCTGTGAAGTCCGGGAAACTTACTCAGGTGGGAGAGTGGAAATACCTTTTAAAACTCAACTTAAATTTCGAACTAACGAAACGTCAATAACGGTACTTTTACTGTACTATACTTTTGGTCACTGGTAGAACGCGGGAGGCCAATAACCAGCACGCCTCCATTTTTTACAATGACTGGTTGGCTCTCAGGTTCGAAAAGGTGTTTTTGTTAGGGCTGAGCAAATTCTATTAATTGATTTAGTTTGAGATTGCGGCCGTGTTTATGGAGGTACTTTTTGTGTGTTATTACTTGTCATTATCTTTTCTGTTGCAAGCAGTCTTCTTTCATCCACGTTCATAAGGCTCAAGAATTTTACTTCATACAGTAGGTACGTTGGTTCTTAGTGCAAAGTTGTAGGATTTGCTTTGAGGTTAAAATATCTCTGATTATTGTAGTTTTGCGTGTGCTAAGTGGTTTTTCGCTAAGATTGAATGTTTTTTTGTAAGTAAAATTTTATGTCAAAGTAGTTATGCTCAGTGGTTTATGTCTCTCTCTATAGTGTTTGTATGAGGATATTTGGAGAATAGCAAATTTAACAAAATCCTAAACTAAAAAATATCAAAAAAGAAAAACTAAAGAAAAGATAACATTAAAAATAAAAGGCTCAAAACAAAAAGCCCAGAGAAAGAAAGTTTCTTTATAATTTCTTTTCATTTTGTAATGTTTTGCTTAATATATTTGCGATTTAAGCTACAATATGTTTTCAATTTCCCTTTTAAAAATCAGTGTTCAACTTTCTCCAGACCCCGGTTCAAGTGTCCCATAAGGGTGGAGAGTGCACTCATAATCCTATTTTTCATTTACATATTCATAACCTGTTTTAGTAATGTAATATCGAAATTGTAATTATGCATGAGTAGACATAAATAAAATAATTACTACTGTTTATAATTATAATTCAATCAGTCAGCCTCATTTCTAAGAAAATGCGATACTTTAAACAAAAAGCGGTTCAACTCTCCCGGACTTCACCTAAACTTAGCGCTTACATCAATTCGGGAACTGTTATTTCATGTATGTCACATTTACCCAGATAGATAACGAACTTATAATTTATCTATATCGGTTTCACTTTAGTATAAATTGCTGGTTTTATTCAAGAGACTATATGCGCATTTGAACCTTTGTAGTTGTCATCATTATAATATCATCTCACCTGTATATACCAGCGTAGGCCTGTTACGGGTCATATTTGCAGTAAATATGAAAGAGTCCCTTTCATTTGCACTTAGGCTGTACCCAGACAATAGTACCCAATAATATCCTAATTAAGCGGCGTCACGTGCTCCGCAATAAAATACAGGGTGTAGGGTCGCGCCGCAGGACAGTTTAGCACTTTAATTAAAATCTCCCTTTAATTCAAGCAGTCTGTATAAACATAAATTGTGGAAAAGGGTTACATGCCCATTCTGGAACTACAGATACCCTCGCTTGTAAATTAGAAAGTGAGTAATAATAGCAGGTATATTTCTTTTTTGTATGTAAGAGCATTCGTATCGTCCAGTTTATTCTGACCGCGTTTGGCTCTCTTGTCCAAAGTGACGGTGACATTGACGTTCATGATCAGCATGATATCAACGCAGATTGGATGATATTGAAACTCTGAAACAACGTGCGACCCATACAGGGATACCCTTAAAGCTCAAAGTCAAAATCTACAAATTCGTACCAAGACTCAATGTATTATATGAAGCAAAATGCTTGAGCCTTATGAAGACGAATGAAAGAGTCTTCTTTCATGAGAAGATAATATTAAGATGTCTGTATGGAGTGACTAGACCGAATAAGTTATAAAATTAATATATCAGTTGTCGTAGCACCTGTGGCTGAAAAATTAAAGTAAGTCGTTTATAATCGAATGAGCTTGAAATGATAAGAGAAAAAGATCGCGAGAGGAAGAGAACGACGGAAAAAGAGATTGTATGGGATTGTGAAGAATTATATAATTGAGGAGGTGGATGAGTCGATGAGGAATAACCAAGGTCAATGGAAGAAAATACAAGCTGAAGAAGCCGGACAGAAGCATGATGAGCAGCATTCGTATAGTAGTAATTGTAACGTAGGAATTTGTATGTTCTTATTGTGAAAAGAAACGACATTTATTGACTATTAATATACACACATGTAAACAAAAAAAGCAATATAAAAATAATAAAATATGAAGTCGCACAACATAATAATGTGGTTAATTAAGTCCCGGCATATGTTACAGCAACACATATAATTGACTTTATAATACTCTTAAAAAACACTGATATCAATCAAATCATGCCCACAGAGTCGCATATCTAAAATTTACAATGTTTATTTAAAAAAACTATTTTGAAATTTTTAGATATAAAGCTGAACTTTTGAGGTTCGTTTGTTACCTCATTAATCAACTTGGTGTGCAAAGAGCTCTTTATTTTGTCATGAAATTCGGCGGCATCATTGAAACTGCAAAAATATAGGTCAAGCTCAAAAGAAATTTGTGCTCAGATATAGTTCCTAGAATTCCACCTCAGCTTGTGAACGCTTTCCTTGTCCATGTGTGGGTCGGACGCTTTTTCCACAAACGGAAAAAAATGCATCCTTTGCGAGGAAACTTTATTGCATTTCCCAGTTGGCAGAAGTGCCCTTTGCATTATTAGTTGTAGTTGTGTTATGGTTTTATTAACAATATTTTAATATGATGATATCCCTAAAACATATTTAAGTGGGAAATAATAAGATAGAAGCTTTAGGGGAGAAAAAGCAAAAAAGAAAATGGTAATTAAATTAAATTCTTTGACGGTCTAAGACTCGTCCAAAATAGATATTAACGCAATCGAGTTCAAAATATGAATTTTCCATAAACGAAATCATCTAATCTGAATTGCATAAACTTAAATTGTTATTTGAACCGTAGCATACATACAAATGACCAAAAAAATGTGAAATTTAAAACATGGCATCGAAAGCAAAAATTTCCAGCATGTACGTAACAAATCGGGGTCCACTAGATTGGCGGCCGAATAAATTTTAGCATACAGATTGGTCCTGTGTCCCGGATTAGCATGGGGAGGTTTTATCGCCTTACATGTGCCCGCGGGGAAAAGCAAAATCAACGCAATGGAAAATCGAAACTACATTTTTATTCAGCATTATGTACTTTTGTTTACTCTGAAACATCGCGTCTATGTGCCTAAAACAGTTATTCGGATTATTTATCATATTTTTTTTTGTTTCTTCTATTTTTGGAGTACATTACCTACAATACTATAAAACACATTTTACAAAATATAAATCACGACTCTTTAAATAGTTGATTCTAAATTAATTTGAAGTTTTGAATATTTTTCAGTGATCTGTGGTCACGGGAAGACGACGGCGACAGTTAAAACAACAGTCCAAGGCAATTTTAATCAGTAAAATATGTTTTAAGTAGTGACAAACTATGTGTAAATACATTTTAAAAAATCTTATCTCAAATTGTTGATAATGGCTTATTATTTCTCACGCCTCTAAACATTCCGTATTTATAAAGTAGGCATTTAAATAAACGCTCATCTGAAAATGTGAACGTAAAGCCGAAAAGTATCTAGCTGTTCTAGGACTTAAAACATGCTTAGTGCCCTGTGAAATAGGCCAACCTTTCCTGAGAACGTTGCTATGCTCGGCGGACCTTGAAAACTGTTTAAATATTATGTTCAAATATTTTGCTTGAAGGGAACTTTGAAGTGCGAGGGAGTCCATTTCTGGCATAATGTTGCATGCAAAATTTCGGTTCCTCTTTCTGGTTTTTGAAAGAAATATGATGAAAAATGTTATGCTATTTCGAACAGATTTTAGTAAACTTGTACTTTTTAAGAAGGTGCTAATTATTTTAATGGCATCTAGCGCTTAATACAATCTATATCTTTCTGTATATATGAAAGAAAGTCGTGTTAGTTCGAGAATAACTCAAGAACGGCTGCACCGATTTCTTTGATTTATCTCCGCCCAGAACAACAGTATAACTATAAAAACATATGAAAAATTCACAAGTCACAGTCCTTTCTCTGCATACCAGAGCTAGCTGTGCATACGTGCGCCACAATATACCTATTAGGTTTTTTGAATTTTTTATAGATTTTTCGACGTTAGTACATTTGAATTCGATTCAATTAATCCTCTCTACTCTAAACAATTTTTTTCTGAAATTCATCAGCAGAAAGTGATATCAAAAATATGAGTTCACATCGATGAAGTACACATTGTGAATGGTTATGTCGTTTGTCAGTGTGCGCGCATCGATTTATCTATCCAATCAGTAATTATGAACTGTCTATTTGATTTTTCAGGCAGATTTTTTCATAATTAAAATCAGAATTTAATTTCGCGTATAAGTTAGCGTAACATTTATTGATTCTGAGGCGGTACAAAGTTCGCCAGGTCTGCTAGTAGGTCGTAAATATACTGTACTTACTATAACATTGCTATTTGCCAAGTCTGGTCAATTTCAATTCTGACTAAAAAATACATTCAAAATGTGATAGACCAATGTTGTATAATCCTTATTTAGGTCGTGATTTTCATGATCAAATAATTTTATTGCCACTTAGCTTAATCGGGCACCTAAATATTCCGTGTTTTCGTTTTACGCAGATTACTAACGCATAAAGCTATATTGAATGATGTTATTAGCTATTAATAGATAGTATAGTAAGTATAGTACCGTGTGGTACCTGCCTAGAATAGTGCCACCCCCTCTCATCTCATGTAGAGTAGTAAGAGTCGAAGAAGAGAAATCCTAGCGGATGATAGGCAGCAGCGTCATTCTGCGTATTGGCTTGAACTGCAATCACCAACCCGCCTTCTCAGCGTGGTGATTATGGGCAAACACCCCTAAAATATTGTAATCTATTGGGGAGGCTACTGTTCAGCAGCTGATAATATGATGCAAAGTTATAGAAAGTAATTGACATCATCATCATCATTGGAAGCGTCCCAGGTATTGGGGACACATAAAGGTCTTTGAAGAGAGGTCTTTTAGGACGTCTTTGAACTCTTCTTAACTTCATAAGCTTCATGAGCTACGAGCACCTCAGCAAAAGTATGAATATTTTTACATTTCGGTTCTTTTTTTTATACCAAAATATTTATTGTGCTCGGTGGTAGGAAATGATCACCGAAGACCGCGGACCGCAGCAAAGTTCAGTCCATGGATGGGTGACCGTTTGTTTTGCATTTAATATCGAGCGCTTCCGTGCTTTGAAAGACGCGTTAAGTCGTTGGTCCCGGTTATCACTAAATGTGGTTACCGTTGCAGGTCTAATTGGCAGGGCGGCTTGAAAATAATCAAACAGCAAGGTGCCTTTTTTTTCTTTTTTTTTTATTATCGTCTGTATCAAAATGCTGCTTACGCACTGTCTCCCGGCCAAAGGGGGATACCGGGAGGGGGTGTGGGGCTCACTGCGGCAGACGCGACCACCGCAGTCCTACCCACTAAAAAACTTCAGACGACGCCCACCGCTGTTGAAAAGGGGCGAGGCACCAGTGCCTAGGTTTGTAGCTTCTGGTACCCCGCCCGCGGCCAACGTCCCCCGGATCAGAGCTGGGGAGACCTCCTCAGGGAGGCGCAATGTGCAGCGCTCCCCCTACCTCTATGTGCGGCCATGGCGTAACTGGCCGACTTCGGGGGGGGTCTATGGCGAGACGGAAGGGGCCCCCTGCCCCCGCCGCCTAAGACCCCCCGGGCGCTGCCTGACTGGCCCTCCTGGCCCGCCCGCTGCGCCAACAACAGCAAGGTGCCTACGCCAATCCGCACTGGGTCCGCGTGGTGGAGTATGATACAATACCCTCTCACCTTGGTACGTAAGAGGCGTCCCGTGGTCAGCAGTAGGACATTAATGGGCTGATAAGATGGTGACGCTCAGAAATCAATTACTCATCTGTATAGATATTCTGCGACCAGTTTTGTTTCTTGTTTGAAAGGTGCTGGATCTATTGTGGTAACTGATTTGTTAGGGCGACTGCTCACTACATGACTCAGTTCAGAGATAAGCAGGTTAAATATGGGCATAGCACTCACTATCAGGTGTAGATTTCGTTTATAGATCTCGTCACTTTTTAATGAAAAAACTTTGATGATCGCTTCCCTTCTTTACTTGCAACAACGCTATGAAAACTTAAATAATTAACGCATCATAATACCAGTCGACGTCTTCTGCAAATTTTATTGCTGTGCCTAAATCGTTGAACTCTATACCTCAAGCGCCTTAAAAGTGATATTTTACTTTACAAAAATATTCATACTAGAGTAGGAGTTACGTTCAGTATAAAACGGCACGGCGGCGTTGAGTTGCGGAAAGAAAATAAATTCTAATGCATCCCGAGAGAGCAGGGGCCGCCTGCAGCGCTTGTAGTACTGAACATACTTTATAGACATAACCTACGGTAAATCTTGTGGCGCACGGCACGGTGCTACATTTTTGCGGGACAATAAAATCTCTTTACGGGGCCAGCAGTACTTTTGCTCATAAATCAAAAAAAGGTGAAATTTACGATACTCTTTTCTGGACAAATCCGAATCTATGAGTGCTAAGGAAAGGAGTAAGACAGTTCAGGAGTTACTATGCTTAACGGTTTCTCAAACTAAAATGCGCTTACATAAGCAGATAAGATATATTTCATTTCGAAACTACTAACGACCATGTGTGTCTGTATTTTTATGTAGGTACGTTAATCGCCAATACGCAAGTTCGCAGAGTGGAATATAATATGAATGACTCTCACTTTGATGCGTGAGTTTCGTGGCAGGAGAACCGCCGTGCGTGAGACGTTAATAAATCGAAATGACGACGATATTAACCAGTATTTTTGTAATTCTTGTTTTTTTAAAATATTAGTTAGCAGTTTGCGTTATGAAAATGGGGAAAAACTGTTTAAGTTAGTGGAACTCTTTAATTTCATTTTGGTCCACAAAAGCCGTTTTTTGTTATTATTATTTATATATAATTATTTAAGAAAATTTATAAATAATAATATAATGTGATTTATAAATAATAATGTAAGATAATTTATATATTATAATATAAGTTAATATTATGTTATTATAACACAATTTCATATACAAAAAAATGTTTAAACTTTTAAATAACTAACTTATAAAGTACTTTAATTTTCATTCACTAATATTATTAATGCTGATGTTTTAATGAATATCTTTCTATCCGTTAGCCAAAGACTTTTGTATTTTAGTTAACATAGATATCAGTCTACAGCGTCGCCAGTATTTATGCGACATTGATTATTATCTTGTCATTGTCATATTGTTTTCGCTATAGAATGAAAATGAAGTGATATATTTTACTAACCGTACACTCCAGTCAACCATTTCTCAATAGATTTGATATAACTGAACTAACAAATTCTTAAGCATCAAACAGTCTATAGCGTAGCCAATATACGACATAACTATTTTATCATCAACATATTTTTCACTACAAAATGAAAGTGTAGTGTTCTATTATAGTTATTATCCGGAAACTCCAGTCAATCATCTAACAATGGGTGTTAAATAACAAAAGAAAACGTTGATGCTTAAATCAACGTTTTCACTTACCTCATGAGTACGGACGTCACGGAACGAGGTCAAGTTGCGAAAAGAGAACATATTGTAATTTATCCCGAGTTCCAGCGCTTTGAGCTCACAGAGTCAAACCAGCTCCCCGGGGGCTGCATTACACACAACGCGGTCTATTACTATGCAAATTACTGTTAACTAACTCGCTTCTATTCAGAATTCATTGTAAAGACTTGTTAACCGTTATTTGAGTTGGACACTCAAAACCACAAATGCTCAGTACGATGGTGGTCCCTGAAACCAGGACTTGTAGTTCAGCAGAGGAAAGGAAAGGGCTGAATTGAGATCGAAATGTTCTTCAGAACACTCTCCGTAGTCCGTAGAAGACACTGAGAGAAGCAATGTATATTAGCGAGCTTAGCCCATAAGCGAGGCCGTAAGTAACCTCACCATCCCCGATAATGCGTGCGTACCTTTGCAACCTACAAATTTCGTCAAGGAGGTATTTAGCGGACCCATCCCATAAATGGGCATAATACTATAAACTCGATCGCATTTGATTCATTACACATTGAGGCACATTTGAATTTTGATGCTATATCATAAAGTTCATATCACCAATTTATTTGTGATTTTTTTTTATCATACTTCTTTAGATTACAATACTGTACTTAACAAAGTTACAAATAGCAAAATACTAATATATAAAAACCGTTGGTTCATGAACCTTTAATTGAAGATGCTGACTGTATTGTTTTGAGCATTCCAAAGATCATCACTATCATGAGTGTTTACAGATCTCCGTCTTTTAAAAATATTGACAACTTTATTAACTCTTTACAAAGAATCATACCCACACTCAAACTAAAACCTTGCACCATTTTCACAGGTGATATAAATATTAACATTAATAACGCGGCCTCTAATGATGTCTCAACTTATCTCTGTACGCTTGCTGAACTAGGCCTGAAACCAGCTGTAAACTGCCCAACGAGAGACGGTTCTTGCATTGATCACGTCTTCTATGCAGGTGAAGTTGATGCAGAAACTATAATCTGTTCTTCAACCATAACTGATCATAATCTTATTATAACTGGCATAACTGGATCAATCGTAAAACCTGTCCCCCATCCTAGGTATAGACTACGTATTGATTATGATTCTATTTCGGATGAACTGAATAGTATTGAGTGGTCATCTTTATATAATATTTCCAATGTCTCTGAACAAGTTGAAGTTTTTATTGGTATTATAAAGGATATATTAGATAATCCCAACGTATACGTCTATCTAGATCAAGGATCATATTAAAGCCCTGGATGACACTTGGGTTACTAAAATGTTCTCGCGTAAAAGACAAGCTACACCAGGAAGCTAAAAAATATTCCTTAAGTGATATAAAAGCGATAGTTTATGCTAGATATCGGAACTTTTATACTACAATGATACGGAAAGTAAGGAACCAGTATCAATCCAACCTACTAGAAAAACATAAAGACAATCCTCGTGAACTTTGGAATACTATCAATGACATTACACACCGGAAAGCCACCAAGAAGTCCCAAAACCTTGAACTTATAACCATCAAGAGCTGTCCCAATGAATCAATTAATTTATGTAATGACTTTTTTGCTTCGGTAGGTCAATCGTTTGCTAATGAAATATTGTTAAAATTAGGTACCACACAAAATGAACTAGCTCATAAAATTAATACTTATAACTCTCCTTCCTCTTCTTTCTTTTTTGAACCAACTGATTGTGATGAGATTAAGAGTATCATTCTCAATTTAAAATCTAATACTGCACCGGGTCTCGATGGCTTTTCAGTACAGTACATTACAGCTATTAAGAATCACATTACTGATCCCCTTGCTGCTATTATTAATAATAGTTTAACTACTGGAACAGTCCCAGATGCTTGGAAATTAGCTGCAGTTGTACCGATTCACAAAGGTGGTGAAACTAATAGTCCTAATAACTTCAGACCAATTTCTTTATTGCCAGTCTTCTCAAAAATATTAGAAAGAGTGGTCAATAAACGTTTAGTGAAATATGTTGAAACTAATAATATTTTATCTCCAAATCAATTTGGATTCAGGACAAAACGCTCAACTGAGGATGCAGTTAACTTACTCACTGGCAAGGCATGCGTTGGCGTTTTCCTAGACCTTGCAAAAGCCTTTGACACGGTGTCAATTCCAATCCTATTGCAACGACTGGAAAGCATCGGTGTCAGAGGTGTTGCGCTTGATTGGTTCCAAAGCTATTTGACTGGAAGACAGCAATGTTTAAAAATCGATTCCTGGATTAGTTCCCCCAGAGGATTGTCTTTCGGTGTTCCACAGGGCAGTGTTCTTGGTCCTACATTATTTTTAATTTATTTGAATAATCTTGCCTCGTTACCATTGCAAAATGCTGAAATTATTTGTTATGCTGATGATACCGCAATAATATTCCATGAAGCTAACTGGAGTGAATGTTTTAGAAGTGTGGAACACGGAATGACAAAAGTCTTGGGGTGGCTTTCTGATAATTTACTTTAGTGTTTACACTACGAAAACGAAATACGTATGTTTTCATAAAACCGCAATATCATCTCCATTGACCACTGCTGATCTTGTGATTCACGACCGTAATTGCAATAAACTACCTGATGTTGGTTCCTGTAATTGTAACTTTATACAACGAGTCCATACTTTAAAATATTTAGGCGTCAATATTGACGAAAAACTCACATTCAGTGATAACACCGCAGCTTTATCATCTCGGGCTAGAAAGTTAATATATTAGGTCGGGGAAAAAGTCTTTTCGCATAACGTAGGTATAAACTTATTATAAATTTTTTTTGACTGTACTATTTGTGTCTGGCTGGTTTTGGTAACATTAAAAAGGTTCCATTATAAAGAAAATAAAAAAATAAAAAAAAGTTGTTTCCCGCTATTTTTCATTTGTTTTTCTCTCCGTTAAAATGAGTGAATCTAATGAAGAAATTCGATATATTTTAAAATTTTATTATAAAAAAGGCAAAAATGCAACTCAAGCAGTGAAAAAAATTTGTGATGTTTATGGACCTGATGCAGTGTCAGTAAGAGTAGCACAAATTTGGTTCAAACGTTTTCAGTCCGGAAATTTTGATGTTAAAGATGCACCTCGCTCTGGTCGCCCTGTTACGAATAAAATGGACGCCATTTTTAAAGAGTGGAGCAAGATCGGCATATTAGTAGTTACGATGTAGCTGAAGTTTTGACCCATTTGAAGAAAGCTGGTTATACAAAAAAGCTCGATATTTGGGTGCCACACGAGCTCACTCAAAGAAACTTAATGAACCGTGTACTCATTTGCGATTCATTATTGAGACGTAATGAAACCGAGCCGTTTTTGAAGAGATTGATAACTGACGATGAAAAGTGGATCACGTACGACAAGAACGTGCGAAAAAGGTCGTGGTCGAAAGTTGGCCAGGCTTCACAGACTGTGGCCAAACCTGGCCTAACACGAAATAAGGTGATGCTGTGTGTATGGTGGGATTGGAAGGGCATTGTTTATTATGAGCTTTTACCGCCCGGCAAAACCATCGATTCTGATCTTTACTGCCAGCAACTGATGAGATTAAAGGAAGCAGTCGAGAGAAAACGGCCGGAATTGATCAACAGGAAGGGTGTGGTCTTTCATCACGATAACCACACACATCTTTAGCCACTCAGCAAAAATTAAGAGAGTTCGACTGGGAGGTCCTAGTGCATCCACCATATAGCCCTGACCTTGCGCCTTCAGATTTTCACCTGTTTCGGTCTCTGCAGAATTCTTTAGGTTCTGTAAGGTTGACCTCAAGAGAGGACTGCCAAAACTATTTGTCCCGTTTTTTTGATCAGAAGTCCCAAAGTTTCTACAGTAACGGGATAATGTCTCTGCCCACAAAATGGCAGAAAGTTATTCAACAAAACGGTACATATATATTGTAAATAAATGTAAATAAATGTAAATAAACTTTGAAAAAAATGTCTTGACTTTTCATACAAAAATACGAAAAGACTTTTTCCCCAACCTATTATGTTATGAAACAAATCAGAGACGTAGCAAACGCAGACCTTGCTAAAAATATTTATATCTCTCTTTGCCAATGGATTCTGACGTATTGTATCAATACCTGAGGGGGTGTAGCTGCGTCTCATTTAATTTCTTTGGAAAAAGCTCAGCTGTCGGTGCTTAAGGTTATGTTGAAGAAGCCCTTAAGATATTCCACGGCACATATTTACAAAGATACGAACTTGCTAAGTATTCGCCGCCTTTACATAAAAGCTGCTGTCTGTGTTACACATAAGCTTATATTAAGGTCTGAAAATTACAAAGAATTGCTGACTAATAGAATATTTAGAGTCTCGGTACCCACAGTAAAAAAGTCCTTTGCACAAAGATTTTCAGATTTTTTATTTCCTATTTTATACAACAAAATCTGTAAAATTTGCGAATCTAAAGAAGCAATATGTATATAGTGCGCGTAATGCAAACAAAAGCTACTAAATATTTAATTAACTTAACATTCTACGAAGTAGAACAGCTACTAAAACCTGCACTGTAAGAAGCTGACCATTTTGCATATAACAAACACACCCACACACGCACACACAAACACGCACACACACACACACGCACACACTAATGATGGCCGCGATACAGGCTTCGCCTAGTGCGATTATCATTGTAAATGATTACTGTAAACACTGGAATGCGTAATAAAGATTTATTATTATTATTATTAAAAAGCCTTTGCCTACAATAGAGTCACGAAACGAGTTTGAGAGGCAAAAAACAAAGTTGTAGGATATATGAAGTTCCGGTGCTTTGAGTTCACAAAGTCAATGAGTCGAGCTCTTCAGGGGCTCCTTGACACATTATAGAAGTGTTCGTAACTACTGAAGTATACACTCCTAAACTAATTTATTGACAGATACATAGAGGACTCATAATATAAAATTGAATGTTATCATCATATCCTAGCATTATCCCAGTTGCCATAAACTTAAGCCAAGGGCTCAGGATCTGCTTACTGGTCTAACCAAATTTGGCTGAATATTTTTTTATATGGAGTGACTGCCGTCTGACCTCCGCAACCCAGGGGCAAACATCATACTATGGTTAAATCAGCAGCGACACCGTACAAGCGATGAATGAAATCCTGAATCGCGCAAAAGGAATTCCTTAAGCTCATAGCTATATATATATATGTACAACACCCAACCATCATCGGTTGGGCCGCGGCTCACGGACACATCGATCCGCCCGATAGAAGATCTCCCTTTGGTAGAGACACTCGCCTTGCTCCCCACAGTTCAGTAAATCTTCTCAGTTCTCTTTTTAATAACGACTGCCATAGATGTTTGTGACAGCTGGTACCAACGGCTTAACGTGCATTCCGAGGCACGAAGGATGTGAGAATAAGCACATAACTTCGAAAAGTCATAGTTGCGCCACCAGGGTTTGAACAATTTTAGCCAACGAATTTTAAGTCTACGGGTCTCGACACTGGACTTTCGCCGCCCGAGTTAAAACTGTATATAATGCAAATTTAGTGATATGTGCTACCTAAGTATTTCAGCAGGAGACTGAATCTTCTTACATAAAGCTTAGTAAGTACGTAATACTTAATATAATTCATTCACATTCAGTGCATTGGCATGACACAAATACTGATGCACGGGTATGTAACTATGTAAAATGATTTGATATTTGCCTGGAAATAGAATATAGATCGTCTCAGTTAACTGTTTTTTTTATTTCCGTCACACTATTTGGCTTTATAATGCAGTGCCATCGGGCTTGGCCTCTTTCCCTTGCAAATTCTCCCTTACTATACCGCAACGGGATTTCTTTCGGTTAATCTTATTCCATACAAAATTGTCATTCCAGGTATAAAAAAAAAATATTGGTTTCCAAGCTTAGTTCATTATTATGTATCCGCTTTTATTTATATTCACATTTGTATGTATGCTTATAAATATTGCACGAAAGATTTACACCTTCCCGGAGACTGATGGAGCTGAACGAAATACCTGCGTATTTTTTTTTTCATTTTATAACTAATAAATAAATAAATAAAAAGAATACCTACGTAACTTCAATGATATGCTATGTTGTGACATAAACAAAACTACATGAATGTTTTCAGCAATTATAGGTTTTTTGAAGTCAAGACATCTTCATCAGATTTGCCTCTGTGTGATAAAAACGTTATTTAAAACACGTACTACGTACGAATATCTGCTATGTGTTGGCTTATTTTAACCATAATTAAGTTAGCTCAGTATTTACATTATTTCCCAATAACAGAAATGTCCAATAAAGCCGATAACCAGTTATTAAAGACCTAAATTAGATTTATATCCCAATAAATATCAAAGGCAAACTGAACAGGGGCGTAAAAAATAAATGGATTTAGGAAACTTTTATTCGGGGATCTGGCCTATAAAATAAATTGGGGCTGAGCTTACAACAATTTGATTTTCTTGTGCGAGAATGTACCTACGACCCATTTGGATAAAATGAAAAGTAAGGCATTGCTATTTTACAAGGGATTTCATTCAATCCGGCCGCCATCTTGTGTAACTGAAGACCTGCCACTTCACTTAAAAAAGGCAATAAATACTTCATGGCAAATATCGACCGAGTGCGACCGATAAGTCGCAGACGACGGTATATTGGTTCCAAAGGTAGTTGATCCGGTTTTCACACAGGTTTTCACATATTTGTCCAAAGCCATACTTAGAGATAGATTATGAGTCACGTAAAAAAGAGATTGCCTAATTAATTAAGTTACAGGACTTCTTGGCGGGAAAGTGAAACGTCATGTCTGCAGTTTTGTTTTATTTTCTAAAATTTGTGATATTTCTGAAATTAATGTGTAATATCGGTGGATTATTAACCGTTAAGTGTTTGTAAACATACATGAGTGTTGGTAAATCAAACAAAACAGTGCAACATCACTTTTCAAATTTTCTCTCAAGGAGTCCATGTGAGATCTCAGTATAGTCCCACATTTTTACTGAGGACTCAAGGGGCTTAGGGGAGGGTATCTCATTTACCATTTATCATCTTTATCACCACTCATTCTCATTTCCTATGAATTATATATTATTAATATATCACTTACTTGACACTGGCTAAATGTGCTAGACGCACGAAGCCATTATTTAAAATAAAGAAAGAAAATTAAGTTACAATGTGACGTCAATGTTTTTGTAAGGGCACTGTTTGTTTCTGGTGCAATTGGCAGCGCATTCGGGCGGTTGCTAGCTTAAAGATTGCTTAGATATAGCACTACCACTAACCAGACCCAAGGCTGAAATGTGAATCTCGTACAAGAAAAAAACATAGGAATTTCTAAAACACTACCACTCTTAGCCATTTGGTATCAACCCAGAATGGTGTCCCCCTCTCATCTCACTTAAAGTCATAAGATTAGACGAAGAGAAATCCTATCGGATGATTGGCAGCAACGTCATTCTGCGTACTGGCTTGAACTGCGATCACCAACCGCCTGCCTTGCATAGTGATTATGGACAAATACCCTCTTAGTATTGTCTCTAAGAGCATACGCATTAACCTCTACGCCAGGATGAGATTTTTTCTTTATTTTCACGAAAAATTTGGCTGTTCTATTGAAATATAGTTAGGCTAGTAAAATTTATTTATGACTTCACAGTATGCCATCTAATTATTCATGGATAATTTACATATTTAATAAACACTTTGGTGTCAATTCACAGTTGGTAAATAAAATTTGTGTACCTAGTTGTATTTATAACCAGGCAAACTGAAGACTGGTGCGTAATAAAATTGTGATTGGCATAACAAAAGTACCAATTATTTCTGCAATGACTTACATTCCTTGTTCACCTTAATTGTTTAAACAGAGAAAATTATTTTTTAGGTTTGTTTAATATTTTATGCATGCCATGCCACATGAATAAATAAATTAATAAATAAATTTGTAATCTTCTAGATTCAAAATGTCTTTAGCGTGACAATTATTCCTTAGACACGGAACCCCAGGCACTTAGCCGATTTCTATAACATTAACGGATTACTTTGATAATAATAATAGGTTGGGGAAAAAGTCTTTTCGTATTTTTGTATGAAAAGTCAAGACATTTTTTTCAAAGTTTATTTACATTTATTTACAATATATATGTACCGTTTTGTTGAATAACTTTCTGGCATTTTGTGGGCAGAGACATTATCCCGTTACTGTAGAAACTTTGGGACTTCTGATCAAAAAAACGGGACAAATAGTTTTGGCAGTCCTCTCTTGAGGTCAACCTTACAGAACCTAAAGAATTCTGCAGAGACCGAAACAGGTGAAAATCTGAAGGCGCAAGGTCAGGGCTATATGGTGGATGCACTAGGACCTCCCAGTCGAACTCTCTTAATTTTTGCTGAGTGGCTAAAGATGTGTGTGTTCTAGCGTTATCGTGATGAAAGACCACACCCTTCCTGTTGATCAATTCCGGCCGTTTTCTCTCGACTGCTTCCTTTAATCTCATCAATTGCTGGCAGTAAAGATCAGAATCGATGGTTTTGCCGGGCGGTAAAAGCTCATAATAAACAATGCCCTTCCTATCCCACCATACACACAGCATCACCTTATTTCGTGTTAGGCCAGGTTTGGCCACAGTCTGTGAAGCCTGGCCAACTTTCGACCACGACCTTTTTCGCACGTTCTTGTCGTACGTGATCCACTTTTCATCGCCAGTTATCAATCTCTTCAAAAACGGCTCGGTTTCATTACGTCTCAATAATGAATCGCAAATGAGTACACGGTTCATTAAGTTTCTTTGAGTGAGCTCGTGTGGCACCTAAATATCGAGCTTTTTTGTATAACCAGCTTTCTTCAAATGGGTCAAAACTGTTTTGTGGTCAATTCCCAGTTCTTCAGCTACATCGTAACTACTAATATGCCGATCTTGCTCCACTCTTTTAAAAATGGCGTCCATTTTATTCGTAACAGGGCGACCAGAGCGAGGTGCATCTTTAACATCAAAATTTCCGGACTGAAAACGTTTGAACCAAATTTGTGCTACTCTTACTGACACTGCATCAGGTCCATAAACATCACAAAATTTTTTCACTGCTTGAGTTGCATTTTTGCCTTTTTTATAATAAAATTTTAAAATGTATCGAATTTCTTCATTAGATTCACTCATTTTAACGGAGAGAAAAACAAATGAAAAATAGCGGGAAACAACTTTTTTTTATTTTTTTCTTCTCTTTATAATGGAACCTTTTTAATGTTACCAAAACCAGCCAGACACAAATAGTACAGTCAAAAAATTTTTATAATAAGTTTATACCTACGTTATGCGAAAAGACTTTTTCCCCGACCTAATATTTGTATACTGGATAAGTCTTCAGTACCGATGTTGATGATGTCATACACAACCTTGAGGGCCTGAAAAACAGATACAATTCAGAAACCAGATGGTCGACATTACTAGAACTGCCTTGCATGTCATGGATAACTAAGTTCTTTGTAACGCTCAAGGTCTGTAATGGTATCTAATGTACACGCTAACCACTTATAACTGTTTAGTCAATCAAACAATTGATAACTTTGAATAGAAGGGCAATGTTTTTGCTTCAAAAAATAAACCGAAATCAAGCAACCTTTATAGAGGTCTGTTCTTGGATCAAGTGGTTTGTGTGGTTGACCATATCATATCGAGCGATTCGGTCCTTTGAAAGCACGATCGTCAACTGCTTTTTTCATTTTTGATAATGGTGACGGTTTTGGGAACTGCGCCGGTGCGTTTTCAGTTCTCGTCTCGCCTGGCCTACTGAACCACTCGAAAAAGTCGGGACAATCAGGTCACCGGCAACCGTTGTTAGCATGTAAGAGTAAGTAAGATTTGAAACCCTTTTACAAATAATTTACTGCAATGGTGATGGTGATGAATTACATATTAGGTCGGGGAAAAAGTCTTTTCGCATAACGTAGGTATAAACTTATTATAAAATTTTTTTGACTGTACTATTTGTGTCTGGCTGGTTTTGGTAACATTAAAAAGATTCCATTATAAAGAAAAGAAAAAAAAAAAAAAAGTTGTTTCCCGCTATTTTTCATTTGTTTTTCTCTCCGTAAAAATGAGTGAATCTAATGAAGAAATTCGATACATTTTAAAATTTTATTATAAAAAAGGCAAAAATGCAACTCAAGCAGTGAAAAAAATTTGTGATGTTTATGGACCTGATGCAGTGTCAGTAAGAGTAGCACAAATTTGGTTCAAACGTTTTCAGTCCGGAAATTTTGATGTTAAAGATGCACCTCGCTCTGGTCGCCCTGTTACGAATAAAATGGACGCCATTTTTAAAGAGTGGAGCAAGATCGGCATATTAGTAGTTACGATGTAGCTGAAGAACTGGGAATTGACCACAAAACAGTTTTGACCCATTTGAAGAAAGCTGGTTATACAAAAAAGCTCGATATTTGGGTGCCACAGGAGCTCACTCAAAGAAACTTAATGAACCGTGTACTCATTTGCGATTCATTATTGAGACGTACGACAAGAACGTGCGAAAAAGGTCGTGGTCGAAAGTTGGCCGGGATTCACAGACTGTGTCCAAACCTTTTTTTTTTTTTTTACGTCGGTAACAAAATGCATTTACGCACTGCCTTCCGGCCAAAGGGGGACCGAAAGGGGGTGTGGGACTCACCACCGGCAGACACGACCGCCAAGTAATACCCACTAAAAATCTTCCGACGACGCCCGCCGCTTGTTGAGAAAGAGGCGAGGGCCAGTACCTGGGTTGCAGCTTCTGACACCCCGCCTGCGGCCAACGTCCCCCGGACTAAAACCGGCAGGACCTCCTCAGAGAGGCGCAGTGGACGAGCCCCTCCTACCTCCCCTTGCGACCATAGCGTGTGTGGCCGACTTCCCGGAGGGTCCATGGTTAGACAGCAGGGGCCCCCTGCCCCCACTGCCTAGACCCTCCTGGCGCTGCTGAGCGGGCCCTCCTGGCCCGCCCACTGCGCCCTCCACAGGTCCCTCTTAGTTTCCCCCCCGGTAGTCAGTACTAAGGGCACCCAGAGTCGTCGGTCTCTGGGTGTTGGAGACTGTGGCCAAACCTGGCCTAACACGAAATAAGGTGATGCTGTGTGTATGGTGGGATTGGAAGGGCATTGTTTATTATGAGCTTTTACCGCCCGGCAAAACCATCGATTCTGATCTTTACTGCCAGCAACTGATGAGATTAAAGGAAGCAGTCGAGAGAAAACGGCCGGAATTGATCAACAGGAAGGGTGTGGTCTTTCATCACGATAACGCTAGACCACACACATCTTTAGCCACTCAGCAAAAATTAAGAGAGTTCGACTGGGAGGTCCTAGTGCATCCACCATATAGCCCTGACCTTGCGCCTTCAGATTTTCACCTGTTTCGGTCTCTGCAGAATTCTTTAGGTTCTGTAAGGTTGACCTCAAGAGAGGACTGCCAAAACTATTTGTCCCGTTTTTTTGATCAGAAGTCCCAAAGTTTCTACAGTAACGGGATAATGTCTCTGCCCACAAAATGGCAGAAAGTTATTCAACAAAACGGTACATATATATTGTAAATAAATGTAAATAAACTTTGAAAAAAATGTCTTGACTTTTCATACAAAAATACGAAAAGACTTTTTCCCCAACCTATTATTTATGCACCAACTGGGCTTACAGTACTGAATATTTGTTTTTTGTAAAAACATTAGTAGTAACTTTAAGGTATGGCTTTCTAAAACCTCAGCCCACAGAATGAAAAACCTCACGGCTTGTCCTCAAACTGGGTACCTACAAAAAAATATTTGAAAGAGTAATAAAGGTTCTCAAGGGTGTTCCAATCTAATGAATACTCTCGGAGATAAGCGATGGAACTTTTCAATAATTTATAACAAATGCAAGATACACATGTACAAAAATGGTACATTACTAAAGCATATTAAAAGCAGTTAAATAGCACAGCATTAGACAAATGAATATAACCAATAAACACAACAAAAAAAAGAATATATAAAAAAATGTCTTATAAGTTGTGTATAATTAAAATATGTATTTCAATTACTCCTTTTTATTTAATGTTCACATTTAAACTATACCTCATACAATGCGTATGAATGATTTTTTTATTGCAATGATAAGTTTAAAGTTTTAATTAAAACGTTCAAGCATGATTGTTCGATATCAAGCGTAAAATAAAATATTTAAGAAATTACGGTAATGTTTTATAACAACATTTTTATCAGGTAAATATTATGAAGTTACAAATTTATTGAAAAAAGTTTCCGACAGACCGAGCAGGTATTGAGACTAATATTTCCAATGAAATATGAAGTTCAACACGCACTTGACCGATATACTGACATTTTACAACCGGTAATGCCTATATAGGGTTCAATGATTTGTACAATTGCAATACAATTATATTTCCTGACTGTTATTATGTAGGTGTAATCACACATCACTTTATCGCCTTAACCTATTCGATCAACCTTGGCCGAGGTCAAAAGTCGTTCGACTTAAGTGTCTGTCATTTGTTTTACTTTTATGTGAAAAATTCGCAATAACAATATAATGTATGGTAATAAAATAAATGTTATTTATAATAAAACTTTTTATTGAACCGATTTGACCTATTTTTCTGTTTTGAATTTTTTCAATATTAATCAATAATTTCAACTTATTGTTGTTCTCATAAGAGGAGCATCACCCATTGATAATGATCGCTGCTAGATAATTTAGTTCAGATTTCTTAGCAACATTTTAAGAACATAATAGCGTAAACTTCAGTAAATTTGCACTCCGATCCGAAGTTCGTAGGTTTGATTCCGCAAATATTTGCATGCATCAAATTGGAATATCTATTATTGTCGTCTTGGAGTCTATGTACACGGAGAAACGGCTGTTTTGTTTTTTATTAACGATTAATTTATATATAAAATTTAATTTGCAAAAATTTTAATCAAATTGATAGAAAACTTCTCATTTATGTTTTGATAACTTCTTTTACCTGCCAGTGTACTAGTTTCTAGGCCTAACGCCAAAATAGGGATATTCCAAAAATAGGATATTACTGTATGACCTACTATTACTGTGCATAAATACAATTCTTAAGTGATAACTACGCCACGTGATGCTTCACAAATCACAAATGTCTAGATAACGAGAATTTAGGAGATAATGAGGGTATATGATATATTGTGAGTGGAAAAATTAACACTATCATGATATACAGTCATCCAATACAGTCATAACCAGTTCATGGACAACTTTTTTTTTAATTAAAAAAATATTAACGATAATTATAATATATTGAATTATAGTATTATAAATATTACACAAGGTGTATACTGATGCTGAATTATTTGTTTTTGTATTTTTTTAATAATAGTAACTCGTCAAAATTACCACATTCTGCCTGATGGTAAGCAATCGATGTAGTCTAAAAAAATGAGCTTCATAACGTGGAATAGCAACCTGCATAAATACCTTTCCAAGCTCCGCTTAAAAGACATAGAGAAATGTAATAACGACACGGGACTATATGACATGCCGTTTCAAGATCCAGCTTCTCCGGAGAAGAATTTTAAAGCAGATATTTTTGGTTCGAGTGTTGATATACAGCACAGTATGAATGTGGTTCACTTTCCAGTCATAACAACCACTACTTTATGGGAAATATAGCTTCAAAATAAGCAAGCTAATTTCTACATACTTACTATTAATACAAGAATACCCAGACTAAGTCACATATTGAATTATCATGCACACGAAATACGAGGATCCGTTCTGTAGGTATGCCGTTTAAGGAACATTCTAATTGGCGCTAACTATACTGCGCTCGCCACTCTGAAATATCTTTACTACTTCTCCTATTATCCTTACTCCTTACTAATATTATAAATGCGAAAGTAACTCTGTCTGTCTGTCTGTCTGTCTGTTACTCTTTCACGCCACTACTGAACAGATTTTAATGAAATTTGGTATACAGATGGTCCAGACCCTGAGAAAAAACATAGGCTACTTTTTATTGCGAAAAGGGGGTTGTAAGGGGTTAAAAAGGGGGATGAAAAGTTGTATGTGATTTCTTAATTTTAAAATATAAAACCATGAAAGTTCATATTTACGCACTTGATAAGAAATAATTAAACATTTGTTCTAGCGTTTTTGAAATTTCAGCCTGTGAGGGGATGAAATAGGGGTTGAAAGTTTGTGTGAAGTTCGTCATTTTTGAAGATAAAAAAATTACATTTTGTATTTAGGCACTAAATTATAAACAAAAATCGTTTGTTTTAGCATTTTAAAATTTTTACCAGTGTAGGGGTGAAATAGGGGTTGAAAGTTTTTATGGGTGTTAGTCATTCGTGCGCACGAATCTAACTATACCTAGACGTCGTTGTCGAACGCATACGATTAGAGAAATTTGCGCTACAGAGAATTACATTTTTCGATCCAGTAAAATTATTTTATTGTTTCGTATATTTTTTTAGCAAGTATTTTTTATTAGTTAGGTCCTGTAAATTAATTTTGTGCATATACTTAATATTGCGGGATCGTTTAGTTCATAGTAAGGTAAGATAGTTTCCGTTTATTTAAAAAAATCTGATTCTAGGTACTTTCTGCCTCTCAATGGAATACATAGGTACTTTATACATACTGTTAACAATTTTTTTTTTAAATATATTTGTAGTAGGTATACTAATGATTCTTATTAATTAATTAAAAATGCTACCCAAAAATACTATACCACGCGGACGAAGTCGCGGGTAACAGCTAGTCAGTAATAATTCTACCTTCAACCCGTAATTTAGCTTAGTTTCTTTATGTTATGGAATTGTAGTTCATCTCCGACCTCAGCAGCGCTGCTTTAGCTTCTATACAAAATAATAAGATTACGATTACCATAGCCAGATCGATAGTGATTTGTGCTTGTGGTACAGCTTTATTACGTTCTGAGTATTTGCTACTAGAATATCTAGAACTATACCAAACTTTTTTTTTTAAATAGATGACTGTCTTGATAGTTTTCCGCTGGTATAATAATAAGACAAATATTTTGTTCAATCTAACGGAATGGACTTATCCATCCAAGCGATACACTTTATAGCAGACATGTGGTATACAGGTATCAAGTGCTATTTTCTTTTGTCATTAAGTCTTCTAACTTAGGGTATGAGGGGTTCAACTTCTTTAATACTAAAATCACACACACACAGTTTAACTCACACACACTGAGGTTAAAATGACTTACTAGGTACCTAATGTCAAATAATTTACTAAGTTTATTTTGTCATTTAGTCTTATATCCTATCTAGCCGAAAATGGGTTTAGAACTTCACGAACATAGGTCTAACTACTAAATTAGTACGCACACAGAAACAGTCACACACACTGAGTTAAGATTGGCTCACTATGTATTAAATGCTATTTTCTTTTCTCTTTAACTTTTATATCCTATAGTCGACAATAGGTATTTAACTTCAAGATAGGTCTATATACTAAACCACACGCACACAGCAAAACTTACACCCACTTATGCAAGTATGGCTCACAGCGGCTCACTAGTTCTACTCGCTCTTGTCCGACACGTCAGCTGCCTTAAGCTAAACGGATTACGGGGGTGAACCCTAACGCATCAAACTGTCACTGTTTCTAGTCCAGGCTCGATTTTGTCGACGTGGCGGGTGGTGGCATGAGTTCGTAGCCTTGTTACTATTAAGCATTTGAGTTTAACTTTACGTACATAGATTGAAGTACTACAGACGCACATAGCCAAAGTCATACACACTGGAGCTAGATTGACTCACTGGGTATCTAAATGTATAATTAATTACTGGTTTTATTTTGTCATCAAGTTTTTATATCCTATTTGCATGGCTGCAGTTTTAATCGTGATGTAGGCAGCTTTTATTGTATGTCTGTATAAACTAGATTGAACAAATTTTAATAAATAAAACACAAACTCAGTTAGTTATAAAATCATTTTTGATCTGCTATTATGATATAGGAGTGTATAGGGGTCCTCACAAAACCTATGGAGCCCAAGCCAACCGCACCTGCAAGTGGTGCACCTGCCGATCAACGGACGAGGCTCTGGCGAACATAAAAGTTCCCGATAAGCGGCAATAGGCTCGCTACCTATTACGTGGGACCAACTATATAATTGGCGATGTATGGGCGTATACTCGTAATATGCCTCTGCCTACTCCTTCGTAGAAACAGCATGAGGGTATGTATGTATAAAATGACATAGGCTAAATTTTGACAAAAAGTGACATCGCAAAACATTTCCTCCAGTATATATCACCGGCCAGCTGGGTATGCTTAACAGCATTTTCTTAGAAGAAATAAAGCGGATACCTTAAGTTGGCAACCGTCAATAAAAAAGATCATTGTTACTACAGTTTACATTATATACTTTTAGTCTTATAAATTAAGACAGATGTGGCCCACGGTTGGTATTTTCATCTTCTGAAGAACGTTTTTGATAACCGGGACGGTTTTATGCCTCATTCTTCTTTATTCAAGCTCCTACCCGCAGCGTTAGTTTTTAAGTTACCGCTCATAACAGCTGTAATGATTAAATCTTAAATATTAAAATTTTAATGACATTCTTTCATCAACCGATAAACGTTTCGTTATCTCGAATTACTGATAGAAGCTTTTTTCATTTCCGAGTACCTATAAATTAGTTATCTGTAGCTATCAAATAAGACATTGACAGAAGATAATGACATATTTATAATATTTCTTAGTGTGTAATAAGGTAATAAGTAGTTTCCCAAAAAATATTGCTTACATTATGAAAAAATATCTAACGAATTGTTTATAAAAAGGTTTAATTACTGTGTTTGCGTGAATTGCGAAGCCCTTTCCCTTGCCAATTTGGCTGCGTTCAGCTCTGCTGTGGATTTAAAACACCACTATCCTCAAAGTTCATCAAATCAGCCCATAACCCATGTCTTTAAGTTATGGTCTTGTAGACATAAAAAAATATATACTTATTGCCAAGAACTGAGGCAAAAAAGTAAGTAGAGAACATAAGTCTAGAATACAACCAGGGTAGTGCTCGGACGATGAACTTATCATACTTTACAACCCGATCAAGTTAGTTCGTATACGGCTATTCCCATACGGCTGTATATGATATCATACACTAAAGAATCCAAGTCATCTAGTAGTTAAGTGTTAATTAGTATAGATGCTGCCTGTTTGCCTGGGAACATTTATTACCTCTGTATAATTTTATAACATTTTTCTCAACCATCAATTCCTTCTAAACCTTAGTCTGTTAAATAAATTTTAAAAATGCGAATTGGTTTCGCTTATGCGTAGATTCCGTACTAGCCTTTGATGCACTTCAAGTTTATGTAATAACATTATTTTTTATGATAATCAGTTCATGAATGTGAATTAAGTCATGATACTCTGAACGTCTACTATTTTCGAATGTCCCATTTTTTTTAAAATTATTGTATACGGATTTTGATAGTATGTATTATTACTTTTTTATATTTTTGCGCACTACTTCCTCACGGAAATATTAATTAGATGGCATTAAACTGATCAGTCATAATCATATGTCAATTTTTAATTTAATATAATGCATGTGTACATTTAATCCGTATGAAAAGTTTTATTGATGATTTAAAAAAATATATATTTTCTTGTTGTTAATAAGCTATTATTAACAACAAGAAAACATATTCTTATACCGTCCGTCAGCTTGACAAATTAGCAAATTTAAGACTGCAATATTCTTTAAATTATGAAAAAAAAATATCTTGCCAGACACTCAGCAACTCGCCTGCGCCGTGGCAACAACTAGTAAGCGAGTGACGATATCAACGTAGCTGACGAACAATGAATGATAAAGCAAATAATATATGCGTATCTTTATCAAATGAACGGAGACAAAGCCATGCGGGCGCCGCGCCGCGACGGTCGTCACGCCTCCGTGTCAGCTGAAACCGTCAACAAAACGGCACCATTAATTTCCTACAGTGCGAGCGCGTAGCCTGAACCATTCGAGCTTGTAGTGAAACACGAACAGCACGTGGCATACTAATATTAGACAGAGAACATGACACGCTCCGTATCGTCTTAGTCCGGTGTAAAGACTAACGATCCACAGATTATAAATGTTAAATTCGTGTAAATGTGAAAATGAGCAGCAGTGGAAAATGGAGGGAATACGGAGCAGCGCTCAGCGGTAAGTTGAATTTTGTTTATTTTTAATTTACTCGTGTGTTTTGAGAATTTACTCGCGCGTGCATGCGCGGTGTGAAGCCGGCAAACACTTAGCTGCGTTCTGTTGTTGATTTTAGTCGAATTTATGTTGCTTGCGTTAATTATTGTCTTTCTTGATTTCGGAAGACTTAATAATTGACAAAATAGACTAATAATTGGCAGCATTCGTGTTTGTAATTCATAATAACATTTTGGAATAGTTTTATTACAATGTTAATTGATTTGAATAAACTCATAACATGTTATTCAATTCTTCAATAAAATTCTGTCAGAATCGCTAATACTACTAAATTTAGACACCTATCATTATGCTATTGATTACTAGTTATCACACATTTTACACTATCGTAGGTTTAATTGACTAATTTGAATTATGATGTTAATCTTTGTACCTACTCCTAATAAAATATTAACATGATAATGGATAATACTCATATGGTTCTATTTCAAATTTGGCATCAAGTACTTAATTTCACTGACATGTACTTTAATATGAAAGTATTTGTTAACTTTAAGCAAAGATAAGCTAATCGTTATATCAGCTACCTTCACCTACATTTGAAGGGATCCTTAAGTACTTCAAAAAAAGAGGTACTTTGATGAGGAAAATTATATATTGTATACTAATATAGTCCGTCTAATTTTTAAATTGCTTAACTCCTAAAAATACAAAATTTGACTTTTAATGCCATCTAGTGTAAAATTTCGAGATCTATCGATTGGAATATCTCTTAAGTCCCATTAATTAACTCTTAAGTAGTTATGAACGAACTGTAATAACACCTATATTCAATTAGTGCCTTAACTATGAATATGAAACAGCTTTTACTTCCTCCTACAAAGTTTGCTCAAAAGGACATAAGCAGTTCGAAAATTGGGTTGACAATATGCACAATTAACGGGACTACGTAATTGGATTTGATTATTAAGGTAAATCAGCACATATAGAAATGGAATAGGACATGTGGCTGGGTCTATGGTATTGGATTGTCGTAGTCCTATTGATGGTATGTATAGGATTTTAATACTTAGTGAGAGTGAGTGAGTTGCAAAAAGTAGAGGCAATAGGTATTTTTTTATGATCTTACATTCGGCTTAAGACAAGAGAGTTGGTGGCACAGAGCTCGAATTTCGCATTTCACACGATTTTGGCATAAACGAATTGTCATAAATATTTATATAAGTATCTCTTTGAAATATAAATTAATTAATGAATTTTTATTATAATTATTTAAATGTTTCATACAGCGCCATCTAGCCCTAATCTAAGCCGAGCTGTAGATGCTTAGCAATGAATGAACATATTTACATTTTTTTTAATATGTACTTACAATAGGTTGCACCCAGATCCATGACATTAATTGTACTATTGTATATTGATCCAATGGTATGACATAGTTTGTTTCTATATTGTCATTGCTACTCTTCTACTTTGTACTAGTACGTAGCAATTTTAAGCCAGAATAGAACAATGAAAGTTAATGTCATATTAGTAACATGAATACAGTTATTACATTAACGGGCTGAGATGGCAAATTTTAATAATTTTTCACTTTGCTGCCTTCCACGGCCAAACAAAGCTTCAAAGTAGCACACTTAGTACCACTTTTTATTATTATAAAAGTTGAAAATCAGTAAAAGTTTTAACATGTAGGTTGGAACCATAAAGTCAGATGCTTTAATTTTTTTACTTAAGGGGACGATGGATGGCGCTGACTTTCAGAAGCCTATCAAGGCGTCTCAGCGCCAGCGGCAGAGGGGATTCCATATGGATATCGTGCATCAATTGCATATAAAAATTTATTAAAAATAAAAAAATAAGAAATTGTCTAAAACAACCAATCTGTCTCGTCGGTATTGAACCTACTAATAACCTCATTGAAAATACTTGCAATTAATAGCTTTGAAGTAAAATGGCCGAAAAAAAAGACAAGGCGAAACTTAACATTGTGATATTGAGATAATAATCTGGTTATTTTATTTTTAACCACACTTTCTCTTGTGTTATAAGATTTAGACTTATGTCAATTTTTTTTATATTTTTCCGTACAAGATGAGAAAGAACAATCAAATCGAAGAATCCCAATTTTAGCGATCTCACGTAACTCCCCACCTTAAAGGTGGAATATGGAGTCATAATTTAACAAACGTAATGTTTTTACTTTGCACCAACATTTTTTGCGTGTATAAAATTATTAAAGAACAATTTATTAATATTCAGTAGAAAAACTATTAGTAGTTCAGGTCGAAAATTCTTAAAAATTCAGATGAAAATTCATAACTGGCAACTATAAAAAATCGCTAAGTATACATGGGGTATTTTCAGATGGCCAATGGTGTGACCAAAACTAAAAAAAAAATTTGGATGTCATTAATATGATCACCCTGTATAAACTACTAAAACTTTATTAAAACAAACAATCTGAAGTACATCAAAACTAAGAAAGAGAGAAAAACAGAGAAATAGATCTTTTCTGTGGACCTTTGAAAAACCCGACAAATTTTGACACATTTTTTTCGCGAAAACAGGTCTTTCAACTAGTCTTGCGATTAAAGGCGAGCATGCCACTTGCTATCAATAGCTAACACACAGATAAAACGATACACACTATAATTGGTGTATAAAATGTCACACGTACAAAAAACAGACTATTATGTACTAACCTTGACTATTTAAACCTACAATGAAGAGCACTTTTTGCTACATAGCTAATTATAGTTTCGATTCGTTTTTTTTTTTAATTTTAGTTGTCGTTTAAAACCAATTTTTTGCTTTGATGAAGTCGAAGACCTACTGCTATTTAGTACCTACTTGCTTAGTTCCTTTAATTATGAGGACCTATATTTGGCGTTTTGTTCAGTAATTTTAACATTTTAAATTGTTTCATGTGTTTATAATACCCGACCACTAATAGGACACTTTAATTTCGACTTAGTATAATATATAAATTTTCAACTAAGGTAGGCTAAACTAAGTAAGGTATATAACTCTGAATAATTATTAGGGTTGAAATTCGCTCTCAACTATATGTTTTTACGTAACAGTGTAAGTAGATTGACAAATTAATAGATAAAGTAGATTAGTACGACATAATAGCATGGCAGTAATGATTTCATTTCTAAGTAAACATAAAAAAGTACTAGACATGTCTAACGCCACAATAACCGCTATTTCTTCATTCAAATTAAAAAATATGAAACGCCTGTGAGTGCGATGTTAACACAGGACAAATATAGGTGAAACGATTTAGTATTCACAGTGATAATTCTGTCACTTTAAAATATTCCGTTCGTGAATTCCGGTGTCTGGGTCATTGCGCATATTGTTAATATAATAAAATTAAATGTCTAATTTGACGCGGGCCGTCACGCTGACTTTCAGATTTTTGTTTTGACACATTCGACATTTGAAGTCTAGACGCCATGACACTTACAGACAGCTAAGAGCAAAGTATAATATCCAGCGTCATCCTCTATCAACCCCTTAACTTATCAAAGCTCAAATGCTATGGGTACTAAAAGATATAAAATAATTACCTTTTTTTTTAAAATACTTACAATACATAGAAAACACCCAGACCAGAACAAAAATCCATATTGACCTTAGGTCTTCCTATTACAGTAGGTTTTTACTACTCGTTTTATAATATTTTATGATACGTAATACGGAATATAATATAGAACAGTACAAATATGGACATCGTAAGGTTACTTCTACACTACGCTTATTTGTCACATCATTGTCAGCACGGGACGTATTTAGTCACATGATTCAAATTGAAAAAAAACAAATATTACTTTCCAGATAAAATAAATCCTTCAAAAAAATTGTTTGCACTTTGTACTGAACTTGTGTAAAAACTATTTTTATTGTTATGGTGGTACTT
Source organism: Musotima nitidalis (assembly GCA_949126915.1). NCBI lineage: Eukaryota > Metazoa > Arthropoda > Insecta > Lepidoptera > Crambidae > Musotima > Musotima nitidalis. The sequence continues at coordinate 8,192,902 of OX421414.1, forward strand.
AGAAGTCGCATTTTTCATACTGGAATCTATGGTATGATAAAGATAAAATTGTTCTAATTGAACCAGTTTGCCATAAGCACCTAATTTTGTAGGTGTAGTCAGAAATCACATCCTTGCACTTGCTAAGATTCTGGCACACTTTAACCCTAATTCAAAATCAGGAACCTTTTATTCACTCCCGTCAATTTAGAATTTTCACCTGCCCTTTCTACAAAACTCTATGGATTTGGTCATGAAAAGCCGTAAGAGGCCCTTCCAACATTTTCATTCACTCGTGTACACATAAATCACTTGTTAATCTACTCCCATTAGCCCTCTCAGCATGACCAAACCATCTAAGCATTACTTTCTCAAATCACGTCATTACATTTTCTTTCACGGCTCAATCAATACGATGTAGGTCACAAACATAATGGTTAAAAAAGCCTGTTGTCTACGTCGCGGCAATTTCATTAGTGTGATTGGCTTTTGTTTATAAATTACTCTATCACAGTGCCGCACCTTTCGAGCAACTTGTATTCGTAGCCCACTTACAAAGTAGACACTTAAAATGTTTGTACAAGATATTATATAATATCCCATACTTCAAATGATTTTTTAGTCATTATAGTTTTAGTTGCCCTATCTAAAATCTACATTATTATGTAAAAATAGTTTAGAAGTTACAGAGTAATTTAACCCGTAATCGGACAGAGCAAGTTTATATTTTATTGGTTTTCTACCTTAATGTAACACCATAAGGTTCAATATTTAGTAGGAACATATATCCCAATGTATGATTAAGGGTTAACTTGGGTTTATTATGTTGTGTGTGCGTGTCTAACATTGTAAGAACTGTTCGTTTTTTATAGGTAATTTAATAAATAGTTGGCTTATGGATCGGATATTTTTGCACTCTGCTCCTTAGGTCGTGGGATCTCATGCAGGATATATATTTGTATATAGAATACGAATATTTGGCTTGGTCTCGGTTTTTCATATATTTACCAATACGATAGTATAAATTTACAAATTGAAAAATATTAAAATATGTTTTATAGTAGGCTATGCTTAGTTTGGGAGCTAAAAGCCTAGTGAGATGTCCAAGAATACAAATTTATTGAATCATTCATAGTACCCAAACGTAAATACACACAACCAATACAATCATACACACAAACAAATAATATATTTAAAGTTTTCCTGTTAATTTGTGAACTAACAGGAAATTTACTTTTATGCACGTCCAGTGCTTCGTTTCAATAACAAATATACATATGACTGTAAACTACTTTAAATGTTAACCCGAAACTGGTAATAAACTTCATTTAAACTTCTGGCACAGGAAAAATATTGTACGGAAAATGTTCGCCTAAAACCTTATTAGGCCAACAAACAGAGGAGTGGCATATGTTCGAAGTGTGTATGTGCTTGTCTGCCTGCAAAGTACTGGCTCTCGAACGGCTGATTCGATTTTTAAGAGATCTGCAATTCTATATTTAATATAGCTTAAAATTTAAGTTTACCATGTAAATCTTTTTAAAATAAAAAAACTAAATCTATATCACGTTTTGTGCAGGCCGTCATAAGAAGGTGCGCTTGTTACCATGACTATACCACGGCATGGAGCGCTTTTTTGGACTGCATCGACTGAATCAAGAAGGAAATCCTTCTCTCAATCAATCAATCTAGAAGGAAGTCATTATGATGTTTTTCATTTTAAAAGAGACTTTTTTGAGCATAAATGTAGTGGGGTCGGTCAGTAGCCGTTAGTAAGGGAGGATAATCAATATAACAATTTATCGAACCATTTTAAAGTGACATTTTATTATGATTGAGCATTCTTTAATTTATGACGATGTTACAGTGGCGTTTTATTAGCGAGCTCTAAAACTCTAAATTGTATACAAGCTTAGTCTGTCAGTACACAAATACAGGTAAAAAATCTAAAGGCTATCAATGTTATCGCAAAGCCGTCATCAAAGGCCAAAGCTATCAGGGCTTAAAATGTGTCTTCTTCAGGTAGATTTTTTTGGGAGGGTCAAGATAAGGAGCTTGTTTTTAAAAATGTTCGTCTTATGGCAACTGTTTCATTCAAAGAGTTTCATAGCAAACAATGAACCCCTTTAGTATTGGGAAGGTTGGCTATACATTATGAAACACGCCGACAAAGTAAAAAACATTTTTTTTAGGTACACCCGGCTTCTGTTGAATGAATCATGAAATTCATGAATTATAGTTGACAATCGGGTCAAGTCGCTATATTTAGAGAACGATCATCTTAACATACAAACTTAGACATTTGTAATCTAAATATTGCAACTAACAATTGTTATTGTCTTTGAATTAGTAATTAAACTGACTGACGCTGTAGACGCAGTAAACCAGGATCTCAGAAGGATAGAAGTATGTATGGGCTAGACAATTTGGTTTACTTGTAAATCCAATATAGTCCCAATATAGCCCTTATAGTTAGTAGTCCATATTTACGAAACGCTATAAATCTTGATTTTTTGCCTCAGGCATGCTATGGTGGTACTCAAATACCTTACACAGACAAGGCAAAAACCTGGGCTTCATCATTGACCGTACCCTCTCCTGGGCTCCTCACGTTAACGAACTAAGCAAATCCATTCACTACAGATTTCACTCCTTGAAGCGGCTTCAATATTTCCTGCCGTACAAGACCAAGGTTCAGTTGGCTTAAGCACTTTTACTTTCCATCCTTGATTATGCTGACATATGCTTCCTGGATTTGTCGGAAGACTTGCTGAACAGGCTGGAGCGACTTCAGAATTTGGCGATACGTTTTGTTTTCAGCCTTCGGAAATACGATCACATCTCTGAATATAGAGGTCGGTTGAATTGGCTTCCTATTCGCCAACGGAGAAAGATGCACATCCTTGTCTTCCTTTATAAAATTCTAACGAATCCCAACCCTCCAGTTTCATTACCTCCTCGTAGGTAACGAAACCGTTTCCAACTAGCTCCCTCAATGTCACGATCCCAGCGTTCCTGCCACAGCAATAAACTTGTTTATCCTGTCTCCAATACCAAACTCTTTGCTGATTCCTTTACCGTGCACGCAGCGAAACTCTGGAATAATCTGCCGGCTTCTATCAGAGACAGTTCTTCCGTTGAGACGTTCAGAGGTGGAGTCAAAGAATACTACCTGAATCATAAACTGTGATTTTGTATGTATTTATATATATACGTATATATAGGGAAATATGTATATATAAACTGTTTTTTTTCCTATTGTCTGTTACTTTTATTATAATACGTTGTTGCTATTTAATAGTATGTATATATCTTCTTATGAGTTTAGACGAGAAGAAACTATTAAAAAGGAGGACAATACTGTACGCTGTCAATAGGAAATAATGAATACTAGGAACTACTGATTTGTGCATAATGTTAACATAATTATTATGTATACCGATAGAATTTTAATTCTCTACATTGTTATCGACTACGAAACGGTTACATAAATTCTTTTTAATGCGAAACTTAGAATAATGCCACTTCCTCTCATCTAATCCAGAGTCGTAAAAGTCGACGAAGAGAAATCCTACCGGGTGTCATCCTGCGTACTGGCTTGAACTAAGATACTAACCTGCTGGCCAAGTGTGGTGACATTGCAAACAGCCGCAATTTAGGTAGAAAATTATTAGGGAGGCCGGAGGCCAATGTTCAGCAGTGAACTACTCGTATATCATAGTCATCATCTCAGCCATATGACAATATAACGTCCACTGCTGAACATAGGCACTGGTGAACTACGTATGAATGTAATGCGACTTCGTTTGTAATTACCTTTTTTACCTAAAATAGCAATTATTGAATAAGTAAAGTTAAGTATGAGTAAATATTGAATATGTATGCGTGTGCAAATAAATTGACTATCTACCTATCTATCTATTATAATTTGGTATAAGTTTATCCTTAGGGAACGGCATCCCTTCATTTCAGTCTTTGTATTTATAGCTAAGTTTACAAAACTATTTTCGTCGCTTTCCAATTTTTCCGGTCTTCGGCAATATGTATGGATTTCTGACCGACGACGCATCGGACTTCTTCTTCTTGGTTCCTCTTCGTTTTAGTTTGGCCCATAGAACGGTATAAACTTTAACGACCTGTAAATATCGCGTAAGTTGGAATACCAGATCTAAGTTCTAAAAACGTTTTAGTCTCTAAAGATTTTATAAATAAACATTAAAAAAAATACAGTGGCAAGTACTAGAAGTTAGCATAATGCACTTTTCACGATCTTAAATAACAAAAAAAAAACACTTGGCCTAAGTATTACCTTATCTTCAGTGACCTCATCCGCCACAAAAGGGTTCGCAAAAAATTATTCACGCGCCACGATTTTAAATGTTAACTAGTGCTGTATTCGTAATGGAATGATTACGTTTAAAGACGACAACAGTGTGCTTTTGTCTCATGAAGTGGAACTAAGCAACACAACAGAATTTAATTTTATATAACCGTGCTGAATTACCGTGGAATACAATTTTACGCACATAACCATAAATGTAGGCAACATATTCAGAATAAATTTTTAAAACGTGTCGGAAAAGGCCGATACCTAAAACGTTCTGACTCAAGAAAAATGTTCTCAAGTTTTCATAGAGAAGTTTTAAAAATAATAATATACAAATTTTATTCTTTTAGGGCTTTGCAATTTTTATTCCTTTGCCAAATATATACACTCGCATGCAACCAAATCGACTCATCGCTAACTATATATTCAAACACTGTTTTAAGTAATTTTGCGCTATATGTAATTGTAGTATTTTAAGCTCTGATTCGGAGATGCTTTGGCTAACAAATTAACTTGAAACTTGATAACTGATGACTACACCGACTTGCTACGATCCGTATTGTAAAAGAAAGAAAAAAGTTACTCATACTCGCCTTCTTTTGCACTATCGTCTTTATGAGGTAATTTGATTATTTTCCATTCGAATAAAAAAGGGTATCTTACATTATAGGTACGATTTACTTTAATATGAGTAGGATTTATATTAAGTACTCTAATGTCTCGTCCATCTCCTCACTAGATGAATTAAAAATAAATACAAACCCGTTACAAAATGTATTTCTTCTGGGGCTCATCGTTTCTCTATGGCTCTATCGTGATCTACTTGTAAGACCACTGTCTTACAAGTAGATCACTTCATCTATGACAGCAAACATTTCTAATGAGTCAGTAACGGTCATTGTCCTCTGCGGACTGATAAATTATGAGACCAATAAATAAAAATCTTCAAGCCCTTGAGATAAACATCAATTGTGAAAATTCTTGTGTATCTCGCCTTTCAGCTCATTTATGATACATTTAATTATATTCTCTCGTTATTGTTATAGTTTGAAGGCGGTGAATTCCTTTCAACTAGATTTCAGCACATAATATGTATGTATATAGTTATTTGAAACTTAGATAAATTAGACTGATTAGATTTCTAGGAATTCATGAAATTATTTAAAAGACTATTTTCGATTCATATCTTAGAATCTATTTAAATGTAGACTAAAAGGAGTGATGAGTTGATAAACAATGCGGGAAGGCAATCGATAATTTTATATTATAATGACTGCGCTATTTAATAATGAAACATAATAATAAGTTTATTGAAAGTCCACCTAAATCTATTTACACATTTCGGTGACAACCACACTAGGCGCAGCCTGTATCGTGGTTATCAAGCTGACGTGTTTAAGGACATAGAAACAAAATATGTATTGTTACGAAAATAACAAATAACAGAAAATAATTAAAACCTTAACTAGTCTAGTGTTTCCATAATATGATGAATAATATACTTATGAATAATATTATGAATGGAATTGCAATGTCAAAAGAGTTTTTATAGTTCTGCATTCTCCATGTCAATAACATGATAACAGTGGAATTCCAAAACAGTAACCTTTGCTAGTAACGAAAAGTTTATATTCCATAATAAAATATATGCCACATGCAACGACTACGAAAGTTTTGGAGAACTTTCAAAAATTATAAGAAGTTAAAAATTGCTAAGACATTAAATGACACTTCGACAATTTATTTTTCTAAGCCAAGATATAATATTGCTACGGATGTAATATGGCAGGATCTGCTACTTCTGCAGTAAATTCGTAAAGGTCACGTTTAAGATTTGCAAATTACTATTATATTCTCTTATATTATATTTGTTCCCTTTAAAAACGTTTAACTAAATTTGCATAATTAAGATGACACACTTGAGGGATTTCCGACAATTTCCATCCATAGAAATAAATGTTGCCATCGAGCGCTTGCAAACATTACGCCCTTTCCTAGAATTTTCGTTTCCAAGAACCCAAACAGTTGACTGCCGTATGTACTTAGTAAGACATATTGAATAACCTGCCTTTAACATCCTTAATAATATGTAGTAATTCCTGAAAAATATTTCGTTCTTTTCTAATAAGGTCCCCCCTTGTTGGGATATTCCTGTACTCTGTCAAACGTGCGTGTTTAGTTCAGTCAGTCGGCCAGAGGATTAAATAACCCATGCGATCAAAGATTCCTGACATGTTGACTATGAGAATATAAAACCTGCATGGTACATTTGATGGTGCGTAGTAGCCATTCTTACATTAATTGAAGCTTTTTTTTTTTTTTGTTTTACGTCGGTAACAAAATGCGTTTACGCACTACCTTCCGGCCAAAGGGGGACCGAAAGGGGGTGTGGGACTCACCACCAGCAGACGCGACTGCCAGCAGTAATACCCACTAAAAATCTTCCGACGACGCCCGCCGCTTGTTGAGAAAGAGGCGGGGGCCAGTACCTGGGTTGCAGCGTCTGACACCCCGCCTGCGGCAAACGTCCCCCGGTCCAAAACCGGGAGGACCTCCTCAGAGAGGCGCAGTGGACGCGCCCCTCCTACCTCCTTGTGCAACCATAGCGTGTGTGGCCGACTTCTCGGAGGGTCTATAGTTAGATTAGCAGGGGCCCCCTGCCCCCACTGCCTAAGACCCTCCTGGCGCTACTTGACGGGCCTTCCTGGCCCGCCCGCTGCGCCCTCCACAGGTCCCTCTTAGTTTCTCCCCCGGCAGTCAGTACTAAGGGCACCCAGAGTCGTCGGTCTCTGGGTGTTACCTTTTCCCTGGCGCCTCCTGCGCCCTACCGGGAGGTACTCAGCCCCCCCACCACGACAAGGTGGAGACCAGTCGGGGGGGACATTAATTGAAGCTGGACTAACGCAATCCAACCATTGTCAGATCTTGTACGAGGTGAGCTCATGTGAAAAGTTATATTTGAGGTGACTCGAAACGCTGAGTGATAAAATTGTACAATTAAAATGCGGAAAATGTGTCTTATTAAATTTGTATTCTTAAGCCTTATGTCATTATTGCTTTTTCCATCATGTGTTTAACATTTAGGCGGCCGATATGGCGTGGAGGTCAGTATACCTACACTTCACTACAAAGGTCGTGGATTCGATTCCCACACAGAACAAATCTTTGTGTGCATGAAAATGAATATTTGTCTTTGTCTGTCTGGTCTGAATGTTTTCCTATGTATATTAAGTATGTATATACAAAAAAAAAGTTTTTAAGTTTGTTTATACGTTGTTTAGAATCCATAACACAAGTTCTTAATAATACTTGTCTTGGAACTAAATAATTGGTGTAATTGTCAGAAAACATTTATTTATGTGTGTGTTCCTCCACTTGTATATTTGGTACACGAGTACAGTGTGTCTGTGTGTGTTCTGAGAAACTGTTTGTCTCATTTCTTCAGAACCGCTAACTTTCTTCGATCGCCATTGCCAGAGTTCAAGTTCGGATGTTAGAAATGGCAGGAGCGCGCGTACGGTAGGTTTCAGAATAAACATTCTGCCGCGTGCCCCTGGTTGCGAACTGAGCCTGGCGAAGTTTCCTCTACAGATTACAGCTTGGGGTTCTTAAAGAAGAATGTGATACTATTTTAAAGGGTCAGTAACGTGCTAGTGATTCCCCGTCAAATATCCATACTCTGCGGTGAACACTTTCCTTACGCCTGTTTAGGCAGAGGCTTTTTTTCTACGCCCACACATTGCCAATTATTTACTTGATCCCACGTAATAGGTGGCTTACCGGTTTTTTTAATACACCTTGTAGTATATTAAAAAAAGGTGGTATAGAAAAAAGTAAGAAAATAATCCTTATATTTTTATTTTCGAGTAGGTATACTCGTATGTCGCTACGTAGATGTTTACTGAAGTCAGTTCTGAATTTGTGTGATGTAAAGTATAATCACAGAGGTCCTAAAATAGAATCCCGACCAGCATATTTTACGCAAAACGTTTTTAAATTTGTGGTCCGAATTAAAGAATTCACATTCTTAATAATAATTTAGAATATATATAGACAAATCTCATTGACTGTAGATAACCTCACTTATCTCTCCTAATGAATTGATTTCAAACAAAAACCAAACATAATTAACTTGGCCGCGAACCTGCAGTTATCGCAAACCGCAACATATATTTGCAACAAACACGAGTAACAGTGAAAAGTAGTAAGAAACAGTTGATTTGAAAATGTTATGTGATTCAATTAATATTTTAATAAGAGTTTGAATGAATATGTGGCAGAACAGCGTTAACAGAATCTTGTATTTCCAGATTTCGCAGCGAAATAACCGAGAAAACGCAAAAAAAAAAAACGCGTTTGCTTACGAGTAGGTTGTACTCGTATATATTGAAACTATTCTATCCACATAAAAAAATATTCTTCCTGTGTTTGCCTTGTAAAAGATTTTATTTGCATGCTGTGGTCTCCTATAATTGAGGGAGTACACATAATGTTACAGGTATGTCACATATATTTTTGTCGTGTATGTCCTTTGTTGGAGACCCATATTTTCAATAAATAAATAAATTTTATGTGAAAAGGTGAGGTTACAACATTTCTTCTTGCTGGCTGTTTATTCGAAAAGAGAACGCATAGGTAGGGCCCACTACAGACCTACTGAAGCACTAGATCTCCTGCTGCTGTAAAACAACGCTAAATGCAATATGTACTGTGTTTTCGTTTAAATAGTGGCTTTCATATGAAAGAAGGGTGTAACATGATCCTCATGAAGTTCCGAACGAATATTTTCTGGGTGTGTATTGACAAAAATATATTCTAGTATGTTCATTAGTTGTTTAGTTCAGATAATGCAAGGTCTGCTTAGTTTGGAGTTAAATAAGGTAATTCTTTTTAAGGACCCCAGAAATTTATCGCTACTCAAAACAGAACCACGCATTTTCTCGCAAACAAAAAGTTATTGTATAATTTAAATAACTCTTTCGCAAACCTCTCTATACGCTGCGTTAGTATTATGAAGAAGATAAAAGGTGTTCTATTGACGAGAAGACAACGCTTTAATGCGGATCTGTTTACCATATATGTACCTCCTTTTATTAAATTGTTGTTGTCTTCTTATGTTAAACAGTAATATATTCTTTACAAATATCTTAAATATACTATATCTTTTGTTAGAAATGTAGTTACGCATCTATCATTGTTATACATCTGTTTCCACGAAGGGGTAGGCAGAGGTATATTATATGCCCATATTTCGCCAATTATATTGTTCCCACGTAATAGGTGGCGATCCTATTGATATACTGGTATTAAATAACAATAATAGGTATTCGAGATTAAAGAGATTAAAGAGCTTGTGGATATAGTTTAAGTCTAAAATACGATGAAAGTTTAGAATAATTTACATGGGTCAGTCCTGATTAGATGGTCACTTGTGTTGATTTTTGTATCGAGTGCTTCTGGACTTAGGAAAGAACGTTTTGATGTTGGCTATTCTTACTTAACTTTACAGTCGCTAAGGTAAGATAAGGAATCTATTAGACAGCTTGAATAGTTCTAACAGCAATATGCCACGTTGCCTCTGCCGTGCTGGCTCCGCGTAATAGAATCTACCTCCCATCTTGGGTAGTGAAATGAGGTCCGTGGCGAGTTGAGGAATCGTTAATTAATAACGCATGCTAGCTTAAGCAACTGTACACATTGAGCAAGTGTGAAGGCGTGTACAAACTTTTCAAGATACAAAAAAAACAATTCCTAATGTTCTATATACACACCTCTTTATTGCGTGTCACATTACATAAGACGATTAGACATGGTAGGTCTACATGTGACGCTGTTAGGGCTTAGCAATTTGAGAGGACTATCTAGACTATGTAACATAATTAGAACATTAATTGTTTCCTACTTTAAACAATTATACAAAATATACAACATATTCTAACAGTATATAAATCTAGGAACAACTATTATTCTTATAGTATTTATATGAATTATCTATAAGTAACTAAAGCGGTGAAACATAGTACTTTGGTTCTTATTGTTATTATCATTATAGAATTCATTTATGTTGTAGTAACATTAATGTTATGACAATAGTAAACAACAATTAACTAAATTAAAAATTACTACATCGTTTAAAAAAAGTACTTTGTCCTAAATTATTGTCATCTTTATGGGTATGTTTTTAAAATACACTATAAAAATATTTTAATATAAAATAATTCGAATTATTTAACGGTTTAATTTATTTTGCGTGATAAACTTTGACGTGTATGAGAATTGAAGGCCCACCCTAAACTTTCACAAAATCTGATTTCAACTTGCACATTCTTTTGAAGTGAGCACTAAATCCTAAGCATATTTTCGAATAGTTTCAAGAAACGGGCCCCCACACCACATGCACATTTAATTAAACTGTGCGTCAGCATTGAATGGCCGGCAACCATTTTAAATTATTATCTATTAAATTGTTTAATTGCCTCTCAAACAGTTAACGTGACCGAATATGTCATTCGGATATAACTCACATAGACTTACATACTCGTACTTTGCTTGCCTAGCGACGTCAAGTGGGTCTTTGCTTCCGACATTTTGGAATATATTTTTGCCAGTTCGACCCTTTCGTATTTCAACGATACCTCAGATTTACCAAAAAGTAAAGAAAATATAAAGTTATTTATTGCTCCTTTTCCATTCTTACATTGAAGTCAAGAGTAGAGCGCTTGTTCCACGATATGTAGTTTAAACCTTTTTGAACTGCATCCACTGCTTACTTAGGCAGGATGTGGTTATGATGACATAAAACACAATAATCCGGTCACAATAAAAAGTATGTGAAAACTTAAGTTAATCTAAGGGTATCACTGACTGGTATGTCTGGTTTTCAATCTAGACAGCACTGGTTTCTAGCAACTACCTTCCTTGTGTTTCTGTGATGAATAAATTCAAATTACATACAGATATTTTCGAAAATTTATTTGAAATGAAAAAACTATGAAATATTTTACGAACGAATAAAAATCCTTCAAACAAAATTACATTACTAATGAAGTTATAATGTTTTTTTAGATTGATTTATTTTATCAAACGGATAACTGTGTTAACAATCATAGGTAATAGCTATTCAATACCGATTAAGATTTACTATTTCCATTCATGGCAAGCTCCATATGATTTTTTTAATTTTAAAAGTATCTATATAGAATGGCTTTGTGCTGTTTAGCCCTGAGTAAACGATTGTACTTCACAGTGACGTGCGAAGCCACTTCATGCAGCTAAATCAGTAAACTGATTGTGTGTCATTTAATCTAGTGATTTGTTTTATTATTAATTTGCATTTTCAGTACCTATCTATGAGAGATAAGTCGGCAGACTGTAAAAGTTAAAAAAAAACCTTATTGTATGTTCATGAATGCACTTAAGTGAGGTCGCTGTATGATTAACAATGTGACATAATTATATCTATTATTATATATAATTAGAGACGTCTTTGCTGTGATACTATATATGATAGCAACTTTTTACAATTATTTATTGTATGAGTACAAGGATCCTAACATCATCATTGTAGCCCAAGCCAACCTTACCTGCAAGTGGTGCACCTACCGACTAACGAACGAGGCTCTGGCAAATATAGAAGTTACCGGTAAGCGGAAATAGCCTAGCCACCTATTACGTGGGACCAACAACACAATTGACGAATTGTGGGCGTACGTTACACCTCTGCCTATCCCTTCGGAGAAACAGGCGAGATTGTATGCATCTACACGGCACGGGCCTCGTCTCGCAAACCAACATTGAGAGGGATTCCTCTATAAGGAGTCATTGCGAATCGGCCAAAGCGGTCTTGCTGTAATATTTAGGTCATGTGATACACTGAATTGGCTCAAAAACTACAACATTTAGTAACAACCAAGGCCAATGGCTTATCATTCTTTTAGATATAGGTACGGAAGCGTTTGATATTAAATGCCGTGACACGATGATTATATCCCGATAGTATCGCGGTGTCAGAAGCCATTATAGTAATAAGTTAGTAAAGTCTTTTTGTACAGTCATCTCAGCCATATAACGTCCACTCCTAAACATAGTCCTCCCCAATAGATTTCCACATAGAGCGACCCTGAGTCGCCTACAACACTACCCTTCCGTGAATATTGCATTGGCATAAACGAATATACACGAATGCTTATTTCCATGTTAATTAAATATTAGATTTACAGTTGATTATAAATGTTACTTCGACCTACTTTATTGTTGTTTTGTTTTCATTCCCGCGTGAACTGTATGTACAGCTGTAACAATAATTTATATTTCAAAGGTCGTTGTTCAATATTCACCGCCGGATACTGTACATATGTATTTTTTTGTCACAACTTTGAACCCCAAAACCTATTGCTAAATAATTAAAGAATTTTTAGAAAATAATTGTTTTTATATAATATTCAGGAGATTTTAATCAAAAGGACAATTAAAGTATAATTCATTGTAGTCATATATTATTGAAAAAGATTATTAACTAAAATAAGGTAATTTTCGAATAAATGTTTATGTAGAAAATATTTATGTTTGGTTTAATATTAATAAGTTAAACAAGAATGATTTTGTTAGCCTTCCTTAATAGCTGTGGCCTTGTGTCACACGTGGAACTATTATGTTTATCATCTATTTATAATGTAATGTGTCATGCAATAAATGATTCGATTCCATTTTTCTCGTTTTGTGTACTACAAATAAGTAATTTTCGTTTTCTTCCTATTTGATTTGACTCTCATTATGGAGCCGATTCCTCGATGTACTTAGAGACTACCGCATCCTCTGCCTCATTTACAATGTGTTGTTTAATCTTTTCGAACCTTCATATTTGCTATCACTCTTCCTATTTCCGTCATCCAGAAGCAGCTGGCAGATCTAACATTGCCTTCCTTCTTGATGTCATTCCACAAATCCGACTTTTAGTCTTACTCCTTCTTTATACACGCTGTCAGACTGGCTGCCATGCCATCATGCATTCGCAGCGCTCAGTCATTGTTCATAAAGCGTACTAAAGAGCACTTTATCTCTGTCGTAGCATCATTTTAATCTGATTATTTATTTTCATAGTATGTATATGCATAGCTCCAAGAAGTAACTCCACGTTTATAAATACACACATATTGTGACGCCTCTTTTCCGTACAGGTAGGCAGAGATCACATCCTTCCACTAGCTACGATCCTGGCACACTTTTAGGTTCACACTCATGAACCATTAGTTTATTTGTTTGTTTTTGTTTGTACTGCCTCATACTTTTCTGCTAATCCAAAGGTTAACTGGTAGAGAATGCCTTGTAGCATTAAGTTCGCCTTTTGAACATTTTATTTTTTACTTGTGCAATAAGTTTAAATAAGTCTTCTCACACACGCCCGTCGGTTTTGGAGTATTTTTGACCTCCCCTTTGATGATGATCTACGAATGTTTAGTTTTAGTGCAAGCGACTTACACACTTTAAAAAATCTTTCTACCTCCTGGTCTGCTGGAAAAAAAATATATTGGGAATAGGCAGCACCATTGTAGCCTAGTTAGTAATTAATTTTCTCAATCATTGAATAAATAAAAAATGTGAACTCTTTAAATTTCCAGTCACTTTAATAACTGCGGCTGCGGGGACCACGGTGGGCTGGACGTCGCCGACGCTGCCCATTCTTATTGCAGACGACTCTCCTATTCCAACCACTGCAGACCAGAGCTCATGGATTGTCTCCCTGATGATCCTTGCTTCAGGTATTCTTTTTGCTTATTTATTTAGTTTAGAACACATTTAAGATTAAGAAAAATACACATGAAATCAAATTATTTTAATTTTAAAAGGTACTTTGTATGTAGAAATACTACATACGAAGTTCCTACCTTTTGGGTTAATTGACTGCAAATGTTTATTCATAAATGATATACATAGGTCATGTTCCAAGGTATTGTCTATCTCGTCATACGCTATGCCTGCTGTAATATTCCATACATAATATCATCACGCCTGTTTCCTCGACGGAATAGGCAGAGGCATATTGTATGCCCACTTTTAGCCAATTCTATTGTTGGTCCCACGTAATAAGTGGCGAGCATATTGCCGCTTTTTGGGAAATTGTGTGTTCACCTGTGCCTCCTCCGTTGTTCGACAGGTGCACCACTTGCAGGTGAGGTTGTCTTAGGCTCATCAGATCTTGGTAGGATCTCTATACACCCTGCTGTAATATGAAGTGACAAATAATATATAAATAAATAAATAATATATAAATAAATAAATAATATATAAATAAATAAATAATATATAAATAAATAAATAATATATAAATAAATAAATAATATATAAATAAATAAATAATAAATAAATAAATATTTACAGACAATTACACCAATTATTTAGTTCCAAGATAAGTATCATTACGAACTTGTGTTATGGATACTAAACAACGGATAAACATACTTAAATACTTCTTTTTTTTTTGTAAATACATACTTAATATACATAGAAAAACACCCAAACCAGAAAAAATATTCATATTCATGCACACAAATATTTGTCCTGAGTGGGAATCGAACCCACGACCTCTGGAGTTAAGTGCAGGTATACTGACCTCCACGCCATTTTGGTCGTCGAATAATAATATAATTATTATTACATATTAAGACATATATACAATAATATCTTATTTGTCTACACTCGCGAGCAATCTAATCGACTCAACCGTTTACTTCATCCAAACACTGTTTTAAGTAGAAGTATACAACATTTAAATAAAAGCAATATGTCATTTGAAAGTTAGAAACTTAAACGCTTAAGTTTTAAGTATTTATTAAAAATTTGCTGACCGTTGGTCAACGCATCACGTGGTAAAGGTTGCATCACTTGATAAAGGTTGAAACCATTAGACATAATTTTCCTTGTTAATGGATCATAATAATCAGAATCAGATTATCATAGAAAGAAAATTATGATATAGAAGAAGCTTAGTTAGTCTTTTAGGCACGAAATGAGGGTAAGCAAGCAAATGTTTATCTTTATCTTTAACTGTATTTTGTTTGTGCGGAAAAATATAAATAATTATTCTAAGCGCTGTGAACGTCACAGCTTTAACACACGAAATAAAAATAAACTGTTAAATCCATTTCTGAGACTCCAAAAAATTCGGAAGTCTTTTATGGGGCAAGGTATGAAATACTACAACAAAATTCCGCATGATATATTGAATTTGCCCTTAAACAAATTTAAAGTAGCTATTAAAGAAACATTTATTAAGAAAGCATACTATTGTACGCAAGATTATATAAATGATAAGACGGCATGGCTGTAAATTGTATCTATCATAGAACAAACAATTTTGTGGTCTGCGGCTGTTTGATTTTTATAATGTTATTGTTATTTCTGCTACTTTAATAGTACAAATGTGTACAAATCTTTTTATTTTGTGGCTTGAGTATGTCATGCACACTTAAATGTCTCTGGGGTGGCGGCGTTATGCGTCGGGTCGTTACATTCCCTAAAATATGGTTGAGTGAAACGATGGCTGGTTCATTCGTCATACTCGTGAACGAGTGCTGCTTGTGGGGACTGGTCTGCTCTTGTCTACTATTTTTATTTGTAATTAAAGATTTAGCTAACTGAGAAAAGTTAATATTATTTTTAATCTGATAGCTGCATACACAATTTTTGTTGTCCTATCATTCTCCTAAATGATGTTTTTGATTCGGAACGCATAGTATTGTTCAATGATTATATAGATATTAAGACTGAATTGCTGTAAATGATATCTTTCATAAGACCAAAAATATTTGTGGTTTGCAGCACATTTAATTAATATAATGTTATTTTTATTAAAATTTGTTTATCCTGTAGCTTGAGTATGTCATGCTCACTCAAATGTCTTTGCGGTGGTGGCGTCATGCGTCGGGTCGTTGCGTTCCCTAAAATATGGTTGAGCGAAACGATGGCTGGTTCATGCGTCATACTCGTGAACGGGTGCCACCAGTGAGGACTGGTCTGCTCATGTCTACTATGTTTATTCGTACTCATACTCGTATAACTTAAAATAAAAAGTTATTTTTTTTTCTTTTATTTTAAATCATGTGACTGCAGAACACATGTTTTTGTAGATTTGTCAAATTGTTTTACTACTAAGTACATATTCTTGTAACTGGCGGGAGAAAAAACTAACCTTGACGATTTTCTTGCCCGTTCTTTTACGATCAAGCTCCCGCCCGCAGTGAATGGGCGCGCTAGTTTTTAAGTTTTGACGTTCATAAGAGCTCTTTTGAGCCAAACTTGAATAAATGAATATGAATTTTTTTTTGAATTTTTGAATGAAGGTTTGTGGTCAGAATTTGTTATAGTCATGTTAAAAATTAAAATTAATTTTTTTTTTTTTAAAATGACTGCATGGATGTTATATGAGACCTACCTTTTAACGGTTCTGTCACAGTATTAATTTCAAAAACCAAAAAATGTTACTTCCGAATTTGATTTTTATTGAGATAATTCTTTCACAAAAACCTTTCATCATCATCATCATCTCAGCTCATTAACGTCCCACAACTGAGCACGAGCCTCCTCTCACATACCAAGGTGCGAAGGTATTGGGTCTTACTCTACCACGCGGACCCAGTGCGGAGGCAAGTGTATGGTGATCGTTTCCGACCTCCAAACACCGCGGAGCTACGAGCGCTTCACCTTTAAAGCCTTGTAATAAGGTTCTATTCACCATAGCGTGTATAGTAGGAGTATGAACTGAACTATTAGAAATAACACATAAGCTGTAATTTACAGTAACAGAATGCACACAAAATGGCAAGCGCAATCGAAAAATTACAGAAATTACGATTATAAAAATTTCCTTCTCTTCTGTATTGCTGCATGTAATTAAAACAGGAGATAAATTATTTCTTGTAGCTGCAACATATTATGAACACTTTACAAAACAACAGCTCTCAGCAAAACCGACCGTGCCACAAAACTTTTTGAAAGCTTTCTGGGGAACGGGAAAATCGTTATGGCATTGTGTTAATAACAATCTTAACTGCTTTAATTATTAAAAAGAATATTGTGGCTTGTTTATCAGAACTATTGTACTTTCATTTTTGGAACGGTTTTTAATTATTTATGTAACAACTACGTTGTTATCAACCATTTAAATAACTGCCATTCTATATATTGGTTAAAATAACAAAAATATGTCTTACCTTATCTATTATATAACGGGATCTTTGTATGTTTGGATTGGATAACTCTATGTAAAAGTAAAATATTTATGCTTATATCCTATATTATTATTACGGAATATGCTTATTTTGGAACATCCAGATAACGCCAGAAAATATTTATTATTGTGAAAAGGTGTGAGGAACACACCTGTCATATAATTTTATTGCGTCCTGCTGTTAAGATTTTTTATGGACCTCCAACATGTATTCCATTATACACATTTATTATCCGAACTTGCGGCTTGACGTGCCTTCTGAAACAAAAATTTGATAGACGTTTCCGACTAGTTTAAAGCGCTAGTAACGCTTTAAATAATAATTATTATATCAATGTGCTGTACCATATAAAGAGCAAGAAGAGTAATTATTAATATTATTTATGTTACCGGTTGGATCTTCCTTTTCAACGATGACGATGGTTACCGAAAAAGAGATGGACTGAGTGTACGAAGAATGAAATGATTCCCAGATTCCATGATTGAATCCCAGATATACTAGGAGCATGGCAGAAGGATTATTATATTAATTCATTAGACACACCAACAGTTATCGTGCAAGGTCCAGTTCTGACATGCACACCTATGGCATTGTATAGTATTCTGCCCATAGTTCTAAATAATGAGAGTATAGTATGTGCCGCGTAAAACTACCGGAACACATGTCGGCAATTCGAAAAGAAAGTCATGTCGTCAATTTGAAAATTTAAATTCGGACTGACGTTGCTTTTCTCACTACGGACTACAAGTTATACACAGTTTATTGATTGTTTGTTGTGAGGTACAATTCAGATAAAACGAAGCAATCGGAAATGTATTTAATAGTTCTAGATGCACTGGTACCATTCGATACACCAGTACGCGCGCGCACAGTGCTTCTACTGCTATATTATTAATATTGCTATGATTCTGCCATATTATATTGTCAAATAAACACGATCTATTACTGTCATTTCAGCTGTCAGCCCCATACCAGCATCCTACCTTGCCGACAAGATTGGCACCAAGAAGACGTTGTTACTATCAGCAATACCGTATATCACTGGTTGGATCGTGATCATGCTGGCTACCAACGTGCCCACCATTTACGTATCCCGCCTTATCTCCGGCCTGGGCTATGGCATCGCCTACACTACTGCCCCCATGTATTTGGGCGAGATTGCCTCCGATAACATCAGGGGTGCAATGGCTACTCTTATCACTGTCATGTCTAAGGTAAACCACAAATGATTTCTTATTTTCGGTAAAAGTAACAAAAAAGTATGGTTCTACTTATCAGTTTAACGCCTAAACATGACGTATAAAAATTCACATTACAGTTCACTCTAAAAACCATTTAAAAAAAAACGGTTTACGGGTGCATAATTAGGCAGTTGAATTAATGATTTTTCCAACTGATGATGTCCGCATGACTCCAAGGAAAAGAGCAAAAGAAGTGTCATCTTCCAAGGTTACTTAAACCTTGGAGGTGAAAACGTAATAGACATACAGTTTTTTACAAAAATAACCCTTTTGTGTACGAGTTTGTTTCTAATCCTCAGTATAGTCTGGCTAGACGGCTTGTGGCTCATGTCAATTACGACTTTGCTAATTGATCTTCATTATTTATATAAAATCCTTACGAATAGTATTTACATAAAAAAAAATTGATTAAGTTTTGATTAAGTTTGGTATGAAGGAAACTATTCTACCCTTGAAAAATACAAAAGCTATGTCTTATCTTATAAATAAAAGACCGCGATAATTTATATATTATTAAAACTATCAAAATGACATAGTATTTATAACATAAAATATTGTATGCAAATAATGATCATTGGGCTGTCTCGTAATAACTATTCAGATCAGTGGTATTCTTTATCACTGGATGTTGAAGGCTTAATTAACATTTATATGACTCGGGAGAATGATTTATGATCAATCGGGTATTAAACTACAAAATATATAGTAATTTACTACTTACCTTATGGTATCTTTCATATGGTAGATATTAATGTAAATTTATGTAAGTTGTTAATGTTTTCTGCGGAAACTGTTTTGGTATTATATACTATTTATTATTAATTACTTTTGTGTTTCTTAAATACTATAGGTCTTATTATAAAACGATGTCTAAAGTTAGACTAGTGCTGTCACTGTCCTCATTTTATCAAATGAAAGTGACAGCGCTAGTTTTAAACCTGGGGGCCTACCGCCGAGTTCGATGGCAATCGATTATAAGGCAAAAAGGGATTTCAAATTGATTCTGTCGTACCGCCGAACTTATGGATATCGAAACAAAATGGCGTTCTCCATTTACCTATTGGTCTGTCACAGACTGAAGGTCATGAATGAGAGGTGGCGGTCGGCAGATTCCCCGGTACGGATTAATGAACGCAAAACAAAGTTTGATCTAGATGGATTACCGGTAATCCATCGAATTCGGCGGTAGGCCCCCTGGTCTAAATTTAGACATCGTTTTGTGATAAGCCCCTAAATGTTTTCCTTTGTGTGATGTAATAAAATTAAAATTTAATTAATTTTGAGTAGAGTATAATTAAGTATTGTTTCGTTTCAGTTCGGAATACTGTCGCAATACTGCATCGGGCCCTACGTCTCCATCCTAGGATTGGCAAGCTTCAATATTTGCATACCAATTCTTTTTGTGGTATTCTTCAGTGCTATGCCAGAATCTCCGTATTACTTCATAAAATCAGGACAAGTTGATCGCGCTGAAACTTCACTAAAGAAGCTTAGAGGAAAGCGTTTCTTTCGAGAAGAATTAGATAGTATGACTGCTTTAGTCAATGAGAACATGAAAGAAAAGGGTCGATGGAAAGACCTTGTGACTGTTGGAGGCAACAGGAAGGGCCTGATTATACTAATGGGTATATATTTCACCCAACAATTCTGCGGTAGTACTGCTATTATATCCTATGCTCAGCAAATTTTTGGAGCTGCGGATGGAGGTTTGGGGGCGGAAATATCGTGCATCTTGTTTGGAACTGTGCAACTGATTACATCTGCGATATCCTCACAACTAGTCGATAGAATTGGGAGAAAACCCCTACTTCTGGTGTCGTCGTGTGGTGTTGGTCTCGCCAACGTGATAATCGGTGCTTATTTCTTTGTGAAAGACTTGAACGATGATTACATCGTGGGGATCAGATTCATTCCTATTGTTGTGATACCAATATTTATATTTTCTTATACCATAGGATTAGCAACAGTGCCTTTCGCAATTACGTCAGAGATATTCCCGACCAATATAAAGGCGAAAGCCACTTGTGTAATACAAATATGTGCAGCGTTAATGACTTTCGCCGTAACGAAATTGTATCAAGTGGTCAGAGATGGCTTAGGGAATTACGTTGCATTTTGGGGTTTCGGTGCTTTGTCGGTGGCGGGTGTCGTATTTATTCTAATATTGTTACCTGAAACCAAAGGTCAGTCCTTTGCTGCGATACAGGAGAAATTGTACACTACAAACGATAAAGTTGAATATAAAAAGGGCAATGGAAATACGGGGTCAGTTAGAATCAACATTTGATTTTTAACATTTTGAACATTGTTGAATTGATCTCTTTTCTACTTAATAGTTTTGTTTAGTGTAACAGAAATATATTTTATAGTGTTTGTTAACGGAACAGTATATTTATTTTTAAGTTAAAATTAGTCAATAAGTACTAATAAATTTATGTATTTTCTACATTATTCAAGTAGACAGATATACGCGTAGATCTAACACTTACCGATTACCATTATTTAATGGTAATTAACATTTGTCTACATTTATATTGAGGATAACTTTATAT
Source organism: Musotima nitidalis (assembly GCA_949126915.1). Lineage (NCBI taxonomy): Eukaryota > Metazoa > Arthropoda > Insecta > Lepidoptera > Crambidae > Musotima > Musotima nitidalis. The sequence continues at coordinate 8,214,227 of OX421414.1, forward strand.
AAGAACGCTCTATATACCGCCAGGCTTCTCTAATTATACAGCCATAGTGAAAATAAATTAGCTCTCATATGTTTTATAGCCAAAACACGTCTTCTGTCCTAGGCTATTTATGTATACGATATCACTTATGAAACCTAAGATGTAACAGTTTTAATAGTGTTATAATATGTATGATAACAGTACTTATGAAGCATTGTGATAAATAGATAAATGAAATGTAACAGTGACATAAGAGTCACTGCTGACCAGTGAGATTTATAATAATTATTGCGTTACAGTCTCGCAGTGGCGGCGTGCGAATTGTCGGCGACAGCAGCCTTTTTTTTTTTTATTTCATTACATTAAGGACTATAAACAGTTACACAACATATAGAACCCAGCAACGTATACCAGACATATAATCAAATATTAAGGAAAAAGACGTTAAATTTAATAAGCCGCATTATAATTGCTTAGCACGTTATAAAACACAATGTATATAATTGCACAATATAGCACATTTTTATTGTGTTACCAGCTCTAGTAACATAGTTGTATGTAATAAATAGAAATACATGTTAACTTTTAAAAGTAAACGTCGCCTACGCCTCACTCCGCCACTGGGGACAAGGACCACTTATTTTTAATAACTCATTATTGGAGATAAAATTATTTACGGATCTGGGGGACTTCGATTTTCTAAACGACGTGATAATTTTGCGACGGTTTATGTTAAGTTCTTTTATTTCACACATTTTTCTTTTCCTTGATATGGACTCACTAGATCAGAGTATTTGCCGTTGTAAAAGACCCCAGTTTAGTCTATGAGGTAGTTGATGTTTGCCTAGAGACAATATTTAAAATGAGGTTTTAATCCCAAAATTGAGTTTATAAGAATAAACTCGGAGACTCGTTTTAAGATTACAAGCTAGTTACCATTTTTCAGAGTAGGTACCTCAACCATAGATGCCTTTTTATAGAAGTACAAAATACTTATTAATATACACTTATGTTAATTTAAGTTAAGTTAATATTCCAAACTGTTATCCATCTAACATTAAATTAAGCTTTATCGTTTAAGTATTCACTTACTTAATTTTTATAAAAATATTAAAGATTTACAGTCAGATACTGAGTTAAGTATAATTTTTGGTAGTTGTGTACATCTTTTTACGTAGTAATAAAAATTACATTTGAAATAATATGTTGAATCTACGAGATCGTCCTTACTCACACATGTAGCCCAATATTTATATCTAATTCTTGAGCAGCACCATTTAGTTACCAAAACAAGCTTATAGGATAAGAATTATAAGGATTGCTAGTTTTTGAATATTATGAGAAAAAATAACTTTATATAAACAAAAAATTATGTTGCTAAACTCGAAAACGGCTTACACTTTTCGGCAAAATTTTTATCTTAAATTTCCGCTATAATACTACTTTTATTTCAATAATTGCATGTGCAATGTTAGTGAATAGAAAATTGATATACATGTATTAAAATATTTATGAAGAAATAAGTTATATACAGTTCTATGATTGTTAACTAAATTTTTTGCGATGTTTCCAATGAATACAACATCATATTCATATAATATCTTGTGGAACACATTACAATGTAATATATTTATGATCTCGACTGTACTACATATAAAACTGTTTCTGTGAACATTATTATATTTATTATGTACAAAGATAAAATATTAAAAAAATCTTTAATATGTTACACCATTACAGGCGCCATATTTTTTTGTTAATAATACATTACATACGAATTATTAAGATTACTTCCAAAATCTTCCGGACTCAGCCAGGTATTTGTTCTTAAAAGCTTCCTGGATCCTGATAATCCAACTTACGACTGTGTGCTGAGTGCTGGTTTATCAACATATTTTTCAGTTAGCAGAATATATATTATTACTTAGTGTACAATCTTTTTTAATACGTCAATTGTTTATTGTATCGATGCTTTCCATAAAAAAGGTTGTAAATCCAACTATATATAAAATACGACATAACTACTTGAGGAGGAGGAGGTAATTATTGTAATGGAGAACGGGATATCTAACATAAGTATTTATTTACTTAAAATAAATCCCCAATACCGGATACTGAATAAATAATTTGTAATATTATTTGGATAAAATTATACGCACCTCTAGTAACAAATAGACATAATTGTCATCATTTCTGAAATTGAAACATTGTTTGTATATCCCAAATAGTCTTTAGACGATGTACAACATAAAGGATAAGATTGAGTGGCACTCTAGAAAACTTATATATTAAAATTATTAAGCAATACTTGTTTCCCGGTTTTTATTTTGCATACTTTTTGATTATAAATCTGTCCTGCTAATGGATATGTGGTACCTCAATATAAGGGCTCCGTCACAACTCAGATTTGCATCGCGCTAATGGAACTATCTCACAGTATAAGTCGCCTTCTTGAAGAATAAATATGAAAACGAGGCTCACATTACTAGCCAATTTCATAATATTTTAAGTTAAAATCTTAAAAATTGTCAGTTAAATTTCTTAACTTTTTTGGTAAAATAAATAAATTTGTAATTGTGACTCCTTTTTTGCTCTTCTCCTTTTGTGTGCCTCCTTTTCTTTCCGTTTCTTTCCCTGACTTTTGTTCATATTTTTATGCTTGAATTTTGCATTGACTTTGTTATATGTAGTTAGTTATAAGACTAAATTTTAACTAGGAAAAATCAACTCGTCAGCGGTAGCCTGAATGGGATTATCCATATTTTTGAGTACCTTCTAAATACCATATGTTAGAAAGCAAAAAATTATAACGGAATGACTTGTACTGGGCAGATTTTGGCTTCACGGCACAATCGATAACAGATAGATATGTTATAAATAAACCGTGAGAATTATAATATTCTTTATTATATTATATCGGCGTGAGATAAAGCATGTATGATCTAAAAATAGGTGTATAGGGATCCTAATAACATCCAAGGAGCCCAAGCCAATCTCACATGCAAGTGGTGCACCTGCCGATCAGCGGACGAGGTCTGGCAAACATAAAAGATCCCGATAAGCGGCAATAGGCTCGCCACCTATTTACGTGCGACCTATGATATAAGTGGCGAAGTGTGGGCGTTTATATTTATTTTTAATATAAATATATTTTTATGAATTATGAATATAAAAAACCTAAAGTATTATATTGAATATGAATTTATTAGAAAAAAAATTGTATGTAATAACTTTAACTTTTGTCAATAATTCAATTATAATTTTGAATTAAATTTAGACATGGTTGTACATACGAATACCTCGCTACACATTTATGCATTTAAAATATTACAATACTTAAATAAACTTAATTTTCTTACCTGACAACTTACTTTTATTCTTTTAACAGAACAACAACCTATTCCCCTTTAAAGGCTGCGTGCTGAATCATCCTAACCATAGGGTTTGTCATTTAATTGTTTTGATACATTTAATTTTGTTTCAAAAGATATAACCGACAAGTAAAGGTCAGTACTACAGTAATTTGGCTTAAAATATTTCTATACTCACCGGCGGAGCGGCGTGGTCCCTGTTCTCGTAGGAGTAGTGGATTAAAAAGTATCCTATGTGTTAGTCCAGGTTATGAACAACCTGCGTGCCATCCGGTTCAGTAGTTTTTGCGTGATAGAGTAACAAACATATATACATAGGTACTCACAAACTTTCTCATTTATAACTTTATTAGATTTGCTTTCACGTGTAAAATTTTAATAGACTAATCATATGTATGAAAAAAAGTGTCAGGGATACATAGCTATTATCATTATAAGCTATAATATAAGCCCACGTTTCGATAATTATATTTTGGTCCCAAGTAAAAAAAAAAAAAGTAGTCTATATCTCAATATACTTGCCCACGATCGTGGCTGATACTAGGTGGCCGGAAACCATTACAGACGCCAAACCATTTAATATCGAGCGCTATCGTGCTTTACTCAGCTATCATTAATATTGCTAAAAAGAGTTTTGTCTCCCTTTTTTTTTTCAAATCTTGTGACTGCAGAACACAATTGTTTTAATATTATGTATTTTAATTGTAACTGGCGGGAGAAAAAACCAACCTTGACGATTTTCTTGCCCGTTCTTTTACGATCAAGCTCCCGCCCGCAGTGAATGGGCGCGTTAGTTTATAAGTATGACATTCATAAGAGCTCTATTGAGCCAAACTTGAATAAATGAATTTTTAATTTTAATTTTTTTTTAATTACATATAGTAGTCGTTAAGCCAAAATAGAGGTGATTTTAAAAAACCGTTTAAAAGAAACGATCCACCGGACGCCAATTACTTGACCGCCAAATCGCACACACGTAGGGATGTGTGCTAAGCTACGACTTGACTTCCTCTCATCTAAGTTTGTAATAGAAGGTCCATGTCCAAGTGTAGGATGATAATAGACTGAAAAAAATATTAAGTTACCTAAATATAACCTGCGCGAATGGGGTTGAGTGCTAAATAGTCTACAAGATACTGTCCACCTAAAAAAAATGTTAGTTTTGCAGCACTAATACTCTTCGTGCCACCTTGTGGATATATAGACAGGCAAGGAAACTCTTTGGTTACTAAACCCTAAAAAAAATAAAGCCTTTAAAAGTTCGTTGTATATACAAAGTATACAGTATATAAAATGTACGAGAAACAAGTCAGGTCAAAATTGAATGATGGATGGGCTAATAGACGACATGGAACTTATTTTATTATTTTCTCCTTGAATATTTTATACTCAGAATTCGACATTTTGAATTAAAAATGCCATTGGGGACAATAGGTAAATTCTTCGACCTTGGCCGTATAAAGAAATTTAATAATATCTAAAAAACAATGAGGCATTATTAACGTCAATCATTTTACAGACGCGTTGTAGATAAGATTGCGTACCCGTATATAGAGCACGTAGTTAATAAAAAAAACGAGATCAAAAACATTTATTCTTAAATACGGGGCCTAAAAACTTAATATTACACTCAATTTTTTTTGTGAAACATATGTTGTTATATTATAGCTACATAGTTGTTACCTGAAAGAGGCATAATGTAGTATTATGCAGTTTAAACAGTCCGCTAATTTTGGTATGAAATGATTATCTTATATATTTTTTTCCAACTTAACAACTTAGGGGTCTAAGTTGAAATATTTTAGTGAGAAGAATAATGAAATGAAATGAAATGAAAATGAACAAAAAATGTATTTAGACATAAATACACATAAACAAAAACAGTATTCAAATCAGTAAACAATTTTTACACAGTTTACATATAGTATGCCTAAAAAGGACTCCACTCAGCATGTGCTGCAGTGGAGGGCCACAACAGCGCTGGTCTTCCGTGGAGACCTTATAACTTACGTGTGCAACAGCCACACAAAAGGCAGAAACTTAACAATAAAACAAAATATTCAAACCACAAAATACAATTCAATGAAAAGTTAAAGTAAAAAGTAATGGAATATAATAAACTAAACCTCTAAAAAAAGCTTTTTTGATCATCAAAAATACTGAGTGAGCATCTAATAGGTGATTAGGTGCTCAATCAGTATTTTTGATTTACAAAAAGGTTAGGTTAGGTTGGCAATTTATTAATTTTGAAGACACGTTAAATAACACCCAAAAGTAATAAAAGTAGTGAGTTACATCAGAATCACACTTACTTATGTATATCATATGAAATTTTCTAACTTAAGATTAAATAACATAGAACAAACACAGTTTGATTTGAGTTGAAAAGATTTAAATTTTTTATTAAAGATAATAGAGAGATTTGCATTAAGTAAATCAATCAGCGTAAATATTTTTTTAATTTATATTTAAAAGCACCAATAGAAACTGAGTTATGGACGGACGAATACTAGTTATTCTAACTAATTATCTAAAAATAACAATATTTTAAGTATAATATTAAAGGAAAAAAAATCTTTAAATCTCTAATACTACATAGCGTTTATCCAACTGCTTTTTGATGTTATTATTAGTGCAGTATCTGTCTCGGGCGGATGGGTACACGGAAAAAGGGCCTGGTTAACAAATTGAAAGTAAATTATTTACCAATGCATTTTTTGTATGTGAGCAATGCTTAGGTAAGCCAGTCTAAGGTATATAATACACTAAGAAGTAATCCGACAAAGCTTGAAGCTGATAAATAGGGCAAGATGGCGCCGTGGGAGAGGCCTATGTTTAACGGCGAAGGCTGGTGATACTGATGCAATAGGTGTAAACTTTTAAAAAGAAAATACTGCTCAAATGAATGTCAAAGTCCATACTGACGCATTCAATGATTTCGAGAAAAAACAATGTGTGATTAAACTGATTAATGTCGTAGATCGTGTTACAGTCGTGTTGCCGATAAGATTGTCTTCTCGGATAAAAAGCACAGAATTTATTGAACTAGAATTACATAAAAAGATATATCACTTGTAAAGATTTCTTTAAGTATTTTTATAATTTCTCCCTTTGATAGACAAATAAAACTAAGTTAACTGATAGATAACTTAACGGTTACGCCACAAAGTTAAAGCATTAACACAAATCTTGTCATGAAAAAAACATACTTCCAGTACTTACTGGAAATTTGTTTTTTTCATCATTTGTTCGTATGTTATTAAACGAATATTTTTTGAACCAAAAAATATTTATTAGGAAAATTATTGTAAAAGCAACTTGTAACTGTTCTTAAATCACGTACCAATATACTTACTAAATATGATGTAATGATGTAAGTAAATCAGGAAGATAATGTTTTTTTTTTATAATTTACAATAGACAATATTAGTTGATAAATGGAGGAATTTCAGAAACTATTTAAATTAATATATTAAACATACTATAATACTCTTCTTCATTTTAAACAAATGAGCTGTCATTTATATTATATATAATACTAAAATTTAAAAAATAATAAAAAATCCTGCCAGATTTTTCTCGAATTCAAATCTAAATAAGAATCATTCATTCATGTTTCACTGATCACGACACGACACGTTACTTTGTGCTTTATACTCGAACAATGACAAGCGTGTATTGGCTGTAGTATGATATCAAGTATTTCGCATGTGTGCTCGTACGCCGAAGTCATAGTTGAATCAGAACAGCAAACATTCTTCACGACTACCATAGAAATTATAATCCGTTGTTTTTGAACAAAGTAATAGTGTATACAAAAGCTTAATAATATTTTTCATTAAACAGAACTACCAAATATTTAAAATTTTGGATGCGTACTTAAAAAACAATGACTAGGTGTTTCCGAGCGCAGGAAGCAGGTTAATAAAATATTTTTGAAAAACTTTTTTAAAGTTACTCTATTCCCGTTATTACAATTAGGTTTTCCTGCGGACTTAAGCTAAAATTTCACGGTTTGAAATCAGAGAATAAGGACTAAGGTGCATCCAAGAAATATACGTAAACTTAAGAAAACTTTTACTTAAATATGCGAAGTACTCAAGTCGTTCGGTCCACCTTGCCACTGGTTGTAGTGATGAATGAGACTGAGTCTTTTAAGTCAGTTATGATAATACTAGACTCTTCTTATATCACTTGAAGACTGCAGCTGTTAGTCTTAATTCGTATGACTCGGTCAGTAAACGTATAAGACTAGTAGATTCAAAAGACCGAGTCTCTTCCATCACTAGCTAGTCTTCATACACTGCGTTTTTTATCATCATCATCATCAATTTAGTCTTATAAAATCTAACTGCTGAACATTGGCCTCCCCAATAGATAACATTATATTAAGGGTATTTGCCCATAAGCACCACGCTGGGCAGGCGGGTTCGTGATCGCAGTTCAAGCCAAGCAGTATTGCGCTGCTAACCATCATCTGGTAGGATTTCTCTTCGTCGACTCTAACGACTCCCCGTGAGATGGGAGGTGGTGACATTATTCTGGGCCGGTACCACCCGGCTAATTACTGTTGTAATTTGCCTATGGCTCGCCTTGTCGCCGCAAAGACGCCACCCACACCTCTCGCCGGAGTTCGGACAGCCGCTTCACGTGACGCCCGCCTGATCACCGCGTTCCACATTCCGACGGGTGCACCATAACGCCTTGTGCGCACTGTCTGTAGCATTCAAACATACACAAGTAATCTTAAGTATGTAAATACAACAAAAAATGATTATCCGTTCTTAAAATATCCAATACACAGGTTCTTACCTTAGAACTAAATTATTGGACCCAAACATAATAAACAGGATGGCGATAAATTCTAAAACATTTGTGGGCTGTCAAGATGAACTTTATCTTCATCTTATGAAAATTGATAGATACGTCTGTTCATAATCAGTCATGCATGACAGTACCATTTTAGAAAACTCTTAATTGTAACTTCGCTCCGTCGGTCTTTCTATTTCAATACCTCCTACGTATAATATGTTAACTAAGAAAATCGCATTTTTGCTTTTTTTCATAAAAATACCTCTTTACGTATAATATGTTAACTAAGAAAATGGCATTTATACTTTTTCCATCAAAATACCTCTTTTTAATAATCCGATAATATTATTAAAAAGAGGTATTTTTTATGGAAAAAAGGAAAAATGCCATTTTCTTAGTTAACATATTATACGTAGGAGGTATCGGTTTGTTTAGAAATGTAACTCCTGTTCCTTCTTTCAATTCTTCATCATATCATCATTATAAGGTTCACTGCTAAACAATTACCGAAACTATGCAGAATTCAAAGAAGTCATACATTGAATGGGTAACCGTCTGTGCGCCACATACCACCGAGGCAAAATATGTTTATAGAGAAATCGTTGAAAATCTTAATAATGTGAAAAGTCATTGGAGCTCAAAAAGGAATTATTATAATTTAAAATTGACTATTAAAAAACAGGCGTAAAAAAATAATATATGGCTTTTTTATTCAAATACTCATTATAAAATGATAGATTATATCATTTTATCAGTGAGTATAATACGAGTACTCGTACTCGTACTTATTATCACGTGCAAATTGACAGAACATAATGTAATGTTTTGCGTTATCATAGCAATAAGTGATCCAATCTGTCTGATTTATTTTAAAATGAAATTAACTCATTTCAAAACAGACGAAATACACTAAAAAGGATTTGTTTATTTATAATTTCGTAATATAGGGCCACATACATAAAATATTGGAGATACGGCAGGTAAATAGTACCCTAAACTAACGGGAGGGCATAAGAATGTTAATAAAGGTGTAAGTGGAGTTGGAAGTGTGTGCCAGAAGAAAATGAAAGAATACCTTAAGGGCCTCTATGAGAAATAGAAGTGATAATAAATAGCAAGCACTAACAAACCTGAAGCGCTTGTTTCTGCGTAATGCTGGGTGGTCATAAACGACCCCAGTGATCATTTGTTTCATATAATAGATCGAACGCTTTATGGGGTAGTTTCATAAGCCAAATTACAGATCCTAATTAAGGGTTCAAAAACGTCTAACAGCAGAATCTGCCATACCGTACTGGGCCTGCGTGATGGAGTTCGAACTTATCCCTTTCCCCTTGTTTCGTGGGAGGAGGGCAGTGCTTTGTAGTGTGACGTTGTTTCTTGATATAAATGAACACACCTACTTCCTCTTCGGTTCTTTGTCACTAAGGAAGTTTCAATCTAGTTAAATATTAGGAACGAAAGCAGAAGTATCGTTACCCCGTAGCAAGTTTGATAGGTGACTTAGTGAAAACCTAATTATGCGGAAATCACTCTCTGCTAGCCGTCCCGTCACTATCTTGTGAGAAGTATATTGCACAAACAGACTGCAGTCGGAGTTAACTTGTAAACACGACAGTACACTAACAGAAATGTTCATATTGAACAAGGCTATAGTTCTGAACTCATCATCGCTTTGCACAATAAGATTTAAAAATATATTTTCTACTGGAATATCCTGTGTTGTGGTATTTATAAGGTTTTTGTTATAATAACCTATTATTAATTGACGCAGTACTGACACCTATTTTTCAAAAAAAAATTATGACTCGTAAACTTTATGATGGTCAATGAAAATAGCTTGGAGACAGTATAATCTATCAAAATCATCTAATCCTCCTACGGCAGGGTTTGCACCAATTGCAGACCGGCGGAGGTAGATGTAGTGCATTCTTTATTATCATCTTAGCTGAAAGACGCAAGCTGGTCATAGGCTTTCTCCAACTCTCTCCACAATGATCGATCTCCGAACAGGACAGCGTTCTCAGCTCATCGTTTTTTCAAAAATTACATTACCCTGTCAAGCGGCTGACTCGGTATATGTTGGGCTTTTGCCTGGAACTGTGCAGTAGCGCATACCCATCAGTTGAAACAAGGCTAGAACATGGTGAAACGAAGTTCTTAAGTCCACTGCCCCGGCAATATGATCGGAGGTTTGCCCACGTGGTCGCTATCTGCCCCACCAACTGTACAATACTTCAAGCTACGTAGGCGCTTTAGGTGAAGAACGAAGGATCCCAACCAGCCAACCTCACCTGCAAGTGATACACCTGCCGATTAACAAAATATAAGTTCCCGGTGAAAGGCAATAGGTAGCGACCTATTACCACCTTAAAAATAATTGGCGAAATGTGGGCGTATAATATGGCCTCTGCCTACCCCTTTGGGAAAACAGACGTAATTTCGGGTATGAATGTAATAAATTATTACGTAATTACTGAAAAGAAAATTGACAGTGTCATGGTACGCAAAATATACGCGTCTGATCTCATCTGTTGACGTCATTGTATAAAATACACAAATTTATTGTAAACGCATTTCACGAGATCATATTTCATTACATCATGTTTTGAGTAAGTACGAGTATCTTCAGATAAAATTCTGGTACTTATAATAAAGTTTTGCAGACACAAACTATTCCTAATTTGGATTACAATCACGCACTGTTGTGGTGGAGTTATTCATGATTACGTTAGTTGCCGAGCGAATGTTTTTTCCTGCCTTTCAGGCGTTTATAATATATTAACTTGCAAACTAATTTATACCTACGGTTTAAAAATTTTGTTTCTTATAACAAGATATTTAAGTAGGTACCTTAAAAAAATAAGAGATTAAATCGTAAGTTTATTATTTATTAACATTACAAATTAATTTCACAACTTCTATAATAACATGAACGTGGGTTATTTGATATATTTTACATTATATCATTACAGGATGTAAGAGAAATATTATAATTTTGACGACCGTTATTACTTGGAGGTCAGCATATCTGCACTCCGCCCCTGAGATCGTGGATTCGATTCCCAAACAGAATAAAGATAGATAGGAATACTCTTTATTGACCAAAAAACTTAAAACTACAGATAAAAATAAAAGTGAAAAATCCAATCTAGGCGGTCTTATCGCTAAATCTCTTCCAGACAACCCGACGCAAATAAGAGAACAGGAAAGCAGTAGGAAGAGCACATAAACTTAAAAGAATAAACCTTAAAACTACACTAAAACTAACATGAACATGAATAGTTTTTCTGGTCTATACTTATCTTGGAACTGAATAATTAGTGTGATTGTAAGAGATTTTATATTTTAAAAATACTATCGGTGGACATTGTATCATTAAGTCCTAAATCAAGCATTGTTTGTTTTAAATGTTATGAATAACAAATTAACACACTAAAACACTTTTTGAAAATATATTGTGATGTAAACTGTCATTATTAAATAATCTATGTCTAACTCTTATCTAAAGACTATTAAAAACAAAAAAGAAATCATCATTGATCCTTATTCCTAAATGCGTATGTGAGTGCTTTAATATTTTCATTGAGTTTTCCAAGATGGTATATTTGTTTTTGCCAGTTCTTGACCATAGTATGGAGCGTTTTAACTTTTCAGGACACCGATCTCTTTTTTCCCTATCATCATCATTATCTCAGTTTTATAAAGTCCATTGCTGAATATTAGCCTCCCCAATAGATTACACTCTAATAGGGGTAGGTGCCCATAATTACCACTCTGAGCAGGATGACGCTGCTGCCCATTATGTGGTAAGATTTCTCTTCGTCGACTCCCCATGAGATGAGAGAGGGTGGCACTATTCTAAGCTGATAACTCACGGCAATTATTCCATTAATTACTCTTAAACATTTTCTTTGTATGATGTACCTTAATTCATGGAGCATAGATTACATACCAAGACTTCCGGTATACGAAAGCATATCGATTTCGAAAACTAAACGATTCACTTAATGTTGCTTAATTTCAATAATAATTTCCAATCAGCTGAATACACGACACAACAGAAGAAATTTTCTTCACACCAAATAATGTCAGTATACTCCAAATAATACAATATCTTAATATTACCTAAACGCAAAAGTAACTCTGTGCGTCTGTCTCGCTTTCACGACAAAACTACTGAACCAATTTAAATGAAATTTGGTACCCAGATATTCTAGAGCCTGATAAAGGACATAGGCTACTTGTATTAAGATACAAAACGTTGTAAGGTTTAGAAATAAGGGATCAAACATCGTATGGAATGTTTTTAATTTTGAAGCCAGAAGCATGAAACTAATTTATTAGGTTTATTATTAGCTGATATAAATGTGATATTAAAAGTTGATATTGATATTAAAATGTGATATTAAAACAAAATGCAAAATATAATAAATTTTTACGCCGACGATGTCGCGGGCGAAACACTGGTTATTTGATAATTATCACTATGAGCAATAAGCTCATAAGGTTGTAAATTGTTTTTAAAGAGTTGGTATTCTTTAAATCATTTGATTCTTTTTTATGCTTTTTAATACTGGGTATGGAAGTACCTTCAGAGAATTGTGTAGCCAATGTTTATTTATCATTAACTCAACATCTTTTCAAAGAAATATTCACCTTAAGCTGTTTTATTTTATTTACTTAAGTACTTAGTTTTAATTTAGTATTTCTATAATGCCTTATTTGATATTCAGATTTTATTTGCAAGCATGACTTTGCAAATATACTTTTGTTTTATCAATGATTGGATTTATTGATAAAAATCTTTACTATATACTTAGGTATATAAGATACAAAAACACGTTAAGACGTGTCTTCATAAAGCAGATATCTACATGAAATACCACAAAGACGGTCCCCCATCCAAGGATGAACCTCAACAAACTATACTTTGCGAGACTAGGTGGATACGAGGTTATTTCTTTAATTAACACCTTTTAAATAAAAGTTCCCGGTAAGCGGCAATAGGTTCGCCACCTATTACGTGGGACCAAAAGTATAACTAGCGCAGTGTGGGCGTATAACATGCCTATCCCTTCGGGAAAGTAGGAATGATATTATGTATGTATCTGAAATTAAAAAAACTAATGAACAATAATTATTTCAACAACGTATGAATCTTGCAGCCAGGGTCAATTTAAATTGTTATTTGCTATAAACTAAAGGTTTTTCCATTTCCACGTAGAAGTGCACGTTCCCTATTAAAGCTAAGTGTTTGTTATGTAGAGAAAGGTATCGTGGAAATTTTTAAAATGGTTTTCAAACATACACAGAGCCGCTGCAAGGGGATATGAAATGGGGCGCGGGCGCTGTCTTTTTTACTAACGTTTTTAAAGTCGAATAATTTTTTTTTTAATACTTCTGTCAAATTACGTTTGAGCGTTGAAAACACACGAATAGTAAATGAAACATTTGCTAGCGCTAGTAAAAGTAAATTTCTTTATTTTCTTGACAAAATCCTCTCTTTACTGTTATTTTGTTGTCATACATGTTATAATACAGTGTTATTAATGAAATTTAAGGGTATCTTATACCACAAGGTGGCACTGAAGTATGCGGTCCACCTGATTTGTCATATCCTTTTTGAGAGCACCACTTAGTACTATAAAATGCCTCTACTGTAGATTAAAACCTGAAAGATAGAACACTGTATAACCAATGCTTAGCTTTAGCTTCTTTCTTATTCTTTCTTTCATTCTAATAAGTCTAGAGAAACATAATTCTTAAATCATATATGTAAAAGTCAGAGATTTTTGTATCGCTTGAAACAAAACGTCAATTCCGTCTTCGAATCGAAATCTACATTATGACTCTAGCATAATGTAGATTTCGATTAAGTCTATTGTATAGTTTTCATTTTATTTTCAAAATTAAATTCTGTAGTTTTGACTTCTTACTTTTGAATGGCAGATAATAATAATACAATTTGAGCAAAATAACCGCTCTGTGAAGTGTAAAAGCTACTTAAAAGATTTATTTTTAAAGACTTCACTAACAACACCTCCTTTCAAATGAAGGTGCGGTGCAAAATAAATTTCCTTCTATGAAAGTTCACAAAATGTGAAACAGTTTTTTTTATTTTTTTATTATCACAAGGTACTCGCTCGCTTTTAAAGAGCCTCATGCTGTAATCAAAGAGAGTTTTGTTTTCATACTAATCTTGTTATGAAGTATCATTTTTATTTTTGGATGTTTGTTGGAAATAAACTTTTAAACTACCGGAACGATAACAAAAAATCTTTTACTAATGAAATGCTACATTATCCCTGAGTAACGTAGTTTCTATTTATAACTAGAAAACTATATGGATCCCTAAAACAATTCTAATAACATAACCCAAGATGTAACATTAAATTAATAACTACCGAAGCAAGATGAGGCCGTAGCACCTGTTTTTTACAACTCAAAAGAATCCTTTAACAATAGAAATAGAAAACTGACGTCTACTGTCAATGTCAACTGTTTGCACCTTCACTGTAAGATCGCTATTATGTGGAGTTTTGCCAAGTTGCACACCTTGGCGCACAGTTGATTAAAAATATTTTGATATATTATTATAGTTAAAGTAACTCATTTTCATCGAATTTCTTTTTACAAAATCCTTTTACTTCTTTAAGAAAAAAGTTATATAAACTTACCCATACGGTGAGCCTCGTAATATATTATTAATCAGCAACCAAGTGAGTATAAAAATGATATGAACTCCGAAAGAGGTTGATAATGAAAATATTAAGACTGAGCAGTTTTGATTTTCCATCTTTATATTCCATTCATAGAAATCTTAGTAATATAACACTAAAAGTGGTGTGTGTGCGTGACATTTCTATAGCACTGAATCCATCCAAAACACCAGTGCATGATTCGACGTTTAGTTGGTGTCCGGACGTGTAATGTATGGAACGAAGCGGAACGTAACTATGGTGATGATTGGTGACTATCCCCATTGCAAAAATCTTTCAGAAATTGTAATATTGTTAATAAAGGGATATCATTTCATCCTTTAGTATTTTATTGTAGTAAAAACGGCGTTTTATCAACAAAATAAACTTAAAACTAAAGATGTCCATGCCAGTAACACGATTATCCCATGCGGTAATTCAAATCGCCTTTTTAACAACTTTTGAATACATTAACGCTTGTAATAAATATATCTGAGCCGTATCGCACTTCAAACAATCAATGTACTTCGAAGTGATCGATATGGTCGCATTTCCGAATTCTTAGTGGTACAGCCGCGAAACATTTTAGGATGATAATTTTGAAAGCTCACATTAGGGATGAAGTAAAGTGTGATCTTTGTTGACTCTATAAGATTACTGATTATTTCTCTTATGAAAATTTTTCTTTTCTTCAATCCATTCTTGCATGGTTCGGCTGAAATCGAATATGAAATACAAGTGACATGTTCATAATATTCACTGTGTAAACAATTCAGGAAATGAAATCCATAGCTATGTTTATTTTTTTCCTTATAACTGCGTCATATATATCACCTAATGTATACTTTTATACATCACATTTTTTGTTTTTTTTTATCGACTATCGATAGTGTCTCTTTTGTTATTCGCCATTCGTGGAGCACCACCAGCACCACCAACAATACGAGAAACACTACGAGAAGTTGATCTTTGAAAATTATTAATTATTGTCAAATTTTCAAATTACCAACATGCGTTCCGATAGTTTGACCCGGCACAAACCATTTCTAAAGTGAAAATCGGTATTCAGTAGACTTCTTAATTCAATTATGAAAGTATTATCTAAGATTTCATCATCAATTAGTAAGTGAGGGAGTATTTATCGGTATTGCAGAATCTAGAAGACGATAGACATTAAACTACGGTTGAGGCTGTAAATTTAGCATAGAAAAGCCTACTTTAACAAATCCTCAGCTACAGACTTGAATGCACATTCATGTCAAGTTATCAATAGATGCGTGCCTTCCTACGTGTCATGTTGGATCTATAGTAGTCATTTAGTAAGTATATAAGTCTGTAGCCTAGTGATCGAACTAACTTGTACGATGTTATAATACAGAAATTTAAAGCAACTGGTGTGTTAACTGGAAGCACTCTACACGTTCGTTTTTAAGCAATTCGTTCATAGAACTGCGTCAATATTTTCTTAGACATTCAAAGCATTAAGAAAAATATTGCAATACAAATTTAAAAGTAATTGGGTCATTCTTTTTTATTATTAACTTACTGTTAAATGTGTTTTTCTCTTAACACGTTAAACGCCATGGCAGACACCGTTTATCTGCCAGTTTGTTTTATCAATGGGCCGATTGAAAAATAACAAAAGGGTTGTCGGACATATGGTGGCTGCCATGGCCCATAGAGCAAACTAGTATTTTCGGCTGGGCGTTTAAGCTGTTAATATTAGGCTTTATGATCAACAACATAGAGGTGTTACACAAAATAGTGCGTCGCTATTTGCAAGCCACGTGACGTTCAGTTCAAACGATTGTCAATGCTATTTTTGGCGCATGTTTTCTAAAAATACATGTCTCAGATATTGGGAGACAAGACGGTTGCAGCACGGGGCGTGCAGAGCGGTCAGCGGAAAGCGGGCGCGGCCGTCGTCGCGGCGTTATCAACCTTCTCGTTATCTTTTCAAGAGCTATCCGCCACGCGATAAACCGGCAGCAAAAGCGTGCGCCCGCGCCGAGTCTCCTCATTGCGTCCCGCCCGTCAGCCGCGCCGCGATCAGTTCGTTCGCCTTGCTCGTTCGTTCGCGCCTCGTTCAGTTGTTCGCCCTTCGCCGTCGCGCCACCACGACACTGCCGCGTCCTTCTCGCTATGAACCAGCAAACCAACAACACATAAACCTACCAAAATGAAGCCCAATCGGTTATAACGTAACGTTCAAAACCCAATATAATTTTTAGTTCGAATACAGTATATTGTGATATTTAGCTAGTTTATAGTATATATCGTTATTATTTATACCATTCAACATGGATTTGAATTATTTTATCTAGTTTTCTTTTTATTAAGTATATATTATATCAGTGCTCAACGTAATCTCATTCCAAAAACCCCAGTTATCCAGAATTCGTTAAAAGTTAAAACATATCAACTGCAATGACCGCCAAAACTCGTTCGCATTGGAAGGAATATAGAACCGCGCTATGTGGTGAGTAAAAATTCTAACCTATTCACATCAGTATAGTAATACTTGTCGTTAACCATGTGTCTGTCAACGTGTCCATTAATTGTTCAATATAACAATGAGTGATGTATCATCTTCTGCACACTTGTTTAGTATGACGAAAAAAAATTAATCTCTCGATATTTTTTTTCGTCACGTTAACTCGTATTTAGCTCTATCATACAAAGTCCAAACTAACACACTGCATGATTCAGAGGAAAATCGATACATGTTTCGTTAAAACTCATTGCAAGTGCCTTTCTGAAAAATAGGTTAGGTAGCACTAATTGTATACTATTGTTTAACATGCTCTATTATAAACTATAATGAGCACTAAGGATTTTTTTAATTTTAAATGAGTTATTTACCAACTATGGCGCGTTTTGTATATGTATGGTGAGGTTGTTATTCATGTGTTTTAAAAGGTAATATCGGAAGTATTTATATGTATGCCTTACCAAGGAAGTCCACATTTCATTACGTGCATAACATACACATTATCAACTTACGCCTGCGACTCTACCCTATTGGAATTCGGTTACATGTTACATCGTGTTTTCCAGAACAAATTTAGTATTTCCAGCTGTAAAAAGTAATTTTTACCAAGTTACATCGTGTTTTCCAGAAGAAATTTAGTATTTCCAGCTATAAAAAGTAATTTATTCAAGTCATGTTCTATCTGTGAATAAAATTTTATTCGGATCTGTTAAGTAGTTTTTGCGTGAAAGTGTGATTTATCACTCTAAGATTAGAGCTAGCCAGATGGCTGAATAGTGTGTTTTTGAGATTTCAAGAACTTTGTATTAATATTAAATAAAGGTTGATAAAAATTTAATAAAATAATATTTAAGTTTACACTTAAGATTTTTTTTCCATTCGCGGGCCAGCTGGAAGATATTTCTTTTTGGAATAAGCTGTGCCCTGTACCCAATTTTTATTAGTTTTTAGTTTTTCTGTTTGTATATTTCTGTGTGTGTGCTAAATAAATAAATAAAGGATATGCTACTAAGCCACAAATAATGCGGGCTACTCTTATAGCATAAACATGTCAGATTGTGAGCTTATGACAATGTACTTAAACTAGTTATCATTTGCAACTAATCATTAAATCTATTTGTTCACAATCCTACCTTCAGATCTGACAAATTATGAGTTATAAAATGAATACCCAATAATCATTTTCTAGGTACGTATATCCCGATTGCCCCAGACTTAAGTCCAGGACCCAGGGTCTGCTCACTGGCCTAACGAGATTTGGCTGAACTTACATGTTATTACATGGAGCAACTCCACAACCCAAAGGGAAACATCATTCTATGGTTAAACCAGAATTTTAAAAATTAATACCCAATAACAATTGTTAGTAATAATGCTCACAAAAGATTTCTCAAGCACAAATTTTTTGTTAGAATTTGTGGAGTAAATGGACCGTTTATTTATTTATATGGAACATAATTTAGCAGACACTCATTAGAATAATACATGGCTTATTGAATTCTAACTGAAATAATATAACATTTTAGATGAAGTCACGATTCAAAACAATAACTCTATAGAACCTGGAAAAATTTATTGTTTGCCAAAATTATTTGCTTTAATGAAATAATAAGATTTTATGATAATTAGCTTGTATATTATATATGTTTTAAGGTTATCTTTAGGCCATAACATGACGCTAATCAAATAAGGCGCGAGTATGCGAGGCAAGTTCATGCGATAGGATTGAACCGCAGACTTAAAATTCCACACTTAGGTATTTCACAAACAAATGTAGCCACTTTGAAATTTACAACTACTTTGTGTACGATTCCTACTCGGGTTACCGCGGACGAGTTGATTTTTACTTTGTGTTAAATTTTATAGACAAAGCATTTACTATTTAGGTTTTTAAATATGAGAGTTCTGCACATTTCACATGGCATTAAGTATATGTGTAGATATCTAAATTATAAATATTATGTGACTTCTCACTTTCTTTCATATTTATATATGAAAGGAACTCATATAATTATTCTCCAATATTTAGCAGTAGATATTTATATAATACATATATTATTAGACGATGTTTGTGTGATCATAAAGCTTGCATCTATCCCCTAAGCTGTAGGAATAAAAATACTTAAATATACATAAAGGGGTAGGCAGAGGCATATTACCTAAATGCCCACATTTCGCCAATCATTTTATTGGTCCCACGTGATAGGTGGCAAGCCTATTGGCGCTTACCGGGAACTGTTTTGTTTGACAGAGCCTCGTCCGTTAATCAGCAGGTGCACCACTTGCAGCTGAGGTTGGCTTGGGCTTCTTATGTCTTAGTGGGATCCCCATACACCCCTACTTAAGTTTTGTCGTATGAAATTAACGAATCTTGTTGTGGTTGCACTATTTAATAAGCGCAGGACATACCAGATATCAGATCTATTTTCCATATAATTTACGAGAAATTTCAATAAATTAACTTTTTGCAGTACTCTTTTAGGGACTTATTACAAAACGAGATCTAAAGTTATACCAGGTTTAAAACTAGTGCTCTCACTTTTATTTCAGAAGATGAAGACAGTGACAGCACTAGTTTTAAACCTGGTCTAACTTTAGATTTCGTTTTTAAAAATGCTCCATTATGTTTTATTTACGATTCAGCTGCGAAAGCTAGAAATTTGAAATTTTGCTCAGGTAATTTTTTAACAACGTGTGTCGGCATTTAAAAGCGATTCTGGGAATGTAAAGGAGCAATATTAAGGGGAAATAACAGTTCTCGCAAGTTGCACCCACCGCTGTTTAACTTAATAAAAAATATGCTGTCTTAGCTCTTGATGAAATGATGATGTAAGATTAGTTTATGACGAACGGACGGTGAATCTACATCATTATGTACCATATAAGTTACTGATCACTCTTTCTTTATCAGTCTCATGCGTCATATAGTTTAAATTATAATTCATAAATATGCATATATGAATAAATTCATTCTAGATGTTTTTATGAATTCAATAGTTTTTAAAACACTTGCGACTTACCATCAGATCTCTTTTATTAGGTAGTCAATGTATGATATTTAAAAAAAAACTAGTTAGAAGAGGTCGGTCTTGAAGGAGGTAAATAAACGTAAGGACGACATAGATGTATCTCTCTCTACCAGTATGGTTTCATGAGAAATTGAGAAAGTTACGCCGAATGAGTTAGAAATAGCATACATATTTAGTTCGTTGCGTAGTTTTAGACATGTTCTCGTCTTCAACCTCAATATAAATTTATTTACCTATGTATTACAATTTAAAATGCCGGATTATGGAGCAGAGCACCCAACATGCTGGTCATTTATAAATTAACAAAATATGTTTATTCTGTAAAATATACTTTACTTTACTTAACATACAGAAAACATAACAGAAATTATTACAACAAGTATTGTTTTATTTCTTTATATGTTAATGCCACATATTGTTGTTCTGTAAGTTTGATTAAAAAAACCCGTGATATGGGAAGGTTGTTCTTACATAGGCTGTATTTTCTTGTAGTTAACAGCAAAAGAGCTGTTATATATGCATTAATTATTTTACACATATTTGTTAGTGCGCTCTGCAATAAAGAATTATAATCTTGATCGACCGATATGGTTTGAAGGTTAACTCTTGCGTTTCGGTATTAGCACCGAAGTGAGTTAGGGTCTAAGGTTTATTTCCAAACAAGACCAAAAATTCAGAAGGAGGAACTGAGGTAAGTTCCGTAAATTTTAATTTGTCATAGACAAATAAAACCATTATGATTTGACATTTGCGAAGAAGGTATTTGTGTGCGTTTATCTGTTGTCTATTTAATATCAATAGAACGATTTCTGATTAGTTAGGGGTTATGTGAGATGTTCAAGAATATTTATAAGATATCTTCAAGGTATATTTTGCAAAATTTTATGACATACATAATAGATATTATAATTTCTGGGTCGACAACTCAACACGCCATTCCTTCATTGTTTCGGCAAAACAAAACTTTGTGTAATAATATTTTTAAAACTGATGTTTCAATAACAATTCATGTGTCATTCAATTCTTTGGTGACATAAATAGAAATGAAGTTATCTTATATTCCTTTAATAAATGTTTATTTTCTGCAAATAAATTCGCCTATTACAATTACAATAAGGAAAAATGGAGGCACCTATGGTCGGTTTATTGATTGGCATTGATGTTATTTGGAAGTCTATAAGGGAGGCCTATGTTTTAGCAGTAGACCTCCTTGGGCTGATGATAATGACGAATTGGTTGGTGTTTGGTTTTAATTAATCAATCATTAGAGAACTCATTTTATATCCTAGCATTGTCCCGGTTGCCCAAGACTTTTGCTCGCTGGTTTAACCAGATTTGGCTGAATTTCAGTTATTATTTGAAGCGACTGCCGTCTGACCTCTGCAACCCAGAGAAACAACATCATTAAATAGTTAAACTAGCTGTCAGGATGTTAGAAGACCTCTAATAAAGACTGCCATAGATGTTCATGACAGCCGGGACCAATGGCTTAACGTGCTTTGCGAGGTACGGAGCGAGCGACAACTACGCTCATAACTTCGAAAAGTCATAGTGCCACCAGGGTTTGAACCCGAGACCCTCTGGAATTAAAGACTATGGATCTCACTATCGCCTTTTTCGTTTTGATATGTGGCCAAAGTCATATAGCGAACACATGTATGTACTAATTTTACGGATTTGAAATAAAGTAATTTAATTCCAAATCAAACAGGGGAATTATTTAATCTTCAAAACTAGCATGCTTAGATTCTCTGATTGAAATATTTAACCACATCCAGCTAAATAATTTATGAAAAGACTCTATCTAATTGACAAGAAGTACCTAATTGGTAAAATTATGTTTATTGAAAACTTTGACACTTACGATGTGCTTATTTTTTCCTTATAGGATATTATATAACATAATTTGACTAATGTGGAAAATACAGCTTTTTTCTGCCAGTAAAGTTTTTGCATTATGATTAAACGTAGGTATATATATTATATGTATATATATATTTTTTTAATTTTAAAAATATTAACACATACCGTTATTATTTTTAAAAAAATTCAAGTAGCACACATTTAAATGTGAATGTTTTTGATATCAGCAAGACGCGCTGTTCAAAATTCTTAATGTACTTAGGGCGGATTTCACCAACGTAGTATAAGTCTTATTCCGAGAGTAAATCGCTAATTACTCGAGAGTAAACGAACTTTACATTTCACCAACGTTTAACCCAAGGATAAATTCACTATACTAGAGTTAATTCTTATACCGCCGATTTCGGCAGAGTTAGCTGTTATTCGCAGAATAAGTTGCGTCATAACAACTGTCACGCACAAATTTTATAGGTACCTAACCTAACAAAATGGCGTTACGTTTGAATCAATTTATTGACGAATCTGATAGTGATGAAGATTATTTTGGCCCTCGCCCAAGATGGTTTAAAGAAAGGACATATTACTTTGAAGATTACGACGACTACGATTTCGCTATAAGATTTCGTTTGTCAAAAGCGTCTGTGTATAATTTACTGACAAAAATTGAGCATCGTCTGGAGTACGCAACAAATAGGTGAGTTATATGCACTCGTTGTATTTACTGGTATGTATTAAAGAATTAAGTACGCTATTAATGGCTTCTTATTGTTTCAGAAATAACTCAATATCCCCTGTCAACCAGCTATTAGCAACATTAAGATTTTACGCTACAAATAGCACGCAACTTACTATTGGTGATTATAGCGGAATGAGTACACCTACGTCGCACAGAATAATTCATCTAGTCAGTGCAGCAATAGCATCATTAAAGAATGAATATATAAAATTTCCGTCAACAATCCAACAAGTACGAAAGGAACAGGACGCTTTTTTTCACATAGCTAGATTTCCAAGAGTTATAGGTGCTATGGACTGTACGCACGTCCGTATAACCTCACCAGGTGGCGACCATGCTGAACTATATCGCAACAGAAAGGGCTACTTTTCCGTCAATGTGCAAACTATTTGTAATGCCAACTTGGAAATCACCGACATAGTGGCAAGATGGCCAGGATCATCTCATGACAGCACTATATTTAATAATAGTTATATCAAAGCTAAATTTGAATCTGGCTGCTTTGGTAATGCCTTGTTGGTAGTAGATGGTGGATATGCATGCACTTCCTACATGATGACTCCTTTGGAAAACCCCAGGACAACAGTGGAGCAGCTTTATAATGAATCACAAATAAGAACACGAAACCCTGTGGAAAGATCATATGGTGTCTGGAAGAGACGTTTTCCTGCCTTGGCACTGGGATTGCGAACAAAACTTAAGAAGTCGCTAGTTATCATTGTAGCAACTGCTGTCTTGCACAATATGTTGAGGCAGCGAGGAGAAGCTAATCCCCCTGATGATCCAGAGCTACCACTTCCAGTTCCATGGGATGAACTTGTATGCCAGGGACAAGTAGATCAACTACCACAACCTTATACCAGACCTACCGCAGCCCGAGATGCAATTATTAATGATTATTTTCTAAGTTTAATATAAATAATAAAAAACCATCATAATATTTTCTAATAACTTTATTTATTATTATTTTTTTTTAGTTTTCAGTTCTAATAGTAAAATCCGAGTCTTAATTTTTTCCTGTTTTAAAATTTCTTTTTTAATTTGCATCTCCATATCAAACAGGTTTTGAGCTTCTTGTCTCTCTTTAGCTGCATGCTCCATCTGGGTAGCAATTGCTTTTATTTTAATGCCATGTAGATCTTCTAAAGAAGATGTAGATTGTTGTAGTGGACGCCTTTTAGAGGTCCAGGATTGCCTTCTTTTAGATTTGTCACTATTGTGGCGCAGAGGCTTAGACAGGGGTGTCTGCAACAGTTTTGGTGTATAATCACCCCAGTCCTGAAACAAAGCAAATAAATATTAAAATTAAATTAATAAATGTTAGGAATTACTAAAATAGATTGTATAAAACTTTTGAGGCTGCTCAAACTAAACATTATTGCAACTAACCATGAAACAATCTGCCCTAATTTTCTCAATTGAGTTGCCTTCATTTCCTGTCACCACCGAGGACTCTATTTTGGCTGGTGTTGAAACCAACGTCAATGTGAAGTCTTCTTCAATCTAAAAATAAGCATACAAAATAATTAGTTTTTAACTGATATAACGTCTTGATTACCAAAAGGAAAAGTACTTGTATAAAGAATTAATTAATATTACCGATAAACAGTCTTTGTTGTCATTAACAGTAGAGGCACCAGTATTAACATTATGTATTAGCCCTGAACCCGGAATTGTATCCATACCTGAAAAAAGTATTATGTTAAATCTACTCTTTATCACTCTCTTTAATAATTTGATTGGTAATGAAATGGTATTTAATTGAAATCTTACTTTTAACACGAGCTACATCTGTAGATGATTGTAAGTCACATTGTTCTAATGTGGCCATACTGTCACTGTCAAACGGGTTATGCAAACCCACTGCACTTGGAGTTATGAGGCTGATAATCCGATTATACAGTGGGTCATCTGTTTTTGGATGAGAAGGTCCACCGCCTAAAAAAAAATACATTTTAATTTCTACATGATGACAAGAAGAAAAATCAATATTTATATATAATTATTAATACACATTACATATTTTTCTAAAATTGTGAAAAGATATTCCCTGTTTGAATCAAATGCATCCTAATATAAGAAGCTTCCTTCTTTGCAGCTTTTTTCATGCTTTCCCACTGAGCTTTCAAATTATCAGCAGTACGATGGGTAAGCATGGTCTGCGAATTGTATTTATCGCTAATACTGACCCATTCTGCAAGTTTCTGTTTCATTGTAACTCCATCAGTCTTTTTATTTTCGACAATACTAAAATGCTCTGTTACGAGATCTAGTAGTAAATTCTTCTCTGAGACCATCCAATTGGCAGAACGCTTTCTCTTTTCAGGGGCCATCGTTATTTAACAAATAATTACAATGATATTTTTTTAAACAAACAAATACAGCAACGAACAATCAACACAACACAATACCACAATATTTGAGGTTATTCAAAACGTCAAGCATTGCATATTACCCAGGTTAATTAAAAAGGCTCATATTTAATGTGTCATCAAAATTAATAAATTACCAACCTAACCTAACCTTTTTGTACATCAAAAAATTCTGATGGAGCACCTAATCCCCTATTAGATGCTAGATCAGTATTTTTGATGATCAAAAAAGTATTTTTTAGAGGTTCAGTTTATTATATTCCAATTAAAAATACGCAGCGCCATTGCATAAGTATGCCACTGAGGGCGGATTTCACCAACGTAGTATAAGTCTTATTCCGAGAGTAAATCGCTAATTACTCGAGAGTAAACGAACTTTACATTTCACCAACGTTTAACCCAAGGATAAATTCACTATACTAGAGTTAATTCTTATACCGCCGATTTCGGCAGAGTTAGCTGTTATTCGAAGAATAAGTTTCGTCATAACAACTGTCACGTACAAATTTTATAGGTGCCTAACCTAACAAAATGGCGTTATGTTTGAATCAATTTATTGACGAATCTGATAGTGATGAAGATTATTTTGGCCCTCGCCCAAGATGGTTTAAAGAAAGGGCATATTACTTTGAAGATTACGACGACAACGATTTCGCCATAAGATTTCGTTTGTCAAAAGCGTCTGTGTATAATTTGTTGACAAAAATCATCGTTATTTAACAAATAATTAAAATAATATTGTTTTAAACAAACAATACAACTACAGCAACGAACAATAATAATTAACACAACACAATATTTGAGGTTATTCAAAACGTCAAGCATGCATATTACCCAGGTAAATTAAAAATACGCAGCGCCATTGCATAAGTATGCCTCTGAATGTACTTTTATGCTTGGTGGTTAATACTTTTGTTCGTTTCATTCATTCATCGTCACAGAGTAACTATGCGAGAGTAACTTATCCATAGATTAATCTGGTGAAATGAAACCAAAGTTAGCCGTAGATTAAATCCTAAGAGTAAAGTTATACTGGGATAGCTATTCTCGTATAAGTTGGATGTTGGTGAAATCCACCCTGAATGTACTTTTATGCTTGGTGGTTAATACTTTCGTTCGTTTCATTCATTCATCGTCACAGAGTAACTATGCGAGAGTAACTTATCCATAGATTAATCTGGTGAAATGAAACCAAAGTTAGCCGTAGATTAAATCCTAAGAGTAAAGTTATACTGGGATAGCTATTCTCGTATAAGTTGGATGTTGGTGAAATCCACCCTTAAATGACTGACTTTGTTTAATACGCTTTCGTAACATCGTAACCAAACCACGATTTTGTCAATCCACGTACATGATACAATTTTGTCACAATACGTCCCGTGCTTGCTTTGCAAAGTTGTTATCATGTTTACGATTCATGAACAAACATACAAATTTAATGTAATAATAGGAAATAGGATGAAAGATGTAATAACAAAAGTCCTTGCCCAATTAGCAACAAAAGTGTTATCAAGACTCAATCTCAAAATAATAATGGTAAAGTAATAAGAACCTATACATTCTGCGTGTGAATAATTTCATGATCGTGTAATGTAACACGCTCCGAATCAGACAATACGAATCCGCCATTGTTTAACCTGATTGCTGTGACAAATCACTAAAACGAACTGACGCGGAACTTTCTGATAACACACACCTACAAATTAAAGTAATTTGACCAAACAAAACCATGGTAGAACGTTATTATTACATAGCTATATCTGAGCTATAGTTGATAAAGCTTTTATTTATTACGTTCTTTACTTTTACAGCATAACTTGGATTTAGATTATTTATTAATTCCGTTAATTTGGATTTAGATACGTTTAGCTCTGTGCCGAAAATAATTGCATATTGCATAGCAACCCTGTAAACCCGGAAAATATTAAATTGCATATTTCGGTGTATATCTCGTGCAAAATACAAATCCTCTAGTTTTTTGGGGCACATCCACCATTAATAGAATTTAAAGGCTAGTGGTGAACCTTTTTTTTTATTATTTCAGCCTAAAAGTTTCCTAACAACATTGCAGAGTTCTTTTTTTAAAGTTTATTTTGTCTCACATAAATTGGATTTAAACTTTAAAATTTACGAAAGTAAAACTAAAAGAACAAAATATAGAGTAACAAAATGAAACGGTGTTTAACGGGTGTAAGGGTGAATATTATGATAGTAAATGAACGTTTGTATAATGCGTGTGTTTGATTGTGTAAGTTAATGGTGGTGCAAGGGAAAGTCGAGATCTATAGCACAGTGGACCTCATAAAATATGTGACGCACTCGCAAAAACGGTTGCTCTCTTTCGGCCAAATGTCGAACTACAAGGCGAGGCGCATCACCAGTAGCGTGCGGTGACTCAGAATTCAAAAATCGATAGAAGCATGACCACGAGCACTTTGTCAAGTGTGCATGATTAAGAAAAAGATTTAGGAGTACTGGATGATATTATCATGACAGTATTTGAATAAAATATATACGAAGATCACATATCTAATGTTACCTGATGTATAACTGACATTCTCGCTTTGCACCAATTGAAGAATCGTCTTCAATCAATCGTTCGATAAATACCTAACTGCCATTTCATACCAATTTTTTAGATATAATTCAATTATTATGGCTAAGTAGGTCTTACGCTGAAGCAAATTTTTACTAAGCGTTTTAAACTGCATTGTGATAATTACGAGATATTCAACGTTTAATGCGGAAAAAGTTTATATTTTATCCGTAATTTGCCTGTTCGCATCCCGAAGCATACCAATGACTATGGTTTCTCTAAAACCAGCTACAGCAGCTACTCGGAAACGAACTAATAATGATTGAATGAGAAGTGCCACGAGTCTTCACAAACGATCAGCGTCAATTGAGGTCAGTCCTTGTATGAGTAACTGCCATTTCATATCGAGCGTTATTGTGCTAAACCCCATTGATACAGCCAAAGGTTCTAATTACAATGTGTAGCAGTCATTTACCAAAGTTTGAATTCAGGGCCTATTTGTGTTCTAGTGGCTTTACTACTGCAAATTAAACAGATTAATGGGGATTCGAAAACATGATATAGTTTTTTTTTAAATGTCACCATTTAATGTACTGACTGACATCATGTATTTAACATAACAAGAAATGTTAAGGTTATTATGTTAAATAGTAGGAGCTAAAAAAGTAACCCACTTTATCTGTAAAGGCATTTCATGAGTAAAATTTTTTTTGAATTACATTATTTAATTATAATATAATACGGGATAAACGCGATCACTTATGTATTACAGACGTTATGATAAAAGTAAATGTCGGAGCTAAATGCAATTTCATACAATGATTTTAATTAGACTTCAGACCCGATGCATTATTCAACACATCAAAAAGAAATGATAATCAGACGTTCACAATATGATGAATCGGCAAGTTAACAATCAGTTTTGGTAAGATTAATACATTACATTGAACTAAAAAGTACAAAAGCCATTAGTCAAGTTCGTTGGCATGTTATTACGGCAATATTCCGAGAAGAACAGCGCTCAGGGGCCTTACCATGAGCTCTTATAGCAGTGTTGTTGCAGTTGAGAGAGCGAGACGCGTGTAGTGGCGTATCTACACGCGTCTCTTTTCCACGACTGCAATAGTGCTGCTATAAGAGCTCATGGTAAGGCCCCAGGTACCAAGATACCGACAGTCGCCTGGCGCACTGACAAAAAACAACAAAGGATCGCTTAAAGGATATAAACGTAACTTAAAAATCTACATTACGTTAACCTTTAATGCCATGTGTAGAAAGCAATAGTAATTTCTATTGTTCCTGTCTTTCTGCCATCTTACCAGATTATGTACCCTTTTTTAACGCAGATCTCATTGCGGAGCTCTATGTCTTTAATAATATTTTTTTTAACTTAGCGTTGGCAGTTTGTTTTGATGCAAACGCTTAGAAACTCTATTGAACGCTATATATTTAGTATAAACATGCATATAACATTTAATTCGTAACATGTATCTTTTATCTTTTAAGTATAAAAAAATCTGATTCAATTCTTTATAATAGAAGTTAATACTAGGATGTGCAACTCATAGAGACAATAGTACAAAAAAAATAGAATTTGCAATACCGCGAAAAATTACAAAATGTTTCTAAAAATCTCCCAGATATCAGGAATCTCAATTGACGTCACCTTTTGGTCCATCTTGTATACTTTTAAAGCACCGTCATTTCCGCTCTTAATTTGAGGAAGTTAATGCATCGTATGAATGACAGCAAATTGGCCGCTCGACACATCATTAGTCTTTATTACCGAATTCTAATAAATATTAATGTCTTAATAATTAAAATAACGAATGAAACTGTAACAATATCCGAGCTATAATCTATGAGCAACAAGTTTACTATGAGTTGGTACAATTTTAGTCATTAAACATTTATAAAGTGATGCAGAAAAATTATTATGAACAAATGGAACACAAATGTTTATGTTCTAGAACTTTCTTAAAAACTGTGACCCGTACTAACGTAAATTATGTATATTATCTATAATTACTTACATTTTAATGCGAAAGTAAATTTCTAATCTATTAAATTATCCTGGAAAAATGTATATATAGTTCCTGTGCGCCGGGAGAAAGTAACACTTACGCAATTGTAGCCTAGGACGAAAATTCTGTGCCATAGTTTTTAAACCGATATAAGGATGATACTTAAATATATCTAGAAGAGCCACCGTATAGCGAGCCAAATCTCGACGCTAACCCTAAGCTAAGTGTGTATTGGGGAGCCAGGTGTGTGGCGTCCGGCTGATAATTTTTTTAAACCGCTCAATAGGGCCTCTGTTTTGGCTTAACGACTTCCACAAGTTCTTCATAAGATAACAGGAACCATAGACCAAGATTAAGTGTCTTCCAAATTAAAATTAAAATTGTATATCTGTGAATAAGTATCCAACTAGCTGCTAAGATTCAACAACTTTCCAATACTTTTTAGTTGAGTCATATTTGGCCTTTTAAGTCAATGACCTACATACTTATATTAAGAATTGCCCACACTCTCAACCGTCAGAAATAGAAATGACATAGAGGTACTTTATAAGTAAAAAACACAAGGGATTTATTCAAACCAAGAAGAGTAAAGTCAAAAATACTTAATTGTCATCGTGGTCACGTGACTTATAAGATGGAAAGAGATATAGTAGCATAAATGTATTTCAATATAGAAAAAAGAAGAAATGAAATGGAAATAATATAAGTATATTATTAACAATTGAGAAATCGTTCTCTTAAAAACATATACTAACCAATGTTTAGGATTGGTAAAAATTTCTTACTCTTTAAATAGAAAATAGAGGAAATAAAGAGGTTTTATGACTAAATTATATTATGTGAATAATTGAGAATCAAGAACCCGCTTTTCGTAAAAATACTACCACAGACTTATATTTAGGATTGGTCAGTTTTAGTATAAAAATAGAAATGGCACAGAAGTACTAACAAGTCGAGTGGTGAAGAGATGTCAATGACATCGCAGTTTACAGTTGGGTTGTCTCGAGTTTTCTGCTAGTCTGGACACAGAGGTGCATTAAGGGGTATTTGTCTATCGCAGTTATTGCGATGAACGCCCAGAAAACAATAGAAAACCTTTTGTTGGTGGGTCACATAACCTTAATAAAATTGCGATTTATTAACCTAAATTCACTTTTATAATATTGAATTTACCGAATAATAGTTAGAAATAAAATCTCTCATAATACGCAGATGTAAATTTTGCAGTTTAAATCTTATAGCACGACTTAATTTTCATATTATTAAAATTCATTTTGAGAGTTCTGCCGAAAAAAATTGAACTATTAACTTTTTTATTGCTTCATTTGACTGTATGCATAAAAACACGATCATGTTAATTTCTATTAAAAAAATTATAGAATATTTTTTTATACGTTCATAGTCAACTTTGAATAAAACACATAATTATCACGGATTTATGCAAATTTTCACTAAATGTTATATGAGTATTAAAATATTCTAACACTTATTAATATTTATAGAGAAAAACGTATTATGTTACGTTTTAACGCCAGTTAAAAAAAATATTATGTTTTTTCTATTAGAATATGAAGTCAACCGATTGGTTTTTCGGCTTATTTCATTTGATGCTTTCACAATTTTTTTTCGAAATGATATAATGATAAAGTAGATGCAAAAAAAATTTATTTTTATAACAGTTCAAAAATGAATATTACTATAATGCATCAAAATTAATATTACTATAGAGCTGATTAATTTATAGTGAAACAACGCCGGCACTGGCCTGTGAGAGTACCGTCTACAAGACTGCCAATGTTTATAAACAATGGCGCACAATCGGCCCAAGTCGAGAGCCGACGCCGATCGACTTCTCGGAAAGGAGCAAGGCTATAAACGCGATATACTGATTTAATAACTTTTCCGCGGATACTTAAGAGGTGCTATGATAGCACTTACAATAAGTTAGGTTACTATGGAAAATTATTTTATTTTTTCCTATGAATCAACTCAAGACTTGCACAGCGAGCAACTCTGAGCGCTGGAATTATGTGCACTAAATGAGTTGATATAGTATGTAATTTTTATTTTTCTTAGACTACACGTTCGCCCAGTAGTATTGTGTTTTCGAAAGAAGCAAGACTATCTCGAGATATGCTGAAGTAAGAACGATTTAAGATTTTAACACTTTATTAATAAACGCAACATTAAAAAAGCGATTGAAATAAATCTTAAAATTACTAAAGACGAAAACCCTGAATAGACACAAATCCTATAATCCTATAAAAACGTTATCTATTCAAATGTATGTACAAAACAAGGTTTGTTTACTTTTCACGCATTACGTCTTATGATTCACGTTGAAACTTCAGTTAATTATATCGTAGAAGCATTAAAATCAGCCGAGTATGTACGGCCACGCACAGGCCTTAGTAGCGGTGCATCACAACATGCCATAGTTATATCAACGAATACCTAGCGCAATGTTTTATTTAAAAAATGCATTTTCTATTTTCCTGTTTAACTCTCGTGGTATTTAAGCTTACCCCTATCTTCTTATTACATTCTTATTACCCCTAGCCTACGCGCTTGGGTTATGAGCAGATTAAAACCTATAGTATATCTGCAAGGATTAAACTTTTTGCCTAATGGTACTCTGAACCTGACACTCAACCAATAGTGTACCAATACTACATACAATACAATCACGAACTTTTATGTTCGCCAGAGCCTCGTCCGTTGATCGGCAGGTGCACCACTTGCCGGTGATTGGGCTCCTAAGATGTTGGTAGGATGCCTATACACCCTTAACTCCAATACAACACTACCTCTTAAATTGTTTGTTTTCTAACTAAACCCGAATCTCGTGATATATTTTGATAATCGTAATCATTATCGTCTGTCTGACAATCAGATGATGTGCTTATCTATATGGCACATTTATATTGAGCTGCTATAATAGGAAATAATGATAACAAGATGAACAAAAGCCAGTCGAATTTGAATGCATACCAGTGGACCTAGTAATTAATTGTCATTAAAGATATATTTCTTTACACATTATATAAATGTATTTATTATTCTTGAAATAGAACTAGCGTTAACATGAAATTTGCTGCTGATCATATATATATTTTTTTTAATTTTAAATTAAAAAAATATGTAAAAATTGTTAAGAGTAACCCCAATTAAGTAATTAACACATAGCTCGAACAACCGACGACCGATGGGACGTTAAGGCCTCGAATCAGCAAAAGTAGTCGAGTGCGGCCTCCCAACCGATGACCTGGTGAAGACGGCGGAAATCCGACAGGAGGGAGGCTTATGTCGAGCAGTGGACTTTAAATGGCTGAAATGATCTGACCTTAAAAAAATGAAGATATTAAATTTTTATCATCATTTCATATCTGACTGACGACCCACTACTTGACTCAGGCCCTTCTATCACAAACCAAAGCTCATACTCCAGCACGCGAAACTGTTGTGGATAAGCGGAGAATAAAATATCATTATACGTTTGCAATAAGGCTTATTATTAAAGGTCTACTATAAATAGTTATCTACGGGACTCTACAATCCACGTGACTCGATACGGACCAATTATTACGTTTCTACAATAATGGCCATTATTAAGGAAAACAGTTTTATCTTGTTTCTCATTGGGATTGTATTATCAACACAATTATTGCATTAATAATATCCCAAAGCTTAATAGTATCTTTAGAGTAATCTATTTGATATTGTAAAGCAACTATTACTGCAGCAGAAGTCGACCAACACGTGCTTTAATACACGTGAGACCAATGCTCATAATCTAACCGTGTATGAAAAGTATGTACTATGTTTCCCCTCAGAATAATTTCATGTTTGTTTACAAAACATTATCTATAATTACTTACGTCAATGTGGGTTGCATACTAATCAATCATCAAGTTATTTTTAATAAATATAGATCGAAACATTAAGAAGTCAAGTAAATTTGTCCGATAAGTTTTTAATTAATTGCAAGACAGACGTTGGTACATTTCAATGAATCTACATCATAGCTACAAGAAGTTCTAAACATGGGCCTCCCCTATTTCAATTCGACCTTGTGCTTGCAAAGGTACACTGTCTCTGTCAACCAGATCATTCAGTCAGCCAGAGATTCCTGAAACTTTTGATAGTTTAGGTTATACTTACATATAGTTTTGGATACAGAACCCTAAAACATCTAATTATATTCACGATTTGTACCCAGATTTCGAAGAAATAATGTTGTCCCGTTTTCAAGAACAATGGTAGCTCATTTTGAAATGAGCGTTCATGTCAACAATTGCGCCAATTTCGAACTATTATACCCTCATTGATTGCCACAATTGTCTCGGCTCCCCAATTGATCAGATTGAAATATCCTCCCACGGTTAATTCGCCTTCGAGAAAATTTCGTATGAAATCAGCAAGATTGTCGGCGCCGCTGTAATTACCCACAACTCTATGTCATTTATTATGATGAACTACCGGATGCTTGCGACTTTGTCTACCGAACCAACATAACTTGTAAACAAAAATAAAAGGAAATTAAAAATACTTAAAATTACACATCAAATGTATGAGAATATCACAAAAACATACCTTACTAAAACTCCGAACGTACGTGTACCTAATAATTATTAAGTTTGATAATTGTGAAAAGATAACGGAAACTCAACTTAGCATCAGTAAACATTTCCGACATAAAAATCTTTGTTTAATATGTACATTCTTGTGTATTTAGCTCGAAATCGTCTTGAATCTTGACGCTTCTCAGGAAATACGACATGACTGTGTCATTTATCAGATCATAGATGTTGTATACAGCTAAACATAGAATCATCAAGTGTAATTGGAATCTAGTTAATAGGCCCTTCGGACTTCGTCATTCTTTAGAAGTACTTAGTTACTTAGTTTTACAATACATACTTACTTGACTGTGATGGAAGGTTCCCTTAGTGCTACTTTATTGGTTACAGCTTCGGGGGACCCTTTCAGTATCATCAAATTTAAACTGTGTGTGTTTTGTAATAAAAATAATTTAAAAGAGCATAGCATGTGAGTTTCTTGTCAGTTCTTCTCACAGAGCGGGGGCTCGGAACTGGCACTTAGATTCACTTACACCTAATTTTTATTTATTTGCATGTAGGTGAATCTAAGCTTCGTGATTTCAGGGTTGATATTAAAAATTTTTTTTTCATGTATATTTTGTTTTGACGTTTTCAAGTGCTATGTAATAGTTTATGAAATAAAGAACTTTTTACTTTTACTCACATATCACTACTCGCAGGTGTATTCTTTAATACTTGTTTTAATTGTTGAAGTTCTTTAAATTCTTGAAGTCTCATGAAAGCTTTTAATATGTCTTTAATGTGTTTCTGTTTATTTCATAGTCACACTTGAGACCTTCTGATGTGACGAGTCTGCGGTCTATTAACTTCTTTGAACTTGCTGCCATATTTTTGCTTCTGAAGTCTCATGCACAATATCAACTAAAAACTTAAGCGACAGACATAAAGCAAAAGTCATCTTTATCTATTTATGAGCAATCCCATCTCAATGCTTGATTTTTTAAATCAAGCATTTGTTGTCCTCTCAAGCTATCCCTTAATGATTGCACACGTATGTATAAAGTTATTTCAGCTTTTATATACTATTCTATAAATTTGGGCACTAAAATTTCAAAAATATAAAATAACCAAAACATATAAGTGCAATAAAAAATATAGGCTAAAAATGTATGTGCATTTATATTTAGATTCGCAACCAATCAAATCTAAATCAGTAAATCATCATTATTTATCTGAGTCACTCGCTAATTTGCTTCATCCATGCGTACCTATTCTAGAGAGTGGTCTAATAATAATTCTTATTGAAATCAATTATCACCGATATTCTTGGCAGTCGTGTAATTTTTGATATATCACTCAATAAAAAAGGGAAAATATTAATTAATACTTTTGTACGTAGTAGGCACGTAAAAACTTTTTAAACAGTAATAAAAAATTGTAGATACGTAATACCCTCAAAAAACAAACGCACA
Organism: Musotima nitidalis; assembly: GCA_949126915.1. Classification (NCBI taxonomy): domain Eukaryota; kingdom Metazoa; phylum Arthropoda; class Insecta; order Lepidoptera; family Crambidae; genus Musotima; species Musotima nitidalis. Next base: position 8,250,175 of record OX421414.1, read on the forward strand.
ATGTATTTCGAAGACAACGGCTGCACTAATTATCATTTATGACTTTACAAGTACCTACACAACATTGTTTATTGGTGTAATAAGATGCGCGAAATTTGCTATAGAAACAAAAAATACTGCTGTTAGCGAAAACGGCAATAATAGCAAATGAGGTCAAATAGCGACGGCTTTGCGACGTCTTGTTTATTAGTTAATTTTGTATCTAACGCCTTCAATACACTCTAATAGCATCTTTTCATATGAAAACATTGGTAGAAAACTAACGACTCATATAATATATTATCGCGGCACCAAACAAACGTGACTCAATGTACATACATACAACTTACACAGCGCCTGATAGCTCGCTTGCGTCATCGGGTGACCGGAGTCGGCGACGCACTAGGATGTCCTCACCTTATATAAAATTTATTGCAAATTACATTTTTTTACATCAAATATTACTCTTACTCTACAAATAATGCTACATCCTAGAAATCTTGCAATGTTTACCAAAATTTGCTTTTTCTATCTGGAGTAAAGCATTTAATTATTAATGTTGGCAACCCTAGCGGCAACTGACCTCGTGAGCAGGTCACACACACTAACGCACCTACAAATGCGTATACTACTCGCACAATGACGTGTGCGCAAACAAATATACAAAACAATACATGATCACGCCTGGCGCCAGTTTTTACCGCCGTTATAACTTCACCGAAAAGTATCTCTAATAGAGTTTTTTAAAGGAAATTACACTCCAAGGTTTCTCATTTAGTAGACTATTATGGTGTACTGTTTTTTATCAGTCTCATTTTTTAGTCACAGACTTGAAAAATTTAACTTTAAGTAAGACTTCCGTACAGCTATTAGGAGCTAATTTCAAAAAAAAACCTAAATATAGCATGCACTTTAATTTATTTCCGTAAGTCAACCGTTTTACTCAAGTACACCTGGGAAGCTCAAACTATAATTTTATAAAATACAAACGTTACCTACGTTCTAAAAGGAGATTACTTTACACCCCATTTTCACATACTAATTATAGAAAAAATAGTTTTATAGTTAGAACTCTACAACTTTTAATGAGTTGTCTAATGATTTTGACTTGGACCTCTTTTTGAATCACCAGATAATATTAAAGGCCTTATTAAAAATTGATAAATAAAGCTAGTTTGTCCATTTCGTTTAAAGCTTATATTGGAAGCTTGTATTTAACCTTTATTATTTTAAAACTTTTTTATTTAGTAAAAACAGCTGTAAGGTTTCTAAATTAATAAAAATAATATGGACACGATCTTATACTCCCCTGAATGTTTTGAACTGGCTCTACTTGAGTACAAGATGCCTGATTATTTTTCAGATGTTTGTGGCTTCATCTGAAAAATAATCAGGCCGCTAACATCGCTTAACGACTACCACATTGAGTGATAACCGGCACCATAGGCTTTACGGACCTTCCGAAGCACGGAAGCGCTACATATTAAATGCCACACAAATGGTCACCTATCCAAAAACAGAACTGTGTTACATCTGCTTCACTTCGGTGGTTGTTTCCGACCAAACAGCACTGTTTAAAAAAAAAATATTATCTAATAATAATACTTTACTTTTTAATGTAGGTACGCCATAATAAAGATTACACACAAAAAAAAAGAAAATTAACCGGTATATACAGTAGGCTGCCTTATCGCTTAAACAAATTTCTTACAACCTTAAATGAACAGGAAATTCAAGTACACCGTGATGTACAATAATCATTAATAACGAAATAAATAAATTAGACTAATACAAGGATAATAAATAGTTTTACTAATAAAATTAAAATACGAGAAGAAACGAGCTACAAATTTTTAAATAGGTACTAATTACAAATAATATCATTGTACCTAGTAATAATAAAATGCTTAGGTATATAATATACCTGCACATTGTTTAAAATATTAAAATAGCAAGTATGATAAATAAATGAAATTAAAATAAATGCACTGCCAACTGGCAAATCACTGCACGTCAATGTATGTATAGACTGACTTTAATAATCATAGTGAATGATTAACGATAGCAGTAAAACAAGGATCAACAACTGTTGTCAACTATAAATCTTGATCACTTAACTTATGCGGCCAAGTTAATTGTCCTTTAAAACTTTTGTAATAATTTTTTTGGTTGTACATATAAATGAAAATATTTACAACCAACAAAATAAGTTTCCTTACTAGAAAGTACCTACTACTATACCATATTATGACTACAGATATAGATAATATAAAATAGATAACGCAAGTATCACGCTTTGTATTAAAATCAAGCGTGCCGACTTTTGAAAACCTAATGTTACGGGAAATCCAAACTGATTCTTCAGTGCCGCTGATGATAAATATTTCATAATATGAAATCGTTTATGTTACAGTATTTAAAAAACAGCAACAGATACGCGTAAGTAGTGGCGACCAACCTCAACAATTGGTCGGACACGCGAATCACATGCATTTGCGTTATCTATTGAATATATCGACGGTCCCTACGTATAATAGGACATGTCTAAAACTGAGGTTTAAAGAAGAGTGAAATGAAAATTAAAATGGCTCTGGAATAAAAAAAATTGTAAATAGAACAAAACATTACGTGAATAATACTTATATTTATAACTGAATGTTTTCTTTCTAGAGCGATTTCAACTTTCATTTCACTCTCCTGTAAACCTTAGTTTAAGACCTTTCATTCTTTTATACCTAGGGACCGTCGATATATTTCTGTGATTGAGCACGCACGACAGGGTCCCTAATTGTTACCATATTATTTATGTTACCATCTATTGTAACATTATGGAATGCAATAAAGTATTGATGATTATATGGATGAATGCCATATTCTGCTAATGACAAATAAATAAATTTTCGATCTCTTCGATCAACAATCGAAGGTGTATTTGTATAAATGTGGTAGTGAGTAAAGCCTAGTCAGAGGCCTTATTGGGGGCGGCTTGAAAATTGATTGACCTGCCTTCGCCAATCCGAACTAGGTCCGCGTGGTGGTAAGAGGAAGCCCGTGCTCAGTAGTGGGATGTTATACATACATACATTCACGCCTGTTTCCCTAAAGCGGTAGGCAAAGGCATATTACTCGTCCACACTTCGCCAACTATATAGTTGGTCCCCCGTAATAGGTAGCGAGCCTATTGCCGCTTACCGGGCACTGTTATGTTCACCAGAGACTCGTCCGTTGATCGGCAGGTGCACCACTTGCAGGTAAGGTTGGCTTGGGCTTCTTAGGTCTTGATAAGATGATCATATTTATTGTACGAGTATATAATATCATTAATATTCTCTTACAATCACACTAATTATTTAGCTCTAAGATAAGTATTAGTAGTGTTATGGATACTAAAGAATTTTTTTTGTAAATATATTGTACTTTATAACATTGGAAACACCCAGACCAGTACAAATATTCATGTCCATGCACACAAAGATTTGTCCTGTGTGGGAATCAAACCCACGACCTCAGGAGAGAAGTGCAGATATATTGACCTCTACGCCATATCGGTCAGAATATAAAAGCACAACTAATTTCAGTAGAGCGTTGGAACATGGAAAACGAGCGCTTATCATGTGGAGTAAACCGATTAGATAGGATCAGAGAGACGATAGCCCAGTGGCTAAATCCATAGACTTCTAATTCAGAGTGTTTAGGGTTCAAACCCTGGTATCGGTGCCTATGACTTTTCCAAGTTGTGTGCGTAATTATCGTTTGCTATGTGCCTCGGAAAACACGTTTAGCCGTTGGTCCCGGCTGCCTTGAACATCTATAGCAGTCATTATTAGGCAGGCAGTGCCTTCTAATAATCTGACCACTGGTTTAACCTTAGAATGATGATTCCCTTTGGGTTGTGGAGGTCAGATGGCATTCGTTCCATGTAATTACAGAAGTTTAGCCAAAGCAGACCCTGGGCCCTGGGCTTAAGTCTGGGGCAACCGGGATAATAGTATATGATGATGGAGACCGATTAGATCGGACTTTAAAAACGAAGTTCGCTTCACTTGCAGGATAACTTTATAAACAATTTTTTTAAATATTCTTTCAATACTTATTAGTAGGTAGGTACATCCCTATTGTGTAATTATTTGTAGTCTGCTCAATATAATTGTAACTGATTATAAATATACTCTATGTGTCTACACTTATATTGTTAATTTAAAACTCAGCATTACATTGTTTTGTGGTTAACACTTCCGCAACAATGTAACAAATAATATAAAACTAAATAATTAAACTTATCGGATATATTATTGCATTGTATGCTCTTTTCAGTGTTCACAATGTGAAGTTCGACGATTTACATAAATAGAATCAGTTTGTCTATTGTCTAGTGTTAAAATACTGCAACCTTTTCTTTATTAAAGTGGACGTAAAATATTGCACATAGACCTTTGAAAAAGCAAGTTGTTTTACAGCTGTTTGTAAAGAATTAAAACAACATTAAAATACTTAGATCTGAATTAAAATCTTGGTAAACGAGAAATCTCATAAATGATAGCCATAATAATGACATTAAAATTGAAATTTGCAATATTCACCGCCAGATACTGTGTAAATGCTCGGGAACATATTATAAATATATTTTATATATAACTTTTTTTTCACCAAGTCACGCAGTAATTATTGCATACTGTCTACCTTTTCTCGTCTACAAAAAGCCATACTAACGTAATTAGGTACGTGGAGGAATGCAATTAATGAAAAATATAAGCTGACTAATAGCGGAGACAAGGTTTTGCATTTTCCGTACATTTGGAGGTCGTGCGCAAATCTAGGCTATGAAAAACATCACGTAGTATATTTATACAGGTATGTACAATATTTTTGCTATATACAAAGTATTTGTAAAGATTAAATTGAGCTGACATCACGGAAATGGCTATAGCAAGACTTAATGTCCTATACAGGGTTGTTACTTTAGCAATATTATTCGTGAAATAACTTGGCATAAAGTATTGAAAATAATATCTATCAGAAAAAAAACTTACAAATACTTAGTGAAGCTTACGAAATATTGGTAGACACAGCGGTTTACATACTCACTAACTAATTGGCCTTTTCTCACAAACGGCGTCATTCAGATCTCCCTCTGTACCTACAAAATTACTTTGACTTTGAAACCATTGGGTGGCTATTAGAGTACTGCAATTATTCCTAAGTGATTAGTAAAGTGGTCACTTCAATTGATGAAAAGCCATTAGAAGCATCAGCCAACTTCCTATGACCACTTATTCACTTTGAAATGAAATTTAAGGAAAGAAATTTCCTGTAATGATCTAATGATTATCATTTAACACCACATAATAAGAAATACAGATTTTGAGAAAAAAAATTGTCAATGTATTAGGTAGGTTTATTCCAAAAGCAATTCCTATTGACAAATAATATCAGGCTAATAAAAAATTATTTAAATATGAAAGCCTTTTTTTTAAACACGCATTTTCAATAACTTATATTCATCGTTTAACACCACAAGACAAAATAGATAAAAGTTATACTCTAAAAGCAAATTGTCAAAATTCAGGCAGATTGAAATATTTGAAACATTACAGACCTATTTTTATAATCACACTGCTTATTTTATGTGTATTATATATACGGTATAATAAAATGTTAAAATTTTTTTTACAAAATATTTTAAAAGTGATGGGTATAATAAAATTTGTTAGTTAAAAACTACTGTAAATTAAAATAACTTCTATTGTAGAAGCAATATAACTGTTATAGTTAAGAGCTATTTTAAATAGTTGATTGTTGAAGAAGGTTATTATCATATTGCCCGTACGTAATCGTCATTGTCCAAAGTTCTCGAGGCATGTGAACAATGAACGAATGCCCTATAATCATTTGATCCATAGCATCGGGAGTGCCCGAGTTTTCCGGGATTAAGGACAGATTAAAGAAACGAGAACTTATAATCTCGTCCCAGTATTTTAGAGACAAAATATACCTATATTTTTTATCTATGTATTTATATAAATTACGCCTGAAATTGTGTTTTCTAGGTCGCAAAGTGCAATAAGGTTCATGTATGCACTGAATTTATGCCTACACGGGCTATCACTCTTACTCTTTTTTAAATCCACGTTTATCCAAGCATAATTAAAATTGTTATCATCACTGTTTTCCGAAAGCCTACTTATAAATTTTTATTTGTAAACCTATACTAAATTCTCATAGATAATACCAGTATATACAATACATACAATTCAAGTACAAAAATTAAAACATGATTATACTTTGACTGAATTTCTGAATTAAAGACTGCTATAACGTAACTAAGAAAAGACCATGTGCCCGCATATATTTTGTTAAATAATGATATCTTATAAATTTAATGTTAAGACTAAAAAAACGATGAAAAACAAGACACATCAACGAACGAAACGTGCAATAACGTAATCTAATTACAAATCTATATTGTGTGCCTCGAGTGGTCAAAAGTTTCCATGAATGCAGATAAGAGCCCGCTATGTATGACCAATGACCACCCGGACTCGATCATCGCAAAGTAATAGTTGTGTGATATATACACCAAAATTTTATTTAATACAAATTTATAAATTTATACATGGGCTCTTCATTTTTATTATTATTATCGAGTTCCTTGTTTAATTTTGGTTTAGTTACGTTTTTGCTCTGTTCTCTGCTTTTCTACTGACGGTTTATAGCGATAAGATCATATAGTTTGTTTGCTTAGAACATTTCGTTGTTCACTTTATTATTTATAAAAAGCAGAATGTTAAACTATATTTTACTAATAGTATTACAATTATCTCAGTCATGAATTAAGCAGATTTACTTAATTCCTTGAGGCTTGACTTAGCGACCCAAAGTGGGTCTTGACCAACATCAAAGTTCACTATTTATTCCGGTCTTGTACCAGTTCTGCCCATTAGAGCACGTTCAGCGTTGAGCAGATTTGAATTAAACTTAATAAAAGCTAGCACTAGTTAGCACACGTCCTTAATTTTACAGCACGTAGGATATACCGTTCTTGCATATTAGACAAACGAAATTGTGCCCTAGAGCTAATCAAAAATCGATCAAACTTTAATTTCAATACTTTAGTGTTCAATAAATAAAGTAAATAAAGAAATGTTGCACCGATAACGTATGTTTACCGACCGACAAATCCCTTCAGAGATATCGATAGCAAAAACAAACATTTCCACATGGATTTTTCCACAACTTCGGTCTTGGACGTTGGAATGGAAATATACTTGATAAATTAACGCCATCCACCCTATTATTGCATCATCATCAAACTATCCCATATTCTATACTCGGTAATTTTTATCCAGTTTTTAGCAGAAACTGTGAATATCGTCTTTCCACCAATAATTTTACAATCTGTGGAGACCACTTCAGGACTCCTATACCAGAAAAGTTGTCAGTTCCTTAGCTGATGTGGCTAAACAAGTCAACTTCATCATTTGATTGGCTAATATACTTTTGTAACATCATCATCATCTCAGTCATAAGACGTCCACTGCTAATCATAGGCCACCCCAATAATTTCTACCTTGATCTATTAAGAGCCACCTATATCTCCACCTGTATCTTCCGGCTTCCCGACGCGTTGACCAGATCATAATTCCTTCTGATGGGTGGCCATCCTCTACTTTTGCTTGCTTACTAATAATTAATACTTACATACATTCACGCCTGTGTAGGCAGAGGCATATTATACGCCCACACGTCGCCAATTATAAAGTTGGTCCCACGTAATAGGTAGCGAGCCTATCGTTTACCGGGAACTATGTTTGCCAGAGCCTAATAATGAATATACAAAAATATCTTTTAAAATTATTGATTACATTTTGTCTTCATTTAAATTTCTTTTGAAGGTCAATAAATTAACAAAATGCCATACTTTCAATACTAAAATTAGTGGCGGTTGGCATAAAGGTCAACAAATAGTTTTATTGATGGATTGCAGAATAGCAAATTATTTTCAAGAAATTCTTTCGATTATTATATGCTAATTAAGTAGACTTCCCTTAGAAAAGGTACTTTTGCGTTATACGGGCTTTTATCTATCTATTAATTACAAATCTCATAAAACGACACAATATAATTCTGGTAATTACGTTGTAACCTTATAACGAAATGAGTTCAAGGGACATTGGGGAATGAATAGCTTGTTTATGTATTATGTATGTATGCTACGTACCTAATACTTTTTACATACATAATATCACGCCTGTTTCCCCGAAGGGGTAGGCAGAGACATATTATACTCCCTCATTTTGCCAGCAGGTGCACCACTTGCAGGTGAGGTTGACTTGGGCTCCTCAGATCTTGGTAGGATCCCTATACACCTATGATACTTTTTAAGAAGGTTCAAGTTTTCCATAGAGCGTAGGTAATTGAAAATATGAACAATAATTCCAAGATATCCCTTAAAGCTTGTCATAGCCGTGGCATGCATTTTCAATAAAATAATTTACATACAACTGTCGACATACGAATTGCGGCATTGAATGCTTATTTCTAAAAATACTAATTTCTATATATATAGAATATATTTGACGTTACACGACTTTCAAAAATGCATTCAACTCATACATTCTCTATTCTCTTATTGTCCCTAGTATTGAAGGTTGGCATTTATGCATGCCGTCAAGGGTATGATCGTTCCGCAGCATGCTTTTATCGTGATGTAGACCGCTCTCACCTTGTGGTTTGCATTATATGTTCAACATCAGACAGGATGTAATAAATTGCGGGTTAAAATACAAAAAGAGCTAAAAATTCACGGTGTAAAAGTTACAATTATGAAGTATGCAAAAATTGTTTGGTAATAAGAAATATAGGTTGGGATACTTGGTAACTCTAAGTGCTACACACTAGTTATTCCTTTATCTCAGCTCGGTAACATCTCAACACTGGGCAAAGGACTCCTCGGACATACCAAGGTTAAGGAGTTCAGCTCATATTCCATCCCGCAGAATTCCAATGCAAATCGACCAAGCCGGGTTTTTGAGTCCTGTTTTTAGAATTATTCAATCCGCTCGCTATGACCTCTAAGCTGACTTTACTACTACCACATATATAGTGAGAACCAAAACCAAAGGCTTAATGCGTCTTTTGAGGCACGTATTTACTTGATATTAAAGACACACAAACGGCCACCTATCCGAAACTTATCTTAGCAAACACTGCTTAAATATTTGAGTACATTTAACATTGTGTGCCCGATTGCATGTGTATATTTAACTAAAATATATTTGGTCAATAAAATATTAAAATATATGTATTTATTTATAATATGGATTTGCATGTTTACAAGATGTTTTTAAATAAATTTATTTAGTTCATATCAAAACGATAACATCTTATTGAAATGTAAATATCGACGATAAGCTTATATTTATTTTGGATTTCTTTGGAATTAATTGAAAGATTATTTTATTTTGAAAGGGCTTTGCTTGCATGTTGTCTTTCACCCCAAACTACGTACAAACATAAATTCACGACTGTTTCCCCGAAGGGGTAGGCAGAGGCATATTATTCGCCCACACTTCGCCAGTTATAAAGTTGGTGCCTATTGCCGCTCACCGGGCACTGTAATGTTCGCCAGAGCCTCGTCCGTTGATCGGCAGGTGCACCACTTGTAGGTGAGGTTGGCTTGGGCTCCTTTGATCTTGGTAGGAACCCTATACACCCCTATACTAGTATTGGAACTAGCAATTTATGTTATCGTCCAATTAATTTGTATATTGCATTCCGCTTGTTCTAATTTGGTTCGGATTATCAGATTGTTGACAAGTATAGACTAGTAGAAAAACAAAAGAACAAGTTTATACTAGTAGAAAAATATTTAGATATGTACTTCATAATGCTATTCACCATAAGAAACATATGGACTCCGACTTAACATAATTTTTATGGATATGGAAAACTTAAAGAAAAGATCACTTCATTTCTCGTTCTTTAAAAGTCATACCTTTTTTTATTTAATTCGTCTCACTTCTGATTCTGAGACGATATAGGTTTCTAGATATGGGACTTTGATGGGCTATGATTATGAAGATTAAATCAATATTAATCAATCAATGAAATTATTTATTGCGTGGGACTTTACATGATACATGAAGGATGGTAAATACAATAGTTTCACATGTGACGCCCTGCAAGGGCATAGCAATTTAGAAAGGCTAATTAAGAGCATATAACAAACTTATTCTATACAATTTTTTTCAACAATCAATGTACAACAATTTCAACTAAAACATTTTTTGAACATTACTAATTGATTTTGTAGACATAAAGACGGCACTAAAGGCGATTGTTACCAATTGGTAACTTAAAATCAAACCCCAAACGTATTCGTTTAGGGTTTGATGTTCAAAGGATCTATAGAAAACAATATTGATTTAGTCTATCTTGCCCTTTTTGCCACATCAGTTGCTCAGTTTCTTGCCCTATTTTTTTCCGTCATATATTCGTCATAGACTCAAGCTATTGCCTGCAGCATTTGGGCGTGTTCGTTAATCGTTTATATAAGATTTATTGAGCCAAATTTGATCGTGTCATTTAAGTATAAATTTGCCCACATCTAATTTGATAAAAATTCTCAATTTCAGCAACACTCATCACTGCGACAGCGGGAACCTGCTACGGGTGGCCCTCGCCGACGCTGTTCTACCTTCAGTCCTCAGACAGCTCCATACCAACCACGGCCGACCAAGGATCATGGATAGTCTCCATTATGATCCTATGTTCAGCGCTAACACCGATCCCAGCCGCCTACTCCGCCGACCGACTTGGAAGAAAGACGACGTTGCTTCTAGGAGCGATTCCTTTCATTATCGGCTGGGTGCTGGTAATCGTGGCCAAGTCTGTGGCCGTTCTCTACGTGGCCAGGGTGTTCTCTGGGCTCGGCTACGGAATCGTCTACACCGTCGCGCCTATGTACACTGGAGAAATCGCTACCAATGAAGTCAGAGGCGCTCTCTCAACACTTATTACTTTAATGAACAAAGTGAGTACAGATTTTGTTTTTTTGTCATATTTCATATATTCACGATACCATACCGTACCATATCACATGTGAATAACAAATCATAATGCATATTAATTAATTCTATGATTTTTTTTATATGCATGTACGATTTATATTTTACCGAGTGACGATCATCGAGATTACACCTGTTTGTAAGTTATTGTTAAGTCTTAGTTCCCAGTAATTTTGAAATATTATTGGGAAAAGCATTACTACAGTACTATAAGTACAATTAGCATAATATCTGGCACTGCGGTTAATCTAGACGTTCTCATTAACAAAGAGAATTACTGATTGCATTGTCACAAATTTACGGAAATGTATGAATTAGTTAACTTAAAACAGCAATTGATGCAGCCCTGAATAAATCCATATATTCCGTTAAACAGAGGCCCAGTAGTATATTGGTCTAGGACTAAAGTAGTTTGATAGCGAACCGCAATGTAGGTGAAAGTAAATGACATAAGACAGATTAATATTCATTCAGAAGTTATAGCATATTGTAAATTTCACTATACACCACAGATGACGGTTCTGTTTTCTTTGAATCTGTAAAACTTAGTAGATTGAAGCTCCTACGAGGTGTGTATGTAAATATGAACATAGCGTATATGATCGCATACATCGATAAATTTAGTACTCACACACATAAAGTCACTAATCCTAATTGCTATACTGTATGTACCTGCTTACCTAGAATTGTACGTTGAAATTTCACCATAATATGTTATCTTTCTGGCTGTAAGATAAATGCATACAATGTTTATTTACAACACTCCATGCAGAGTGACGCACACACATGCAGTAATCGCTGTAAATAGAGTCAACTGAAACTGTTTGATCATTAGATATGTAAAGAGTTGTTTGCGATATATGAGCCTCATCACGACTAATGATAAAGTAACAAAGGTCTGATCACACGTACACATACACGTTTACTTTCATAAATCCTTTTTTTAATACGTGGTATGTTATAAAAATTTATGGATTATTAACGCGTTCATAGTTTTCTGTTTCTCTCTGGGTTTCTGAGGTCAGACGGCAGTCCCTTCATGTAATAACAGCTGATATTCAGCCAAATCTGGTTAAACCAGTGAGCCGACTCTGCGCCTTATGCTTAAGTCTGGGGCAACCGGGATAATGCTAGGAAATGATGATGATTAACGCGTTTATAGTAAGTTGCTATGAAACGATAAGTTTACAAATTATGTTTTATATCGCTACAATAAAATTCGCAAAAATATATTTGAATTATAAAAAAAAATACACCGCTTTTTTCAAATAACTTGTTTATAGCTAGACGGACTATACAGTTTATATACTATTCCCCATCATCCTAGTATAATAGCGGTTGTGCTCTCGATTTAAGCATAAGGCCCAGGGTCTGCTTAGATTTTGACTGAATTCCAGTTGTAATTTATTGTATAATGTATAAAGCAGTAGCAGCCGGTGGATGCAGGTGACTCAGGATTGCTCAATGTGGAAATCTTTTGGGGAGGCCTATGAGCAGTGGACGTCATGTGGCTGAGATGATGACCACGATTAAATAATTTATAAATTAAAGTTCAACTTCACGACAACCACGACTTCTCTCGTTTCAGCGTTGGTCGTGAAGACATCGTTGTTCTGAGGCTCCTATCTTACCTGAAGATGCCCTGTGTAAGGGCGAAACACGTGTCGTGTTTAATAGTTTTTCGATTTTTCGGAAAATCATAGTAGCGCGGGAATTGTTACAAAGATATTTTTAATCCATCACTTGATTACTTGATGATTAATTTATAAAGTATATCGGCGAGGTTCGATCTTCATACGAACTGGTTTCTAACATATAGCTCACTCGAAAGTACACGACTACTTTTAAACTTAGCCGACAAAGTGGCAACGTTGCAATAGTCTGTTCAGTTTTGTATGTTCGCATTTATATCAATTTACAATAGACATTAAATAAAAATGAGTTAACTATTTAGTCACTAGTAAGTAAAAATAAGAATCCTTTGTTAATTGCTGATTTTCCACAATCAACTAATAATAATATTTTGAATAACTAACTATATTAGCCTCGGAGTTCTCGAAGATGATATTTGTAAAATGGTTTATGAATACGTTAACTTAATAATGATTTAGTATTTGTACGTACATTACTTGTTGTATAATCTAAAAACAGTTTCGGATTCTACATAACATATTGGTTGCTACATTATTTAAGTACACTTAAAAGTAATAAAGGCGACCTTAATGCTGAAGGCATTCTCTACCAGTGAACCTCAGGGTTAGCAGGAAGAGTTATTAAAAGGAACTATCCTTTTAATAACTATATTAAAAGATTAATTGGTATTCTTACACTTTCCAATATCAGCACCGAATTTCTTGTATATCATCACGTTTTTCTGCTTATTTAGAAGAACATACATACATATATAAATTTTGATAAAAGCTACAAAGTTAATCAAGAAATCCTTTCTGTACTTCTAACATTTGGTCTTATGCCCAATGCCCACGGTCCTTGTTTGTTGGACAGAAGCCAACACGTTTTAAGATGTAATGTCTAAAAAGTAGACTAATCTAGCACAGGTTTTTGCAGTCAGTATCTTGGAAATATCAAGTGTAAATGTTGTACAAGAAAGAGAAAATATACTATATAATTAAATTCCACGATGCAATAAATTATTTAATTTGAATTTAATAAGTATTAAAAGTTCGAACTGTGAAAGTATTATAATACGGAGTACTTTTTAACTATAAGCAGACGTCATATTGAATTATGTCTAAAATCTGTTGTTTAGTGTTTAGCTGTGGATTTTTTTATGAACTAAGTGTTTACTGTTCTAAAAATATTAAAGTTTTTGACCTAGTAATAGCTTCAATTTGAAACAAGAAATCTATTTGACTTAATGTTAGCCACGATGTTCATATTAAATCTACTGAAAAAATAATCTAAACTCAACAGAAAATTCCATCGTCATCGCTGTGATGGATGACGTAACGCTTTCAAAAACATTAACCATAGTTTAACTCGCCATTGTCCGTAGCCTAAATTCAGCGCTATTAATTTTCTATAGACCCAGATACATAGATAATTAGATTCGTTTGCTTGCGGTGTGTGCGTTTAATAAAGTGTAATTACACCAAACTTCACTCGTCCACAGCGCAATACGTGACTCATTTCCTTAATTACCAACATACTTGTTGCGCATATTCGTAAAGTCTCATAGATTCAATGTATCTCAAGAATTTGAAAAAATTACTACATACAATTATAACTGCACTTATTTCAATGACAGATGAAGAGGATGTCTCTTTTAGTACAAAAACAGTGCCAGATATTCTCTAGCCAAATAGTGTTGCTTATGCTTCACGTTTGAAGGAAGTAAGTAGTGAAATTTCTAGGCAGTAATTCTGCTATCTCATTATAAACATACTCGTTACTCCTTTCTCATGATGACGTATGAAGTACAGTACCTACTAATACCTAAAAAAATCTTTTAAAACACATAGGTAAATACATGATCTCTTATTTGGGAAGGGCAGAAGTCTTGCTTTAACTTTTTAAATGGAAAAGGTAGTTGTTCACTTTTAGCAGAGAGAGCACAGGAATCTAGATATAACGGGTCAGATGGTAAGAGCTGGCTCTATCTGTTCCTCAAATTGACATTAAACGAGATCACTTCCTAAAAAATCACTTAAATGAAATATTTGCAAACCTGATACTCACCATCAGGTGAACGTTTCATCACATCAGTCTCAACTCAATACTCTTTGAAAAAAATCATTCTATATAAAATCAGTCAAAATATGTCATAGCAAGCATGTCGGATTTGTTTACTATGTGTCGGTTGATTTGCTATTGTTTAATGACCTTCAGACTCGGGAAATATGGATTAAATTACCCATAATACAACAAGTTATGGTCGATCAAGCACAACGACGCAATATCAATTGACGCGAATTTCACATCAAAGGTACTGATGTCACGTGTGTAATTCGAAATTTGGGCTCAGTTACACAAGAATGACCTTGTAATTTAGCTCTTATTTGGTTTTAGATACGACTGCCTTCTTGTGTAGTGGGTTGAGTCACCACCGCAATTTCAGTACTGAGCACGAACCTCCTCGCACGAACCAAGGTGCGGGGTTGAGCTCGCGAAACCAGTCTGAATTACCGAAATCCATCCGAAAATACGTAAATGTTAGTTGGTTTAACATTAAGGTCGGCTGGGAAATATATTGAAATAATACTACGACATCTTGTTTACACAAAGAAATTTGAGTATCTTAACGACAATATACTTAAATGTGTTTGTCCCTGTAGTATTTATACCTAAACATTTCTTAATGTCGTTTATTTCATGAGCTACATAAAGCCAAAACCAGTCCCTTGATATTTTTTAACCCGACTGTAAAATTTTGTTGTACTTCAATTTTATCTTTATCTATTTCCAGGTCGGAATTCTTGCCCAATACTGCATCGGACCATTCGTCAGCATGCAGACCCTCGGGGGTATCAACTTGATCCTACCTATTACATTTATCATTACTTTTCTCTTCCTTCCCGAGTCGCCATATTACTACCTGAAGTTCGAACGCAGTGAGAGAGCCGAACGATCACTCAGAAATCTTCGAACAGGCGACATTAGAACTGAACTAAAGAATATTGAAATTAATGTACAAGAAGATATGAAAAACAGAGGCACTTGGGGGGATCTAGTAACAGAAGCTACAAACAGAAAGGCAATGTGGATAAGCTTGGGTATCTTCACAATACAGCAACTGTGTGGAAGCGCGGCTGTTGTAGCGTATGCCCAAGAAATATTCAATTGTACTGCTCAAGGAACACAGTCTGTGAACGGAACCGTTACAGAATCTACAAAGCTAATTCAGCCTTACCAAGAATCTATTATATTAGGAGGTGTCCAAGTTGCCACATGTGTGTTATCAGTGATATTGGTAGATCGAGTTGGAAGGAAACCATTGCTTCTATTATCAGCACTCGGAGTTGGACTGATGAACGGTACAATTGGAACATATTTCTTCTTCGATATTATGTACAAAGGGTCGGTCTCAAGCCTGGGCTGGCTGCCCCTGGTCGCCCTGCTAATCTATATCGTGTGCTACGCGATCGGCTTGTCCACGGTGCCGTATGTCATCATCGGGGAGATGTTCCCGACCAACGTCAAACTCTACGCTTCCTGTATAGCACATATCTACACTGGCATATCTATGTTCGCTGTTCAGAAACTCTTTCAGGTAATTTTCTTCTTATCTTACTAATATTATAAATGCGATAGTTTGTGAGTATGGATGTAATGGATGTTTATTACACTTTCATGAGAAAACACGGAAAAGATATGGATGAAAGCTAGGATATAGGATAGGATACTTTTTATACCCACGGGTACTTGGTATTCCCACAGGTACGGTACTATAAAAGTGATGATAATGCTGTAATGAAATACTTATCGTAAACAATCTTAAAACATCATCATTCATCATTGTTCAAGAATCCCTTTTACATTCAGTCCTTTTCGACGTCAGACTTTGGTCATTTTGTTTTAATTCAGAATATATCTCTTTCTGTCGGAAGTGCTCGTAGTTTCGCGGTCACCAATGTAAAGCAGAGTTTATAGAAGTCAGTCCTATGGATGGGTGACCGTTTGTGTAACATTTAATATCGAACGATTTGGAACTTCGGAAGGCACGTTGAGATTATGTCCCGGTTATTACTATAGTTATAATATTACTGTAGTTGTTAAGCCATGTTAGGGGCCTCATTAGGCGGCTTAAACATTCTGGACGCCCACATCTCCGATCCGCACTGAGTTAACTTGGAATCCCAAATAGGAGAGGGATCTCATCTTGGTTTTTGAGAGGAGGCCCGTGCTACTAAAAAGTTAATGAGCTGAAATAATAATGGTAGATCTGTTTTATGGGTCTGTTTCAATGCAAACTTGATAAAAAATTTAATAGGCTAAATATTTTTTATTTTATAAGTTTAACTTCTCTTGTGTTATTTAATGAATGGTAATACAATTATAGTTTATTGGTTTTTAATATTTATTTAAACTTTATCGTACATATTAAAAAAAATGTACAAAAGGCGAACTTAATGCTACAAGGCATTCTCTACCAGTTAACCTTTGGGTTAGCAGAAAAGTATGAATCAGTCAACAAGAAAACATATAAACTTACATATAATTAAATATGTGTTATTAATAAATAATATTAATAGTGATAAAATAGTAGTAATTGATTGTCTTAAATGAATATTTTTTATTTGTTCTTATTATTAATTTCCAGGTGGTGAAAGATGCATATGGAATTTACACAGTATTCTGGGGGTTTTCGGCATTCTCGCTGATGGGATTGGTGTTTATGCTGGTGGTGCTGCCGGAAACCAAGGGCAAGTCCTTTGCGTGCATCCAGGCGCAACTCCGGCGCGAGGTGGCCCGCGACAATGCCAAGAAACTCGCCACTGCCGAGTTCTGAACCCTCCTATTCCTTCTCACTATTTAAGACTAAACTAAAAAAAACTAATTTAAGGGATCAAGTTAAAAACTTACGATATTGTTACTTAAATTTTAATGTTAGATAGACATACAGTTTTATATACAAGTATTTTATGTACAGAGCAGTCAGTGAAATATTGAGTAGAGAAGTAGTGGAGGGAGGATAGTGGGAGCGATAGTTGATGCCGACGAAAAGGCGTTGAAGTCCTCTGGGTCGTAGTTTTCCGGGAGGCGCCGCGTCGCCACCACGCCTGAGTACAACTTGGCTGAGTACTTGGGCGTCCTAGTCTTGTTCGGACTTTCGAAATCCACCAGATAAAGACCGAAGCGGGACCTGCAATGCATTTAAAACATGACGAGTGAAATTATAAATCATGAAAACTAAAATAGTTTGACGTTTTATTGTAAATCCAAAGTTGTTTAATAAATAGACATATAAATTATAAACTATTGATGTGGAACTGATTTAGAAGCTATATTTTATGCAACTGTTAGATTGAGTTCAGTGATAAGCTTTCTAAAAGCTAATAAATGTTTGTAAAAACGTTTTTGATTTGTTTGTGTTGACAACCTTTAGATAAAGTAGACCAACTCTGAGGAGTTGTCTTATGAGTCAGACAACAAGTTTTGTTTAAGAATAAACTAATATCAGTTTCCTTCGAATTCGTCTGCTTGACCCACCAAACATTCCAATACTTCAAGGAATAAAATGTAGTCGATGGGATACGTGCATATAGCTGATGTCCTTTTACGTTATGCAACTTATCATACTTGTTATAAATCTTTATTAAAATCTGTTCAGCGAAAAAAAAAGACCGATAGACGATTTTCGCAATTATAGGATTTGAATAGGATTTCATTTACTAGCAAATTATAACTATAGGTATTGCAAAAAGGTAGTGATAAAAAATTCAATTCAAGTTATGGAATTAGTGCCCAGATCTGATAACAAAGAAATTTTGTTTTCAGAACTATTTACAAATATTGGATGCACTTTCTAGCTGGTCCAGCACCAATTTTAAAATGGACCATTTTTTTTATTACACCAATGTTTCCTAGTCGTTTACTCAAACTAACATGAACTGGTGCTTATCACAGTCACAGTTACGGCTATATACATATTATGTCTACTTTTTCAGTGAAACATAGTACCTAAATACTACAATATACACCTGTGATATAAAATTATATTTTATATCATAGGCTTAGTATAAAAGAATTGTTACCGTGTCTTCGTGACATAGAAAATCATTAGCCAATCATCTTCCACTGCTGGTCACTAGGCCTCTCTAATGGGTCGCCACTGAGCTTGACCTTCAGCTCTTCGCCTACAACCACTGCCAGACATAAAACGTCAACCACATATAACATTATTAATAAAAAATAAACTTACACATAGCCATCGTCCCACTCGAAGTTATCCATAAGACTCCATGCAAAGTACCCCTGAACATTGCTGTGATCTTCATGGATGCTGTGCAGCAAAGCGTTCAAGTAATGGCTATAGTACGAGACCCTAGCATGGTCCTCTACGCCGCTGAAGTCCGCGTAACCATTCTCAGTGACTATGATCGGAACGTTGTTGTAAGTCTTTGTAATATATTTGAGGAGTCGACGGAAGCCGAATGGTACTACCTGGAAGGACAAGGGTTAAGTATGAAATATTATGAATTTTTTAAAACAGAAATGATGGCGACAGACGGAATAGGATGAAGTGTCAATTATCAACACTTTATTTATTTTTTCTTACAGATACCTACTAAGTATATTATTTGGAACGGGACGCAGGTTATGCCTGTACTGTACGTGTTGATAATCACTGTAGGTTGTTGGTTTTAACTTAAAGGCTACAAAAATACTAAACGCAGGACGCAACATGCGCCAAGTGTATTGATTGACTCTGGGTTATTACAAACCTAGGTAATAATAATAATAAATATTCTCTCACAATCATACCAATTATTTAGCTCTGGATAAGTATCATTAAAAACTTGTGTTATGGATACTGATGAAGGGATAAACATACTTAAATAGCTTTATTTTTGTAAATACATACTTAATAAACATAGAAAGCACCTAGGCCAGTACAAATATTCATGTTCATTCACTCAAAGATTTCTGCTAGGTGGAAATTGAATCCACGACCATAAGAGCGGAGGGCAGATATACTGACCCCCACACCATATCGGTCGTCGTTTAGGTAGGTGTGTAAAAAATGTTAATAGTGGTTAAAATTATGAAGTAATTTTCCTCTTCTATCTTAAGAATCACAATGAGTTTTTCACAATAGGGCGCAAAGTATTACAATTCAATAAATGCGCAATCAGAGATTTTAACTTTTAAAATAAAGGTACATTCAGTCAACTAAGTATCGGGAACGAATGTTTTGTTTATGGTTCCAAATTCAAATTTTTGTTGTTGTTAGATTGGCACAATTGTTTTCCATTTTAGCGCGGAGTTTGAGTTGCATCTGTCATTTATATTAAAAAAGTGCTGTTTTTAGTTTCATAATATCTAGTGTGTATTGTGAATATCTTAATTAACAAAAACATCAAACAAAGAGTTATTTATTTTTTCCCGGTACTTTCTTGACAGAGTTGTAACTATACTAATTATACATAATATAATTTTAACTGCTTAAATGTAGAGTCAACGACATGAGCCGAAGAAAATACTGTAGTTACAATGTTAGGGCAAGGGTTTTATAATTTTTAAGGTTTTACAATTCAATAATTACGCAATCAGACAATTTATACTTTAAAAATAATATATTATGGTTAATAATAACTGACATATTTAATAGACTGTATGTTTGTTTGATTTATTTAATAAAGGAAACATGAAACAAAATTTTTAAAACATCTTTTGAGGAAAAAATAGTGATTCAACGTTCCATTAAACTAGTGAAACATGCTTGTTTGATTTCATCATGTACAAAATATTAAATGTAACGATCAGCAGCAGTATATCCTAAATTCCACAATTCAGTATATACTGCTGTTATGTTATTTTCCCATTAAAGTGTTTAATACTAACCCGTGAAGTAATTTTACTTTACCCTACCAGGTGTTAAGAAAACACAAATATCAAAGGTAGATTTTGTTTGAAAATTTAAAGGCAATTGAAAATAAAACCTGCATTGAACATGGAGTAATTAATGCGCTATATTTTTTTAGGACTGCATTGACCTCTTCGCTTCTAAGCAAAAGTGGTCATAATGAAGAGTCTCATTTAAATAAAAGTATTTTACGTCAGACAATCAAGTAAGCCGGTTGTAGGTAGGTAAGAATATTTTATTCGATTTTAATGTACCTTTAGAAGAAAAAAATAATGACCTTATATCCATTATGATAAAATGCTCTAGAAGATTGACGTTTTGGATGATATTTGTCTACGTTTATCATTTCATTGTTAGTTATCCTCATGACATCAATTAAGATAACATGTGTTAAGCGTTTAAATAAAAAATATTAAAATTATATATTAGTTAGTGTTTAAACAAATCAACTGTGTTGTTTGTAATGTTCTGATTAAGAAGAAAAATATAAATATCACAGTAAACTGCTTGTTTATATTTATTTTATATTATATTTTGGCGACCGATGTGGTGTGGAGGCCAGTATACCCGCACTCCGATCCTGAGGTCGTGGGATCGATTCCCACAAAAGACAAATCTTTGTGTGTGTAAACATAAATATTCATTCTGGTCTGGGTGTTTTCCTATGTATAATAATTATATATTTAAAAAAAAGTATATGAGTATATATGTTTATACGTATTTAGTATACATAACAGAAGTTCTTAATGATACTTATCTTGGAACTAGATAGTTGGTGTCATTGTAATTAAAAAAAATATATTTATTATATAGTGTTGGCGTAGCCTGCCTGCCTTCAAAGAGAGGTTAAAAAATATCTTCTTAAGCAAACGTTCTATGACAAAAATGACTTTATGAATTATTGAATTTTTAAGACTTATAATTTTGTCTTATATGTAATTTAATTGTAAAAATCTGAGATGACATATTGCGTTATTTTAATTTACATAATTACTGACCGTTTATTTTTATTAATTTCATTTCTATTTCTTAATTCAATTGTTGTTTACATTTTTTATTTTGACACTATCAATTTCTAATAATATTGTGATTTAATTGAATTTTAATAATTCTAATAACTATTATGTTTTCTTTTCTGTGACGTGTGATTTTGTACGAGTATTACCAATAAATGAGTATTTGAGTAAAGTCCAGTGTCGAACATTAGGCTTTCCAATAGCTTGCATTATATTGGGGTATTTTCCCAAAATCAACACGCAAGGCGGTAAGATGACGCTGCTGTATCATCCTGTAGATTCCGTCTCTTCATCGACTCTTACGACTCACCTTGATATGAGGCACTGTTCTAGGCCTACTACCTCTCTACCATACTATTTTTTTACCTTTGTTAAAAACTATAACGTGTCAGTATTTTTTTTTTGTGTAGGCTGACAAGGACCGGGAGATAGTAAACCATAGAATTAATATACATATATATGAATAAAGTTAAGTGCAATGCATACTATAAGTATCAGTTATGCCGAATTTTGGCCACAACAGTTTCTACTCTATGTACATGTACGTATTTCGTTTTTAACGATAAACATTATCGACCTCTTCACAAACTCTGTATGTCAACATTAAAAACTGTCTACCCCCTTTCAGTCATGATGATCCTGACGATGACAGCATGAAGTTAATCCAATAGAACCATATGTAGAAACAACGTTTAGCACTTATGTATACTTATAAACTCTATACTTATAAACTTTACCGACCATTAGATACTTAAGCTAATTAAGTAATATAAAAAAGCAGGTCACGGCTAGAAATGAAAATTAATTCCAGAAGTTCATTTGTACCTCATAAATGTAAAAATAAGTTAACCCTGGAGATTGTACCGGTGTGTACCGCCTTATCCTTTGTTTTATTATGACTAAACGTATGATAAACCGCAGTACAAATTGATATGTTTTACATAAATCTCTTTTGTAATTAACAGCATTGGAAACACATTTTTATATAAATATAAACATTAACTATATTTTTACATTCATTGTATATAAAATCAGGTTAATTATAAAGGAGAAGTAAGCGCCTGAATTCACAACATGGCGATCGAATAAAATTTAATATACCTTTCGCACGTATCGTCAATCTAATTTTCTGAGATGACATATTGCGTTATTTTAATTTACATAATTACTGACCGTTTATTTTTATTAATTTCATTTCTATTTCTTAATTCAATTGTTGTTTACATTTTTTATTTTGACACTATCAATTTCTAATAATATTGTGATTTAATTGAATTTTAATAATTCTAATAACTATTATGTTTTCTTTTCTGTGACGTGTGATTTTGTACGAGTATTACCAATAAATGAGTATTTGAGTAAAGTCCAGTGTCGAACATTAGGCTTTCCAATAGCTTGCATTATATTGGGGTATTTTCCCAAAATCAACACGCAAGGCGGTAAGATGACGCTGCTGTATCATCCTGTAGATTCCGTCTCTTCATCGACTCTTACGACTCACCTTGATATGAGGCACTGTTCTAGGCCTACTACCTCTCTACCATACTATTTTTTTACCTTTGTTAAAAACTATAACGTGTCAGTATTTTTTTTTTGTGTAGGCTGACAAGGACCGGGAGATAGTAAACCATAGAATTAATATACATATATATGAATAAAGTTAAGTGCAATGCATACTATAAGTATCAGTTATGCCGAATTTTGGCCACAACAGTTTCTACTCTATGTACATGTACGTATTTCGTTTTTAACGATAAACATTATCGACCTCTTCACAAACTCTGTATGTCAACATTAAAAACTGTCTACCCCCTTTCAGTCATGATGATCCTGACGATGACAGCATGAAGTTAATCCAATAGAACCATATGTAGAAACAACGTTTAGCACTTATGTATACTTATAAACTCTATACTTATAAACTTTACCGACCATTAGATACTTAAGCTAATTAAGTAATATAAAAAAGCAGGTCACGGCTAGAAATGAAAATTAATTCCAGAAGTTCATTTGTACCTCATAAATGTAAAAATAAGTTAACCCTGGAGATTGTACCGGTGTGTACCGCCTTATCCTTTGTTTTATTATGACTAAACGTATGATAAACCGCAGTACAAATTGATATGTTTTACATAAATCTCTTTTGTAATTAACAGCATTGGAAACACATTTTTATATAAATATAAACATTAACTATATTTTTACATTCATTGTATATAAAATCAGGTTAATTATAAAGGAGAAGTAAGCGCCTGAATTCACAACATGGCGATCGAATAAAATTTAATATACCTTTCGCACGTATCGTCAATCTGATTTTCAAACTGCGTAACTCCAAAAACTAGAAAATTTTGATTTTTAATACCATCTAGTGTAAAATTTTCCGATCTATCAGTTGGAATATTGAAGTCCCATAAATTAATATTTAATTAGTTATGAACGAATTGGAATCGAAAATCAATATCGAAATTTTGTAAAAGAAAACCACGAGATAGTATTGTTTGCTGATGATACATCATTATTATTTAAGTTATAACGAAATCAGAATTTAGACGATGTAAACAGCGCGATATCGAAGGTGGTGCACTGGTTTGACGTCAACAATTTGTTATCAAATGCTAAATTTTGCTAAAACGAAATGTATTAAATTCGTGACGCAAAACGTCAGACAGGCAAACTGTACTATTATGGTAAAGGAGGATGAGTTGACCCTTGTGGATACTACCAAGTTTTTAGGGATCACTTTAGACTCTAAGCTACAGTGGGGCCCACATATTGGTGAATATTCGAGTAGACTTAGCTCTGCAGCATTCGCGGTAAAGAAAATTCGCCAATTAACAGACGTTGTGAAATGAAAGTAGATTAACGAAAGTGATTTATGATGGACAAGTGGATGGAAGTGTTGGGAGGGGAAGACCACGTAAGACCTTCCATGACCAAATACAAAAAATGTTAGAGAAAGGGCAGGTCAAAAGTACCCTAAACCGACGGGCGTGTATGAGGAGGTTAATGAGTGTGAATGAAGCTAAAAGTGTGTGCCAAGATCGTAGCAAGTGGAAGGATGTGATCTCTGCCTACCCCTACGGGAAAGAGGCGTGACATTATGTATGTATGTATATGTAACAGACGTTGTAACAGCTAGGCTAGTTTATCATAGCTATTTCCATAGTGTTATGTCGCATGGTATTCTTCTGTGGGGTTGTGTCGCAGATATTCAAACTATCATTTTGCTGCAGAAGAGGGCTATTCAAGCAATTTATAATCTCCCGTGTGGACATTCACTAAGGGAAAAGTTTAAAGAAATTGGTGTTTTGACAGTGGCGGGTCAATTTATTTATGAAAGCCTGGTATATGTACATAAGAATACTGATCAATTTAGTAATAAAAGCTGTATACATAACCTAAACACAAGGAATAAGCATAAATTAGTTGTACCTGCCACTAGGCTCCAAAAGATAAACAAATCATTTAAAGGTCAATGTGTGCGATTCTACAATAAAATCCCAAGCAATATACAGCAAGTGAGCCTAAATAAATTAAAGGGATACTATTCTATTAAAAAAATGGCAGATAAAAATGCTTGGGATTAAACTGCCGTTTCATACAGGCTATTCTAATATGAATGATTTAAAACATGAATATTGTTAATGTTATATTATATTGCATTGTATAGCTTCACAGACAAATGAAGATTGTAATTCAAATACCAAACCAATGGATATATTTAAAAGAGCCGTGAGTTTCTTGCCAGTTCTTCTTACAGAGCGGTGGAACTCGGAACTGGCACTAAGCTTCACTAACACTGAATTATTTTTTGTTTGTAAATTGTTTTGTTGCATGTAAGTAAATCTAAGCTTCGTGATTTAGTGTAATAATATTTCGATTGTATTTTTTATATTTTAATTATGATGTTTTCAAGTACTATGTATAATAGTTTATGAAATAAATATTTTTTTTACTTTACTTTTTACTTTTAGAATAACACCTATATGCAATAAGTGCCTCAGCTATGAAAAATAAACAGTTTGTACTTCCTCGTAAAATTAAACTAACGATATTATGTGTTTAAGTAGGTATGAACAGACTATTGTCTGTTAGGATTTTTAAATTTAAGAATGAATGCTTTTATAAATTATTAAATGCTGTTAGTTCTCCAAAAATTTAATAAATAAATAAATCTACAGGTCTCATGAACCACAAGGTTTGATAAATCAACTCTTTGACTAACAATTGCACCGTCTGCTTAACATCGCGCCCCTGCGCTTTGTCATTTACAAAGTCGTTAACTTACTTTAAGCCAAGAAGATGATGACATTGAAGGCCAATCAGCATCCTGGACTCGTACAATGCCAACATCATTCTCATGAGATGGATTAGCACCGACTTCTTTATCAGCCATACTGAGCAGATAGGTCGTGTAATGGTTCAGACCGAAGAAGTCAGCAGTGCCTCTGATGTATTTTACTTCGCTGGGACTGAACACAGGCAGACGAGATCTGGTGTAGTTCTGCTTACGGCTTTTCTCGTCGACTAGTTTGATCAGCTCTGGAGGGTAGTTGCCTTCAGCAGAATAAATAGGGTGGGCATACCAACCCATCTGAAACAACAATTTTTATTACGTTTAATCGCAATCATTATATCTTACACCTACGCTTAGGGCCCAGGGTCTGCTTACTGGTCTAACTAGTTTTTGGCTGAATTTTATTTACGGAGAGACTGCCCTGCCTGACCTAACCTCCTAATTTCAAACGCGCTAGTTAACTCTAGCTTAAAACGCGCTGTCTAGACGGTGACTTACATCAGAGAAGGGCAATCTCTTGATCTATTCTTCTTTATAAACGATGGCACGCCCTATCTTCGCTTCGGTAGCTACTTACATCTTGGGTAACATTATTAAAGTTTTAGTAGAGGTCCTCATTTTTTCTAGTAAAAAATATAGCCCTTGGTACTCAGAGATAGCATTCAAATGGTGAAAGAGTTGTCAAAATTTGTCTTGTAGTTTTTGAGTTTATTCGTAACAAACATACAAATATACAAATCTTGCTTCTTTATAATATTAGTATAGCGGGATTTTACATACGACAATTAAATTGTAACCAACGGTCATTCGTTAAACTAAAAAAATGGGGACCTATCTAGTTAACTTTAGCGATCGTTATGTGTTTAACTACCTAGTCAAGAGTGCTTTATACCTTAATCGACCAGAGCAAGTTGATTTTTTTTTTGTATGTCTACCTTAACCTAACCCCTTAAAGTTCATTATGTGGTGGGAACATACTTCCTACTGGCCAATTAAGGGTAAATTAATTTCTTATTAAATTATTTTTTGTGTTAAAAAAATTGTCTGAAATTTTATTCTTAAGTATACACGCCTTGTCTTATCGTGACAGATAGAGCATCTCATGAAAGTCAAAGATAAGATTAATGTATTTTTGATATCTTATTATATGTATTTGAAAGTAAATATCAATGTTTATAGACTATTGTTAAACAAATTCCTGCTATATGTACTGTTAAATTGTTATCGTTAATGAACCTTGTATTCATGAACAAAGAAAATTATTTTATTATGGAAGACTTATTAATTAAGCGTCGTGAAATTTACTAAACATACATTTTCTTTATTCAGTAGTTACTGACTTTTAACGTCGCGGTGTTTTCTTCATAATAAAATTTTTAATGTACATTTTAATTACAATATAGCGTTATATCGTTCAAACTGGTTAAAGCCGTTTAAAAGTAGTGTAAAATAATGACTAATTCTTTTTTTTAAATATTTACAAATTAGTCGTTTGCTTAAGTGGATATTCTTTTTATTTTAATTTATTTCTTACTAATACATTCTTCTTCTATGGTAATTATGCATGTTGGAAAGATTGTTATTTAAAATCTATGAACTGCGATATACATTTCGCATGCTTAAAGGAACATCGACCCATTAATAGATAGGTCTGGTTTGAGTTATGTACTTATACAGTCTTTCTATTTCTTACTGAGATCGAATTAATGTTAATTAAATGGTTAAAACACAAGCAGAATCAATAATTAATAAATCAGTATCAATTTAATGCGCTTACAAGTAGGACAAGTATTCTTTAGAAGATCTTCTTTTGTGATGTCCCAAAAGTCGTCTTTTTTGAGTTAAGTCACTATCCCATTAAGCATGCGATTTGTACTTATGTGAGTTTTCAAATAAATTTATCAATTATAATTAAAAAGATCATTTAGTAATAAAATACTTACGTGAGTTTTCAAATATAGCTCGGCGGCTTCTTTGTCCTCTGCGCTATCAGTTTTTGGTTCTGCCCAATTAGAATCTAATGACATGCCAATTTTGCCTACAAACGAAAAAAATATTTAATAGATTCCTCGTATAATGGGGATACTTAGCTTTTACAAAAAATACATAACTCCGAAGTAAATATAAAATTTAATATATTTTTAGTGGCTTAGCACATATTACTTAGTGGAAGTTTATAAACAATTTGCACAGATGTTTACAATACGAATTTTGATTTTATCAGTCAAATTTCAAACTCTGAGCGCGCCTATCGAATGCTATAAAGTACTATTACAGAGTCATTTCTAAAATTGTAGTTAAAGGTTAAATAATAAAGTAAAAATATGCGATTACCAAGCTAGTTTTTGTATATATATTGATATTCATTAAAAAGTAAAAGTGAGTTATGAATGAATACAGATTTAATTTGCCTAAAATATACGCAACGATTAGATAATATTAGTGACTGTACAATTCCTATTCCTACAAGTCGGCGGCTGGGCCCGTCCTTATATTAATGTAAAGAGAGTCTTACAGTACACGAATAAGTAAACGGTCGTTTCATTAAACACCTTCTGACAGTAGTACCTAGTGTATTGACTAAAGTCCATAAATACCTAGTTATACCTACAAAGAGCGTAGCCCTTTTAATTATTATTTTAAATATAGCTATGGAAAATTAGAGTTGTGAGTAAAACGCTATTTTCCGCACTCATGGAGCTCTTAGTACTTTTCCATCCTTTGAATTTTTTTCATATCACCGAAGAAAGTCGTATAGATATATTATGCACTCTGATATATTGTCATATTAATAGAACTTAAAAAAATCTGTTCAAATATACACTATATCTTAATGTTATGCAACCTACAAGGTTGTTACATTTCTTAAGGAAATAATTCAAGTTAAAAACAAGACAGAAATATGTCAAGTCTATTTATCTACAAATTCGTCAAAGGTGCTTTAGGTTTAGACAGTGATAGACAAGCTGACAGAGTTACTCTCGTAATGATAACGGTAAATGTTCATATGACTGTATAATTTTATCTAAGATATTGTCTAAGACAGAACTAAGTGAGTAGACTATTGTTTCACAGAGTTAATATTAAATAAATAAATAATTCTTCTACAACTACACTAATTCATTATTTCCAAGATAAGTATCATTAAGAACTGGAGTTATGGATACTACTTATATCATCGCGTATAAGAGCAAATACTTGTATATTAAGATTGCTGTTAATGTTTCCGAGTTTACTGTCATATGGCAAACGACTGACCAGCTCGGGTCGCCTAACCATCACATGCAATAGCCTGTATGCTTGTTCTAAGTTTCTTAGCGGTTAAACTGAATATAATTTGGATTTTTGATCTTATTGTAACTATGAGGGTGAATAAGCTAGGCAATTAACAAAATATTTTGAGTTGTTTGAATATTATCAATGATTTCAACATGTATTATGACTATCTTGTTTTCTTATAAGTGAACTTTACCTGCGTTCAAACTGCGGTATTTTTCATTGAAAAGATGATAGACACTCGCGTGAGCCTTTAAAACGTTGTGTGTGCAAAGATATTCAGCTATTCCCTGCCGATTCAAAGCCGGGGCTCTGTAGGTGCCGCCGTATCCTTCCAAACATGTCTGCATCGGTTCATTGAAAGTAATCCAGTACTTCACTCTACTGGCAAAGTGCTTAAAGAGTACATTAGCATAGTCTGTGAAGAAGTCCACTAAATGTGCGCTTGTCCATCCGCCCATGTCTTGAAGGTCTTGGGGAAGATCCCAATGATATATTGTAACCATTGGCGTTATGTTATACTTCAGCAGTTCGTCGATAAGATTGCTGTAGTATTGAATTCCGAGAGGATTAATGACATTGGTGAGGCCCGTTGGAAGAATTCTTGGCCAGGATATAGAAAATCTGTATATGTCGACTCCCAGTTCCCTAACCATCTCGGCATCTCTCTTGTATAAGTGGTAGGAGTCCGCTGCCACGTCGGCGTTGGAGCCATCCTTCACGAAGGTTTTGTTGGTGTGCACCAAGTGGTCCCATATACTTGGTGATTTACCTGTAATTAAAGGACAAACAATACGAGTTACTTAAAAATATTTTTAGAATCAATGTACAAGAACATACTTTAAGAGTATTAGTATCTAGGTAGACAATCAGTTAGTCAGTTAACAATCATTCATCAACATCTCAAACCATTATCGCCCACCACTGAGCATGGCCCTCATATACAATCATACTTATATTAAAGACTACAATCATATTATCTCCCCGTCTTAAAGAAGCAAAAGTATCTGAGAAAGGATTTGTACTTGTTAATATTTTACGCTAAAACTATTGAAAACTTAGATTACAAGGAAATTTTATACACATATAAAATAATCTGAATTAAAATTTAAAAAATTCTCGCTGTATTTTTTTTCAATAAATGAAAAATATAGTTGGTTAATGTATAAATAAATGCCCCCTGGTCCCAAATGAAGCATAATTTGGAGTTACTATGGTGACTAGACTTAGATAACAGATAAGTACTCTTAAATACTTTTTTATAAATACATATTACATAGAAAACACCCAGCGCCACACTTGTTCAAGTACACAAATATTAAACCTTTAAAGCGAAGAACGGATATATCGACCACCTCGCCATATCAAACTATAAGGGCCCATAGAAACTTCAATACCCCTGACCTTCGCTGACTGTACCAGGCCAGTAAAATAATATCCTACCGGCTCTGATTAAGCTCATTTTGCTTTGGCAAGAAAATCTAATATCTAATAATGAGATTTCCGCGTAGGCGCGTGGGCGACGAAAATTGCTCTTTTCTTGTCATCTGCCTTATTGGATATGACAATCTACATCTACTACGTGATACTGATACTACATATTCAATATTATTTTATTAGAGTGACATACTGATAGTGATAACAATTTGAGTTTATTAGTTCATCTTCTCTATGGTTTGTCTCAAGAGACTGACTTTCTATATACTTTCTAACATTTTTGTAGAAACTGAATTCCATTTCCTATAGAAGTGAACCTTATCATGTCAACTAAAGTGAAAAGATTGACGCTTGGAAATCAAATTAAATATACTTACATACTGAATATAAATAGCCAACACTTGGACGGAAAAATAAATTTGTGTTCTTTTACAAAGATTTGTCCTGTGTGGGTATCTAACCAACGACTTCAGGAGCAGAGTGCTCGTAAACTGACCTTTAAGCCAAATCGAAAAAATAAAAAAGATTTGCATTTGTATAAAGAAAGTAAGTTGTGTAAACCTTTTATCATAGTATAGTACCACCCATTATAACAAAAAAAACTTCTTTTTTCACCCTAGTTTGTACGTATTAACATGTTCTATGCGAAACCGGGTACTAAATATCTGGTGCGTATCTCGCTTACAGTGCGAATAAGAAAAGTATATACTTCTCTATCTTGCGAATGGCATAACTTTAATTTGGTTCTGTGGACAAGAGAGATGGATATATACCTAAAATGTGTGTATGTAAGAACATAATATGTTAAGGATTTTCAAAATTTTAACCTTTCGGTGGTGTTATCTCTATACTAGCAAGATGTGTCCAAGGGTTACATTCGTATAATTCATTAATAAACTTTTCAATAATCACCACAACTCATTTACCAGTATTTTTATTGTGCTCTGTGGGCAGCAGTCACTTTAATTCAAGCAATATGTCAAGCTATGAAATCATTTACAATAGAGAGCGTCACTATTGATCTATTGTCATCTGAACATGAATGAACCTTTAGCCACCTAAATTATCTGCATATACAAAGAACTGAACTAGGGGCCGCCAGCAACATTGTCTATGTTACCTTATAGTTACTTCGTTATTTTTGGCATCAAAAAGTAACCTGCTTTACTCCTTATGACATAAGATTCGTACTACTTTCATTAAAAGCATTTAATTATAAAAACTTAAATTGAATAGCCCAGTGGCGAGACCCACAGCCTTCAAAATCAGAGGGTATCGGCTTCAAACCCTGCTGGCGCACCTGGCTTTTCGAAGTTACGTTCATAATTATCACTTGCTCCGTGCTTGCTTGCCTTAGAAAGCAGATTAAGCCACTAGTCCTGGCTATCAAAAACATCTATGGCAGTCGTTATTAGGAAGTCACTGCTTTCTAACATTCTGACAGCTGGTTTAACCATAGAATGATGTTACCCTTTGTGATGCGGAGGCCAGATGTCAGTCGCTCCGTGTAATAACTGAAATTTTGCCGTACCTGGTTAAACCAGCGAGATAATGCTAGGATATTATGATGATTTGCAGTCAAAAGTCGATACTTCAAGCTTAATTTGTATAGCTGCTACTCAAACGACGCCATATGACGCAACAGCAATTTTTTAGAGATCGTGTTAGCTCTATGATAAACTTTCGTTTCAGTCCAAAATTAAAATATTCTTATAATCGTTAGGTTTTAATTAAAGAGTTTCTAACACTCGCCTGGCCGTCTATGAATTTATATGACACGGCTTTATTAATTACTTAAAGGAGGACTGTTGTTGTAAAACTAACTTTTTCTGTTTTTTTGTAAGTATTTTGGAACTTAAAATGATAAATTTCGACTCAACAAATGGTAATATTACGATCACTCTCAGAGGTAAAAAAAGTTTTGAAAAATAACCTGCTTAATAACGAATACTTCTTTTCATATGGTTCTCCAATTTTCCTTGAATTTTCCAGGCGATTTGAAATGATGATATATATAAAATCATCACGTGGGGACTGGCCTAGAATAGTGCCATCCCTTCTTATCTCATGGGGAGTCGTAAAAATCGACGAAGAGAAATCTTACCGTATGGTGGGTGGCAGCGTCATTTGCGTACTGGCTTGAACAACGATCACTAACCCGCCTGCCCAGCGTGGTGAAAATGAGCAAATGCCCTCAATGAATATAATCTATTGGGGAGGCCAATTTTCAACAGTGCACTTTATCAGGCTAATATGATGATGATGAAATGAACCAAGGTGAGAAGTTTTCAGCTCATACCACCATGCGAACAAAGTTCGGAATGGCGAAAGCAACCTGGTAGGCCATTTAACTTTCCTGAACGACCCACCAAATTTTGTAATAACGCGGACCAGCCCCTTCACGTGCCTTTAGAATAATGAGTGACATATTAGGATAACCATTTTTCTAATACCATCTGTATTCCATGCGCCTTCGATTTGAAAAGCTGCCGTGGACACGCCAAACACGAAATCTTTGGGAAACGTATAATTGCTTTTTCCTCCTCCTGCTAAGTCAAGCGATGCATTCCTGGAACAAATTAACAAGAACTTTATTTAACAGCTATTAATTAAACAGTTCACTTCTTGACACTTAACTAAGCTTAATATACGAGAATATACTGAACTATTGGTTTTCCGATTCTTAAGGCAATCATAGCCTATCAGTTGAGCGATTCTGTGATGAATAAATGAAGTCTTGTGTTTCAAAATTAGTTTTATCTAGTCTTTATTAAAAATATTAGACGATAGTTTATAGTAAATTAATAAGCTTAGCTAAGTTAGCTCGTGTTAATAGCAATACAATGTTCCTAAAAATATTATTTATAAACTACTTGAGTAAGTTTTTTTTGCTTAAATAAAAAATTACTGGTTTAAGGTTTTTACCAGTGTCAATAATTTAATTAATCAAGGTATTTGCATAAATGCAGCGTTTTAGTCATTCAGTACAGTCAAAGTCAAGTATAAAGTAAAAAAGTAAAGTCCATCATAGTCGAGTCACGTCGGAGTCATTTCCCAGTAAAGCAGTGATGACTGTACTAGAGGCTTGTAGGAAGTAGTTTTGGAAACAACACGGAAAATCACATCTCACTGTATATATGTCACATATGTTGTCAAAGAAGTTATTTTTAAAAATCCGCTAAATTTACACATACAATTTGAATTTACACTAGTTTTGGGGAATAAAAAACTGTAGCGATGGGCCTTTTCCCGAGTTGATGCCTAACATTACAATAATACATCAATTTTGACATAACACCTACATTTTGATGCACTGCAGTGACCTCAACTAACAAATAGCCTTCAATGAACCAAACACCAAATGACTACATTAAACACCTGTCTATAATAAAGTGTGGATTAAAATCGACTTAAGCTTAAAGATTCATATTGCATGAGACAACGCAACAAATCGTGATTGATAATGTTATAGTACATTGATATCTAATTTTAAATCATAATTGCTTTGATTAAAGCACAGCCATGCTTCGTGTATTTTGATGCTGGGCAAGACACGAAGAATTTTAATAAGTCAATGATCAATGTCATATCGTTTACAAGGTACAGCAGTAAGACTTTTAAATGTTATTTAATTTACATTACAATGCGGCCAGAACAGCTACAGTGGAAAAATTTCTGCCAATGTTTAATTATGCCATCTCAAGATCTTTGTACAATAAAAATGGAAAATCTCGGCGAAATATTTGTATTTTATTAAAAGAGAATTTCATTTTTTCGCAATAATATACCTATAGGTTTTATTCCGTTTATTCAATAGTGAGAAGACTAAGACAATATTTAATATTTATAATATAAAAGCGAAATTTACTCTGTCTCTCAGTAATGTTTTCACACCTAATCCTAATAAATTATTAAGAGAAATCATGAAACCTTAGAAAAGACATAACCTACATTATACAAGCTTTTATTAACTTGCCCTGTTAGTACCTGTAGGTCAAATGTCTAAGAGTAAAGTAACATCGTCTAGCTGCCCCTAATTTCGAAAATTAAAAAAATGTCCTTTATTTAAAACTTGATTTCTTTGGGAACCATACGTTTAATTTCCTTAAATCTTAGTTACCTCTAAATTCAGAAGACATGGGAGCTCGATTTAAATGAAGCATTTTATTTTTATTTCATTAAAGCTGAAAATGGGAACATATGTTGTAAAGCAACTACCTAAAATTGGCCGGTATGTATCTTGCACTGCAGTATTATTCCGTTTCGCAATTATGTACTCGCATATTGTACTGATAACAATACAACAATCAAATCGATAAACTCGAAAGATATTAATGTACACCAGAAATACTACTACTACACTAACACCTACGACTATTGATATATATTATATATATACTATGTTAGTAGCTTGGTGTCACATACCATAAGCTAAAAGTATTAAAAAACTCGAATGAAACTCAAGGAGTGGTCGCACATACTAGTGCAAACATTTCCATCTCATTTATTTTGGAAGTGAACATACATACAAGTTTAATGCTAATTAATGCACAAGTTCATGTTCATTTCTATCAATCAACACTAATATATTAATTATGTCGTCAAGTGTTATTAATGTACAATGACGTAAAGAGGTCGGCTCCGGGCGAAAGTGAATGTAAGGATTTGAAATAAGTGCCTCAATTCAAAAGGGCTAGCGGAAAAACTAAACCTAGAACTGTTTCTTATCGGATCCCTCTCTATTAAATCCTTAGTGAATGGCCGCATTCATAAAACTCAAAATCAAATCAAATATCATTTATTCAAGTTAGGCTCTATACAGTTCTTATGAATGTCATACTTTTAAACTAACGCGCTAGTATTCAAGATCGTTTTTTGAATAAGGATTGATATTTTAAAATACTGGCTTCTAAATATTAATTTGAAACATATAAATTAGTTTTGATCTATAACTCGATTTTGTGAAAGTATTTTATAAAAGCTTCTATGATCAGAAATGATTTAGAGGCATAAATAAATCAATGAGAAATAAACGTTGCATAACTAAGATTTTGCTATAAGTTTTGCACATTTTAACGTGCAAAATAATATAAAAATATGTTTTTGCATTGCTAATCTCTATTAATAAGATACTCAAAAAAACGGGTATTGTGTGTACAAAATGTCTTGTCTAAAGCCACAGAAAAAATTAAAGATGACTTCACATTAAGTCAATGTTTATATTTAAACAATTGTTTGCTAATTTGATTCCAATGAAATAACAAAGAGTCTTATTTATTTCATTGGTTACGTTAGTAACTTCGGCGCTAAAGACATATTGTTAACATTTTAAGTAATTAGTTTTAAATAAAAATATTTTATGTGTTAAGGAAAATTGCAGACTTTTAAAATGCATTAGTCATGCTTGTCTCGACAGACACTCATCAGACAAATAGAAGCCAGTTTTAAAGCTAGAACCGTAGGTGTGTTCATAAGATATTGATTTCGTACTCTCAAGAAGTAAATTAACATATGGAGCATCGCCTATGCGAACCTAGCCGTAGGCCAATAACTTTCATTATAAATACGAGTTGTCATAGTTTAATAGAAGCAAAAATACAAGATAACAAACTCCTTCATCAACATTAAACTAACATTGAGCTAAGCTTTTTAATCTGTATATTAAATGTTCACATTCACATGACGTTGGTTCACACAACGGGAGACAGTATACCACCAAACCGAAGTCCTGCTAACCCAAGGTTATATATCAGTCCCAACTATAAACTATAAATTCACTTTCAGATAACAGAGAACGGTTTTAATTAATACTACAAGTATAGAACATTATCGCCTATGGAACTGTGTCATTGTCACAATGCATTGGCGTAAAAAGATACAGTTCCGTGAGGAAAACCTTCGTCACCTATTTCTGCTCAACAAGACCTGCGGAACATATAACAAGAATTTGTTGCAAAAAAAGCAGACCATTTCCGCTGAGTTATAATAATAAAAGTGTATATTCTCATAATTATGTAAGTAATTACTTTGTCACCAATTTTTCAATGCTATCATAAAAGTTACAAGGTTAGAAAGGTAATGATACAGCCCTCGCTGAGGCTGCATAACTTAATTACAGTAAGTAAAGTAATCAAAGTCCTCTATTAAACTGCAATTACATTATATCGTCAGTGATTGTTTATAATGTGCTAAAAAAATTAACGTAGTTTACGTGGGCCAAGGTGCCTTTGGCTAATGCCTTTTATATTCTTTAGAACATGTATTCAACTGTATAGATAATGAGCAGTAACTATTTACCTGCCACAAAGATCTCATCACGTGACATATTGTAAAACATATTGTTGTCAGAAGCTTATACCTACTGGCAGTATGAAACTAAGAGTTAAACCTGCATAAAAGGCAGCATAAATTAGGTATTCTTTATGTTTTGCCATTTAATAAATTATTATGTTAATAACATGACAAAAAATACATTTTTGAAAAAAAGCTATTAATTCTTACAAAATCTTTAAGTCTGCATTATCATATATTATCATATATACCTGTTTAATCGTGTTATGAAATTTTGTTTTTAATGTTTAGATATAGGATTTATTACATAGGTTTGAACACTAATGTGGTACGTTTGAACTTATATCATGTGGGTATCAAATTACTTATACGAATTTAATTTTTGAATAGATCTACTAGTTTTCATAACTTTTGTCCTGTATGTCGCATGTACTGTTATTTCCTTTTGCATTGATGTTTATACACTGTTAATACCAAAGGGAAAAACATATGCATTTTAAACGAACGTAATGGGATCGACGTTAGAAGTATATCCAGTCAACCTGATGGAAAGCGGGGCTTACCCAGATAGTTCGCTGCTGTTTCTGAGCCAAGTCATATCTATCATAATTGTATTAAACAGCTTTAACCCGCGGCTTCACATTTTACCTACAGTGTATTCTCCACCCGTGCATTTTTTCGGGGTTAACTATATTCCTCTAAGGTAAGTCACCCTTTCGGGACCTAAAGTATATTCTGCAGCAATGCATTTTTTCAGGGTAAGTAACACGTACTCTTCCAAGATAAATTGTCGTTCCGGTGTGTGTGACCGGCACTAAGGTAACATCTGTCTGTATGATATAGAGAATAGATTCAACAAAATTGGCCTTGTGGTAATTAAATAATAATATTAAAAATTAATAACTATTAAACTAAATAATTAAAATCATTCTTATATGTCGCAATTGTATTCACTACATGAAACATATTTTACATATGTAAGGCTCATGATAGCAGAGAAATAATTCTTCTGCTAAAAACGATACTTTGACCTTTGTCTACAAAAATAAAAATATGATAAAATGCATTGCGTCCGCGTCGTCCTTTAAAACATAATTGCCGTGTCAACACTTCGTCGTAAAAATAATATTAAAAAAACCAGTTCAATCGGCTCCCGGACATAGGCTGTCTGTGTGCAAAGTTTGATATGTGTATTATTATAATAAATTAATAAAAATATGCTTTAAAGCTTAATAGCTTTAAAGGATATTTTTACTCTGGATTTTTTGTACATGTTGAGGTTATCACCGGGAACAGTGTAATGTATTGTTACAGATTCGAGTATGGCATCAGTGAGAGAGGAGAACCGAGCATCATAGTACGCAGGAAATGTTACATTACACGCAACTGCTTGTCAATCAGAGAAGCAGGGTTGTAATATAATGTTTAAAGTCGAAACTGAAATATGATATTACAGGCGAACGCTCATGGCAGTGACCCCTATAAGAATAGTCAAGCGATTTCGATTGACAAAATCATTGGGCGACATCCCACGACTAAAATCGTTTTTAAATCAAATAAATAAACTAATGATTACTTAATTAAACAACAACATAAGTAATGCAATAAATAAATCATTATTTAAAAGTACTATACCCATAACTACTTTAAAATTATACCAATAATTAATTTAGGTAATTACTTAATTATTTTTCAAAACAATTACTTAATGAATGCCTACATTATACTACTTAATATTTAGATTATCTTGGAACTAAATAATTGGTGTAGTTGTCAAAAAATATTTGTAATTAATTGCAATGTTGCCAAAAAACACTTTACCCGACTTCACTTGCCACACGTGTCGCTGTATATTTTCTTCTAGTGTACCCCTTTTATAATTATAAGTAAATAAATATAGAACAAATACCACAATTTATAGTAGTCAACTGTAAAAAAAAAATGTCTTATTCTTATTCTTTTTGTCGTCCTTTAGAATTTGAACACCAAATCAGCATGCTTATATGCTTGAGTTTAAAAAATAATTACTTATTTAAAAACAACCTGCCAGACTAAAACCCGTTTGAGTTGTACGCATTTTAGATTATTTTATTGTGCCCGGCATAGATACAGCAAGAAATATGAAGAATGATGTCTTGAGTAAATGTTATGAACTTTTTGACATCCTAAATATTCACAATAATAATTGTATATTTTACATACATAATTTCACGATTGGTTCCCCGAATGAGTAGTTATACGCCCACATTTCGCCAGTTATATTGTTGGTCCCACGTGGTGCAAGCCTATTGCCGCTTACCGGGAACTTTTATGTTAGCCAGAGCCTCGTCCGTTGTTCGGCAGGTGCACCACATGCACATATACCCATGTTTTTTGAGCTAAATAAAGAGATTAATAACTAAGTCCGTCAACTAATTATAATACATGTCTTAAAATCAATCCGCACCTTTTTGGATATATTTGAACACTAATGTCAAAGGCAAAAAAGTTAAGTTGGGTCTTATAAAGTTCTTTTGAACGTCAACTTAAAACTAAAGCGCCTATTCTCTGCAGGCAAGAGCTTGAGAGCAGAAGAAATAGGCAATAAACTCGTCAAACTTTGTTGACCCGCCCGCCATGAAAACTGCAATCTTTTAAACATACATACATACATTCACCCCTGTTTCCTCGAATGGGTAGGCAGAGGCACATTATATGCCCACACTTCGCCAGTAAAACAGTTGGTCCCACATAGTAGGTGGCGAGCCTACTGCCGCCTTTCGGGAACTTTTATGTTCGCCAGAGCCTCATCCGTTGCACCACTGCAGGTGAGATTGGCATTTGCCCATCAGATCTTGGTAGGAGCTCTATACACTTTGGCCTGGTCTTACTCTTGTTATTAAAAACACTGCTCAAGTACTCGTTAGGAAACGGTTTAAATATCCGTTTTAAATTAGGTAATAAATGGCGAATTTGCTATTTCGTATCTAATTTATCTCAGCGCTAAAATCAAGCATCGGTTGACCTTCCGCCTCAATGATTTTTTTAAAATATTAGAGCAGTAAAGTAGGTCATTAAAATATTAATCACGCAGTAATGTGTAACGCTGTGATTTGGTTATCTCCAACAAAGTGTTTTTACTATAAAAAACGGATATAATTGGCTGGTTTCTCGTAAAGAAATTTGCTTAAATAATAATGAAAAGGCTGTTCCCGAATCTCGTCTGTGTCTATTAGTATAATTCCATAATAGAACTTTTTTTTTTTATGATATTAAAATTTGTAGAAAGAGCTTTGTCTCTTCTTAATACTTTAGTTGTACTAAAAGCAATTAGGGACAAAACATAGTTAATAAAAAAATTGACGTGGTATTTTTAGATCTATAAGTAAGATTGTAATTTACTGTCTGGCATTTTAACTAGCGGTCATCCGCGGCTTTGTTCACATGATAGCAAAATAGCAAAATTTATTAATTAGTTTTGCTATGTTCCTGTCGATCATGTGAACACATACAGTCACTTTATGTCACAAATATTACCTTTTTACTCTATTTTCTTAACATGATAGCAGCAGGTAAGCACATCGCAGCTCATACCCGTCAGACGTTTTGGTTACCCTTTGCCTTTAACTCGCTAGGCATATTACGACAACTTTCATATACATAAGCCCATACTCTATAAAACCTAGACTCATTATGCAAACAGCCACAAGTCGTAAGAAAAGAAGCTGGAGGTGCCCGAAGCCTAATCCCTCGGGAGGCCTAGGAAGTGACCTGACGCCATTTAGAACATGACACCACGCTAGCTGATCGCCCCAGGGCCAGGATAGGGCAGAACAGCACTACCGGACGTGACACCCCCCCCCCCCCCCCCCCACTTTACCATCGGCTGAAGACAGCTAACCCAACGACGCGCCCGTATTTACGGGCGCCGCAAGAGACCGCGGCCAGGGGGCACTGCCCCGATCCCGCGCAGAAACCCCCCCCCAAGGGTTTCGTATGAACATACCACGAACAAAGTCGTAAGAAAAGTGGTTGCTATATATACTTTTCTTGGTTTTCTACACCTGAGACGCAGTTATCTATGCGCTAAAAGCATTATGTAGAACATTCCGCTTATTTTCGGAAAAAGACTCCAACTATTAGTTTGAAATTTCAACTAAATCTAAGTAGTATTTTACGCGAAATGAAAGCCTAAGCAAAAAAATACTTTTAGGTTTTTTTAACACACTATGTACAATGTTACCGAATTTTATGCTATTATTATAATCTTTCATAATCTCGGCCCATTTTTGACTTTGATATAAGGTGATTATCCATCTGTTCATTATAGAAATGCTCGTATAATGAAACGGAATAACACCAAAGATATATCGGAGTATTGAGAGGAACTAGAGTTCTCGCAAACATTTATTTATTTATTAGATAGTTATTGAAGAACAAAATTAAGGGCCGAATACATTTTAATGCAGATCGTGTTGATTTTAGAATACATGTAGTTATCATCGATGATCCCTTAAAGAAAAAACACTAAAGATTGCCGCTTGCAAACTCAACGAAGTGCGGCACAGTAGAGATATTACTAAATATTAATAGAAGTTTGGATTTTATTTTATTATGTAAACTCACTATAATAGCAAATTAAAAATCTCTTGCAGGACTAATAATCAATTGTAGACTGGTGATCTCTTATAAACATAATTTATAAAGGTTTTACAACTTCCCATTCCCTTTATTTTAAATTAATCACAATTTTATTAAATTCAATCTCTTTTCATTTAGTACGTTTACTAAAAAAAATAATTGAGTATAACGCGAAATGTAATAATATTGTTTCAATAACTTACCCTCCACAAATAAAAACAGCAACAAAAAA
This sequence comes from Musotima nitidalis, assembly GCA_949126915.1. Classification (NCBI taxonomy): domain Eukaryota; kingdom Metazoa; phylum Arthropoda; class Insecta; order Lepidoptera; family Crambidae; genus Musotima; species Musotima nitidalis. Next base: position 8,291,939 of record OX421414.1, read on the forward strand.
TAAACATTTAAACTTCATTTTGCAAAAAAACACTATCATAAAGTTGCGCTAAAAATAAATAATTATAATAAAATATCACTTTCAATATCACTGTCAATGTATAAGCTACGAAGTTCTGCACATGGCGTTGAGGTTCAGGAAATTGTCATTGAGACGGTGATTGTTAGAAGGCGGTGCGCAGGAGTCGAATTGGCGAACGTGCAGCCCGGCAGTCGACCGCGCACTGTGCTGGCGGTTGCGCTTGCGCCGCTGACTTGATAGAATGCCTTGGCTCAGACTGCAACGATCTTAATGACGGCATTACCCATAGATAACAGCCTTAATGGCTTGTAATTGTATTTACAAATTGTTTTCAGAAATATATCTAGAAACATTTTGAATTATATTTCTTCTTATCTCCCTGCAGGCAAATTACGGATTAAAAGCAATTTTAATAACCATCTCAAATCTTGATGACATTTGAGTTTAAGTAATAAAAGAAGTATTAAGAGAAATGTCTGTCCTTCAAAAGACACTTTAGGTCGGTCCCGGTTTTCATTATCATTTGCTAGTCGTTATGTCAAGGTTGAGGCCTCAATGGGTGACTTGAAATCTACTAACAGCAGGATGTCACAAACCTGTCTCAGCCAATTCGCACTAGGTCCACATGATAGAGACCATAGGACCAGTATCCCTCTCAGTTTTGGGGAGGTCGGGCCTCCTCTCATAAAGGTGTTTCCTTTTAGATGACCCTAGTTACTTTCTATTTAAAATCATCATGGCTCCAGCTTTTTGAATCGGGAATCTGATTTCGTATGCTGTATATAACCTGTGCTTGAAATGTGTTTACGATTAAAAACTAAATATAATTTTGTTAAAAGAACATACATAAATCTAGCTTCCTCCTGCGGTTTTTCCCTTGTAAACTATAATTAATCGCATTCCTATAGTTATCATGAGTTTTGGTATAAAAAGAAGACCCTTTTCTATCTCGAATTTTTTTTTAATTGGTCTAGTGATTTAGGCGTCAAAGATTAACTCAGACACTTTCTTATTTATAATAGTTTAAAGGCAAGTAAGAATATTTATATAGTTATATTTCATATAATTACTAAAGTGGTCATTGAAACAATCAGCTGTTATGTTATGTGACCTCGTCGTGTCGTGACCAAACCGGCAGGAAGGAAATGCAGTAGGGCGTTGGCTTGTCTTAAAGGTATTTTAGAGAACTCGTTCACTCCACGTGATCGTATTATTTATTCAGTACACACAGAAGGGAAAAATGTACACATACGGAGAAGTAATATTAAAGTAAAACAAAGACCCTGTTGGCCTTCATTTTGTTGCTAGGGCTTAACATTTTAGTTAAATTTCTCATTTTTTGGGTTTACCATAGTAAAAAGTTAACATGAAGAGTCGCTAGTTAGGTATCATAAAGTTTATAATCATATAAAACAGAAAATGTACATAAAAATCTGAAACACAACAAAATACACTTGAGGTTTCAGAATAGTGTACATACATCAAACATCAATTAATACCAGAAAGATGATTCCTTTTCAGTATTATTATTGAATTATAATAGATTTTGTTACATAATATTACATGATTTAATTTAAAATGAAAACGAATTTCTGCTCAACTTATCGAGCGCTTAGTAAACTTTAATTTAATATATAATGTAGCGTTTCAAGACACGAGTTTACAGACACAACTGAAATTATATTGCATGTTGTCTTCTGACAGTGGTCCACCACCTTTCAGATTTAAAATACAGTATAAATACTTTAAGAAACTCCCTTCTTAGTTGCTTTTAACTGCATAAGCGCTGCTGGACTGAGTTGTATTTAGGATCCTAACGTATTTTTTTATGTACCTATAGTCTATTTGTATAAGGTGAGAAGATTTATACTTAGATTCTATATGTCGTAGTTGTTTATTGGCTTATGTTTAATCATGTTTTAAAATGTTTAGTTATAAAGCAGAAAGCTATCCTAAGCAATTAAATAAATAAATAAAAATGTTAAAATAATACATTTCTATATTATAAATATCGCATCACATTTATACATAACTAGCTTTTGCCCGCGACTTCGTCCGCGTGGAATAGTGACTTCCGGCAGATTTTTGGTTTTTCCCACATAGTTCCCGTTCTTGCGGGATTTTCGGAATGGTCGAGTTTCCGCAGAATTTTCAGGATAAAACCTATGTTTTTTTTTCGAGTTCCAAACTATTTATATCTGTACAATTTTTTAAGTAAATTAAATTATTATAGAACTTCTGCATATACTACATTTTTTGTTTTATTGTCTTGTGGCAGAAGAATATATTGATTTTCGCCACAACCTGATCTTGATAAGGCGACGTATAACTGGCCGTGCGAAAAACAGTCTTGGCGTAAATCGATCCCCACGTGTTTGAATGTCTGCCCCTGTGATTTATTTATTGTGACTGCGAAGGATAATTTAATCGGAAATTGTATTCTTTTAAAATTGAAAGGTAAGTCGTTGGGTATCATTGGGATGCGGGGTATGAGGACTGTTTGACCAACTGCTGGACCAGTCAAAACTATTGCAACGATGACGTTATTGCGCAGAAATTTTACTTGAAGTCGGGTCCCGTTGCATAAATTTGGTGGTTTGAGATTTCTTAGTAAAATGATTGGGGCACCTATTTTTAAATTAAGAGAATGTGGGGGAAGGCCGCTTGGGTTCAAGGAATTGAGGAACTCCTGTGGGTAATTAACTACATCTTCTTGATCCATCACGGTATCAATGGATGTGTAGGTTACAATATCTCCTGGGAGTTTACTTAAAATTATATCATTTATTTCGTCAACGTTACTATTTCTTGCCGCCAATATTGCTCTTTGACACATCCATTGGTGGTCCTTGTTTTCTATTTGGCTGATGTCAGGGTATACCTTAGTTATTAATTCCTCGATGTTACCCACTTTTACTCCTAAATCGCAATCAATTTCAATTTTATTATTAGAATGAGGTATTTTCCCGTCTCCTACAGAAAGTAATTTTGACGGGAAAGTTATACTACCTCCCCCCAAATGTGCTCTCATATTTGTAGATAATTTTAAAATAATAGGTTGGGGAAAAAGTCTTTTCGTATTTTTGTATGAAAAGTCAAGACTTTTTTTTCAAAGTTTATTTACATTTGTTTACAATATATATGTACCGTTTTGTTGAATAACTTTCTGCCATTTTGTGGGCAGAGACATTATCCCGTTACTGTAGAAACTTTGGGACTTCTGATCAAAAAAACGAGACAAATAGTTTTGGCAGTCCTCTCTTGAGGTCAACCTTACAGAACCTAAAGAATTCTGCAGAGACCGAAACAGGTGAAAATCTGAAGGCGCAAGGTCAGGGCTATATGGTGGATGCACTAGGACCTCCCAGTCGAACTCTCTTAATTTTTGCTGAGTGGCTAAAGATGTGTGTGGTCTAGCGTTATCGTGATGAAAGACCACACCCTTCCTGTTGATCAATTCCGGCCGTTTTCTCTCGACTGCTTCCTTTAATCTCATCAGTTGCTGGCAGTAAAGATCAGAATCGATGGTTTTGCCGGGCGGTAAAAGCCCTTCCAATCCCACCATACACACAGCATCACCTTATTTCGTGTTAGGCCAGGTTTGGCCACAGTCTGTGAAGCCTGGCCAACTTTCGACCACGACCTTTTTCGCACGTTCTTGTCGTACGTGATCCACTTTTCATCGCCAGTTATCAATCTCTTCAAAAACGGCTCGGTTTCATTACGTCTCAATAATGAATCGCAAATGAGTACACGGTTCATTAAGTTTCTTTGAGTGAGCTCGTGTGGCACCCAAATATCGAGCTTTTTTGTATAACCAGCTTTCTTCAAATGGGTCAAAACTGTTTTGTGGTCAATTCCCAGTTCTTCAGCTACATCGTAACTACTAATATGCCGATCTTGCTCCACTCTTTCAAAAATGGCGTCCATTTTATTCGTAACAGGGCGACCAGAGCGAGGTGCATCTTTAACATCAAAATTTCCGGACTGAAAACGTTTGATCAAAATTTGTGCTACTCTTACTGACACTGCATCAGGTCCATAAACATCACAAATTTTTTTCACTGCTTGAGTTGCATTTTTGCCTTTTTTATAATAAAATTTTAAAATGTATCGAATTTCTTCATTAGATTCACTCATTTTAACGGAGAGAAAAACAAATGAAAAATAGCGGGAAACAACTTTTTTTTATTTTTTTCTTTTCTTTATAATGGAACCTTTTTAATGTTACCAAAACCAGCCAGACACAAATAGTACAGTCAAAAAAAAATTATAATAAGTTTATACCTACGTTATGCGAAAAGACTTTTTCCCCGACCTAATATTTACAAATTTCCATAATGGAGAACTTTTAAGGCAAGCCTTCACAATGTCTGCTCTGGTTCCCCTTACTATTACCGGTAAGGTTTGGCGAAAGTCCCCAGCAAACATAACCGTAATCCCACCCATGATTTTATCACAGTTTCTAATATCTCGGAGAGTTCTGTCTAGAGCTTCTACGTGAGCTCTATGTATCATGGTACATTCGTCCCAGATTATTAGACTGACGTCTTGTAAAACTTTTCCCAAAGGTCCATTTTTGCGTATAGAGCACACGCTATCTTTCTCTAAAGACACAGTTAGGGGCAGTTTAAAAGTGGAATGAGCTGTGCGTCCACCTGCTAATAAAGTTGCAGCAATACCTGACGACGCTACTGCTAAGGCTAGCTTTCCTAGAGACCTTACTTTTGCCAATATAAGATTAGTAATAAACGTCTTGCCGGTCCCACCGGGAGCATCCAAAAAGAAAATTTTTCCTTCATTAAAACTAACACTTTTCATGACACAATAATTATACGTTGTCACCTGGTCATTTACTAATCTTGGTTCATTTTCTGTGATATATTCATTTAAATCATTTAAATTATATGGTTTTCGCAACGCTACTTCTAACGGGTCCAGAAGCGAATTATTTCTTTTTGCTGCAGGAAGCCCAAAGTCGGTTAGGGATTTATCTGAAATCTCATGAATTTTATCTTCAATTATGATTAGTCCATCATTGTATATATCATCATTATATGCTAATGTCATATCCTGATTCTCATTACGCATTCTGTTTAATATATCTTCACATAGAGCATCACGAAATTTATTCCATAACTCTAAGGGGTCAGATGGTTGGCAAAATATAAGGATAGTGGTAAATAATTCTCTTAATTTTGTAGCTGGCTCGGATATAATTGCATCGGACATGGTATTTTGCTAATGTTCATCTCCCTCCAGTAAACCTAATTCCTTGCAAGCGCCTTGGTACGTTTGGAAAATAACACCATTCACGGTTCGTAGATGTTGAAATGACATTGGACCGCGAACATATTGCAGTAACATTCTTAAATAAAAACATTCAGTTTGAGTTGGATGAATGTTATAAACACGGCCTAAAGTTGTGTCTTTTTTTACACCGGGATATCCCTCAACATCTTGCCCGCGTCTTCTTCTAGAAAATGAATTTCTTTGCCAAACGTAATACTGGGGAACTTCGTGATATAAAAGGGTTTTTGCAAAATCGTCGCTTTTGCAGAGATCAAAGAACGCTGTAAGTGTCGTTGATGAAGGATTGTTCACACGATCTTGGAGATTTTCATTATTATAAAAATATACTCTTTGTCCATTTTCCAAATGAACGGCTAAATGAACTACTGCCGGAAAACGTTCATGAATCGAAAATTGAAAAATTCTCCAAAACGCCTCCGAGGAACTTATATAGCGACCATTTAGATATTTTTCTACTTCGTCGTTATTACTTTGTAACGAAAATGTGGCTTGATCAGAACCTTTATGAATATACTTACAGATGTATTTAATAGCTTTGACCGATTGACAAAACTCTACGTTAATGTGTGCATTGAAAATGCGTGACAGCAGTGGATTATAGGGAACCACCCAACGATTATCCACGCTCATTTCTGTACCTTTTACACGAATTATAGCTGTGAATCCACCATTATCTGGAGACCTGCGTCTGTAGGTTGGATAACCGTCATCCCCGGTTTGTGTTTCCGAAATAAAATGCCTCGGGTACTTTTTAGAACAAACGTTTTCTTTCATACATGGTGATGCAGGATTATGAAATCCGCAAGGACCATGTATCATATTTTTTATGACAATATTATGAAGAATCGGATCTTGTTGTATGTCAGGTATTTCAGCCGATATTATTGCATCTATAGAATCTGGTTGAACTTTGTTAGCCAGCCACAATAAAATATGGGCGTGAGGTAAACCTCTTTTTTGCCATTCTACACTGTAAACAAAGGCTTTCGATGGGCCAAAAATATGTTTCTTCATTAATAGGTCTATCATTTTTTTCAGTTTTAAATGAAATACCCTAGAAATTAAAACGTGTCTATCATAAGAATGTTGATTGGGCAATAACTCACTTTTTATTTCTGGCCATTCGGGGTTACATGTAAATGTAATGAAGAGGTCAGGTCTTCCAAATTTCCTGACATATGTCATGGCATCTTGACTTTTTTCATTCATGAATCTGGGGGATCCTGTAAATGACGACGGCAATATAACGTGCTGGCCAATATTAGAAGCGTTTAAATGTCCATCATTTACGACGGCATCTCTTAAATGAATGTAATCTTCTGCTCTCAATTTTTTTTGATTTCTTTTGATGAAGTCCAGCCTCTCAGAAATCATTTTTGCCGCCATATCAACACAATATTGGTTGAATAATCCTTTAAAATAATGTATACTGTTAAAGTCATTTATTCTCACCATGAATCTAAATGCATAAAACTGCATACATGAAACAGTTTTAGATGTAGCCGTAGTATTCTGCTGTGGAATATTAATACAGTATCCGTCGTTTCCAAAGGGAAACAGTAAGGGATATTGAAGCGGGTCATAAGATCTATGAATTTCAGAAACTCGTTGAAGTCGACCATCTCTCGCAGTCAATACAATATCACGGGGACCTTTGTCTTCATCTATCATAAGAACAGCTACTTCATCTACTACCGGCGCATTATACCGACCTCTATGCTCATTAGGAGGTTTTACATCAGCATGAATGATAAGTTTTAAATCATTCGGTGGTCTATTTTCTAGATTGTACTTAAAACTTTGAATATACGTATTATGATCATGAAGATATGTTTGGAGAACGTCGATAAGATCGATTTGCAAGCTTGGGTTTAAATTTGAGCGCAAGGATACCTGATCTGCATGGGAAACAAAATATATTTGTAGGAATTCGGGTTGTGCCCCTACAGCTGGAAGTAAGTCACCGATTAAATGATATACTTGCCCTTGGACTTTAAAAGTGGGCATAAAGTTTCCCTCACGAATTTCTTTGGCACCAAATGAAGTCATCTGAAATAATGTATTATATTGTCTTGAGTGATTTAAGAAATGCTTAGATGATGGATGTGAGCCTGATATCAGTTCCTTTAAAACGGATGTTGGTTCCGGAATTATAGGTATATTTACTTTGCCACCACTACAACACAATCCAGGAGTTTCAGCTGCCCATTTTTTTGCTTGGCATAAGTTGCATATTTTATCCATTCTGCCAATATCAATATCATTTAGCTCAGAATAGTCAACGGTACAATCATAAGCAAAAGCAGCATTTAATAAATTATGTTGTCTGCGAGTTCTATTCCTAGTTGATCGGGCATTTTGCTGTGTTAATCGTTGGGATCGTTCAGCGCTTGATTCCCGATCACGGTTAGCCAAAGTTCGGGAATTCTGTGAGGCCAAACGTTGAGAACGTTCAGCACTGGATTCCCGATCGCGGTTAGCCAAAGTTCGGGCATTCTGTGAGGCCAAACGTTGAGAACGATCAGCACTCGATTCCCGTTGCCGGTTCGCCAAAGTTCGGAAATTTTGTGACGCTAAACGCTGCGAACGTTCAACGCTTGATTCCCTTGCACGGTTTTGTTCAGTAATTGCTCGTTGTGTAGCCAACCTGTGCATATTTTCATCCTCAGTTTCATTGCTGCGCAAAACTCGCAGCCGCTTTGCAGTAGCAGTCTGCCGAGAAAGCTGAGTTCTTTTTCTCGGCATTATAGTGATGAAGAAAGAACGTAGAAAATGAAAACTTAACTAAAGCGTAACTCGTAAAAAAAAAGAAACGTAAGATTAATAATTAGGAACCTAATTGTTTTTATTTTTAACGATTATGTCAAAAGAAAATCCGTAAAATGAAAATAAGTTAACAAACTTTATACTTAAACTTAACCCTAATCTAATGAGAATAAATAGGTAGACCACACCTATTTACAGGTTTTACCTAAAGCGAAAAAAAAATTGAAACTAAATACGTTAAACTAAACCCTAATCTAATAAGAATAATTAAGTAGGCGATACCTATTTAGGTACCTACAGGTATTATGTACCACAAAAAAATATTAGAAACTGAATACTATTTTTAAAACAAACGATACTATACTTTTAAAAAACACATACTTATTAATTAATAATCTACATGAAAACAAAAAAGTGTTATTATTGTGTCACTAAATACTATCCTAAAACAAATAAAGAACCTACTATATAGAAAACAACCTCAAAATGAAACTGTGTTTAAAAAGTAATATTACGATGATAATTATATCGCATAAACAAATTAGCGCTGTATTCAACCATTTAGTAGGGAGCCGACCGCGCGAGTGAGCCGCGCGGCATGGTATCTCGTAGAGCTACACCCCCCTCCCGGCTTGCCCGCAAGCACCGCCTCTCTCCCGCCGCGCCGGCCAGCGCAGTGAGCGCAGAGAGCGAGTTGGTTTTGTTTCGGAGTTATTTATCATTGTAATCTTTAAAGTTTTTTGTTGAAATTAAGCTATGTCAAAGACAATTTTATTCACAATGAAGTACTCTTAACCAACAACATATTTATATTTATATTTGAATAAAGATTAATATTATTATGTTGATACAACTTAAACAAATTATTTCGACCAAATTTGGTACCATAAAAACGGTCATTGTGACTAAACCTTAAAAGATAGACATATGCCGTCGCGGACTTTTTTTTAGATCATGTATAGAGGAATAATTCTTTCATACATATTTTTTGTGTATCTTGAACCGTTTTCGCAGCGCACGCAAAGAAAGCCTTCAAAAATGAATAATTTTCCCCGTTTTTTACACATTTACCGCTCTGTCTTTGCTCCTATTGGTCATAGCGTAATGTTATTTAGCCTATAGCCTTCCTCGATAAATGGACTATCCAACAAAAAAAGAATTATTCAAATCGCACCAGTAGTTTCGGAGATTAGCGCGTTCAAACAAACAAACAAACAAACTCTTCAGCTTTATAATATTAGTATAGATGTCACGCATCTTTCCCGTAGGGTAGGGAGAGATCACATCTTTCCACTTGCTACGAACTGGCACACACTTTTAGCTTCCTTTACACTCATTAACCTTCTCATACACGCCCGTCAGCTTACATTTAACCTGCCCTTTCTCCTAAACTTTTTGCATTTGGTGATGGAAGGTCTTACATGGTCTTCCCCTCCCAACACTTCTATCTATCTATCTATCTCATCCGATCCGTCGACCGAGTAACATCTATACGCTTCCGTCCGTGATTATTATTGTTTATTTTCCGGTATATTTTTCGTTTTTAGTACAGAAAAAATATCATACATGTTCCTTTTTAATTGTACATACAAGTAAAACCAGTGAATTGAAGATATTATAGTGTTAACTGTTAAAATTTATTTTCATAAACATCTCAGTGCAAAAAAATAATATTCAAGATTCTGAGTGCATTGTGTGTTGAAGTAAACGCGTAAGCGACGCGGTGTGCACGGCGGTTACGTCCTTTGTCTCGCGACCATTTCATTACTTGTTCTCCAAGCATCAATCCTTGTATATGATATCGCCGCTGTGAGCCGTGAATCAGCTGTGACTCGAAACAGAAATTTACCGCTGTACCGACATGCCGCCGAAACTTAATATGTGTGCGGGTTGTTCGAAGAAGATAACAAACCGTGAGTTTTTGACTTGTAGCCTTTGTGATGGCGTATACGACATTGAATGCGTCAATTACTCATATAAATTATTTAGTTTGATGGACAAAGAAAAGAGAGAAAAATGGCAATGTCCACTATGTAAAAGTAAACAAAAGAGATTAGATAATACCAACACTCCCGTCCAAGGCCATCGTGTGCAATCGAACTTGGTTAATTCGGACGGGGCCACTGAGCGCTCCGATGGAAATAATGTAACTCTGCGGAAACCGTCGACCGTGTGTCAACAGACTATTTTACCGTCTCCGGTAACTTCTCCACTGGTCGACGACTCTTTGCTTTCTGCAATTCGTCGGGAAATTCAACTTTCTGTGGCGGAATCAGTAGAAATGACAGTCAAAAGATACTTTTCGGATGAATTTAAAAATATTAGAAGTGAGTTAGCTGCTCTGCGTGAGTTGCGTAATTCAATGGAATTTTTAAGTGCGGATTACGATCGCATGAAATCCGATTTATTGGCGTCTCAGGAAAGGTTGAAACTGCTGAACAAGGAACACTCCACGATGTCTTGTAAAGTGATCGATCTCACAAATAGATTGAATCTAATTGAGCAACATTCGCGTGATACCAATATTGAGATTAACGGTGTCCCTGAGAACAAAAATGAAAATTTACTTTCCGTAACCCACCAACTGTGCACGGTTGTCTCAGTACCATTGCTTGATACTGACGTTTTAAACGGCACCAGGGTTCGTAAGATGAACGAAGGTAATGACCGACCACGTTCAATAATAGTGAGACTTCAGACAACAAAAAAGCGTGACGAAATATTGGCAGCTGTGTCTAGATTTAATAAAGTCAATCAAAAGGACAAACTTAACACTTCCGTTCTGGGTTATGGCGGCAAAAAATCACCTGTATTTGTGTCTGAGCATCTTTCTCCCTATTATAAATCATTACATGCAAGTACAAGAAAAATAGCACATGAAAAGGCATACAAATATGTCTGGATACGCAATGGACGAATATTTATACGAAAGGACGACAATGCTCCTGCTAAACAAATAAGGGGTCAGGAATCTCTTGCCAACTTGTAATGGTCTTGAATGTCCTCTGGCTCTTGCCCGTAAGTTGACTATAAAATTCAATATTTACTACCAAAATTTCCGTGGGATGAAGACCAAAACGAAAGATATAAAGCTGTCTTCATTATCAAACAGCTTCGATGTTATTGTAGGGACTGAAACATGGCTGGACGATACAATACATGATAATGAACTGTTTGGCGCAAACTACAATGTTTATAGACGCGATCGTAGTTCAACGTACTTAGCTGGTAAGCGTGGAGGCGGTGTTGTTATAGCAGTTACTAAAACTCTAAGTTCCAAAAGAGTGGACCACTTTGAGAGCATTTGCGAGGACTTGTGGGTTTCTGTTAAAACGAGGTTGCATGGAAAAATTGTGGAGTACTTATTTTGCGCAGTGTATTTGGCTCCTCCTGTAACTGCTAATGAATTTAATGTATTTCTCGACAACTGTAATAGTGTAATGCAGTCATTTGGAAATAATACTGTAATCTTGGGAGATTTCAACTTGGGTTTCATTGATTGGCTTAACGATTCAAGTAAAAACAAATTGGTGCCTTTTAATTATTCATGTAATTTAGGCTACCAGTTGATTGATTTTTTGTCTCTTAACGATCTGTTTCAATGTAATGGTATCAAGAACTTTAACAACAGGGTCCTTGATTTGGTTTTAAGTAATTCAAGTGATTTGCTCGTTACAGAATGTCATGGTCCATTAAGTAAACTTGACTCACATCATCCTGCTTTAGAAATTGATATTAATTTATCACTACCACAGTTGTTAAAGAGCAAAATGTTCGCTACGCACAATTTCAAAAAAGCAGATTATCTAAAAGTTAATTCCCGATTGAGTCAAGTTGACTGGGACGTTGAACTGGGTCACATGCTGGATGTCGATGCTGCAGTATCTAAGTTTTATAAGATTATTTATGAAATTATTGATGAAACTATTCCGAAAACAAAAGTTCGCAATATGAAATATCCGGTTTGGTTTACACGTAACTTAATTAAAATTATTAAAGAGAAAGAAAAAATTCGTAAAAAATGTAAAATTTACAAAAATCCTAGGGATTTGTTAGAGTTAGGTATTTGTAATCGTCGTGTTAAGGCTATGATATCAAATTGTTACACTTCTTACATTAAAGATATTGAGCTTTCCATTCAGCGTAATCCCCAAAAATTCTGGTCCTATGTTCGTCACAACCGTCAAGGAACCTCTGACATCCCTGAGGAAATGCATCTGGACGGTCAGACAGCAACGAAAGGAGAGGAAATATGTAATATTTTTGCAGCACACTTTTCTTCTATATTTTCTAAATCGGATAATAATAACCATGTACCTGATGTAGTTGATGGCTGTCCCCAGAATTGTCTCAATAGCGTTGAAGTTACTGAGCATCAGATCAGAAGATTATTAAATTCAGTTGATCCCAGCAAGGGAGCTGGTCCTGACGGTATTCCTCCACTATTTATTAAAAAGACATCCAAGCATTTGGCACTTCCTTTGAAGCTCATATTTGAGAGTTCTCTTGAAAAAGGATGGTTTCCATCTGAATGGAAGCGTTCTAATGTTGTTCCAATTTTTAAAAAAGGTAGCAGGGACGATGTAAGGAACTATCGCCCGATTTCCATTATTAGCTTGTTTGCTAAAATATTTGAAAGTATAGTACATCCAGTTATGACTAGTTTTTTCAAAAATGTTCTTTTGGATGCTCAGCATGGGTTTTGCAAGAATAAATCTACAGTTAGCAATTTAATGGACTATGGGACTGAAATAACTAAATCAGTTGACGCTCAGCTTCAGGTCGACTCCATTTACACTGATTTCTCTGGCGCATTTGACAAGGTTAATCATGAAATTTTGCTATCTAAACTTAAAGCTTCTGGTATTCATGGTGACCTCCTACGATGGTTGCGCTCATATCTAAAGGATCGAATACAGAGTGTAATTGTTCATGGTTTTAAGTCACATGACTTTCCTGCCCTATCTGGGGTGCCTCAAGGGTCGCATCTTGGCCCAATCCTCTTTTTGGTCTTTATAAATGATATTTCTAATTGTATTAAGTTTAGTCACTTTTCTATATTCGCCGACGATTTAAAAATGTACAAGTGCATAAACGATGCAATAGATGTTTCTTTGTTACAGAGAGATCTTGATGCCGTAAGTGAATGGTGTATAACTAATAAGATGGAACTAAACGCTCAAAAGTGTAGTCACATAAAATTCACACGAAGGAAAAATATTGTTGCATCTTGTTATTCTTTATCGGGGCAGGTCTTAAAAGATTCATCTAAAGTTCGCGATCTCGGTGTTGTTCTGGATCAAAAGCTAAACTTTATTGAACACATTGACACCATTGTTACACAGTCTTGGAAAATGTTAGGCTTCGTTAAGCGGATGTGTAAAGATTTTAAAAATATTTACACTCTTACACTTATTTATAACTCCCTTGTTCGCAGTTATTTGGAATATGCCTCAAGTATTTGGAATCCTAGCTACATGGTCCATTCTCAAAGAATAGAGCGAATACAAAAGAGCTTTACTCGTTATCTTGCTTACAGAAGTAGGGATTGTCCACGCGGCGCAGATTACAGTGCTCGACTTTCTCATTTTCAAATGAATACACTAGCTGATCGACGCAAATGTTTGGATCTTATGACATTGCACAAGCTTCTTCATGGGAACTTAGTCTGTTCCAACTTATTAAATCAAATTAATATTGCTGTTCCTTCTCGTATCCCTAGACACCCTATGAATAAAAACTTTGTTGTGCCTTATTGTAGGACTAACCTAGGTAGGGGTGCTCCACTGCATCGGTGCATGCATACTTACAATAATGTTCATACCAGCAGCATCGACATTTTTCATGATTCTGAGCGTGTTTTTAAAAATAAATGTTTGAAATTATTTATTTAAGAAAATTAGTGGTAATTATTATGTAAATATATGTTATTAATATTGTTCTTTTTTGATATTGTTCGTTAGTGTTTGTTTTTATTATTTTTTTTTACTCTTATTGTTGACATACATTCTATAGTGTTGTATATACCTGTAGAGGCATATCTTTTAACTTTTCTTTATGTGTGTAACTAATTACCAATGTAAAATTATATGTTGATGGTGTATCTTTTATCAATAAATAAATAAATAAATAAATAAACACTTCCATTAACTTGTTTATCATAAAGCACTTTCGTTCGTCTACTTTCATTTATCCTCTCAATATGACATCTAAGCATACCTTTCTCAATTCTTGTCACTATATTTTTTCTTTAACACCAGCATCGGTCTATAAAGATAGAGCTGTCTATTTTTATATGACTACAGTACCTCTCACAAAGGCAAATGGACATCATTATCTCATTGGCTCTTGAAATTTTGTTTGTCACGCGAACTATTGTTGCTTTCAGACAGAGTTAACTTGAACAATCTATTTGAGAGATAGTAAAGATCATTGCATAACTAAATGAGGATTACGTATTATAGAGTCGTGAGGCAGTACTTATTTTCATCTTTGTTCAATCAACTTGGAAGTATCTTTTAAGCTTTTGCGTAGCTTTTATCGCGGGCCTTGAGCGTGGAGACCGAATCCAGAAATTCCGTAACGAAAAAAAGCTAACACTCCGACCGGCATAGCGGTGACACTTTTTAGTTTTTCCATCTATCGATAAATAGCAGAACTTTTCATGACTTTTTGAAATATCAAGATTGTTTTTTTAACTGTCTCTGTCTAGCTGTATTAGATTTTTTTTTGTATCAGTTTAACTGTATTAGATCGTCTTGCATTTGTCTGGTGTGTTGGGTATGTGGTTTCTAATTAAATGTTAATAAAGTATACTATAAACTATATATAATATAATTTGCCGTGTGGTACCGGCCTTGATCAGTGCCACCCCCTCTCATCTCATGGGAAGTCATAAGAGTCGACGAAGAGAAACCCTACCGGATATTGGGCAGCAGCGTCATCCTGCGTACTGACTGGAACTGCGATCACAAACCGCCTGCCCAGCGGGGTTGTTATGGGCATTATAGAATGTAATATATTGGAGAGGCTAATTTCAGGATACCATAACTACATAAGGCTAATATGATGACGATACTTATAAAGTAGTGACAACAATAGGTATATTTATATATCATGCCAACATGGAACCTTACAAGGCAACTTTACCTGCAAGTGGTGCACCTGCTGATCAACGGACCGAGTTACCGATAAGTGTCAATTGGCTTACCACCTATTACGTGGGAAAAGCAATAAAATTGGCGATATGTGGTCATATAATATGCCTCTGCCTACCCCTTCGGGAATACATGCGTGTTTGTATGTATGTATGTACAACAATTGTTCCTAAATTGTCGAATTACACAATTTTATTATTTATTACACACACATACGCAGTATCACGCCTGTCTCCCCAAAGAGGTGGGCAGAGGCATTACGCCCAAATTTCGCCATTTATATTATTGGTCCCACGTAATCGATAGCGAGAATATTGCCAGTTACCGCCCGTAATTATTTATACACTGTTGATAACATAACGAAAGCGCATAAAATAACAGCGAAGCAGTCAATACTTTAATATCTATACTATGTAGTGCTAATTATATGTGCTATAAATAGCTTTCTAGATACTTTGACAAAGTAATAAAAATGCCAACTACTTCTTAGGTCGACTAGCGACTGTACAAATATGTAATTCTATCTCAGTTTTATTACCATTTGTAGTTCCAAGTCTTTGAGCGCCAAATAACCGACAAACAAAAGGTTTTCTATTGGCTTTGTATTTGACAGACGTTCAAAGAGTTAAGCAAGTTTAACAGCCTGCTGTGCTAACGGTGTATATTAAAATGAAATGAAAATAAAAAATACTTAAAATCTTACGCTCTTATTTACTACGGGCTCTAGTTGGGAAGACTAGCAGACAACGTTTGCATACTAGATTTTTATAATTATCAATATAATGTTGCAATAAACTGCCCAAGCATATAGAAGACGAAACAAAATTCAACTAGTTCGTAAATATTTAGACTATCGATAAAAAAAATACCGTCCTTTTCTATAACCTGTCGAGATACATGCGAATACAGCGCTTAAATTAGAAGATAAGAGGCAAAAAATTAATGACTAAAACCAATATGTTCTGATCTATAGCTCAATGAAATCTAGTCCCAAACTGAGCATAATTTCTCCCTCGGGTTATTAGACATCTGATAATCATTGGTAGATTAGATTGGTTAAATATCGAGAGAAATATCCATGTTTAGATTAAAGAATATTTTAATAAACGTTATGAACTTTTTACTAAATAAGTATTGAAGTAGGATTGCTTATTTTATTGCGTGGCAACAGGCCTAATCAGCAAAACTAATATTAATGAACTTTGGTATTAAGATAAAAATTAAGTATCAAATCTTAATATTTGTTTTGGGGATCAGTAACACAATAAGTAACACAAGATATTCAGTAAATGAGAACAACGTAGGTAAGTAATTGTTCCTTACTAAGTATATGTACAATCCTAAGACTAAACTACTTGCGCGCGTCTGCCTGTGTATGCCCGTAGTCGTCTTAATGTGCGTATATAATGTAACATTATAATAATTCTGTAATTTACCTTTAAACCCTGGGAATTTTGAAAAAATGAGAAAAAAAATGTTTAGTTTGAATTTTTTGCATTTACACTGCTATAAGACAAAATTATGACTGGAAGAAAAAAGGGCTCTGTGGTTAAAGCAGGTTCCTGTATTATTAGTTATAAGAGAATTATTTTGCAAGAAAATAAAGTGCTCAGTGATTAGTGCAGGGGACTGATTTGGCAAAGATCGTAGGTTCGAATCCTACTCGGACGACCGCGGACGAGTTGATTTAGTAAAAATTTCGTCTCATGGCATGTGCATCACGCGGACAAAGCTGCTAGTCTACTGCTTAAGTACCATACATACATTCATACAATCACGCCTGTTTCCCCGAAGGGGTAAGCAGAGGCTTAGTATATTATACGCCCACATTTCGCCAATTATAATGTTGGTCCCACGTAATACGTGGCGAGCCTAATACCGCTTGCCGAGAACTTTTGTGTTCGCCAGAGCCTCGTCCGTTGATCGTCGGGTGCACTCCCTAGTTGTGCACCCGGCACTTTATAAACACAATATTAAGTATAGCAATATGTTTTTCAACTATTGGCTGTTCCTAAAATAACGAACCCACATACATTAGTTACTAAAGAATATTATTCTTTTCTTATTATTTTGGGGTATGATATGTTTGTATAAAAAAATGTTTTACCTGTATTTTAAAAGGTACAATACCGGGATGCTTTGCGCTATTTTGGGGGCGATTGGCTGATTGATTGATTGAAGTTAAAAATATATTTGATTGCTGTGTAGATAACATAATTTTTTGGAAAACTTTTATGTACATTATAGTTTGCATGAACCTATAAATGCTAACTTTATCTAAAAATAAATATTATTGTACTTTCAATGTGTCTATGTAATTTTTAGATAACCGACAATAAAATCAAGATGCTTGTTGCTGAGTAGGGAACCAGCGTCGATATAGTTGGTTCAGTAGTAAAGTTTACAGATAATTTTTTAACCCTCAAAAATAAGTGGATACTGTAAAATTTATCGCGGGTTAAGCAAGCTAGTTTTCCATATTTTATCGTTTATTTTCATTTACAGTAATTCCAACACTTAGCATCGCCGGTTAATAGGTAAAATATAATCTAACAATGTCGTAATGTATAGCTACATAACGTAATTAACGGACAAAATATAAAATTAAAATTAAAAATTCATTTATTCAAGTTTGGCTCAATAGAGCTCTTATGAATGTCATACTTATAAACTAACGCGCCCATTCACTGCGGGCGGGAGCTTGATCGTAAAAGAACGGGCAAGAAAATCGTCAAGGTTGGTTTTTTCTCCCGCCAGTCACAATTAAAATACATAATATTAAAACAATTGTGTTCTGCAGTCACAAGATTTGAAAAAAAAGGGAGACAGAACTAATAAAATTATAAAATTATAAAATTATATCGAGTTCTTTATACCCACAAGATTTCCTGAACGCCAGAAAGCGCCAACTAGAATTTCCTTTCCCTATAAAACCCGGTCCAGTATCGTAAGACTCATAAGCGAACAGCTCACCTTGTGACGTAGTT
Source organism: Musotima nitidalis (assembly GCA_949126915.1). Classification (NCBI taxonomy): domain Eukaryota; kingdom Metazoa; phylum Arthropoda; class Insecta; order Lepidoptera; family Crambidae; genus Musotima; species Musotima nitidalis. Next base: position 8,310,183 of record OX421414.1, read on the forward strand.
TGTAGCGACTTGGGGAAACACCATCGTCTCGCATCAACTAACATCAATTACGCATTGCGAGTATTGCTACTTAAATCCTGTCAGTGTAGTCACATTCTCATTGCACTTATCGTCCCTATTACATTTTCCTTATACTTATAGGCCCTCAACTTTATAAGGAAAACTTTATCCAAAAAAATTATATGAAAAGAAACTTTAGCAATGTATTTCTTATTTTGGAATTTATTTATTATCATTATCTCAGAACACGTCCTAAAGGCAGGCATGACATCCTGTTTGGCAAAATCACAAAGCTTTCTGTCTCCCTGGGTTAACATAGAGAACTCTGCGCGATGCATATCGGATTCCATCAAAACCAGATAGCAAAAATTCAGTTAATATAGCCAAATGTTCCTCAACTCTTTACAAGAAGAGATTTACGATTGCAGCAAGTATCCCTAAATAAACTCTCTCAAATTCCATCAGAGCAATTAAATTCATCGAATATGGGTTTCGAAGGACCAAAGGCAGAAAATTATCTGTCTGAACACCTTACCCCACTTGCATCACGACTAAACTTCCTTGCGCGAGAGTTTTGCAAAACTATGGCTTACGCATACTGCTAGACCGCAAACGGGCACGTATATCTATGCAAAAAGCAAGTTGATCCATACATTTCATTAAAAAAGAAGCGAGGTCCAATTACATCAACAAAAACAAGTGACTATCTAATTGTGTAACTGTAATCGCTTGTTTTATTGGCATTTGTACTAAACGGTAACTTTTTCTCATTTAAGTGGTCGATTTTTTTTCGGAATTTTCAATATGTTCAAATCAAAAACATTACAATATAATCCGTCCTGAATGTAACGATCATTGTGAGAAGTGGTTCACGAAATAAAATTATTTGAAAAAGCACCGAATTGAAAGCTCGTGTCACCGAATGGCAAACACGAGTCACCAAATTAATAAACGAATGTGATTATTATTGGGGGGGGGGGTCTGAACTGAATGTTATACCGACGGCCTCGTAAATTTGTGATAGGCCTATCATGTAATGTAAGTTCATAATTTACTTTAATTCTCAGGTGCGTACAAACGTCAAAGTCAAGCTTGACCAGTGACTGACTATCAGTTACTTAACACATAGGCGCTGACTTTCTCGACAAATTATGAAATAAAGTACTAAAAGTAATGAAATTCAAAAAATAAAATTGTTTTAATTGTGAAATATTAATTGTATTATTACTTAACTAGTTTATTATAAAAGTGTCTTAAGACCTTTTTTCGAGCCAGATGTTGTAAGGTCACCCAGTCACGAGGAAACGGGCAATAAACTTGCAGCAATAGCATTGAAAAGTTACATGAACACATTTAATACTTACCTACTGCCTTTGTCAGGGCCAGGGCCGCTTTCCTTAACTGATTGCCCAAATATTTAAAAATATTTAACCTTCTCATATATTTTTTTGATAATTATTATTATTTTGATAATAATGGCATATCCGTAAACAAGCAAACAGACAATATCTACCTACTTAATTATGATATCGCGTATTACTTGATTCCAACTGTCTAAGCCTAATCGCCTCGTCCACGAATTTCACTAAGATTTAAATCACATGGGTAGAGGGATTTTCGTAATTTCATCGTTATTTCGGACTCTGTAATTTCACCGAAAATTACATTATATTTTTCAATGTGCAAACACAAATTAAAAAAGAAGGATTTGCCATATTAAGTGATAATTTGTAAATGACCTTTTACAGTAAATATTTGTTAATAGTATTTTTGTTTTAAACATTAGCGAACCGACGTACTAATAGACACAGATAACATATTTTAGTCAATAGGTACATACATATTTTGCTGTCAGTAGGTACTCGTACTAAAATAGATACTGCATTTTCTTTGACTTGATTACTTCATTGTTTGCATTTTCTACAAAGCAATACATTATCCCCTATTTTATCCACTAATTGTCAATAATTATGCACAATTTGTCAATAGTGTTTTTGTCAAACATTAGCGAACCAACTTACTAATAGACACAGATAACATATTTTAATTAATAAAAATAAATTTTGCTTGCAGTACTCGTTACTAAAATAAAGATTGCATTTTATTTGACTTGATTGCTTTATTGTTTGCATTTTCCACAAAACAAAAAATTATCCCCTACTGTAGTGCCTGACTAGTGCATAAGTATATTGATTAAGATCACTTTGTAAACACAAAGACGAATGCAGTTATCACATTATGAAGAAAAGGTCACACATAAGATATTTAACGACTGTCTGAAAAAAGCCTCGAGCTTTTATTCATATCAGCAATTAGGAATTACTATTTATACTCATAACGGCTTAGGAGGTTTGTTGCCTCGTTCGATTTTGGCCTCAAAGGGTCACTCATACAGAATTATAGTAGTCCTACATATGTTTTGTGATGGAGGACAAAAATAGATTGTTTATTAAAAGGGCTGGGTAGGCTGCATGAAAAAGTTTTTATGTTTACAGTTTAATGACATATCTATAAAATAAAAAAACTTTACAACGTACTTGTGTGACCGATGACATGGACGTATATAGGGACTTCTTGGCGGGAAAGTGAAGCGTCATGTCTGCAGTTTTGTTTTATTTTCTAAAATATGTGATATTTCTAACATTAATGTGTAATAACGGTGGATTATTAACCGTTAAGTGTTTGTGAACACACATGAGTGTTGGTAAATCAAACAAAACAGTGCAACATCACTTTTCAAATTTTCTCTCAAGTAGTCCATGTGAGATCTCAGTATAGTCCCACATCTTTACTGAGGACTCAAGGGGCTTAGGGGAGGGTAGCTCATTTACCATTTATCATCTTTATCACCACTTATTCTTATTTACTATGAGTTATATATTATTAATATACCACTTACTTGACACTGGCTAAATGTGCTAGACGCACGAAGCCATTATTTAAAATAAAGAAAGAAAACCGAGCTGCAAGTTTCCTGGTCAAACTTAGTTGCGCCTAAGATTAAAAATTATCTTGGTTGCTTCATGCACGTCCTCCGACATGCCCGAAGAAGAATTTTCAGTTCCGGTAAGTACCTACTGCTTTACTTAGCAGTTCTCGAATGCAAATTCGAGAATATGATTTACCTTTTACCGTTTCTTTTGTTAGAAGTCTGTCTAATTTATACTTTTTTTATGTGCAATAAAGATTAAATCAATACATAATTAAATTTATCCAATACTATAAAAAAAATTAAACAGCTGACAGCCTCTCTGAGTCCACTGCTGAACTTAATCTTTTCCAAAGCGCACTACTCTATTTTCGGTAATGTGCGTCCATTTTTACCTGCATCTACAAAGAGAAGGCCGCCATAAATTTGGCTAGCAAGCGTCCACAACCCAATTTTTCCCATTAGCGGTCTCCACTCCAAAACATATTTGGCGGTGGCTGTGAAATATGCACTTCTTAGTGCGGGAAGCCCATGCCACTTCAACTTAATAGTTTGCTGATTAATGTCAAGAACGTTGGTTCTCTGACTGATTATTTTGTAATTAACTCTTTTATTCAGAGAAACACATAGGAAAACTGCGTTTGCCGCAAAAAAAGAGTGCCTTATTTTTGGAACGCATACGCGGTGGACGTATCCCTTGATCGCATGCGTCTGACGCTGCGATTCCCGCATAAAACAACCGCGCGCTTAAGCTGTTTTTGTGATAAAAACGCTGTATACAACCTACACTGAATCCTCGGTCCGGTACGACAACAGTCGTTAAATTTGACCTTAGCCTTATTCAGGTTAATACCAAGTTCAAGCATTTTTTGTAAATTTTTACTGAATCACGAAGTTGTAATCTACAAAAGAGAGTCGACCTGATTATTTTGAGGCTACTCAAGCCACACTTTTGACACATGGTGAAAAATGCCTTCAGTTAAGCAGTGATTGAGCAAACACTTTGATTCCTTAATTCAACTCTATTGAGTATTCCTCTTCCTCAAAAGGAGCGAGTTTGCGTAACGGAGTTCGTTTCTAGTTTTGTTTTTGATTTGCTTCAGAACAGCCCCTTAAGACTCCCGAGTGAAGCTAAAAAGTTTTTGATGACTGTGATGACAGAAAAACTATATTTTTAATGATTTTTCATTATAAAGCCGGTGTGTGCCTACATAAATATTTTTTTCATTTCTTAGATTTGGACTTACTCGTTCAAAGTATTTGCCAGTGTCAAGTATTGTTTACTTATAAGTCAAGTTATTTGCACAAATGCAGCGTTTTGTCATTTTGTCACAGTCATGCTGAACCAAGTTAAATTTATATTTCATGCCACTGTAAATTAGTGAAGACTTTACTAGAGGTTTGGAATTTGGGAATCACACAATACGCTTAACGTACGTTGCGGAAGAAATCCATTAGTTTTGCACATAAACAATCGAATTTACACTGTAAAACACATGCTATGTGGAACATATATCTAATAACGGAATTCGTAAAATATTTCATTCGTTTATGCACCTACATATAAACATATTCTAATTACATATACAAATATATTTTTTTACGTCAGCAGATTCACCAAATCCTTAGCTATACCTAAACGAGTGACTCTCATAATTTCAGTTAAGTTCACCAATTGCAGTTTCGTATGCAGATCATCTTATGTGACTCAATTTGGTAAAGCATAAATAATATAATAATAGCTTGATTTTATCTAAACTTTCAATTACAAATGTGTTTGGAGCATCCTTTTAAGTACCATGCCTGCGGTAGGATACTGTGCTCCTCCATAGTAATAAATAAAGAAATATTTTGTAACAATTACACCAATTATTTAGTTTCAAGATAAGTATTATTAAGAACTTGTGGTATGGATACTAAATAACAGATAAACATACATAAATTATGTATCATTAAGTATGTATTTTGTAAATATATGCCTAATGTACATAGGGAAACACCCAGACCAGAACAAATATTCATATTCATGCACACAAATATTTATCCTGTGTGGAAATCGAACCCACGACCTTGGTCAGTCAGTTTCTTATATTTTACAGTATGTATGTGTTACGTAAGGTAGAACAATAATAAGTGTGACAATTAAAGTGTGTCTGATAGATGTCGCTTTCTTTTCTCTTCAACGCTGTAACAGTCTATTCGGTATGAGAAAGCCAACTAAAGGCGCTTTTTCCACATAGTAAGTTTCTATCTCATATTAATATATGTGACACTAAAGTTTGATTACTTCATAAATCATTCACAGCTTTGAGCTGATAACATTCATTTATGAAAATGACTAGGCAGTATAATAATAACACGCACTTGGCCTTCTAAGCTGTCAAAATAATTGTCAATGTCAAAAGTATAGTAATTTCGATTTCGGTCCACATATTTTGGATTAGGATACAAGTTGTTGTCGTATTAATTGTCATAAGTATTTAAATATTTAACTTCTTAAAAGCACTAAATGTTAAGTCCTACGTGATCATCATAATAAACAAAGTACAGATAGACATTTGAGAGTATCGATTTCTTTGATGTGTGTGCTGTAATTTTTCAGTGTAATAAAATATCGTCGACATCATGAATTTGATAAAATTTTCTTGTTTGTTCTTACAAACGATAGTGCTATGCCTGGCTTCAGGCACAGATATTGCGTTAGACGCAAAAGCTACATTGTTACATCGTATCGACAGCCTAAACCTACTTATTTACACCTGTCTTCTTACCCTAACTGTTTTGACTATTTGGGTATTCAAACATCGTCGCGTCAGCTGGCTCCATGAAACTGGTCTCGCGGTTATATACGGTAAGTAAAAAACGTTTACATTATTATTGAAACATGTGACCTGCTAATTATGGAGACCTTGAATATCCTGCTGTGTAATGACAAAGAAATGTTATTCAGTCTGAAAATGTTTTACTCTGTAAAACTATTGAATAGTTTTATTTCTCATTATGAGATTGAGAGATATGCCCATCAATATCTGTTATTTTTGTATTTTTTTATTGTTTAATTCTTGTAGGTTTGATTGTTGGAGCCATAATACGATACTCAGGAACAACTAATCATATCACTCACATTGATGTGCACCCAGCTCCTGCTACCAAATATAATCTGTCAGTTCCCCCTGATGTTTTAAGACTCCACTTCCCTGATAAAATACAGATATCTACTAGTGGTAAGTAAAATCCAGCCATTCAAAGTATTATTTTAATTATAAATTGCCGTCAAGACATTTGCACAGAATTTCCGCTATGTAAATTAGGAGACTTGACAGTTAAGTAAGTTTTGGATTTATTATTGATAAATTTTCTACATATCCAGTACATAAGTGGCTGCATAGGGATCCTACCAACATCTCAGAAACCAAATCAACCTTACCTGCAAGTGGTGCACCTGCCACCCAATGGCTAACATAACAGTTACCATTGAGCAGAATATTGTAATGTACATAATTGATTTTATTCCATTTGGGATACAACGATTTACATAGGAGGTATCAATATGTATATATAGTTTTCTACAAATGTTACTATATAGAATCTTAGAAGAAACCTGTCTAAAATAATGAATAATCTTTTTCTACTTATATTATATATTATATTTCTTTGCTGCAAACCTATGAAGTATAATATATTATTTATATTTTTCAGATGTACCAATTCCAAATAAAACATATGCATACAGCTTCAGGGGTGAAATAGTCAAACTAGAGCAAAATGAGATAGATTTAAAAGCAACCTTTGATCCTGAAATATTTTTTAACATCATTTTACCTCCTATAATCTTCCATGCTGGATATTGCCTTAAAAGGGTAAGTATTTACTAAACAATGGTATGTATAATTGTTAGCTTGTCGATAAGCTGTCAAGAAAGCACTCTACATTTTATAATAAGCTATGTTTTTGTTAGTTTTGCGACTTTAAAAAAAAAACATGGATCTATCACTGAACAACAAAAAATACAAATAGTGCAGATCACTTTAATCTGATGTTAAAACTAATTCTAATAATATTGAATATGTAAACAACACATTAAGGTTGTATATCAGTTATATTATTTAGAAAAAAAGATTCAGTAACTATTTACAGCTATGCACTTAGCATTCTGTGACATAAATGTAAGATGGTGAATTATGGTGGTAGAATCAGAAGCTAAAAGTATAGAGGCATTCAGTCCTAAATTAAAAATAAACTAATAAAAAGAAAATTTCTAAGTTAATTACATATCTTAATTAAATTTTAGAATTTATCTGTATTACTAAAAGGATAATCTAATTTCCCTGTTGGCACATTATATTTGTCAGAGCATGAGCATGAAATACATTATGTTGCAACAAATAGGGTTATGTTTTTTAATATTTTAGTTTATTTCTGATAATATTTATATTTTAGTTTATAATATTTAAATTAATGTTATTGTTAAAAAAAAAATATTAAAAGTAATGTTATATATTTTGATTGTGTGAATATGTATTAAACTGTAATTAAGACTGTTATTTGTTTGAATGCTGTGTTTATTTTTAAGAGATATACTTATAAAAAAGAGAGAACTTCTTTGGTGGAAATGTGTAATGTTTTAAAATTATAATATATGTTTAAATGTTTTAAATTGTAATATATTAGGTCGGGGAAAAAGTCTTTTCGCATAACGTAGGTATAAACTTATTATAAAATTTTTTTGACTGTACTATTTGTGTCTGGCTGGTTTTGGTAACATTAAAAAGGTTCCATTATAAAGAAAAGAAAAAAATAAAAAAAAGTTGTTTCCCGCTATTTTTCATTTGTTTTTCTCTCCGTAAAAATGAGTGAATCTAATGAAGAAATTCGATACATTTTAAAATTTTATTATAAAAAAGGCAAAAATGCAACTCAAGCAGTGAAAAAAATTTGTGATGTTTATGGACCTGATGCAGTGTCAGTAAGAGTAGCACAAATTTGGTTCAAACGTTTTCAGTCTGGAAATTTTGATGTTAAAGATGCACCTCGCTCTGGTCGCCCTGTTTCAAATAAAATGGACGCCATTTTTGAAAGAGTGGAGCAAGATCGGCATATTAGTAGTTACGATGTAGCTGAAGAACTGGGAATTGACCACAAAACAGTTTTGACCCATTTGAAGAAAGCTGGTTATACAAAAAAGCTCGATATTTGGGTGCCACACGAGCTCACTCAAAGAAACTTAATGAACCGTGTACTCATTTGCGATTTATTATTGAGACGTAATGAAACCGAGCCGTTTTTGAAGAGATTGATAACTGGCGATGAAAAGTGGATCACGTACGACAAGAACGTGCGAAAAAGGTCGTGGTCGAAAGTTGGCCAGGCTTCACAGACTGTGGCCAAACCTGGCCTAACACGAAATAAGGTGATGCTGTGTGTATGGTGGGATTGGAAGGGCTTTTACCGCCCGGCAAAACCATCGATTCTGATCTTTACTGCCAGCAACTGATGAGATTAAAGGAAGCAGTCGAGAGAAAACGGCCGGAATTGATCAACAGGAAGGGTGTGGTCTTTCATCACGATAACGCTAGACCACACACATCTTTAGCCACTCAGCAAAAATTAAGAGAGTTCGACTGGGAGGTCCTAGTGCATCCACCATATAGCCCTGACCTTGCGCCTTCAGATTTTCACCTGTTTCGGTCTCTGCAGAATTCTTTAGGTTCTGTAAGGTTGACCTCAAGAGAGGACTGCCAAAACTATTTGTCCCGTTTTTTTGATCAGAAGTCCCAAAGTTTCTACAGTAACGGGATAATGTCTCCGCCCACAAAATGGCAGAAAGTTATTCAACAAAACGGTACATATATATTGTAAATAAATGTAAATAAACTTTGAAAAAAATGTCTTGACTTTTCATACAAAAATACAAAAAGACTTTTTCCCCAACCTATTATGTTTAAATGTTTTAAAATTGTAATATATGTGTATTGTTAATGTGACAATTATAAATAAATAAATAAATACATACATAAAGTACAGGTTTCTACCAGCAGCTTTAAATACAATTCTATTAATACTAATATTATTTCTTACAAAATGTATGATTATAGTAAATACCAAATTTCATCCATATCAATAGTGTGCTAAGCGCAAAATAATTATTTATTAAGAATTATTAATGAAATCTGCATAAATTACTATAGAATATTTAGAACATTTACCAATAAAGTGATATCATTTGCAACCAAAACCAATCATATTATTACATCGTTAGTATTTTTTTTCCTGTTTGGTATAATGATGGAATAAAATTATACTCAAGTGTTTTGAAACTTTGGGGTTTTAACAATGTGGTTTTAACAATGAAGTACTTATATGTGGAACTGGTTCAAGACATTTGCATAATGACTATTTAAGTTGTGTGTACTTTTCACAGCTGGCGAGCATCAATTTACAATTGTTGTGCCATTTTTTGGTATCAATAAGTAAGTAAATGTATATTTTTTTACAGAAATACTTTTTCCGGAATTTGGGTGCTATATTAACATTTGCAATGGTCGGCACTGCTCTCTCAGCCTTAGTAATTGGTGCTTTAATGTATGGCTGTGTCCAGCTAATGCCAGCCTCTCTTGCTACAAGTTTCACTTTTCTGGACACCCTGTACTTTGGCGCATTGATCTCACCCACCGATCCCTTGACTGTGCTAGCTATATTCTCACAATTAAAAGTAAGTTGTAGCTTTCTTTATTTGTGAAATAAATTATTTGTCATTACTAATGATGACGTATTTCCATTCTTTTTAAACCAATGAATATTAAATTTAGGAATGGGGCTAAAAATGCTGCCGCAATTTAGTCAATATTTTTTTAATTTACTACACACACTAAAATTGATATAAAAATACATTTAACACAACTTAACATTATAACAAAGGATGTTCTAAAAAAGATTTCATAAATTTAAGTGGCTACTTCCTATAGTCGTCCGAGCTAAAGAAAAATTCATAACCACCACTCGTGCGGCGACTAGTTGGGCCCGTTTAATAGCTAAGGTCTTAATTGCATAAACTTTAACCGTATTAAATCTCCGCATTGCTTTACAGGTGGATGTAAATTTATATGCTATGATATTCGGGGAGAGCGTTCTAAATGACGCTGTTGCTTTGGTACTTAGCGGGTAATTATATTGTTATTATTGATAGCAATTCGATTATATAACGCTTATTTACTTATGCCATCTAAATATGCAAATGAAAGGAAAAATTTACTAACTGACAGATCTATTAGCTTACAGCAGTAACTACTGAATTATGAGATATCAAATCAAAACAAAAATTATTTGTTGCTTTCATGTGGTTCATAGATGTTAAATGTAGAGACAGAAAAATAAACCCCTTAAGATTAATATTTAGCCATAAAAAATGTGCAGTCCTAATGGTTTATTATTCTTTCTAGCAAATCATTAAAAAAAATATAGGTAAATAAGCATAAAAATAATTTAATCAATTGATAAATGATGATGTTGGCGTATTTCGGGAATGGAGTATTTTATAAAACTTTGTATTTATATTTCAGAGCCATACAAAAATATGAGAAGAGATATTCAAATGATGGAGGCTTTGAAATCACAGCTTTTCTGGGCGCCATCGGGGACTTTATTGGCATATTCAGCCTTTCGTTGCTTGTTGGTGCTTTCATTGGATGTTTGACAGCATTTATATCCTTTTCAATATATGGCAGTTAAGGGTTTTCTTTTAGCCCTTATAGGCGTAAAAATTTTTGCTTAGCTATAAGTTACATCAATAAAAACGTATCCTTGTTAGCAAAAGTCATATCACAAGTTTTTTTTTAAATTAAAATAAGATACATACTATTGCTACGTCTACAATAACCGATTTCGTTTGGTACCAAAGACATTGTCGAAACTTTAGCAATCAGCTTAATTTATTAGGTTCAGAGTAGTATAAAAGAAAAACAATTACTGAAATTAACCAACATTAAATGGTGGACAAGTGATTGGAAGTGTTCCATGACCAAATTCAAAAAAAATTAGAGTAAGGGCAGTGCAAAAGTACCCTAAACCGACGGGCGTGTATGAGGAGGTTAAAGTGTGTGCCAAGATCGTAGCAAGTGGAAGGATGTGATCTCTGCCTACCCCTACGGGAAAGAGGCGTGACATTATGTATGTAAATGGTCTTTCATTGGTTTTAGAGGAGGCCTAGTAGGGTTACAATGGTAGTAGGTAGGGTGGTAGGACTAGTGGAATGATATGGTGCCTTTTTGCATGCAAATAAAGGCTTTCAATAAAGTCTGGCATCAGTTCCAGTACTGTATAATGGAATGGATGTGAAGAGCCAGTTCTAAAGTTAACATTTTATCCATATAGTAGTATTGAACTTTCTTAACTCTCTCGTGCACATGACTAAATTCACACATGTACGAGAATGGCCGCTGCTCGAGTCTGCTCTCTTCGTTTTGATGTCTTATGCCGCTTTTCTCATCGCCGAAGTCTGCGAACTTACTGGTATGTAAAACATTTTGATTAATTCAAATATATCTATATATAATAACGATGATAAAAATGTGCTAATTTTATAACAATTTTAATAGGTATTAACAATCGCTCCGACTACAATTAGGGTTGGCTAGAAGTGTTTTTTAAGTCCACACATGTACTTGCTATTATTAGCATGTAATATTTTTATATGTAAAGTCAGAGTTATGGACTATCTGTCAAGTAAACTTTAACGGGAACTTATTTTAGAACTTTATTTTTATTTTTTGATTGTGGAACAGGCCCTAAGCAACATTCAATGTACCTTTTAATTAATATGTAAAGAATTAATAATGACTGACTGTATTGTAAAGAATATGATCTAATCTTCATCCTTTCCTTTCAGGTGTAGTGGCAGTATTGTTCTGCGGCATATGTCAAGCTCACTACACATACAACAACTTGTCTTCCGACTCCCGGAACCGCACGAAGCAGCTGTTCGAGCTGCTCAACTTCCTCGCTGAGAACTTCATCTTCACGTATATCGGAGTCTCCATGTTCACCTTCCCCAAACATCACTTCGACCCGTGGTTTATTATCGCTGGATTTGTATCCTTTTTCAAAGACTATCTAGAACTAATCATCTAAAATCATACGCGATTATAAAAAGCTAATAATTTTTATCATTCAGTATGGTGTTAGTTTGTTGATTTATAAATACCATAATGAAACGTTGCGAGCCTGTTGTCGCTTACCTTTTTGTGATTTTCATAGCCTATTCCGTTGAGCGGAAGGTCATGCATCACTTTGGCTTGGACGCCTAAGATCTTGGTAGAATCCAACATAATTATGATGTTGATTAATGAACCCACAATAATTATTATTCGACAGCTCGTAATACTATTTTCCTTATTGATATTTAAATGCTTAGTAAAAAATCTATTTTTTTTTTTTTTAATTTTGCTACCTAAAAATATTATAAGAAGCTTTACAATGTTCTGTCTCCAGTGCCATATACTTATTATATAAATAGGTTATTTGTTCAATTCTTATTCGTTTTATATGATGATCCCTAACTTAAGCACAGATAACTTCGACTCTTGGACGCGCTGTAAACATCTACCCTCTTTCGTTTCTTCTAAATTTGGGTCGGAAACCGCCCATACCAATGAACTTCCAGCACATGTTATTCTTTTCTGGTGAGTATTGTTCCATGTATTTTATAAATAGTTTTTCATACCATAAACTGCAAGAGCATAGTCTATTTCTTGTGAAAGATATATTTAACTTTTTAATCATCATATCCTAGCATGATCCCGGTTGCCCTAGACTTAAGCTTAGGGCCCAGGGTCTGCTCATTGGTACAACCACATTTGACAAAATTTAAGTTAATATGTGGAGCGACTGCCGTCTGACCTCCGCAACCCAGAGGAAAACATCATTCTATGGTTAAACCAGCTGTCAGTCTGTTGAAAGGCACTGACTTCTTAATAACGACTGCCATAGATGTTCATGACAGCCGAGACCAACGGGAATGCTTTCCGAGACACGGAGCAAGCGATAATTACGCACATAACTTCGAAAAGTCATAGGTGCGCCACCAGGGTTTGAACCCGAGACCCTCTGAATTTAAAGGGAAGGGGTCTCGTCACTGGGCTATCACCGCTTTTCATATATATTTTACTTTTTGATACTTACATTAAAATATTAAACTTGCATCTGTTATATCGCTCGGTCCTGTTATTAAAGGATCGCTATAGTTCAAATTAATAATTGCTATAAATAAAAATTAGGTTGTAAGAAAATAATTTACATATTGCAAAAGTGTCGAACTGGTTTTGCAATTTAAAAAAAAACATTATCTTTGAGGTGGTAAAACCAGTTAGAGGTTATACAAGGTGGTATAATATATTAGCTTATAAAAAAACTTGGGTATTTATATTTAAGGGTATACAAATAAAGTTTTTATAATAGAGTACCAGCAGGTATGCTCAGGACTGTATGATCCACTTCTAATATTAATATTTTGATAATATCTCTCTAATCCGAATAAATTATGTACGACATAATCTCACAATTTTAGCGTAATTACATATCTATTATCTACATACATGGCCTTATCTCTATCATAAATTATAAGGAAAGCAAATGTATCTTCACAGAGTGACTAAATATTCATAATTTAAAAAAAGAATTCACGTATGTTAAATAACGCTAATCTTCGTATTATAATAAAGATACATCTTATCTTGAATACTTTTTATTAGTAGTTCTGGGAGGTGACCTTGGTTTAATGCCAATATAATTTTGATATTAAAGCAACATTAACTTTCGTTATAGAAAAAGATTAACACCCTATTCTTTTATATCTGTATCTAATAAGCATAGTTTTTTTTTTTATTTAGATCCTCTACAACTTCTAAATTGTGTAACGACATTTAAGCCTATAATTATTAATTAGAGGTTTTATTTTGTAAATATAACTATACCTAGGCTTTCCTTATAAAAACACTTTTAATTATACAGGTCTCCGCGGTGCGATGTCATTCGCCCTCGCGATACGCAACACGGTGTCGGAGGCTCGTCAAGCAATGTTGACGACGACATCGCTCATCGTCATCGCAACCGTGGTGCTCCAAGGTGGCGCCGCTTCTCATGCGCTGGCCTACCTTCGTATACCTACAGGGTAAGACTGACGCGCGGAACTAATATCCTTTTTCAATCCAAAATTGGCTATCTGCGATCGAAAATTCAATTCTTTTTGCAAGGAAAGCGTTTTAATAACCAATTCTTAGGTTGAAACTTTTAAAACCAAGACAGGTGTTCATGTAAGATTGGTCTGAATATCGGTAATTTATTTCGGACTTTATACAATACTACTTGAATATAATATGAGTTTAAATAGTTATCATTTCAAAGATGAAATAAAAGCAAAGTCTTTAATCATAAAGTAGACTTAAATGAACATTAAGCCAATCAAACATTAATAGATAAGCCGAAAAGAGCTTGGGTGATGCCCATCTGATAACCAGATTAAACATAATTTATATGAAATCTTACTATTATTATGTAGATATGTACATTCCAACTATCTTGCTTATCAAAAAAAGTTGAAATTGGTACGTTTTTTTAAAAAGTAATTAATTGTAACTCAATTTATGCTAGATTTCATAATTGTTTATAAACGCAATGACTTTTTTCGTTTGATCAAATGGCTTTTAATGTAAAGCAAATTATTTTAGAAATTGAGTTTTTGAATATATGAGTATAGTATATTTACGTCTTCACTAATACTATTTTTTTCTGAGACAAAATTAGGTTAGAACTTTATTTTATTCATTTTTCAGAGAAGGCCAGAACGATGAAAGCGACGCTCTACCATACCGTGACGTCAGAAGTGTAAGTGTTTTATATCTACCATTCTATATTTAATCTCCTTTTCAAATAATCTAATTAAAATAATTAATAAACTCACCTGCACTATGCAAGCAATCAAAGTATTTAGGTATCGCTAATATAACATTTATAGTTAGCTAAGTTATTTTCACACTTATCACTGACATATAACATACATAACACTTAATCACGGGTTCGCTAAATAAGCTTATGCTGTCCCGTTTTCTGCTTTTAAATAGTTGCTTTCTTTCTGGGCAATATTTTAATGAGTGACAATATTCTTTTATGACTCATAATCGCTGGTAGTTGATATTATCATGTTAATAAAATTCAAACTACTGGTATGAGAAAGTCCCAATATATGGTATAAAACGCGTTATAGTAACTTAAACTGAAAAGAAAAGCATCCTTTTTTTAAGGATTTATATCGCAATAAAATACTTTTTTTAAGTTTAAATCACATGGCATGTAAAGGGATGACGTAAATAATATTGTTACACATAGAAATATTGTCTTGTATATTTTAAATCTACACTTCAATGAAACACGTACCTAATGAACACACTGACCTAACCCAAGAAATATTTGGCATATGGTTCCCATTCTAATGGTATGTACCATCTTCTTTCTATTTTTTTAGTAAGACCGTCAGCAAAACTTAATTGGTTGCAATCACTATTTTAAAGCATTTTGGGGCAGCTAGAGGCAGTTCACTCACACAAACTACTAAGATTGTCCATTCATTAAAATATGTCGGGCAGTCGGGCCCCCTTTTGGCGAAACTCCGGACAGATTGATTTATCGAGGTATCGAATACTCACGATGTAATCCCTTTTCACCCGGCATTGCGTTCTCTTTAGTTGTAATTTGATTGTTTAAAATAGTACTTTTTTGCTAGTCACCTCTTTCATTCCTGACCAAGGTCAATTAACAAAATAAAATAAAAGACAGACACCATGTACAAAACATAATGTAAAACAGTAAATACCAGTTTATATGAATATGAAAAGGTATGTGATGCCTCCACGCTGAAACTGAAAAATTCTGGAAATTCTCTTGTACGCTGGTGGTTGAATGAGTCGTAAAATGGCGTCTGCTGATCGCACACACATACGAAACTCACATTTGCTATTATAAAACTACAGGCGTACACTTTAATACAAAAGAAATAACTGTTTAGTGTATAATAAATGCAGGATTTACACTTCATTTTGTACGAATAGGCAACACGTTACTTAATTTTACGAGACTTATTATCTACTTGTATCATATATGCTAGGGCATACAACTCTAAAGTATTGTTTTAAAGTTTTATAAGGTCCTTGACGCGTTAGCTGACTTCAATTTAAGGTGCGAGGAAAAGCATTTTTGTATGTTCTCAAATTTAAGCAAAACAGTACAATTATGTAATGTTTGCCTTCGTGATATTGAACCTAGAAATAATATCATATCAATCGCAAGACATTGTGAAATAAGTTATTTAAAAAAAAAATGTCTTTCACTTATTACTCGTAAAATCTGACCGGTTAAGCTAATTATTAATATTTTTTACGATCTCAGTATTTGCAGTAAGTTTATATAAAAAAAACACACTTTTAATATATTAGGTCGGGGAAAAAGTCTTTTCGCATAACGTAGGTATAAACTTATTATAACATTTTTTTGACTGTACTATTTGTGTCTGGCTGGTTTTGGTAACATTAAAAAGGTTCCATTATAAAAAAAAGAAAAAAATAAAAAAAAGTTGTTTCCCGCTATTTTTCATTTGTTTTTCTCTCCGTAAAAATGAGTGAATCTAATGAAGAAATTCGATACATTTTGAAATTTTATTATGAAAAAGGCAAAAATGCAACTCAAGCAGTGAAAAAAATTTGTGATGTTTATGGACCTGATGCAGTGTCAGTAAGAGTAGCACAAATTTGGTTCAAACGTTTTCAGTCCGGAAATTTTGATGTTAAAGATGCACCTCGCTCTGGTCGCCCTGTTACGAATAAAATGGACGCCATTTTTGAAAGAGTGGAGCAAGATCGGCATATTAGTAGTTACGATGTAGCTGAAGAACTGGGAATTGACCACAAAACAGTTTTGACCCATTTGAAGAAAGCTGGTTATATAAAAAAGCTCGATATTTGGGTGCCACACGAGCTCACTCAAAGAAACTTAATGAACCGTGTACTCATTTGCGATTCATTATTGAGACGTAATGAAACCGAGCCGTTTTTGAAGAGATTGATAACTGGCGATGAAAAGTGGATCACGTACGACAAGAACGTGCGAAAAAGGTCGTGGTCGAAAGTTGGCCAGGCTTCACAGACTGTGGCCAAACCTGGCCTAACACGAAATAAGGTGATGCTGTGTGTATGGTGGGATTGGAAGGGCATTGTTTATTATGAGCTTTTACCGCCCGGCAAAACCATCGATTCTGATCTTTACTGCCAGCAACTGATGAGATTAAAGGAAGCAGTCGAGAGAAAACGGCCGGAATTGATCAACAGGAAGGGTGTGGTCTTTCATCACGATAACGCTAGACCACACACATCTTTAGCCACTCAGCAAAAATTAAGAGAGTTCGACTGGGAGTTCCTAGTGCATCCACCATATAGCCCTGACCTTGCGCCTTCAGATTTTCACCTGTTTCGGTCTCTGCAGAATTCTTTAGGTTCTGTAAGGTTGACCTCAAGAGAGGACTGCCAAAACTATTTGTCCCGTTTTTTTGATCAGAAGTCCCAAAGTTTCTACAGTAACGGGATAATGTCTCTGCCCACAAAATGGCAGAAAGTTATTCAACAAAACGGTACATATATATTGTAAATAAATGTAAATAAACTTTGAAAAAAATGTCTTGACTTTTCATACAAAAATACGAAAAGACTTTTTCCCCAACCTATTACATTTAAACCCTGTATGCCTTTTGCCTAAAGCATAATACAAAAATACTTTTTCCAACTACAGATAAAATACGATTTCTCTAATTCGTCTTAAGTACGCACTTACTTTTGTGCTAGAGGCTGCACTAGTCTGAGTATCTATCTAATTACACGTATCTTTAAAAGTTTTGCTATTTTTTTTTAGAATGAGATTAAAGAAAGCAATTGTTTCTGCACTTATTTACTATTACAAGCCAACCTATTTAAGCACATAGGTTTGTTTTGTAACATTTAATACCTAACACTAGGTAGGTATATGTAATAAAAGAGTATAAAAGCACAAAAGGCAGTGCCCGCGCATGTAATTAATGAGATATTGTTGTGGCAGCTATACCAGGCCACGGACTCCACCGGACCGGTATGTATGAGACTTGGTGCGATTAGAAGCTTACAGGTGTAACATGCTTTCTCCATTACTAAACAAAGGCTTATACCACTTTCCATATTACATATATGTATTACTAGGTATAGTTTAACTCTACAAAATATTTTATTCTCTGGATTGGATATCACTCAAATTGTATCCCGCTAAAGCTTATTGAATTTTATTTTAATACTTTTTATTTTATTTATTTATTTGGTACAAAAATACAAGTTAACAAATGTTCTTAGTGTGCAACGTAAACTTAAATAGTTTTTCCGTGCACACTAAAACTTCATACAACATTTGCAGTTTTATCTTTTGTACAGTCAAGGTTAACGTCGCCTGATCACTAACGAAACCCCCATGTATGAAACACGGAATGGTCAACGTGTCTTTAGCAATTTGCTTAAAAGAGATCAGGCGACGAAGATCTTTGAATGTAAACGAAAATCCACTATGGCCTATATAAATGTCGTAACCCCTTCTGTACACTAACGTAAATGTTAGGTATATGTATAATGGTTAGTAGCTTAATTGATTAAGAATATTACCTACACAGCTTCTTCTAACAAACTTCGTGTGATGCTTTTCAATGTGAAAAAGTTGTATTGCATTGATCGTAAGTGTGATTGTTTGTTGTTTAGCCCGCCGATTTGGGTTTTGGTCTCCGGAATTTGGACTCATCACAAACCAGTTGCGACCATGCAACAGTAAGAAAGCGATCGATTTCATGCACGCATTTTTCTTTACTTTACTACATATTCTTTAAATATATCTTATTAAGAGTGCATGAAACTTTATATATTATTATGTAACATGTTTAAACACCATTGGACATTTTGAAGTATATTACTAGAAGGGTACTTACTCCTAAAATGTGACTTGTATTTACTAACTGACACATAAAGTAAACATTTCAGAATTCTAACAAAAATGAAACTGTTATTATGTGTTTGCTAAAATGCCGCTAATAGTTTTTGGTCTTGTTAAGATTGAGCGATAATATTAGCGTTAGATGTAGTATTTGTCGGTTCACTGGCTTTTATACGTACTTACTCCTAATACTTTTGTATTTTCTAACAAACATTGGACATTTATCAATTTATGAGCAACATATTGCTTACATGGTTATCATATTATTTACTATTCCGCCACTATAGTGTTTTTGTTAGAATTAAGATATGTTTGCAGCGATACATTAGTTCTATAACATTCTGACAAACGCATACATTTACCATTTATAATTCTACCCTAAAAAAAAATATTTTTATTTTGTTACAATTGATAAATATTTTGAGTACTTCATTTAGGAAGGAAATTGATCATTGTAGCAATTTAAAATTTATGACACTAATACAATTAACATAATATAAGCATTTCTCTTCTTATTATTAATTTGTAAACACATTCTATGCTATGCACTTTATTAACTTATTTGCATGTTATTTTATTTTCTTTGGTTTTCCTTTCGATATCTAGAATGGCCGCATGGTAGTTAAGTGGGGGAAAGGAGAAAAGCAAGTGACTTTACCTTGGCAACTAAACTATCATGAAGTATGTATACCACATTATTTGACCTTTTTACACGTAATTTGTAAATATTGCTTTGTTTCTTAAAAACTATACTAATAGAATGATAGATTGAGGGCCTATTTCATAACGTCCAAGTAAATTCCTATTAGAGTTTATTTGACATATAAAACAGATATTCCATACAAAACTACATTTTAAATGCCCAGTATCTCTTATTTAGACATTCTGAAACAGACCCTCAATGTGTTCACTCTTTTAACTTATTTAGATAAATAACAGTTAATTAATACTTTAAGCAAGACTAAGGTGAAGGGAAGGTTTTGAGAGTAAATTTCCTAGTACCAACTCGTTTAGAGAGTCATGTCATAGTATAAATAATAAAAAGCAGTATCATCGCACTATCCTCAAAACAATTACCCTGTCAGCTGTCTTCGATGTTTTAGTGATTAAATTAATTGCCTTTTTTAAAAATAGTTGCACTCGATTAAAATATATCGAGATTCAAAGCGCATCGCCGATTTTGTGAATATGTAATACTGCTTACGTAATTTTTCTGTGATTATGTCTATGTACTCTTAAATAGATTGGAAAGCTTAAGCTTTAAATGGTTACATTTCGTTGCCAATATACGGAAAATATAACAGTATGGTCTAAATAGATTGAGATTTTAATAGTACCTTTATTATGAGTTATTTGGAAGTAAAATTTGGGACCGATTTTTCAGTCGTTGTATAAAAGATTTCAGTCGAATAAATAGACTAAAAAGAAACATGTCAAGTCGTTAATGACAGATGACAATGCATTTTCAATTTATAGAAACATTCAAATATCCAATAAATTAAATTTGAAAAATCGGTCATTTGTCTTTAAGACTTTGAAAAGACAAATATTTGTACACTAAAAAGAAAACTAAACTAACAATTTTGATACATCAGGATGACTCCCGTGCCGGCGGTGACGGTACCAGCGCCAGTGGAGAGAAAGCCCGTCTTGCCCGACTATGGGGCGCGCTGGATTCGCGCCTGTTGAAACCGCTCCTTACCCACGCTCGCCCACCACTCACTGAGACTTTACCCAGCTTTATGGGACCTGTCGCCAGAATGCTGACTACTACACATCAGTTCACTCATGGGGTAAGAACAGTATAGAACCTCAAGGATAGGTTCTGGTTGATAGAGAGTCGATCTCTTGCTCTGGATCATTTTATATTGGTTAGTTCTAACTACAACTACTTAGGATCTTTTGGTACACTATGGAATGCAATGAATTTATTGAATTTAATAACCGCGGCGCGACAACATTTACCACACGATTTTGTTGAATGCAACTAGAGGTGGTCTGAAACGTGCCCCCGAATAATGCGTAGCGCATAAGTTAAACTATGATCTTAGATGCGCATTAATTATAGGGTCTTAATCAAAGTGCGGCATGGAAAATTCTATCATCTCCGCTGTTCTAGTTTTTTTTCGATACAATGCAATACAGTTTCGATACAATTTAATGACTCGCATAAAATCGAGTCAACTGTGACAATGTTCGAATTTGTAAAACTTCATGTTCATAAATCGAGCAATATTTGCTCACTAGGTCTTTGCAACGATCTTTTTTTAATAGAAAATCTTCGATTACACCAATATCTGTTTCTCTGAATTAATTCCTCCTATACAATAAAGTTCAGGTTAAAGTTCTTTATGTGAAACCGAGATTAAATTGTGAAGATGTTATAGACGGCGTTAGCAACAGCGAGTCATTATACTCTACATAAGGATCTGGTTAAATAGTCAGAAAACATATCCTTAATTATTTCAGGACAGTAATCTACGAAGAGCGGATTCAGATTCAGATCTCTGCATTGATGAAACACACCCTGCTCCTGTTACCATCGAGCCTCAGGTAAACAATCTGTATCTTTAGTGTTACTTGTTGTTATAAAGCCTAATATGTTTTATATTATATTAACTTCATTTTAAACTTATTTATATAAAATGGTTGTATAGCAAGAATCAACATTTTTTTTTTAAATATCTTTACACTCATCTTAACTGCCATGTTTTGATTTTTGCATTACAACTATGAACTCTTTGAAATTGTTTAAAAAATCTCAATATTATATACTTATATTTTTTTGATTATTGTATATGTTTTTATTTTTGGTTGCAGCTACCAATTAATGTACGGAACGGATATGGGCATGTTTGAGCTTTGTAGCATATTGTAAAGAATATCGGCTGTGATATAAATGGTTCACTTAGGTAAAAAATTCTTAAATTAATAGATAAAATATTCTTAATCATTGCACGCAGCAAATTTGGCCCGGAGTCGTCGACACGCGGATCTCTGTAGAAGGTATCACTGGGAGTAATATTTAGAATGTTTGTGAACAAAGATATCTGAAGAAACTGAGTGCCACATAGATACTTATTTATGTATATATTATTGAAAGGTCCAACTTGTAATCTGGTCAGCGAATAATGCTAGGTTATAGGCAAACTACCCTACAATAATGTTTCTTTAGTCTCGGACCTTAGCCCTAAATAAAACTTATAATGATTTTTTTGTCAAAGTCCGAGACTAAAAAAAGCTATTATTGAGTACCTAAGAAAAATATAGATTATGTAGTTTCACTTTTTAAGTATATATAGCGATATTTGGTGATTATTATATTGAACCGCGATCATGTGAGGATAACAGAGTTACCCTAAAGAGAAAATCTGCAATGCGTTTCAATGTGTTATATTTTACCACGCATATTGTTTAAAGGTTCTTAATTACCACAAGCAGTCTTGGGCCATGTAAGACCGTCATAGATATAATAAAAGGAAAAATAATAGTGTACAAACCAGGTGAAGCCAGTTGGCCAATGTGTATTTGTATACCACAATAAACGTCAGCGTTGCTAAAGACGACTGCTATAAGCAAAATTTAAAAATAAGCATTGGACTGAGTTGCTATAATATACACTTCATACTGCATTGAGTGTTTTTGTGTTGTGAAAAGAAAGAAGACCAATTTTCAGATACACTATTTATAGGCATCATATAAAAAGTATTAACTCTCTTGTAGAATTAAACTTATAAAAGTTATAATATATATTATAATAATAAAAGGAATTATTCTTTTATCTATCTAGTCTTCAATATTATTAGTATATTCAGATTTTAAACTAAAAAGTGAACTTATTTAATGACTTGAAGAAATCTTGAGTTAGTTTCAAAATGCGAAATGATTGAACCTTAAAACTTTTTCAAATTTAATAATAATCCTTCCAAAAGACTGACTGAAGACTTGTCCAAGACCAGACTTCAGCAGTTTAGAGGTTACACGTAAATTTGAGAAAGTTGAAAAACTAACAAAACTAAAAAAATCTTTTGCCATAATCATCATAAAATAAACAATCATACGCAAAATCTAATTGGTTCGTAATTTTTTTTTGTAAAAGTCATGATTAGTAAAAACTAGCATTTTTTCCAATACTGGCCTGCACTGACATATACAGATAAAAATTGTGCTGTCCAATACTTTACCCTTTTTTATTTTTTTGTTTTACGTCGGTAACAAAATGCATTTATGCACTGCCTTCTGGCCAAAGGGGAACTGAAAGGGGGCGTGGGACTCACCACCGGCAGACGCGAATGCCAGCAGTAATACCCACTAAAAATCTTTCGACGACGCCCGCCGCTTGTTGAGAAAAAGGCAGGGTCACCTGGGTTGCAGCGTCTGACACCCCGCCTGCGGCCAACGTCCCCCGGATCAAACAGGGAGGACCTCCTCAGAGAGGCACAGTGGACGCGCCCCTCGTACCTCCTTGTGCGACCATAGCGTGTGTGGCCGACTTCTCGAAGGGTCTATTGTTAGACAGCAGGGGCCCCCTGTCCCCCCTGCCTAAGACCCTCCTGACGCTGCTTGACGGGCCCTCATGGCACGCCCGCTGCGTCCACCACAGGTCCCTCTTAGTTTCGGTAGTCAGTACTATGGGCACCCAGGGTCGCCAATCTCTGGGTGATATCTTTTCCCTAGCGCACTTTGCGCCTTACCGGGAGGTACTCAACCTCACCACCACGGCAAGGTGGAGACCAGTCAGGGGGGGCCAATACTTTAGCCCGTCCTAAACATTCGTTGCTCGACACTGTTTTTTATAACTCTTGGTTATCCCCGATTCTGTAGTGCTTTGTTTTTTAGAGCTTAGATATATCTGTAATTAAAAACTGCACACAGATGTCGGTCATTGTATAATATTATTTGATTTACATTACAATGTTATTGTTTTATATAGTTTTCCATGAAATGGAGGAGGAAATATCAGAAATTTTGTTTATTATCTATATTCTATTTTTTATTAATAACCTTATCTAGCAAATCCATGTACAATGTAAATTTGTTTGGAGACTGACAAATCCAAGATATGAAAACCAATCTTCAGTAGATTGGCAGCAACTCTCACTACACTCAGAGAAGCTTTATTATTATTATAGTCTTATAAACTCCACATAGTACATATATGTTTTACTTGTCCATGGTCTCACTAGAAATAGTTTACCTATAATATATAATATAATCTACTTATTTCATATAAAATTTGTATTATTAAGAGTTATTATCTTTAAATATTTAAGATTTTTTACCTTAAATCATAAATCTTTTTTTTGTTTATTTATTCAGGGCACACAGATTGTGTCCTCGCAAAACAGGAATGACTTTGTGTTGTCAAAATTACACTACTTTATGGAAATAAAATTGAGTTGTTTAGAACAAAACAATTTTTTTGGTGTATAATATAAAAAAATGTTATTGTGATTTTTTCTTTTTTTTTATTAATTTGTTATTTATGTTGAGTAATCTTATGCCGGCCTCGTACTTAAGAGTTGTTTTTTGACTTTTCCAAAACTTATGGTTATTTATCATTACAGTACCGTACGTAACGTACGTACGTACATATTAACTTAAAACCAATATTATCATTTAATTCTAACACATGCAAAAATTACAAATCTTCTTTAGAATAGATTTCAAAAGGAGGAATAGAAAAATAATTAATATTCCTAATATCTTTAAGAGGTTAAATAATTGCATAGGGAAATTGGAAGTCAAGTAAGCTATAATTTTATAATAAATAACTTCGATGAATGAATGAGTCGATAAATGTACGAATAACCAAAGTAATTTATTTGTAACATCATAAATACTTCATTAACCAAATTGTTGAGGGTTAAAAACTATTTAGTATCAAAAGTAAGTAAAAATTCTTTTGAAATACAGACTTAGCCTCATTCATATCATATATAAAGTTACGTTCTGCTTTGAAATTTTAACCTTTGTAGGTACAATCGAATGCGTCGCACACTTGGCCGGTTTTTCATACTTGTGTTATACTAACTCATGCATAGCGTAAGTGGTTTTATAAATTATAATTAGCCAAAGGGCAACGTGTGATTTTTAAAAATTAATTCTTATCACAATTTGTTAACGGCCAGTTTTCGAAAAGCTATTAGCTTTAATTGGATGTAGATAAAGTTTTCCATTTGCAATACAATACATTCTCACTTTTTTA
The DNA here is from genome assembly GCA_949126915.1 of Musotima nitidalis. Classification (NCBI taxonomy): domain Eukaryota; kingdom Metazoa; phylum Arthropoda; class Insecta; order Lepidoptera; family Crambidae; genus Musotima; species Musotima nitidalis. The sequence continues at coordinate 8,335,358 of OX421414.1, forward strand.
GTAAAGTAATTAAATTAAAATGAAATGTTTTCCTTTTGACTTAGTATATCTAATATATATATTATAAATTAATAACTTAAAAATTGACTTCAGAATCAATCATATTTTATATCTGGACTTGATGTGCTTCACTATCGAAAACATTTTTAAATATTTACAGGGTCTTTGTATCTAAATAGGTGTGCGCTTGCTAGTTTTTCTAAATTAGCAATTTAAGGGACACCACTGTTGGTTTCTGCTTCTCAACGCAAATAAAATTAGTTATTGTAATAAAATTTTAACTGCATATTTATTGCCTTTTATTGATCAATCTCTCTGAGAAGATGCTTGTTTATTCAGTGAATGTCTAATTTGTTCTGTTACTTTAAACTTTTCGCCATGTCCTGGAATAATCCAATCCGCCATGTTCGCTATCATGAATCGATTTTTTCTCTGTGACGAGGGATCTTCACTACCGGCGTCTATCCACACGGTTGGATTTTCTACATCTTCATGTTTTTCAAATAAATCTCCTATAAAATAAATTTTGTACTTACATGAAATGTAATTTTTTTTCTCCAATTCCATTGAATTTATTATGTAAACGAATATAATCCGCGGCACATATGTTTTACAATTACTTTGGATGGTATCAGATGATCGGGTCTCAAACGAAGAGCGGACTAGGGGGTTGTAACTATAGCAACACGGCGACGCTGCCATATATAAAATTTTTTGTAACAGAGACGCAAAATACTGGAATATCGATGACAGGAAATGAATGTGAGTCATCATCGCTATACAAATGTGCAATTCATCTCATTGAAATGTTGATCATTAGAAAGCACGTTAAGCCGTTGGTCCCAGCTTGTCACGAACATCTATGGCAGTCGTTATTAGGAAGTCTAGTCTTCTAATATTCTGACAACTCGTTTAACCATAGAATAATGTTTCCTTTTAGGTTGTAAAGGTCAGTCGGCATTCGCTCCATGATAACTGAAGTTCAGCCAAACTAGACCAGTGAGCAGAGCCTGGGCCCTAAGCTTAATTCTAAGGCAACTGGGATTATACTGGGATATGATGATAAATATTATCGATAAATATAAGTAAACAAACAACGCACATCTCTGCATCTATATGATGTGCGTTGTCTCATTTGCATGTTTTATGATTGTCTGCCACGAGCCTGCTTTTGGCTCGAGTATGGTCGCTGTCCTTTGTTCACGATCGTACCTTCGCAGACAACCATTTTAGTTAAACTTAAATGCCGCCGCCACAATACATAAAAGATAAAGAAATAAACAGACCTGTGATGGCAACATTTCCTTCATCTGTTTTGACTAAAACAGTAACATCCGACAGAGTGTGTCCTGGAGTTGGAATTACATCAACTGAATCATTGATAGTAAACTTTTCTCCTAAAAAGAAATGGATAGACATGATTTTTATTTATTTTGAATAGATAAATTTACTCTGCAGTGTGCACAGAAAATATATTTTTCTCGGTCTTATTGCTAAAGACATTTCTAGACTAGGCTGTACCTATACATTTATTATGTTTAGGATAATCAACAGTTGCACAAATAATTGCATTACCCAATTGTAAATAAGAGAAGTAGTTGAGCAACCAGCACCGTAAACCGTAATTTACATTATATTTAAAACACATAAATAGTATGAAAATGGCAATAGACATTATTTGAATATTTCATTATAAGAAGATAAACTTACCTTTATCAAAAGGATGTAGAAAATATTCCGTCTTAAATGAAATACTAAAACCTACTATGTGTTTTGCTTTTAAAAACATATTATTATTCCCAATATGATCGGAATGGCCATGTGTAGAAATAACATACTGTATCATTTGAGGTAATATGTTATGTTTCTTTAAAGCTGAAATAATATTAATAATAATAATTGTGTCATGTTTATTTGTACTGTTTAAAAACTATACGATAATAACCTACTGAAATAAGATATTTTTAATCTTTGATAGGTATTGAAAAATCAGACAGTTCTGGTTAGGTAAGTAAGTATATGAAACTGAACATCACTTACATAAATAATACATGGGTACATAGGGAACTCCCTTTAAAGCAAGTGTACGTAGCAAATGATTTTATTTAATAATCTTCACTTTTTAATTTATAAGTAGGTATATGTTCTTGTTAAAATTGAGTTATTACTAACCATCTCGGATTCTTTCTGAATCCCACGCAGTCATAGTGTCCACTATAATGTTATGTTGTCCTGTTATTAACGTACAAGTACAATTAGCTTGCATCGTCTCCTTGCCAGACATTTCAGAAAATCCATCATATAACACAAATGTCTTGCTCATTTTATTGAAGCTGTAAGAATGTTATATGAACGTGAGATGTCGACGTGCATTGCAGTTGCAAACATATGCAAATTTCTTCGCACCGTGTACACCGAAGCGAGAAGTGGCGCTTTTAATATGTTTTTAATGAAACTCGGCATAATTGGTAAGTATGCCAAGTTTTACTCAATAGGTTAAAACGGGGACAGTCGCCAATGACCTTGCGCATGCTATCGAACAGGCGATTTCCTCTCAGTCGCCTCCTGCATCGATTACCTACGTTAATAAATTAATTAAAAATTATAAATAGAGATAATAGGCAAAATAAGATAAAAAGTTGTCCCGATATTCGATATAGTTTTAGCCTAGGGACAGCAAAAAATCCTGCTACTGACAGTTTAGGAGTAAAATGGTTGTACTGAGGACAGTGGCAGCTTTGAAACTTTTCTCGTAAAACATGACTGAGGAAATTATATTTATAAGAGCCCAATTAGCCAATTCATATCATTAACATTAATCTTTCCGTCTCGTCTCGCGGCTAGGACAGACGGTTTTAGAAATAAATTGCTGATCATGTCCTTATAAGCGACCTTTCACCTACTTCTAAGGCCAACCGTACATACGTATATTATACATTAAATATAGGTACGTACGTACGGTCGGTCTTCTGTCAGATGTTATATTATCACATCAATTCGAAATTTAGGAAGTTTAACTTTTTAGAGCAATCACGTAATTAGTAAGATATTTTACCCTGCAAAAATCCGTTAAAACAAACACTTAATATTTACAAAGAATTTTAAAAAAATTAAACCTTAATCGTTAATTTTTAAATTGTCTATAAGGCTTCTTTGTGATAGGCGTAATGGAAGAGAGGCTTACAATGTACAATAAAACCTAGGGCCGACTTTTTATTACTGCTACGTCAATGACAACAAAATGAAACGTATATTAACGAAACATGGTACATATTTACATTCAATTGTTCAAATGGTATGTACCTATATATATATAGGTATGCCTTGCTTATATGTTAAAACCAGACAGATGTTTCTAACTGTGTCAAAAACAGTTTGTTTGTTTGTTTCCCTGTTTGTAAACTATCGTTTACCTAGCGAGACATACTAACACTCATCATTACAGCTGTGTATTGTCTTACAGTGGATTATCTTAACGCTAATTTTATTGAAACAAAATACATTTAGAATATTCTGATCAACTGTGTCAATAAATAGAGAAAAGTATTATGTTATCAATTAAGCTGGTTGAGATGTGTGAAAGCACAAAATCATGAATTATTGTTGAAAGTTTGACCGGAACATACGCAAAACAATCTTTGGGCCACTTTGATTTCCTAAAGCAACCTGTTTTAGAAGCGTATTGAATATACGATTAATTAATCACAGATATTTAATTTTATAATTAAGTTCATTAATTGAGAGACAGGTCCGCTGCTTCTTTTTTGCACACCACCTACCACTACAGTAGTACAGAAATGATAAAAAAATTGTAACGTCAAACGTTTTGAAACGTTCCGTTGGACGTAAATCATCCTATCTCTTCATTTCAGCCGACAAATATTAGTTTAATAAACCACAACTGCCGTGTATAAATAGAATGTGCAAGTCGAAATATTTCACGAAACCAATATCACATACTACTTTTTATATAAAAAATCCTGTCAATTTTATACTATCTGGTAAAAGCTGTTAGTCTTCTGTGTGAAACGGAAATTTAAATGTCATCCCCTCCACTCCGCCCATCCATAAAAACATTCTTCTCCTCACTCAGCTGTCTTTTGTGGTTATTTTTAGGTTAAATCTAAAATAAATTTATGAAAGCTTCAGCGGTGCATACTTTCTATATAGGTTATTTCAAAACGTGCCACATTACTGTCTTTTATTCAAGATAATTACGCATTTGGATCCTTTTGTGATTCGTTTCTTTGTCCCTAAGTTTATTGTGTTGTAGCAGGTCTTACTGTTTACATCGTTACTCCGGTTATGAATTAATTAGTGTTCTCTGTCGCCTGCGGAGCGCCAGATCAGACCTAACCATGTCAGGCGACGTACAACCAAGAAAACGAAAAGACAAAAAACGGAAAAAAGGTATCTGACTATAGTTATACAGACAAATCCGTTTTTAGTGTTCTAATCGAAAAAAATAAATCATTAATGAAGTAAGAATCTATTTCAGATGATTTGGGCATAGAAGAACCTCGGGGTACAGCAGCAGTATTGGGAGATGGTGATGTGTTTATGCACTCTCACCATGACCATGGAACAGGTGGACACTGGTGTGCAAAGATTATATTTTTCTCATTACTAGCTATACTGATTACACTTATTGGGTTAATTATATTGGAAAACCGAGGTTTATCTGAACGTAAGTGACATCAAACTACTAGTTCTAATTATTTCTGGTATGTTATTATTAGTATTGGCATTAAGATGACTTTTAACCTTTTCAGTTGAGGCAAACGCAGTGGAATCACGGTACTCAGGTGTCTTAGAAGGTTGGCTTGAAGATGCACCTAATGATGATCACCATGATGAGCATACCTTGGAGCTGACTCATCATGTAAGTAATTTCTGCTATTGTAACAATTCTAGGACATTAAAGAAAATTCATTTATTAATTTAAAAACTTTGTTTCTTGTTTAGTTGTCCATTAATTAAAAAGCTTCTGTTTTTTGTCTTAGGGGTCTTCTCTTAGTTTTGTTCATTGTTACCTGCTGAAATAAATTAAATTTAAATAATTATATCAAGAAGTACCTATGATTTTTCAAGATGTAGTGTCACTTTATAATTATTTACTATGTATGTTAGTTTATTGGAGACACTCATTACGTTAATAGTTCTTATACCAATCGTATGTTTTTCACTGTTTCATTGGTAGCATAATAGTTACCAAAGTTGATATTACAGACAACAGACAGCAATTTGTGACCAAAAAAAGTTTAATTGGTTGTCAAAAAGTCAAATTTGTTTCTTAAGTGTTTAGTTTAAAAATTAAAAGTATATAGGAACTATTTGCTTATTAAATTTTTTTTTTTTCAAAATTAAAAATTATTAAAAAGGCAAAGTTAAAATCTGCTTGAATAAAGTCAGTCGAGTCCATTGTATGTTCACCCAGACACACTTCTTTTTATGAGCCTGATCATATTTTCTCTGATCACTTGTTCACTAGGAAGGCCAGAACATGCAGTTTGTGAAGGGTCACAACTGCCAGTGTCACAAGGGTGTGACACTGGCAGTTGCTATGACATCAACTTGTATGCAGCACATTTTTTGTGTCCCTCTATGCTCTTTCTACCAGAAAGCAGTTTATTGGCAAGAGTATGATCCATTTCATCCAAACTAAATCAACTTGCTGAACATATTTTTACAATTCATTAGGAACTTAATAGAGCCTATAATTTAATAAATAATTTTTGATTTATTCTTATCTGTCTCTTATGTTGTCACGGGGGCCACAGACTGTTCGTGGCGCACTTTGACCCTTAGGTCGGATCTTTTGTGCATCCCCTTGCCTTTCACTCCATATCTCCAAATACTGTCATCATCTTAATGACATTATTATAAATATTAATGTTATTATGTATTCATATTTTATTATATTATATTTTCTTTTTTCTTTTATAAAACTGTCCAATACTTCTGTGTACTTACAAATTACTTTAAATTTATCCATTAGCACAATGTCGGTAAAGCACCTGTATATGAAAACGAAGATTACATTAAAGAAGATCAAGAAAATGATAGTGAGGTACAGCCGGACGAACATAGTGATGAAGCTACTGAAGATGAAGAAATGGATGATAACAACGATGAAAGTAATGAATATCTTGAAGATGATAATGAAGGCGAAACTGATGATAACGATCAAAGTAATGAAGACCTCGAAGATAATGGTGATCAAAGTAATGAAGCCCTTGATGATGATGGTGATAATCAAAGTAATGAAGCCCTCGATGACAATAGTGATGATTTTAATGATAACAAGCCATATGATAATGATTTCATTGAAGCAGAAAAAGACGAGGACAGTGAAGAGGATAATACCAATAGTGATGAGGTGATATAAAGCTAGGTGTTCAAATGTTAACAGTGTTTATTTTTTATCATATTTCAAAATTTATATAGTTTTAAATCAATAACAGGTAGAAGACAGTGTTGCATCAATTACTTATCATCAAGATGTCTCTGAAGAAAATGAAGATTTCGAAAACGAGCGTGATAGTGATGAATTGGAAACTGACAATGATGATGATGAAAATTTAAGTCACAATCTAAAAGAAAATGAATTTAATGATGGAGAAAATGAGGTTCTAATGAGAAAAATAAAAATAACTAGTGTGACGCTTTATCATTTCAAAAGTCTATTTATTTGATACTATTTATATTGGCACTAACTAGCTTGTAAAACAATCTGAAAACAATGACAACAACATACGTTTATTACGTTTTTACTCTAACAGAGTACACAGTAAGTTTTGGGCGTTTGAATCCAGTGGGGTCGAAATTATTTATTATACCTTAGAATCAGCGCACAAAGCGGATTTAAAAAAAAAAAGGCTCAATCACCCATCAGCAGGATGAAAACGACAAAATTTTACCCTGTACGTTATGCCTACTTAAGTAGCTTAATTAATTACTATATTTTTTTACTGTGGATTTTTTACTAGCATAACTCTTGACATAGTAGATGATCATTTCATATAATTAGTTAACTGTTGGCATTTTCATTTATTTCGTAGCTTATTTGTTTAGCTGTAAGGGTCAATTGACATTGATCGACAGATGGCGATCGAACCCATTCTGGTTTCCATAAAACCTTAACAACATCGATCGACTATTTGTGGTTTATGAAATAACAAAGCAACGTCATTAATCTAATATTGTGATTCCATCCTATATTGTCAGAATCGTGTTAAGGGAAATGCCATGAACCAGAATGATTTTAAATTCTGCATTAATAAAATAATATACAGCGGACCCCCGATATTCCGACAAACATATTGCAGGGCAGTGTCGAACCATCAAATTTGTAGGATTATATAGCCTAAGACCCCCCTACAGTCCGAATTTTTTTACAAAAGAGTACCTTGTAATCCGACAAATTACCGAGCCAATGATAAGGTTCTTTATATTATATACAATGATAATGATACATATATAATGTACAAATCATCCTTCATTATGTATGTCAAATTTGCCTGGCCCACAATATTCAATTATCTATAATAAATAATAGACCATGTCGGATTACAGGGGTTGCCGGATTAGACAGGGGCCGTATTACCGGGGGTCCACCGTAAATGAAAATAACACTGATTGACAATCTTTGTTATCAATATAAATTTCTGTAATTGTTATCCTATTTTTAGGCTTATACGACAACTCACTCACTATGTTAAGGCAATATAATAAAAGCAAAACAGCCAATAAAAGTTTTCATTAAAAAGGATAAAATGTACCCCAATGTTAGTATCATTTAAAGACGAAAATGCGACTACTAAAAACTTCATAGGTTTCACGGCATTATTATAAAACAACTAGTTTATTAGAAATTGAGTGTAGTACTAAACTTCAATCATTAGTTACATAACCCAAAATCTGTATTTCTTTCTTCTTTAATTGTGCTATCTGGGATTGTTATACGACTATAACTTCTTCGCTGTTATTTTGTAGGATGAAGAGCATGAAGAAGAGGAGGAACATGACATAAGTGAAGAAGTGGAAGTAGAGAAACTGGAAAAGGAAGCACTAGATGATGACTCGGGGCAAGAGCCAATATCTGTTGAATTGCCAGCCCTGCCTGAAGAAGACGGTGATGATGATGATGATGATGGCGATAATAAATACGAAGGTAATATAGAAAAATAAGTACTTTTTTACTCACACATGTTACCCTTCACAGTCAAATCGGTGCCAGACCATGAATAGTCATAATCTCAACACCAGATCAAAAATCGTGTTAATCCCATTTTTTTCCTATGCCTGATAAATTAATATATAAAAGTAATTTAGATTAATTTGTAATTATTGTATCTTTGAAATAAAAATCTCAAGTTTTTCTGGTCGTAGGGAGCTCTTTCTTTACCCTAATGGTAAAGAACATTTAGGGGAAGCCAAGTTTGCAGCTTTGAATCATCTAAAAAGCTTGTTAAGTAAGGAGTAGGTAGCTAATCTTCTATAAATGAAGTAAGAGTCTAGCATTGATTTCATTGTGCTATTATTTTTATCATAGTATTTTTCACAAAATAAAGGATTCCTATTACATTTTCTATCGAGTGTACTCTACGTTAACAGTTGTAATCGATCGTACTAGATGAATATTATCATACATTAATTTTATATAAGTAAATATTTTTTTTTATAAATACAATTCAAAATAACACTTATGAATTTTATATCTTATTTGACATACCTACATTAAATAAGTTTCAGTTAATAATTTTTCAGTTGCATCTAAAGAGGAAGACACTGAAAACGAGGAGGAAGACGAGTACTTAGAAGCAGAAGATGAAGATGAATCGGATGTGGTGGAACATATTACCGCGTTGCCTGGGAAACCTTTAGTAGAGGTTAGTATAATTCGCCGCACACTAATTGAGCGAAGAGTATGCGCAGTAACTTTAACACTTTTATTTGCTGAACATCTCCATTGCCAAAAGTTGTGGAAAAAGGAAAACATTAAAATTTTCGGGAAATAACAGCCGAACAGGACTTCTTGGCTGGAAAGTGAAGCGTCATGACTGTAGTTTTGTTTCATTTTCTAAAATTTGTGATATTTCGAACATTAATGTGTACTAACGGTGGATTATTAACCGTTAAGTGTTTGTGAACGCACATGAGTGTTGGTAAATGAAACAAAACAGTGCAACATCACTTTCAAATTCTCTCAAGAAGTCCATATGAGATCTCAGTATAGTCCCACATCTTTACTGAGGACTCAAGGAGTTTAGGGGGAGGGCATCTCATTTACCATTTATCATCTGTACCACCACTCATTCTCATTTACTATAATTTATATATCTCTTACTTGACACTGGCTAAATGTGCAAACCGCACGAAGCCATTATTCAAAAGAAGAAAAAAAACAGCCGAACTTACTTTGGTTTAGGTGTCTTTGGTGACTTAAGACATGCACCACAGATCTAAAAAACACCAATACTGAATCACCTTCTAAACCTAGACTGCGAAGAGAAAGATTGTAACAACTAACAGCACGAAAGTGGGAATTGTGTTGTAGGAATTGTAAAAATCATTTAACAACTTATATACCTCAATTATCGAAAAGTGAAAAAGTTTCAATATAACAAAGACCTAATTTAAAAATAAGACTTGAGCTAAAAACGTCGAATAACGAACTTTCTCTGTAATTAAATTGATTGTGATATGTTTGGGACCGGTGCCAGACATATCACATCAAATTAAAAAGAAACCAGACTTATATAGACTGCACCGTCTCCAAATATCGAAAATACTTGTTATTTTAACCTTTTTGGCTTAAATGTTTAAATGTCAAGTAGAATTTTGTTTTGCTTAACACGTTAAACGCCATGGCAGACACCGTTTATCTGCCAGTTTGTTTTATCAATGGGCCGATTGAAAAATAACAAAAGGGTTGTCGGACATATGGTGGCTGCCATGGCCCATAGAGCAAACTAGTATTTTCGGCTGGGCGTTTAAGCTGTTAAAATAACTAGGATATGAAATAGTCATCTGAAAACCAATGGGAAGAATAAGATAAACTAATACTGCGCCTTTAAGTCACACTGATGATATAAAAGGATTTGCTTACGTTTGTCAGGTCAAACAAAACTGCAGTTTATCAAACATCTGTTTGCGACAATTCGCATTCGTGCTGCGTTGTCGAATAATATTATGACCAAATTCCCCGCACTTGTTCATTATCTAGTATAATTCGCAGCGCATTGAACTAGGATGCGTATTAACCTTATCGGGTCTCAATCAAAGTGCAACTATAGCAACGCAGCCACGCTTCGGTCGCTCACTCACTTGCTGTCCCTTTGCTTTCTTTTGTCTACTACATACATAATATACATTCACGCCTGCTTCCCCGAAGGGGTAGGCAGAGGTATATTATACGCTCACACTTCGCCAACTATATAGTTGGTTCCACGTAATAGGTGGCGAGCCTATTGCCGCTTACCGGGCACTGTTATGTTCGCCAGAGCCTCGTCCGTTGAACGGCAGGTGCACCACTTGCTGGTGAGGTTGGCTTGGGCTCCTTAGGTCTTGATAGGATCCCTATACACCCTTTTGTCTAATATAGTAATGTTTTTTATGTTATTTAGGTAGATGAGGAAGAATCCACTGAAAAGTCTCCTGACACGTTGGAAGATGAAGAAGAATATGAAAAGCAGCAAGAGGAACTGCGTCTAGAGGAGGAGCAAACTACGCACAGTGAGTTTTATGCTTTTAATCCTAAAGTTTTTTCACCTAATATAGAATATTTATTTTGCTCTTTTTTCCTAATTAAACACAAGCATGATAAAGCTTATCTTAAAAGGAGGAATTAAAATGTAAATAGTATTCTTTTTAAGTTAAATAAATTGATTTGATTGAATTTTAAGATCGACCTTACTGTTGCCAATAAGGTCAATCTTCCCCACCTTGAAATTACCACAATATTACGTAAGGAAATATGGGTATACGGTCTGTCTATTTATTGAATCAAGCCCAAAAGGTCATGAAATCATCGGACATTTCAATGGGCAAATTGGGAATAGAACATCCTTGATCAAAAATGTTGTCAAATTTAAATAAGTTTTATTTTCATTTCTCGAATTTTGCTTTCATACGTCGACAGCATTCAAGTGTTTCATTTTCACCTTAAGCCTAACCAGTCTAGCGTGTAATCTACATTGTAGGAAAACATATTTGGCGATTCTACACTTGATGGGCTGTCTTCAGTACATAATATGTCTCCATATTTAAATAATACTATAGATATAATAGCTTAAATATTTTTTAACTTTCTGTTATGCAAACGTGACTATTACTAACGAACTTAATTGATTAATATAGTTACTCCCTTGATTTTTATATATTTTTATAACTTGCGACATAACTTTTTGATATTAATATTTTAAGAACGATTTGTATGAATAAATGTTGTACTATGTTTTTGTATCTTTTATTTCGACCAAGAGCTTACGCCTTTTCTGTGTTATCAAAACATTCAAGATGATGTGATATTATTTAAGACATATTTTAGTGACATAAAATTTTAATCATAAAAAAATACTATGTAAATCCTACTTATTTCCAGCTTAATCTGCTATTGCTTTTAACTATAAGTATATAATTTATCGTGTTATAGATATTTCCATTCTGAAATTAACTTAAACAGTTAGATAGATAATAAATCGCTTACAAAATTATAATATCATTTAGTTAGATACAAAACAATACGCCACGCGGTTCTTCTTCACATTAAGTAAATAAATGTATGATCAAACTCTTGTCGAGAATGTATAATCTTGTTAAGATAACTTGTTTTGCTAAACTCATTGCTTATAACTGATTTAGGAAAGATAATTGTTTGCAACTCGAGATGAAATTTACGGAAACATTCTTTCATTCTACACGCCTTTTGGTATATCTAAAATATTTCTTGGTGCTTTCCCACTATCCATATACTATATGGATAGTGGGATATGGATACTATATGGCATATAGTAATTTTTAGAAAGAAAGAAAGAAAGAAAAAGAATTTATTCTGTGACAACATCAAAATAAAACAGATACATTATATTTAAGTAACAATTTGAAGAGTGTCACAGAAAAGGTATCCACTCAGCATAAAGCCGAGGTGTGTTTTGAGTTTTACTAAGATTTGAATATATAACTATATGTATAATATATTTTAATAATCGTATTATTTCATATTATGCAACGTAAGCGACTGGCATGACTCTTTAGATACGGCAAATTAATTAAGAAAAAATAAAAAGGTAATAGATTATAAAATAGAAATTTCACATAAAGCTTCAGCTTGACTTCAGTATTATTATGTTAATAAATTTCACGGGGAGAACAAGAAACCATGTGCTTGATCGACCATCAGTGCGTGCGTCAATCGCGCTTGTCATTTGTATGAAAATTCATCAGCCAGTATAATTAATTAGACTTTGGTATAAAATGGCTTCGTATATAAATCGTACAGTGAGGGACTGACCGTACATGAGCGAATATTACAATGCACTGCGTACGAGGACCGTCGGTCTAATATATCGTGTATCAGAGTGCACCAGTCCAATCAGTTTACTGGTTAGGAGAGCATTGAATGTTACAAACTGACGGTCGCTAAAAGCGTATCGCCAGTACGAAACGTCCGCACTGACAATCGGTGAAGCACTGTAATCGGCACATTATACTCGTACGTTGTCTAAAAGCGCCATCTGTCATAAGATTTGACGTGCATCCCCATTAGCGTTCCACAGTGGAAAAATAAAGCGTGTGGCGCGTCTGTTCCAGTGTGGCTGAAGCTAGCAGTGGGCGGCGCGCTTCTCGCCGCCACACAAGCCGTCATGCGTCGCGCCACACGCGAACGCGGTGCGTAAGCTATTCTTAAATAACCATAGAAGACTTTACAATTTTTCCAAAGAAGAGTCCAAGTCCTAACTTCTCTAATTGGTATTTCTTATACATTTATAGAAACTTTATTTTAGAATAATTATATTTTCACCTTATTAAAGATGATTAACATTTTTTGTAATGAAGTATTCTTGCTATTGTTTTCTTTCGATACGGGTTTTAACCATTTGTAGCTTTTGTAAAGTATCTACGTGTTTTGCCCTAGATTATTTGTCAAACTATTATCAAAGTTTTCAATAGTAATTACTTTAGACATTTTATAATCTTATATTTATGGCAGCTGTAAATCATATAATCATAATATGCTACGGGTTACGAATATTTATAATTTTCCTTGTGTATGTCTACTTGGTTGCCCTCTCTTGAGAATAAAATATAGCAAACAGTAATATAAAAATGGTAATATCGAAATTTGAAATTACAACTCAGAGTGCAAATTATGTAAACGACAGAGTGCAAGTAGATCACATTATGAAAATTATTACCGCAACAGATTCACCAGAACCGGAGGAACCAGATAGTAGAGAAGAAACACCATTAACTGATCGCCGGATGACTCTTACTTCAGAAGATTTATCTGAACCTGGTAGGAAAAAACACCTTTTTATTTTGAATAAATTTTACTTTGTCTTGTGAAAGACAACAACTGTAAAATATCGATATAATTTTCAGTCGAGGAAATACTTCAACCTGCAGTTGTAAAGAAGTCTTTTCTCGAAAGTGTGGCTCCAATAGTAATACAACAACAAGAAGAGGATGAAGATGAAGAGAAGTATTCTGATGAAGAAGTTAGTTTCATTTCTTTTTTGCATGATAAATTTGTTTTAATTCAATTGTAACTTTTAAGGTTCTTTATAACTTGAAGTTTTTCATCTGCCGCAGTATCTTCTTGCTTAGAATCTGTAAAAGTTGTAATTTAGTAATTATGGAATATAATTTTATCTAATAATTTTAATTCTAATGTGCAGGATATACAAGAAATAAATGCTAGTGACGAAGAAGTTGAAGAGGAAGTAGAAGTTGTAGAAACTGTATCCAAACGAAGTGTTCCAACAGCGCAAAGTAAACCGGTGCAGGAGTCGAAGCCAGAGCCAGAATCAGAGCCTGAGGAAGATCCAGATGATGTGGAAATAATAGACGAGGATCAGCTGGAAGAAGAATTAGAAGACGAAGAGGAAATATCTGACGTAGACGACGTGGAGTTGTTGACCCGTTTGGAAGCTAAATACGGGAAATTGCCTGAGCCAGAAAGACCTGGACAAAAATATAGTAAAAATGACAGAACCCCCGCGTTTCCGCTTAGTTTTGACTATGCTGCATGTTCCACAATTAACCTTATTAACATTATGAGTTGGCTTGACTAATTTTATCAATGTGAGTGAATTTATGTCTATTTTTTTTTTGTAATTTTGCCTCGAAACCGAGTTGAGCGTCTTTATTATATATTTTATTGCGTTTTAGGTCTAAATTTTATTAAGCATGCGATTCATGGAAATTACCTTTCCACGTCGTGTGTACAAATATAAAATATACTTTATTGTCTTTAAGATCAACAGGATTCTTTTTGATTTCTCAACATTTTTCGTCGAATAATTTACACTGGAGATAATTGCCTATCCAAAAGTTACATAAAGTAGGTACATCCGTAGTCTCGGGCCATCAAGCGCAATTATCTGTATTTTATATAGCTACAATTGAGTACTTAATGTTAATAAAGGTCAATATGCTTCTAAAACTAATTTGACTCCATTTTGGTTTTAATAGATCTAGATTATCTTACTATAGAATGTACTTGGTTGTTTGTATAATCCAAGTAAGTTTCTGTGTAAATTCTTTCTTAACCACTTTGAAAAGTTTGAAACAGAAATTGACTGGCAGATTTTAAAACAAGATATCTTTGTTTGATTTTAGAAGACGGAGGCAACAGTATAGATGACGATTGGCCTGATGAGCCGAGCGATTCGTTTTGGCGCTCTGAGCTTGACTCTGCAGAAAGAGAGCTTCGGCAGGTATGTTTATACTTTTTACCTATACTTTATTATATTTATACTGTAAAAGAGCACCTGTGTATCGGTTCAGCCCACAGCATCTCCCTATTACTCTGGCCTCTTCTCACAAACGAATGGCGGTGACAGGTGTGTGGCGTCCTGTTGTAATTTTTTTTAAGAGGCTTACAACAGTTGGTCGAATTGCGGGTAGAATATATTTATAAAATTCTGGTTTCGATCAGCCAGAAGAGTCTTAAAAGCAACTTGGAGGTCGAATTTGTTTCATATAAAAACGGCTAAAGAAACTTGAATTGTAACTTGTTTTCTCTGACTTCTTTCGCAAAAAGATCAGATAACTAATAATTTTTAGAGTGTAGTCTATTTATATAGTAGAAAAAAAAATTAATAACGCAACGTAGTTTTCTTTAAAAATATTTACCATGTCCGAAATGATTTTCAGGAGTGGCTAGACTAATCTGTTTTTGCAACCACAATTTAACCCGTCCCGCCCCCTCCCAAACTTTGCTCGTTGTGCCATTTCCCGCTCGTCCCTGACGCGCCGGGCCGGACGCCGCGCCCGCACCCCGCGCACGTCCTCCCGACGCCTCTTTAACGACCAATCCTTATAAACTAGTGTTAAAGTCTCGCTGCCATGTCATGAGGAACTTATATACGCCTTCCCATTAGGCCTGTGACTTTTAAAGAGACACGTAACCGATGTCGTACGCCCAAATTTTAATGCCCCGCGGGCAGCGAGTGTTTGACATTAGTATAGTTAAGCTTATCTTGCGTACCATACCTTTATTTTTAAACGATGAAACCTTTTAAATAAGTCCGTTTTCATACCTTACCTTTATTTTTATGGGTTGGGTTTTTACAATATGTATTATTTTTACAAATAAGACTTTAAGTATTCAAAGAGTTGGCACTCAAATTTGCATCGATAATTGAACATGTGTCACTTAAAGGTCACATTCATATTCATATCATTTTATAACTAGCGTCAGATTTCAAACCTAACAGCCAATTAAGGTTTTTTCCATGTTACAAATTAAATAGGGCATATGTAAGTTTTTAAATTTTTCACCACTTGTTGGTATTTTATGTGGTGATTTTCTATTTTTAAATATCACTAGAAACACTTAACATATTCCTACCATAAATTGAACATTATAGAGTTAACTTCAAAAAACATGCTTATTCCCTATTAGCGCGTGTAGAGAGTGTAATTAGATGTGTGAATGCACGTGTGTGTGTTCGCTTGCTCGAGTGTGTTTACTAACCGGAGGGAGGATGGGAGTCTGCGCTGAGTCGCGCTGGCGGCGCCGGAACGGGCGGCCGGGCTCGATGGGTGTCGGCGCGCGCGCTAGAAATGGGCGCCGAACAACGCAGAGACAATCGTCTGCTGACACAAGCCATCGCAGCCTACCTGCATCTGCTCAAGATGCACGAACGACTCTCCGACAAAAAACTACTGAAAGTCGCCAAACGTGTACTGGATCGAATACAGTTTAGAGGTGAGAAGCTCCACAAGTTTTTAGACTCTTAGCGCTTGAGCACAACCATGACTGCTAGGTCTATAAGAACTTTATTTTCGGTATAAAAAGGAATCTATGTCTTTGGGCTTCCATCTTAAAACATTTTGAGCCCCAAATTAATCTATATATGTAATCAAAAGTTATTTTTGCAAAAGTCATAAATGCCACTTAGAATACTTCGTTGCTTACTTGTTAATCACTGAAATTATATGATTTGTTGCAGGTACTTACTTAAGCGCCGAGCCTGTGTATAGATTGTTGATACGGCGCTTCCCAAACGATCCTGCCTATCGAAATAATCTTACCATCTCATTTCTCATGGCCAATAGGTGAATAAACAAAGCAAAAATAGTATTATTTAACTAAATTCATATAAATTTAAACTTACACTGAGTTTCATTGTTTTAGGGCTGATTTGGCTGAAGAGTCTTTAACTGAGACCCTGAAGCTATGGCCTAAGGACCGCTTGGCTCTAGCTCATTATGGATTCGTCTTAAAGACTAGACATAACCGTTACGAGGAAGCTGTCGAGGCATTCCAGAAAGCCTTAGAGGGCGACACAGGCCCGGCGACTGAAGCGCGCTTCTATTACCACTATGGCGATTCATTACTACTTTTGGGTCGTTTCGCTGAAGCGCATGAAGTTCACAAACGAGGAGCTGCCCTTGGACATTTCTTATCGCCAGCTCAGCGATCTTTATACAACGTGGCAAGATTGAAAAGCAATCCTTGGTGGAAAATAGAGGACACACCATACCTACATTTAGCAAAAGCTTTGGAGAAGTCTTGGAGACAGATACTGAGGGAGGCGGAAGCAGCGAAGGCATTGTACGAGAAAGAGAAAGAAGGTTTAAAAGAACGGGGAGATTGGTCGCAGTTGGATTTGTTTGTCCAAGGTCGAGAGATTCCTGATAGGTGTAAGAGAGCGCCTGTGACTTGTTCCATAGTGCAGAGCGAGCAAGCAGCATCCCGCTGTCGCCGCGGGCAAGTTAAGTTCAGTTCTATGGAAGCCGGCACGCATGTGCGGGCTCATGTCGGGCCTACCAACTGCAGACTAAGAATGCACTTAGGATTAAGCAATACCAAAGATACTTACATTAGAGTGGACAAAGAAATCAGGTAATTTTGCTTAAATTTACCTACCTCTATTCTAAGTTTTATAAAAACAGTTTTATAACAAAAATACCTACAAATTATTTATTATTATGTATAAATCAATTTAATAACAAAGAAAAGGCACCTCTTAGAACTAATACCGAGTGACGTGAAGAAAAAGACTTGTCGTAGCAAGCGTCTACCTGATAGCAAGTGATACCTACGCCAGCCCATAGTCAATAAAAGCTACTAACATCCTGTAGTACTGGACCTATTTTGGCTTGACAGTGTTTAATCTTATGCTTCAATCAAGACGCGCAATTTATTCCAAATTTATAGCATCTTATAATAATCATTCTTAACGCTTCGTTCGTTCATACGTATCATTGCACATTTTAATTTTTCTTTCAGACAATGGCAAACGGGCAAGGTGTTTATGTTCGACGACAGTTTCGAACACGAAGTATGGCACAACGGGACCGGCACTCGACTCGTTTTAATCGTAGACGTTTGGCACCCGAGTCTCACCGCCGCCGAACGTTCGCAACTACCCGCCATTTGACGTCACAGGAATAGGCTAAGAATCTGGGCAACAATAAACACATTTTACGTTTTTGTCAAACTATTTATACAAATGATGCGTCAAACAAAGGCTTATATTATTAAATTTCGCATGTTTGTCAAATTTATTATACTTACTTTCTTTCAAATCATTTTGTAGAAATGATTTGAACGCATCAAAGCCAAAGTTTGTCAAATTGTTTGATCATTTATCGGGTCCATTGAAGCCAACTGCTAAATTGTTACATAGTACAATCTTATAACTGGTATCTCTCCTATCTCTCGTTCCTCCATCTAGTGGGATTTGCTATTTTAGAAAAGTTAAAGGACGCTATTAATACCGTAATTACTTTCATTTTATTTATTATTACTATTATTTTCATCCAGTAGTATTATGTTTGTTATATTTATTTAACTAACAAATAAATTACAATTCTGTACATTTATAGTACTTGTACAAAAGTTTTTTTTACTACTGGAGAAGGTATAAATTATCAGATTTTATATGACAACCTCATGTTGGCCTGAGATTTTTTTTAAATGCTAACTCTGTATCCGTAAATGGTTTCAAATTTATTTTATTGATACAATCGCTTGTTTCCTACAACTAAGCGACCCATTTTATGAATCTCTATAATGAACCTTTTGAAACATGATTCTTCTATTATATAAAATCGAATTTTATGTAAAAAAAATTAAAATTTACAAAAAAGCTTGACATAAAATGTCAGAAATAGTTTTAGATTCATAATTCATTTTATCTAATCAGTACGTATCTAATTTATCTTTATGTTCTGCATACTTTTTGCCAACTCTAAAGTTCATTTAATTGGCATTTTGACTCGATCCTGTTTTCAGTATTTTGTAGTGCCTTAGTAAGTAAATAAATGTACTTTGTGAATTGTGATATTTTTGAAGTCATTTTTGTTGTTGTTTGTTAAGTACCTACTTATAATATGTATTGATTTCACAAGTTTATTATTTGTATACATTTTATACTCGAAATTAATATGTAGTTTTTTTTATTTACCCCAATAGCTGGTTGTAACCACCGGTGGTACCAAAATTTTATTCCTTCCAACATTAAAAAGCGACTCGATGCGACACTGTGGGAGCAGTTTATGTCTCCCTCACATATTCAGGGTTTTTTTTAAATAGAATTCTAACATTATTAGTTTGATTAAGTTTTTCAAAGATTTTTATGAAATAAAACATGTTATTATTCATGTGGATCATGCCTAGTGTTTCTTTCAAAAGTTTTAAGTAAAAGGATAATTTAAAAAAAAAGGAAGTACGTAACAAAAAATTTAAATTTCCTAAGTTCTTACACTTGAAATTGTTAGCGTCAGAACCCCTGAACCAAATGAGATATTTAATGTTTGGAGACTATCAAGGTTCAATACTTTTTTGATACCTAAATTAAATTATCTAGTACCTCGACGAGCAGTGAAAAAACATGAAAAGAATGTGGCCAGACATTCTGACGTCAGGTTGTCTGGACCACGTTTTTTTTATATAGTTGGAGATATATATCTGAATTATTTATTTGTAGATATTCAATACCTTAACATATAATTTATTTCCAATTTTATGGCGTCCCAGGAAAAAGTTACGGATGAAGAAATTTTTTTAGGTAGAAAACAAATATTTAATTGCTATTAACGCTAACTTGAAATTGGTGTTTGATCGAAATCAAAATTGTTACATCGCTTTATCATCGGTAACTTTGCCGGAGTGTTAAGCTTTGAGAATAACACCGTTTTGCGCCTAAATCGTAATAATGGCGGCATTTAATTTTTGAAAGGAGATAAATATTGACTGATATAGGCACACACGTGTAGTTACGTCACTAAAACAATAATATTTAAATTATGACGTATTTTTATTAAGATGGGACTAACCACACAAGCAAACTATATAGACTTTGCTGGGTTCGGTTGAATGTTTTTTTTGCTGAAAAAATATATTGTGGGATATTTAAGAAAACTGCTTTCATTAGAAGATTTAGAAGGTATATATTTGGTATAAAAATTGTACAGCACAAATATAATCCACATAAAAAGTAATAATTGTCATCTTATAAAATACAGATGTAAAGCTCATAATTAAATTGAAATATCAATAATGGTCCCTACAACTGCTCTAACAACTGGCAGTTTAATATTTAATGGTCAACTATGGACACAATATAATTTATTCCAAACAGAACAGTAATTTGAAGAAGATTTTCGATATATTGAATAAGTAACTTAAGTTAATAATTAACTCAGTTCGTACTAAGGCACTAATAGGTTTATAATAAAATACAAAGTCACGGTCAAATAGACATCTGTCGCCGTTTAATTCTTAACTAAAAAACTGATGCTAGATTCATCTTGTGTTTGATATTGCTCTATAAAAGCACTGTCAATTTGCTGGCATTTGTACGCAAATTAAAGCCAACTCTTGAGACGTTCATATCTATAATATCACAATAACAGTTAGGTGATTATGGCTAAGCCAAGTTGAGCATTACTCATAACCAGAAGTCGGAATTAGGTAGAGTTATTTATGTACTTGCATCGAAATGTTGATATTAATGTGGACCTTCCCGGGATTTCAAATGGACAATCCCGTGTGGCCAACAATTTCGGTCATCCAATATCATTGATGTAAGTTTGGCAACGTCGCGCGTGCAGTAGTCTAAATTAAAAAAGTAAAAGTAAATAACTTTTTATTAAAAAGTAACGGGATTTTTTCTATTCTTTAAAATTAATCCCGGGATTTGAGGCATATCCACTATATTCTTTCGCTGTGTGAAATCAGTGTAAGTACATGAATAACTCTACCTAATTCCGACCTCTGCTCATAACATATCTGAGTCTATGTGTCATCGGGACGATCCATACCACAACACACGAAGATATTCGTTCATGTTACTTTCACTCCGTAGTTATTAAATACTAAATGCTCCCACACACAATAAATGAACATTTAAGACTGGGAATGTTTAATTTGGACAATTTAAGTCTCTAGAGTGATAAATATCTGAGCTCAGGTCACAATTAACTAAACTACTATTAAGTACCTACCAGTGTTGAACAGTGCTTTTCATATACATTAAAACTATATCTATTTTAATTCTACATTGAGATTCCAAATTCAGATGGACGGAAATCGTGTTTTATTGTTTGATTAAGTACTATAAATTGGAATGATTACATCAAGAAGGCAAGGGTTCGTTGCTTAATGAGAAACCCATCCATTTCTCGCTAGGACAAACATCAGACTTAAAGACAAAAACAGATCAACAATGAACACTACTACAAAAGTAGAAAATAAAAAAATAAACGATTCATTAAAGACATTAAAGCTTATTTTAACTTATAAGGTAAAAGGAATGTATTTCATACATCAACAAAATGACTTAAAATTCTTTAGTAATATTTAAAAATAACATAAATACCTATTGAACATTACATTCTAATTCGAAGTGCATTCTATGGCAACTTTGTAATTATGGTGTTGCCCTTAATTTAAAAAAATCTTAATCTTATTGTTTATAGATAAAAGGCAGCAGGCATAGCCATTGAGTAATAAACAGCCATTAATGCATTCATTCATCAACATTATTCTGAACTTTGTGTGTTATACTAAACTTAAGCATTAATAATATAGAAACTTCATATCAATTCTTTGCAATGAAAAAAAATCTTCAGGATTCGAATGATACATTCAATCAAGTGCCAAAGTGAGTTATTTCATTAAACAATTTTTTTTAAATTAAACCCACGATGCTGTATGGTTTCATATCAGACAAAAGTGATATTGCTTACATCAACCTACTGCAACCTACTTGACGAATTCACCAGTTCAGTTTAATCCCAGAATGTCCACTATACGAAAACAAGTAAATTAAATTTCTTACAATTTATAAGAAATCAATTAATCATATCAACCAGATAGTTTTTACTTGTTTATAAAAAAAATCTTAACCTAACTACTCTTTCAATATTTTTAGAGCACTGGACATTTAGCAAAATGGACATTATGTGACTAACCTATGTTGATATTAATCTTATTACTTAACTTTGTTCTTATGTTTTAACAACAAAAATATATTTTCCTATCCCTGTCTGAGAAATTATCACTGGTAGAAGGCACTTTGTCAAAAGTTTAGGACATGTATGGGTCATTAGCTGGCTGATATGCTGGTGGTCCAGGGGCCTGGGGCGTAGCGCGAGCACTGTATGGGGGCGCGGGCGGCGGCGGGGCCTCCCAGCCGGTCTCTGGGCCCCCATAGCCGCCCATCGCACCGTAAACGTTCCCCCCGTACGGGGACTCGCAAGGTGACACTGCATCAACCCTTCCGTCATAATTGGACACAGCTTCATAACCGCGCGTCATATCATAAGGCTGATTAACTTCATAGTTCTTATTATATGTCTGATGATTACTATCATAGTTTCTTGGTGGTTGCATATTGGATTCGTGATTTCTGGATTGCTCATGATTTCTTGATTGCTCGTAATTTTTATTAGGCTCATTATACGGTCCCGCCACGTCGTACCCTGCATTTTTATTAATACGACGAATCGTATCATACCTATTTGTTATAATTGGTACTGATTCGGTTGGAGGTGGTGGGTCGTATACTTCTTGAGAGCGAGCGACTTCAGCGTGGTATGAAGCAGGTCTTGCTCCATGGAAATTGGAATATGAAGAATGTGCAGACGTTGGTCGAGAAGGTCGCGAGTCCCGCGGTAATGACGCGGTTGATGCGAGGTACCCATTATTTCTGTAAGAGCGTCGCGACCTACGCACGGAAGAGCCGGTGCCACGTGACCCGGAACGCCGCTTGACTCGGCGTGGCGTCATGGGTTTTAGAGAGCTTTCACTCACTGTTGCTTCGGTGGGACTTAATTCAATAGTGTAAACTGGCCGACGGGATATAGTTCCTTTGTCTGAAATTTATAACAATTATTTTTAGTTTTAACGACTTACTACTGCTGTTCTGTTCATTGCGGCTTTTCACTAAACTAAATCATGAGCAGATCTGGCTTACTTTCTGTTTACAATGTGAGGTTACAAATGTCATTGTGATAAACATTTACCATTACTAAAGGACTACATACATACATACTTTCACGCCTGTTTCCCCGAAGGGGTAGGCAGAGGCATATTATACGCCCACACTTCCCACATTATATAGTAGGTCTCACGTAATAGGTGGCGAGCCTATTGCCGCTTACCGGGCACTTTTATGTTCGCCAGAGCCTCGTCCGTTGAACGGCAGGTGCACCACTTGCAGGTGAGGTTGGCTTTGGACTCTTCAGATCTTGGTAGGAGCCCTGTACACTAAGCACTAAAATATTGTTAGTAAATATATGTACTATACCTGATACTGGTTTTCGTTTTTTGAAGGACTTTACAGCTAGAAGTATAGCAAGTGGTAGTGCACAAACAGTGAGTGCTGCGGCTAACCCGGACTGGGCTAACTCTACGTGGTTCCACTCCATTAGGCAACCATTCACCTTAGTTGGCCTCCAGCTACCAGGCTTAGCTTCCTCACTCCATATCGGCTGGCACCCCCAGCCATTCCACTCCCACCAACTAACACTGTCAGTTCCTAATGAGAGCAAGCCACTTTCCTGAAATGTAATAAAGATTCATTCAAAACACTTTTTAATATTAACATACATTCACGCCTGTTTCCCGGAAGGAATAGGCAGAGGCATATTATATGGCCGCACTTCGCCAATTATGTAGTTGGTCCCACGTAATAGGTGGCGAGCCTATTGCCGCTTACCGGGCACTGTTATGTTCGCCAGAATCTCGTCCGTTGATCGGCAGGTGCACCACTTGCAAATGAGGTTGGCTTGGGCTCCTTAGGTCGGATCCCTATACACCTACATTGGTTTTAACATTTTCCCACACCAATATATCCCAATTGGTGCTACAACTGTTTAAAAGGGCTTTATATAGCTTCAGCAAAGTTCAGTTTTAGCAAAGGGATCTCTAGATGAAATCTGTCAAATAAATAAGAGGTGGCTAGCCATTCGCCTACATGGACACTTGATAAGATTTTATTCTCTTACTCGCCTTCTACAACACCCTCAGGCAAGGAAATGTATTGGTTGAAAGTCCCAAACTCACATGGCTCTTTAATCTATATATATAAAAGAAAGTCGTGTTAGTTACAGCACTTATAACTCAAGAACGGCATAACAGATTTGGGCGAAAATTGGTAGGGAGGTAGCTTAGAGCCAGGAGACGGACATAGGATACTTTTTATCCCGTTCGACAGCGTTCCCGTGTGACTTGACATGAAACGTCAGTCACTATAAAACGTGATATAACAAAAAAGAATCAGACTTGGAATAACAAAACGAAAATGACAGCTATGTATTGACGTATGGATGACAATTTGATATTTGTAAGAAATCAATATTCAAACTATTTCTGACTTCTTGGCGGGAATGTGAATATGCTGAATATATATGAAATACTGCAAATGAAAGGACTGAAGAAGAACAAGAAAATGCACGTGAACAGCGACGCGATAGTATGGGTCGACTTCGTGCTTCTCAATAAATAATAATAAAACAAAAAATGTCGTATATCACAAGGTACTTAATTGAAGAGTAACCTTTGTACTAAAATACAGAAATAATAAAGAATAATTAAGGTATTTCAGATTTTTGTATTTTTTCCAATAAAATAAAAACACAATCTGCTTATTTATTGCCATTAAGGCGTAACAAAGTTCGCCGGGTCAGCTTGTAAGGTGATAAAAATAAAACCAACTTATCAATTAGTCAGAAAAAAAATTATATGTATAATTTTGAATTACATACCCTGTTCAAAGCTCCCAAATTTAGGTAATAGCATATTAAGAAAATATTCCAAGTCAACCACATAAAACTCCATATGGCATACTGTAAAAAAATAAATAAGATTGTTTTAATATAAATAATGTATGGGTATGGTAAAAATAACTTATTACAAAACATATTTGAGCTGATTAACATTTTTGGCATTAACCCATTTATTTATTTATTAAGATTGGTTATAGACATTCTCTACAGTTTTATCAAATATTATAGAATTGAAACTGTTCTTAATTCCTTACTTAGTGAATTAATAAGCTGTTACAGTATTTTGACTCATTGATAACTCATTATTGTGGGGGTCATTATTTATATTTAGATCTAGATAAATAATATCAACATAATATGTATGTTCATGCTCTAGGACAGGGTAGGCGAACCAATGGCACGCGTGCCATTGATGGCACGCGACACAATATTTTGGGCACGTCGCAGAATTAGGTATTTCATGACGATCGAACGCGATGCTCCTACGCTGCGGAGTTTTCGATGCGCGGGGTGGGGGCAGCGCGGCGGCAGGCAGGAAGCGCTGCACGGCGCTAGTTTGTTTTGTTTTTATAATGACGTGGGTTTCAATTGCGAATGACGCATTGTTTGCTTATGCATAAAGTAATAGTGAGTTTTGTTGACATAATAATTGTATTGTAAAGTTTATTCGAGTGATTTTAAACTGATATTAAATATTTTTGTTATTATTAAATTTTAATATGGCCAGCTCAGCAAAAAAACAAAAAGTTCATGATACTAAGTTTAACAGAGAATTTCAAACTTGGTGGACTGAGAAATATGGCATGATGAGTAAAGGTGACAAAGCGTTGTGTCTTTTATGTTCTGGAACAGTGGTGTGTAGAACATCGTCTGTTAAACGGCATTTTGAAACAAATCATAAATCTGTCAGTCAAAAAAGCGAGGCAGAGCAAAAAGAATTAATTGCAAGTGCATTGAATGACAGAAATAAACAGTCAACGTCTATGATTAAATTTGTTGGCAAAAATTGTAATACAAGCGCGGCAAGTTACGCGGCTGCAAATGTCATTGCTCGGCATGGTAAACCTTTTCAAGAAGGTGAGTTTTTGAAGGAAGCCTGGTTAGCATGCGCGCCCTCTCTTTTTGAAGATTTCGACAATAAAGATAAGATAATTCAGCGCATCAAAGATACTCCTTTATCAAGAAACACTATAAAAGAAAGAATCTTAAAACTGGCCGAAAATATAACAGATCAACAAAAAATTGACATTAAAGATGCTTCTTTTATATCGCTATGTCTTGACGAAAGCACTGACGTCACTAAATCTGCACGTTTAGCTGTTTTTGCTCGGTATTGCGTAGAAAACGTCATTAAGGAAGAATTAATTGCAATAAAATCGTTGCTAACAACTACAAAAGGAACAGATATAAGTATGGCAGTTAGGAATTCGCTTGCTGAAAAAGAAATTGATATAAAAAAAATTGTTTCTGTAACAACTGATGGTGCTCCAAGTATGGTGGGTAAAAAAAACGGTTTCATAAGTTTATTTCAAGCTGACGTAGGACATTCGATTCTTGAATTCCACTGCATCATTCACCAACAAGTCTTGTGTGCTAAGAGTGGTTTAATATCTCTTGATAATATAATGGCGGTAGTTACAAAAATAGTCAACCTCATCTCGTCACAGGCTTTAAACAAGCGAAAATTCGATGCTTTGTTGGACGAAGTCAACTCGGTGTATAATGGTATAATAATGGTATAATACTGATGTATAATAATGTTCGCTGGTTGAGTCGCGGGAATGTACTTGAAAGATTTGTTGATTGCTTGGAAGAAATCAGACTGTTTTTGCAAAATGAGGGAAAAATTGAACAATACCCACAGTTATTGGACGTTATGTGGCTTTCAAAATTGATGTTTTTTACAGACATATGCCAACATTTAAACACATTAAACGTAAAGCTTCAAGGAACAAACAAAACAATTATTGCCATGATAGATCTCGTTCGCGCTTTTGAGGCAAAACTGCAAGTTTTCAGGAACGATATTATCACAAAAAACTACAAGTATTTTCCAAACTTGAAAAAATATATGAATGATTTAGATATTCACGAGACAGCAGACAAAGAAAAAAATACTGAAGAATTTATATCTGTGATCGATTCTTTAATCAAGGAATTTTTAGGGAGATTTTCTCAGTTCAAAGAATTGTCGGAATTACTCAAGTTCATTATGTACCCAGATGTGACGTCATTTCATAAACTGAACTTCTCTCAATTTGATTGGTTGGAAATTGAAGAATTTGAAATGCAGCTGATTGATTTCCAATCTAGTTCAATATGGAATCAAAAATTTATTGAAACAAGGAAAGAGTTGGAATTAATTGAAACTGAAAGATTGACAAGTAATTTAAGTAAAAATGCTAATAATAAAATTCTGGAAACATGGAATGCGTTACCAGACACATTTAACTGTTTGAAGAAGCTGGCTCATGCTATTTTAACCATGTTTTCATCTACCTATGCCTGCGAGTCATTATTTTCAGAGATGAATAACATTAAAAACTCGGTTAGAAACCGTTTGACAGATGAATCTAGTTCAGCATGCATTTTGCTAAAAGTAACATCTTACAACCCTAACATAAATTATTTGTCATCCAACCTGCAGCAACAGAAGTCACACTAATTTTACTAAAATTTAATTTATGCGTGTAATAAAAACATACCAAAATGTACCTCTTTTACTTTATTTAATAAAGAGTTTTGATAGTATTTATAATTATTATTTTCCAAATAATGAGAAAGTCAAAATTATTTGACGGCACGCGAATGACCCCATTAAACTTTTTTTTAGAAAAAATGGCACGTTGATGCATAAAGGTTCGCCTACCCTGCTCTAGGAGGACAATAAAACAAATGTACATGCGTGACCTTATGTTCTGTTGCATTCAGTCTTCATTTTCGACCTTATTATAGGGTCTCTAAATAATAGAGTAGTTGATTGTTTTTTTGCATGTTATCAAAGAGCATTGCAGCCAAAGGAACATTTGTGAAAGCATTATTTCTTTGGCTTGATAACTCCTCTAGATATGACATTACTAACTGCTCCCATGTTGTGATGTCACATATCGCTATTTTATATGGGTGGCTTTTTTTGTCCCACAGCTGTGTTTCATTTATTAAAGCGGTTACTTCAAAAAAGTTGCCATAAATTGTGTGAGATTTTGGATTGTAATAATTTTTTTCATTTATTACATACTTTAAAATAGGCTAGTCCAACTAATTTTAAAGGCCTATTTAAGGCATCATTTTTGAAACAATTTTAATTGTGTTCTAACAAAGATGTATGATTTTAATGATTTTGTCTGATGCATATAAAAGAACATGCAAAATCTTATCCTATTGACACAGCTGTAGAGCAGATGGTGCAGATAGCTGGAGGTATATTATAAAGAATGGAAACTGTTCTACATTTTTCTATTTATGAATCAATAACCAGTTACAGTATTATGACTCACTGTACACTTATAATAGTGAGTTCATTATTTGTAAGTAAAGATAAGTAGATTCAGTACTGACTCAGGCAGTGTGTTTTTTGTACTGTCATACCTAGCACAAAAAAGGTCAGGGAAAGATTGAGGGTTGTTTGCACACCACACTCACAAATATTTTTATTTTAACCCTTTAACTACAGAGTAGTTTGAATTTAACCATACAAGGTCTTTTATAGTGATATTTTTAAATTACGGATTAACAGGCAGAACATGAAATTGAAATTCTTCTTTTGTTTTTTTTTTTTTTTTTAAGGTTCTAAAAATGCATTTACGCATTCCTCGCCCCCCCGGGGGGGAGAGACGAGGATATGTGGGACTCGCCGCCCCCACCGACCAACCAATCGGGCGGAATACCCACTAAACAAGGACCCACACCCACCGCTTATCCACAGGAAGAACGGTTCTTTTGTTTCCTACCTTAACTCAACCATATAGGTTCAATTTGTGGTGGGAATATATTTACCACTGCCTTGCTAAGGGTTAAATGAAAACTCATCTTATTTAATTCAGTTTAATTACTAATTCAAACAATAAACCTACATATTGTTTAGATTTAATTACAATGGAATATGTATAGTAAAAGTGGATTAAAAACTCAAACACAAACAACACATGCATTCATCTTGGTCTCACATTATAAAAAATATATTCATACACTTTACTCTCACACCTCTCTGATACTCAGAAACCTATATTGGAAGGAAGTGAGTGCGTCATACATATGAGCTAGTTCTGTGTGGTAGTTCCATTGATGTCTACTGTACAGTTCATGTAACTTTAGTAGCAACGAAGTTGTTATTTATTTTACGCTAAAATTTGCGAAATGGTAATAAAAATAAGTACTTACAGCCAATAGATAATTTGTGACATACTGAACAGCTCCAAATGATCCAAATATTATAAGTAGAATGTTCACAAAGTTAGCTATGATTGGTAGCCACATATATCCTAAGAAATCAAACACTTGGCGTTGAACTGTAACTACCTGTAATAACAAGTGTTATTCAATAAGCTATGCAGCAGAAAGACTAGTAAAAATCAACTTATATTTTTTTGGGAACATACCAGTTCGAGGACGCAAACAATCAACAATAGTGTTCTCAATCCACACACGGCCATTATTTACAATTAGGCTTATCTCATTATAATTGCAGTTTCCTGAAGTATTCCATAACTTATTTATTATACGGAGATCTCATTTTACAAACTATCTTAGAAAAATATAAAAAGAAAGTAAAAGATTTATAGAAAGAAAATATGAGCACGACAAACAGCAGAACCCATAGAGTATATTGGGTGTACAAACGGAATTACCACAGACATAAAAAAGTGTTCAGAAACAATGCAGATTAAAATTTGAAAGTTTAATGTCTGTTTTAATTCTAAATAGTCTAATAAGCAATTAATCTCATTCAGTCGTGATTTTGCGTTATTGAAACTTTTTGTAAGAAAATAACAATTTCTGTAAAATAAACAATAAATAAAATAAACTGGTATGTTGTCAATGTCACTCTTTCTATTTAGAATCAACGTAGCATAGCAGTAACATTTAGTCTGTGGTGGAATGACACCGAGTTTTTAAAATAATTAAATTTCAAAGGTAGTGGTGTATTTTGTGTTCCTGCAAAACTTCGCACTTGTGTTTTAATTTAAGAACTTATTCTTGTGAATTACTGAGTTCATTGTCTCTAGTTAAAAAGGTAAGCGACAGCGGAATTTACGTACAGACTATCACAAACTTATGAACAGTGTATCTACTCGCTTACCCGGTATTATTTTTACCTACTTTGAGTTATTGTACTAGCTCGTTCCTGTGAATTCACTTTAGAAATTCTTTTCAGGAAAATGGCGACTGAAACTTTAGTACCGCTAGAATCCAACCCTGATGTTATGAACAAGTTCCTTCAAAAATTGGGCGTTCCATCCAAGTGGGCTGTGGTTGATGTTATGGGACTAGATCCCGAAATGCTCTCATGGGTGCCGCGTCCCGTTCTTTCAGTCATGCTGCTATTTCCAATTTCGGATTCTTATGAAGCATATAAACAAAAAGAAGAAAATGATATTCTCTCTAAAGGTCAAGAAGTATCAAGTGATATATTTTACTTAAAACAAAACATAAGCAATGCTTGCGGTACAATTGCATTGGTCCATAGTGTCGCTAATAACACCGATAATATCCAATTAGCTGATGGATACTTAAAGGAATTCCTAGAGGAAGGCAAAAATTTAGATGCTGCAGGCAAAGGAAAATTATTGGAGAAATCTGTTAAAATTATAAATGACCACAAGGAACTAGCTACAGAGGGGCAAACTAACACTCCAAGTGCTGATGAGCCTGTAAATCATCATTTTATTACTTTCATTCACAAAGGAGGTGTTTTATATGAACTAGATGGTCGAAAACCTTTTCCCATTAACCATGGGCCTACCACACCAGACACATTGCTGTCTGATGCAGCAAAAATTTGCCAAGGATTTATGTCGCGTGACCCAGATGAAGTCCGCTTTACTGTCATGGCCTTAGCTGCATCGGACTAATTTACCAAAGTAGAGGAGCTTACATTGTCTCAGTATTTTTTACTGTGAAAGGCTTTTTTGTGTATGTGTAGGGCTAAAGGAATTTTAACTACACTGCTGCTGATGTGCTAGACTTCCAAGTCCGAAACTCAAGCTTTGCAGAGCAAGCTTTTGTGATATTACTGTGTATGTGCCTATGAATAAAACAGTTAATTAAATTGCTAAAAAAATCTATTTTATTTGCTGAAAATTCACTTCAGTTTACAAATTATATGTCACATAAAAATATTGTTAAGAATATGTAAAGCATATTTGTGAATATACCACAAGTTAAGGTATTTACACTAGCCCAAAATTTTCATTCCTAAGAAAGTATATCTGCTATAGTGATTATTTTTATCACTGACATTATTTTTAATCTGATTTAACTACTAACTAATATGTTGATAAATATTGAAGTCGAACCAAGTTCAAAAGTATTTTTAATACAAAAACCGAAATGTGACCTGCTCAATAGCCAGATGCAGGGATGTTGCAAACATTCGCATCCACATCAGTATAAATCGATGCGGATGTATAGCAGGGCCCGGCAAGAGGCGCGTATCGGCCGCACATGCTGATTGACCAATAATAGAGCAATAATTGTTTTCAACTTCAGTAAATAGGTAAAGGTGACGCGGCTCGCTATTGTTTTGTTGTGACAAGATAAGGATAAACATAACTGTGGTTTTCTTACTCTACCAAACCAAGCATTTTTTTAGTAGCCCCCATATAACCCTCGTCCGGTCTCTCAGTCAGCTGAGTCAGGGGACCATGCATAAATGCATTTTTGTCACGTTATTAAAAATAGTCGTCACATGGTTCTTTACCGTATATACCATCCATCTATACTGTCTTTGCAGCAGGAGGGCACACACAAATTTCCGCGGAAGCCACGACACTGGTTCGCTGAGCCCTGTATGAACAGAGTAGTAGGTAGTACTAGAAAAGTATATAATCCTAGTCAGTGTATTTGAGCTCTGTGTAGGATATTTACTATCTGTCGCTGTGTGGTGCCGGTCTAGAGTAGTGCCACCCCCTCTCATCTCACGGGGACTCGTAAGTCAACGAAGATAAATCCTACGGGATGATGGGCAGCAGCGTCATTCTGCATACTGGCTTAAACTGCGATACCTAACCCGCCTGCCCAGCTTGGTGATTATGGGCAAAGGCCCTTAATAGAATGTAATCTATTGGAGAGGCCAATGTTCAGCACTGAACTTTATAAGGCTGACATAATGATAATGATGATATCTTATTGGGGTGAGCAGAAACCTCGT
Organism: Musotima nitidalis; assembly: GCA_949126915.1. Taxonomy (NCBI): domain Eukaryota; kingdom Metazoa; phylum Arthropoda; class Insecta; order Lepidoptera; family Crambidae; genus Musotima; species Musotima nitidalis. The sequence continues at coordinate 8,367,699 of OX421414.1, forward strand.
CACAACTATTTGAAAGGTAATATTATAGTTGTAACACAGTTTACTCCATGCACAGAAATCTTCAGATAAAACGCGTCTACTGATAAGGGGTAGTTGGCCCCTCGGCCAAATGCACAATAGACAAGATTCCATGTACAGGTAAGTATATAATATTTTAAAAAAAAGGTTGGTTGAAAATAAAACTCTGTTATGGTCTCGTAAGAAATAAATAGGTACTCATATATTATTTACTTATCATTTCATTATTAGGAATGCATTTGGATGAGCTAAGGTATAAATATTTTACTAGATGTTCCCTGTCATACATCATCAGTCAATAATGAAGGTTCTTCTACCACGGCGTTGATTGAAGCATCTGTAAATAAGAAAGATAATAGTTTATGCTTTTCGCACTTTCTGAAAACTTATAATATTGTAATTAAATAAAATTAATTATTTAAGTCTTATACCTAATTACAGGGATCCTACCATCATCTTTGGATCACAAGCCAACCTCACCTGCAAGTGGTGCACCAGCCGGTCAACGGACGATGCTCGTGTGAATATAAAATTTCCCGGTAAGCGGCAATAGGCTGGCCACCTATACCGTATACCTGGCGTATAATATGCCTCTGCCTATCCCTTTGGGAAAACAGGCGTGATTGTACAAACATTATGTACGTCAATAGAACGTACGTATCTTCTTCTGTACGTATTGACAACCATGGGGAGACGTTTATGGGAGTGCAAGCAAGAGAAAATGATGTGATTAGTAAAATAAATACAATAAGTAAAATTATAGCACTCGCCAACTCCTGGCATGTCGTAACATGACGGTACCTACGGTTTGAAAAAGGTTATTGCATGAAATTTTTTATTTTAATTTTTTTCCAACACGCATAGGTTAGTAGTTATAATTCGTTATAACAGTAGGTTGTTATGTTACACCAAACTGACCATTGTATTACTCGAGTGCTAGTTTAAAAGGTACCTTATACCTACCTAGCCTAGTCGATACGTTTTAGTGAAATTAAAATATAAAAAAAAACTCTTTTCAATTTCAAATAAAATTGGCTGACATGAGCATCTATGGCAGTCGTTATTAGGAAGTCAGTGCCATTTAATTTTATCAAACAGCTGGTTGGTTAGAATGATGGGTTGCAGAGGTCAGACGGGGAAGTCGCTTCGCGTAATAACTGAAATTCAGCAAAATTTGGTTACACCAGTATGCAGACTAAAGCCCTAAGCTTAATTCTAAAGCAAACAGGATAATTTAATTCACCAGTGCTGCATAATTCCTTTACCACAGGTTCAAAGAAATCACAAATCGTTTTTTTTCTTTATTATTATCAAATGAAGTCAGCGCCCTCAAAGCAGGATGAATTGTTGACTCTTGTAGCAAACATATGATTATAAGTCATCCCATTCGGTCGTTCTAGTATTAGACTCACAGATAAAGAGCGAAGGTTTAAAGTTTTCTATTGCTATCAACCTATATCATAAGTGTACACATAGCTCTCAGTAAGGGTATGCAGCAATTATTTGCATGTGTAGTGTAGTCTCTGATTATATAATACATTTATTAACTAAGATAATGAATGCGTCACCACGTCAATGTAATCTGAATGTTTTAATAATATTCAGGCTAACTCAATGACACTTTCAGATGAAAAAAAGCTTTTAAGTCTTACCACCGGTTGTTCTCGTTTGTGGATTTATTTTAGGCAGCAATAGCGTGAATGTCAGGCCCAAAATAGTGGCCCCGCCGCACACCCAAGATAAAACCTCTTGATAATAAGTTGATTTAGCATTGTCCGCACTGAAAACAATAAATAACTTTCTATAAATTGGTTTAAAGTCTGAATGATGTTTCTCTTGTTGGTTTCATGCAACTTATGGACAGATGTAACAACCAAATTTATGTAGGTTTATATTTTATCGAAAATAGTCGAAATGTTGACTGGCATGAAAAAAGACTGCCCACAGTCAGTCTAGTATACAATACATATTCGTCTTGTCTAGACGTATGCTGTTAAGATCCTGTCCGGATAAAGCATTTTACTCAATAATTTAATTTAAAAATCTTGAGATACTAGAAGTTACAATAATTATAGAAGATACTAGAAGAATACAATACAAAATTTCATACGCGCGGTTAAAATTACCCTGAAGTTGTATACAAACTTCTTTGATCGCTAGCCTAATTGTCAGATAAAAAAAAGAGTAGTGCGGTATTAAAGTTGTTGATATTGTTCAACTACTTACTATGATTGGATTACAGCTATTGCTATGCCGCATGCTAGTTTATCAGTGAAGCTCATGAGGCCGTAGACAAAAGCGGACGCTTCTGTGGTGGCTCCCACGAGGTCGGCAGTCAGCGCTAAACTCATCACTAACATCACAGCTCCTCCAAAACCTGTTAAAACAAACATTTTCTTTAACAAGCAACGATACGATCCAGACGCTCATCTGTTGGTAAATGACGGCGAGCCTATTGCCGCTTACAGGAAACTGTTTCGCCAAAGCCTCATCCGTTGATCGGCAGGTGCCCCACTTGCAGGTAAGGTTGGCTTGAGCACCTTAGGTTTTGTTCAGGTTCCCATACAGCTTAGCTAACATTTTGCGGAAAAATATCTAACAGTGCGGTAATACCTTAATGTCACTAAAACAACTAAAATTAAGTAATTACATACAAAATAAAATTAAAAGCATATTTAAAAAAACGTATGTAAATACCATTCATTATAACTAAGCCATAACAGGATATACTTTGTTGATCAAACTACCACTGCACCAGTTATTCTGTGAATCATTGTTTGATTGAAAGTAATCAAACAAGCATGTTATGAATTAAACATAGACTCTACTTTAACTAAATATTACACTCAATTTCTTCTATGCATTCATATTATATGACGTGCGTTAGACAATTTTATAAAAGTAGCAATAAAGTGACGTTCTACGTATTACTCATCGATACGTAAAAGTAGAATCATAATATTGAGGTTTAGCAAATAGTCAGCGATTCAAGTAGTTCTATTTTGTAGAATAATCTACATAGTGAAGTATTTATTTGATACTAAATAATCAATTTGTAATTAATTAGTAATGATACGGACCAACGCAGCTGTCGGCCTGTATCTTTTATTAGGTCGTGCGATATTTAGTATCTATAAATGATTAGAAATGGACACAATGGAGATGATAAGTAGTAGCCTAATCTGTAGGAAATGATAGGCGGCCTATGAGGCACAATACGATAGACCTACAATTTTGAAGGTTGAATACTTTTACAGTTACTAGACATAACTAAATATGGTACGTATCGATGTTTCTTTTGATTGTTCTTTTGTAAATAACGACTACGGAATCTACTAGCAACATTGGACAATGTTGTCGGTATTATGCCTGACATTCGTATCGAAACCGTATGCTTGTTCAATGCGGTCATGACTGCATTCTACAACATTAATATTTATCTTTTTGAAGCAGCGGTTTAATAATACTTCTGTTCGACTTACAGGCGTGACGGTATTCCCATATCTATTTAAAATAAGACAAAGCTATTTTGAAAAACTGCTACACAGAATTAAGGCGTCTTAATGTTAAGTTCAAAATACAAAGCTTTTAAATTGTCAGTCTCAGTCTTTTATATATTTTAAATAAGTTAAATAATACCTGTATAGGGCTCCTACCAAGATCTAAGAAGCCCAAGCCAACCTCACCTGCAACCTGCAAGTGATGCACTTGCCGATCAACGGACGAGGCTCTGGCGAACATAATTATAAGGTCCCGATAAGCGGCAATAGGTTCTGGCGAAATGTGGGCGCATAATATGCCTCTTCTCACCCCTTTGGGGAAACAAGCGTGATATTATGTATGTATGTAATACCTAAGAAATTTACTAACCTATTAATACAGCTACTTCATAGATGTAGTACACTTTGTAGTTGTCATCTGATCCAAAGTGAATCCATAAAAATCCAGCAAGTGCACATAAGGCACCCACAAAATAGTTGAACTTCTTTGTGAACCACCTTGGAATCAGTCTGAGTACACCTGCTGCCGTCAAGCTACCCAAGTACATGGCAAGGGGCACTACAGCGAGAGCCCTCGCTGCTAACCCCAAAGTTCGGTGGAGGTAAAGAGGTATTAGCACCTGAGATATATTTACTACTAGTCTAGTACACATGTAAACACCAGCTGTCTGAAACAAAATACAAAAACTATGAGGCAATATATTTCCTATAAAAATTTAACTTCTTTGATTTGAATAAAATTTTGTTGGCTGTTGCCTCCAACAATGCCCTCCAAAATTGAGAGCAAGTCTGTGGACTGACATGATATAATATAATATCTCTATTTTGTGCTATACATACATAGGGATCCTACAAAGATCTTAGGCGCCCAAGCCAATCTTACCTGCAAGTGGTGTACCTGCCGATCAACAGACAAGACTGGCAGATATAAAAGTTGGAACAAAGCTACCGCTTCGTGCGTGAATGTATGTATGTGTCTAAATTATGTCTCGATCTAAAATCTCGAGTTGCTAGGCTGAATGGTTTAGTTTGACTTAAATTAAAAAATTCTCACAATTGGATTAGTTAGGTTGTCCCATCGAGACGTTTAGCTACTTCATCAACATTTAGTTAGAAGTGACGTCATATATCGGCTTTTTATAATATCGTGATGATTCTTGAATCTTTAAGGCATTTTCGGCACTCATTTTAAATGTTAAAATTTTGCTAAAAAATACTATATTTCAAAGTAAAATATACATTCTTCAAAACTAGTCACTATCCCTATTCTGAATAGCATATTCTCAAATACTTGAAACTATTCCAGTTAGGGAATTCATAATTCTTTAATGGTATAGAAACAGTCAAAAATAATGATACAAGGCAGATTTAGTCCAGTCTATTAGATTTTATGCGACATAGAAAATGATTAAATTTTGTCCTGCTTTTACATACTTACTTGATACAACAAAGGTTTGCGGATAAAGTCGCAATGTGCGTTATTTTCGCCATTGTCAATCAATGACTCTTGAGGTCTATAGGAGTACTTCTCCTTAACAGATAAATGAAATAGTATTGTGGCTACTGTTCCAACACTTAAAACTATATAAACAATGTGTCTGAACTTCCATGCATCTGCAGGTCCAACTTGCTGAAATAAAATAACTTTTATAAGTATCAGTTTCATTCACGAGAGCAGCATATTTTTTATATCATTCATAAGTTTTTTTTTTAATTACGGTTTTTTTATGATAAATGTGTTCTTCAGCATATTTTAATTAGTATTCTTGTAAGTAAGATTCAATATTCTTTATTTTAACTTAACATTCCATTTATCTGTATTTTTTAAAGGACACTTTAGTTTGTTATTTATATTGCTTTGTGTTGGTCAATAAATAAAAAGTTTATTTGATTTTAAATTATGGCTGAGACTGCTAGTGCTCTATGTGTTAATTTATTAAATAGCAGTCACCTACTAGCTTTTAATAGTTTTCAACCTCATAAATTAAAAAGGCAAGTGGATTTTTGATGCACATTCTTTAAACTAATGTTTTTGAATTATTTACTTATGTTATGTTTAACTTAGTAAAAATTGTTTTTAGGAAGTTTGGGCATGGTGTAGGTTGGGTCGGATGTGATTTTTAAGTATATATTTATATATTAGGTCGGGGAAAAAGTCTTTTCGCATTACATAGGTATAAACTTATTATAAATTTTTTTTGACTGTACTATTTGTGTCTGGCTGGTTTTGGTAACATTAAAAAGGTTCCATTATAAAGAAAAGAAAAAAATAAAAAAAAGTTGTTTCCCGCTATTTTTCATTTGTTTTTCTCTCCGTTAAAATGAGTGAATCTAATGAAGAAATTCGATACATTTTAAAATTTTATTATAAAAAAGGCAAAAATGCAACTCAAGCAGTGAAAAAAATTTGTGATGTTTATGGACCTGATGCAGTGTCAGTAAGAGTAGCACAAATTTGGTTCAAACGTTTTCAGTCCGGAAATTTTGATGTTAAAAATGCACCTCGCTCTGGTCGCCCTGTTACGAATAAAATGGACGCCATTTTTGAAAGAGTGGAGCAAGATCGGCATATTAGTAGTTACGATGTAGCTGAAGAACTGGGAATTGACCACAAAACAGTTTTGACCCATTTGAAGAAAGCTGGTTATACAAAAAAGCTCGATATTTGGGTGCCACACGAGCTCACTCAAAGAAACTTAATGAACCGTGTACTCATTTGCGATTCATTATTGAGACGTAATGAAACCGAGCCGTTTTTGAAGAGATTGATAACTGGCGATGAAAAGTGGATCACGTACGACAAGAACGTGCGAAAAAGGTCGTGGTCGAAAGTTGGCCAGGCTTCACAGACTGTGGCCAAACCTGGCCTAACACGAAATAAGGTGATGCTGTGTGTATGGTGGGGTTGGAAGGGCATTGTTTATTATGAGCTTTTACCGCCCGGCAAAACCATCGATTCTGATCTTTACTGCCAGCAACTGATGAGATTAAAGGAAGCAGTCGAGAGAAAACGGCCGGAATTGATCAACAGGAAGGGTGTGGTCTTTCATCACGATAACGCTAGACCACACACATCTTTAGCCACTCAGCAAAAATTAAGAGAGTTCGACTGGGAGGTCCTAGTGCATCCACCATATAGCCCTGACCTTGCGCCTTCAGATTTTCACCTGTTTCGGTCTCTGCAGAATTCTTTAGGTTCTGTAAGGTTGACCTCAAGAGAGGACTGCCAAAACTATTTGTCCCGTTTTTTTGATCAGAAGTCCCAAAGTTTCTACAGTAACGGGATAATGTCTCTGCCCACAAAATGGCAGAAAGTTATTCAACAAAACGGTACATATATATTGTAAATAAATGTAATTAAACTTTGAAAAAAATGTCTTGACTTTTCATACAAAAATACGAAAAGACTTTTTCCCCAACCCATTATGTTGGGCATAATTAGCTTAAAAAGTTACATATCATATTTTAGTAAAATTGCAGTTACATTATTAAAACTAGGTACAGGAATATATATTAAATAATGTTAGTGAATAAATATATGTAATGTTTTAAAGACCAATATGCAATTTAAATTCAGAACTAGAATGAAATTAAATTAAGCACTTGCCTCTTGTTTTTTCTAATCAGTGTATCCTATCTATCTATCACGCATATATATACAAATTGAGATTTATTGGGACATCAGGTCTCAAAAACTCAAGATAATTTTATTGCCTCCAATATATATAGGTCTCCAGAAGGTTAAGTTCCACAAAAAAAAAACAATTAACATTCAATAATAATGTAGGCTAACATACTTGTTTATCACATTCCCCTGTGACATGTAATACTATCCACGTGATGACATACACAAACAGATTTGAGAAAACTGTAAATCCATACCTAAAATTGAATTATATATTTCATTAATAGTAAATTCATAATATGCAGCCAATTATGTAAATTAATATTATTTTACAATTGTCATACCTTACGGCTGTCAAATGGCTCCTAGTATGGTCGTCTTCTGATAATTCGGGTATTAGGCTTAAATGTGAAATTTGTACTGCTGCCCAACCAATTTGAAATATAAGGATAAAGGCAGCAAAGTAAAACATTTGAGCCCATTTGTGTGTTGTGGAGCATCCAATGCACTGGGTGAAGATGAAGGGGAATGATGACAAGACACATGCAGTACCTAAAAAATATTTAACTTGTTAGGGCCATTATAATTTAAATAATATATGAATAATTCATTATTATTAAAATGAGTTATAATAGGATTTTACATAGAATTGTAAACAAAGTTATGATTATACAAGTATAAGGCAGCATGTGTGGAACTTATTTGGACTACAGCTATTAACAAATTGAACTGCAAATTTAAGATCGATAAGAAAAAATTTAATTCATTTGGTACAACTCAAATGACTGCTTGGATTCACTCCGTATTTGAGTACACTTGAAGTATGTACAGGTCACAATAACAAAGACATGTTATAAAATATTTCTGGGAAAATATGCCAAAGACTTCAGGCATGGTATGTTATGAACTTAGCAACTTTATTAACCAGATTATGTGCAAGAGATATTGCTAATTGACAAAGAAAATGAAGAAAATAATGTATTACTTACCAAACAAATGCCACAATTTCCGCTTGCCATATCTTGCGCTTACAGAATTATCTGTCCAATCTGAGTGGTATCCAACAAACGGGGTAGACAAGGCATCTACTATTTGGCCTATCAGCATTAAGTTCCCTGCTTGCGAAGCACTAAATTCAAGCACCAAATGGAAAAACACCAAGAAGTATGTAAACCATAAACTGGCACAGACATCATTAAGTACATGTCCCACACCGTAGCCCAACTGAAGCTTAAAGCTTGTGGAGATATCAACAAATTCGTTATCCATTATTTTACGACCCGGTTTAACACAGCACTTAAGTTTGTTAGCATATCATACATAAACGGATTTGAGGGTATTTCTGAGCAGGGAAGTAACACCCAGACGACGATGGTACATAACAAAATTCATACACTGGGATCTGTCTGAAAGTCACTTATACATAATAAATAAAAAACTGCACTTCTTTTCTTACACAAGTTCGTAGGACAACTCACAAAAATAATGTAGAACAGTAGAGGTAGGTAATGAAAATATACATGACATGAGTTGACATGACATGCATGCATGACATTCATTACATTGACAGATAATGTCTATTCTTTACTTAGGCTAAAGTGTCGACATAGAAAGCTTATGATTACTAGTAAAAAGTAATAAATGGGTCAGACAGTATACAAGTTAAAATAAAATAAGTATTCATAACAAATTATGTAAAGTTTAAAGATATAAACATTCAGTTTTGGGTGGAAAATACTTTAATTAATAATCGAGAAAACATTTCCTTCTAATAATTAATTCGGAATAACTGAATTTCATTATAAGAAAGTAACTAATCGAAAAAAAACACAGTGTGAAAAATATTTTTTTGGCGCCAACTCGGGAAAGGACACATTGCGGCAGTATTTTGTTTGTCAATACAAGATTTGATTTGAGGTGTGGATTTTTAGACATAACTTTAGCAACATATACTAGTGTAGAAAAGTAGCTTATTACAGTGTGTTGTATTTTTCCGTGTTGACTCCTAAACTCCATAGAGGCCTCTATTAAAGTCTCTATTGTTTTACTGACGACCGATATGGCGTGGAGGTCAGTATACCTACATTTCATTTCAGAGGTCATGGGATTTTACATTTGTTCTGATCTGGGTGTTTTCCTATGTATATCAAGATTATCAAGTATGTATTTACATAAAAAAGTATTTAAGCATGTTTATCCGTTGTTTAGTATCCATAACACAAGTTCTTAATGATACTTTATCTTGGAACCAATGACCTTCTATATACAAGGTCATTGCTTGGAACTAAATTATTACTACTGTACTGGCTTTGACTGTAACTCAATGACATAAACGCGGAATTTATGCTAATAATTTAATTTATAAAAGTACTTGAAACTGCCTATACTGTAAACAGAGTCCATATATAAAAACCAAAAGTGTCTGTGTCACCCACCTTATGTCACTGTCACTTAATAAAATAAGTAAGGTGAATAATAACAATAAGCATAAGCTGCGGCTGCGGATACATGAATTATTATCATTTTTACAGACGCAGAATATATCTAAATGATGAAATATTGACTGGATGTATAAGGATAATAATTATTTTTAAAATGCGGTATTTGCTCTTAATTACTCTAGTTATAGGGGCATATGGTGATGATTATACAGAAGAAATATTTTTCAAGCCCATAAATCCGACACACCTTTATGTTTACTTTCAGTTTGTAACCTTAGTCAACAATAATGATTCCTGTAAGTTATATCTTCGATAATATCATATTTGTACGGCTTACGCTGGCCTTACCTCATGAACTAATGATTTTATTATAGAGTAATAAATGTGTCTAATTCTTTTTCAGTTGATCATTCTTATCTGTCACCAAGATCGATAGGGGAAGTTATATCCAGATTTCAAGTAGAAGAGCTGCATTTGACTCTGACTGAAGGACAATGGAGACATAATCAGTGGGGATATCCTGTGCTAGATGCAGCACCAGGAGCAGAGTTATATGCTTGGTTTAGCCCTGATGTTACAAATATTGATGAAGAATGGAGGAAACTGAGTGCCACCCTATCAGGACTATTTTGTGCTTCTATTAATTTCATTGATGACTTCAATACCATAACACCACAAATGGCATTATGGCCAACTGGAGCAGTTAAATCAGATATCAATGTTACTTCATTACTCAGATATGCATCCCTACCTAGAGAAATTGTGTGCACAGAAAACTTGACACCATGGAAAAAGTTATTACCTTGCGAATCCAGTAAAGGTTTCTCGTCATTACTTAACTCCAGAATGATTCATAACACAAATTATCACTCTATTGGAATACATATTAGAAAAGTATGTGCTACTGATGATTGCACCGAAACTAAACTAGAAATAAAACAAACTGTTTCCTTAGTGTATGACCACAAAATGATTAATAGCTATGATTGGTCATTTAGAAAACTGTTTGGGCAGGGTCTACCAGGTGCTTGTCCTCTTGCCTCAGCTAGTACAATTTATGTCGATGTTAGTACAAATGACACTGAACCATTCCATTTAAACCCTGCAGCTGATAAAGTGGTGGTATCCCAAAGAGGTGGTGGTGAAACTAAATTTGCAATATACAATATCAAAACTGGCAGGGAGATGATAAACATTGGAGTCAAGCATGATAGTAAAGAAAGATTACCTGTAAGTGTGCCTCCACCCTTACACTTTACCAGATATGTCTTGGGCTATGGAAAAGAGTTTGGTGGAATAGTTACTGAACTAATTAATACTTACTGGATGCCTATTGATGTTGTTATTTTAGAAAATGCACCTTGGTGGCTTCCTATACAACTGAGTTCTTTGAGAATAAATGGAGAAGCTGAGAGCGAACTTGTTATATCACAATATTATTCACCTGGTCGGAGTCGACAGAAGCCATATCATTTGGAATTGCTACTTAGGCTGCCTGCTCGATCTACCACCACAATTACCATAGATTTTGAATTTGTGTTCTTAAAATGGCAGGAGTATCCCCCAGATGCCAACCATGGTTTTTACATAGGATCTGCTATCATAGCTGCTAATCTGCCTACTGCAAAAAATTATACTAGTCTTCCAATTACTGGTATAACATTTGACTCCATTATTAATGCATCACAGTCATGTATGTATTATTTTTTCATTTGTGATTTTATAGCTAAATTCAATTTCATTTGATTTCATGCCTAATGCCTTTTTAAAGAAAGCTAAAAAATTTACAAGAAAAACCTGTATCTGGCTACAATTTTGCATATCAGATAGTTTGGCTGTGCCAGGCAGACATTAGTTTTAATAATGGTATAATTTTGCTAACAATCTTATAACTTTTCAGGGTATCCAGCGGTGTTCAGGACCAATGGTGCTATGGTGTCTCTGCCAACTCCGGACTTCAGTATGCCATATAATGTCATTTGCCTAGCTTGCACAGTTGTAGCATTGGCATTTGGACCTCTCCACAATATTTGTACCAAAGAATTAGTTCTTAAACCTGTTGGGACAGCCTTGTCTCTTACACAGAAACTACTTAAATTATTCAAAAGAAAAAAAGACTAAATTATTGATCATAATAAAATAGCTGTTTAAACAGAAATTGCCTATGTATTTTTAATAATTATGTATATGACCTCAAAAATAATTTATGAATATGATAATAATAGGTATACATTATTGACTTACATTATAAAGAGAAAATATCTGTAATTTTGTTTTTGTAATTAATAAACTGAAAAACGATTACTACACTAATGTAGTGTATACGCCTGAGTACGCTCCCGAACGTAATTTCGGATGACGTTATAGAGACAGGCCGCTCTGTGGCGAAAAACTTTTAGCGCGGTCCCTACGCTGGAGCGAAAAGTCTTTAAAGCAAATTCTACCCGGGTGAATGGCCTGATGGTCATTGTAGCCTACTCGCTCTTGTTACGGTACAATGATTGGGCGTTGAGCTGTTGCTGTTCGCTCAGCTCAAAAATAAACCTTAGAATGAACCTACAGGTTAAAGAGTGAAGGAGATGTAAGCCTGCCTGCAGGAAGCTAAGCAAACCACTTAAACTGGTTGAATTAATGCTCATACCAATATTTAAAAATATGAATAAATTTATCTGGCCCCGTGCGGGTCAGCTTCGTATGGTAGGTACCTGACAGTCTGCTTACCTATACATAATTAAAATCCCACTAAAACATTTTCATATAAAATGTTGCGAAGACGAGACCTATGGTTCGAACTGCCAAAAAGTTAACATATCTTCCAGAACCAAGTTTTTAACTATACGCCCGTAATCATAACGCCATACCTATGCGGTAGATAGAGCCGACATTTCGGACTCCCAGAGCTAACGAGACCCCTCTGCAGCTAAAGTACGGGGTATACCGACTAACAAATGGAAATCCACAGCATCAGTCAGTGAAACTCACATGCGCAGTAATCGCCATTTCGTTACATACACAGGAAACACCATGTACTTCTCGGGTTGTGTCTTCCGAGAGGCGTTAGAGGCTAAACTAAAAGATTGTCTGTTACTTGAACCCGCTGACGCTGATACACAATGGAAACACTTGAAAAGACATATAGCCGATGCGCTAGACGTGGTCTCTATAAAGAAAAATCCTGACAGAAGAAAAAGTGCTGGATCTTCGACAACACGTGGGAACTCATCCAACTCCGGCAAGAATTAAAGATTGGAGGTCTGCAGGATCATGCAATAATGAATAAATACTCCGAGTGCTGAGGAGCTATTCAAGCCAGTTGTCGTCGTGACAGGAGCAGCATCATAGAGAGCATCTTCAATGATATTGAGAGACATTCGAACAAGCTCCTAGCTGCAGACCTTTTCAAGAGAGTTAGAGTCCTTTCCAAACAGTTCAAGGCTAAGTCCTGGGTTATAGAAGACAGTAAATGCACTGTGCTACACGAACTCGATCACATTGCCAAGAGATGTCGTGCTTACTGTGAACACACACACACACAGACAGTGTGTATACACAGATTCTCTCCCCAGGCCCAGTAATATCCTAGTCTGGAAAGATCTGGAACAAGAACCCATGATTCTTCCTTCCGAGATATCCTCTGCTCTTCTTTCCTTCAACTTCTTATGAATTTGACACGCCTGTGATAATGTTTATCGTCGACTACAGCAAAGCTATTGACTGTGCCAAATGGGGCTGTTTATGGAGGGTTCTGCAAGAGCTAAGAGTACCAAGTCATCTTATCGCCCTTCTTCGCACCCTGTATGACTATAACCAAGGAGTCGTAAGAGTTAACAAAACCATCTCAAAACCCTTCAAATTTCACCAAATATATCGTTAGGGATGCATTTCATCGCCTATTCTGTTCAACGCCTATGGAGAGCACATAAGTAAAGTAAAGTAAAGTAAAAAAAAATATTTATTTCATAAACTATTATACATAGTACCTACTTGAAAACGACATGATTAAAAATTAAAAAAAACAATCGAAATAATATTACACTAAATCACGAAGCTTAGATTCACTTACATGCAACAAAACAATTTAAAAACAAAAAATAATTAAGTGTAAGTGAATCTAAGTGCCAGTTCCGAGCCACCGCTCTGTAAGAAGAACTGGCAAGAAACTCACAGGCTATGCTCTTTTAAATATGTCCATTAGTTTGGTACTAGAATTACAATCTTCATTTGTCTGTGAAGCTATACAATGCAATATAACATAACATTAACAATATTTATGTTTTCAAGTCATTCATTTTAGAATAGCCTGTATGAAACGCATAATAATAATAATATATAATAAGACGTACCTGCGCGAATTAGGAATGGGGCATCACAGTTGGTGGCGTAAAAATCACCAACCTGCGTTACGCCGATGACACTTACTCTTCTTGCAGCAAATGAGTCAGAAATGGTTGCACTTTTGGACCGAATGGAGTGGATTAGTGAGGAATTGGGTCTCTGTATAATTGAGTCCAAATCAAAAGTCATGGTGGTTGATAGAAGTGGAAAGTTGGAACTCACTGGCGCATTAAACCTAGAAATAACTGGGGCCAACATTAGCAGCGATGGTACTTGCGAGATAAAAGTACGCAGGAAGATTGGCATGGCTAAGAGCATCTTTTCGTATGGCGCGGAGACATGGACACTAAAAGCTGCAGACCGCAAACGCATTGACGCTTTCGAGATGTGGTGCTGGAGAGGGATGCTCCGCATTTCTTGGACAGCATTTCGGACCAACGTCTCCATATTGTGAGAACTTAAAATCACCTCGCGGCTGTCATCCAAGTGCCTCCGTAAAATCCTGGAGTATTTCGGTGGCAACCTCGAAAAACTAATTCTGACCGGAAAAGTAGAGGTGAAAAGGCCTCGTGGGCGCAGCCCATTACGTTGGTCCGACCAGATCCGCACCACTCTCGGTTCTACAGTCCACTATGCCCTCCACACCGCCGATGACAGGAAAAGATGGAAGAACATCGTTAGAGAAAGGGTGTTTCAAAAAGGCGGTCACGAATCTCAGCATTGAGGAGCACGACCTAAGAAGGAGTATACCGACTAAACCCAGGGGGCTTACCTCAGCCAGTATCACAGGTATCGAAATCGAGTAGTAAGATTCCACACCGCATTCCTTTCTCTGAAACGGGAGCTACAAGTAACAATTTAGCTCCCCAATGTAGCTCTGTTGGATGCCGAGCAGCGCATGGATAATTAAAAACTGCAGCCTACCTTAAAAATCGCCGCACCCGCGGTCACTAAGTAGGTTTTCACCCTACAACCCACAAACATACCTGCAAAGCAAAGAATTTTGGCAACATTTTACATAAAAATGTTTTTGGTTCGTCGCCGTCGCCCAAGACTTCCGCGATTTTGTCACTGTTTGTCATCTACAACTTGACACATTTTCTTATATACGTAAGATTTTGTATTATGTGTTTATTTCGTTTTTATAATTAGGATTTATTTAATTTCAGCATATTTTATACGTAAGCATTTTACAAAGTGATAATGTTAACTCGAAATAGGTAAATATACTTTTATTAAGCATCACACTCATTTTCTATGAAAAAGTAATAGACATACATCCATTCACGCCTATTTCCCCGAAAGGGTAGGCAGAGGCATATTATAAGCCCACACTTCGCCAATTATAAAGTTTATAAATTTATTTAGTTTAATTTGATAGATAGTAAATAGGTATCCGGCTCTATCATGCCTGATGACATATACTTAGCAATTGTTGTTTAGATAAAGTAATAAATTCCTAACAATTTCAGGGAGTTCAGATGCCCTTGTTATTCAACCGCAAAATATAAAAAAATTGTAAACCTGAAAGATTCAGGCTTGGTTATTTATAACAGCACTTCTTGTAAGCAGCATGTAAGTTTGTGTTTTTTATTCAAAAGAAAAGAGTTTCAATGTGGGCGCATAACTATTTGAAAGTAGATAATCTAGATTCTAGATAATAGGTAGGTTTATCAATATTTCAGTCAGCAAGACAAAAATCTTGAATGGATGAAAAATTAATTATTACAATGTTTACATATTGATTCTATATCGCAGGACACTGAAAACAATTTTGGAGGCACGCTTATATTACAAAACACCAAAAAAGATATGGAAATCTGCTCCGCGGATATTATGCCCTCTCTAGGTAAATTTATTTATTTATTTTATTTATTTTTATTTATTTATTTATTTTATCCAAACTTATATCTATCTTTACAGGTGTTGCATACCTAATACGATAAACATTTAGCATAAACATTAATTACGAATAATTTAATTACGAATTATGAAGTTCATAATTGTACTTATCCTTCATATACTCATCTTATTGTATCACTTATCTCTAGGGAATAAACAGCTTTTTGGTTGATTATAAACAATTATTTTTACATACTTGCATATTTAGAATAACGATTGTAATCTATTTTCAGAATCATACGAGGTAAACTGTCCACGTTGTCGTCAAAATATTGAAAACGCCAAAAAACTATTGAAATATGTGCCAACTATAGGCAAAAATACATTAAAAGGTATATGCGACCACTGCCGCAAAAAGAAGTTGCGCACTTGTCAACGATGCGATGAAGAAATTCAACACTTTATTTCTACCAGAGAGGAAACGAAAACTCACATACGACATATCGAAACGTGGTTATCCAAAGTTATTTATTTATTAAAAACTGCCATAAAGAAAAAAAAACAAATAAGTGCACATAAAGAACGCGCTTATTTGTCTAACCTTCACCATAATTCCCCTAATGCCTCGACAGAAGACCTACAAATAAAGGATTATTTCTATTCGGGATCGGCAACTCCTGAATTTACTCAGGTGCATCCTATGACTATCGGTTCATATCACTCGCTTCCTGAGTTTTCTAAAAAGGAAAATAGCTTTGCAAACACTGACCCCAGAAAAAATGTCTTGTGGTATAAAAATGAAGGATCCTATCAGGGTTCACCACATATTAACAGCGATAAAGAAGATAGCGATAGTATTTTCTTTAACGAGATGCCTTCTGATTTTAAAATTGGTGAGAAAAGAAATAATTATGATTACAATCCCAAAAATAAAATATTAAAATTGCGTGACGATCCGCATAACCTTAAAAAACCCCCAAGAGAACAAAATGTAAATGAACCATTGCAATTACGAAAATCTATATCTGATTCGTCAATCATAAGAAAAATAAATATTTTAAAAGCACGAAAATATAAATCTGACGAAGCTATTTTGAGTACTTTATCAGGCGCAATAGAATATCAATTTAAAGAAGGTTTTTCATATTATTTTCCCAAAGAACAAGAAGACAGAAAAAAAATTAAAGAAATTACTATAAGTTCATCAGAACTTATAAAAGATACAATAGAAGTATTAAAAGAAAGAGATGAAAATGAAAAATTACGACTAAAAGAAGTTCACAGGAAACAAGAAGAGGAAAGGGAAAAGAAAATAATAGAAAAAGAAGAACGTAAAAAGCAAAAAAAAGAAGAAGCTTTGTTAAAACAAGAGACAGCAAAAAATCTTGAAAGAGGTAGAGACCGAAAAATCTCCTTGATTGAAGCAATATCCCCATCAAAAGAAGAAATATCTGAAGCAGCTTCTTCTAAATATACAACTAAGGATCGAGCAAAAGAAAAAGAAACGAGACCCTTAGATGAATCTGATTTTAAAACAAGAAAAAGAGATAAGGAAGAAACAATTGGAGGGGGAAAGATTGGTCTCAAAAATGAAAAAGATACGGGGCACCCTAGTAAATCTAAGCAAGACAAAACAATCAGTTCAAAAGAGAATGCAGATAGAAAAGAGAAACAAAATGTATCTCTTTCCCAAGTAAAACTGTCAAAAAGTGAAAAAGAAAAAAGATTACATACATCTGGGGAAAATTTTAATCCAAAAAAGGAAAAAGATACAGGGCATTCCACAAAATCTAAGCAAGACAAACCAATCGGTTCAAAAGAAACTGCAGATCAAAAAGTGAAACAAAAAGTTTCTGTGTCACAAATAAAACGGACAACGAAAGATAAAGAAGAGAGTAAAAAGACTGATGTACACTCTGAAAAACGCAAAACTGAAGGTTCTGGTACTCCATTGGAAACAAAGCCATCTAAAGTACTTCCGGAAGGTTCAAAAATTGAGAAAACAGAAAAAAAGAATTTAGTAAAGGAAAAAGAAAGTGAAATAACTACATCTGCAAAGACTGAAACCACCAAAGACAAAAGTTTTGAAGAAAGGTCACCTAAAGAAAAGGCGAAAGCTAAAGATATAACTGAATCAGATAATAAAACAAAGGCGGAACCTACTAAAGTATCAACTAATAAACAGGAAAGCTCCTCAGCTGACCAGGAACTTAAAAGATTGCTGGCAGAACGTGCAAAAGAAAAAGAAGAACAACTAAAACAAAAGAAGTTGCGAGAAGAGGAAGAGAGAAAAATGAGGGAAGCTGCAGAGAAAAAAAATGCAGACGCTCCCAAAAAACCTGTTCAGATACTAAAACGCACAAATATTGCAAAATTAGAAGGTATTGACTCTGAAACCGAGTTAAATAAAGATGATATTAAAAACAAACCCAAAGCAATAGGTGTAACCGACATTATAATAGGAGAAAAGATTTTTAAACACAAATTGCCTTTTGTTCAGAAACAAATAACAGAACAAGAACATTCTGTTTTACCTAAATCTGATCATTCATATAAAGATATCCTTGACGACTCAAAAGCAAACATAAAATCCAGCCACAAAGTACCAGCAGTGTTAGATAAAAAACCAAAAGCTCCAATAAATATTTCAACAAAAACTGGAAAATTGGTAAGAAAAATCATGGAACTTTGAATTTAACTTACATGCTTTTTTAAAACGCATACATTTCACCTACTTAAGTCGTTTCTATCTCAATGCTGTTACAATTATAGGCCAAGGGCGTAACTTTGACGTCCCTACGCAACTCAATGACTTATAAACAGTGATAGGAATAGGTAGTGCCTATTTGCCTAAACTTCGAAGAACAGAGACAAGAATCGAAGACTTCCTTAGGACTAAATTTTTTTACGGGACATTCTTTCCCGACTTTCGGGGCAACACTTAAATACATTAAAAAAATATGTTATTTGAAATAAGTAATTCGTCTATATTTACTTAAAGTTTGCGACTAGACATAACATAATAAATAACATACACAGTCGTTACAACCATAAAATTTTTAATGCGTCAAGATTGTATCAAAACTGAACAGTTAGTAAACTATTTAAACTGATTGACCTAAATGTTATACTTTAAAGGTTAATTGGTACTTTGATTTGAGTAAGAATTGCACCCCTTGATGTCCTTAAAATAAATGTGACATAGATAAAACTAAATTTGTAACTTAAGTTTTTTCCGTCTGTACATTTTGTTTCATGCTTTCCAATTACGTCATTTTAAAAAAATAATATACATAATATAGATTTGTTACAACAATATTCTATGTGTTTTATTTTTCCTTTAAAGTCCATTAACATAAAGCGATATCGACCGGCGATTTTTGTGCGATGTGCTAATCCACACCTTATTATTTACCACAGTTATTATTATGGAGTTCTAAATTATAAATGTTATGTCTAGTCGCAAACTTTAGGTGTGTAGCATATTTTTTTAATATATTTAAGTGTTGTCCCGAAAGTCGGGAAAGAATGTCCCGTAAAAAAATTTAGTCCTAAGGAAGTCTCCGATTCTTGTCTCTGTTCTTCGAAGTTTAGGCAAATAGGCACTACCTATTCCTATCACTGCTTATAAATAATAAGAGTCAAATTTGTAGGGACTTCATCATCTATCATTCAGGGCCTATCTTCGTCCACTGCTGGAAATTGGATACCAATGGCACTCCACTAAGCTCTATCTTCAGCTCTTCACCTTAAACCACTGCCAGCCGTTGTTATTTCGTGGGTCCACCTCCCTGGAGGGCATCCTCAACTACTCTTTTCTTCCTTCTAATGAGCTTCCTGGTCCCAAAATATTACAGCATGGAGCTCGTCAAAAGGGCGTGTACCAGTTTTTAAATGGCCGCGCTAGTGATGTTTCTGGCGTACAACGCCATCTATCCATTCATTAAATATTCTATAAGACGGGCTGCACCCCGGGCCCTTAAGGCAGCAACCGGGATAACGCTAAGATGAAGAAGATGCTAAGTATTGCAAACTTGATTGACTACATTCTGTAATTAACAAAATAACTTAATAGATACATTTAGTACTTACCTAATGTAAAGCTTTCAATTAGTTATTATCTGTATTGTTGAAGTTGGTTCTCTATTTCTAAATAAGTTCTTGGGTTAAAAGTGTATTTAATACTAGTAAATAGATCCTCCTTATTAATTTTGACTATGACTGAAATTGACGACAATGTCAATCACACATTAATCAATATGTCTCAGTTTAGCGCTGAGGATTTTGATTGTTTATTTCTGAGTTTTTTATTTTGTATTCTAATATAAAAAAACTAACAACGATTAATATCTAATTTTAAAATACTTATATCGTTTTATTGTGAGGAGTTTAACGTAAGGCGTGTCAATTTGCCGTGCTCTAAACCATCTATAATGTCTAAAAGCAAGAAACAAGATACAGTAAGTAAGTTATAATAATTGTAAGCGGTGAACGGGTAAGCGACAATAGGGTCGTTACCTATTACGTGAGACTAACATTATAATTGGCGTAATGTGGGCGTACATTATGCCTCTGCCTATCCGTTTGGGGGAACCAGGCGTAAATGTATGTACCTATGTAAGTCTATAAAAGATGGAAGATTAAAAAACTCTGCCCATCAGCAATTTTATTAAAATGCTCGTATAATTTATTGCTCATCAACATTACACGCATTAAATGTTCGCGTAATAAATAGACCTTAACCGCTTGTCGGTAACAAGCGGTTAAGGTATTATATTTAGGCAATTGTATCCCATCAGTTGAACGTTTCGTTAGAGATATAGTTCTCCCCTAGTCTAGTCCTTGCCTGTGACATAAAACAGTTGTGAAACTATAAAGCTTATATTTGCTACAATGGCAATGAGGACCCCTCATGGCAATAAAAGGTTAACAGAAGATCTTTAAAAAATATTAATAATATTTTGCACTTTCCCATTTGTCATTACAGTCTGAACAAGAAGCACCAAAAGGCACGATACGGTACGCATTGTCAGACCGGTCTTTCATAGACAAAGGTTGGACGTTGCTGCCGACTGAAAAAGTTGTACGGAAAGTAAGTTTATACATCTATTAGTATCATTCTACATGGTTCTAGTAATTTCTATTAAAAATGAGACTTATGCACCGAACGGTAGTTACCCGTAGCCACGAGTTTAGACTGATCGGAAAATATGATAATATTTTTAATTGTAGTTCTCTATTATTCTATTTAAATTACTTGCTTATTCATATTCTAAGGTTTTCACTGAGATGCAGCTGAGTTTTTCGGGGGTTAATAAAATAATATAAGTAATTTTATTATTAGATAAACGTTTACCGCATGCGACCTGCTCATCCTGAATTTGACTGGTTTGAACATAACAAGAATAAAGGGCTTATGCAATATGATTCGGGAGAAAAGTTAGCCGAATTTGACAGCAATGGACGAGGCCGGTGGTTTTATAAAAATGGAAGAATTGCTCTGGACTATTATGACGCCGAAGGTGCCTAATGAAACAGATTTTTTATTGAATTACAACAAAATATCTAAGTGTAATTTATTAATTTTTTTATATATTGTCGGACAAACATACTTTAAAATTATAAATTACACTGCCTAAGTTTGACATTAAAACATACATCAACGTCACGATTGATTGAAATGTACATATTATGTGAAACATATATACTTACATGTACTTATTAAGCTTTTTTTGCAGAAATTAACGCACAGCAAAGATTTGTGGTATACAGCAGCGGAGAACCAGATGAGCGCGGTCGATCGCGGCCCTTCACCGTGCTCGCCACTTTTGATTATCTTGGGAACGGCATAGTATTTGATCACACTGGGAAAATACGGTAATATATTTAACATAGGTTTATTAGTTTTATAATTGTAAGGGACTTACAATTATACTAATTGAGCCTATGTGTATAATTTTTTTTAGATTAAAATATAATCAGACTGAAGGAGTGATTCTAGACCGCAGTATTGGCCCTGTGTCTCACTGGAAATGGCACACCCTGAACGATCCTCCAGTGTTACAACAAGTTATGATAGACACTCAAATGTCTCACAAAGACCCTGACATATTAAAAATCGGGGGTGCAGATACTAACAAAGCCCGCGCTGACAACGAAGAGATGTTGGCTATAGAATTTGACAATTTTATCAAAGAAAAAAGCAAGAAAATGTCACAGAACTTTAAACCTTTTCAGATAAAGATGAAGGCGCTAAAAATCAATGAGAAATTTTCTTTACGTGTTTTAGATCAAGCTACTATTTACTTACTGTTCAGAGATGGTTCAAACAACCTGAAATTAAATATGGGGATGATATTGGACCATAAGGAGATAGTTGATACAGATACAGCTGAAGTAGGTGAAGTGTCAAACACATTGGAACGGCTGCCGGCTCGCACAGATAGTATTGCGAAAATTCAGAAGGGTGTTGTGCGAGCTCAGAACATCGAGCGGGTGAGGCTGGAGCGCGAGAGGAGGCTACGGCCGGCGCCACCTAGTGCGAGTGCCGTTCGACTCTTGCGCACCACTTTAGCAGCTAGTGCCCGCCCACCAGTCCTCCCGCGCCCTCTCACACGAGGGGACTCCGACGTGTCCATGAGCTGTTCATGCAACTGCAGAAGATTACCTAGCAATAACTTGTATTATGATACACGACTTGTATAATTCGTACTTATTAATTATTGTTAGTTTTTTTAGTTGTTTTTGTAATCTCGAACTTACTTATTTCATAATTGCATTTATTTTATAATAATTATTGGTTTTTGTTATCAACTAACATATCAAAATTCAACAAAGATACTATTTAAAAACTTTTGCGGTATTTGATAAGAGAGCCATATCAGGAGCGACATTATATTAACGATGTGTGGCAAATTTATCAAAAGTAAAGGGCACTGTTATTATTTGTAGGTATTGTTAGATAATAATGTATGCCGTATGTCAAATTGTTCTCTGTTTACCTATCATAATCATGTTAATTTCGAAAAGTTATTTGCAAATATCGAGGTGCTAGATATTGTTGATTAAAGATATTTTAAATAGTAGGGAGTGCTGATGTTAATATTATTAGTTTTAGATCACAAAATGTTGTTTTATTACTTACATTACCATTATTAAGAGAATTCAACAGAATCTAAAAAATCCATTCATTGGTCAGAAGCATTATCGTGCCAGCCATAGAAAGTCCACTGCTAAACGTTGGCCTCCCAAACAGATTACATTCTATGGTATATATAAGATTTGGATATGGTATTTAATATACATACATACATGAAATCACGCCTGTTTCCCCGAAGGGGTAGACATAGGCATATTATATGCCCACATTTCGCCAGTTATAATGTTAGTCCCACGTAATAGATGCCGAGCCTATTGCCGCTTACCGGGCACTTATATGTTCGCCAGCGCCTCGTCCGTTGGTCGGCACCACTTGCAGGTGAAGTTAGCTTGGGCTTCTTTGTAAGAACCCTATACATGTATTTAACATGTACTATTATTATGTAGATCCTCTAGACAGAGAAGACAAAATATTCATTTTTCGGTTTTGACCTTTTGTAGAACTTAAAATTTAATTAAAGCTGGTCTAAGATAAAAGTCAAAAGTATAAAACATAATATACTTTTATTATTCATATTTTCAACAAAACGATATAAATGATGTTTTATCAATGTCTTTAAACATGGGCATTCATTGGTCAGATATGTGATGCTATTGTACTTGTGACCTGTCGGAAGTGCTCTCGACGGATGCTGCTACTCCGCCGTTGGGTAGCGGGTCAGGTGAATCTGCTCTCGTTCTGGACTGATTTAAAGCTTGACACTTGTTGCGTAGCTCAAATACTTGAGTAATCGCATCTCGGAAGCATAGAAAGTTGTAATCTATCACACCTGAAATGACATCCCGAAATAATTTAATGTAGTAGGTGTTAATTACTCAACTTTTTAACTTTCTGTTTACTAACTTTTTCCTACCAACTGAACCACGAGGTATTTCTAGTCACTTTCTCATTCTGATAACTAATCTAGACTGCAATTAGATCAGATAATTGCGTGTTTTTACATTATATTATATTATTGGTTATTATTGTAATTTTCATTCTGGAATCATTTTAGAAGTATTATAATAATTTTGAGATATATTTTAGGGATCTGATCCATCAATATTGTTGTTATTGATTGACGGCGATAAATAATAAATAATGCAGACATTGAAAGTATATCATATATCAAAAAAATAAAATGATTCTAAGGCCGGGCAGAAGTATTTAATCCGGGACTTTTTACACCCTGTATTTCTCATATATTGGTATAAAACCTATGGAATCTGCGCTTATTTTACACGTAACCTTTTTAGATCTAATCATTTAATATTATCTAAATTAGTTGGTTCCATTTTGCTTAGTTTTTGAAATTGGTACAAAAAAAATACACACTACCACTACTAAGCCAATAAAGAAATTTCTAATATCTTTAAAGTGAAAATAAAATTTACTTGTATTTTGTCTATGGCAATACTAACTTTTCGTAGTGTTCCATTATTCAACTATGATAAGCTTGTAGTACAATTATTTATAAGAAAAATAATTTTTGATATTAATGCCATAAAAAATCATACCTTGTTTTTGAAAGTTCTCCTCTCGTAATATACAAACAAGAGCCAAAAACTTGTTTACTTCACGGAGGTAGAGCACAGTTCCATTGTTCAACTTTATTAAGCTCGAACTTTGATTGTTAAATGTGTTCACTTCCACTGTCTCATCTCCCATTCTGTGAATATGAAATAATTGGAAATTATTACTATTATCTTTGAGACATTTCGAGCAGCGCCATCTAGCCCCAAACTAAGCAAAGACTAGACTATACTTGCGCCATTACAACCGTGCGAACTGAATCATAAATCATTTCGTTAAAGGAATGTGACCATGCCGCGCAACTCGTTATCGATAAGGGGATGCCGCCTAGGTACAGGTAGCCGCTCGGGTTCAGATAGTGGATACTGCGGTGGTTGATGACTATAAATTAGATAAATTGCAAGTTAACACATAATATATTGTACCTTTATTTTAGAAGTAAATATGAAAAATGCACCCTAACAATATTTTGCGTTATTTCATTAACCTTTCCCTTATTACCTGCTATCGACTGATCCCTATTTTATTGTTACACACAACACTAGGGGTGCGAGCGAGAGTTCCGATACACCCATAAGTGCGAGCAAGAAGTAAGATAAAAATTATTTATGACTCGGTTCACACGTTTGTATTGGTGCAAGTATAGCGATAAATCCTTTTTTTTATAACACATAAATACACTCGGACCAAGAAAGATATTAATGCATATTAGTCCTGAGTGGGAATAGAATCATCAACTTTTGAGGGGCTAAGATCCTATTTTCTGACCTTCAACCCACAATAGTTTTAGGATCTTTTTTCTTTCTCAAAAGTGTTCGGTATTATTATAAAATGACTCACCCATATATACATGAGATATCAATGACCACATCAATCATATCACAACAGAGTTCATAACTCTGCATATCTACAGGAGAGCTGTCAGTAGCAATATAAATTTTGGACACCACATCAAACAAAAAAGCCTTTTCTATTCCACTGTTCTGAAAAAAAAAAGAATTAGGTACAACTGATGACTTGACAGATTTTTTTGTTGTTATATTCCAGAAATGTTCGCCAATAAACTACGTAACTATGTTAACAGAGGCAGTGAGGTGTGGATACTAATACACTTAATTAGGTACAAGACTTACTATGTCAGGCTCAAGCCTCTTAAAAACCAAGGTGAGAGGGATTTAGGTCATATTTCACGACGTGAATCCTGTGTGGAATGGCAGAGGCAGATGCGGACTTTCAGGCCACAAAATAGTGCCTAACTTGGCTTAATAACTAGCACATAGAATCCAGTGTCTCCATAGGACCACAAGCCAACCTCACCTACAAGTGGTGCACCTGGCATATAATATGCCCTTCCCTTCAGGGAAACAGGTGTGATTTTATATATATAGAATTATAACTAGGACCAACGGCCTAATATGATTTCTAAAGCATGGAAGCGCTCAAATTATTAGCCCAAGAAAGTCACATTTAAATCAAAATATCTAATAATGATTATTTAAAATAATTTGTTCTAACCTATCTCTTCTACAAATTGTATATGATAAGTACAATAGGGCATCAGAAGCTAAAAGGTTCAAGTAGATAACAATTAATTAAGTATATGTCATAAATATCTCTGTGTAAACGAGTACAATAATGTTCTCATATTAATAAATTCCTCTGACGAGGGTCTTAGAAAGGCAGCCTGAACTGAATAGTGGGATGCGAATGTGGAGAGATGACATCAACTTTTCTAATGAGATGTGTATTTTGCTTATTGCAAACTGTGCGTGTTAGCATATTACATGGAGGGCTTATGGCACTTATGGCACAAATTAAATTTCATGATATTATAGCAACTTACCGAGATTAAAATATTTAAAAGATTTTCCAGTGTCGGAAGCTGCGGTATTAGTTTTTGTACAACTTTACTGAATGCTTCAAATATAGAGTGATCATAAATTGAAGTTAAGTGGAAAGACAAATGGACATGATCCAGGCCTGCTTCCGCTAGATCATCTGTAGCACGGTGATGAATATCTCTTTGGGACTCCATTTTATAATCATCATTGAGGCCATCAACCTGTAACATTACATCAAATTTGGATGTGTGAGAAATATACAGCTATTTATGTTATATTGAATTTAAATGTATGATTTCATATAATAATATTGTTAATATTATTACTATTTAATATTAAAACTGAAATTGTGCATGGTAACTGTAATTTATATTAAGAGATGATTTTTTTAAGCAATGGCAATATTAATATAACTTTTATATGTTTCTTTTGCATAGTATATGTATCAGAATGGTGCTACTGTAAACTACAATTTATAGCTTAAAATCCAACCACACAATGGTTGCTCATTGTATTCAACATAGTGTTATATGTGCCTTATAAATATATAATCGCATTCATACTGGCAAAACATGGCAGAGCCTTTACCAATGTATCACCTCATTGGTAAAGGCTCTGCCATAATTATCTGTGTTTGCAATAAATGACTTGACTTAAGTTGATTGTTATATGTATAATTGGAAAAAATATAGTTAACCATTTTGAAGTGACCCAAAAATTTGGTATGGCTCAGTTTCAATCAGACAGAAATACATGTTAGATTTGCACACATACTATGACCTTCCAACATTCTATCCTTTGTAAATACACATTCTATGAAACATTTATCATGGTAACTAACCTTTCCAGAAAAACATGATTAACCCTTTAACTCAATTTCATAAGGTTCAATTTATGGTAAGAATATGTTCACCACTGACTTAAGGGTTAAACAAATCTTTGTGGAATTGACAGGCTCAAAATATTATTTACTGATTTGGTTATAGATTTAAATACTATTTTGAAATAAAAGGATACATTTTTTGATACATCTAATATAAGTATGCAGCACTAATAATTGTAATTGGTATACATATTTATACGATACTGGGAGTGGGGATAATGGGCACTCACTGAATTTATCTTTCTGGGTCAAATAGGCAGTGTCTCAGTGACTACTACATATATACATACGATTGTACAGTCTGAACACAAACATATTACATAATTCTCTGTGTGTGTATTCAAAGCATGATTTAAAAAAATATATATTTCATTTATAATAGAAAGTTCTACAGTTTCTATCACCCAAAGCAACTATCTACAGATGAATGCTTTTATTATTTAATTCTAAGTCACAGGTCACAGATAAATGATTATTCCCATAAACTATCACATACTCTCATTGAGCTATAAATTGAACAAAGTTTGTTAAATAAATGCTAATGTAGATAAACTTATAAACACTTTACTTTGTGTGAAAAACAATAATCAAAGAAGACACCTGATCTGGTAGGCAAACACAAAGAACATGAAAAAGGAATGCAAGAATCTGATATTACCTTATGTATGAACACTTCAAACTTGATATTATTGTTAACTCTGTAAGCTTTAGTGACTGTAAGTTGCAATTTATCTAAAGCATCTTGGTAATCATCCTGAAATCCAAATATATTTTATTAAATTATTTTTCTATGAATAGGTAATTGATGAATTAACTAAAGTAGTACATCACCTGTGCATCTATGACAAATACTAGTGCTCCACATCCTCCAAAGATTGTATCAGAATCAAAAGTTGGATCAAAAAAATCAATCTGACCTGGGAAGTCCCATATTTGAAATTGTACAAAACTGCTATTATTGATATCATCTTTGACAATTTTGTTTGTTGATTCTAAGAATAAAGTCTCATTGGGGGACATTTTATGAAAAACTACTTTCTGTATTGAAGATTTGCCTGACCTGTTAAAAACATTCATCATGATTAACCATTGTTATGCTGGGCTAAATTAATGTGAAATAATAAAATGATTGTCTATTTTACCTTCTAAGACCCATAAGAAGTATTCGAGGCTTGTGATCTTCTTGCAAGGAGACATTGTCTCCATCTCCATTCTGTTCAAAAGGTCCATAGCTAAAATCTTTTGGAAATGATCCCACGTAACAATTAGCTTCGTCTTGATAGCTCTAAATTGAATAGGATTTTATTATTAATCGACCCAATAAAGTTTGTTCAAGTAAAGTTTACTCGACTTGTATTTCTTACTTACCATTGTATCACAAAATTCTAATACAATAATGCAATGTTAAATCACATATTCGTCCGTTTTTCTATATTTATATTTTACGCTGGATATTCTGATTAAAATTTGGAAATTTAATTCTTAATTTTTATTTCACAATACATACGCCTTCTTTATTTTTCTTTGTCCCTCCCTCTCTATTTTTTTTATTTTTATTTTTACTTCGTAGTTATATGTCTTGGCACGCACGACTTATGCATTGAGCCAAAAACAATATTATAAGCAATATTTGTAACGATAGTGTAAGAAAGCTATTTATTTCATAAATTGAAATATGGGAAGGCAGCGAGGGAACTAACATTAGAAAGAATATTATTATGAATATTCTTGCAAAGAGACATTGTCTCCATCTCCATTCTGTTCAAAAGGCCCATAGCTAAAATGTGATATGTCGTGAGATATATATGAGATAACTAATGTTACAAAATATTATAATCAGGGTGAAGATAAAAATAATATTAGTGAATGAAATATGGGAAATCCAGAATAAAAAAACAATGTCAAAGTAAATAGTTTTGTGAGATATTCCGAGATTTCCGAGAGCAAAGATGGCTAAGTCAAGGTATCGAATCGAAATCGAGATTACTTTCTAAAGGCTGATTTTGAACAGCGTTCAGCATGCTTTCTGAATATATAGCATGATTTATGACTCGCTAAAGAGGAATCGATTTAATTAATCGATCTAACTTATATTCGGTGCAAAATATTGATTTAATCAGTTAATGACAAGTGAAAGTTTTGTAAGTTAAGTATACTGTCTCGTAGTGATCTCTATTTCGTTTATTTACGGAAATTATAAACCTTAGCCTTTTGTTTGAATTATGATTTAAAAATATGAATGTCATTGGATTCTGTCAACTTTTTTTACTGATAGAGAACTGGAATATTCGTACATAGTAATTAGATAAATTGGTGAATTATTAAATTTTGTGATTATCCACGATTAAATTGTGCTTTTTCTTGAACGTTCCTGTATTGTGCTTCTGTGAGTACATAAACTATCAATGAAAAAGACTAGGTCGTATTCTGACATCTCTTGTAATTATGAAATTTCTTCGAAATCTCTTTGTCTATCTTGCAAGTGATAAAGTTCTATGAAATTGGTTATAATTTGATAGCTATCATGTATGAAGAGTTAGTCAGAGAATACCTTTATCTTTTTTACTGATACACGCTGAAAGTAATAGTTATTGATCTTCACTAAGTTAGATGTTTACACAGTTTCTTACACAAAATTTTATTGTACTTAGTTACTTACTTAAGTATTGTTTTCTTATAATTTACTTTAGCTTTTTTAATAATATATGCTTATGTTGTCCAGTCATATAGTTGATGTCCTTAAATCCACACATGGCATAATAAATATGAATAGTACACTTGTTTGAGAGTAAAGAAGACTACATAATTTAACTATTCAAATAATGAATACTGATTAGACAGCACTTAAACAGTATAAAACTAAATTATGTTTCCAAAGTGAATACTAAGTACTAAAACAAAATAGTATAAAATAAAACTGATGCATAGTTTCTAATGATATATTATTATCTACAAAGATTATTTCATTGCTGAAGTAATGACAACCATAACACTTTGTTTTTAACAGACAACTGATTTGTGACAGAGGTCAGTATATCTGCTACTAAGGTTAAAGGCTGAAATCCCAAACTATAATAGATCCAACCATTTATTTTCTTTTTGACAGTACCTACCAATAGAATGTAACTGTGTCATGTTACGCAAAAGTTCACTTTTAAATGTTAGGTTTTAAAAACATGACAACTACCTAAGTTTGCTCCTTGATCCTGTATAATAATAATTAAACTGAGTCCATAAGTGCAGTTGTTTTTTATAAATTACATAAAATAACAAACGTTTTTAAAATTTTATGTTCTATGGCTATCAACATAGTATATAATAGGTTGGGGAAAAAGTCTTTTCGTATTTTTGTATGAAAAGTCAAGACATTTTTTTCAAAGTTTATTTACATTTATTTACAATATATATGTACCGTTTTGTTGAATAACTTTCTGCCATTTTGTGGGCAGAGACATTATCCCGTTACTGTAGAAACTTTGGGACTTCTGATCAAAAAAACGGGACAAATAGTTTTGGCAGTCCTCTCTTGAGGTCAACCTTACAGAACCTAAAGAATTCTGCAGAGACCGAAACAGGTGAAAATCTGAAGGCGCAAGGTCAGAGGTATATGGTGGATGCACTAGGACCTCCCAGTCGAACTCTCTTAATTTTTGCTGAGTGGCTAAAGATGTGTGTGGTCTAGCGTTATCGTGATGAAAGACCACACCCTTCCTGTTGATCAATTCCGGCCGTTTTCTCTCGACTGCTTCCTTTAATCTCATCAGTTGCTGGCAGTAAAGATCAGAATCGATGGTTTAGCCGGGCGGTAAAAGCTCATAACAAACAATGCCCTTCCAATCCCACCATACACACAGCATCACCTTATTTCGTGTTAGGCCAGGTTTGGCCACAGTCTGTGAAGCCTGGCCAACTTTCGACCACGACCTTTTTCGCACGTTCTTGTCGTACGTGATCCACTTTTCATCGCCAGTTATCAATCTCTTCAAAAACGGCTCGGTTTCATTACGTCTCAATAATGAATCGCAAATGAGTACACGGTTCATTAAGTTTCTTTGAGTGAGCTCGTGTGGCACCCAAATATCGAGCTTTTTTGTATAACCAGCTTTCTTCAAATGGGTCAAAACTGTTTTGTGGTCAATTCCCAGTTCTTCAGCTACATCGTAACTACTAATATGCCGATCTTGCTCCACTCTTTCAAAAATGGCGTCCATTTTATTCGTAACAGGGCGACCAGAGCGAGGTGCATCTTTAACATCAAAATTTCCGGACTGAAAACGTTTGAACCAAATTTGTGCTACTCTTACTGACACTGCGTCAGGTCCATAAACATCACAAATTTTTTTCACTGCTTGAGTTGCATTTTTGCCTTTTTTATAATAAAATTTTAAAATGTATCGAATTTCTTCATTAGATTCACTCATTTTAACGGAGAGAAAAACAAATGAAAAATAGCGGGAAACAACTTTTTTTTATTTTTTTCTTTTCTTTATAATGGAACCTTTTTAATGTTACCAAAACCAGCCAGACACAAATAGTACAGTCAAAAAAAATTTATAATAAGTTTATACCTACTTTATGCGAAAAGACTTTTTCCCCGACCTAATATATAACCCAATGACCATGTTCTGCAGCTATTTCGTATATCACATATCGTTTTGGGAAGTGTTTTTTTGTTAGTAAGGAGTTATCAACATTTTCGCCATTTTTTTGAAGCCAGTCAATGATTACTTGGTTTTTTTGCCTTAGTCGGCATTTTATCAATTTGACGTGAGTGATAGGATGCATTATCCATAATAATGACTGACGATTCTTCCAATGAGTGCACCATTTTCTAAAACCAATTTTCGTAAACCTCAGAATTTATTTCTTCATGGTACTAAACTTTTTTTTTAATTTAAAGGCCAACATAGCATCTGGCGCTCGTAGCTCTGCGGTGTTCGGTGGTCGGAAACGATCACCAAAGTACAGCAGAGTTTACAGAGGTCAGTCCTTGGATGGGTGACCGATTGTGTGGCATTTGATATCAAGCGCTTCCGTGCTTCGGAAGGCGCGTTAAGCCGTTGGTCCCGGTTATCACCAAATGTGGTAGTCATTAAGCCATGCTAGAGGCCTCATGGGCGGCTTGAAAAATTCTAACAGCAGGGCGCCATACACCTGCCTCCGCCAATCCGCACTGGGTCAGCGTGGTGGAGTATGACCCAATACCCTCACACCTTGATATGTGTGAGGAGGCTCGTGCTCAGTAGTGGGGCGTTAATGGGCTGTGATGTGTGATGTGTGTATAGCATCTGGCATGAATTCTTTCATAGACCCTGCATGGCAAATGATTAGGCAGTCTCCTTTTCCCATCGGCACTGAGCTAGTGGAAGCAGCAGTGTCATCAGTCCAGTTCTTAGACACTATGCGGTTTGCTTTCAGCCAAGTTTCGTCAGTGAAAACAACATTTGACCAATCTGCAATTTTTTTGGCTTTGCTTGAATTAATATTGTGTCTACTATAATCACTTGATCACAACACTATAACTGTGAAATCTCAAGGAGTCCATGTGAGATCTCAGTATAGTCCCACATCTATACTGAGGACTCAAGGGGCTTAGGGGAGGGTATCTCATTTACCATTTATCATATTTATCATCACTCATTCTCATATGCGGCCGTGTGGCGCCGGCCTAGAATAGCGTCACCCCTTCTCATCTCATGGGGAGTCGTAAAAATCGACGAAGAGAAATGCTACCGGATGATGGGCAGCAGCGTCATCCTGCGTACTGGCTGGAACTGCGATCACCAACCCGTCTGCCCAGCGTGGTGATTATGGGCAAATACCCCCAAATGGAAAATGGCACACACGCGTATACGGCCCCCAGTCCCCGGCGGCCCCGCTATTCCAGATTACGGTAGCGGTCTTGGTAACGGCGGGGCAGGGGGTGCTAAGAATCACCGGCAGAGATCCGGCTACCACCCAAAACGACGACTTCTGCACCTGGCAACTTATAACACGCGCACACTGAGGACCGACGAGAAGATTGACGAGCTGGAGGAGGAAATAGAGCGGTTGCACTGGGACATTATCGGGTTATCCGAAGTCCGTAGACAGGGAGAGGATACGGTAATCCTTAAGTCCGGCAACTTGCTATACCACCGGGAGGGCGATCGCCTGTCCCAAGGTGGTGTCGGTTTTATCGTCCGGAAGTCTATCCGTAACAACGTCGTGTCTATTCGGAGTGTGTCGACCAGGGTAGCGTACCTAATACTCAGAATCACCAAACGGTATTCGTTGAAGGTAATTCAGGTTTACGCACCGACCTCGGCACACCCTGACGAGGACGTGGAGATATTGTATGATGACATTTCTGCCGCCATTCATACTTCACCGACTCACTACACGGTTGTTATGGGAGACTTTAACGCAAGGCTAGGCCAACGAAGCGGTGACGAGCAGAAAGTGGGGCAATTTGGAATAGGGCGAAGGAACCATAGGGGACAGCGGTTGGCTGACTTCATGGAGAAGGAGGGCCTCTTTATGATGAACTCCTTCTTCAAGAAGCCACCACACAGGAAATGGACCTGGCTGAGCCCCGATGGTTTCACGAGGAATGAGATAGACTTCATCATGACCACTAAGCGACAAATATTCAATGATGTCTCTGTGATCGCCAGGGTGAAAACCGGTAGCGATCACCGAATGGTAAGGGGCACATTGAATATTAATATAAAGCTTGAAAGGTCCCGTTTGATGAGGTCTACGCTCCGACCCTCAGCTGCCCATATTCAAAACCCCGAGAACTTTCAGCTCGAGCTTCAAAATCGCTTCGCAGGTCTGGAGAACTGCGTAACCGTTGACGATATAAGCGGCGGGCTGGTTGAGACTGTCCACGTTGTCGGGTCCAAACATTATAAGACCCGACAAACTAAAACCAATAAACTGTCGACTCAAACTCTTAATCTCATGGAAGCGCGACGAGACATGCGATTGCAGTCTTC
Organism: Musotima nitidalis; assembly: GCA_949126915.1. Classification (NCBI taxonomy): domain Eukaryota; kingdom Metazoa; phylum Arthropoda; class Insecta; order Lepidoptera; family Crambidae; genus Musotima; species Musotima nitidalis. The sequence continues at coordinate 8,401,835 of OX421414.1, forward strand.
AGCGGAAGCGTCTTCTTACCGGCTCATCAATAGACAGATCTCGAAATCCTTGCGACTCGATATTCGCAAATTCAATACAAATTGTATTGAAGATGCAATAGAGAGGAACAGGGGTTCAAAAGTGTTCGCACGGGATCTGTCTATTGGTCAGAGTCAGTTGACACAGCTGAAGACCAACGAAGGCAGTCTAGTCACGTCGAGACCTGAGATTATGAGGGAGATCGAAAGGTTTTATGGACAGTTGTATACCAGTACGCAAGATCCCGCTACTTGTTTGGCTAAAGACCCTAGAGCCAAACTAACTCGACATACCACCGAAGACATCCCGGACGTCAGCCTGTACGAGATTAGGATGGCCCTGAAACAACTAAAAAACAACAAGGCACCGGGGGAAGACGGGATGACAGCAGAGCTTCTGAGAGCGGGTGGTACACCAGTACTTAAGGTACTCCAGAAGCTCTTTAATACCGTAATTCTCGAGGGACGTACGCCACAGGCGTGGTCCAGTGGTGTGGTTGTCCTTTTCTTCAAGAAAGGTGACAAATCCCTTTTGAAGAATTATAGGCCAATCACGCTACTGAGCCACGTCTATAAGTTGTTTTCACGGGTCATCACGAACCGTCTCGGTCAAAGGTTTGACGACTTCCAGCCTCCCGAACAAGCCGGTTTCCGAAAAGGCTTTTCAACCATAGACCACATTCACACGCTGCGGCAGGTTATACAGAAGACCGAGGAGTATAACCAGCCACTTTGCTTAGCGTTTGTGGACTATGAGAAAGCCTTTGATTCGATCGAGAGCTGGGCAGTGTTTCAGTCCCTGCAGCGATGCCGCATTGATCATCGGTATATCGAAGTTCTGAGGAGTTTATACAGAAACGCCACCATGTCCGTACGAGTACTGGACCAGTGCACGAATCCTATCCTCTTGCAGAAAGGCGTGAGACAGGGTGATGTCATTTCACCGAAACTGTTCACTGCTGCTCTGGAGGATGTTTTCAAGCTACTGGACTGGGAAAACTACGGCATCAACATAAATGGCGAGTATATGACTCACCTTCGATTTGCCGACGACATAGTGGTCATAGCGGAGTCGCTTGTGGATCTGGGCACAATGCTCGGAGACCTCGACAGAGCTTCCCGAAGGGTAGGTCTTAAAATGAACATGGATAAGACCAAAATCATGTCAAATATCCATGTTGTGCCTACCCCAGTAATAGTGGGAAGCTCGGCCCTCGAAGTTGTCGACGAGTACGTATACCTGGGACAAAAAGTCCAATTAGGTAAGTCCAACTTCGAGAAAGAGGTCAATCGTCGAATCCAGCTCGGTTGGGCTGCGTTCGGGAAACTACGCAAAATCTTCTCGTCCAAAGTACCTCAGTGTCTCAAGACGAAAGTCTTCGACCAGTGTGTGTTGCCAGCGATGACGTATGGGACTGAGACGTGGTGCCTGACTATGGGCCTCATAAGGAAGCTCAAAGTCGCTCAGCGTGCAATGGAGAGAGCTATGCTCGGAGTGTCCCTACGTGATAGAATCAGAAATGAGGAAATCCGTAGGAGAACCAGAGTGACCGACATAGCGAAGCGCGTTTGCAGACTGAAGTGGCAATGGGCGGGGCACATAGCTCGAAGAACCGACGACCGATGGGGCGTTAAGGTTCTTGAATGGCGACCACGAATCAGCAAACGTAGTAGAGGGCGGCCCCCAACGCGATGGACCGACGATCTGGTCAGGGCGGGGGGGAGCCGGTGGATGCAGGCGGCAAAGAATCGATCTACGTGGAAAGCAATTGGGGAGGCCTATGTTCAGCAGTGGACTTCGAATGGCTGAAATGATGATGATGATGATTCTCATATACTATGAATTATCTATTTTACTATTGATATATCACTTCCTTGACACTGGCTAAATGTGCTGGACGCACAAAGCCATTATTTAAAAGAAAAAAAACTGTCAAATCAGATCTGTCAAATAGAAAATAAATGGTTGGATCTATTATAGTTAAATATTTTAAATGCTATAAATAATATTTTTATAGAATTGTTTTCCTGGTGTTGTATGCATATTATCAGATGCCTTGTTTAAGCTTTGCTTAATTCGAGCCATATTTCCAAAATTACTTCACTGGGCCAATTCAACTAGACACTACATGGAGAGATCCCAGCCTCTATAAAATTAGAATGGGCCTAAAACAGCTCAAAATAACAAAGTACTGGATGGGGGCGGTATGACAGGAGAGTTTCTAAGACAAAGGCTGTACAATTTTTTTTTTATTACTAGTCTCTTTCCTGGGTGATAGCTAACCCCCCCCCCCTCCCATCTCCCCATGAGTGAGCTAGTGGCATGATTGCCCTTTTCTTCAAAAATATGATAAATCTTATTTAATTAAATATATTGGTAGGTATTTAATATAGCAAGATGTTTTTATGATTTTTTCCATTGATCTTCTAGAAAGCCTGCCAATGATCAATGATCGAACCCAGTTTAAGCTGCGTGCGGGAAACTGTGCAATATCATCTCGTCCGAAATATTTCAGTGTCTCAAGACAAGATGTCTTTGACCAGTGAATATTGCCAGGAATGTCATATGGTACTGAGATGTATTGCCTTCATCATTCTTTAGCTCCTTTCTGTCCACGGTTGGACAAATGCCTCTCCAATACATCTACTTCGTAGTTAGTCTGGTCCATGTGCGGCCCACACAGTTTCTGATGTCATCACAGCATCTGGTAGGTGGTCTATAAACACTGCGTCTTCCAGCACGAGGTCGCCAATACACAGTAGCTTCATCTATTGTCATCTCGTCAACAGAGATGTCTGGCCCACGCCCATTTCAACTTTGCTACTCTATGGCCCATAACTTACAAGCCGTAACCTTTTCGTTGTTCTCTTGGTTGGTGTTCTTTAAATCTACAGGTTAGTCGCGTGGTCAGTACTCGGGGCCTTGTATAATTGACTCAGCAGGGATATAGGCGGGTAGTTTTAGAGCACAGTGTTATCCCTTTTCTTATGAAAGAGTTTAATCATACAGATCATATCTCCTGTAGGTATACAATACTTTGTTGAAGAGTATCCTCCAATCTTTGACAACAGCATTACCTCCGGCCTTTAAGAGTTCCATAGTAGTATTATCCTCCCCTGTTGCTTTATTCTTTTGAGTTGTTTCAAAGCTGTTTTAATCTCGTTAGTACTAAGTTCAGGAATAACCTCCGTGTAATAACGATGCAAAGGTGCTCGCTTCTCGCTAGCTTCTGACTGGCGGTGCTCTTCGTTATTTTGTAAGTAGTTTGATGTTATTCTGCCATCTTTACGTCTAACTGTTTATTCCGTAGAGTTTTTTGAACACGTTAGGACCTCGGTTCTTTCAACTCTTGAATTTGTTTGGTGTTTTTTTGGCGGATTTCGAGTCTGAGTGTTTCTTAGATCTATTTGTTAAGTTGCCGATGTTCTATGCTATTATTATTCTTAAAGTTAACCTTGCGGCGCTCTTCCATCATTTTTTTCAGTCGGGTCTTGCATTGCATTATTTCACTCTCTGTCTAATTTCACTTCGCCTTACTTTTTATCGCTATCTTGCTATGTACCTACTAAATGCGACATTTGGCAGAACAGTTCGTAAAGTTTGCATTACTAAATTTTCAAATAATGTTTGCATTACTAAATTTACTTTATTTACACTAAATTAAAAAAACACATATTATAAAACGCCTTCTCATTTCAATTAGGCAAAGTAACTTGGCCTAAAAATGCATGCAAGTAAGGCAAACAGGCATGTAGCATGCAAGCAGGCATGCAGCTGCAAGCAAGCATGCAACATGGTTTTTGTCACAGCTCCCACGCGGGCTTAAATTACACTCTAGGTTAGGGCAGACAAGACTACGTGGATTTGCTGCGATTCGCTTCTGTCAATTATTTATTTATTATTGTTTCCATAAAATAGTTTGTGTCTTAGAATATTGATATTCCATGCTTTCATTTGGCGTTTCGTTTCTTAGGCTGAAAATTTTTTGGCAATTTTTGTATTAGATATGACACAAATAGAGCTTTCATATATTTAGTGTAATTTTCGTACTGCTAATATATTTAGGGTCTTTAACATTTTAGATCCTAAAATTACGGTTTTCAATTCTTGGACGAAATTATAATGGTGGCAAAACAATTGTCGGGCGAAACAATAATTGTTTGTTTTAAGTTTGGCCATGTAATATTGAACTCACATTTTTAGGCGAACCGGAGGGCACCTTCCTTTAATGTCTAGATTGATAGAACTTTATTTATTATTGACACGGTCATGTAATAGAGCCGGTAACCACACCAAACACGTGGATCTAATATGCGTTATTTAGTTATGCGGTCCTAAAGATGCGTAAAGAACCATCACCGGTGGGGCTACGTTTTTTATTAAAGCTAATTAGCAAAACCTAAATGATACGTAGTTTAGCACATGACATGACTTGTATCTTACATACCGATATCATGTATAACATTTTGAAAAACATGTTTATTTTTCTTTAACAATGCGCATTACCTAAGAGCCACAAGGCCATTGGAACGATAACGTTTGTTTATGCGCTCACGCATCAGCTTTCATAACTAGCACTGGCTATTCAATATTCGTACTTAGGATTAGTTAGTTGAGAATTTAAACTAGCCTGCTGCATTTTATCAGAAGTTAAGGTTGACCTTGTTAATTTAAAATAATACGCAACAGGCATACGCGTCGCCAGCTTCGGCTAAGGCGTGAGCTCTACGTCACATGACACACCCATTTCCTAGACAAATATGGTGTCAGTATTTTGTTACTAGTTAGGGGGCACGTTTTATTGACCGATATACATATTTATCTCATAACTACATTAAAGTTCAAATAGTTCAGGGTGGCATTATTATAAATACTTGGACATTTGTCACAGTAAGCAATAACGTAGAAATAAAGTAACGGGCTACTTTCATTTCCGCCCCAAATGAGATCAATGTGTCTGTCTGTCGCATCGTAGCTCCCTAAAAGCGTACCGATTTTGATTTGATATATTTTTTTGGGTTTAAAGCGTTCTATTTACGAGTTCGAGACTGACCTTGACTATAATACAATAAAATTTAGTTGTTCGGCAACTATCGAGGGTTTTTAAAATATTGAGTTATGCCAAATTTCAATTCTTTTGTTGTTAGCAGGACAGATTTTAGTAATAAGAGCTGAGCTTTGATAGATCAATCAATCAGTCGGTCAATTACGTATGCGCTGTTGGCTCATGTCTTTTAAGCGGGGCGTGAAACGGAATTTTAGCAGGCCGTCATGAGTGGGTGCGCTTTGATTCGTGCTTATTTCACGGTAAGAAGCGCCTTAATTTTTTTGGACTGCATACCAACAGGCAGGATGTAGTCGTTATAACGTCAAATTACCAAAACACGTGTCACATTAAAAAAAAAATATTGTAGAGGGTCATGGTCATCTGTATGTATCTTTTGTCCTTATTAATGGAAGGATTCGGTCACAACACAAAAGTAGCCGTTTATGTGTGTGATGCAGCAGAGTTTTGCAGGTGGATGATGAAACTTTAATATTTAGTGGCAAATGGCTCGCAACTGCTGTAAATTACTAAGTTATATTGTATACGCAATTAATTAACATGACAACACCATCAGTAAAAAACGTAAAATAATTCAAATCCTTGTTTTAAGCGAAGGTTTCGGTGCCTGAAAGCTAAGCTGGAAGCGCTTCATCATCAGATCCGGTGGTACCATTTTCATCAGAATTATCTATTTCAATTTAATTTGTAATAGGTGTCTCTACCTGCACGTGAAAAATAGCTCTTAACAATAATACGTCATGCCAAAAAAAAGGTTTGCACAATGTTATCATTTGATGGAGTCAACATATCATAATTACTATTAATTTTGTGTATAGGTATAATGTAGTTTATTAATAACACATATTTAATTCTATGTTAGTTTATATGTTTTATTCGTACTGCCTCATACTTTTCTGCTAACCCAAAGGTTAACTGGTAGAGAATGCCTTGCAGCATTAAGTTCGCCTTTTGTACATTTTAATTTGTGCGATAAAGTTTAAATAAATAACTGAGGATCTCCTTCTTTTTTTATTGGGTCAAACATTATGAGAGAGAATGGCGTTAACTTCTAACATAAACAATTTAAAACACTACTTTACTTTAAAAATCTACGCACGAAGCATAGTTACAACTATTTGAGGTCAAGAATATTTTTAATTGTTTAAAAAAGAATAAGTTTACATGAATAAAACACGTTGCTGTTTATTGTTGAGCTAGATAAAATATAATGATGTCTATTGATGAGTTCAACATTAGTTATAAAGATGAGGCCTAAAAACAGTGAATCATAATGTTGCATAGCCTTACCGACTGATCAACTTACAGCCTAAATTACTGACTCTAGAATCTAGAACCTTCAAGTAAATAGTAGAGTCAGTTTCAATAATTTGTTTAAATTCTATTAGATATTTAACTTTTCAGTGCTTTGTACTAATCGTGATGTAATGTTAGACTCAGTAATTGCGTAAACAATACATTAATATTTTTTATAGTAATCACGTGCTGTTTGTTATCACGTATTCACGAGATCTATCGCCTGACGGGAGGTCCAGGTTGTATTGCCCAAGCAAGTCTACTGCTAAACATAGGCCTCTCCAATACATGTTTTTTTAATTACCTTGTTACTAATTATTTATAGAGCTATCTAAAGTTAAGAATAAAAAGTAACAAAATAGTTAAAAGTAGAAATATTCTAGTAGTGTCTTTTTTATGTTTTGGAAAGATTTCAACCGGAGTATCTCGTCACTGGTGTCTAGAGAACTATATAGCTATTACAAAAAAACCAGGAGATTACTTATTATCCAATTAGGCAATTCCAAAGAGCGCTTTTTTGCCCATTCAAACTGATTCAAATGTTTTCGGTATTTAAATCCATTAAAAAAAGTAACCATTATGTCGTAAATGCTTTTTCCGTACATGTTGTTGATGTTTTAATTGTTGATTATGTTTGAGTTTCGAAACATTGGGTCTTGGGTACATATTTGGTCATAATGTGAAACGAACTTAGATTATGAGAATGAGGCAAAAGTGACTTTCGCAAGTCGCATGGTAAGTAATCACGCCATATCGCGCGATCGGCCCACCACCCCTCCTCTACTGATTCGTCCGCATTGTGGGCGCACACCGCACACTACTTTAGTAAATGCCTCATAGTATGTTTTTATCACTTATGCATATGTGTTGTCGTTGCTGACGATGACGACGTCATGCAACGTCAGACTTCGCCCATCTTCGTCGTTCCGTTCCGAGCAACTCGCCTGCACGCGACGATAGCCGAAGCCCTCTCCCTCCACGAACGGACTCTCTAGCAGTGTATTGGTAGAGTCAACGCGGTTAGCACGCGTTGAAGTCTCACCTAAGTTTGATTTTAAATCCCGATCTTACAGCTACCAGGTGATAAGGATTCATTTAGTTCGTAGAAGCTGTTTGTGCATTCGGAAGTTCTGATTAAGTGTTGAATCTGAGATCAACTTATTACTAAGGTAAGAATTTTCCTTGCAAAAAAAATAATGTTACTATTTCCGCGAAAAACGCGTTTGTTTCGCGGATACGGATATAATTCGCATAACACCACATTCATTATACTGTGCAATATTTTAAGACACCTGCAGGAACACTAGGAAACAAAGAAATTTCCAATAAAATAACCAATAGAATTGTTGTTCTTTTGTTTGCTATGCTTACCCGAGTATAGAAAAGTAATAAAAACTACTTTTACGATTATAATCTGTTGTTAATAAAGCTTTTACAAAATATGCATAATATTAACAATTAGATAATAATTTTGATAAGTAGTAAAATAATAAATGGTGTCACAAATATGGCTTATCTACCATTTTGGTTGTTGTTGGTCATGCCACTATTAAATTTACTGACCATTAGTTATACGCTACTATAGATATGAATAAATAATTCATATTACAAATTCATACTCTTGGGTGAATATTACAAAGTTTTTAACTGAGTTTTCGTTTAAAAAGTAATTTTGTGTTTCTGGAAATATGGATTCTCCTCATACATAAAGTAATGGTGAATTTAAACTATCTGCTTCCTGGTTATCTCTTTTGTATGTTCTCTGCGACCTTATTTTATAAGGCAAGCAGGTGTTATCTACTAGAACAAAAGTCAATGACTTTTCGATGCTTTTCAGACACAAATTTTAATGAACAGCATATTTTGCTACATCTGTAATTTTGCTCAATGTTTAAGATATTGACATCATAATTTCGGCAAGTAGGACATAATTGTTTTATTTCTTAACACCATTTAGGTTTTATATCTAAACTGCATAATCATGTTTATTTGTTATGAACACTAATATGGTTAAGTGTTTACTTGACTATTCTCTGTATGTAAATGTTGTTTATTTACTCTAACCACGTGAAAAGGAACGTGAACTTCTAAGAACTGTGTTTCCGTATCACTTCACTCACATATACCATATAAGGTTTCGGTATACTAATATAGAGTCATATTATATACTTCAAGATCTTTTTACTACAAAGCTACTATAAATCTCCTCCTACACTAATTCACTCACTATCATGCAACACACAATGAGGACACCACAGTCATGCTACTTTTTAATACTAACAATTTTTTTCTTATGTTTGGCTTGTATTATTTGTTAGGTTTTTTTAAGTTTTTAAGAAATGTCTTAGATATTAAATGTAATGGAAGTGAGCGCTGCTGCCTGAAGCACAGATATTAAGTTATCTAGTTTAGGCGCAGATATATAAAATATAATTGTAAATACATCTTATTGTATATTTATGTTTGTTGTTTTGAATGCATATAGTTTAAATAAAGAATTATTATTTATATTAATTATATCAGTGGATAATTTTTACCTCAGGGACCAGCTTGTTTTTTTTTTGCACTTCTCAGTAATCTAAACTTTGAACGGAACTACCTATCTTGTCCTGCGAATATAGGGTTTCTAACAAGCAAACTATTTGAATTATATATGTAATGTATAATTGTTACCATTTTGTTATCGCAGTTGTTCTAGAATCGAACAAATTCATGATCATGACCATTGTTTTTGTCTTGGTAGTTTGCCAAAAAAACTAATAACGAATGCCACCGAAAATCTAGAAAAAAAATAAGAAAGCAGTGTATTAAAATAGTATTTATCTCCAAGGCATGTATTCGTGTTATGTGCTATTAAAATTTAATTATTGATATCTCTTGTATTATCAGTTAACACTTAATTAATGTGTGCTGAAATAATAAAAAAATTATGTAAACATGTTTTTGTTTTGTAAAGCTAGATGTAACGTAGGTATATTATTAGAAATATATTTAAAATAGCCAACATGCCTCCGATGACTGTCCAGTAGATGTACGTGTGTGTTTTCTAGACTGTGTCGCCAACACAAAGTTATCTCACTTGGCTTAGTTTTTTATCTACTACGAACCGTAAGCTGCTTAACTTATACTGCTATATAATTAAAACTTATATATGAACCACTTCACGAATAATTAATTTCATCTCCATTCCAATTAATCTTTCATAATGTGGCTCAATCATTATGTTACTATGGCCATATACAATACGATATGCTTATTCTATTTTTTTAGAGGAGCCACAGGTAAACCTACACGCACTTTGACCACTTTGATTGCCCCTAAGTCGGATTTAAAGCCCATAGTTTCTTAGTTGACCGATACCCCGAGTGCTCTACGCATATTGCAAAGACTGTAAAGCAAATGTTTCACGGAAAAATATAATTATTTGTAGCAATGTTAAGAGCCCCAACTATTAGTCACGCTTGATTTCTCCTGCCTTCTCATATGGTTTTCTTCCTTCCTCTCTCATGAGAGTCATGAGGCCTTTGAGTGCCTGATAAATAAAAGCAGGCGCTACCTAAAATAGTGTTTCTATACTATCTGCTCCTTGTAGAATATGTTATAATCATACTTATAAAGAGTGCAATTCATGCTTCGGCCCAGACCTGTAAATGTTGTTTCCAAGTCTTGATATGCTAATAATTAGCAAGCAACATAAATCAGATAACATAATTATATTTCCATTATATTTGTGCTCTTCAATAAATACAACAACTCCTTGGGATACGTGGTGGAAATGAGTTAATATAATTTTTTATGCTAAATTTCGCGGGTTCCACAAAGAGCTTAATGCTTTTTATGACTCTTCAAAATGTTGTCCAAACATTTAACAATTGCCGATATGTTCGCTGATGGATTAGTCACCATGAGGCCATAGTCCCCAGCTGGCATCGCGACGACTGTCTCGCTTCGCATGCCCTCCCCGCGTGCTCGGTTTTTAGTGTTGGGTGAATGAATACCTACGGATTATAACCAACCCAACTGTCAACAAAACAAAAAATAGTCGTTGTAATTTCTCGGGTAAACGACTTTATAGTTTATCATCCATTTCTTAATCGTGGGGTTTAGTAACAGTTAACCCATTGCAGAAGTTATACTTATTAATATTTTATATCTGAAATGCCATGCATTCATACACAACGTTGCGTTGGGCAATTTCCTGCACTTGGTGCCTGGCAGCGCATCGACCTATTTCAAATGATACTGGTATCATGAATAACTTATATTATGTACTGCTATTACAGTTTACAGTTAACCACCCTTTAGGTAGTTCTTCATAAATATTTTATCGTATACTTCATCTTTATCCTTCTTCTTACTGCAATCAATTTAGGAAAAGTTTGTTATCTTTTTTTCCTTAAACCTGATATCAACGTAACTGAATTAAGTACTTAGTTTACATGTTTTCTTTTAACCTGGTGGCGACACCTATAATAAAGCAAACTTCATTAAAGCAGGTATTAATTAATTTTTTATTGAGGTGACTTCTTTCATAATCATGATTATTGCTCATGTTTTTTATGAACACAAATTCGTGATCGAAGAATGAACAGACCTTATCTTTACATGGAATTTATTTGTAGCACACGTGAGCAGATAGGACAAGACGATATTTAAAGATTTGCAGAAAAAGTAAAATTAACCTACTTTAAATGAGGACCTATACGTGATAAGATCTTTATATATTCCTGCGCACTTCAAAAAGTTCCTAGTTTGTTTTATGCATTGGACGCGTTTTTTATTTATTGAGCAAGTCCACATTCCTAAATCCATTTTTCTTTGTTTCAGGAACGTGTTCACGTGTCTGTCGACCCCACCATGGGGTAGTCTTCGTGAATTTGCTATTAGTTTATATTGAGTGACATAATTATTGTTCCAACTAGAAGACAATAGTGATAATTTTACAGCCATGTATTCTATGAACTATATTGGAAAGTTCATTGCGAACTTTCGCGAGTTCTACAATGAGATAAATGGCGCTACTTTGACTGGTGCCATTGATGTAGTGGTGGTGGAACAGCCTGATGGAAGCTTTACGTGCTCGCCTTTTCACGTGCGCTTCGGCAAGCTGGGCGTCTTGCGATCCAGATTTAAAGTGGTAAGTACTTTCTAAAGATTCGTTTTTCTCTAGCTAAGATAAGATTTAATACGAAAATGAATATCTATTCAGATATAAATCTCCGCATTAATTAGTTTGCCGCAGCTTTGCACACGTACTTGGAGCCCTTTGTAGAAGGAACTGTTTTATAAAATATGTCATTAAAGAAAATATACAGCGTTCCATTTAAACAATCTAAAAATAACCTTTTATTAAAATTTTGAAATGCAATGGGGTAGAGTGTCAATATTTGAAATATAAGTAGAGCTATTATGCATAGTTATACCTTCTGTAAGTTGATAGCTACATCAGATCCGTAAGTCAGTCACGTTTTTCTTTTAATATTTAGATTACATAGAACGACAAACATGCGGTAATAAAATTAACCGCAGCCACAGGGTTCGCAATCAAGTCGAATCATATTCTGTCCCTTTGTTGCTTGCCCTTTTCCACAGACAGCTAAAACTAACCAAAAGGTTAGGTGTGTAGTTGCGCCTTTCTGGTTTATGCTAAACCGATGTGGTGTAGGTACAAATTATTATTGTTACCTACTAGATAGGTATTATGATCGTGGAAAACCAATTAAATGTCGCGCAGTTGACGTAAAGACAGTTACGTCACAGCGAGACCTTTGTGCAGCTTTACGGCTAATCGGATGTCTTGTATTAGAGTCAGTTGTGAAAACAACAAATGTATGGTTGATAATGATTAATCATTAATATTATCGTATAAATTTTATCAGTCACATTGACGATAATGTGATATATTTTTTCTTAAAGGCTAATTATATTAATAATTTGGATTCAAATAAACATTTGATAATAGAAACATCTGTTGGTTATAGCAAGCAAGCAATTACCTTTTTTTAATAGTACCACTACCTCTGTTGCACCTGCCGCATTAGTCACGTGACTCATGCCATTGACTTGAAAATGCAGCTCCTTTGCAGTTCGCGTGCAATGTGACATGTGGACTATTCACTTCTCCGTATTTTTTTTGTTTTAAGTGTTTATTAATATAACGTCTGGAACAGTATCGATTTAATTGATTCTGTTCATTAATTTGTCAAATTTCAACAATAAACAAAAAGAATAGGTCAAACTAACGTTCTAAACACTGCCATTTTTGGCTCACTGCTGTCGCGTGACGTCAGCAACTAACTTTTGAGAACGATAGCTTTGCTTATAATTTAAAAAAAATATTTTTTAGATTAATTTATAAAGAAATGATTAATTTGTATTAAAAGGTTTGTCAGTTCTATTTTTTTCAAAAGTCGTAATGTTGATCAAATAATATTTTTCCGTTGGATTCATGCAAAACTGTGCTACTTTCTGACCACTTTGTCACAAAGACGAGTTGAGTTCAACAATCATATGTCATTCAACGCGACTACCGAGTCACAATGTTAAATTATTAAAGTGGAACTGGCCTGGCCTGGTTACTGGTCAGTGTTGCCAGCTCGCAGAAAAAAAAATCTCCAGCAAAATAACAAAAAATCTTTAGAATTCTTCATATTTGAACCTAAAAAAATCTCCAAAATTCACTAACGAATTAATTTTATCAAGGGTTAAGTATTAAATAATATTACAAGTTATTTGTTTAGAAACATAATTTGAATCATAAGAATAATAATTAATAATCTTAGTGACAAGTTAAAAAGCAACTTTAAATACTTCGTTTGGTATTTCTTGGTCATCTTGACACGGTGACGGGTCTACTGATGTAGACGGTTGAGATGGATCAATTTTTAAGTATTTAAAATTTTTGCCAACAGCAGAGATCACATCGCTAGGGAGCTCATAGCTAAAACAGGTTTTCTTCATTATTTTTAATTGGTTTCTTATGAAGAGAATACTATTTAAAGTGTTTACAGCCATTTGGTTTCTTAGTTTATTTTTAACATTATTCATTGCACTAAATGCTCTTTCCACTTCAGCATTTGAATGAAGAAGAGACATTGCGGATAAAGCGAGGTCAGATAACTCTTGAAAGGTATTATTCCTGCAGCATTTTTGTAATTTCGAACTTCAATCCAAAAGTCAATAACGTGTAGCTGTCCATTGCACAAAATTTACTCCATGCCACTGTTGTAGCAATTTGTCTATTGTCTTCTCATTAAATCCGAGTTCTTTGGTTAGATCTGCTATTCGGTTGTCTTTGCCCTGACGAAGAGTCCACGCTCAATAGACACATTTTTTCCAAAATTAAATGTGGGGATTCCCGTCTTCAAGGGTGGGTAAATATGGTTGCCATTTTGTTTTCTCTAACTACCCTAAATTTTAAAAATATCATTAAAAATCACCAGATATTTTTCTAGTGATATCTTTTCCAAAATTTCACCATGAAGCCTCTGAAAATCACTAAATCTAGCGACAAAATCACCAAACTGGCAACACTGTTACTGGTCTTGAAGAATTGCTAAAGGCTTCCGCACGATCGCTGGTTAGATACTAATCTATTAATAAGTCGATACTCGTAGGAGAAAATCTACGCTGTTATCTTGCCACATGTATGTATGGTTTTTTTAAAAATTGTATTGTTTCTACCTAAATAAATACGGCTAAACGATTAATCAGGTATGTTAGCAAATTGAAGTAGGTATACAGCGACATGGTTACACTTATTTTAGTTATCATCGGGGTATTTGTTTTGTTAATTTAATTATGACCCGTAATGCGTACACAAAATTGGTCATGTGCGTAAATATTATATACTTTTTGACGTTTTGAATTATAGTCATTTTAATTACTCTACAACGTCTTAAAAACTACAAAATTATACGTGCATAGTACTTAGTTTTGAAAAGTTACATTATAAAAATGCTTTTACCATTTATACAGACATATCGAAGTCCCTCGTTCACGGTCAAAAATTAAAATATATTACTAGGTACATTATTATTAACCTATCGTTAAAAAAACAAGTCACTCGTGTTCAACTTATATTCTGTGTCCCTATAGTAGCTCGCCACATCACAGACCACCAAATAAATGTAGCGGCTTACATATAAACGAAGTAATGTTAGGTAAAGGGATATAAACTCAAATTTGATATAACTGCCAGCATATATCGAACTCCGTGACAAAGAAAACTAAAACCAGACAAGGTTCAGCTCAAGGTCAATTTATGTTGGTACCTACGTTTGATGTGCTACTGACTGTACGTAATACAAGTTTTCCATTCATTCAATTTAGACGTTTGGCGTCTGAACTTGATTTAAAATTAGCATAAATATACCTACTAATGTAGGTATCTTTTTAAAAATAAATATAAAAGAAAAGATATGAACTGAATGCCGACGAGACCCGTTTACCTTCGTTCATCTACGAAACAGCAAATTAAAATAGAACCAATGTGTTATAAATTTGCGAAACTCGTCCTTCTGTCACGCGCGCTACTCGGCATAAAATTAGGTGCCGATACTTAGCTGCCTTGTATTTTTTGTAGAATTTGCCTGTTAGTCAAATTTTAATGCAACATTCCACATTATAGTTTTATATTATTTTATTTGAAGACTCTGATACTCTTAGACTTAGTGAAAGCGATACGATACAGAATCAGCATTTTCTATAAATCGTACATTTGCTGTGAATTATTTTAGAAAGGTACTGTCTATTTAGAATGAACATGGACAGACATTGCCAAAACGGGGCGAGGAATCTGCATGTGATTCATTGTGAAAATTGGAGCACCGCCAAATGTAAAATACAGATCCCACCAAAGAGTTGTGGATAAATTTTGGCACAAATATTTACTTCATCCGGCCACCTGTTTATTTTTACGTGAACTTAAGACTATGACGAATATGTCCAATTTTAATTGCTTTTTTATTTTTTTTCATAGTAACGTCATAAGTATATAGAAAATTGCCGGCCACATATTAATTACATATTTTATGAGAAATATACCGCACGCTATGGACAGACGACTTTTAGATATAACTAGTTTTATTCCTACATTCATTTGTAAAATATTTCTTGAGATAAATTAAAATTTTAATTCAAGTTCACATGGAAAGTTACGTGTAGTTTAGGTATAGGATGTAAAAGCTTAAGAGATTAAATTATTACGATGAGTTGTTTAGACATCACTTAGCAAATGAGTTCGTTTGTTATACCAGTAAATGGATTCATATTCAGTACGAAATATTACGAGACACTTGTAACTAATTGTTAAGCAGATGGATTGTAAGTGTAAGACTCTGTAAGCGTTCTTCAACCTGTCAATCCATCGGTTTTCATTTTAGACACAATCGAAATCCTATTGTTTCATTTATGCCGAAGGTTGTTACAAACTTTACAAATGTTTATTTGCTGCGGTCATCACTTTCCAACTGATATTACCATAGTATGACACTACTATATCGTGTACCTAGTCTTTCTATAATTAAATGTTTATATTGCCATAGGTGGATTTAGAGCTAAATGGCGAACCTCTGAGCATTCACATGAAGCTTGGAGAATCCGGAGAGGCGTTCTTCGTGGAGGAAGTTGGGGCAGACGAAGCGGAGTGCTCGGCGCACTTGGCGACTTCCCCCATCCCCGCAGCTCGCTTCGAGGATCTCTACGAACCTCGTCGACGGAATTCGCTCTCTGCTGTCGAGCCTGATCATGGCCAAGCCTCCGATTATACCAAAAGAAGGTACTTTATTTTCTATTATTCACTTACTATGCAAAAATATTATATCAGAAATCAGTCCTTTTGTGACATATAATGGAAAAAATAATTTAAAACAAATGTTAAAAAACGACGAATCAAGTCATACGGCTTGGGGTGTGTTTGCATTGCGTGTAATTAGAAAGCGTCATTTCATTACATTCGCATTATTTATGTTTGTGCGAGCATAATGTGAATGGCGTTCGTATCGTAATCACTTAGCTAAGTTTTCATCAGATCTGTACAATTTTCTCTTCTTTTTAGATATACCGCAGATGGGCAAACTATGCAGAAACCTAATTTAAGTAAATTTACAAAAAAAGCCAAAGAAGAAATTACTACTGACAATAATGAAAACGATGCTCTTTTTGAGATGGAGGGCTTAGACGAGACATCAGACTGGATTGACGGCCGGGCGCCTAAGACTTTTGCGGCTACGCAAATCGGAGAAGGAAGCGAAGCTAGTCAAAATGTGCAGAAAATTAGTGCTAACAATGACTTTAGGCCTATTGAATCTGTTCCTACAAACCTAGATGAATTAAAGCAAAATGGTAATGGGAAAAAGAAGAAGAAAACAAGAAAAATGAGCTCAAAGAAGAAACATCAGCGCAAGTCCTCCACGAGTTCAATCTCCAGCCAATCTGACCGCGCGTGCTCAGAGCAACGGGCATTACAATCAACTGCTATTCCAAATGTTGGCGATATCAACTTTTTCAGTACGACTGAAGCCAATGCCGCGGCTCTTAGGTGAGTCAAACTATATTAACTAGGTATCTTCTTGTTTCAGTTTTAATTTGGCGGAATGATAATGACATGTTATAATTATTCATAAGATCCTCGCGTCATGAAAACGAATGATTCATGCTCATGCAAAATGTTGCCGTAGTGCCAAATATTGTACCACTCGTGGGTCCGAGATAATTACCAATAAAGTAAAGTTACGTCGTTCCCGTTTTACGTCAGGAGGGCTGATAAGATTTGCGTCATTTAGTTCAGCATGATTGGAGAAAAATATAATTTTATAATAGCATGTTAGTAAGTTTTTTGAATTTATCATTTCCTTGTCTGATTGAATGGTGTTATTGATAATGTACTCTTATTTTACGCGGCGTTTGTGAACGACCTGGCAGTGAAGAGATGTCCAACATGAAGTTGAATGGCGAGAACCGCATCCCGCTGGCGTTGTCGGACACAGCGTTTGAGGTGCACGCCGCCCCCAGACACGCGTAAACGAATTAACAATACTATTAATACTCGTTCACAACTATTAACGCTTGCTGTCACGAACTTATAAATAATATCACTAAAAAGCCTGTAGAACTGTATTCGCTTCTGTAATTTCATTCCAAACAATTGTTATCAAATCTCTTGTTGGTAGACAGTGAGTCATAACTATATTTTTGAGAGATTTTGTAACACTAGGTAAAATTTATCGCATCCTTTGTGTAAGTTAGTGAATATTTGACTTTGGAAAGTATGTTGCAATACATCGTAATTAGTCACCAACACTGTAAAGTATTGATACAATGTAGAAACATCAATAACATGATTTGCGTAGAGAAGTATATTTATCTCTTAATAAGTTAGCTGTTGTTGACGTAATGTAAATATACATAATATGTAAATAGAATTTAGTACTTTTAGTTACACAATAAGATTGAACGCGGACCATTACATCATTATAATCAAAAACTATGTTGAGATAACTTATATAACGTTTAGCACAGTTAATTCTAAAACTATTGCAATGCTTAAGATTATACTTACTCGACGAAGATTATATAGAAGTAAATAAGCTAATTATAATCTTTAAGCAACAGTAAATAGAACATGTTTTTAGTGTAAAATGCACCAACATTTTTAGAAAAGAACATCTATACTTGTTATTTCTGTGGATTTTTCATAAAATATCGAAAATATCGTTAGCCTTTGATTATCTTCAACAATATAACTATACATTTAGAAATGCGTGTACACCACCTTTACAAATTAGTTTCACTATTTTTTAATTTATTATTTTGTATGTTTGATATTAAAGCATGTGATGCACATACAATTTACAACACTAAATGTCACAGGTGTATGTTAAAATTGGTTACCTTGTTTTTTTACACTATGTCCTAGCTGAATAGTAGTAAAATGCTACTCTATTAAACATTATGTATCAGGAATAGCATCGGATCTTGGCTACTAAAATGTATCTGAAGTACTTATCACAAATGAAAATTAACGGACGAGCAATTCATTTTACGCGTTAGGTATTTGGATAGCTACTTAATATTTTAATATTCTTATTAATACTGGCGGTGGTAATGCATGTTATCTAAACAGTCAAATTTTAATTTATTTACCTGAACGATATACACACTTAATGATTAGATAGGATTGGGTATATTTTAACTGATAAAAAAAATATAGAAGCATCGGTTCATGAAATTATTTTTTGATGTAAATGTTTTAGATAAATGCGATCCACGTGTTGCGATTATTTTAGTTACATAATAAAAAATCGCAATCAATTTAACATACTATATAGTTTCAGGGTCCCATTCGCTTCACGTTCGAGAAAATGCTATGTGCACAAAAAATGTTCCAAATTGCACTTGTATGTTGTATGGCACCAATATTTATACTTAGCGGTGGTTGCAAACTTTGTTGTCGTAAAACAAACGACAGTACCAACTTGGATTGACTAGATAAATTCGTAAGCATGAGTTAATGTATCTGCTTACTAAAACGTTACTATCTGTGTAGCTTAGTTTTGCTTGATGTAATGGCATCTATTACAAAATTGAATAAATTAACAGGGGTTCGCGAAACGGTACACCCGTCCAATCGGACACCGAAGTGGAGTTGTCTCGGACGGCGGGTGGGGACAAGTCGTCGCAATCGTGGCGATGGGGAGAATTGCCTGAGCCTCCAGTCCGCGGGGCCGAGACTCCTCTCTTGGGCGACTCTCCACCGATACCGGCTTCCCCCGCATCACCTGCCGAGCCGCCTTCTCCCAACGAGCCGCTTAGTTCCGACGAGGAGCGCTCAGCCCGTCGAGGAGTGCTTTCTGGGATGTTCCGCTTCATGTCCGCTCGGGAAGCTACAGCAGCCGCCGCCGAGGGTGTCTATCTGGATGACCTTGACCGAGGACAAGTCGACCCCGATCTCTATTTTCCAAAACATCATACCGATCGGTACCGATCAGGTAATTTCATTTATGTTTCATTCCCCTTTTTTACCATCAGTTCGCATTATGTTTTTTGCTGAGTTTTCATTAGTTTGTTATTTATTATGAGTGCAGTTTTTTAACCGACTTTTTTTTGTAGGCATAGCTAACGTTCAGCCATCTACGGGTGGTCCCACCGAGGAAGAATACGAGTCTGGCAACGGGCCTTCGCTGCCGCAATCGCCGGCGTCCCTTGAACCACCTGTCTTAGACTCCGACGATGACGAGAAACTTCTAGCCAAGTCAGTATTTGAACATTTCTTAACTTGTTAAATTAATTTAGGACCTAGCATAGTTACACAGTTTAGGCGAATTTTTCAGTTTTCTAAGTAGATAGATAATAATCATTAATATAATCATTAATATCATCTTCACTAGAAGTCCACTGCTGGGCATGAGCCTCCCCAATGGTTTTCCACGTCGAGCGATCGGGAGCCGCCTGCATCCATAGATCGCTTTTGTTATTTTACACGAATGTACTGTACCTACTGTCAACAAACGACAGCCTCCTGATAGGAGGTGGAGCGGAAAAATGTTACAAGTTAGACTTTTTCTGACTAAAAACTATACATGTTTCTTCTTGAGCCCTTTTTGTTCCGGGACCGCAGTAACTCTTTTTTTATGCTACAAAGTGGCACTCAAACTTGCGGCCCCCCTGATGGAAAGTGGCGGCGCGTTTCCGACCGTTTTAAAACCGTTTTACACTTCTTTTGAAGAACCCCATTCTGTTATCTATTGGGGAAACCTCGCCAGAGGGCTCCGTTGTAATATATTCTTGCAATTCAGAGGTCAAGTCGGAGTATACGTTCGCGAGGACGTGGTGTCACGTGCGCTGCCGTTCGAGGAGTTCTGCGTGCGAGGCGCGGCACTCGCAAGCGAGGGCAGGCTCCTGGTGCGGCTCGGGGACCGTTGGCTGTCGTGGCGCAGCGCTGGGCCACTGCTGCTATCGCTACTGGCGTACCGACGCCCGCTGCCGACCGTACGTACTCATCAGGAGCTCTAACTTTTAAGTATAGTACACTCGCGAGCAAAAGTTTGAATTCACTTTCTTGAAATTGGTTCCGCGCGGCATGATCTTGAGCACTAAATATTTTTTTAACAATCATAAAACTGACATAATTTTAAAGGTTTAACTCGTAACTTTAAATTGATACCAAATTCATACAAATCAAGCCAGTATCATTATTCAGTAAGATCGCGCGGAACTAACTAGCAAGAGTAGTCTAGTAGTAGTCAAGACTTGTCCGCAGTGCCCCAGGTAAGAATCGAACTCACGACCTTTGGATCGTTGGGAGTGGACCGGTATCCACCGTAGACAAAATAAAAATTTATAAATTTAAACTAAATATAGCACGGAAAATGCAAAAGAAAAGTCATATCATAAAAATTTTAGTAGATCTATCGTCAATATAAATATTACCGCCATATAATGAACTTCATGCAGTAACTTCGAACTATATTTTTTTTTAACTGCTCTGTCCATAAGTGTTTCATACACTAGATGACAAAAGTATATTTGGTGTAAATTACAATTTAAAAGAAATGTTATCTATCTAAACTTCAATCCTTTTCATGCATAATCTTTATCTGAAAGCAAGACCGAAGCATGAGATCTCTCATGCTTGTAATTGCCGGAACAAATCAAGCTATTACAACTAAAACTATAATGTTGGTTACTAACCAGCCGGACACAGAAAAATCTTATCACCAGCACCGAGACGGAATTGATTCGACTCAGCACTCAAAGTTATAACAACACGAAGCGTTTTTGGCTAACATTACACTGTGCTAGTCTTTCTTTAATCATCATCCCAGCCCAGAGGGATCATACACCACCAAGCAGATCTAGTCTGGTATAGCGAGGGCTTTCGCCGCCTGGGGCCAACTGTAAATTTGCCGCCCTTGCATTGTAATTATTAGTCAAGAAAAGAAGCAAAATATTTCGCTTCTATCCATGTGCCGCTCGGGGCGATGGCCCCCTCTGCCCCCCACCCCCGTCGTTACGCATTTTGATGTGGCGACCTGCTGTTAGAATTTTTCTAACCGCCCAATAGGGCTTCTAATTTGGTTTAACGACTACCACATGTAATGATTAACCGTTAGGCTTAGCGTGCCTAAACAATCATCTATCCAAGGTCTGACCTCTGTGAACTCTGCTTCACATCGGTGATCGTTTCGGAGCGCCTAGTAACGCGGTGGCACGAGCTCTAAAAACCATTTCACCATTTCATTTTCAATTATTATCCTCACTCATAAGGTCTCCACGGAAGACCAGCGCTTTTGTGGTCCTCCACTGCAGCACATGCTGAGTAGAGTCCTTTTTAGGCATACTATATGTAAACTTATGTGCAAAAATTGTTTACTGTTTTGAATTCTGTTCTTTTATATGTATTTATGTCTAAATAAAATTTTATTTTATTTCATTGTAATTGCTATCTTAGCCTAACTCCTTTGACTCCTTAGTATCCGCGGAACTGTTATTATTTGATCTCGCGTTTAAAGCGTTGCTTCTTTTGTACTATTATTTCTTATACTAAAAGGTGCTCGAACATGCGGCCCACCTGATGGAAAGTAATCACCGCATTCGCTTACTTACACCAGGGGCATTACTAGTACTGCTGACCCTAAAAACTGTTTTGCGTATTAGTAATATAGCTATTTTGTGCCCACAGCGCGTCTTAGAGTCATTAGAGAAGGGGTCTGACAAAGACGGACCCGACGTGTCAGGTCGGCCAGTGGACGCGGCGGCCAAACCGCGTGGCTACTCTTGGTGGAGCTGGCGACGCTCCAACTCGGAAACTAAACAGTAAGTGTACTCGTGCTTGCTTTTTACAAAAGGAAGCTTGAAATATTTAGCTAGGTCGGTTTACAGAGACATTTGTAAGAGTGGAAAGCTCACTCATTGTGACATTAATAGGGATGGTGACTAAATTTTATCAGTACTATTTTAACTTGACTTATCCTCTCGGGTCGGAATGAATGAATATGCGAAATATCATTCTTTGATAGCTACAATTTGGATTTTAAAATCTAAAATGAGAATTGCTGTTTTTATTTGTCTATAACTTTGATTCTATTTTGAAAGAAAAGTAATACGATCTAAATTCTTGTACTTTATTGATTTTTTAGTTAAATCAAATGAGTGATTATTACTATTGATCTATAGATAATTGAATTATACTGATTGCCCAATGACTTATATGCGTTTGTTTTGTTACTAGTTTTCCGTCGATTATACTTAGGTACATTCGCTTAAGCTACTAATATATCTTGATTATATTAAGGAATAAGTGTTGATTGAATCAGAGATTACAGATAATTCCATCTTTTTACAGTAGTAACACTACATGCTAATATTTTTTTATAAAACGGATATCTACAGTATTTGAAATGAAGCATGTTTTGGTCAGACTCGTTTAAAAGTTATTGTGATTTCACCTTGTTGCAGTACTGAACCACCATCGAAAGACGATATTGAGAATAAAACAGAAAATCCATCTCAAATTGAGAGTATAACTGAAGCGATAGCTAAGGAAGAACCAATAACTGAAGGTTTAGTTCAGGAGACTCCGGAGCAAGAACCCTCTGAAGACGTTGTCGATTTAGTAGAAGCACCGAAAGCAGAAGAAGAAATCATTGTAGCGCCGGAAGTATTAGTCACTGAAACCGCTCCTGTTCTACGTTTAGGTAAATTAATAAATTATAGGGATCCTGCTAGTATCTTAGGAGCCCAAGCCAACATCACCTGTAAGTGGTGCAACTGCCGATCAAGATACGAGGCTCCGGCGAACATAACAGTTCGCGGCAAGCGCCAATAGGTTAGCCTAGGTGGACCAAAAATAAAATTGGCTAGATGTATAATATGCCTCTGCCTATTCCTTCGGGGCGTGATTGTATGTATGTAGAATTTTTATGGCATAGCGTTTTTAGCTTCCAACTAAGCATAGAGCTTATACTATAAGTCCTTGTTTAGGTTGGGTAAACCTAAATAAGTACTTAAGTAAACAAGACAAATATTCTCATTCGTGCATACAAGTATTTGGACTTGTGGAAATCGAACCCTCAATCTGAGAAATAGAGTGAACACCATATCGATCTTCTAAATAAAAAAAGATGCATCATTCATTAATGTTTTCATAATACATTCCTCAGATAAGTATATTCAAATTAATTGCTTTTTCTTGCCTTAATCGACTTTGTTTTTTCAGATGACCATCAAGACAGTTCTTCAGATTCAGACCAAGATGGCAAGGGGCAGGGCTCTTCAAGACGATACTCCACCTTCCGCAAAACGCTGCGTCTGTCGTCCGAGCAAATTGTAAGCCTTTGCTATAAGTTTTCTAAAAAAATTAGGATAGGAAAAAAAACCAAGAAATATCCAGAACTAAAAAAACTTTATCATTTCTGAACACATTTTGTCTCCGACTTAATTTTAGATCGAACTTATTATTACTTCCAAAGTAAATCACAGTTAAGAAATAAATAAACTAGTCATGGCTTACGGCCTTCAATTCTATAAACGAAATTAAGGTAATTAAAAAAATATGTATGAACAGTCGATTAAAATGCCACCTACTTTATCAGTGGGATAAAATTTAATGCCAGAAAAGCTTTCTGTTTAGAACATGATATAAGTTCAGAGTACTTATGACAACAGGCTTACATTACTTCTTATTTTCGATGGTTTATTGCATACAAACGTCATTGTTACATTATCTTGGTATTTAGCTGACAGTACGTCATAAATAACGCACATGTACGTGTCAACGATACAATGACATGTGACTTGACCTTTAGCTCGGACACGTATGTCATTCGACATAGGGTAAAACCTAAATTAAAAGCTATTATTCCCAAGAAACACAACAAATTCAAACGTAAACAATATTTGGTAATAAGATTCTTAAGCTTTATTGGTATCAGAGGATTGATCGGACAAAAAGATTTAATAAAACTTAAACTTTGTATTGTCTATGCAGAAAAACCTGAATCTTCGCGAGGGAATGAACGAGATGGTGTTCAGCGTAACCACAGCATACCAGGGCACCACGCGCTGCAAATGCAACGTGTTCCGCTGGCGTCACGACGACAAAGTCGTTATCTCCGACATCGACGGCACTATCACTAAGTACATATATTTTTTAAATCTTATTGGGGCCTATTGGGCCCTTATGACCTATGAATCACGAGGGAAGATATTGTAAAGAAGGACAAAACGAATTAAAATAAATATTAATTACATATATCTTTAAACTTGTCACGCAGCACTTCACCTAAAACTATGCCTGTCCGTAAGATGATGCTTATATATAGAGATAATGCTAGACAACTTTGATTGTTAAGGTTAGTCCTCAGATGAGTGACAGTTGACATCAAACGCATCCGGGATTTAATAGGAATGTTGGTCCCGGTTATCACTGTATATAAAAATCGTTAACCAAAAAATAATATCAGGTGGTGGTGATCCGCACTGAGTGTGCGTGGTGGATGGTTGGTTGTGGTATTCTGAATATAACTTATAACAGAAATGTATACTTGCATATAAAAGAAATTTATTTTTGCTTATAAGGATGGCCTTTAACATTTAGAGCAGGGAGTAAGAATTTCGACTGAGAGCAGAGATTGTTATGTAAATATTATCATCGACCATCCAGAGTTCAAATGAAAAAAAAATAGGCACACTTACAGAAACTAACTGATCAATTACTTTTTTGCGCAGATCCGATGTGTTGGGTCACATTTTCCCACTGGTGGGCAAGGACTGGGCCCAATCTGGTGTAGCGCAACTGTTCACCAAGATCAAGAACAATGGATACAAATTGCTATATTTGTCAGCTCGAGCCATAGGACAAGCGAGGGTAAGTCAATCTTAGTATAATATATCAAATATTAAATATTTTTACTGTTTTGTCTGAGAATTTTGCAGGGGAAATTGCTTTAAATGGCTAAAGGTTCAAGTTCGTTTCCGTCAATTTCTCTAGGCCATTCTTCGTCTTGTAGAGGCCTATCATAAGCCCGCAAGCGACATAGGAAGATAATATGACTAGGGTCATGTACAAATGCAGTTTTACAGAGAAATGTTCCTCAGTATTACGTGTGATCCTTGTTATTTAGAAAGAAAAGAAAGATAATAAGTTTAAAAAAAAACATTGTCAAGCTTAGGTATCCAGGTTAAATTGTGAGAACATTTAATGATTGTACTTAGTTCTTTATTTAAACAAAAAATTCTACACTCTGTATTTGGAAAATCATCATCTTCCAGCACTGCCGCCAGTTTATCTGGGGAATTTTGAAGAATGTAACAAATTTATAGTATACAACGAAAGAAAGGTTATTATTACATGTAATAGGCTCAAATTGGGCGTAGCTCATTCATCGTAATGAGGATTTTGGTGTATTGACTGGTTTTATTGTATTGTAATAAAGAACACAAGTTTAAAATAAAATTATATTTTTTATATTAAAACCAGAATTACTGTTTTATTTGAAATTATTGTTAGTTGAGAAAAAACTCAATAGTTCTAATTATTATAATGTTTATTATTATAAAACTTGTTTGAGTACTTTTCAGTGTAAATTCGCTTTTGAATTCAATATCCTGTTATTTGGACCTTACTGAGGAACTTTTGGACAAGCTCGAACGCCTGCAAAACAACTGCATTCGATTTATCTTCGGTCTTCGGAAGTATGACCATGTGTCGGTCTTCCGTAAGCAATTGTGTTGGCTCCCAATCAGGTTACGCAGGAATACTCGGATCCTTTGCCTCCTCTATAATGTTCTCTTTAATCCTACCTACCCTTCATATCTGCGTGAGCGGTTCTCTTTTCTCCACACTCGCGATGCTCCTTGTAGACCTCATCTTCGTTACCTCCTTAAATTCCCTCCTCACAAGTCTAATTTCTTTTCATATTCCTTCTCAGTGCATGCAGTCAGGTTATGGAATGATCTGCCCTTGCACGTTCAGAATTGCCCCAGCGTTGCTTCTTTTAAAAAACATTTAAAAGATCACTTTTTGTCATGTTGTTAGGTTTTTGTTCTTTGTTTACACTTGTATTACTATTGTTGTTGTTATTTTATTTGTATCTGTCTTCGTTAGTATATGTATTTTGTATTTTTTGTTCTCTGTGTTTAGTATATTACAACGCACAGACTAGCCTGTTTTATCTTAAGTTTTTCCTATCGCGGGCCAGCTGGAAGATATTTCTATTTGGAATAAGCTGTGCCCTGTACCCAATGTTTCTTAGTTTTTTAGTATTTCTGTATATATATTTCTGTGTGTGTACTAAATAAATAAATAAATAAATATCCTTCTCAATGTCTATTTTCGAACACGCTTGCTAAACAATACTAATGATTTAAAATATTTAGTATGCAAAGTATTTGAAAGTCAAAAGAAGATATTATGGTTTTTAAAGCGCTCGAAGCAATAGTTTCACGTAATGTTGACTATAAATTAATTATACAGTTATAATAGGTACAACCCACAAACATGATGTATTTGGGTAATTTACTTTCACTGTAAATACCTTGACGTAACAAATAACCCAAGTCGTCATAGTTACCGAGAATGAGAGGGAAAGTCTCGTTTAGTCGCAACTTTTGTGGAAATTATAAGCAATTTTTTATTATTATTGCGGCACTTATTCTTTAACTTTATGTTTGAACTAATTTCTTCAGAATTAAGCTTAATTTAAATTATTATCAGTTATCTTAATTTTTTTTATCAAGTATGTGAAAATTTGTTTCTTTTTAGTTAGTCTAAATTTTAATTAATAAGAAGACACGATCGTTAACCGAGTTGAAAGAAAATAGATTGTTATACCAAAAGATTTTGTCGAAAGAAAATGTTCGTAATATTATTTTAACCCACAAAACAGGATGGATAAAATATAAACTGTGTTAAACTTAATTAATGTCTATGTTTGCTAAGACCTAACTAAATTTCATTCAGTTCAACCATTAAAGCATGGTTAATAAATAATATTTCTGAACATAAAAACTTTTACATGTAAAAAGTGTGTATTAGTAAATGTTTTTGTCCTCTATTTACGCGACTAGTGTAAGATGTTAGATGATTTTGTGTTGCTTTCCTTTCTCCGTATAAAACAGTTGTATTGTTTAGTTATATCCATTGATATGACATGAGTGAGTATGATATTGTAACGCAGTATACTTAGACAATGACTGTTGGCATTGTATTGGCCACGACATATGACTTATATCATAGTAATTTATTGTTTGTTTACACTGACGCGGATGCAGAGAGCAGTTTTATTTATAGTAGTGGCGATTTAATGTACCTACATATCGTCCGCCTAATACGGAGAACCTACATAGTCGTACAAATATACTTAGGTACCTTACAATACTCTATTTACAGCGGTTTCGTACTTTGTACTTGCAAGAATAGCAACAAACACGATTAATTTGTACCTATATGCATATTATTTATAAAAAAACGAACTTGTTTCAGTCGATGAAATAAGTATTTACACATTCAAACACTTACGTTTATTTTTCTTTTCAATAGGTTAAACAAATCTTATTAGACATGCTGACATGTAAAATTTACTGCTTGGCTTAGGAAATAAAAAGAATAATAAGGTTTTTTGTGTGCAATTTTTCAAATTTCTCATAAAACTACGAAAAAAGAAAGTGATTAAGGCTGAACGTATGAGTGTAACATAGATTGTTATAGTGAAAATCGATAGAAATAATTATTAGCAAAAAGTTTTTTTAGAGTGAGACTTTGAGTGAGTGAGTTTTTAAATATTTGCACATCACATAGTATTTAACATTATCAGCTGGTTTTTGTTAGATAAGAGTTTCCAGATTAAATGTGGTCTAATCTGAAATTTTGAATACGGTTTCAAAATGTTGCCTAGTATTTTAAATTAATTAATTAAATAAACCTGATAATTGTTATTATTATGAATTTAACACGGCGGTTTTATAACACTATATTATAATGTTTTATATGGGTACCAACTTTTAATTGAGCTTACTGAAACATTAGATTGAGGTTATTTCTTTTCTTGTACAACTATAAAATTTACTAATCATACCCAAAATGTGCACTTAAAATCGCTTGCCCAATTGGAACTTCCTTTAATATTTAAAGTTTTAGTAGTAAACCTAAAATAATGCGGAATGTAATTTTTTACATTTTGAGAAGTTTGTTCAACAAATGTGTTTACAACATTGTCAATAATCTTATAAAAAAGAACCTTTAATCCAGCTAAATATGGATCATTCAAGACCCATTTTCCTTCGTGTTATTTTTTTGTGAATGAAACTAATCTGATCTTACTCCATAGGTGACCCGTGAATACCTGCGGTCAATCAGACAAGGCGAAGTGTGCCTGCCGGATGGGCCACTTCTCCTGAACCCCACTTCACTACTGAGAGCCTTCCATCGCGAGGTCATCGAGAAGAAGCCAGAGGAATTCAAGATCCAGTGTCTCGCTGATATCAAAGCGCTTTTCCCGCACGGCTCCAACCCCTTCTACGCTGGATACGGGAACAGGGTTAATGTTAGTATGCGTCTATTATACTATAAAACTTGACTTCTTAACCTTCTGATGCATATGCAAGCAATAATTATTGCTGTCTCCGTTTCTCTGTGGCTCAGTTTCATGTTAATACAACTTAAATGTCATTGACACAATGTGGACGGCCAGCACAGGCATGCTCCTGTAGCCAGGACTGTAGGACTCTTTTGGTAGATTGTTAACTCATCTTGGTCATCATTTATTTTTACAAATCGATAATATTTTTGGCCATCCCAAAGTGGTTCTAAAAACCAAAATGGGTTACATTGTTATATCAAAACTGTTACCGCTCTAGTGAAAAACTACATCATACTTAATTCTGACTTGTCTTATAAATGTTAATTAATTATTATTTTGTAACATCCTATACCTAAAACACATGTGACACAATAAACGATTTAAATTTGAATTAAAGTTATTGTCACAACTAATTTAATTGCATTTCAGGATGTATGCGCATATCAAGCTGTTGGCATTCCTATAGTGAGAATATTCACAATCAACTACAAGGGTGAACTGAAACACGAATTGACTCAAACATTCCAATCGACGTGAGTATTGGTTTATTTACCTAATTCCGCACTGTGTCGGTCTGGCTACGTTACTAACGCCTATCGCAATGTATTAATTGAGAACCTATATATTATACATTTTTATTTCAGTTACCACGTGCAAAGTGACATGGTCGATGATTTGTTCCCGCCAATGAAACGTGAAATACTCATTAAAAGCTAGCACAATTTATAGTCAATATGTATATTAAAGTTAATGAAAATGAGCTGGCGCGACGCAGGCGGTAAGCCGTATGTATGGCTTGACATGCGAGGCTTGGCCATCAGACGCACTCATCCATCAAATAACTTCAGTGTCAAACTAAAAACAAACACTAAGCTAAATAATACCGCATTATAACACAATCAGCAATCGACCATCGCCATGTCATTAGTCTTCGTGTTTTTCGTGTTGTGTTGGTCTTGAATGTACTCTGAAGCTTATCCTTCCACCTTGTACACGTCTTTTTCTGGTGTTGGGTCTATTATAATGATGACATTATTTATTCATGATCAACTGTTTATATACCGTTTAAACGATTTTACCTAAGATTTTCTAAAATGTTTTAAAAAATACCTCGTATATGAAACTGATGCTGAATTTACCTTTGAACAATTATGAACACAGAATTAAATTGAGTCTAAGATAATTTAAAAAAAACCTTGTTATGGAAATACATTCTTCTTAACTTTCTAATAAAAATACTAATTTTATTATTTTCAAAATCATATTAACCACGATCTTCTTTGGTTTGACTAATATGGAGTTTTTTCATCATAAAAACATTTTCAAAATTATATTTGCCCTTAAATAATTATAAGTCTTTTAAAATTTTATTTATAAATTCAAAATATTCCGCTATGGCTCTATAAAGCTCTAAAGTATTCTAGTGTGTAAAATTAAATTAAATCATCAAATTAATATGTTTAAATATGCGTGATATTTCCCTGTGACACTCAGCGTCTAGAGCGTAGTAAACCTCCATACAATTAATTTAAATACCTGGTTTTTAAAATAGCTAGGCGGATAAGTTTTAGGTTTTTTTTGTTTTTAGTAGAAAACATGGGCAGCCCAAAACGACTACCGTAGATTCCCTAAGTTGACTTTTGTTGTCTTTATGAAAAACTCTACGATCGCATAGAATTCTTTAAAAAACATATATATTTTAATCTGCTTCGAGGTTTTGTAAAATGGCGAATTACAAGAATATCTGCAAATTAAAATTCTAGGATTCAAATTATTTATTTCAAAAAACCGCCATTTGGCTGGGCCTGTTACGAGGGATTCTTTATGCAGGTATATTTCAGTATATGTAACAATATTTTTTATATCCAGGTATTCACATATGTCAGTGCTGGTGGACCAGGTATTCCCGCCTGCGCTGTGTGAGCCGAGCGACGAGTTCTCTCAAACCGTGTTTTGGCGCGAGCCGGTGCCGTTGGTCGAACTACCTGCACCCGCAGCGCCGCCCGTCAAGCAAAAACCGACATAAATACTCACTATTACTTAAAGAAACACACACGGCTTTACGCAAGCTTGTCGACATAAAATAATGACCCGATTACAAAAAAACAGACTCTCCAAATAATTGTGCTTCCTAATTTGAGTTTATAAAATCAGGGAGCCCGACGTATAATATCTAAAATATTGAAATAAGTTCAAGGGCAAGAACTGACAACAGTCTGATTAGAGACACATTTCATGGGGAAGAAGTATGATTAGAAAAACATCAATGTCCATCAGGGCCCCGTTTAACAAATGTTACCACTACAAACTAAACTTAACCATTATGAAAACCGATATTGGCAACAAATTTTCATTGAAGCATCTGTCACTGTCAAATAAATCGTTATACAAAATTGTTGCTAACTACGGTTTTTTTCTTGTAACATTAATACTTGTAGCGTTCGTACAAGAAGTTTACGTGTCTCTATGGCTACTTGCTTTCTAAACTTTTTTCTGGCGTGCCACTTTCCTCTACAATAATAAATATATGCCACCTGTGCTTAGAAAGACGTTTAAAATCGCTTTATTACTGTGACATTAATTCTTGACTTTGTTATGTTATGTATATGATTCCAAGTGCTCAATATTGTTGTGTTTAACTTAATATTCATGACTAGTACAGTTGTTACTTGGAAAATTATAAATCGTCCACTAAATTGTCTAATAATAAATAGGTAATTACTCCAGACTGAAGTAAAATCTAAAACGGTATTGCCGTAACTTTCCCATCTGTTTCTACTACTACCTTTAAAAAGAAGCTTGTATATTTGTCGCAAGCAGATTTAAATATTCTAATTTTCACAAATCGACTAGGCGGATAGTGTACGGACGGATGTTTTTTTCAGCATTTTATGCAATCTATCATTAGTGCAAACTTAGCTTTCTTGTAGCAGCAAAAGTAGTTATTGTTAGGCATTTAAGTCGCTGGTTGTAGAAACCTAAATGGTCCCTAAACTTAATATCCGCCTAGCCGATTTGTCATAGGGTGCAATCCTCAATTTGCTTGCGATCGATCTTTGTATTTGTCTATTAATTGATACCTGTAGTATTCAGAAGATTTTTAATTTCTAATTATATTTCTCGTTAATCCTATTTATATACTACAAACATGAGCGAGCACAATAGTAAACTCTCTTTCTACCTCTTTTCTTTATTTTGTTTTGGTAAAATCATTATTTTAGGCAAATCTAAGTTTGTAAAACAGCACATATTACTGCTTGTGGTCACTGCCTGGGTAAAATACAAGTATCGAAAATTAAACCGGAGCTCATTGTGTGTTAATGTGTAGATCTCTTAGAATAATAAGCACCCTAAATAATACTTATAATTAGCTTGATTATTAAGTAGAGAAAGTTTACACAGATTTTTGCACAGTTGCCCCTTTAAATTGCACAATATCAGTATCACAAACTTATTGTATCAAAAAGTATCAAGTGTTGTATGTTTAAAGTTTAATATAGAATTGAACATTATCATAGTAGGCTATTAGTAGGTTCAAAGTACTAACTATGTAAACAGTCATCCACATACTGATGTTAATGCGTACCTACATGCTGTGATTATAGTGATCTCGAACGAGCTCATGGATTTTAAGAGGTTTTCTTTCTCACTACAAAATTTAACATAAAGCGTTTTAAACTAGTGTGAATTATCATATATTATTATTTATCATACTCACTATACAACTTTGTCAATAAGCTTCAGCTGCTTGTACATTGTAGAACTAAAGCTTTTACTGTACCTAGTTGTATTTTTTTACTGGTACCTATTTACGGGGTGGTATGTGTAACTACTTGATTGAGCTTCTGTCATTGGTTTAATATTAAAATTAATAAATTTTGTTACGTGGCTTGTAATCAGTTATATTTATTTATAATCAATTTAAACGTAATTTTGATTGCCGTCGCCTCTTACCGGAATACACTTGTCGACGACTATTGATTGTTTGTCTCAAACATACGACTGCTTATGACGTCATTCACAAATTTAATAATCGTGCTTCTTGTATCGCTAGAAATTGTTGATCTTCCGCAATGGTTCTCGGCCTTTCCTAAATTAGGCGGCAAGTTTTTGAAAGGACATTACTGATTTAATTTAAAAGACCTGATTGCACATACATAATACTATTTGAGCATCAAATGCCTGAATAAGTTATACTATTAGTATTCTTGATGTGCAATGAGATTAGGTTTGCAATTTAGTTATATTGATGATACATTGAATACTATTTACGCATTTTTAAAGTGAACGGGCGGCGGCCATTTCGGCTGTACGTTTTTTTTTTTTTGACAAATTGTGAAAGTTAATTTGCGATTTGGAAGCTGTGATGTCGTTGTCTAAGTAAACAATGCTTTATTTGTATGAACTGTGATTATGATTACCTGTCTAATCTTATCACTAGAAGTAAAAATGTAATAGAAGAAGTACTAGAAGTAAAATTATACATTTATTGCATAACATAAATTACTATGAGGTAGCTTCATATAGCTTTCTTATAATAGTGTAATTATTTTATATCGTTTATATTTGTCTACATTAAATTGAATTAAAATTATTTGATTTAAGTTAATTACAATTGTTTAATAACGATATTGATTGGTACTGTCTTAACTATATTTAATATTTTTTTTAAATAATTTTATAATGGTTTCTGTGATCGTTTAAATAAATATTTTAGCATAATAATTTGCTTTATTAATTGTTGCTAATCAATTATTTCCCAAGTTACATCATTAGCAACAGAAAAAACTCGATAAGTGAAGGCAATATAAATAAACTCTTTTCAAATTTAGTCTTTTTAACAATATGATGCAGAGCTGAAGTAGTAGACGGAAGTCATAAAACTATAGCGACGCCAAAATTAATGGACTGAATTAAACTCAACGGCGCAGTTAGTGTAGATTGTCTCAGTTGTTGAAAAATTACAATAATTTAAAATATGCAAAAACTATCACCTTCGATATGCGCTGCCGCTCTTTCGTCTCAACTGAGCTCCCTTCCCCAACTCCCTTTCATCGTCAGTGTTTGGCATGTCGTTCGTGTCATCGTTCATATGTAAAACGACGGGGCATCACAGTCACATGTCAAAGCCAACGCTGCGCTGACGCAACACACAGTCGTCACAACTTTTTTTGTTTTACTTCGGTAACAAAATGCGTTTACGCACTGCCTTCCGCCCAAAGGGGACCGAAAGGGAGTGTGGTACTCACCACCGGCAGACGCGACTGCCAGCAGTAATCTCGACTAAAAAACTTCCGACGACGCCCGCCGCTTGTTGAGAAAAAGGCGGAGGCCAGTACCTGTGTTGCAGCGTCTGACCCGCCTGCGGCCAGCGTCCCCCGGACCAAAACCGGTCCTCCTCAAAAAGGCGCAGTGGACGCGGTCTCCTACGTCTTTGTGCGACCATAGTATGTGTGGCCGACTTTTTGGAGGGTACATGGTTAGACAGGAGGGGCCCCCTGCCCCCGCTGCCTAAGATCCTCCTGGTGCTCATGACGGACCCTCCCGGCTCGCCCACTGCGCCCTGCACAGGTCCCTCTTAGTTTCCCCCCCGGTAGTCAGTACTAAGGGCACCCAGAGATTCCTGGCCTCCAGGAGATACTTAGCCCCCCCCTCCACGCCAAGGTGGAGACCTGTCCAAGGGGAACACCCAATTCGCAGCATAGCAATCTCCAATACATGATATGAGCCCTTGAGTTCTTACTAGGCTTATGTTAGTCCATTAAAATGTTAAATATTTGTAGGCTTAGCGTGCAATTCGTCAGAGGACAGTTTTATTTTTATTTAGATATATAAAAGGGGTTTTCCAGTTCAGTTAAATCTAAGTTTGTGGGGATTTTACACCTGCCTCACTGCCGCCATCTTGAAAAAAGGTGTTCAATTGGTTTTTACAGTTTATCTAACTATATATACTCACAAAAAAAAAGACATTATTTGTAGCAAATTAAATTATTTTACACTTTTGTTAAGTAACTTTTAGTTGTTGAACCATAAATAAAAAAGTAATTAGCGATAATCCATATAAGAAAAAGCTATTTAACAATATAGTTTTTTTCTAATTATTTAACAAAAAAACAACAGACCATTTTTAAGAAGTAAAATTGTGTCCCCCGAGAAATGCAACCCCAAATGTAACTTTTCAATAGACTATATCTAAAAGGCAGAAATAAATAGTATAAATGTGTGCTTTTTGAAGAATATTATATTTACATTCAATATCTATATTCTTAAAATTTAGGTTTCATCCTCTTCCATCTCCTCATCTTCAACTGCACCATTCTCTTCATTTTCGTCTTCTTCACTATCGCTGGGAACATCAACATCCTTTTGAAATCCTTTACCTTTAGTCCAATGACATTTTATTTCTAGTTTAAACTGCGCCATTTGCTTTCTTAGCAATTTTAATATGCTTGCTTGCTCGGGTGTCAATGTCGCCCCTTTCTTGCATACCTAAAAGCAAATAACGTATGAAAGCCAAGGAGTTTAATAAACTTAAAAATGATATTTTGTAAGGAGAGAGGAAGTGTAATAGAACATTTTAAGAACTTAAAATAATATTTTTGACTGCAAAACTGGCTTATTGGCAACTTGTAGTAATCATAGCAGCACTTTGACTGGTCTTTATTTGGAAGTTTCCTCAATAGCATAGACTAGTCTCTATTTTCCATCAGGCAGTCTATGTGAGAGAACAAATTTATATCACACAAATATATTATTATGTTTGATTTTTTTTGAGTTTACAATGTGTGGAACTGTTTTTATTGTTCTCTCAGCTCCTCAAGTGACTGTTAACAAAGACCTCTAGCTCACTCCATGGATATATTATGTTCATAGCTTTGTTCTTGATTTTAACTGAATAGTGTAAAGTTAATAGATTACTTACTTGATATTCTTTGATCATATTAACAACTCCTCTTTCTAGTGATGTTGGGAGTCCTAACCTCCTTAGATGTGGCTCTATTGTATGGGAAAAGTCTTCTAGTGGCCCTGCTGGTAATATAACATCCTCTGTTGCAACAAAACCAGATCGTGCATATTCTGTGGCTTTGTAGTTTTGGAACCATTGTAGCACATCTACAACATCTCTGTTTGTCATCAATAATCCACATTGACCTTTCAAGCGTTTAGAAAGCTGTAATATGACAAAGATAATTTACAAATAGCATCCTGAATACATATACCCTACACTACCATATACGTGGTCCTAATAGTGACGTCAAACAATTGTTTTTTAGATTAATTATAATCATATTTGTCTATCAAAAAATATCTCATGTATGTTCTGCAATTTTTGTAGTTTTAGAGCTATAAATATGTATTTTTTAATTTTTAACCTGAACTGTTAATCAGTTATATTCTTAAAAAAGTAGACAATATTTAAATTTATTTTGTTTGGAAACAAATGTTTTTACTATTAATTAGATGAGATAATTGTCAGTAAGTAGGGTTTATACCCCAGTATAGTATCAAACTTGTTAAAGTTTACAGACAAAAGATGCAGTAATCATACATTTAAACGGCCCCTGCTTCGCTGCCTGCACTTTAAAAGAAATGTAGGAAGATGTAGATGGAATGAAATGTAGATGGGATGATGACATGGTAAACACAGCGGGAAAAAGGTAAATGCATAAGGCCTATAAGAAGGAAAGATAAAGAGAAATGGAGGAGGCTTTTACCTATAGCAGGCCACTTAACAAACAGAACAGAATGATGGAATTTTTACTAGGAAAAAAATATATATATAATCAAGAGAAATATATAATTTACCAAATTGAGCTGATCTTCAACTTCATCACTTTTAGTTCTGCCTAAAGCAACAGCCATAACTTTGTTTTTTCCGAAAAAAAATCTTGAGTCTTTCCATTCAGCACGTAAATCTTTTAATTTGGTATTTCTCATGTTATCGACAGTAAAGAGAAATATATGCTTATGAGTATTTAAAGTGTTGCGTATTTCTTCAATGGTTTTTTGCTTAAGTACCAATCCTTTTTTGTTAGTTTTTGTTAAGGAAACTGTAAAAATTGACATGAGTATAACAAAAATCATTTTAAAAAATCGTATGTACCTAGGCAGGTTATAATTGGTGCGAAGATAACTTACTTTTTTTGTCTCTCTTAGACTTAGGCATTTTGAATTGTTCTAGGTATTATTTTACTTTAAATATGTTGTATTACTTCTGAGGAAATAAAATGTTTTTAATTTTTAATAACGCTTGAAAACACATGAAAACGCGCATGTGAAATAGTGTCAGTTTAGTTGGGGTATTATTATGGCGGGGTGACATTTTACTTCTTAATGTTTTTTTTTCTTTTAAATAATGACTTTGCGCGTTTAGCACATTTAGCCAGTGTAAAGTAAGAGATATATTAATATCATAAAAATCATAATAAACGAGAATGAGTGGTTACAAAAATGATAGATGGTAAATGAGATGCCCTCTCACTAGGTTTAGTGGGAAGGCATCTCATTTACCATCTATCAAGGGGTTCCTTGAGTCCTCAGTAAAGATGTAGGACAATACTGAGATCTCACATGGACATCTAGAGAGAATTTTATAAGTTATGTTGCACTGTTTTGTTTCGTTTACCAACACTCATGTACGTTAACACTTAACAAACACTTAACGGTTAATAATCCACCGTTATAACACATTAATGTTCGAAATATCACAAATTTTAGAAAATAAAACAAAACTGTAGTCATGACGCTTCACTTTCCCGCCAAGAAGTCTCCTTTTTAAATTAGTTGGACTGTTCACTAAAATACTTCATACTGCCCGTAGTCTTCAGTTTATTTTTATATGTAATACAGTCCAATCAAGTTTAGAAAATAAATATAAACTTTTCGATGATATCTAGGCTGCGAAAAGATATTTTAGTATCACTACATAGTATAAAACAAAGTCGCTTTCTCTGTCCCTATGTACCTTTGTATGCTTAAATCTTTGAAATCTTTTTTTAATAGATAGAGTGATTCAAGAGGAAGGTTTATATGTATAATACATGCATAATATAGTATTTCAATTTTTGAGTTTTCTAATGTGATATCGTAAATCAACTCACTTTCTTGCGCTTATATTGCAAACGCTGGCCAAACCCTACGAGATTAGTCAAAATAATGTACTACAATATTGTGCAACTTACAAAATTCTTCAAAAAAGTTTCTTCAAATTCTTCAAATTTTATCTTTTACTTTTTACTAAAAATAATGGCTTATTAACGAAGCCATTTTAAGTATGTATAACTTTAATTCTTATCTAAATAAACATGTTAGTAAGCTTGGACATTAGACATAGATTAAATTTGTCTCTTACATCATGTAATTTCGATCAGTACTTTACAAGATATCAAACGAATAAACTTACGCTAAATCTAAAAATTATGGTTGCGGCGGTGGTACGTACTCGCGGCCTATATAGAGACATTCTGTAATATACGTAACTATTCATATTAGCATACCACCCGTGCGAAGCTGGGGCGGGTCGCTAGTAGGTACTTATATAAAAATGAATGTACTATGGAGGTCGAATATATACATTTTTATGAAACATCTCTAAAAAGTTATACATAAGTATTATTTCATCGAAAGCCTACCATTAGTATAAGATATAAGGAAGACTCGGAACGGATCGCGGGACTAGGCTCATCATCATCATCATTATTCCGGATGTGCCCTACCTAGCTAGAATTACACTCAGGACTATGTTCACTAAGTGTAGATTTGGCTGAATTTTAGTTTGTATTCTGAGCAACTGTTGCCTAACCCTTCGCAATCGAGAGGGAAACATAAATATATAGTTACACCAGCTCTCAGAATATTAGAAAGCGCTAACTTCTTGAAAAAGACAGCTATAGATGTTCATGACAGCTGGGAATGTGCTTTCCGAAACCTTTTGCATTGCAGTCTATTGGTGTCACCACTAGGCTAGCGCGGGTCTGTAAACTATCGCAAGATATAATGACGAAGGTATTTATCTACTTTATAACTTGTATTCTCAAGAACCACATGGTCACGCTGAGTAATGCTATCAGCCAATTAATCTTCTTATTTATTTCCAAAGAAAGCTGACGTGTTTTCTGCACCAAAGCCGGGTATTCTTTTTAAATTATGCCGCTCAAATCTAACTTCCGGTACACTAGCTACATAGACATTCATGTTTATTATTTAAAAAATTAACGAGCTGTAGTAATTGGCTATGGTAGATGTATATCTCGCTCTGTATTATGAAAATGGAGCAGGCAAGTATGATTGAGTTTCGTAGTCTATGGATTAAAGTACAAAATGGATGACTTTTCTTGAGAACCCTTTTCCGGTTTTTGTTTCCCCTCTGGCCCCGCTGCCGTCAGTGAAGTGTATCGTTCACCACAAGAGAAAAACTGAATTTTATATACCAATCTGCTGGTTTAATCACTATTTTTCCCTTCCAACAAGTAAGTGAATTGAAGTTTTCAAAGTGAAATATCTATTGACGTAAGAATTTCAAGTGTCGCAGTTTTACATAGAAATTTATCCTCAAATTGGTGACTTGTGACGCACAGAAGGAGTGCCCATTGTAGCAGCCATTTTGCTTTAGCCGGCGACACGATTCCGCGGTGCGGTTAGCTCACAATTAATATAATTTTAGTGGTGTCTGATAGATAAATTATCGATGTATTTTTATCCGTAAATCATTGCGAAGTGCTCTTGTTGGTAATTAGTATTGCATTGGTTTCATCGTGGTGGATCGTTTACCTGTAAGTTAATTTTTACATATTTTTCTGTCTTGTAATCTATTAAATAGAACAGATTCTGTTGTACTTAAGTTCTTATTCTGTTCAATATAGTTGTTTTAATCACGTTGACGTGAAGTCGCTAAACGTTTATTTTCCTCACAGAAAAGTGTGTTCTCTCATAAAATGCGTCGTAATTTTGACGAGTGGAGTCACGCCGTTATCTCGGTCGATAACGATTTATGTCAATTTTGTTGCTAAGTCTTCTTTTGGATTGGCATAAACTTGCCTTATATTATAATGTTGTGTATTAAATTATTTATTTTGCGTTGTTTGAATGTGTGTAGCTAGTTACGTAGGTTCGAATTGAGCTAGAAGTACCTACTCGAAGTAGCGTTGGTGTGACTCGCATCGCATGGTGTCACGGCCTTTGCTGGAACCCACGTAATATTTAGCGCCTTTCAACTTTATGGGCACGTGTGTGACATTGAATAAGTGGCAAATAGCCCAAAGGATGGAAGGAAACTTTTAATGGATTTGTGAGACCTATTCTGAACTCCGTCGGTCGGCCTTAGGATGGAGGCCGTTTCCTTGATTTGCTTGACTTAGATTTATTACTACTTCGAGGATAGGACCCAAGAATAATGTACTTTAATAATACCAACTTTCTTTTGTGCTGACTGTCGTACATAGCTACTAAGGTAAGTAATAAAACCTTGTTGAGTTTTATTATCAGTGAAGTAATGAATTATTTAAATACATTTATGGTATCGTCCATCCTGGTTCAAGGATTGTTTAGGTTTCAATCCTTGCTGTATGATGGGTATTAATTGCTATATTTAATTTAGCATTAAAATTTTTACAACCATGTTATGTAACGTTTTCTGTAAAACTATTATAATTAGTCACTCAATAAATGCACCA
Organism: Musotima nitidalis; assembly: GCA_949126915.1. NCBI lineage: Eukaryota > Metazoa > Arthropoda > Insecta > Lepidoptera > Crambidae > Musotima > Musotima nitidalis. The sequence continues at coordinate 8,442,467 of OX421414.1, forward strand.
AAGTGGAAGCAGCATGTTATCTCTGTGTGGCTCATTCAGAAATGATGTCATTCCTTTTTAGTCCTATACTTTTTCTGTCATTTTGATGTCCTCAGTTTTACAAATTTAAAATAGTAGAGTATGAGATTCTATTTGATGTCCTTTAATCTAATAGTACACATAAGAGAATCAAGGCATCAGGCCTACAGTTCTTGTTAGCCTAGGTTATGCCCCTCACTTAACTGTGAATTAAAATAACAATAATAAGCCAACTTAAAAATATACTCTAAAGACATAATTACCATGAATAATTTCTTTGAGATAAAAGATGATGAAAATAAAATGTATGGATTTATAATTAACTTGTAACTTGCAAAAAGGGTAATATATTTCCTATAAGGGTTATATGGAACTTAAGAGACATAAGTTATGTTGAAAACATGTTTGCTCTCGCAGTATATTTAAATTCATTTTGTAGAAATATGAAATGTAATTTTCTATGCATTATATACCTATGGCAGGCTTACCAATGTATTTTAGTTGTTTACAATACTAAACTGCTCTAAATGTATTTTAAATTTTTTTCAAGCCGTGATGAAATGAATGCGACATTAACATTATGGTATTACTACTACACAAAGCTTCTGCCTACATAAAAATCTATTTCCAAAAGCTTAATATTGAGTCAAATTTAAACTATTCCACTTATTTATAACACTTTATATTAGGCAGTAGAGGCAGTTGATTTTAACAATTTGTTACAAGGACCTTATACTTATATGATACAACTTCTTATTTCTAAAATTACAAAGAGTTAAAGAAGATCGAGTTGAACCTTGATTCAATGTATCCTAGTTTTTTCATCGGTAAATATAATATGTCATATGAAAAGGACTACCTATTAAAGAAATGCAAACTTTTTTGCCTTCTGTGTATTTGTCAAAAAATATCAAAACGTTTCTGAGAAAAATGGTTAAAAAAAAACCTCGTCGTTATTTCACACAGCCCACATCAGATCGCAAGTGCATCGAGCACGTTATATAAAGACTAAATATAAAATACCAACATTAATACAGCCAATAATTAAAAGATAACATTTCTGGGGCTTAAAACTTTGTCATTGATGGCTGTACTCGCCTCTTATCGCAACAATGCAAAAATGGTTGCCAGAAATGGTTTAATTTAATCTTAGAATGATGTTCACCTTTGGGTTGCGGAGGTCGGACGGCAGTCGCTCCATGTAATAACTGAAATTCAGTCAAATTTGTTTCGACCAGTGAGTAGACCCTGAGTCCTTCGCGTAATTGTAGCGATCTAGCCGGTTTATCCCGGTTGTGCCCTAGGCTTACGGCTATGCATTTATGCTAGGATAATGCTGTTGACAGAGTTAAATCTTGTTAAATTACAAGTGTAAAGAGTATGTTAGCATTACATTTATATTAAATAATTTCAGTCATAATAAGGGTATATAAACGTCGTCTCTGTCTAAAAAAAATATACAAATAAGTAGAAACCTTTCAGTTAAAAGTACTAAACAGAACACAAAAAACCAAGCAACATAATGAGTCACGTGGTGTCTCCGTAAACGAAGACACAAATTCAAATCTACCGTCATTAATAAATCAAATAACACGGATTTACACAAAACGATACTCTTAAGATCTTGAACTGGTTGGTTTAGCTTTGAACTTCATTAACTAATATGAGGGCCTAAGCTGGTTAGACATTCTACATCACATTAATCACGTACATCTTCTCTAATGATATTTAGTTTTGAATTTATAAGCATTTATAAGGTATTTTCACTCGCAGAGCGTGCAATGGAGGAGAGAGAGCTATGCTCGGAGTGTCCCTACGTGATAGAATCAGAAATGAGGAAATCCGTAGGAGAACTGGAGTGACCGACATAGCGAAGCAAATTTGCAAGCTGAAGTGGCAGTGGGCGGGGCACATAGCTCGAAAAACCGACGACCGATAGGGCGTTAAGGTTCTGGACCGATGATCTGTCCAAGACGGCGAGGACCCGGGGATGCGGGCGGCACAAGATCGATCAATTTAGAAAGCAATTCGAGGAGGCCTTTGTTCAGCAGTGGACGTCAAATGTCTGAAATGATGATAATTACTCGCAGATCATGATTGTCGTCTATCTATAAGTTAGGTTTTACACGCATCAATACAGCGTCTTGGTTTGAGCAGAAGAGACCGCATTATATATTGATAGTTCGCATGATTTTTTTAATAATTTGGGATCATGATTGCTGCGAACTATTTTTTTATGTTACACTTGTTATTTTTTTAATTTAAAGAAACCCAACTCTGTCTTCAATTGTAAATTTTGTTTAATAACAAAAATCAATACACAAAATCTTTAATGCAAAAAAAACGTACATAGACATCTCCGGTATACGTACGAAACACAATACTGCTGTCCGGTTTAAAGTTTATTTAATTTAGTAATATAATCTTATGTAAGGTAAGATGACCACCACAGTATACAAGCTACCTAATTCTCTCTATGTGATACGCGTTTATCTCGCATAGTTAGTTCGTTCCTAAAAATATTATCCCAAAGTTAATTAAATAATTAAATTTGAACATACATTTGAAAATGACTTGTCGATGACTCCTCGTTTGACAAGTTTTCATCCTTTTCTAAACTGTGTTAGCAAAAGTGAGCCAAATGTGAACCAAGAAAATTTTACTATATTCACATTCATCTAAGATAGCAAAAAACTAAGTATTAATTCACTTCTACAGCCGTAGGAGTCTCGGGAAGAAAGAAGTACACGTATAGATCACGGGCCTGTGTATCGGCATATACAGGTGAACATAGCCTCGTACCTACACAGTCAACTTAACTTCGCTTGTGCTTAAGATATAAACTGTTGATTTTTGTAATAAAACTAAAATGAGAATGGGTGGAGTGTATAAATGTAGCCTGTAGGACCGAAAGACTTCCGCAACACTTTTCTACGTTGTTTTGCAGATCTGTAGTTTAGGCCTCATTGTGAATTGAAAGAGGTACTTAATTCACATCAATTTTATTTTGATCTCTGGGTTACAGTACGTTGAATGTCAGTCAGGACCAGCAGGACATGTCTCGTATTTCCAAATTGAAATTTTAAGGATATACAGTCTACCTTTTTGTTAAGAGCTATTTTTTTATTTAGTTATATAATTGGGCATATTACATTTTTTTAATCAAGTGTCTAACCATTATAGTTATTACAAATTTGTTGTATCGTAAAAGGTGAAAAAAATTGTAGTAGGTTGTACTAGCGGCATTATCGGTAGGCAGGCTCGGCGCCCAGCCGACGACGGGCGCGGTGCACGCGGGGTAGCGGCGAGGGTGAGGGGTGTGTGCAAGCCTCGTACAGAGTCGTATTTCGTCTGGAGTGTTTATCCCGCGTCGGCGGATCAATACCGGTGGCGCAGTGGCGATGACCAAGCAGCGGCGCGACAACACGGCGCGTGCCTGGCCCCTAGTGCCTTGAGTCTGTGAGATGCTGTCGATTCGATCGGTCGTCGTGTCGATGTCGCGTTGGGCGTGAGAGCTCTTAGAGCTGCAACTTGCTTTAATATTGCACCACTGTGTGTTCTTTAAGCCTGCAAGGTGTGCTATATTTTATGATGAAAATTTACCCTATTTGGATTTCACTACGGTGAATGTGACGCTTATGATTAGTCTTTCTGATGAAGAAGTACTGCAATTATATCTTCATCATTTATTTCGAAGCAGTTGATAGAGATTTATAATTAATTACAGGGGCATCAGTAAATTAATCCTCTCCCATCGTCCACGATGTCCGTCGACAAGGAGGAACTGGTGCAACGCGCCAAGTTGGCGGAGCAAGCTGAACGATATGACGACATGGCGGCCGCGATGAAAGAAGTCACGGATACCGGAGTTGAACTCAGTAATGAGGAAAGGAACCTTCTTTCCGTTGCCTATAAGAACGTAGTTGGAGCCCGACGATCGTCATGGCGAGTAATTTCCTCAATTGAACAGAAAACCGAAGGTTCGGAAAGAAAACAACAGATGGCAAAAGAATATAGGGTTAAAGTAGAAAAGGAGCTCAGAGAAATCTGCTATGACGTATTGGTAAGTAATTTATTTTGCGATTAAAAGATGTGATAATTTCTCAAAGCTATTTGGTACTCCCACGCCAATCAGGTCATGATATTTGCGTGTCATCTATTTGAAGAGTGGTGCAAACGATGGTGATTTCCTCCGCGGCCAAATTCATGGGCGTTATACTTAACGCGAGGTACACGTGAGAGCGTGAAGGGGCGCGGTGCGGGTTTTCAACGAGCGGGGCGGGTAGTGTGACGTAGTGCGCCGCGTCATTGCGCGCTATTACATTTTCGTTCATTGCCCCTTTCTACTGTTCCTGATTTACTAACTTTTGAAAATTGGCGTTTAATGACAAGTCTTTAATATTTAATGGGGGGATTAAAAAAATATATTATAAAAATGTATTTCATTGTTTCAGGGTTTACTTGACAAGCACCTCATTCCTAGAGCTAGCACTCCAGAAAGCAAAGTATTTTACCTAAAAATGAAAGGTGATTACTACAGGTACCTCGCTGAAGTGGCCACAGGAGAAACCAGAAATTGTAAGTTATAATTTTATTGCTGTGCCAAATTTAATGAGACTTTATTTATAGCTTCAATTTAATTTGTCATAAAGAACTCTTTACATACATTCCAATTAGAACTGAGATGTATTCCAATAACAAATGTATATATATTCCAAATTATCAATTTACTTTACAGCTGTTGTAGAGGATTCACAGAAAGCCTACCAGGACGCTTTTGAAATCAGCAAGGCGAAAATGCAGCCCACACACCCAATCAGGCTGGGTTTGGCGTTAAATTTCTCCGTCTTCTATTATGAGATATTAAATTCGCCAGACAAGGCGTGTCATCTCGCTAAACAGGTCATTATTTGTGTCAGTTATGCATAAGCTCTGTGCTGGCTGGCGCGACTTAGGGGTTATGGCTCAGACTAGTATTAACTTGGTCGCTTGTCCCCAGCCGTCGTGGAGGACTCTCAGAAGGCCTATCAAGAAGCGTTCGACATCGCTAAAGCCAAAATGCAACCAACTCATCCAATCAGACTTGGTTTAGCACTCAACTTTTCTGTCTTTTATTATGAGATTATCAACTCTCCTGCGCGAGCGTGCCACTTAGCCAAACAGGTTTATTAAATTTTGCAATAGGTTTGCAGTGTGTCTGATATGTATATCACATAATTAAAAAAACTAGTTGTGCATGAGAAATAGAACAATGACACATTTCGGATATTCCATGTCACTAATGTAGAAAAATAGCATGACCATGTGAGCTACTAACCTATTCTTAACTCGATCCAGCCAGTATCCAGAGTGTGTTTGTTAAATATGCCATGTACTTTTATTGAAATTTTCGAGATTTGATGTGATGGTTAGTTAATTATGATTACAATAATTTTTGCAGGCGTTTGATGATGCGATCGCTGAATTAGACACACTGAACGAAGACTCATACAAAGACTCGACGCTGATCATGCAGCTGCTGCGAGACAACCTGACGCTGTGGACGTCGGACACGCAGGGCGACGGCGACGAGCCCGCCGAGGGTGGCGACAACTAATCCCGCGCCGCGCTCACCCCCCAGCACACGCATTTGTTCTCATCGGTGTTTTATAAGAAAACGAGTAACATTCGAGAACGTCGCGCGGCGCGGGTACCCCGCCGCTGTTGCGAGCCGTCGCTTGTAAAAAAAATGTTAAAATGTCGTTCGCAGCGGACTTCACGTTCCGTCTAAAATTAAATGTTATGTGTCATCTTTGACGGTTTTGTATTTCTGTATTTACACTGGATTACAGATAACGAGCTGACCTGATGAATATAAATATTTATAACTTAAGTTATTAAAATTACGGTTTCTTAAGTTAAAAGTGTTTTCCTTTCATATTTAGTATTAGGCAGCTTGGTCGGTCCCAATCACATTCCTTTCGCCGCAAGTCCGCAGTGAAATGGAGAGTATCATGGTAAATGTCTTTTTTGAAATTTATGCAAAATAGGTGTATTATAATTTTTTGTTAAAATAGATCCAAAATCCCGATGAATATAGATCTACCTTATATTTGTAATGGCTGTATTTCGTAAGGGCACAAAAATCTTGTTATTGTTGTTTTTGTGATGTTCAAGAATTTAAATATCTATTACCAAAGGAAAGCTTATGATTATTGACATAAACTATTTTGTTGTGCCCATCACCAATTTAATATTATAGCTCTGGATTGTCAGGCATTTATTAGCGGAATAGTTATTATGATGACAAATTAATATTGTAAACATTTCTGCTGCATTTTATCAGCCATTAATCTATTATATTTTTCATGTTTTCACCAATAAACTTTTGTATTAAATACAATTTTTAGTTTTAGAATCATAAATAAATAATTGCCACCTAACCCTTTCGCCGATTTCATCAGCTTCACTCAACATAAAAAACCCTTGCTCGCAGGTCTTATTTTGCCATAATCGGACCCATCTATTTTAATTTAAACACTAAAGACACTAAACAGTAAAGAAATTAGTTTTTTTAATGTAAAATCATACCTAAATATAAATTTTGTAAGATATGCTCAGTAGGGTTAAAATAACTAATCGCTAATTTTAATATCTTTTGTTTTATTAGGTTGAGGGTACGCTAAAATATATCATATATAAAAGATATTTCTCTTATAAGAATATCTTATAATTTCAAATAACCGTCTAATATAAAGTTTACAGATTTATAAAATATCACTTTGATTCATAAATTTTGCTGTTTATTGTCATATCTTTTGTTATTGTAAATCTAGTCTGTTTTTCATCCCAGAATCCTCACTTATCACTTAAAATATGGAAAATATTGTTGAAACAACTACAACTTGTGAAAAAAAAGACTCGACTTTTTAATTAAAGTTAATTTTTTCGCAAGTCGCCATTTCTTTTATATTTTAAACATAGGGCTATGTTTTGGTGAGAATTCTAGAATGACTATAAAATGCCTTGGGTGGGATCGCGGTTTCTGCCTAACTATAGCATAGATTTAGGAATTAACATTTTATAGGCGAGCCTGAGAATTATCGGTATAACTGGAAGTTCATTCACATAATGTGTCACATCATTACCATTTGCTGCACCTGCTTGAGTTTAGGTTTCTTCAAACCATTCATTATAAATAAATAAATAATAATAAATATTTCCTGACAATTACACCAATTATTTAGTTCCAAAATAAGTATCTTTAAGAACTTGTGTTATGGAACTAAACAACGGATAAACATACTTAAATACTTTTTTTTTTGTAAATACATACTTAATATACATAGGAAAACACTCAGACCAGAACAAATGTTCATGTACACAAAGATTTGTCCTGTGTGGGAATCGAACCCACGACCTCTGGAGTGAAGTGTAGTTATGCTGACCTCCACGCCATATCGGTCGCCAAATAGGTATGACACGAGTTTTTACTAGACAAGAGAGCTTGAGTACAGAGGCAACTGCGTAGGGACATTTTCTTCGCTGACGCTCGGTGTCTTCTGCCGGAATTACTTCGGAGACTAAAAGAACTTTTCTAATCACATCCTCTTTCCCCTCCCTAAACAAAACGTGGTCTACTTTTAGGAACCACCGTACCGTGCAGTCTAACCTTAAAGTTCCGTAAGTCTTCTCAAAACAGTTTAGCTTTGGAACTCTGCCGGCGCTCGTGTTTCCTAGATCCTACAGTGCCGAGTACGGTGCGTGGCCTAAGGCCGGGACTCCACCAATGCGGAGATGTGTGCGGTGTGCTGTGCGAGAAGAGATATTTTTCAGCTCGAGTGAATCCACCGAAGCTGTGCGAAAATGCGTATGTACTGTGTAGCAGAGATGTGTAAATTTTAATTCACGATAGAAGCGTGTACTCGCAGCACGGTACTACTAGTGGTGAGATTGGCCCAGTGTTACCAACTCTCAAAAATATTTATATTAAATCTAAATTATTTAATACATGAAATACCTTTTTTAATTTTGAAGAACGAGTACTGCCATACAGCAGTAGTTAGATGACGCCTATGGTACTAAATTTGTCTTAAAAAAAATTCAATTTAAAAATATAAAGAGTCAAAAAATCCCTAAAAATACCCCTAAAAATTTCAGGTCCCTAAAAAAATCCCATCTCACTTATTTAGCCCCTAAATCTAGGGGGAAAACCCCTAAGTTGGTAACACTGGATTGGCCAGCGTGGCGTGCGCGCGGGTGTCTGGTTGCTGGCAGGCGGGAGGGGGGAGAGTGACATCTCTCGTCTCCGCTGCGCGTCGTCCGCGCACTACTCGCATCTCTGCTTCTGTTGCGCTATACAAAAATATTACACATCTCCGCACAGCGATCTCCACTGAAGCTGAGCGGAAAGGAGATGTGTCAATAACGTAATTCTATTGGTTGTTTAAAAAATGTCCCTTCGCTCAACTCTTCTCCGCTTTGGTGGAGTCCCGGCCTAAAACTGCATTTATGCAGGCCTACATGGAGTTGTGCTTTTTACCGTGCCAGAGCCTCTTCCGTTGATCGGCAGGTGCACCGCTTGTAGGCTTTGGCTTCTTAGATTTTTGTAGGAGTCCTATACACTTATAAACTTTATACAAAGTAATTTATTTTGTACGTTGCATAAGATTTTTTTCATTTGGTCACTGTTAAAGTAAACTAAAGTCCGTCACGGTCAGTGCCACTCCCTTCACTTGTGAACGTTGTCGAATAAGTTATTTTTTTTATTTAATCTTTAATGCACACACGTAAATAAAAACAAATGTACAAAAGGCAAACTTAATGGCATTAGGTATTTTCTACCAGCCAGTCTGGGGTTAGCATAGACAATAAAGGCAAGAGTAAGCGAGCTGAGCAAGAGAAAATATTTAAACGGTAGTAGAAGTTATGTCTAAAAAACCCATTATATACCTATGTCGTGTTAGTTTGACAATTCATAACTCCAAAAATACAAAGATTATTAAGTAGGTCCAGCCTTTTTTTATGATCTTTGGATTTGTCTTTGCCTAGAATAGCAGAATAACTATAAAAACAAGCAAAATTGCAAGATAGTTTATTTCTTCATAAATTTTGCATGGAAATTGAATTCTGTATACAACGCCATCTCTGATACATGACAGGAATACAACTTGAACCAAAATTAACATGGGATTGCATGCTGGTTCTGGTAAAGGCCTATTAAAACCTGAGTGATATTCGCTGCCGCTGTGGGTAGAGGTACATACCGCGCGGGTTTCGCTCAGGTATTTAGTATCAAGTACCGCGGCTAGAGCGATATTCACTGCCGCTGTGGGTACCTCTACATATACTGTGCGGGAGCAGCGGCATGCTCCCGCCCCTCATTTCGCAAGCGGGGTTAACATGACAACAACTTCCTGCGTTTAGCACATTTAGCCAGTGTCAAGTAAGAAATACATTAATAATACATAAATCATAGTAAATGAGAATGAGTAGTGATAAAGATGATACATGGTAAAGGAGATGCCCTCCCCTAAACCCCTTGAGTCCTCAGTTAAAATGTGGAACTATACCGAGATCTCATATGGACTTCTCGAGAGAATTTGAAAAGTGATGTTGCACTGTTTTGTTTTATTTATCAGCACTCATGTATGATCGATCACAAACACTTAACGGTTAAGAATCCACCGTTATTATACATAAATGTTCGAAATATCACAAATTTCAGAAAATAAAACAAAACTGCGGACATAACGCTTAACTTTCCCGCCAAGAAGTCCCACGTACCTCTTACATAAATATTCGAATTATTTTTTTTTAGACTACTTGGCTACTTACTATTGAGCCATTGAGCGTGACGTAAAATTTCATGTACACGTTCGTTTTTTTCTTTTTTGTTTTAATAATGTGAAGTTATATTTATTTTAAATAATTAATTATTATGCATATTATTAGATATTTTATGATAATTAAAACAAATTTACTGAAATAAAATTATGTAGACGAAATACATTTAATTAAGAAATATGCTTACTTTTTTATCGATGAAGTAATGAGGAAAGCGGATAGATGGCGCTCTCGACGCAGACGCTGATACTAAAGCCGGATCCAGACGAGTGAAACGTGTATGGAATCCACCGTAAAGTAACACTAATACTACGTATGGACGGCACTACGAGCATCACATGTAACGCTCGCGCCGCCCGGCGCTCAGGCTAAAGAACACAAAGGCGCTCGCAGTGCTCGTTTGAACGGTGTTCGTGACGTTTGTGTCGTGTATACTTTCAAGATGTGGAGTGACAAACAATCGCTTGAATTTATTAGTTTGTATCAAGAAAACCCTGTTATTTGAGATAGAAAAAATCCGAAATACTTTAAGAAAATTTGAAAAACGATGCTTGGGGTGATATTGCTCATTCATTGGGAAGAGATGTAGAAGCGTTTCTTCCGGTCTTCAGTTAGTAAAACATACAAATAAAAGCAGCACCAGATATCACGACCTTCCTATTCGGCATGTTCGTAGCAACTAAGTGGAAAAAGCTCCGAAAATGATTCGCGTACACAATTCGCTTTGAGTTCGTGTGCCGTCCACACTCTTACGACTCTAGACGAGTGTAACGTGTAATCTTACATTACACGTTACACTCGTCTGGACCCGGTTTAATGTGGCAAGAGAAGAAGAAAGCGTATCTGATACCAAAACATTACTGAATCTAATGATGAAAATTCAACACTACGGTCAAGTTCAAGCAGATAAATTATCGTCGATTAAACATGTTATGCTAGCATATGCAAAAACAATTGACTGGTTTTCGGAGCGACGTTAAATTATAACAAAAATGAAAATAGCTTAAGTTATGATGGAAGCGGAATTGGAAGAAGAGCAAGAACGTAGTCTACAACGAGAAACAACACTGCGATCTTACTACACCACTGAGCCTAACACAAGCCAAAATGTTCGTTGTATGTCTCAACGATCATGTTATTATCGTAATCCCCAGTCTACTTATGATTCTGAACTGCAGTCTGCTCTGCGTTGTATTCAAGATAATGACACTCAAAAATCTAATTAGAAGGTTAGATAAAAGTTGTGTTAATATTGTAAAAAATCTAAGTTTCTTCCTAGTTATCTAAAATAAAGATTTTCGTCAATTAATATTCAAGTTTGTTTTCCTGACCTCAACGTCGTTGCTAAGCGTTCTTCGGGGCATATCGGTTCTCGATATTTAGTGAATGATTTGCTGATATTTTCCTTTATCATATTTAATATTTCATCGAAGTTCTCCGACGTCATTTTGAATGCATTAAAAAACCGATCTTCATCCAATATTAATCTTGGATATGTGGAATTCCACATTCTTAACTGGTAAGTCAATTAAGGCTAATAAAAGTAAAACTTCCTCTTCATCACTATCTATCACTAAAATCAGATGCTCTGCAGTAATTACAACGTGACTGACGTGTATATTCTTTGGCGACTCAGAAATGACTAATTGACGAAAATGAATGAACTGGCGGAGGCAGGTGTGTGGTGTCCTTATTTTTTCGTGTGGAAAATCATCAAATGACTGCCTTCCAGTGCGGAAACCCTTCCGCGTCAGTCTTTTACTGACTAAAAACTACCAATGTTCCATCTCGAGCTCTTTATGTTTTGGGACAACGGTAACTCTTTTGGACAATCGGCAGGATGTCTGCTAACACTGAGGGGCATTCCGGGTCAGTGTTAGCTGACATCTCTTTAAAGTGCGCGCTGCGACGCGGCCTGGCGCCTATTGATAGAAATCAGACAACCGGCAAGTTACCCATTACTCACCGCCCACAAGCTAGCGCTGACGGTGTCTGGAACTTGGGAGTCCTCTCTTAATTTTTTTGTACAGTTGTAAGATTTATTTTTATTTCAAGTTAAAAAAAAACATAATTTTCATCTAAGTCTGCATGCATAATAAATCAGCTTCGTGATATTTTTTAAACATATAAGAAAACTTATAAAAATATATAACTAGAAAACTATAAGGTACCCCCAGGAGGAGCACTATCTCAAGACCTCTTCTTGACACTCGTTGCCACACAAAGTCCGCTGCTGAACATGGGTGTCCACGTTTATCAACTGAGCACTGAATAGAGCCTCCTGGCCCTCCTGCATGCACGAGCAATTTACCTAAATATTAATAACGTTTTATGTGTTAGGTAAACAATTTAATATCTACTTTTATATAAAGCCAACACAATAAACGATATAAAATAGGTATTTTCTCTACAATTGTAAAGAAAAAGATTGACTACTTCTGGTAAAAGTTTCTCAAGCCTAAATTACACATCAACGAAAGAAAAACCCATACTAAGAGTGATAATGGTACATTTTAGATTAGAACTTCAACTCTGACTAAGCCCTTTTCACCTATACTATTATAATATTTCCGATAATCGATAATAATTTATAAGGAATAAAATCGATTTAAATAAACCAAAACTTTAATATTGTTGGTGTATATGTATTATATTGAATGTTTATTGTGCATCCTTACTAATATTATAAATGCGAAAGTAACTCTGTCTGTCTGTCTGTCTGTCTGTCTGTTACTCTTTCACGCCAAAACTACTGAACGGATTTGAATGAAATTTTGTATACAGATGGTCTAGACCCTGAGAAAGAACATAGGCTACTTTTTATTTCGAAAAGGGGGTTTTAAAGGGTTAAAAAGGGGAGGGAGTGAAAAGTTGTATGGGATTTCCTAATTTTAAAAGATAAAACCATGAAACTTAATATTTAAGCACTTGATAGGAAATTCTTACTAATCCTTACTAATATTATAATACTATAATACTAATTTAATACTATTAATTAATACTTTAATACTAATATACTATAATATATACTATATACTATATAATATTATAAATGCGAAAGTAACTCTGTCTGTCTGTCTGTCTGTCTGTCTGTTACTCTTTCACGCCTAAACTACTGAACGGATTTGAATGAAATTTTGTATACAGATGGTCTAGACCCTGAGAAAGAACATAGGCTACTTTTTATTTCAAAAAGGGGGTTGTTAGGGGTTAAAAAGGGGAGGGAGTGAAAAGTTGTATGGGATTTTATAAGATAAAACCATGAAACTTAATATTTAAGCACTTGATAGGAAATAATTAAACATTTGTTCTAGCCTTTTTGAAATTTCGTCCTGTGAGAGATGAAATAGGGGTTGAAGGTTTGTACAAAGTTCATCATTTTTGAAAAAAAAAATATAAAATTTTATATTTAGGCACTAAATAATAAACAAAAAATCGTTTGTTCTAGCATTTTGAAATTTTGACCAGTATGGGGGTGAAATATAATAAATAATAATTGAATGTTTTTATGGGTGTTCTTCATTTTTGAAGATAAAACTTTGGTTTTATCTTCAAAAACTTGGTACGTAGGTCTCTTAGGATGTGCAGAGTTTTTCTACAAACGGAATTCTTGAAATTCGAACGGAACGGAACGGATTCGGCACGGGAACTACGACGCCAAACTATTTTAGGAACATGATATTTAAAAATTTTGGGTGTATCAAGTTTAAAAAATATTTTGGCTTTTGAAGTTCCTTTTAACGAATTCTCTGCATCGCCGCTGCTGATATCTACTATACCTACTAATGATTCTTAAAAATGCTACTCAAAGATACTATTCCACGCGGACGAAGTCGCGGGTAACAGCTAGTAAATACATAAACGGTATATTTTGCACTGTTTTAGTAAGGTAAAATACAACAGACTTTTAGAAGATTTAATTCTTTGGTCACTTTCTGAAAAATCACTGTCAGAATCTCTTGAAGAGTCGCTATCGCCGAAAATTTTTATAAGTTCGTCTTTCCACCTGTCTATTCTGACTATCTGACGTTCCACGGCTAAGAATTGAAATGGTATTTTATTTATGTGCTTTTTTATTTTATATTTCATTAAATTAAACTAAGCGAGACTGTTTTTGTTTTATAACTTTAAGGTATTCAATTTTTACATTTATCGTAATAACTTTACCATAAAATAAAAATATTATACAGTAAAATTATTTTTGGTTTTTCAAACAAAAACGCGTAGTTCGGAACACGATGAAGTGTCACAGAAATCATCCAAGGTGAAAAGGACTATAGATAGGATGTCGTGGATATCTGTATTATGTATCTATAGGTATATCTGTCAGAAGTTAAGTAATGTCAATGTAGAAAAACCCACATCGCGGCAGTATTTTATTTTCCAAAACTAGTGTAAGTTCGAGTTTTTATGTGTAAAGATAGTGGATTTCTAGACATTAGGGGGCTTATAAAAAAACGATGTCTAAAGTTAGACCAGGTTTAAAACTAGTGCTGTCACTGTCTTTATCTTATCAAATGAAAGTGACAGCACTAGTTTTAAACCTAGTTAAATAAAGAGATAAGCGTGAGTTCCCAAATGACTGACAAAAAAAAAACATTACATTAGTACATAGAAATACTATATTACTTAAATATAAATAAGAGATAAGCGTGAGTTCCCAAATGACTGACAAAAAAAATACATTTTCTCATGTCTGTGACCGATGATGGCATTCAACGTGTGAAAATGCCTATCTATATATCGTCGTTGTTCTGGGAAAACTCAGTACCTACCTACATAACTTTTTTTCATAAAATTAGTTAACACAAATAATCGACTCATAACCGATGATCTGATCAGGGCGGCGGGAAGCCGATGGATGCAGGCGACTCAGGATCGCTCAATGTGGAAATCTATTGGGGAGGCCTATGTTCAGCAGTTGACGTCGGATGGCTGAGATGATGATGATGATGAAATAATCGACTCAGTTTTTCATGCTCTTCGTCTGCGAAATACAAAAGCATGATATTGAAACACAAAAACTTAAGTTAATATGTTTTTTAATAAAAATATTTTTATCTGAACTATCATTTGCCTATAACTCAAATTAGGTAACCATCTATTTACAGGGTTTTACAGGGACGATATATTCTCTTTTAATATATTGGTGTTAACAGCAAATAAGAAAATATTTAAAGAGTCTTTTTAAAGTACTCGTAAGTTAAAAATACTAATCGACCATAGGTATTCATCATCATCATCATCATCATTTCAGCCATTCGAAGTCCACTGCTGAACATAGGCCTCCCCAATTGCTTTCCACGTAGATCGATTCTTTGCCGCCTGCATCCACCGGCTCCCCCCCGCCCTGACCAGATCGTCGGTCCATCGCGTTGGGGGCCGCCCTCTACTACGTTTGCTGATTCGTGGTCGCCATTCAAGAACCTTAACGCCCCATCGGTCGTCGGTTCTTCGAGCTATGTGCCCCGCCCATTGCCACTTCAGTCTGCAAACGCGCTTCGCTATGTCGGTCACTCTGGTTCTCCTACGGATTTCCTCATTTCTGATTCTATCACGTAGGGACACTCCGAGCATAGCTCTCTCCATTGCACGCTGAGCGACTTTGAGCTTCCTTATGAGGCCCATAGTCAGGCACCACGTCTCAGTCCCATACGTCATCGCTGGCAACACACACTGGTCGAAGACTTTCGTCTTGAGACACTGAGGTACTTTGGACGAGAAGATTTTGCGTAGTTTCCCGAACGCAGCCCAACCGAGCTGGATTCGACGATTGACCTCTTTCTCGAAGTTGGACTTACCTAATTGGACTTTTTGTCCCAGGTATACGTACTCGTCGACAACTTCGAGGGCCGAGCTTCCCACTATTACTGGGGTAGGCACAACATGGATATTTGACATGATTTTGGTCTTATCCATGTTCATTTTAAGACCTACCCTTCGGGAAGCTCTGTCGAGGTCTCCGAGCATTGTGCCCAGATCCACAAGCGACTCCGCTATGACCACTATGTCGTCGGCAAATCGAAGGTGAGTCATATACTCGCCATTTATGTTGATGCCGTAGTTTTCCCAGTCCAGTAGCTTGAAAACATCCTCCAGAGCAGCAGTGAACAGTTTCGGTGAAATGACATCACCCTGTCTCACGCCTTTCTGCAAGAGGATAGGATTCGTGCACTGGTCCAGTACTCGTACGGACATGGTGGCGTTTCTGTATAAACTCCTCAGAACTTCGATATACCGATGATCAATGCGGCATCGCTGCAGGGACTGAAACACTGCCCAGCTCTCGATCGAATCAAAGGCTTTCTCATAGTCCACAAACGCTAAGCAAAGTGGCTGGTTATACTCCTCGGTCTTCTGTATAACCTGCCGCAGCGTGTGAATGTGGTCTATGGTTGAAAAGCCTTTTCGGAAACCGGCTTGTTCGGGAGGCTGGAAGTCGTCAAACCTTTGACCGAGACGGTTCGTGATGACCCGTGAAAACAACTTATAGACGTGGCTCAGTAGCGTGATTGGCCTATAATTCTTCAAAAGGGATTTGTCACCTTTCTTGAAGAAAAGGACAACCACACCACTGGACCACGCCTGTGGCGTACGTCCCTCGAGAATGACGGTATTAAAGAGCTTCTGGAGTACCTTAAGTACTGGTGTACCACCCGCTCTCAGAAGCTCTGCTGTCATCCCGTCTTCCCCCGGTGCCTTGTTGTTTTTTAGTTGTTTCAGGGCCATCCTAATCTCGTACAGGCTGACGTCCGGGATGTTTTCGGTGGTATGTCGAGTTAGTTTGGCTCTAGGGTCTTTAGCCAAACAAGTAGCGGGATCTTGCGTACTGGTATACAACTGTCCATAAAACCTTTCGATCTCCCTCATAATCTCAGGTCTCGACGTGACTAGACTGCCTTCGTTGGTCTTCAGCTGTGTCAACTGACTCTGACCAATAGACAGATCCCGTGCGAACACTTTTGAACCCCTGTTCCTCTCTATTGCATCTTCAATACAATTTG
This sequence comes from Musotima nitidalis, assembly GCA_949126915.1. Taxonomy (NCBI): domain Eukaryota; kingdom Metazoa; phylum Arthropoda; class Insecta; order Lepidoptera; family Crambidae; genus Musotima; species Musotima nitidalis. The sequence continues at coordinate 8,459,314 of OX421414.1, forward strand.
TATTGAATTTGCGAATATCGAGTCGCAAGGATTTCGAGATCTGTCTATTGATGAGCCGGTAAGAAGACGCTTCCGCTGAAGACTGCAATCGCATGTCTCGTCGCGCTTCCATGAGATTAAGAGTTTGAGTCGACAGTTTATTGGTTTTAGTTTGTCGGGTCTTATAATGTTTGGACCCGACAACGTGGACAGTCTCAACCAGCCCGCCGCTTATATCGTCAACGGTTACGCAGTTCTCCAGACCTGCGAAGCGATTTTGAAGCTCGAGCTGAAAGTTCTCGGGGTTTTGAATATGGGCAGCTGAGGGTCGGAGCGTAGACCTCATCAAACGGGACCTTTCAAGCTTTATATTAATATTCAATGTGCCCCTTACCATTCGGTGATCGCTACCGGTTTTCACCCTGGCGATCACAGAGACATCATTGAATATGTATTGGGAAATACATAGGTATTGGGAATAAGAAAACCTTACTGTGTGCTTGATATTTTATTTTCAATAAAATTAAATGTAAAAATAAATTCACAAAATATAGTTATATAATTTTTTTACAATAAGTCGTTAGGTAGGTTAATTCTACTTTCATGTGTAATGGGGACTGCAAAAAAATCATTATTTTAAGTAGTAAGTACAAATAGAAATAGCTCTTACATAATAATCTCAGCCCATGAACGTCCAGCTACTCACACAATCCAAGGCGAGATGAGTTTTTGTATATACATATGTATATACAAAAACTGTTTATATATCTTATCCTATTTCAAAACATTTAACATGTGATGGGACTGTGCTTTACTTTACTCTTAGATCACAGTTTTATTCAATTGTAATGGAAAAATGTTAAGAAGTCTTGGTTTCAGCCCCATAGTGATTACGGGACGCAACGCAGCTGCAATAGCATAAGTAGCACTGAAACCTAAATTTAATTTACATAAATTAAAATCAAGCCGTTCGTTATCGGGAGCTGCGCTTTCATTCCACGAATTGAACGTACTATGTATATTTATAATTGAACGAGGAAAACAAAACACAAAATAAAATGTAATCAAATAAAATGATAACTTTAAACCGGTCAAGGTTGAATCTTGGAGACATATTTTTTTCTTTGATTTATGTTTGCAAATAACTATAATATTAGCGATACCCATTATTATTGAAGGCATTATGGAGTTTAACGCAGTCAAAATAGAGAGCATATTAAATCTGCGGTGCGAGTCATTTGAGGTGCATAGAGTTATCTCTTCATTTATGTTTACAGTGGTAGCTAATAAAAATTCTGGAATGCTTAAGGACGCCGATAGCACCCATACAAATAAGGTAGGGGTTCCTACTCTAATCCTATTCTCAACAACTCTTAAGTCTTTGCTCTTAGCTTGTTGTAGTGTAGATGTCTCACTGTTGGGTACCAAACTGCAATGAGATAATCTATCATCTTCACAATTTGTTTTTAATCTTTTATCTTTTGTTTCTTCTATATTAGCTGTAGCTATTGCATGTAGAGCTATGGTAACTATAAGGTAAGAGGACGCTGTGGCAGCAAAAACACTTAATCCTCTATAAGCAGTGCAAGTCGCTTTGCCAAAGATCCATGTATGACTATTATAAAACCACAATTCTGGACCAGCGAGGGTGCCCAGAATCAATATATCAGCTACAGCTAGTTGTACAACAATTGCTGTTAAACCTGAAACAAGCAAAAGTCGATTAAGTCTTCTGTAATCCATAATTGTTATAATATATTTATGTCCGACTTGTTTATTATAAAAGTAGCTATGCCTATTTGTTTTCTGTACATAATTATTTATTATGTTTATTCTTTGCATATTACATGAAACAGACAGTTTTAATTGCATAAATGAATTTGTTCGTTACGCTCTTATAACCCATTGCATTCGTTACATTGTGATGAAATTGGATTTGAAGCCATAAATACATGTTATTCTGCAAAAATAGACATTTTGAGCCCCTACACGCACACATAAGTCGATTATTGAAGGGCATTATGACAAAGAAGACTTATATTGCTTAGATATTGTTCTTAATATTGCTCTATAATAAAACAATATATTATTAACAATACAAACCTGCACAGTAAACACTCACTTTAAGATAGGATTGAAACCTCAGTCCGTACACTGTTTTTGTAAAGTTTAAAAGAGATTGCCTTCTTTTTTAAATTATATTTAACATTGTTTTGAACATTTAAAAGGATACAGCGACGAAAAATCAATTATCCTAACCATTATCCATGCATTACATTTAAATTCATAACGTTTTAAGTTAAGTATAGATAGGTACCATTTTTCGTAGATTTCAGGAGAGCACATAGTAAGGTGCAGTTTGCAATGACACCGGCGCCTGCGACAAACGCAATGCACGTAAGAAATGCGACCGGAGGGAATTGAGGCTCCGGGGGCATGATGCTCGGCAGCACGGCACGCGGCAGTGCGGGAGTGAGTCGTCGGGATCAATGACTGGCGCGGCGTCTCCCGCGACGCGTTCGCAGTCCCAGTCTTGTAAAGACTCGTTCGTTCGTTCCTTCGACGCTAGTTTTTTTTTCAATAAATGAATCATCGTCTGTAGCAGTGCAGGAGAAAGGTTAGTATTAGGGACGTGTTAATTATCCACGTCCTTTGTCTTTTGGTTACAAACTTCCGAATCTCTCTTGACCTATAAGACTTAAAAATATTTATTAATTTTGGGGACGCGTAAAGCTTCTCGTTTGTATTCTGGATGCTAGTAGCTAATCAATAAAATTGTTTGCGTTTCTGTTTTAGCTGTAAGTCAGTCTTTTTACCACTTCTTAGTTCACTTAATGAACTGATTCTGCCTGGGTTTTGCTGCTTAATTTTCAAACCTCTTTCTTTCGAAATGCAGCGTGGTTATGATATGTTTTCCTATGGAAAAAAATGATTCTACCGCGGTAAAAATTATTGTGTTCGTATAAATTATCTAAGGGCAAAACTTATTTTAAAGCGTTTTAGACGATATTAGCTTAAAGCTTATTAATTCAGAAACAAAGGTAATAATGTTTTTGATTGGGTTTGAATGGTATAGGTAGGTACCTAATTAAATCCTGACTAGTAGGTAAGTAAGTAGGGTCAATAACGAATTGAACAGGAAGGTACTGTCGCAGAGCCTTAAACTTGAACCAAATAACTATAAAACAAACACCATATAATTACAAATATATCCAAATTTATTTTATAAAATCGCCCTAAGTGTAATGCAGTTCCGTAGTTGTTAACTGCTACTTGGCAACTGAGAACATGTAAGGTATCAGCAGGCAACAAAATAAACACCTTAGAACCATCTCGCAACTGTATAGTTACATATCACGAAAGCAAGTAAGTAAATGAACTTAGCGATAAGATAGATTACTAACTGACTCATAAGAGAGCCTGGTCGTGTCGGTGCCATAGTGTGTAGCCAATTAATATTCAATAGCCGTTACTCACTGCCGGTTGTCTTCTGCTCGTGTCTTGTCGCCATCATGCCTACATAAAATTAACTGTGTACATTCGCCTACAAGTCAAATGTTCACACATATTATAATTTCGCACCTCACTGCATTGTAATAAGAATTACTTTTGAACTGGCATTCTACGCAATTCACGAAGCTGACTTTACAAACGTTTCCTATTCACTAATCGGGAATAGTGGCAATTTTTCTCCTTATTTTATTACTCCATGACTCTACGTTTAAAACGGTTCTGTCAAGATCAAATGGTCGAGAAAGAAAAGGCATTTTTGATTGATAAAGATTGATGATATTTCCCATGCAACCGTTTACAATAGAGTACTTGCACACCGTAGAACTAACCAAATACCTATAAATTAGTTTTTCATAATTTTGACTTCAACTAAGTGTTTGGTCGCTCGATAAAAGCTTACAAGACCACTCTTAAACGGATTTATCAGCACCAAGAAGAAGAGTGTAATTGTCTAAATTATCACTATAGATACAGGTCGAATAATCCAAACGAAAAAGGAAGAGATTCGCAAACCTACAGACTAACAAAACTAATGTAATTTGTTGAAACGTTAATAGATGAAACTGTTTCAAGTTAATATGAATCAAAAACATCAGGGTTTTTATTTCGCGGTCTAAACTTTGGTTTTTCCCAGTACCTATTAATTATTCATCCAATCCAAAAAATTACTCATTGTTACATTAATACAATATTTATTTGATATATAAATTGCATGATTACAATTTTTATACTGTAAGTTAAGCAGATAGAAACATGTTAATTGTAAAGACGCTCCCAAGCCTAATATTATTTGTAACCTATACGTATATTATATACTTATTGCTAGCGAGTTGTTTGTTATCAGAAATTTAAGATACACACACGCATGTTGGTATATTGCAAAAAAAAATCAGGAAAGCAGTCAATGTAAGGGTTAAAATAAATTCAAATCCAGATAAGTTTCATAATTATTTTTTTAATTAATACAGATGTCGTCGCCCTGTTGTTGGTTTGGCTAGATCGTATGATATACCTATTAAAGTCGAACCAATTCAACAACTATTTTCAGTTCAAAGTTTTATTTCTAACCCATAAAATACTACCTAAATAATATTCTAAGGAATCTGTCAGGAATTGATCTATAAAAAGGTCATTTGATGAAACGCCCTGCATCATCCATTATGGTCTGCCCGATTTAACGATCGAGCACCGACACAGAATACGATGTGTACGCGGTCCTTACCAAACCGTAATTGACCCTGACCAAGATTCTTAATTGAAAAGCTCGGTAATTTGCCGTGGGCCCCCTGAACTGACATAGACCACAGCTATCCTTTAAAAAGCTCTGTGAATATGTATCAAATATAATTAAATATGTCCTGTTCATGTTGCTTATTTTATCTCAGCTCATTACCATTTAAATACCGAGCACGGCCTTTCTCTCATGACCTTATAAGAGGGAGGGAGTAGCTTATTTAATATATTTATTTATTTATTTAACAATTTATGCACATAAGGATCATACACAAAGATAAAAGTTATGAAATACATGTACAACGGCACTATATTATGAATAGTTCATAGATAACAATTTCAGATCAGATTGTTTTCTTGTTACATACTTTATGTAGCGTCATTTCCGCATCCCGACTACTAATGTTATGGTTTTGTTGAATTTCTAAAGAGGGCTAGGATCTAAACTAAAAATCTCCGTAAATAGACAAAGCTTCAATAAAAAAAAGAACTATTTAATTTTGACAAATGACGCTCCGGTAGGCATATTAATGTTACTTCAGAAGCACCAATAAAGTGCTGATAAGTTATATGACGGTCTGAGTTATAAGCTTCTGAATAAATTGGCCCTGGCATGACAAATATGAAGGCACATTCCAAATAATAATTATTTAGAAATAAAACCACGGTGTTATCATCAAAAATTTCTTTGTAGCAAAGGTTTTTTTTCCTTGTACAATTTAGAAGGTATACTAGGAAAGGGATGTTACGGACATTAAACTTTAGCTGTTAATGCAATTTAAACTTAGGCCTCTGCTGTGGATAGTACACCGCCGCTATACAAAATATTATAGGATGGTTTCGAGGGATGGCTATATGAAGCGAAATATATACAGGGGGTCCCAGAAACGAGTGTCAAGCGATAAGATATAGATCCAGAGATAGAACACCCCCTGACGTACCTGAATCATCCCCATGTTTTGTGTGTTTTTTATATTTTTCATTGAATCTATAATTTTTTTTGGAATTTTTGAGAACTTTCAACATGAAACCTACTTAAAATTATTTATCAAGAAAAAGTAGAAGACCTTTTTATTTTGTAAATGAATTCGGTTTTTTTTTTATTTCGGCTAAATGATTAAATTTTGGTAAGAAGTGAAAAATTTACTTTCGTTCAATTATAGCTAAAGTTTGAACTTTAAATTAAGAAATAAAGCAGGTCACTTCATGGCTCCAAAGTAATATTAAAAACTTCTCTATACTCTGAACTTTTATAACAATTAACTTAATACTTAATGAGCTACTTGATGAGCTATTTTGACTAAAATCGGTTCGCAAAGACAGTAAAGTAGCAAATTCTTAAAATTTTACATCATAGCGTTAATTACTTTATTACGTACCCAGAAACTATCAGATGAAAGCTGTGATTTAATCATCATCATCATCATCTGTTGTGATAAAATATCTTTCACATTGTAATGTGGCCTCTAGGTCAGAGCTCAGTAGTGAGACGTTAAGAGGCTGAGATGACGATCTCTCTCTTTAAAATGAACGTAGGTACTTTGTTTGATGTCTCATGTCATCAGTCAAAATAAAAATGTGATAATAATTATACAGATGACTCAAACACACAAGCTCGGGCTCGAGCGCCTTTATACACAAAGAAAGAAAATTAATTAGGAACTACATTATGTGATGAATTGTGATGTGATGTGTCTGATACGATCCAAAAAAACAAGTTAACGCAACGCCCTGTATTTTCATGAACGACAATAAGTTTCTAGGGTAAGATCAAAGTTCAAATAAGAATCATATTTTGGACCTAGTTTGAATTAAATTAAAAACGATTTGAACGCTCCTCTTTAATAAGTTTTTACATATAACTTTCATAGTATCTTGTCTCTCTTGGGTAAACATATCGAGCGAGTGGCATTTGGTGCTTTGGACTAAAAAAGATCGTCCTGGTTTAATTTGGCTAGGCATTTGGGTTCATATAAGTTAATATAAGTTAAAATATAAAATAATAATATAATATAAAATATAAATATAAGTTAATATATAAGTTAAAATAATACCATTTCACCCTCGACAAAAATCACCTATACATATAAATGTGCACTATAAAGAAAACATTATAGAAGTTGTTAATAAAACTACTTTATTGGGAGTCAATATAGACTCGCATATAGATTGGAAACCACACGTAGAAAAAGTAAAAGCCAAACTCTCAAAGTTTTCATATGCTTTACGCCAAATAAAAAAAACTACAGACCAAAACACAGCGTTAGTTACATATTATTCATATGCATATGCATGGCTGAAGTACGGTGTCATCTTATGGGGTAACAGTACAGATGCACCCACACTATTCATCCTACAAAAAAAGTTAGTAAGAATTTTAACTAATATTAAACAAGAAGATAGTTGTAAACCTTACTTCAAACAACTCAAAATACTTACATTACCCAGCCTTTACATATTTGAACTGTGCAAATTCGTACGTGAACATCCGGAACTTTACAGTAAAAGAGAAGATATCCAAACCAACTTAACACTTCGATACAAAAATAAACTTAATCTACCATCCTCCAGACTTAAAATGCATTCTTCCAGTACCCTAATCATGTCAATAAAAGTATATAACAAATTACCAGAAAGTATTAGAAACGAAAATAAATTTAATGTTTTTATTAACAAACTAAAACACTTACTAATAAGCAAAGCTTATTATAGTATAGGCGAATATTTTAATGATAAAATAATAAACAAATAAGAATAATAATAATAATAAATTTAACACAAAAATATTTAATATGTATAATATTACATACAATGACATAATAATTTAAACATTAATATATATTGATTGATCGATAATTAGTAATAATAATATAATACTATTATATTAATAATAATAATACATATGAACAATAATTTAATTAATAATTAAAATTTGTCCCAAACGTGCATTATAGAAAAACAGTATTACTCACATATTGAATCTAATAGTATAAAAATAAAAGAATATTTAACCGAAAAAATAATATGAAATAACAATAAAGTTTAAATAAAAACAAATATAACTAAGTATAGGTACCTAACATTTTATTACTAAGAAATTTAATGAGAATAACAAATAATAACTACTCGTAGTCAAAAATGAGCAAATGTCTATGAATTATTTAATAAACAAATAGATTTAACTAATTAAACAGTAATTAAACAGCGTCCTTCCTCCTCTCTCCTACACTATGCTGTGCCCGACAGGGTCCACAATTGATACTTTTGTACCTAAACTACCATCCTGTAACACATTGTTGGAACGCAATAAAGTATTGAGTATTGAAGTTGTGTACCGAATCATGAATGACCTCATTAATCGATAACTTATGTTAAATATATACAACTTAAATATATATTCGTGCACTTATGTGTACATGCGGGCTTTGCAAGTACTTTAACACTGATATTTTCTGTGTCATTGACATTCTGCTTAAGTAATTGACAACTCCAGGTAGGTACCTAACTGTGTTCCTTCGTATTGCTCAAAGAAAATGGTCCCGTATATTATGCAGGTAATGATTATGGATGACTGAAAAAGACTGAAGTGAGTTGAATTTAACTTTTTTTAAATGAAGAAAGCTTGAGACGCATGACACTTTTCTTAGTTATAATGCACATATTATTTAGTATTATTAATAAAACAATAAATTTTCAAATTATATCTCATTAAAACATATTGTTTAGTTAATCTGTAACATTCGCAGTAATATTCTCAGCTTGAAGAGACGTAATGTACAATGTAAGGATATCCTTTCTTATGGATAGATATTACTCTGCTAATGTTTTTTTTTTAAGATCTGTTTGCAATATTGGCTTGAGTATAGATTTGTTAGGGACTATAGAGCGAGTATGGCGATGAAGGTTCGATGATGGATGGGTCGTCACTCCTCGTTCGCGTGGGAGGCGAATTGACAGCCAAAATCTGCACTTTCCTTCGACTTTCTCTCGGAGGTGCGAACGGAGTACATTTGGAACTCGCAATGCTTTATTCGGTAGCCGGCGCCTCATAAGTGTACGCGTTCTAATCGCATCGCACGCCCGAGGCGGTCCCATTGTTGTCGAGTTGCAACCCGTGCGCATCGATATTCAAAGTACCTGCATGCGACTTCCGTGTTAGTGTTTATAAATCGGTGATAATAGGGTGTGCTGTTTGGTGGAGTGTGGGCGATGCGAGCAGGATGCCGCGAGCAGCGCTGATGGCCGTGGCCTTGGTGACCGCGCTGCGGGCCGCTGCTTCCGCGCGTTTTCCTGTGAGTAAAAACACGTTGGGCGGGCGAACGTGTGCCGCCCTATCGCTTTTATGTTGTGTTTTATAATGTTATAAATTAAAATACCTTAGTATAATGTAATTTGAGTTTGTTTTTAATTTAATAATGACATAGATTATTGTGATACCAAAAATTGTAATATTTCAACACAAATGTATTTTTGTTTATGAAATAAATAAATAATAACAATAATAAACATTAGATATTAGGGAGCTCTTTTTAAGTTAATAATTCTTAACTACAATTGCATATAATAAAAACGTTTCGTAGAGAGATCTTTTGAGAAACTACTTTACAGTTCGAAGCTAATATCGTCAATAGTTTCTGATGAAGTTTGTATAGCTAATCAAAATATTACTTTTGTGACTCATGTAATAATTCGGTCCATCTACCGGAAACCCCTACTAGTGATCTTTTAGGTCGCATTTAAATGTATACTGTTTGTAATATTCATGATTTTCTACCACGATCAACCAAATATACATACATCAATATTAGAGAGACAACGAAAACTCACTGATTTTCAAAATATATTATTACCCAGTTTTATAATTCTGGGCTAACTGATTAGAACAGATAACCTCGTATATTTCGAAAAAATACAATTTTTTTTCATAATTAGTATTTCCAGAAGGTCAGGTCACTTACCATCTTTCGTAAAACGATATTTTTTTTAAATAGATGTAATTTAATTTAAAAAAACATAAGTGATAACTATTGACTATAAGGCATAATAACTAAACAGTAACATTCGAATAGATTTAAATATTATGTGAAGTAGGTACCTACCAATTTGTCGCAGTCGAAATGGCAGTGTTTATGGGTTATGATTTTGTTTGTATCTGTTGATACTGTTGTGCAGCGCATTTAAAAGCTTGTGCTATTAACGAAGGCGCTGACTTCCTAAAAACGACTGCCAAAGATGTTCGTAACAGCCGGGACAAACGGCTTAATGTGCTTTTTGAGGCACGATTTAACGTAAAATATTGAAATTAAATCTCTGTGGAATTATCAGCTTTAAGCTTAAGAAAACAAATTCTGTGAATATGATTTGCATTTGTCCTTAGGTCTATGGTATTTTTTACTACTTGTCAGTACGACCTTCTTTGCTATAGGGTTTAGACCTACATTAAATTGCAAAATTGTGAGGATTACGCGTGAAATTTCGCTTCTTCTTATTGTCAATTGTTTTTAGAGTAACGGCGCTGTTTTTGAAATATATACATACTATCACACCTGGCATATAATTTACGCCCACATTTCGTTAATAATATTTTGGTTCCACGAAATAGGTGGCGAGCCTTTTGCCGCATACGGGAACTGTCATGTTCGCCAGAGCCTTGCCCGTTGATCGGCAGGTGCACCACTTGCAGGTGAGCTTGGGCCCCTTAGGTCTTGGTAGAAACCCAAACACCTAATTGTATTGTTGTTCAAATACTGATTCACTAAAATGCAGGAACCGTGCTAAAAAGATATTCATTGTTAAAGAATTCGAAGACTTCATAAGTGGTATGACCCAAAATTATCAACGCAATTTGAAAGCAGGATAAATAAACTCACTCTAAATAACGGAAAGTCCTTTTTTATTTCTTTTTATTTTATAACATGATTGCCATCGTGGCAATTTATGACATGATGGCAATAATAAAATTTACGAGCTCTTTGGTAAAAAGACAAACGGGATACATTGGCTGTATAATAGATCACGTGATGTGCACAAATACAAAATCGATTGCATCACTAATATAGGGTCTTTTCGGCATATACACTCCAATAACTTTCACCGAATTTCGGCGCGTCCGAAACTAGGTGTATAATTTGGTTGCAATTATATAATGGAATGGAACTATTTTAAAAGCGTGCACTAGATCGCGTAGCGGATTGCGCAACCGCCAATGTCACGTAATTCTTCGATCACTACTTCCATCGTGACTCACTTTACGGAGACTGCATCTATTGCGGGATACGTACACCAAAACATTTAGCTCATTTGCAGCCATTTATATGAAACGCCTGAGCTTACCCTAATGCTAATTCCAAACTTATCTTTATTTATTGAACATTCCTATAGTGATCAACAAAGCTCGAAGCGAAAAAAGAAAATTAGAAAGATCGTTCTATCTAACAACAATTATTTTAACGAACATCATTTGTTTGCTATACTCATAGTATTTTATACGTGATTCTCCGAACTTGGTGAAACACTTTGATTGACGCTGAATGAGTAACCCACAACACTTTCATCGTGGGCCGTTACATACCGATGTAATGATTCCCAAATGTACAGAAAGGCTTGATTCAAATCATTCATGTCGATGTTGGGTGCAAATAATTCATAAGCCGCTTTGTCTCGCGCTTATTGAAAGGAAAAACAAATATTTTGTAGTTTTACTTTCCCCTCGGCTCACTCGTGCCTGCTAATATGAAACCTATACACAACTGACTCACGTGGTGTTGACTGTTTTCGGTTTCACTAGACACCATCAGTTACACTGACTTGCCGAAACGTCTTGTAGTAGGTACATTAGTGGAGACTAGCGTACAATAAACTCAGCAAAAAATTGCATCTTCATCGGATGTTTTGGATGCCATGACTCATCAATCATCATGTTTTTTGAATAAAAACTCATTGTGTCTGAGCGGATTGCTCCCAAATTAATCCATTAATTTGTTTTAAAAAGTTAAGAAGATTACTTATTGATAATATATACATTTATTTTTTTACTTTTGTATCTCTAAATAAATTTCATGTGAATATTAAGATTGAAACAGTGTTTTTCAATCTTCTAAATCGGTTGAACTGCCTTTGAGTGAGCATTGATCATAGTAGTATGGACTCACTCCTTTAGAAAATTTGCAAGGCAAGTAATTTTTGATAATTGTAATAGTTATTTGCAACAGTGTGCAGCGTTTTCTACATTTAGTCAAAGTTGATGTCAAGTCAAGTAAAGTTCGTCCCAGTCAAGTCAAGTCATACCCCAACAATGTAGTGGAGACTTTACTAGATGTTCTATGGATTTTTAGAATCAACTCGAAAGATCACAATTCACTATAATACGTCAGTTTCGTTCTCTTGTCACTTGTGTACGTTGCCGAAGAGGTAACGTCTAAAAATCCACTATATTTACACATAAAAACTCGTATGAACACTAGTTGCCGCTATGCGTCGTTTTTCGCGTTGGCACCCAAGTCCTTAACCATACGAACATTATAAAATGTAGTGGAGCAAAAGACCTCCTTTTTATGACCTCATGTGTCTAGTATGTTTACGTTAGAGCGTTTCTCTTTAACCTATTTCGCACCTGTTGGAGTGATTGATCGGCTCATCCTTCCGCTGTTGATTGCTATCGACCCACGCGACAAGTAGTTTTTTAATGACACTATTTTAATACCTCTTTCTTTCTTTGACTTCGACAATCTGACTTACTTTAAGACTAATCAATAATAATAACATACATATTTACATGTTTTAAAAATAAGAATTCTAAAATACCTCTATTGTTATTAGAAAGAAAGAAAGAAAAATATTTATTCAATACAAGCTGCAAGAAAAAAATAAACATAAAATAAGTACAAAATATAGTTAACACAAATCAAGAATAATAAGAACTTAAGTGAACTTAAGTTATTTAAGTTATTAAAGGGAGTAGAAAAGCAATTCAATAATGTGTTCTGAACTGTTATGCACTTCACTAAGAGTTAGAGCGCTTTAATCTCTGCATTGTTTCCCACCTGTTGAAGTTATCGATCGGCAGATGTGTTGCGCGGTGATTGATACCGGTCATCGCGACAAAACATAAATTATTTTGATTGTTTTCTTTTTAAACAATACAAAACGATAATGAAATTCATTAGTAGATTTTTAAAGACTGATAATTCTTAAATAAAACTTTTTTTTCTATATGATATTATATGTTTTTAATCACTTTGGTTGTAATTAAATTGCCATTTATAGAATGTTCACGTGTACTATGTTATAAATATATGTTCGTTTAGAATCAACGTCACGCATGACGTCAAGTACTTAAGTAGTGGGTACTTCTTTTATTTTGAAGTATATAAATATCTAAGCTTTGGCCGTGTGATTGACTAACAGAATATAAAACTGTTATTTGGCACTTATTTTAAGCCTGAAAAGGGTAAACACATCCATACATAATATCACGCCTCCCCGAAGGAATAGGCAGAGGCATAGTATATGCCCACACTTCGCCATTTACATTGTTGGTCCCACATAATAGGTGGCGAACCTATTGCCGCTTTCCGGGCTCTTTTATGTTCGCCAGAGCCTCGTCCGTTGATCGGCGGTGCACCACTTGCAGGTGAGGTTGGCTTGGGCTACTCAGATTTTGGTAGTGTATAGCGCCACTATGAAAAGGGTATTTTAGTGATAATAAGTATTTTAATTGTATCCATGTACATAACTTAGTTCTATACATTACTACGCATATTGCTTTCATTATAACAACAATATAGAGCATCCACTTCTCACGGTACTTGTATTAGTTTTATTAATGAAATGTCGCGCCATGCGGTCATACCATAGCAAAATCATAAACAGTATAGTATACGGCGATAGAAGCTCTAACAAAGAAGCACAAGTTTTATGATCTCAGCGTAGCAACAAATACATCGTGTCCTAATACTGAATTTAGTTCAAGTGAGGGTTTCTTTACTCAATTGTAAAATAATGCTATGGCTAGGTACCTGTTAAAATTTTAAGGACTGAAATTGTGTGAAATTCTTGGCATGTCTTTATCCATACATTGAGATACTTTCTATTCTTTTTAATCAAAAAAATATGTAAATTCATGCCACTAATAATAATAATAATACTTTATTTGCAGAAAACATGGTACATTTTGGGTCTTAAAACTTAAATATTCTTAAATATTCTTATAACTTACTTTCCATGAGCAAGAAAATAGTAAGTAATTTCCTCACCGTCTGCGGGCCAACTGCCTAACGACGAATTAAACGATTCTTATATCGCACATTAAGTCGATAATTTGTAGACAATTGACGTGCCCCACGGTTTTATTTTAGTCTAGTCTATGCATATGTTTATAATTCCCACGACTGTATCTATTTTATTATTTTTTGGTTTTTAGTACATTTATCTTAAACATTGCAATGTATGTTTAACATAAAACCGTTTAACTTAAAAAGTTTTTTATCTATTTTTTAAACATTTAAAATTAGCAAATAAATAACAAAGACAAAATAAAATCATAAGATAATAAGATTAATAATAATAAGATTATTTAATAAAATATACTAAATAATGATAAGAACATAAATTCATTACATCTGTGTTTGTTGAGTAGCTAATTAAGACACTTTCAGCAAAAAATATTACTCAAAAATTCGTTTACGTCTACGTTTAAATAAAATCTAAAACATCCTACTGCTCCACCTTGACTACGTCATTCAATGCATGTATGGTTAATGCGAAAGCGCGTCGTGCTCGTGCGTGTGTTCGGCGCGACCTCGATGAGACAACGTTCATCATCCATCACCGCGTTGACTTCACTCCCGTTCCTGATACCTACATTGATTACACCCGAACAATCGCAGCTACGCGTATTTGTAGTTTCACTGACTTATCCGAAACATGCTATGTACCAGGCCAAGCTACTAGCCCACTTTGTGTGGTGCTGGTGACGTACTGTTTTGTATTTTAAAAGATAAGTTGTTTATGGTAATTTTTCGCTGTAAAAAACAGTATTATATTTTGTTGACTTACTAGTTACAAGTATCTCAACCGGGTTGAGGTTTCGTTTTCACTAAGTAGTATTGCCGCCACATTGTTTCTTATTTATATTACTGGATTTATATCAGAAAAAATTGAGAACGGATATCTGTATAAAGACCAAATTGTTCTGACTAAACAAAACAAGACGCTACAATAGAATACGGTGAATATATTATTATAGCAATTAAATACTTTTTAAAATAAAGTACTACTGCACATATACGCATATATCGCACGGGTTGAAGTTGTGTGGGTCAGGCTAATTATTTCGGCTACTTCCCATTTGGTAAACTTCCCATTTCGTAAACCTCAAACTGTACCTACTTAAAAGTTGCGTTTGGTAAACATTATACATTTCATACATTTAGTCCCATTTCGAAAACATTTCAATATTTTTTTGTGTTATATCCCATTTGGTAAACTTTCAGATGAAATGGGTACAGTCAAGTAAAAAAAGAAAAACGAAACTAATGATAACATTGTCATTTATTTTGTTAAATATTTTTAATCACAGGTACAATAGTCGGATTATGTGTACGTATGCCATTTACACATATTGATATTTAAAAACAGAAATAAAAAATGGGGTGTACAAATAACTTTCAAAAAATTTTAAAAAAATCACAGTTCGATTTGACTATTTCGATGACAAGTTTTATTTTTTAATAACATAAGTCAATCTAGATGCGAAATCAACTTATATAAAAAAACAATAATCACAGATTTGGTACTATCTTTTTATGTTAATGTACATTAACATAAAAAAATACATACGAAATCAACTACTTATAAAATATAAAAATAAACAGTCACTGATTTGGTACGTTAACGTAAAAAAACACATACTAAATCAACTATAAAATATAAAAACAATAATAATCACAGATTTGGTACAATAACATAAAAAATACATGCAAAATCAACTTTTAAATATAAAAACAAATAATAATCACAGATTTGGTACATTAACATTAAAAATTACACAAAAAATCAACTATAAAATAAAATCACAGATTTGGAATATTAACATAAAAAATTTACTACCTACACTACAAAGTTAAAAATCAATAAATAAATTATAAAGTGATACAAGCAATTCTTGATAATTCGTTCAAACAATTTTCCAATGATATTTTTCCACTTTTGTAATCGCCGAGAATATTGTTAATTCGTATATCATTTTGGATAGATTTTTTTCTTCGTTTTGATATACTTTCTCCATTATTATAAAAGCTGTAAAAAATTGTTATGATTAATTAAAGTAATAATGTATAATTTTTATCATATGTGTCGCCTAAAAATATGTACCTTTGAAACAAAAATATGTACCTTTTCAGAAGATTTTCATAATGTTTAATATTGCCTGATATCGTTTCGAAAAATAAAAGAATTGATGGCCTTTTTCCAATTTCACTATTGAAACTCCAATTCCAAGATTCCATGAGGTTTGTAGTGCGGTGTCTTTGTGCGTAGCAGCACCAAATATTCATCATATCTTCATTTTCCAACCACTGATCCACAAAGTAATCATTGAATTCAATTATAGCTTTTTCTTCAAAACTGTAACAGAATTAATTCGTTGAAGATTATGATACGAAAAACCATATATTACCTAGTTTCTAACGCATAAAAATGGCTGTAGAAAATGGCGGTAGAAGAAATATCCAGAACTAAACGCGTTCATTTCAATACTGCAAAATTAATTTACCTTTGACTCATAACGTATAGCCATCCATCGTTTATGTCTTCTTTTGGTAAATGTGCCAGAGCCATACATAGTTTGACGTGATAGTGAGATTCTTCATGTTGTAATAAGCCAAGAGATTTTGCCTTTCTTAATAGCGCTCTGCCAAAGTGAACAAAACACCCCTTAACAATTATGTTTGGAAATGTCTTTTTAATTGCATTTATTGGAGCTTTTTCGAAATCCAAGGTAATAATATCGGCTGTCCACTCTGGTAAATGAAATTTTAGTTTGTAAAACAGTCTTTCATATGTAGTTTCTTCTTTGTTTGTCAACACTGCATAAAAAAATGGTACAATATTTGTCCCAGTTTCTGTACTTCCTATGTCTCCGTGTACAACGTATAGTTGAAGAAACGGCTTTGCACAACATTTGAACGTTCCGTCCGCAAAGTAGTGACGGACGTCATTTAAATGTGCAATTGCACTCTTTGAACCAAACACAATCATTCTATTTTCACCGTCAATCTCATCAAACAATAAATTGTCTTTAAAACGGTCAGGAATCACGATTTCTGTAGAGTTAGAGTGCTGAGATTTTGTGATTCCTAGTTGTCTATTTCTGTGTCTATACAAACTGCTTTTAACTTTGTCAAAATTTGGTAATTCTTTAATAATTTCATAACCATTATCTTTCAGCTTTTTAGTACATTTCCTGTATGTAGCTGGAATCGGCTTCAGATCTTAACATATAGTTTGTTTACATTTTTCGATGGCTACTTTCACTTCATTTTTTTCAAAATTCGGAATACAAGAACTGCAGTGAGCATTTTCTCTTAATACATGGCTTCGATTTGAATTCAAAGTTACACTTGCTGAACATCCATCTTTTCTATTAACACAGCGCCACCAACTTGAGTCCTTATTATTTTTCTGTTTATAATATTGATGCCCAGCGCGTAATAAAATTTCACCGCCTCGTGTACTATTAATAATTTTTAAATTCACTGCACCACTAGAAGATCCCTCACCCGACATTGCAACGACCTTGCACTATGCATAAAACGAGTGAACTGATAAGTTAAACCCGGTAATAGATATAATTTACGTATACTTACTTATGTCTATCTCATTCACACCTTTTGTTTAAAACGATGGTAAGGACAATAAATCCCTACCTGAGAACCCGCTCGGTGCTTCTTTTGCGGGAAAAAGCACGTGGTATTTTTAGTAGCATCGTGGTATTTTTACAGACTTTAATAAGTTTTTTTTACTTCTTCTTGATCAGCCATTCTTTTTGATGGTCGAGATACTATCTCAAGAAAAATAAATAAATTAAAAAATATATACATCTCTAATTTAATACTAATTTGACACTGACTGTACCGTACAAAAATAACAATACTAACAAAGTTTACCAAATGGGATTAAATGTATGAAGTAACGAAATGTTTACCAAACGCAACTTTTTAGTAGGTACAGTTTGAGGTTTACGAAATGGGAAGTTTACCAAATGGGAAGTAGCCATTATTTGGTTCGAAGTTTACACGCGCTTACCATTACCCTAGACACAGATGATAATTTTATAGTTTGCTTAAATTAAAGTGTAATATTGTGTGTTTATAAAGATAAATTTCTAATTATCGTATATGTGACTGATAGTATCGTGAATGAAATGGTTTGCTTTATGTTATTTTGTTAAAATGTTGTAACTATTAAAATCGACATTTGTAGCATTTACAATTTTTCCAAACGATCAGACCGTTCATCTATGGAGCCATGTATTTACTATGTCGCACAAAAACTGCTTCTAAGATGTATGTATCTGATATAGCTTCTTGCAAAGACACTTGAGCAAAGCCGCGGGGTTAAAGCTAGTACTTCTTTAACAATAATCTCAATAATATCGGATTTCCCAACAGAGCCTACACAAATGCCGATTCACGTCCCGGCACTTTATGAGTTGGAAGACACATGTCCCGGCAGAAAATATCAAAGTCAAATGGTCTTACAGGGGAACGACTTAATTTTTTTTAGGATAATCAAATGCCTTGATGTCGTGTCACTTTCCATCAGATTAGCCGCATGCTTGATACCTTGTGGTAAAAAAAGTGATCTTCGAAGTGGATGGAAAAATATAGCTATTTAGCCTTGATGTTCTCCACAGGATGCGTTTCCGTCGTCTGGTTGTTAAAGCGCTGGTCGAGGCTGAAGCAATGTCTCGATGTTTCTTATCTTTTCAGCTCAAGTACCTCCTCGACGCACTTGACAGACTGCAACGGCGAGCGGTTCGCATTATAGGGGATGCTGAGGTAACAGCCTAACTCGAGGATCTACAGCTGCGTAGAGACATTGCATCTCTCAGTGTCTTTTACCGGAACTACTACGGCGAGTGTTCTGAGGAGCTTTTCGATCTCATCCCGCCCTCTCCTTTCCTCTCCCGAACAACACGTGCTGGTCTTCGAAACCATCCTCATACTGTGCAGAATATCAGCACTCGAACCAAGAAATTTGGGAGGTCATTTCTGTGCAAGACCACTAAGCTCTGGAATTCGCTACCGGCTCATGTGTTTCCTATTTCCTATGATCCCGGGTCTTTTAAGCGGGGCGTGAAACGGCATTTTAGCAGGCCGTCATGAGTGAATGCGCTTTATAGCGTGCTTATTTCACGTTATAAAGCGCTTTCATTTTCTTATTGGACTGCATCGACTGCTTATCATCAGGCAGGATGTAGTCATTATGACGTGTCACATTAAAAAAAAAAGAAAAAAAAAATTGAGTTCAGTGACATGCCATTGGAGAAGCCTATATCTGGCTGAGAATAATGATAATGATCCGCTAAAACTCCTCCAGTTATGTTGTTAAGCCTTAATGTTCTCCCCAGGATGCGTTCCCGTCGTCTGGTTGGTGGGGCGCAGGGCGGGGCGGCTCCGCAGGAGACGAGGAGGTTCAGCTGGTGTATCTACCTGCGCTGCTGCCAAGAGAGGCGCAGCAGGCCACGGGCGGCGGGGACGTGCCCGTACCTTATAGCTTCGACGCTTTCGGGAGGTAAGGAATTCATACTTATTTTATTCATTAGCTTCCGATAGCAGTTTCTACCACTATTTGTTGGTATGAAAACTATCCTATCCCCTCCTTCCTATTACTCTCCCGCTGGCTTCTGGCTTTTTTTTTTACATAAACCAAGGTAAGAAGGATTTTAGGGATTCTGTTCGTACTCTACCACGCGGATCCAGTGCAGATACAAAAACAGATGTGCGACGCCGAATAGTGACTTACAGGCTACCACATTAGTTATATCAGATATCATCAGCTTACGCATTATTTACGCACATTCGCTACGTAAACAAAGAAACAGAACAGTGGCAAAGCTTCTTACAGGTGTAATGGTGAGAAGGTCTATGTAAGCCATGTCAATATCTACTACTCAGCTGGCCGCCAATTTTTTTGTGACTATGCTGTCTGTCATTTTTAAATTGTGACCTCTAACAAAAAGGGTGCGTAAAGTAATACCAATGTAAAATTATTCCCTTGAAAATGACATTATTTAAGCGTGAAGATTAATAGGGGCACCCATTAGCGCAGTGTTTTATAAATTGCACTTTTCTAAAACAGAATACGAAAATCACCTTAGTAAATATTTGCTTCTGATACTTCTGAATACTTCAGTTTTTCGTAAGATAAATTTGTTATAGAACCTAACTAAGTTATTCAACATTGATAATACATTGTGAAAGCATCTGACGCCGCTCACATTGAATATCTTATTGTATTATAACTAGAGCGAACATCTTAAAAGCATCTTATGGGTAAATAAGTAAAATACGAGGTATCAACAGGGAATTACTAAGTTAATTAAATAGACTAAGAATATGAAGACAGAGAGAATAGATTAAGGTTTACTCGGTTTATTTTATCTCGTTCGAAAGTAGAATTGACAGTAAAAGTCTTCACTTAAAAAATATATTAAATTATTCAATAATAATTACATTATTTGTCATTATTACAATAAATTGACTGAGAGTAGGGAGACAGAGGGAATAGGTAAAGTAGCTGCTCATTTTGTTTATTTTATCTCGATCCAAAGCTGGAATTGATACCGAGAAGTATAAGAAAACTATACTGAAAAATTATAAATATTACTAAATAATTATAAATATGTTTATTAGTGTTATACGACTTATACGTAGAAACTGCTGTTTTTTGTTATAATAGGTTGGGGAAAAAGTCTTTTCGTATTTTTGTATGAAAAGTCAAGACATTTTTTTCAAAGTTTATTTACATTTATTTACAATATATATGTACCGTTTTGTTGAATAACTTTCTGCCATTTTGTGGGCAGAGACATTATCCCGTTACTGTAGAAACTTTGGGACTTCTGATCAAAAAAACGGGACAAATAGTTTTGGCAGTCCTCTCTTGAGGTCAACCTTACAGAACCTAAAGAATTCTGCAGAGACCGAAACAGGTGAAAATCTGAAGGCGCAAGGTCAGGGCTGTATGGTGGATGCACTAGGACCTTCCAGTCGAACTCTCTTAATTTTTGCTGAGTGGCTAAAGATGTGTGTGGTCTAGCGTTATCGTGATGAAAGACCACACCCTTCCTGTTGATCAATTCCGGCCGTTTTCTCTCGACTGCTTCCTTTAATCTCATCAGTTGCTGGCAGTAAAGATCAGAATCGATGGTTTTGCCGGGCGGTAAAAGCTCATAATAAACAATGGCCTTCCAATCCCACCATACACACAGCATCACCTTATTTCGTGTTAGGCCAGGTTTGGCCACAGTCTGTGAAGCCTGGCCAACTTTCGACCACGACCTTTTTCGCACGTTCTTGTCGTACGTGATCCACTTTTCATCGCCAGTTATCAATCTCTTCAAAAACGGCTCGGTTTCATTACGTCTCAATAATTAATCGCAAATGAGTACACGGTTCATTAAGTTTCTTTGAGTGAGCTCGTGTGGCACCCAAATATCGAGCTTTTTTGTATAACCAGCTTTCTTCAAATGGGTCAAAACTGTTTTGTGGTCAATTCCCAGTTCTTCAGCTACATCGTAACTACTAATATGCCGATCTTGCTCCACTCTTTCAAAAATGGCGTCCATTTTATTCGTAACAGGGCGACCAGAGCGAGGTGCATCTTTAACATCAAAATTTCCGGACTGAAAACGTTTGAACCAAATTTGTGCTACTCTTACTGACACTGCATCAGGTCCATAAACATCACAAATATTTTTCACTGCTTGAGTTGCATTTTTGCCTTTTTTATAATAAAATTTTAAAATGTATAGAATTTTTTCATTAGATTCACTCATTTTTACGGTGAGAAAAACAAATGAAAAATAGCGGGAAACAATTTTTTTTAATTTTTTTCTTTTCTTTATAATGGAACCTTTTTAATGTTACCAAAACCAGCCAGACACAAATAGTACAGTCAAAAAAATTTTATAATAAGTTTATACCTACGTTATGCGAATTTTAGCTGGAATAAGCATATTGATATTATATGTAATAAATTGAGAAGTATTTTATGTAAATTTAAGAATTTAAACCGGTTTGTGAGTAGAAAGATAATGTTTATGTTGTATCACTCCCTAGTGGATGCTGTGATTGGCTACCGGTTGAGTGCATATGGAAGGACATTTCAGACTTACTTAGACAGAATTTTTAACTTACAAGTCACATTTCTAAAAATACTCGTAGATAAGCCTACTAAAAAACTTAATGAACCGTGTACTCATTTGCGATTCATTATTGAGACGTAATGAAACCAAGCCGTTTTTGAAGAGATTGATAACTGGCGATGAAAAGTGGATCACGTACGACAAGAACGTGCGAAAAAGGTCGTGGTCGAAAGTTGGCCAGGCTTCACAGACTGTGGCCAAACCTGGCCTAACACGAAATAAGGTGATGCTGTGTGTATGGTGGGATTGGAAGGGCATTGTTTATTATGAGCTTTTACCGCCCGGCAAAACCATCGATTCTGATCTTTACTGCCAGCAACTGATGAGATTAAAGGAAGCAGTCGAGAGAAAACGGCCGGAATTGATCAACAGGAAGGGAGTGGTCTTTCATCACGATAACGCTAGACCACACACATCTTTAGCCACTCAGCAAAAATTAAGAGAGTTCGACTGGGAGGTCCTAGTGCATCCACCATATAGCCCTGACCTTGCGCCTTCAGATTTTCACCTGTTTCGGTCTCTGCAGAATTCTTTAGGTTCTGTAAGGTTGACCTCAAGAGAGGACTGCCAAAACTATTTGTCCCGTTTTTTTGATCAGAAGTCCCAAAGTTTCTACAGTAACGGGATAATGTCTCTGCCCACAAAATGGCAGAAAGTTATTCAATAAAACGGTACATATATATTGTAAATAAATGTAAATAAACTTAGAAAATAATGTCTTGACTTTTCATACAAAAATACGAAAAGACTTTTTCCCCAACCTATTATGTACTATGTTATTATGAGAAATATGAAAAAAAATTGGCCTGTTTCCCCGAAGGGATGGGAAGAGGCATATTATACGCCCATACTTCGCCAATTATAAAGTTGGTCTCACGTAATAGGTGGCGAGCCTATTGCCGCCTACCGGGCACTGTTATGTTCACCTCTGCCTACACCTTTAGGAAAAAGGCGTGACTATATGTATGTGTATGTATGTTTTAACGTCGTTGAAACAAAGTAGCGTGCCAGAGGTTCTTTTTTTTGTGACTATGTATAATAAAAACCTAACGATATGGTTTATGCTTATTTCAGAAGTTTTCATCTACAACTGGTGCCAAATAGAAAGCTCGTGTCGCGCAAATTCCGTTTGTGGTCGGAAAATGGGCAGGAGCCGCTGCAGACGACGGCGGATGTGTCCTGTCACTTCCTGCACTCTGGACAGGGGACTGTGGCCGCATTCTCTGCCTGTCGAGACCATGCTTTAGTAAGTTTTGTTTAAAGAATGGACAGGGGCTTACAATATAATGTCACTCATAATTCATTTCTTGTCAAATAAAACATTTTGAAGAGCCCTGCAATTTTATTTACTTCGGATAGTCGATAATTGCCGGATTTTGGTATGTAGACCATGGCTACCAGAAATATAAAGAACCATTAGAAATATTGATGTAGTGATTTATCGCACAATGCTATACTGCAAACAGTTTTTTATACTATGAGGTATAAATGCCTTACAGCTATTTGTTATTATGCATCTCATCATGGACACCAGCTTTGGATTTATCTGTCCTTAAATTTGGCTCTATATCAATTTAAGATTAACTTTTATTTCAACAAACACAAATGTTCAGGTACAGGCAGGTAAACCAACAAAATTATAAATGTGTTTTCAACAAATCCTAATTTTTAAATAACAATATTTGTTTTCTTTAAAGTAAGTAGTTAAAATTAATTTTGAATAACTTCGTCCCCCTATAATTAAGCTGTGTTATTGCAAAAATGTGAAAATTCTTATAATGGCTTCTGTCCTGGCCTTTTTCTTTTTCTGCGCATAAGTTTTTTATTCGAAAGCCGAGGCAAACAAAACCTTTTAAGAAAAATCATGATTGGCACTGTATAGTCAGCGTCATGTAGTTGGTAACAAAGCGCTACAAAGATCGAAACACGTCCCTATTGTTAAGAGCGTTAGTGCGTGTTTCAATATTTAAAAAAATTGGGTGCTATCAACTATTTGACCCTGACTGTACAACCTTTGTTTCTTGGGGAATTCTCAGTTTGAAATATTAACTAAGGTATATTGATCTTGACAGCTAAAGCTCAGACTTTATACTTTTTGAAACTAAATCATGCTAGTATTGTAGTTAAAATATATCAGACAGTTCTATTTTTCATTAATATTAAAGTGGCTGTAGCAGGTTATAACAATGGAAGGTAGGTTTACAACAACAACCACGCTACGAGCTGCTACGAACTTGCTACGAATGAAAATGACTTAGGGCGGCTTGTACAACAGTTCTAAATTAGATATAATTTAAATTATATTTAAAATGTTAATTTTTTAGCATTTCAGTCATTTGTATGAAGATAAGAGAGAAAAAACGATATATTAAATAGATTTAGCTCTAATCATGATTAGTGACCGTTGTGCAAAGCATCCTTATACTAGTAGTAGCTTAACGCATTATAGAAGAAGACAATGTTGTTGGTTAAATAATTGTTGACTAAATAATATTAACCAAATGAAATTACATACTAGACATTAAAGAGAGAGAGAAAGAGAGGGAGAGAGAAAGAGAGAGCGAGAGAGAAAGGGAGAGAGAAACCATTTACATTATTGGATATCCTGCAAAACAGTTCATCGCAACCAAAACTAGCAAAAGCTCTAATCACTTTTACAATATTGATTCAATATTATATTATAACTCCACTGTAAGTAGGTGTGCGTGCCTACTTTAGTTGTTTATCTTGAACTTTCTTGCCATGTTTCAATTGTATAATATAATAAAGTAGCAGTCAAGAAGAAGGTTTGCGCACAGCTAACTTTTTGTCAAGATTATCCATACTATAAGCCATAACTAGCTAACAAATAATAGAACAAAATATTCCAGCCATTATCTTTATACGACCTTTAAATTCTAAGTAGATGTGAATTTTTTGTTACAGGCTTTTCGCTTAAAATCTAAATAAAAAGCCATCTTTACCTAATGTACCTTAAATAAAAAATTGATAATAATTTTGTATGTTTTCAGCACGGCCTTATAGTAGTGGACAACTCAACTTATGAAGTGCGTCCCTTGCCGATGGGTGTCGGTCGCGCCGAGAACGGCGACGGTCACACCGCGCACGTGATCCGCCGCGCTCCGTCGCCCGCGCCGCCGTTTGACGATGCCCTAACTCTGCGCCCGCGACCGCCGCACTCGCGGCGGACACCCCGAGCCTACTACAAACCCCAGCCATCCAGCTACACCATTGAGATAGCTCTGTTCTTGGATGAAGCTGCATATAAATTATTTCATCCGTATCTTAACTATAATGAGGCAGAGCTGAGAGACATGCTGCTTGCATACATTAACGGTGTAAGTAAAGAACAGAAGATCAAATTTTTTATAACTTTTAATTCACTGGTAACCGGACTCAATTAAAATTGTATTCCGGCATTCGGCCACAAACTCACTGAATTTTATGTTAAATGTTATGTTAAAACAAACGTTTTGTTTTGAACATCACGGGGCTTATTACAAAACAAGATCAAAAAGTAAACTAAGGCTTAAAAATAGTTCTGTCACTTTTAATTGATCAATTATGATATAATCAAAACAGTGACAGCACTAGTTATAAACCTGGCTTAACTTTAGATCATATTTTGTACCTAATAAGCCCCCACATTTTATTATAGTATTTCCCTTAAAGTAACTAAACATTGACTGATTTGGCGCGGTGGTCGATGCTTTCGTTCTTATCCTCCAAAGGTTGTGGGTTTGAAACAGGACAAATATTTCTGTACTCGGATATTTATATTGGTGTATTATATGTCTTATAAGTATGTCTTTCTTAAGTATCCATAGTATAAACTCTGCTTAGTTTTGATCTACATGCTGTCGTGGCAAGGCAAAACACTGTATACTAGAATACAGTGTTTCTCCTTAACAACGCTTATTCGCCGTATTCTAAGGTCTACTTTAAGTACATTTTGTGTTGGAGTATACAGTGTTTTGCCTTGACACGTCAGCATGGGTCGATGTGTGATGTGTAAGAAATTAATAAAGAACGCATTTCGATGCTTTTCAGGTGCAAGCTTTGTACCAGCATCCGTCATTGGGCACGAAAATACAGCTGTCCTTGGTACGGTTGACGCTCTTGCGGGCTCAGCCGCCGTCCCTGCCGGCGCATGCGGAGCGCGGGAGACTCCTTGATACATTTTGCGCATACCAGCGCTCTCTGAACGTCGAAGACGACGACGACCCAGAACACTGGGATATGGCTCTGCTGCTATCGGGGTATAATTTCTTTCTTTTGCATTAATTAATTAGTCAACCTTATTTTTATGATAGAACTCTAGTGCCACGCCCTTGCTTCGCTTTGGTAGGTAAATAATTTACACCTTAGTTTACAATTAATTACAAACATTAAAATCATCATTTTTTTTCTCTTTCAAAGGCATTGTACAGACCAAACGTATTGCCGGCCGCTGACTGTGACCGCGCTTTACGTAGTTTATTGCTTTCCATATATATTTAACTTCTCGTTCACACCGAACAGACAAAACGCTTGCAGATACTAATGGCTAAATTCAGCATGCTTACAGTCGGCGGCGGACAATTCGTTTTGTGTGGACGATGGATTAGTATGACTAGTATATCTTCACACAAACTTCTCGGTTTGCTTGTTTCCAGGTTAGATTTCTACTCGGAAGAGGGTGGTCGTCGTAATGGGGTGACGATGGGTTTGGCACCTGTGGGAGGCGTATGTCTGCCCGCGCACGCGTGTGTGGTGGCGGAGTTTGGCGCGCGAGACGTGGGCGGCCGACCCTACCCCTCCGCCGGCTTCACCTCCGTCTATATCCTCGCGCACGAGATTGGCCACAAGTCTGTTTAACTATAACTTTGTATGGATAATTATATCCACTTGTAATCATTATCATCCTTGCATTATTCCGGTTGTGCTGTGCTGTTACAGGGCTCAGGATCTGCTCACCGGTCTAACCAGATTTCTAATTGAATTTAAGTTTTTACACGGAGTGACTGCTGCAACCTGGTGGGAAACTTTATTCTATGGTTAAACCAGTTGTCAGGATATTAGAAGACACTAACTTCCTAATAACTATTACCATAGATGTTTACGACAGCCAGGATCAACGGCTTAACGAGTGCTTTCCGAGTCACGACTCAAGTGATAATTACGAACATCTTCGAAAAGTCATATATTTGCCCTTTGAATTCCAGTTTACACGAAACTATGCAATCCATATAATAGGACGTTCACGGTAACGCACCCACTTCTGACGGGTTGTTTTTTGCCACCCTTATAAAACCCGGAAACGCCGGCAGAGATTACCAAGGCTGAATGGTCTTACAGAGGGACGACTACCTAAATTCCTTAGTTCGAGTGCTGATAGTCTTCACAGTATGAGGGTGGTTCCTACCAGTACGTGTATTTCAGAAGAAGAAAGAAGGGAGCGGGAGGATATCGAAAAGCTCCTCAAAACACTCACCATAGTAGTTCCGGTAGAAGACACTGAGAGAAGCAATGCCCCTACGCAGCTGGAGGTCCTCAAGTGTGGCTGTAACCTCAGAATCACGATTATGAGTACCGCTCGCCTTTGCAGTCTGTCTAGTGCTTCTGAGTCTGAGTACCTTACTTATATAAGAAACACTTCCCGTTTCCAGCTTGGGCATGCATCACGATGGCACAGGCAACTCTTGTGCCCGCGACGGATTCATCATGTCGCCATCGCGGGGCACTAACGGGGAAGCCACCTGGTCCCGGTGCAGCGCTCAAGTGGTCGCAGATTTGCAGTATGTAATATTTGTTGTCGAATACATAATTCCACTGGTCTACAAAACTAAGTATCAAAGTATCATTCTTCTGAAATTTTAATAGCTTGTATAATTGTTTTGGTTTAATTATATATTATTATTAATTTTTTTAGGTTCAGAAAAAAATATTTTTTAAAATGATAGTACATACTTCGTTTTGCAGTACAACATATCAGAGCCAACCAATGTACTGACAACAATTGCAAGCATAAAAGTTTTATAGATGATAAATGAAATTATTAGGTTTGTAGGATAGTATAATGCAATTGTTTGTTTAATTTGCATACTTACTATGGAGTAAATAGAAAAAAAAATAAACATTTTTATTTGTTTCAATATTTCACACTAGGCTACTAGTAGCCTAGTCTAGACTAGACTATATCTACAGTATATATACAATTCTGTAACACGAACCATAACAGAAAGAAATTCTAAAGAACAAATGGAAAGTTTGTTAATATTAAAATTAATAAGAAATCCGACTAAATCAGTCAGCTTACTTTTGACTCTAATTTCGTTTACAGATGGGCAACGTGTTTGTTTGACGAAGGGGGCGAGGATCTGGACACCCCCAACGAGCTGCGTCACGACAAATTTGAAGGAGCGCCTGGTGCTATATGGGGAGCCAAGAGACAATGCGAGGTAACAGTATCTAAGTTTTTGTAGTGATATACATAATATTTAGACGTACTGCGAAGATTTTAGCATAAAAAGTTTCTAAATTTCGATAAGATCATGATAGATGGTGAGATGTGACAATATTTTTCGTATGAGGAGGTATAGATTATATAAAAACAAAATGACGGATATTAAAATTAATAACAAATCCGACTAAATCAGTCAGCTTACTTTTGACTCTAATTTCGTATGATCGTCATTGAAACTTCACAATAACTCATTCACCTTACCATAACTAATATAATTTGTTTATTCATTTTAAAAAATAAGGGGTCTAAAGAATAGACCGTAATTGCTGTAATGTATGTAAGTATTGTTTACGAAATTACATAGCATAAAATTACATCAACAAACGCTCATAGTTTCGCGATGGTCGGAAATGATCAATAAAATTAAGCATAATACACTAAACTATTTAAGGAGTCATTGGAATAAAATGTAGTCGTTAAGCTAATTATGAGGCCCTATTAGGGCGGCTTGGAACAATTTTACTATCCGATAAGTTACCGCGGCTCCAAAACATAACAGGCTACAGAAGGAAAATTGATGCATTTTAGTCAATAAAAGTCAGACACACCCTTCCGCTCCCACCACAGCAATTTAATAATTTTCCATACATAAATACAAGGACGCACAATCTTTCTTCATCCATCTGCCTCCGCCCGTCCACTAATGCTGTCTACAAATTAGGTCTACGGTTGTGGAGTATGACCATAATCTCTCACATCATATGGATATGAATGTATGTACCTCCTTAGTGGCGCGTTAAAGGCTAAGATTATGATGATATAGATGATGAGATATACAAAAAATAAATATAGAAATGTTCCCAGTGCTCATGCCAGGTTAACATTGAAACCGCATTTAAAGGTCTTGCTACGCGATGCAGACGCGGCCCCCTGGTGGGGCGCGGCGGGGGGCAGCCCAGGCGGTGTGGGGGGCGCGGGCGGTGCCTGTGCGCAGCTGGCGTGCCGCACGCCGCATCGCGCAGGCTTCTACTACGCCGGGCCTGCGCTACCGGGCACGCCCTGCGGACATCGCATGGTAAAATGTCTCCTTGAAGGGTAACGTAAAGTTGCATACTCAACGAGTAAGAAAACAGGACAAACGTAAAAGAACCCAATGTTGGCGTCATCGGCAACGAAGTGCTCCGTTTATTTCTTATTATTACAAAATAAACCACCACTTTATTAATTGCGAGGTTCCCTCATAGAATAGAATAGAATATTTTTTATTGACTAAGCAACACACACAATATCATACAATGGTAACAAAATACAATATAACAAAACAAATAAAATTAAACAAATAGTAAAATATGAATTATGTGTGCAACCTGTCAAAAGGGCGATACATCAGCGTAATGCTGCTGCATCTGCTGATAAAGCAGCGCTGGTGTTCCTGTAGCGCCCAACGATTCATCGCCTTACGCAGCCACTATCTCGGGATACTTTAATAACACCGTTTTTTTTTGTGAAATTTATTTTATATAAATATTTCTTGCAAATAGCTAACCCTGATTTCTTGACTTTTAGAAAAAAACCATATTTATTCATATAAATATAGATTTACACTTTCAATGATCATGACGTAATTGATTACTAAAAATATTTAAGGTTTAACAATGCAATTAATTGTGATGGCATCCATCATTATCTAGTGAAATTTCTTGACGTGATATGTCCCTTTAGTGGTGCCAAGGAGGAGAGTGCGTGCCATCGTTGGATTTATCCACAACACCTTCGGTGAGTCCTGGGACCATCGCTCCGGAAATCAACCACTCTGGGGCCAGTTCTGGAGGCGAATGGGGTCCATGGCGGGACTCCTCCTGTCGTTCCGGCTGCACTGCGAGGGCCCGCGGCTTCCGAGAGCGGAGACGCACGTGTTCCAAGACGGATGGGTGCACGGGAACCAGCTACGACGTCGTTCTTTGTAACGATACTAAAGTGAGTTACAATTTTTTAAGGGTTTTTTTCATAATTTCGAAATTAGTTTCCATTAGCGTTTACTTGACAGATACTTCGTACAATACCATAATGTTTACTCCCGAAGAATACCTAATCAGACATTGTAAAACAGGCCCATATTCTGAAGATCTTGGAAGTACGATCCTACTTATATTTTGATTTATGTCATTTGCAAGCTGCAGTTTACACCTATAATTATTACCTAATAGGATATTTAACTGAAAATATGTGCTAGGCTAGCTAGGCCTTAGTAAGATCAGATAGCTAGATTTAAAATTTATGTGGAGCAGATTGTAATTTAAAAAAAGCCGTAACACAATATAAAGGATCATACGCATAAAGGATCAATAGCACCAGAACTGTTTGAGTTTACTTTAGAGTATCATTGTCCGTTAACAAAATTTGCTTTGTTCATATTTCAGGTTTGTGGCAAAAAGAGCAGAGTGACCGCAAGCGAGTTGGCGGGGCGGCGATGTGCGCAATTTTCAGCTATGCTTCCAGCTCTGGACTCGCGGGGTGGAGGCCTTCAAGCTCCACATGACCCCAGTAAGTGTACATACATACATACATTCACGCCTGTTTCCCCGAAGGGGTAGGCAAAGGCCTATTATACGACCACTCTTGACGCAACAATGATAAATGTTTTATAGATAAATTTTTTTTATAATGTAGTTGTCTTTAATATGTATGGTTTTTAATAATAATCCTTTATTGCACATAAAACACAAATAGATTACAAAAGGTATTTAAAAACGAAAATTACAAAGGTGGACTTATCTGTAGATCTGTCTCTAGCAGCCAGCATATTTGTGAATTAATTTGTAGGGTACGGGATTAAATTTGGTTAAAGATCTATGTTAAAAAAAAGGAAATACAAAATCTTATACATAAAATACATACTTATATACATATTAGGTCGGGGAAAAAGTCTTTTCGCATAACGTAGGTATAAACTTATTATAAAAATTTTTTGACTGTACTATTTGTGTCTGACTGGTTTTGGTAACATTAAAAAGGTTCCATTATAAAGAAAAGAAAAAAATAAAAAAAAGTTGTTTCCCGCTATTTTTCATTTGTTTTTCTCTCCGAAAAATGAGTGAATCTAATGAAGAAATTCGATACATTTTAAAATTTTATTATTAAAAAGGCAAAAATGCAACTTAAGCAGTGAAAAAAATTTGTGATGTTTATGGACCTGATGCAGTGTCAGTAAGAGTAGCACAAATTTGGTTCAAACGTTTTCAGTCTGGAAATTTTGATGTTAAAGATGCACCTCGCTCTGGTCGCCCTGTTACGAATAAAATGGACGCCATTTTTGAAAGAGTGGAGCAAGATCGGCATATTAGTAGTTACGATGTAGCTGAAGAACTGGGAATTGACCACAAAACAGTTTTGACCCATTTGAAGAAAGCTGGTTATACAAAAAAGCTCGATATTCGGGTGCCACACGAGCTCACTCAAAGAAACTTAATGAACCGTGTACTCATTTGCGATTCATTATTGAGACGTAATGAAACCGAGCCGTTTTTGAAGAGATTGATAACTGGCGATGAAAAGTGGATCACGTACGACAAGAACGTGCGAAAAAGGTCGTGGTCGAAAGTTGGCCAGGCTTCACAGACTGTGGCCAAACCTGGCCTAACACGAAATAAGGTGATGCTGTGTGTATGGTGGGATTGGAAGGGCATTGTTTATTATGAGCTTTTACCGCCCGGCAAAACCATCGATTCTGATCTTTACTGCCAGCAACTGATGAGATTAAAGGAAGCAGTCGAGAGAAAATGGCCGGAATTGATCAACAGGAAGGGTGTGGTCTTTCATCACGATAACGCTAGACCACACACATCTTTAGCCACTCAGCAAAAATTAAGAGAGTTCGACTGGGAGGTCCTAGTGCATCCACCATATAGCCCTGACCTTGCGCCTTCAGATTTTCACCTGTTTCGGTCTCTGCAGAATTCTTTAGGTTCTGTAAGGTTGACCTCAAGAGAGGACTGCCAAAACTATTTGTCCCGTTTTTTTGATCAGAAGTCCCAAAGTTTCTACAGTAACGGGATAATGTCTCTGCCCACAAAATGGCAGAAAGTTATTCAACAAAACGGTACATATATATTGTAAATAAATGTAAATAAACTTTGAAAAAAATGTCTTGACTTTTCATACAAAAATACGAAAAGTACATATATGTAATAAATATTATGATTAACAAAGTAATAAATAAAATATTATAAGATTAATAAAAAGTGTTAACTAAGTGCCAAATGTAACTAGTAGTGATTTCTCAGTTTACTTTTGAACGACACAACTGATGGACTCACACGAATCTAAGAGGAAAGACTGTTCCACATTCGTATAGCACGGGCTGAGAAAGAGTTACGGAATAACTTAGTGTTGGAGGAAGGAGAAACAAGGATCTTAGTTACACAGGATCGTTTGGGGCGGGATGTAGAAGGTTAGGCTAGCAGTTTAATGAAAAAAGTACTTTATTACATGGTTAAATTATTACACCAATTCTCAGTTATGTTGTGTTAAGAAGTATGTATGTAACAAAAACTGATAGAATGTATTTGGCAGCCCGCATGTGGATGGGATGCGCGGTGTTCTGCAGACGGGCGGCCGGGGGAGGCTTTTACGCGCCCCGCGCTGAGCTCAACGACGCCGGCCTGGACCCTTACTTCCCGGACGGCACCTGGTGCCACCACGACGGCTCGCAGGACTACTACTGCCTCCAGCACCACTGCCTACCTGAGGTGAGCCTCCTTTAACTCTACCTAAATTTATCCCGATGCTTACTTAGTTTGCCGTGTAGATAGATTCTATTCATTTAGAAAAAAATATGCTACCACGTTGGGTCACAAGTCACAAGACTACTGTATCCAGAAACACCGCCTGCCCGAGGTAAGCCTCCTTTAACTCCGGCTACATTTTTCCTGATGCCACCGAGAATGAGCTTTATTAGTTTACCGTGTAAGTAGCTTTGCATTTGGAAAAAGTAAGAACAGATCGTCAAAATCTCGTGGATCATTACAAAGTTATTTCGTACTTATATGAGATGTAATAACTTCCGCGCTCCATCTTCATTCCGAAAAACAATTCTGTTCGTTGATTCTGGTCCGAGTAATCAGGACACTCATTCATGTTTAGTGGGTATCATCTTGTAGTGCACTTATCGGTTAGCGGTTACCAATGATAAGCAGAATTTACGTTCCATTTAACTAATAGAATACTTTTAATGTGCTGTCATAACTGTGTGCATACTTTTGACTCACACATGCTTATTTGGGCATACACTTTTTATGACGGGAGGTCGCTAGCTTTTCCGACATAAAAAAAAGTCGTACAATCAACCAGACCCTGCTGGCAAGCCAGTTGATCAAGAAGTTAAATGATCCAATGATGAAAAACCATCTTTACGACTGTGTAATCGATTCGACTGAAAACATGGATACTTAGTTATCAGCGCTTCTAACGGTGACTAATTGCCAATACTTTTTTACAGTAATGGGTCATCATAAACGTAAATTGGCCGTGAGTGTAATGGAAACTCAAAAACTTTTATTTCATAAACTATTACATAGTAATTGAAAACGTCAAAATTGAATATAAAAAACAATCTGAATATGATAACACTGATCAGTATTTTTATGGTTTCTACAGGTTTTTATAAACGAATTGACCCACCTCTGTCAAAATACCTTCTTCTATTATGTATATCATTCTATGATCTGTATTAACTGATTTGATAAAACAATACAAATTCAGATTAAATGAGGTTATCTAAATAGTGTCATTCAATAATTTATTAAACTATTTTTTCTTTCTTTGAAACAAAATAATAATGACCCGTGCTATGATCTCTAGCTACGACGTAACTGTCTATAAAAAATAAAAGTCATTTTTTTAAGACTTTAAGGCTAGGCTAGTTGACCACGGTATTAACAATAGTTAACTAATATTTAATATCTTATAGGGATCAGTAAAACACAGTATTGTTTTATCAGTGGTACAACTTAATGAAACAATAATTGAAGACTAACAATAATGGATTAGAATGTGTAACATAATATTTTCACTCCACCTTTGAATACACTGTTTGAATACAATGTGTATTACTTATATTTGTAACTTTGTAAAACTGGATATCTTCCTCTCATCTTAGCATATAAGAGGCTTGAGGTCAGGAGGTGATAAAAACTGTATCCTGCAAAAAATGCATCACTATTAATTTAAGAAATACATCTCTTAATTATATTCATGTGGCTAGCTTCTTCTTCTTTCTTTTAAATAATGGCTTCGTGCGTGTAGCACATTTAGCCAGTGTCAAGTAAGTGATATATCAATTATATATAATTTATAGTAAATGAGAATGAGTGGTGATAAAGATGATAAATTGAAGATGAAATACCCTCCCCTAAACCCCTTGAGTCCTCAGTAAAGATGTGGGACTATACTGAGATCTCACATGGACTCCTTGAGAGAAAATTTGAAAAGTGATGTTGCACTGTTTTGTTTGATTTACCAACACTCATGTATGTTCACAAACACTTAACGGTTAATAATCCACCGTTATTACACATTAATGTTAAAAATATCACAAATTTTAGAAAATAAAAACAAAACTGCAGACATGACGCTTCACTTTCCCGCCAAGAAGTCCATGTGGCTAGCTAGTTGTTAAGAACACGACCTTACATATACGTTTCTCGAGCGAATACTTACACACGGAAAGTACCATTATCAAAATCCCTCTAGGCCTCTATGCCTCTTTAATAAAATAGAGCAAATACTATAAACATCACGCGAATATTACGAATAGTATCTAAGTACAACATTAATCCTGTTGAATAGTTTCAACAATATTAATCTTTTTCATAGCATGCGTAGATAGTTCTAATCATGCAATGTATTAAAAATTTCACGTGAAATTTAAAAGTAGCAAACAATAGAGTTTATTGGCTCATAGCGGGAGAGCTGTCTAATCCCTTTGTTTATCAACACCACACTGTCATAGTAATCACGTGCCAGTACTGTAGTGCACGCTAGTCAGCAAAAATACGCATTATACTCACAAACACTTCATAAAGATATCGCTGCTGTGTCACATAATACTCATCATTGTTCTTAGATAACATTAGTCAGGAACAGGGTACCCTGCGAAGTTAATATTTGATTAGAAAAAAATACAATGTAGCTATATAAGACGAAATTTTTAATATCAACTTGTACGCGACCTTTGGATAACCGGTCCATCTTCATCTCCACTATTATCTCTTACCTAAAGGTCGTGGGTTTGAATCCCACTCAGGCTAGCGCGGTTTTACCTTGTATTAAAATCGTCTTATAGCAAATGCAAAATTTTAAAGTATAAAATTGAAAACAATATTTTAAGTATTTTAATATAAGTTATATAGATGAATTTTTACAATTTAACATAGGTAAATATGCCCAAACTGGTAAATTATGAAGAATTATTTTCTTATGAGTGGTGCAGGCAGGCACAAAGTATTTACTTACTATTGAATCGAGATATTACTTACTATAGATTTCATAAATTAATAGTAATATAAAAAGAGTTAATAAAATAATATATATTATTATGATCAGTATTTCTAAATATTATTAGTATCTACAAATTATATCAATATCAACTTTTTTTTTGCTTAGGATATCATCTAATGACCTTCCCCCACTGTGGGTGGAGCGGGAGGGTGTGTCAGACTTTTACTGACTAAAAACTATCCATGCCGCGGTTACCCTTTTGAACAGTCCCGCAGCATATTAACATAACCTGAAGTAATGTTAAAGCATGTAATCTTTTCGCTATCGAGTGGATATTTGTTATGACCAATTTTTACAGTTAATTTAGTTAATAGAGGTACACAAACTTCCTTAAAGATGAAGAAGATGCCGTAAGTGCGTATGAAATAAGAATAAATATTGGTTTAATGTAGCCTACATGTTTGCTAGTTTGCAGAGATACGCCTTTTGCCAATTTCGTCATAAATACGTCATTCTTGAAATCAGCGCCTTCTTATTAATGTTTTAATTAACCATAAATCGTACGGTGATTCATCAAAGTTTATCTAGACTTTTTAAATATGTGGGCAATGATAAATTATTCTGAAGAGAATGTGACGTGCGGAACAACATCGTTTACGTTTGATAGAGCGGTTTATAGACCGACTGAGCCTCTTATCATCACTTGTTTTGTCTCGGAAATATAAGCGTCACAAAGGATACTATGCAGTTTAAAGATTTTTTTTGTAGTTACATCTAATAACTTTTGCTATACAATGACATTGGAAAGGCAAAGATTTAAAACTAATATTCTAAGTTCCATTTAGTTAGACTTGTTATTCTGCTGAATGTATAAACTAAAATGTTAAAAAATCAAAGCAAAGTCCAAAAAAACAAAAACGACAGACATATTTATAACCTAAGATTGGTTATAAATATGGCGGGTTGGGCGGTGTCGTCGATGTCCTGATTCCTTCCTGATATTTTCGTTATAATTTTAAACTGAAATTTAGTTTAACATTATTAACATATGGGACTATATCACTGGGTTATAATTAAAAAGGCTATAATTTTGGGTTCCGGCGGAACCCAAAATTGGGAGAAGAGTTCGTACCTAATATTTTTTATGTGCGTAATAATTTTCTTTGAGGTTCCACTTTAAGATTCAGCAAGTATTTTTTGACGTGAACTTGACCTCTCGATTCTTATACTCGTGCGTACCTATTAAAACTTCGAAAGCTGTTTTCCGTTAAGAATCAATGAGTTATATTTAGTTTTTTAGACTAATGCTAAAAATTTTTGCAAGAAAATCTTGTATGAATGCTTCTCATTTCCTGAGCTTTAAGTATATCCACTTTTACCTTTGAATAGTGTTGAGAGAAATTATGTAACTAACTAATACGAAAAAAATGTTGTATTAAATTGTAACACACTTGCTTATCAGCTTACAATAGCAGAAGATAAATAAATATTCATTTAGTGTAGCTTACTAAGGTATAATTATATTATGATAAATCTAGGAAGTGAAGCGCAAGGACAACCAAGGAATCATGTTTATTGTGGTTTTATACCTACCTTCACACCACAACTGCAACCTTCGTAGGTTGATCTGCCTTATCATATTTTTTTTTACATATTTATTACTCATTCATGAGGAATGTTATATTAATATGCGAATTTTAAACAATCATTGAGTTCTAAATAACGAGCAGCGATAGCCCAATGGGAAGGCCCATAAATTTCAAATTTAGAGGATCTACCTATGACTAGAAGCGCACCTATGACATTTCGAAGTTATGGGCGTAATTATCGCTTGCTCCGTGCTTCGGAAAGCACGTTCAGCTGTTGGTGCCGGTTGTCATAAACATCTATGGCAGTCGTTATTAGGAAGACAGTGCCTTCTAAAAGACTAACAGCTGGTTTTACCATAGAATACTGTTTTCTTCTGGGTTGCGGAGGTCAGACGGCAGCCATGTAATTTCATTCAGCCAAATCTGATTAGTTAGCCATTATTAAGTCAATGGAAACTGGGTTATCCCAGTATCCAATATGTTAATGCTAGGATATAATGATTGAGTTCTAAAAAACCCCGAACACATGTTTTATTTCAAATATAATTAGTATTTTTATTGAAAAATATTTCAATGCGAGTGTAGTAAATTTACGTAAAAACGGCCTCAACTGCCAGATTTGTTTATGATACATAAAGATTATGGATACATAATACCTATAGTTCAAAAGTTCCTATTTTAAGTTTGTGTAAAAAAAAAAAATTACTATGATCTTCACATTTCGGAGTACTATACACATACATACATTCACACATTCACGCCTAAACAGGCGAAACGAAACGGGGGAACCCCCGAAGGGGTAGGCAGAGGCAGAGGTTAGTCCCATGTAATAGGTGGCGAGCCTATTGCCCCTTTTATGTTCGCCAGAGCCTCGTCGGCAGGTGCACCACTTGCAAGTGAGGTTGGCTTGGGGTCCTAAGATGTTGGTAGGATCACTCGGAGTAAATATTATAATTAGGAAACAGGGATAAGGATGAAACTCGATGCGAACTAAAGATTATTTTTCGAGTTAGCATATGAGAATGGCTAGGCCGAAAGACTCCTTGAGGTCTAAGGGGGTAGGGGGTATCTATTGTCTTATGACGAGAAGTGACGTGAAGCTTGGACCATTGGTTTGAGTGCGCCGTTGTCGGTAGGTAGAAGAGGGTGCAGTCATCTCACCTCTCTATGGAGGCCCCTTATTTGATCATCTCTGGGGCGGATAATGACTGCGGGCGAGAACGTGACCTGATGAGTTACCATGATTACGCCCTTCTTTGACCAAGTCTTTTTCGTCTGATTTTTAGTGAATAGGCTTCCGGGGTCTTGCAAGCTGCCACAGGAGTCCCAAATAACCCAAGCGGACCCCGGGAAAACGTTTTTTCAAGACATAGCCTAAGGAAATAGTTCACTTTGCCATTAGACTTTTTATTTAATTTGCAACGCTTAAAAGTATATCGTTAATTTGTGTTTATAAATCTTAATGACACTTATCTTGGAACTAAATAATTGGTGTAATTGTCAGAAAATATTTGTTATTATTATAAATAGGATTATTTATTTGAAGCAAAATTACGTAAGTGGAAATCGCTGATTAATTTACAAATTGTCCCTGAAGCGTTTTAATTACATTACTATGGTGTATGGTATTTTAACGACCGTGAAGCTTGGTTGTGTAAAATTACCTACTTATTTATACCATCTTCGTAAATTTCATTATATGTTTATTTCTGTATTGATTTTAGTACAAACCAGGTGGTAAATTTACGGCATTGTGTTAACAAAAGTAAACATAATTTACACATTTTAAAAATAATAACAATGGTTTGCCTTCTTTTTTCTTACCTACAAAGAACATTCTTTGTAATACTAATAGCAGCCAGTTAGTTTTAATAGTAATTATTAAATAGCGCAAGATACTATCATGAATCATCCCAGACAGGAGATTCCTTACGATACAAATATTTATAGTACTTACAATAAACATTGTACTTGTTTAAAAAGAAGAAGTTTTACAGCTTTGTGTAGTTCATTAGAGAATCAAATTTTTATAAATAATAATAGTCCGACATGGAAAACGGCGTAAGTCTATTAGAAAATGCGATAATTGCTGATTTATTTGCAATATTTAACGCCGGGTAGGTACTGCATTGTAGTACAGTACAGTAGTAGTAGTGTAGTAAAGGGTAGGCTAATGTTCAGCAGTGGACTTTATAAAGCTGATAATGATTAGTTGTTAAAATTATATTACAAGATTGTTTGATGTCGTATTTACTCTGTTCTTTATATAGAACTTCAAGATTACGGCGCAATGGCATGTCTGGGAGCTGCCCAGCGAAGACATCGGGGGTTCATTCAACGCGCGAGCTCAGGAACAACTGGTAGACGACGCAGACGCCATCAGAACCTACCTCTCCGTGAGCGAGGATGGCGTGCCTCTAGTCCGCTCCGCCTTCCCCCCGCAAATCCCTGACGAACCTGAGGGAAACTGGGAGGTCGTTGATTACGTTGAATTACCTAACTATAAAAACGGTACCGACTCAACGTAGATTGTTATGCCTTAAAAAAGCTAGCTTTCGGGATTGAAGTATAGATCTTTTTATAACAAAAGAATTACTTAGATCGATCCGGTTTTTCTTCCCGGTTTTGTTAAGTGCCGTGGTGAATGCCCGTTATTAACATAACTGCGAACAAATCCTTATTTAAATCCTGTTCGTTGTTACCTGTAATTGGTATAAAAATACTTAGAATTTATTGCTTAGTTTGAAATAGTTGATTAAAAAGCAACTTCTCCTCAACTAACTTAAGGCTACAAAAACTGAAATTTTTATTAAGAAAATTCGAAAAATTCTTTGTTTAATTCCTCGTGAAGTAATTATAAAGATCATGTCAATTCAACTGTAAATACGCATAGAGTGAACGTGTATAAAGTTGACAGGACAGCTAATGTAATGTGCATACATTTCAACTATAGGCAATAAATTAAATTAACTAATTGCAAATTGGCAAGGCGGGCTAAAATATTAGGCTAGGAAAATAGGGCTATCCTAGGATGGATACGTAACAAAAAAAAATCAGACAATATGCTTGGAAGGTTCAAAACCCAGCAATAATATGTAAGGCAATAATTTGTAATGTTTTCTCTCAGATTATTGTACACAGAAATTTACCTCTGATTATGTATCTATTTGTTTCCCAAATATAATAAATAAAAGATTATTGTAACAGAACATTAGTAAGTCTTTATTTATATAGATAAGACAAAATTTAGCAAAGAATTTTGATGTTTTATAAGCTGAGTTAGGTTTTAACATTAGTCTTAAAA
The DNA here is from genome assembly GCA_949126915.1 of Musotima nitidalis. NCBI lineage: Eukaryota > Metazoa > Arthropoda > Insecta > Lepidoptera > Crambidae > Musotima > Musotima nitidalis. The sequence continues at coordinate 8,500,305 of OX421414.1, forward strand.
TGGAATAATCCATTTGTTTAGTTTTTGGGTAATTATTTTTATGATGAACAGAAACCTTAAAAAAATAATTTTAAGTTTGTTTATATATAAACTAGCAAACATGGTACAGTCTGCTGCGGTTTAACTTTACGTTAACGTTTGTGTACCATATTTTCATTAATAGCAATTTAAAAAAGACACGTTAAACCTGTTATTATTGTTCTTCTTCCGCCCTATCTACGCTCTACGCTCAATCGTAGATGGCGCTGCATGTTGTGTGAAATTTTTGACGACATAATGATTTATTTGATTAACTTACTTACTGTAAGTATATTTATTATACCGTAGTACCAAGAGATATGTTTTAAAACGGTTAATCAGGCTGGTCGTGTATTGCGTCTTATTAAAAAGCAAACAACTAGATTAAAATGTCAGACTAGAAAAATATGTAAACATTTAAAGCTTTTTATCTTGCCAAATTATATAATAATTGTTATATTAAACTGTTGTTCGCATTAGTTTTATGTATTAGCGTAAAATAGAGATGAAGAAAGTAAGGAAATAGTTATTTTTTAAGAGTAATTAGTTTTATAAAAGCAATCGATGCATTTAATAGTTTTTAATATCATAAACTAAGTTTAGTTATAGTTCCTAATTAGGGACTTTTTTTCACTTTAAACTATTTACAAATTTATGTTAATTGTGACTGCACCTCACAAAAAATTTCGTAGATATTCTACAGAAAATGTTCACACCGTAACGTATATTATTTAGATCTATATTTAACACGATATAAAATTTTAAAATATTTGCAGACAATCTAAAGTAGTTAATGTAGCTCACAAAGTTACACAGATAAATTGTAAGTGGGTGGAGCACGACCAGCATAGCCAGGCCCCATTTAAGGTGTTACAGAAAGTTACGGGTAGCCGATGGATCAGGGCTGCGCAGGATCAGTCAGTTTGAAGAAATTTGGGAGAGGACAATATTATTATTAAAGCTTAAATAAAGACGTTATAAATTATAGCAGTTTAAAATATAAGCTGTCACAAAAGTTAGTTCGGGCGCCTGCTCTAAAACAACCTTGTTCAAGTTCAGTCTCGGCTTAAAATGGCTTGTGATATTCCGGTCACAGAAAGTATGAGAAACAGCAGTTTATTTCCCGCAAAGAGAGCTCGAAGTACACATTAGAAGTACGTCGCAAGGCGTAATAGAATAGTCCGTGTTACACATACATACCTTTAAGTAAGCTTGACAGGAATTTAACCTTCAAAAACAATTTCCCATTTCTTTATTTTATATGTACTTACGTAAATTTTATTAATTTGTGCAAATACAAATTTAATGTTAAGGTATTGCCTTATGTATTTCAGAGTTCTATTAACTTATATAGATAGATATATTATATAGCTCACAATCATTTTTTTATTATAACTATGTATTAATTAAGGTAACAATAGATGTAATGATAAACAATTCTAGTCGTACAGTACTCATACAATAAGCGATTAAAGAATAATTGGACCATTATGTACTAAGTATTAAATATAATCTAAGTACCTTCCACCCATTTGTTTTACTGACATCTCCTTTTGTTCTACTTATTGATTCTAGAAGCGTCAGGACTGAGCTATACATCACAACGATTTATTGCTTTTAAAGAATAATAGGTAAAGGAATAATATAATTAAGCATAGCATGATAACTCGCAAAGTCGACCATATTGCTCTGTGATATGAACTTTTGATTAACAACAAAATTTTGGCGGTTACTGTACTTGACTAAGTTACATAGACATGTCAGTTCCCGAGTCTTTATGCGTATGTTAAGTGATTGAGAAGAATTGTGAGTGGCATACATGATGTTTCAATTAGCACACAACTGATAAATAATGATATCAATACTGAATTTTAAATGCCAGAGGCAAATATCTACGTACATGCAGTTTTTTGGTCTCTTATTATAGTTTATGTGTTATATGAAGATGTAATATACATTTAGTGTTATATAGTGAACTGTAATTTGTTATACAACAGCGAATGGTTTCGTGTTAGAATTTTTTTAAACTACTAAAAGAAAAAATAAAGTATATCCTCAATACGACCGTTGTTTTATTATGAGTGTTCGCGGATAACATCGTCATTTATAAACCGATTTTATTTTGATGGAAAGCAAATATACCCGAGGGGTAGGTAGTATCCAGGATCTGATTAAGTATTCAAAGGAAAAATTATATCAAAAAATTACTTATTTCTTTATGCCGTGATTTTTCTAAACTTTTTTTGTACCGAGTTGTTTCAAGTAATTTAACGAATAATAATGAAATATTAGAAGAAATATAAAAGAGTTGTATGTAAGTGTTGACTTTGGTAAGCTATAGTTATCATTTTTTACTTCTTATACAATTGCATTGCTAAGACACGCCACGGCGGGCTTATGAAGATTCTTATATTTCTAGAATTTCAAACTTTGATTGATCAAATTGTGAGTAAGAAATGTGATTTACATACTACCAATATATTAAATGTAAAAGTAATTCAATATGTTATAATAAAGATATATGGAATGTTTGAAACAGAAATACGACTAATTACATACATATCGTATTGCATGCGTCAGTCGCGATAGATATCATATAGAATTTGGGAAAGGTAAGGGTTAGACCCCTTACCTTCTCTTATGACTCACTTATAATAATAACGCTCATAAAACTAAACCCAACCGGTCATATTGGTGGCTTTAGGTGCCAAGACAGATTAACGGGACTTTACCAATATGACACTATCATAGTTAATAAATCTCTTAAAAATAAAAAAGCCGTACAAAAATATACATTTTGATACATAATAAATAACCATTTACCAATGTAGTTACAAAAGTATTTATACCACCGGAATATCGGGAAAAAACATAATACTATCACTTTATTTTTATTGTTAAAATAATTTACAGTTACAGCCGAAGCAGCCATATTGCCGAAGCAATCCGAAGCCGTCTTCAGAGCAGTAAAATATTCCATCAAAATTGTTTCGCTATTTCTGTGCTCTCAAAAGAAATCAAAGTTTTATAGTGAACAGATTGAACAACACATGGCTAATTCCAAACACTTCGAAGTCAGCTATAATATTACTTACATATAAAGCTCTGTTACCTTAAAATTTAAATGTGACAGATTTTCTAAAGGGAACAAAGTTTGTTTATTTTGGTATTACTTTTGTGCCAAGCAACAGTTCTGAAAAAAGAGAAAATTATCTTCTTTGTTCTTTGCACTATTATTTTCTTTATAACAACAAAACTTGCCTTTTAAATTAAGTGATTTTTACCTGACTACCTGACTTAACTCGTCTGTCCATATTATACTATGCACTTGTCACCAAGTGTAGGTGGTAGGGACTGTCAGTCTACGTTCTGGATGGAATCAGATACAATTCAGCTCATTCAACTTTTTTTATTATACCAAGCGTTCACAAAACAAATACACTGAAAGAAATAGATTCAATGCGAGATCTCTGCTGACCTCATTTACTCTATGCAGTGAATGTCTTTTTAATTCCTTGGACTGAATAAAGAGACATTTATTCCATTAAGAGGACACTGATTTTATTAAATGTGTGATTTTTTTTTACATTTTTTTGTAACAACGTTATAAGCTTAATTAATTAGTTAAAGCTAATGCGTTTATTTTTCAGTGTATCGACAAGGTTTGAACTCAGTGTCCACCTGGTGAGGTACACGCCTATAAGCCAATCGATAGACAACGAGCGTCTTAATTTATAAGTATGTAGTAAGTTTGTGTAGAGATTTTGTCTGCGATCAGTCATCGTACACAATCGACGTGAGATGACAAATACGGTTTATTTGAATACTGTACAAAAGCAACAATTCATTAACATTATGCATTCCAACTAAAATAATTTCGAAGGAACCCTGAAGAGTTATATGAATCGACGTCGACATTTGAAACCTAAACCTACTTGAATTAAAATTCAAAACATGTAGTATATTATTTCAGACATGATTAGATTTATTTAGATTTATTCACTCAATTGTAAATCTTTAGATGACATTCATTGTTTCGCGAAACGTAGATTGCATAGAAATCTTTGGTATTTTAACGGAAAATTAAAAATGATAATGCTTTTGTGATTTCAAGTAAGATATTTCATATAACTACTTATTATGAGAAATAATGTCCTCAAAACTGAAGACTTATCTTAATAAGGCAGTCAGTTTTGAATAAGTGTCAGTCGTTGTCAGTTTTCTTCAATAAGCCGGTCTTCAAAGTCAGTCAATACACTACAAGTATTTTGGTAGGAACGTCATTTAAACGACATTGAAATGCTACAATTTCAGTTTTAAAGGAAGAGGCTCCAATTTTTTGTATTAATTTTTCAAGTATGTTCTTTAATATCGTTATGGCTTATGAACAAATACGCAACTGGAACTTTTTTTTCGAAAGATCAATCTCCGATATATTTTCATAAATTTGGTGACTACTTTCGGAGGCAAGCATCACATTATAGATTAGCGTCACATCGGATAATAAAGCATTGTCACGACTTGTGCATCTGTCACTTCAACTTTTCAAGGATAGAGCTTTTGCATTTTGTATCTGTATTTTGAACTACCAGCGAAAGCGAGACAGGAATGCGAGGATGCTTGGTTTTTAGTCTCCAATTCTCCATATTGGACGACAAAAACACTGTCTTTTGTGGTTTTCTTTTTAGCTTCTCTTATCTGGCGCAATGAAATTCGATGGCTTCAAAACAAGTTACCCTGTGAGCATCATTATCGGAAAGTCGCAGTCTGGATGTAATTCTTCAAATCAAAACATTTATTTCCAAAAATTTGAATATCATACAGGTTGTTAAAATTAAAATTAAGTTCAGCACATTTAGCACTTTTTGCCTACCTATTACGAGTAGTAAATTCCATTCTAGCAGTTTACACCAGAAACGATACCTTTCGGGCACCACTTTCAGGTAGTGTAATGGGTATGGACAAGTGATTGGAAGTGTTAGGAGGGGAAGACCACGTAAGACCTTCCATGACCAAATTCAAAAAAAATTAGAGAACGGGCAGGTCAAAAGTACACTAAACCGACGGGCGTGTATGAGGAGGATAATGAGTGTAAATAAAGCTAAAAGTGTGTGCCAAGATCGTAGCAAGTGGAAGGATGTGATCTCTGCCTACCCCTACGGGAAAAAGGCGTGACATTATGTCTGTATGTATGTATTTTTAATACCAATTGCACTACTAAAGTGCTGCACCAAGCCTGAATAGTTGTTTATTTTATGTCTGCTCATATTTAACGCCATTCGTCCATTTGCATGATAACCCATTTAGCAAGAAATTCTAAATCGAATTAAGGTAGTTGTAAACTAAGAAAACGTGCTATCTCTATAAGTAGATGATTATATTATTTGAATGTGATGACGAATCAGGACATCGATAATTATAAGAAAATATAGTCTAATTGAATTAATGTTCGCGTAAGAGTTGTAGTAAGGTTAAAATCATGCCAAACTTCCCCAATTTGCCTAATTGTTGCATGCCTGATATCCTCTTCTAAGTGGGTATGTATCATCAAGATCGTTGTGGCCTGATTCCTCTGACAGTTAAAATTCTTGCCATGTAATCTACATAATATGTGCAAAGAATTTGGAATCTTGTGATTTTTTGAAAGATACCTACTCCAAGACATTTATTTTAGGTTCGCGGTAAGCGGTAATAGGCTCGCCACCTATTGCGTGGGACCAAGAATATAATTGACGAAGTGTGTATGCCTCTGCCTACCCTTTCGGGGAAACAGGCGTGAAGGTATGTATGCATTTTTTAAGATTCTTTATCTACTCTGCCTCGTCTTAAACTTCTATTTCACTTTCCGCACACCCGCTCGCTCATTGTTTGATCGCTCAAAAATTGTTCAAAGCCCAAAAATATTTATTCAGTTTAGTTGTTAGGTTAAAGTACTTTATTATCAAATGGGTGTATTAAACTACTTAGCTTAGGACTTAATAAACTTATATCAAAGAACTTGCTTTTTCCGCCTACTATTACAGATTTTAGCAGCCTATTAAAAACTAGTACAGTGTGGACTAGTCAGCGAGTAGCTTTAAAAGTATCTAACTTGGTTCTAACCGCTTAATTATGAACTTCGTTGCTCGTCAATGGATGTTTCTTTGCAAGCCGATCGTTCGATCCCACTCCATTATCTGCTAACCTAGTTGCTGAAGTTATTTTTGAAGACTTTAGTAGCTGTTTCTCGCGAGTTTTCTTGTTTGAAGAAAATCTTTTATTTCTTGATGTACGCATATGGCGCTATGTGTATTCCTAATTTATGAAATGACACTCAGGCTCACTCAATGACATTCACTTTTTAGGATGGGTACTCATCAAATGACAGCCTCCCGCTGTAGGTGTAGCGGATAGGTGTGTAAGAATGCATGCATGCACGTTCCGTCTTTCGCCTGTTATGTTTCGTGGCCCCAGGCTTAACCTTCTGTGTTAGCTAACGTCTCAACACGAACGAGCCGTTTAAAGAAGGCGAAAGGGCGGCGAGTTATCCATTGCTTACCGCCCTCGACGCGATTGAGATTAATGTTTCTAAATCTCTCATAAATGTACATGCGTCTACGGTGGCATGGTCCATCGTCCCTCGGCTACCAAAGTCCACTGCCGTGGCTCGGACCGTAACAAGAGGCAATCTGCCTCGCTCCTCACGCTGCCTCTTTTGCTGGCATGACTGCTTTGCAAAAGTAAAAGAAAAGTACAAGTAATAGTAAAGTAAAAGTAATATAAAAAGTAAAGTAAAGTACCTAAAGTAAAATTAAAAGTAAAAAGTTCTTTATTTCATAAACTATTAGGTACATAGCACTTGAAAACGTCAATACAAAATATAAATAAAAAATAAAAAACGAAATAGTTTAGTAACACTGAAATCACGAAGCTTAGATTCACTTACATGCAAAACATGCATGCAAAAGGAGGCCACATACCCCCATTGCCTCTAGCTCCGAACCTTGGCTTCCACCAGGGCCGAACACAAGATGCCGCTACCGCCGACACTCAGGCAGCTCAGCTCTTCCCCCCCGACTGGTCACCACCTTGTCCCTCCCGGTAGGGCGCAGGAGACGCTAGGGAAAAGGTAACACCCAGAGATTGGCGACTCTGGGTGTAGTTTACTTAGTACCTTAGTACTGACTACCGGGGGGGGAAACTAATAGGGACCTGTGGAGGGCGCAGCGGGCGGGCCAGGAGGGCTCGTCAAGCAGCGCCAGGAGGGTCTTACCATCTAATCTAGCTGTCTAACCATGGACCCTCCGAAAAGTCGGCCACACACGCTATGGTCGCACAAGGAGGTAGGAGGGGCGCGTCCACTGCGTCTCTCTGAGGAGGTCCTCCCGGTTTTGGTCCGGGGGACGTTAGCCGCGGGCGGGATTTCTCAACAAGCGGCGGGCGTCGTCGGAAGATTTTTAGTGGGTATTACTGCTGGCAGTCGTGTCTGCCGGTGGTAAGTCCCACACACCTCTCTCGGTGCCCCTTTGGCCGGGAGACAGTGCGTAAATGCATTTTTTTTCAGCTCAGCTCAGGCATAGAGAACTGCTAAGTGTGAATAATGGGGAATAAATACAATTGAGAATATTAAATAAAAACAATACAAGCCGTGCGAGCTACAAAAAAACTTACTTCCATATAAGCTCATTGTTTTTAAAACTATACGAGTATAGTCATACTGTATTATCCAGTTACGTAATATAAGTCTTAGTCACTTCAATAATGACTTAATTAATTAGTGTAAATTTGTTGATACTCATTTAGTACAGTTTAAAAGTATCTTAATTATATATTAGTAAGCAATTTGCCTCCTCAGCGACTTGAAATACCACAGAGGATTTTCCCCATTTATCTCAAAACCAGTTCAGTAACTCACTTCTCAGGGAAAAGTGTAATATTTACCGCCAGCTTCCAAATAGCGGTGAATTGGGTTTATGTCACGAGAATTGCAATTATAAATGTAAATGATTATTACTCAAAAACTGTTATGTAGGTGACTAAAAATACAGCATTAGTTGAAATTTGGTAGACATCTATTAAGGGTGAAAAGAATAATATCATTTTAGGATACATATTAATTGGGGTTAAATTAATAACAATGTTGGTTGGTACCTAATATAAATAAAGTAAAAGCTGAAATATGTTTAAATGTTCGTATTTCAATCGCGCTTTAACGCATAACCGTTTGTGCGTATTTTAATGTTTGATTTTGACGTTCTCAAACCTAAGAAACTGCCGTCATAACTTTGACTTATTAAATACCTACTTAAATCTAAATTTGAAATATGTATAAAATTTAACAATATTTAAAAAAAAACACATCAAAAGCCAAAACAATCTACTAACATTACCTTCCTATATATTACATAATAAGTATACCTAACATTACCTTCGTATAACTTCCATACGCAATAAATAATATTCGGAAAAAAATATACCAGACCAGAAGTTACTAAAGAAGTCAGATATGAACCTTATATAAAAATTTATTATTATTTTCAATTTGCTGATATCATAGGATACACTGTACTTTTATCTTTAAATTTATTGTACAACCAATACAAACCGACCAACCAATCAAAAGCAAATAATTCTTTTGTTTTGGTTTATATTCCAAGTCAGTATAGACTAGCTCTTATCATTTTTATAGTTATATTTAGAGGTGAATCGGATAACTCTTTGGCAGGATACTGGACACCAGATTACTGGCCAAATTTCAAGCCGCATTGCTAGTGATAATAAACACAAGAGAAACCGTTTGTTGTCCCCTTTTTAATGACAGCGCAAACATGTACAAAGATCGTAAATTAAATTTGTCTAATCATCATCATCATCTCAGCTCATTAACATCCCACTACTGAGCACGAGCCTCCTCTCACATACCAAGGTGTAAGGGTATTAGGTCATACTCCACCACGCGGACCCAGTGCGAATTGGCGGAGTCAGGTGTATGGCGTACTGCTGTTAGAATTTTTCTAGCTGCCCAGTAAGCGGCAATAGGATCGCCACCTATTACTTGGGACCAACTTTATAATTGGCGAAGAGTGGGCGTATAATATGCCTCTGCCTACCCCTTCTGGGACACAGGTGTAAAAGTATGTATGTATGTATGTTTAAAAGTTTTTTTTTTTAAGTAAATAAGTATTTAAGTTTTCAAGTCATTGAATAGCTTCTATCGCGGGCCTTGAGCGTGGAGACCGAATCCAGAAATTACGTAACGAAAAAAAAACCTGAAACCCCCCATTCCGACCGGCACAGCGGTGATAATTTTTAGTTTGTCGATAAATAACAGAACTTATAGTGACTTTTTGAAATATCACGCTTGTCTCTTTAGTTCAGCAACCCGCCTTTAGGTGGCATTGGTTGTATCGGCGTTACTTAGTTTTTTCATCTATCGATAAATAGCAGAACTTTTAATGACTTTTTGAAATATCACGCTTGTCTCATTAGTTCAGCAACCTCTGCGCGGCATTAATGTGTTCAGTAATACACATTAATGCCGCCCAGAGAAAATATATATGATATATTATATTATGAGAAAATATTATATCTATATAAATGTACATATAAATAAATAATTATAATTGCATAAGTTGATAAAAAACGCTATGCAATAGATTTTTTATTTAGTAAGTTACAGACTCGTGATTCCACCGACAAACTATGTGAATAGTGTTGTGACTACTGTATTTTCACTGCTCACCGCTGTATATTTTATAAATAAATAAATAATCTAAATAAAGTATTATATGTTGGTCTTTTCAGAAACCGCGTTTAATTTAAAGCCCTAAACGTGTATAATTCTTTCTCTTTTTTACTAAGTATATTAAAAGAATATTAAGTGCTGTGCTCAATGCACTCTTGATACTGCACCAGTCTGTGCTAAATAACACAGACATAAATTTTCCGCTTTTATCACGATGTTTTCGCGCATATATTCAAACTCGAACCTACTTACTTCAGAGAATTCTCAAATTGACCTGGAATCTTGGTGTATTTTTAAACTGGTTCGTATTGAATGATGAATCCAATAACAGACATTTATATAAATATTCATTTGTATTTTTAGGTTCTGTAGGCACACTATTTATATTAAACAGAGTGTTAATAAACACAAACACCCATGAAACTTTTATAGGCAAACTAGTTTTTCAAAACAAAACCTTTGCCTAGTTTCCACATAACACAATCATAAATCGAATGGAGTAAAACAGGAGTACTTTTATTTTAGTCCTTTCGCTTTATAGTATTACTAGCTGTTTTCCGCGGTTTCTCTTACGTCATAAAATAATGTAAGTATAGCATACACTGAGTGTAATACACCAATTTAAGGATAGTTAGTGTATCTTTTCATGCGTAAGTACCTACTTACTCCGATGACCAAGGTACCAAAAGTGTATGTGTGTTCAAAAGCTTCCGATACAAGCCGTCGACATTAGCCCTGGTCTTGGGTAGTTTCCCGCCCTTCGCAAGCTTTATGGTCGCATAGATCCGTGTCAACCAACCTGTTGTCAGTGAGGCGACCCAGATATATATTCTTCGTGTCATATGTAAAAACTGGATGTGGTCATTATGCCAAGTCTTAGACAAAGTTCCATTTGAGATACGAAGACAAAGTTTGATAAGTATAAAATACATGAACGTTGTCGTTGAATGATGTAGTAAAATGTTACTTTCTCTAAATCGGGACTTTAATAAAGTAACATTAGACAAAGTTCAATAAGTATAAAATGAGTTGTCGCAAAATTGCATAGTAAAATGATACGATAAAATGGTACGATATCTTAAGTTGCTTTAGCCCCTGTAATGCTAAGGATCACCTACCTACGAAGGTATATTTTTTGCATTGTCATAGTAACTGCATAAACGTCACTCTCAAGTTAACACATATGTATTTTATGATAAATACTCTGTATGATAAAACATTCAACCCACATTAAGCTACTATTGTTAAAGTCACCTCACTTACACTTATTTATGCACATTTATTTAGTGATGTGGGGACTAAGGCTGTTTACTCATGATCCGATTCTTTTCAAAGCAACATCGACAGCTCCGCGACTCTAAAATAAGCATGACGTTTAAGGAATATCATTACCGAATTGATACCAGTAGATATGTATAACAGGAATCATACCTCAACATCTATATACATTTAATAAAACAAAAATTGTATCGCATAATGTGTAAATGGCTTTGGGGTTATCAAAAGTTCAATTTCTTGCTAAAAATAAATAAACTTGGTTCATTATTTCTTACAGCTCAATCAAGTCTAAGACAATGCACGGCCTCATAGGAAAAAAACAATCATATATATTTTTTTAAATCATCTGAGCCCATTACCTAGGTGAGAGGTGTTCACTACGCGGACCCAATGCGTATGACGCAGGTAGCTGTGTGACGTCCTGCTATTAGAAAGTTTCAAGTCTTTGCAACTTTTTTTGCACATACTTAGTATTTATATGCATGCAGTAGTTCCCACACAATTATAGACATGACTGGAGGATGTAAACACAATGCCCAGCGATCTGAACAGAGCTTCTGATAGAATGGGACTTATTATAAACAAAAAGAAAATCGAGTCAAAAGCCCCTGTCATTCCAGTCCGTACCTATTAAAACTAGTCCCGAAGTAAGATAATAAGTTATAAGAGATACATAATAAGTACCTAACTAGTCTCGTAGACCACTGTGTATACCGCAGTTAGATCATTCAAGTTAGACCAACTATGAAAAGAGATCGCTCGTTCGCATTCAGCTCGGATAGTAACCATTAGAGACACTTCCGAATATCTTTGCGTTCAAATTACTGCAGTGTCTAAGACCATAGATCCAACCATACAATGTAAGTGGACATTGCAATACTAGTGGATATAGTTTGATATAAAGGCCCTCAAACCCAGCGCTCAACAACCCAAAGTGCAATGGATAGACCTTTGCCGGGTGTTTCCCTACGTGACCGATTCCGAAATGATAAGATCTGCAGGCGAACTTTTCATAGCAGAAAATGTTATATAGTTGAAGTGGCACTGAGCGGTGCATATGACGACAAGAACGGATGGACGTTAGGGCGAAAATGCGTCAGGCCTACAAAACAGTAGGCGTCGTTCGGCTAAATTGATAACGAATAAAAGAAACCTGAAATTGGTGACAATGTAATCAAAGACATTCGGAATCATATAAAAGAATTCAACGCAATCTAAAATTACATTTAATAGAGTTTTATATATTCTTTTTGTTTTTTGTTACAACTTCTTTATTTACAAAAGTAAAGTAACTAGGAAATTAAAATGTTAATTTTAAAATCGCCTCTCGATTTAACCAACCGTTCAGTTGCGTTCTCCAATTACAACAATACTCAATTACAATAATAAAATTAACAATAAATTGAATGTGGGACACTTTTTGTTATCTTATGACTAAACTATTAAACTACATGCAATAATCAAAACGCGCACGATTTCTGAATCTTTATATACAATTATACACTAAACCAATTCGAATCATTCAAGCCACTCATTCGAATTATCGGACAGCAGTTATCACAACTATGTGATAGTTTTAGTACTATATGAGTATAGTAACTACTGTAATTAATGGTGAAAGCGATTAGGAGAGGGGCTTAGAAGAGGAGTGCAGGCGTTGCGTCGCGAGCGCAGGCCCAGTGGCCCCGCGGAGAGCGAGCGAGCGGCCGCGACTCCGCCCGCCGCCCGCCACGCTATCGCCGCCGCGCCGCTCGTGGCTCCACTCCGCCCCGCGCCCGCTTCTGCACGGCTCAGTCGCGAGCACATCACGCTGCTCCTCATATAAGCTGAGGCGCCGGCACACTCGCACACAGTCACGGATCCGCTATCTTCCGTGCACTCGCTGCTCTCGCTAGCCTCTCGGTAAACCGAACAGTTCAACAGTGAAAGCAAATTATCAGTGATAATGTCTACCGACTGGGGGTACACTTGTGAGAACGGTGAGTACGATCATCCTGGATAATTGATAAATTACCGACAAAGCAACACAGCACATAATCGTTTTGTTTACATCGATGCACGTGACTAGATTTGGTAAACAATAGATTTTTTTCTTCATTTCAACACTTTAAATTAAACATTTACCTGTTTAACAATAATTCTTTACGGAGTGGTAATGACGTTCAGCTTATATTAATCTGTCACCGTTTACTCATAACTTAGTATTATCACATGGTATGTACATAAATAAGTAAGTATTCATTCATACACCTGTTACCGTTCATTGCAAATTACAATGTAAATAAACTATAAAGTAATAAGGTGTTGACACATTACATATCCTACTATTTAACGAGTAACTTAAAGTATATTGTTAGGCAGACATAAATAAGCAAAAATACCTAATAAACATTAATAGATAGAAGTTTTAAGTTATTTCATGACATGCCGCAATTATCATGTCCATTTCGAATGCAATTCGGTAAATCGGTTGACGAAGCCGAGGCGCCCGCCATTTCAATGACCATTACTGAAATTACCTTCATGAAAGGCGACAAACAGTTTACAAGGGACAGCATTTTTGTAAAAGAAGAAAGTAATAATATATATATTTTCGATTATAGTATTACGGTAAAAAAAGATCTGCGCTGAAATATTATATCTTTATAGGGAAGTTTTATAAAATCTATATAGACTGGAATGCTGGAATGAGGTTCAATTTCGAAGGTTTGGTTCATATACATACATATATACATACATACATAATACTCTCGCAAAGACCAGAAATAAAATCTTGGTTTTGCGCGAATACTTATTATTTTGCTTGCTTAGGTCTTTTTTTAATTAAGACTTAAAACAAAGTATTATTATTACTGCGCTTGAAACTTGACTTTGAAATGTCCACACTCTTTCTATCGTTATGTAATTTGAAGGATTTTAATAATAAACTATTACGTGGATGCTTACATAATTTTTTTATGATAAGCTAAAGAAACAAAGCTTTCTAACTATATAAAATTCAGTCTGTATTGTCAGACCGAATTTTCTGGAGTTCATAAAAAAATAATTTGAAAGTTTAGTATATTTTTTAACAATAAAAAAAATGTTAAACCCAGTCTACCCGGACTCCATTATTGCGATTCCTAAGGGGTAATTTTTTTTTACATCCAGAAACGAGTCGTAAATTAAAAACGTTTTAAAATGATTCCGAGTGCATAAAGTATTGTATTTTTTACCATAAAATATAAATTACCTTTTAATTATCAACACCATTATGCAACAATGATTTAATCTTATCGGATTATCTTTCTAATAATCATCGACTGCTTACCATCAGGCAGGGTGTGGTAATTAAATTGGGTCTCATAAAAGAAAATCAGAAACGATACAAATGAAACTAAAATTAAGTATTAATCAAGTTAAAAGCAATTATAATAGTAAGATTATTATTCTAATGATTAATGTATATACATATAAATAATAAGGTGTATAGGGTTCCTACCAAGATCTAAGAAGCCCAAGCCAACCTCACCTGAACGTGGTGCACCTGCCAATCAACGAACGAGGCTCTGGCGAATATAAAAGTACCCGGTAAGCGGCAATAGGCGACATGTGGGCGTATAATATGCCTCTGCCTACCCCTTCGGGAAAACAGGCGTGATATTATGTATGTAAAATTAAGTATTAATCATGTTAAAAACAATTATAATAGTTAGATTATTATTCAAATTATAATATGTATCATTCAATGTGATTATTATTCTAACTATTCGTTATAATGTAATTATTATTTTTAAAAAAAATTGATAGAAGTTATAGTTATGATTTATGTTACATAACATGTTTTTTTAATTTATATAATTAATGATGAGAAATTCTTGGAAAATATTTTTCTTAGTATCTAGTAATAATCACAAGGTAATTATTATAAAATAACTGAAACGATTAACTAGCATATCTTAATATGCAACCAATGGAGATTAAAATATAGTTAAAGTAGGGATATCATCTGCAAGGAGAGCCATCTGACGTCTTAAAATCTAATAATAGTTTAATTTATAGATAACACAGAAACATTTTACACTTTTTCAATGGATGGTTCTTTGAGGTATTCTTAACTCAGTGTCAGGGCGTTGCTTAAGAAGAAGTAGAATATTCTCATATTCGCATTAAGATTTCGCATAAAAACTCTAGAACACATACTTATTATTAAAGCCCAAAATAACAGGCAGTAACTTCAAAAGTTACAGACTTAAAAATAAACTTCACGCCGTCCACAATTTTTTCAGTTGTGATAACATACATACATTTACACCTATTTCCCCGAAGGGGTAGGCAGAGGCATATTATACCCACATAATATGTGGCGAGCCTATTGCCGCTTACCGGGCACTGTTACGTTCACCAGAGCCTCGTCCGTTGATAGGCAGGTGCACCACTTGCTAGTGAGGTTGGCTTGGGCTCCTTAGGTCTTGGTAGGATCACTATACACCCATTCAGTTGTGATTTATGTCTTATTTTACAAGCGGGTATAGGTTATCCGTCATCTATTAGTCTCACACCTTTCAAAGTCATGGTATTTTTTGCGCAAAAAGAAGTACTTAATTGCATTATTAAATAATTACGGGTTTAACGACTGTAATTCAATTATTATCCTGAAACTAAATCATTCAGGACAATTGTGACATAAATTGCTTTTACGTCTATTAACTCGTTTGTTAATTGTTCTGTTTTCTCGTAATTATTATGATTTTGTCTCGTATTTTCTCACAACTGGATTAAAATGACCATTCACTTTAGCTTTATATATTTTTTCAAGTTATCATTATTTTTATTTTTTACATATTACTGATAATAAAATTTTCGTAAAATGTATTTATGTGTATGTAACTAGGATTTATCCTAATTTCGTAAGTAAGTAAGTCCCCATAACATTTCTACGGAATTTTCGCCGTCATTCGCGTAGACCAAGTCTACCCAGATTACAAACCAACACATTTTAGTGATTTTTAAACTATTATATAATCCAATGTTATATCCATAGATAATTTGACCAAATATAGAGCTTCGGCGAAGAATGAGAAAGAGTATACATAGTGACTAGAAATTTCCATTGTAGAAACTTCTTTTTGTGTCCTTATTACAATGGGCCTCTTAAAATTTCACACAAAAACCCTCAATGAGTTATTTCTACAATTTTTTCAGAGTTACGTGTGGATTAACTATCACAGATTTTTACTTTAAACTAAACACCTTTTATTTTTTATTAACTGTCCCTTATGTCAATAAAATATATCTGAAATAATTGTGCAATTTTACTATAGTAATTTGATGAAGACCTGATACCAAGCGTTAGAGATGGAGTGCAAAAAACTGTATACTTAGGCGGGAAATTATACGAACTAGTCCTCTATCTATTGTATTTAGAAGCCTGTGGCTTGACAGGTTAATTAAGTAAACGCATTAATTATTCAGTCACTTTTGGAATTGGTGTCAGTCAATGCAAATACACAGGTTACGCAGGTTAAGTAAATTTTTGTCCTTATTATCTACTCAAAGTCTAAAAATGCATTATCTATGCCAACTCTGAAAAAGAGTGATGGTTCTAATCAAATTTACATTTACGTAAGCATATAGATAACTCAAGTGGTAGTAAAATTTTATTTTGTTGACCGTGTTATTTAAAAATTAAAACAAAATATTAAGAACATGTACAGCGGTACTCGGTTCAGGACCACGAAAATATTAAAAACTACTCATTTAAGATCAAATCGCCAATCTATCGCGACATGTACAAAGCAGTGCCGGTGACAAGAATGGTCCGCCAGTAGTTAGAAAAAAGTTATCTAAGACGGATTTGCACAAGTCCAAGTCTGAGTTAAAGGACCAATTAATAAATTAAGTAGCTAATTGACAATCAGTACACAATCGTGCTCTAGACTTACAGTAATTAAAACAGAACTTATATAAATAGATAAAGGTTCTAGAAAGGAGTAATATTTACTTATATTAATAACAAGTAAAATAATCAGCAGCGATAGCCTGGGACCGAAACCTATAAACTGCAAAGCAGAGTGTCCCAGGTTCAAACTCTGGTCGCCAAAGTTCTGTGCCTAATTATCGCTTGCTTCGTGTCTCGGACAGCACGTTAAGCCGCTGGTCTCGGCTGTCACTGACATCTATGGCAGTCGTTATTAGGAAGTCTCTGCCTTCTACTATTAACTGGTTTAGCATTGAATGATGCCTTTTGGGTAGACGACAGTCGCTCTGTGTCAGCCGAATATGCATAGAATTGCGAGCATACCCTAGGTCCTTAACCTTCAGTCTAGGGCACTACCGGAATAAAAGCAAGGATGATGATGAACAAGTATAAATAAGGGGTCCCGGCCCCATGACGGGAGTTGCGATGCCGTTTTGGTAGACTCTGTCATCAAACGAGTTTTTTGACGCTTAGGACTGAAACTACGTTCTAAAATATAAAACACATTTTACCGATTTCTATTGCGTTTTTTTATTACTATTTTGTTCGTACGTATTACAGTGCTTTGTTGCCCAGGGTACACCACAAATTGTATAATAAACCGGTGTTTATTTCTGTAATATGTGTTTTGTTTAGTTTGTTGGCATAATAAAGTAAATCGAAGAATTTAATAAAACTGTTTTCTTCTTTTACTATGCTGATTGGACTGTCTTATTTATCAAATGGTTATTATTTTAAATATAAACATTAGGAACCAAATCCACCAAAAAAACTGCATTCGGCATCAGATATTTCATTTCTTTTACAAAAATAGTGGAGTGATCGTAATGGGACCTGATCATATCATACAAATTGGCTTAAACATACATTCTTTAGTAAATATTCCGAAGCTGTCCAATCCATCTCATTTATCTCATAAGAGCCTCTCATTTTAATAAGTGGTTTCGTCTCCACGTGTCTGAATAAGGTGTCTATTTATGTAAGTACATACATAGAAGCAGAGCCTTCATGTTTACATTATTCTCAGTCAATTGGCTCCTATCTACATAGGTATATGCAATAACGCATATATGTTACTGTCGATCAATATAAAACAATTGGTTTGTTAATAAATACTTATGTTGTAATTAAACCAATGAACAGGGTAGCTCTGTATTTGTTAAGGACCCAAAACTTTAGATCAACTTACTAAATACTTTTTAAAGACATGTACCTTTGGTAACATCTAGTTTCAGTTTATAGTTTATGCTACAGTAACACCGTGTTACACTACAAATTTATAGCAGTAATAGGTGAATAGTAATTTGATAAAATATAAAAGGGACAAAAAAAATGCAATGTAACCGTCAACGAAACAAAAACGCAAATGATTACAAAATACTTTAAGATTAAGAAAAAACATTGCGGAACTGATTAGTTGAAAATAACAATCCTTCTAGTTCCTTCTACAGTGTATTTTATCCAATAAGAAATAGATAATTACGGATATAATAACATAAATATCAAAAATACCAAAATGTCATATTTTTTTACATCTGAATTACTACAAATTATAACAAATCGTTTACTTATAGCCATTTATATACACAAACAAAATTTAAATATACCTACTCATATACCTACTCAAATGAGTTATTATTATTATCAAAATAATATGGATCCAGCTATTTTGTTTTTTCGTAATAATAAGTACAATAAAAGAATAAGTTGAACATTTACGTAAGTAGTAAAAAGAAGTGTGATACAGTTTGCGTGTAGATAATAGCCGTGCTATGGAGACGTAATGTCCCTACAATATTGGACATAAGTAGGCAGATGGACGATGTCTTGGATTCAAAGGCGATCCTGACTGCATTTTTATCCGATTGCCATCTTGATGCAAATTTCCCTTTATGTTATACTTAACCGCAACAACAAGAAACAATTGAATGGATATTCAAAGTCAAGTACGACTTGAATCACTTTTGAACCGCAGAGGCTCTGAAGGTTCGCGCTCGGGCAGTACTGTCAATGACAAGGTCATTACGCAAAAACATGGAGCTTAAAGATGATTGCACTGACGATTTTGAGAGCCAGTCGAGCGTTTACTAACCCTTACTAATTTACTAAATCGGAAACAACTCGTTATTTTTTCTGTAAAACAATTTGACCTAGGATTTTTTAAGTAAAGAAAACTTTTTTTGCAATTCATACAATTGTAGATTATTTTTAAATTAAGAGATTAACGAATCGAGATTAGAATAAACTTATTGATTAGGTCATTTGGTTTACAATAATTTTTATTATATGAAAAGATAGAATATAAGACGTTACTGTAATACTATCTTACCACAAGCAGTAATTTGTAAGATGTATTTAACTAGTTTGTTAACTGTGTTTAGTTCAGACTCGCATAAAACTCGTTAGAAAGGTTTCTTAATTTGGTAATTAATAAGTTGTATTGTTAATTGAAACAATGGATTGTATAGCTGAAATCAGCGTGGGTGCGCGTGCGGCTCTGTCCTCGAACGGCGAGCACCTCGGAAGCGAACTAAATGATCCGACGGACAATCTGATACACTTATTCTCACATGCTTGGCTGCTTACAAAGCATCTTTATCATAATATCATTTTACACGTGCAGTAATCAAATAATCACCATTATCCTCACTCGAATAATATAAACTATTTACTCGTAAATATGACCTTGCTGAATAATGGAACCCATCAAGATCAAATCAATGTATAAAAATAATGTTTAATGGCTTTTTCGTGCAATCACTACGTTGGCGCCTATCTTGAACACTAAAACAGCTTGTGTAAGATCATCGTAGACCAAGTCGACCATTATCAATGTTTTATCTAAGTTATTTATTGTCTGTAGCATGGTGACGCTGGTAACATAATTTTATGTACTTTTTTCTAAGAATTAAGACGAGATAATTAAGTAAAAATGTCATCAACGTCGAGTCAGACACGTTAAACGCCATCGATCACAGAAATAATAGAAAACCTATTGTTTGTCGATCACTTGGCGTTTAAAGGCTTAGTAATCTAATTACATTTTCCTGGGTACCTAGCGATTATTTCAATGACAAAGGGCGCCTAGATATCCACCACAGCTACAGAACTCGTATTCATGATCATCCTAGCATTATCCCGGTTGTGCCCTAAACTTAAGCGTATGGTCCAGAGTCTGCCAGGCTCTGCTGCTAATAGTATGCAATAATAAACAAAACATTATCAAAATGTGTTCTGGTGTTAAAGAGTGTTCTAACTTGGCTTAACCGTTTCGCTAGCGTCATATGGACGTGAAAAATGTATTCATTGTTCTTTTCCTTTATGCTAGTAGTGATACTAATAGCTCTGTCACATATTTTTGCTAAGGTATAATTTGCGTTTGTGAAGAGTCAGGGTAAATACATAACAGTGCCCGTTAATCGGCAATAGGCGAAATGTGGCCGTATAATATGCCTCAGCCTAACCCTTCCGGGAAACAGGCGTGAATGTATGTATATATATAGTTGGAATTTGAGGATCTAATTGAGATATTTATAATAAATTTATGACAATGCCATCCATATGCTGTTGTCTAGGCAACATTTGATATGAGAATGTTTTTGATGGTATTAGTTACAGCAAGTTTTATTATCTGCAATACTAAAAATAATTTTCTTGAATGACACCCTACTGATTTCACTCAACGGCCTCATTTGACTCGTCTCCCTCAAACATTCTATGGATAATCGCGCACGCGTGTCTCGTTTAGTAGCTAAAAAAATACATTATAATCAAAGCTGTATAAATGAATCTGTGAGAGTGATGATAAGAAGGCCGAGGTCACCCACTGTCGGCTGAGCGCTGCTCCGACGGCGTGGCGTGGCCAGCAGGCGGCGTGACCACTCAAACCAACCACGCCGATAACTCTACAACCCAATCCAATTGACTAAGAATTAATTAGTTCTCGGCACTCGTAAAATAAAATGGGCACAGGAACACAGCATAGAACGACTCTATTAGTTAATTAGTTCTTTCAAATTTGTTCTGCCTTCGTGTTGAGGTATACGAATATGTAGGTAAATTGTTAAACAGAATGTTGGTTTGAAAAGAATCAAAAATGTATGTTAAGTATAAGTGTTTAGGTAGGTATATAGAAATATATACATACATTGTTTGCTAAATAACAATAACTTATTATGTCCCTTAATCAAAAGAGTTATTGATTAAATAGAAATGAATAAATTACAAATAATTTTTCATGACAATATAAATAACAATTCAGTTCATTTCATTTGACTTGTCTCAATTTAGCTCTATAAAAAGCTAACCCGTTCTATATTCTATAAGTGATCATCTCAATAATATGGTATCAATATTATTTTTGGGTAATGGCCACCAATAGAACGTTGTCCAATAAGAGATGATGACAGTTTCATGTTTCATAAAGAGGATGTTATATTTTATGAATGTCGATTGGCAACGCCTAGACTAAGATCTATAAGAAAAAAAAATAGGAAAGAAGTGGTACACTAAGAGCAAAATTTAATCACTACGGAAACAAACCTAAATTACTGATAGGAACTTTTAAAAATAGTCACTGACTTTACGTATAATTCACTTAAAAAATGTTCTTATAAGCTGGCTTTTAAGAAATCGTTTAAAGTAGTCATTAACTTTACATTAATAAAAAATAAAAAACTTAGCCTTCTTAATAAATTTATCACTCTCGTTTTATCACGTTGTCATTTAGTGTTACGGAAAGTACAGCACAGTCTTTTCCGTTTTACAAGATTTCCTTAACTTATCTATTCTCATTGTAGTTAAAACTAAATATTGCATGTCGCGTACGCCTGTTTGTCAGTACTGAAGATATGCACACCTATTAAGACATAAAATGTCTTGTTCTTGAATGGACAATATTTATTAACTCAATCTCGAAAATACTCATTCTTTTGTTTTTTTTTTCTTAAATATGGACTCATACGTTTACAGTATTTGCCAGTGTCAAGTAATATGATTAATCAAGTTATTTGCATAAATGCAGCTTTTGGTTATCCAGTACAGTCATAGTCAAGTTTTGGAGTCAACACAAAAAAAAACACAATTCACTATAATATGCCACTTTGCTACCCTTGTTTACGCTGCCGAAAAAGATATGACTAAAATACACTATTAAAAATTGAAACTTAAATTTACACTCGTTTTAAAAAACGAGAAACTGCCCCTCTGTGTCTTTTTCGCACGGCGCTAAAACTCCAGACTCATTCTTTAAATGATTATTCTGGAAAGGACGAATTTCTTAAAAAACCAGCCCGCTTAAAAATTACTTGGTTTATAGAATAATAGCCTAGAATGTGCCGTATGGTACCGGCCTTGAATAGTGCCAACCCTTCTCATCTCAAGGGGAGTCGTAAGAGTCGACGAAGAGAAAATGGGCAGCAGCGTCATCCTGCGTATGGCTTGAACTGCGATCACCAATCCGCCTGCTCAGCATGGTAATTTCGGAAAATACCATCAATAGCATGTAATCTATTGGGGAGGCCAATGTTCAGCAGTGGACTTTAAACAAACGGCGGATATGAATATATGATGAATCGAATAATGTTTAAACAGATAGTCACCCATAAAAGCAAAAAAAAAAATTTTTTTAAGGGTGACAAAACAACCTAAAAGCTAATAAATTTGCAGTCGATTTAATAACGAGGCAGGCATATCAAGAATAGGGAAGCTTTATTGTGAATAAGTCTTTCTGCGAAAGAGTCAAAATACGTAGAATAGGGTATTTTACGAATGAAACATTTTCAAAATGAGGCAAAAGGTGAATAAGTCCACAAACAACTGCAAGTCATTTCGCGAATGGGTCCTATATCTGCTAAGCTACCTTGTTAAGAAAAGATTTTGCTTTTGCTATTGACGAAACAGGCACGCGCGATGCAACAGTCGTAAGCTAGTGCCTACTGTATAATTGTATAACATTACCTATCCGAGTTCGCATCCAGTCATTTTATGTCCTATTTAATATTCTCTCCTCAGTATGACGCTGCAGCTTATTTGAAAGATTACATACCATTATGTACGTAACGGAAACAGATATCATTTTAGTTACACAACCTATTCGCAGCAAGGCAATTATTAGGCGGACCATGGACAGAGAGTACTTTACGGGCTTGCGGTTTTTGTGGTATTTGTGTTGTCTCTCAAGTTTAAGATGTAGCATTATATTATACGCACAACATGCTGCAGTCCTACACAGGCCATTGAAACCAAATTTTCAGCAGCATTGGTTTATAACATTTTGTTAATAAAATATCCGAACATATAAAAATGTGTAACGTTAGCCAGTTTCAGAAAATGTTTAGTTAAACTACAAATTCGTTTTCTAAAGCCCTTTTGCCTTAGATGGATTATTTTATAGTTATAATACGGGATGTATTATAACTCTGGTTATAACTGGCTGGTCACCACATTGATTATTAAGAAAGTACCCTCTAATGTTCGATACTCCAGTATGTTACGTTTATGTTGGTAAATACTTACTTTAACGAAAGATTTAACAAAAAACCGAACGATGAATCAATTAATTAGAAGAAAATTAGTACAAAGCTATTATTGTCTTCATCATAAGTTTAAATTAAAAACGACACTTTGACGAAGTCGGATACTTCGCCCACAACTCATAAAAATTATAATCAGGACGCAACAATATAATATTTTATTCGTCAGACGTGATTAATTGCTGTAATATTGAGTAATATTGTTTAACAAAAACAAAATTAATTTAAAGGATTCCTTGCATAATTAAATCTACAAACTAACCTATTGTGTTATGTACAAAAATTTATCGGTTCATAATAAAAATCGATCACACAAAAAGAACCTAAGATTAGCTTCATAAACCATTAAGCCTTTGATATGATTGAATATAGAAAAATAAAGTCATTTAGCTTAATTATTAATTAGGTAAGTACATATTACGTCATCAATGCTATTAAGTCTAGGGCAACCGTGTGTAACTTATTCACAAGAAGAGTTATCAAGTTATTTTAAACTGTTTTGTGGTAATCATGTGATGTAAAGTTAGACGATATTCATATTGTGATAGTTATATGTAATTATTTCAAAAGTAGATAATAAGTGAGTATGTTTTTTCAAATGTTTATATGATAGTCGAGATGTGATATAAAGTTCAACAATATTAATATTGCGATTGTTTAAACGTAGTAGATATGCGATTTTAGCCTGATCTGATTTGTCAAGTACTAAAGACGTCAATCGTATGTCCTATATAATTCCACAGATTCTAGCCAATATTTTATTGGACCTACTGCTAGGAAAATTATTTATTTTTAGAACAAAAGTGGTTAAAAATCATTAACGAAAACATGAAATTAAATTTCATAATCTTTTTGTTTTTAATCTTATTGAAAATATTCCTAGTTATTACTTGCAGGCATAATAATATAATGTAGAAGATAATTTAATGACTTTTACTGCGTAATAGGAAGACAGATATAGCAAGGCGTATTTTGTTCAACAGCGCATCAAAACACCCATCCGTTTGAAGTCAGACGCACTGAAGGCACATTAAGGCTCCTGACCTAGTAGTAGTTCATGATGGTCACTGTACCCAAAGAGTTTGACATTAGACGCACTGAAGGCACATTAACCCTTAATTAGCGAGTAGGAAGTATGTTCCGACCACATAATGAACCAATGAATGAATGAATTAAGGGAATAATTTAAGGTAGAAATACAATATAGGAATCCTTCCAACATCTATGGAGCCCAAGCAAACCTCACCTGCTAGTGGTGCACCTGCTGATTAACAGACGAGGCTCTGGCGAACGTAACAGTTCCCGATAAGCGGCAATAGGCTCGCCTATTACGTGGGGCTCACAATGTTATTGGCGAAGTTTGGGCGTATAATATGCCTCTGCCTACCCCTCCGGAGAATCAGGCGTGAATGAATGTATGTAAAAACAATAAAAAATTTCAATCTGCTGTGTCTGATTAAGATTTAAGCAGTTGCTCCTAGTATAATTATGTAGTTAACCGCCAATCCACCCATGCCCAGTAGTTGGGCGTTAATTGGCAAAACCGTTAAGATTATATAACCGCTGAATATATTTTTTTCAAAAAAGATCACTATAATTAATACGTCTACTTCTTAAGATTTACGACAAACATCAGAATATATATCGTATATCATAATGCTATATTGTTATGTAATTGACTGATGATGATGAGTATACGCTGCCTTAATCTATTGAAATATCATGGACAACGTAAAAAAAATTACTTGTCATCAAGGAGGTTCTAAAGTTTTAAGTGACTGTTAGCAACGTTACGTAAAACACTTACCGACATATATCGCATAATGACAAAGCTGAAGTCAAATGGTTTAACATTGAAAAGACCGACAAACAGCCATACATAGACTTCCATTGTCTCACCTCTATTTAAATAATCATGCAACGAAATTGTAATAGCTTGGTTATACTACTATGCAAATAGACCTATCTACGAAGTGCACGTTCTCTCCTTTCAATACATTGTTCAAAATCCTTATAAATAAATAGCCTAGCTGAGACGTAATCAGTCACGCTAGAAAATGTAGTGATATCACCTAGGTAATAAGTACAACCAGTACATATATAAAATATGCAGCTACATGTGTCTGCATAGACACCGAAAAAATACTTAATAAATGAAAATAGATTTTCAGAGACTACAATGGATAGATATGCAAACTTTTGAGAAGGAAAACGTGCAATTCTGTCAACACATGGTTCACTGTTCCACTATGAAAAAGTACTATGTCTCTTCTTAGAAGGTTTTCGTAGGAATTCGTATATATATGTATCCTTACCAAAATGATGTAATTGAAAACGATCCATTATCTCGTTTTTAATGGAAAGTAAGCGCAATAGTTGAAAAACTCAAAAAAAATGTAGTAGGTTTGGCCAGCAATTTATGACAATACTTGTCTTAGCTGTGGTTTTCTATATAAACTTTCTGCTTTATTAAGAAGGTTAATGTATTGTGTTGACAATAATTGTTATTGTTTATAATCATCTTTATCTGATGTCCATAAAACAATACCCCTAGTACCTTTAACATGTAATCACTCTACATAAAAATGTCATTTGTATTCAAGTCCTAATTTAGAGGAACAATTACTACTTATTATGATAACACTAACTGTATGAATAGACACATTGTTTACAAACTGTTGATTTGTGTACAATGTTAATAAGATATACTAGTATGGCTTACATACGTGTTGTGGAGGTATCTCATTTCTTTTAAATTTATAATAATCATAATCTTTATTGCACCTTTTTTTGTCATCATCATTATATCCGCCTTATAAAGTCATATGCTGAACATTATTCGCCCCAATAGACGACCAATAGTCGACTCTTACGACTCCCCGTGAGATGAGAGGGGGTGGCACTATTCTAGACCGGCACCTTTTTACGTAACTTTCATAAATTGAGCTTATAGGAATGCAGAAAAAACAAATTATAAACAAGAATAGAGTTCTCTGATAATGATGGCATAGTTCCGGTCCCTACGAGGATATGTCTGTACTTTGGAAGAACCAAGTTAATACAATTAACATGTAAAACATGTAGTTGTATTATATAATTATAAATAAATACACGGAAAATTATCGAAATAGCGTGAAATAGACTAGAAATTTATTACACATAATATATATTAATTAATTGACAGGAACAAAATTAGATTAAATTAGAAATAAAATACAAGTTCAATCGAACTTAACAGATCCCGGCAAGCGGCAATAGGCTCGCCACCTATGACCGACAATGTAATTGGCAAAATGTGGGCGTATAATTTGCTTCTGCAAAGGGATAGCCTTCGGAGAAAAAGGCGTGAATGTATGTATGTATGGAATAATCATATGTCTATTTATAAGACATCAATAAACCATAGATATTCGCACCTACTTGATGATTTATCGTAACGAATTCATTAAGATACCTCCTCACCCTCATTTAAATGCAATATCGTGACTTGAGATAACGCTACGTGACAAGTGGGTCCCCGATCTGTCAGAAGCTAACTGGCAACAGCATGACTCTTTGAGGCAATGACTTATTGTAAATAACATAAACAGTGAACATGTGATATAAACTAGTTTATTCGCTTTCAGTTTTGTTGATTATGTGTGTCACGCCCGATATATAACGATTCTATTAGCATAATGATATAATTATACCGAATTAATTGTATTGTAATAAGCGTTTTAGCATAAATTAATATCCTCGTTTAAATGTATATTGTAAATCATGCATAAATAATGTATTATGTATATATTTTATGTATTTTTGACTTTGACTTTTGACTTTGACTTTAGGGCATTCGAAATGCCATGAAACGCTTTATAGTTAGATCTGTACCTGTTTATCATTTTACGGGGGCTGCGAATAATAAATAATTTCATTTGGATTTAACAACCATTGGATCTCAAGATCATTAGGCAATAAACATTAAGAACTTTTTTGTAGAAATTGAACACTTAAATTACAATCAATATTTTTCGTCATAACATGATATATTTCTAACATTACACTTTGTACTGAAATAAGTTTGTTTTCTCGGAACACAATCATATACTAATAGAGATAGGTAGGTACTATGAACAACTTTAATTCTACTAAGTATTTAGACTGAGCTATTATCAGTGACTGTGACTATTTGTATTGAAGGATCATGTATAATTCTGAAAAAAGGTATTCTTTGGGTTAATCAAGAAAATGATATGAATTATGCGCCAAATTCCAACGCTTTCACCGAGATTGAGGCGACAAAATTATCATCAGAAAACTTTAACATTTAATTAATCAGTACATACTAAGTCATAAACCGAGTAAGTACAAAGTAGTAGTGCATTTCCTTCCTGAAAAACCATATTGTTTATACATTCTGATGTGTGATTGTTTCAAAGATTAAAGAGCATAACAACACCCAGGCAACTCACGAGGTCTACGTGTAGTTAAATAGATAGGTGTACTTTATTGTTAGTTCGCGTACCTACCTCTATAATTACTATATCGACTTCCTTTAGTTGCAGACCTCGGATGAAAAAGGTCGGTAATATTGTAATATTACATACTTAGTTGACAACATAATTAAATTCGTTTGTGAACTGCGACCACAAATGTTAATCAATGCCACCAGTCGACCATGAGCCATTGTAAAAGCATAACTTACCTGACACACATTGCGGATTTCGACCATGCCAGTTTTTGGACATTTACAATATCAGATATAAAATGGTACCTGCTCATACTCGTGCAGCATCAAATGTTATTTTGAGGGAGGGGAAAATATATTACCAAATTATTCTAAATAAACTGAAATACTTAGATAAATGAATACTTACGTACTTTCTTTAGAACAAAATATTATTGAACTGCTAAACATAGTATGAATCCTATAAGACGGTATGTAAGGCACGAAAGCACTTTAACCTCTTGAGTTCTCCAACTACCCACCGGAGAATATAGGTAGCCTTGTTTTAGACGTTAGGCCACTTGAACGAGGGAATGGACTGCACCAAATAGTTAAGCAATTGCTGAAATGATCATCATACTCTAGCATTCTCCTGATAAAGGATTATCCGGAGAATGTTAGTCTAGGAAGACTAAAACTGAGGGCCCAGCGTAAGGGCCCTGTTTTTTTGTTTTACGTCGGTAACAAAATGCATTTACGCACTGCCTGCCGGCCAAAGGGGAACCGAAACGGGATGTGGATGTGGACAGGCAGACACGACTGCCAGCAGTAATACCCACTAAAAAAGCCAGTACCTGGGTTGCAGCGTTTGACACCCCGCCTGCGGCCAACGTCCGCCGGACCAAAACCGGGAGGACCTCCTTAGAGAGGAGCAGTGGACGCGCCCCTCCTGCCTCCCAGTGCGACCATAGCGTGCGTGACGACTTCCCGGAGGGTCCATGGTTAGACAGCAGAGGCGCCCTGCTCCCACCGCCTAAGGCCCTCCTGGCACGCCCACTGCGCCCTCCATAGGTCTCTCTTAGTGAGGTCTAGTCTAACCAGATTTTGGCCGCATTTCAGTTATTATATGGAGCGACTGCCGTCTGACATTATTTTATGATTAAACCAGCTGAGATGATGTTAGAAGGCAATGACTTCCTAGTAACGGCTGCCATAGATGTTGTTTATGGGACCAACGGCTTAACGTGCTTTCCGAGGCACGGAGTAAGTGATAATGTCTGAAATGATAACATTAATAAATATTGTTAATTTACTTGTCAACAGGTCCAGCAACTTGGACTGAGAAGTTCCCAGAGGCGAGAGGCGCCCGTCAAAGCCCCGTGGACATAGTGACAGCGCGTGCAGGCAACGGCGGGTGCGCGCCTTCTCTGTGCTGGAAGTACTCTGTCAACCACACACGGTCCGTAGTCAACCCTGGATACTGCTGGCGCGTCGACGAGAATGGCTACGACTCTGGTATGGTACAAGCTTAATCGTCATCAAGACCTTCATTGTCCTCCTCCCATGTTCTCAGCTACCCATCATATTACCCTTGAATCCATCTCTATTTCGGCTGTTCTCCCCCTCCATCCGGTAACATTTACATTCATCACTCTTCTCGTGACATGCCCTTCGTATCTTTTTATTACAATCG
Organism: Musotima nitidalis; assembly: GCA_949126915.1. Taxonomy (NCBI): domain Eukaryota; kingdom Metazoa; phylum Arthropoda; class Insecta; order Lepidoptera; family Crambidae; genus Musotima; species Musotima nitidalis. Next base: position 8,529,939 of record OX421414.1, read on the forward strand.
TAAACAAGTCCACAAGGACGTAAATGGAGTTCTCATGATGAAAGGTATCTGCGCGGGCAGTGTGAATCTCGGCTAATCCAACAAACTATAGGGAGTACAGAATGAACGTGTAGGTATATTAATATTTTTTAACCGCCTCTTAACGCAATGGATTGTTCTCTTGATCTGATATCTGAAAACCAGGGCTTAAATGCGGCTCTGGAGTTTGTTAAAATAGTATCCTTCATCAGTATTTGATTTGATACATGCTACCGTCTCGTATACATGTCTTAATTAGTTAATATGTTTCAAAAAATCGTAATTAAAATTGAGAAAAGTAAAGAAACTGTCAGTTAGACGTCATCCAATTCTTAAACACGGTTACGCTGACACTGACGTCTTTTATCTTGAACAGTAAAATTCTAGCTACTTTTTGCCCGTGGAATTATTTGTTTAATTGCCAACATTTTTATTAACGTTAAAATGAATTAGTTAGAAGAATGCATTACAACACCTATGTATAGCTGTCTTGTATTAGTGAGTGAGCGTGGTGCACGCGCGATGGAACGGAAGTTGTGGGTCCTCTGCCCCAATTTGCATTTGCATCGATCGTTCCCGTCGTTCCCCTCGCTATGACTCACAGCTTCAGTCAATCACAACACGCAATTTGTGCTAAAGGCCCTATAACATTGTCCTTTACAGTACCTACTTATTAAAAAACACGTCTGCTTGTCGCCAGTAGTCGTAGCAGAATCGGAGGTATTTTGTACTCCTGCACCCATCTTCTATACAATTTAAATAATTAAAATTGTAATAGGAATAGCTGACGATGATTTCACTATAATTATAATATGCTTCAACGTCAAACAGCCCTATAACAATCAAGGGTAATCGACTGCCTAACTGGTGCTACAAGTCACTTAATGTTAGTTACTATATCTAATTCCAGAATTGCGTGGGGGCCCCCTTGGTTCAGACGTGTACAAACTGCAGCAATGGCACTGCCACTGGGGCGCAGTGGACGGCGAGGGTTCAGAACACACCGTAGACGGCCGCTCCTTCTCCGGGGAACTGCATCTGGTGCACTGGAACACCACCAAGTACAACAGCTTCGTTGAGGCGGCGGGAAAAGAGGATGGGCTAGCAGTGTTAGGAGTATTATTAATGGTCAGTATCAGTTCTCAGCTAGACTCCCGTTGGTCTAGCTTTATTATTTACTACTGCGGCCATTTTGACACAATTATGTTACTTTTATTTTATTATATGATGATATAATTATATGATGCTAGGTTATTTTTATTTAGTTTATTATTACCCTTCTATTATATACCCTTCTATTATATATTTCCTGCACCTATTCAATCTGATGTATTATCAGTTTATCACGTTAATTTTATATGAGAATAAAATTATTGTTATTTTTCTACCTGAATATGAAGTATTTCCAGGTATTTTTTATTCTTATGGCAAACCGAATTAGCTACTCCGACACAAGACGAGGATTTGTGAATACCTATGCCAACATTAATATGTGTCTGAGTGTTTCCCAAATAACTATGTATAATATGGCAACAAAAAGCATATCTTGTATGAGTTTATCCGTTATTATGAAAGTTTGTTCGTGGTCTGGGACCCACAGTAGGTACATGGTACCAGCATTGATTATTTTGGGCCTAGAAGAGCTATGGGAGAAGTACAAGTTTTTTTATTACTATACCTTAAAAAGTTTAAATAAGTAACATTTGACAGGTAGGTAACGTCGTGTTCGCACATTATCATGAATTATGTAAATATATAAACACTACTATCCACAGTTTACCTACAGTTCATAATCGAGTTTTTCCAATTCATAAGCAACCACTAAAACTTTAACCTCACGAAGTGACGCAAACGAATGAATACGTTGATAATTGAGAATATCCGTCATGTGGTTGTATAACTAAAGCAGGTAAACGCCAGCAAATAATAATAAAAATACTTAAAGCATTTTTTCCTTTGAATATAAGTAAAAAGTAAACTACTTAAAATATGTAAAGGCATTAGTGAAAATATGTAAAAAAATATATGAACAGTCGTGGCAGCCATTTTGTTCGAGAAGTAGTTATTAAAAACCCTTGCTTGCACTTGCAAGTCTTCACTTGCAATGCAGCTGCCTCGCAAATCCTTTTAAAAGAGGATTACGTAAAGGCATTGAGTCTTTGCACATGGTTATACTTATTGATACAATAAACGGATTTGGCTACATCCCTACGTTGCTACCACTCGCGAAGAAGATAATTATAAATAATAAACCTAGATATAATGTAAGTAGGTACTCTATGTGTTGAATAAAGACATAGCAGGCTCAAGAAGGACATAGGTGATTTATTTAGTTAATTTAGTAAATCACGCGGGCATTTCATTTTTCATTCATAAATAAACCGGCCAAGTGCGTGTCGGGCCACGCGCAATATAGGGTTCCGTAGTCACCCTTTGCCATAATGTCGCTATATGAACAGGTTCAGCTATTCCCCGATAGATATCACTACTACGGTATGAATGAAATTTTAATACATTTAATACAAAAATTTATTTGATTGTCGTCCATTACCCGAAAACCAGTAAAGCCTACTTAGCCGTGATAGTTTTCCTGTTAACTTCATTATATATACTACTATTGTGAATTTTTTCAGCCACTCTGAAAGTACCGTTTACCTGGTGGGGGGGGCGGATACTTAACTCTATCAATTTTTTCCACTTTAAAGCTTAATATTTCGAAAACGGATCCCTAAATCGAAAAATGGTGTTAAGAAACTCTTATTACTTTTGAAAGACCTTTCTAACGATACCCAACATGATAAGATAGACTCGAGAAAAAAAAAACATTCCTACTTTACGTGTAGGGGAGGTACGTTAAAAAACAATATTTTTAAAAATTTTATTCTACAGGTTTGTCGACGTGATTAATATGTATACCCACACCAATTTTCAGCTGTCTAATGTTAATAGTCTCTGCGCTAACCCGCGGACGGACGGACGGACGGACGGACGGACGGACATGGCGAAACTATAAGGGTTCCTTGTTTACTACGGAACCCTAAAAAGGTGTTTAATAGATTATAATTTATAACAGGGGTATAAATTTGAATTTTCTATTGTGGTTTGATGGTCACCATCTTTGACTTACCTCCATAATACGACTTGGATGTTATAGACATATTTAGTTTTCTAAACCGGCTAACTGTCAATTTAGGTTGTATCATTTTTTTATGATCTCTTTGCTTTTGTAGACATCGCCGACAAGTCCGTGTTGTCCTTATACATTTTTCTGATATTCCTGAATAGTCAAAGTGGATTTTTGCGATATTGCGAACAAGTAATAAGAGTTTTTATCTGACATTTTTGTAATAATATTCACAAAAAACATATACAAATGAACATAGTTCTTAAATAAGATTAATTGAAACATTAAAATTGTTCCTGTTCAATTGGTATTGTTCTCAATGATTAATTTAAGTATTTAACATGATAACTTGCAGTTTCACTTATGTAGGACTTAATTATGTAGGTAGTAGCTAGCTAAAATTGAAAAATATTATTTAATAAAGTAAAAAGTATTTTTGATATGATGAGGTTGGAACCACTATATGTTGGATTCTTCAAGCGTGATATAAGTATATGGTACCTAAATATAAGTGCATTCTTAAATCAAAAGTGTTACAATAAAGTAGTTTGAAAGGGTTGTAAGTAGCAGTATTGCAAATCGAGAGCGGTTCAGGCACAATGTAAAACCGGTGAAGGGAATTATATGTTATTGGTTATTTTATTTTTTTGAAGAAAGGTGCTCATACAAATTTCGTCAGATATGCGACCTACTTGCAGTTGTTTTTTATAATTTAGTATTATTGTAATATAAATTATAACTCAACCCTGAATATCTTCTGCTTATTGCTTATTGACGGCCGATATGGCGTGGTGGCGAGTATACCAGCACTCCACTCCTGAGGTCGTGGGTTCGATTCCCACACAGGACAAATATTTGTGTATTTAAATATGAATATATGTTCTAGTCTCGGTGTTTTCCTATGTATATTAAGTATGTATTTGCAAAAAAAAAGTATTTATGTTTATCCATTATTTTTTGTTTATAATGATTAATGATACTTATCTTAGAACTAAATAATTGGTGTAAGTGTCTGAAATATTTATTTATTTATTATAATTAGGAGGTTTTATAGAATTATAGTTTTATAAATTAGGTTAGACTAAATTTTATACAAAACTTTTTATAATAGTGAATAAATTATTAGCATTGTGAGATTTTCAATGCAGTTCATATCAGAGGTCTTCTTTAAATATCTTCTCATTTTGACCTTATCGGACAATATATTGTTATTGACATGTTTTCTTCAGTAATGAGTGCTGTTACCTACTACATTCAACACAGAGTAGGTACCTAACCATAATTCAGGTCAATCTCAATTTGAACTTTCACGATTACCGTTATCATCAATTGTTTTATTTACACAAAACAAAACATCTTGTAACTAATTGGTGTGATTTATCCAGTGTTAATTAGGTATTACTTTCATATTATCATCTCGCTTCGTAACAAATGATAGCCTTTGGTTAACTTAGTATTGCTACACTCGAGTGACCTACCTACTAAAGTTCGTTGTTCGTTCAATTTCAATTTTAATTCTATGCATATTAATTTATGACTTATCAGACGGATTATCCACGTCCTATTTGACGACCGATTTGGCGTAGAGGTACCTGCCTGTACCTGCACTCGGCTCCTGAGGTCGTGGGTTCGATTCCCACTCAGGATAAATATTTGTGTGCATGAACATGAATATCTGCTCTGGTTTGGGTGTTTCCTATGTACAATAATTATATATTTACAGAAAAAAGTATGTAAGTATTTGTATCCGTTATTTAGTATGCGTAAGACAAGATCTTAATGAGTATTATTTAGGTAAGTAGGTACTAAGTAATTGGTATGATTGTATGAGAATTATTATAATAAGAGTTAATTTGAAAATGACCAGTTTTAGATTTTAAATAGTCACGACGACAGCCGAACTAACTATCGGCTAGTCGTACTTCATTGCTGACATACTTTTCGCCCCTTCAATATTTTAGCCCGAACTAAAAATATACTGGATCTCATACGTATTGTTATAAAAACATAACATTTCCATAGTCATTTCGGCAATAACTTGCATGAGAATGGTAGCCTCGCCGCACACAGGTAATATTATTACCTACCCATCAAAAATAGGCGGGCGTTGAACCAAATATATCCTGGTTTTATGAGCAAGGTACACTCCGACTACATCACAAAGACATTAAACACAGACAAACTTCATTCGCTAGAATTTTGTGAAGATAGATTGGGGTAAATAAAACTAGGTACCTACCCATTTCAACTATCCTATCGAGGCGCTTGTCTTCGATGAATTGAATTGTTCATACAATATTTTTCCTCAATGGTTTTCTTACTAATTGTGATCTATTATTTTAGCGGTCAATTCTATCTTAAGATGAATAGATAATGTTGTATTGGACTTCGTTCTAATGTAAAAATATATTACATTTCAGGTTGGATCCAAGCATGAAGAATTAGAGAAAGTGATGCGTCTTCTGCCGTTTATCCAGCACAAGGGCGACAAAGTGACGATGTCAGAACCGTTGGACCCGGCGAACCTTCTGCCGACCCGCAGAGCCTACTGGACCTACCCTGGATCTCTGACAACCCCTCCCTGCACTGAATCCGTCACCTGGATACTTTTTAAACAACCTATGGAAGTCTCGGGTGAACAGGTAGGAACCCCCTCATTTATATATTGTAGTGTCACGGTACGGTACGGAATTATATCATTGATGGCGCTCGACATTAGGACATGATGACTTGTGTCATTAGTTATTGTGTTATTAGATAAGGGCCTTGTTAATGATATTCTAAAACTAAAAACCGTTATAATGTCTGATTATACTAACCAGGAATTCTTACTCAGTATGGTAATGTTCACTTTAAGTTATATAAAGTAAAAAAAAATATTAAATTTAAATTTTGGTATATGTAGGTTCCTCTTATTTGTGTGACTATAATAATATGTGAAAGCAAGAAGGCCAACATATAAAGAAGCGCAATATTTAATAATATTACAAAACTCTAAACAGAAAGTAAATTTGTAGATGTAAGTACCCTGACTATTTAAAAAGAGAGAAGACACAAGGATAAACACAACCAGTTCCAATAATACCGGTTTCGGATTCGTGTCAAAGTAGCACATTCGAGTGAAGTGCAGTAACGCTTAGCCGAACACTGGCAGACTGGCACATTAGTCCAATCACAACTTTCCAAACACTATTCACCTGTGCACACTGTTATATTAAAAGTTTCATAACGTTTAGTGATACGCCTATTAGACCATTTTTAATACAGCGCCATCTAACGTTGAATTAAGCAAAGCTAAAATTTTTGGAATGAAATGGAATGGAATCATTTAATCAGTGTAGTAGTTTGTTTTTAGCATATTTTGTCTCTAAAACTCGAATTAACACCCATACCTGAACTACATAGAAGGTGTAAGTGCAGCAATACTACGGATTTTGCTGTGTCAGCAAACTCAGTTCGATAATTTCACACATATTTATGAATTTCATGACTTTATTCAATGAAATTTCTCAAACCAAATTTGCTAATTCAATAAAATGTGAAGAGCGGCTCTACTAGACCCCGAAATGACAAAACTGGATGGCGAAGTACTTAATGGCAGACCACTAAGTAACTAATACTAATAATACTCAGAATACTAATACCTTTTTTTTTTGTTTTACGTCGGTAACAAAATGCGTTTACGCACTACCTTTCGGCCAAAGGGGGACCGAAAGGGGGTGTGGGACTTACCACCGGCAGACGCGACTGCCAGCAGTAATACCCACTAAAAATCTTCCGACGACGCCCGCCGCTTGTTGAGAAAAAGCCGGGGGCAGTACCTGGGTTGCAGCGTCTGACACCCCGCCTGCGGCCAACGTCCCCCGGACCAAAACCGGGAGGACCTCCTCAGAGAGGCGCAGTGGACGCGCCCCTCCTACCTCCTTGTGCGACCATAGCGCGTGTGGCCGACTTCTCGGAGGGTCTATGGTTAGACAGCAGGGTCTCCCTGCCCCCACTCCCTAAGACCCTCCTGGCGCTACTTGACGGGCTCTCCTGGCCCGCCCGCTGCGCCCTCCACAGGTCCCTCTTAGTTTCTCCCCCGGTAGTCAGTACTAAGGGCACCCAGCGTCGTCGGTCTCTGAGTGTTACCTTTTCCCGGCCTCCGGGAGGTACTCAGCCCCCCCACCACGCCAAGGTACTACTAATACCTTTTTTTTTTGTTTTACGTCGGTAACAAAATGCATTTACGCACTGCCTTCCGGCCAAAGGGGGACCGAAATAATACCCACTAAAAATATTCCGACGACGCCCGCCGCTTGTTGAGAAAAATGCGGGGGCCAGTACCTGGGTTGCAGCGTCTGACACCCCGCCTGCGGCCAACGTCCCCCGGACCAAAACCGGGAGGACCTCCTCAGAGAGGCACTCAGCCCCCCCCACCACGCCAAGCCACCACCGGAGAATACGAATACAGTAAAAGCTCTTTATTCGCGGGGTATATGTTCCATAAATATGCCGCGAATACAGAAACCGTGAATACGGAATGGTAATTTATATAGGATTATAGGGGATACGTTCCTAGGTGACAAAAAAAAAACAACAAATATATAAAAAAAAATATTTTATTGAAGTTTTTTAAAAATTTTAATTAATTATCTTACGGCTTAGGCAATGGTTTGAAGAATTTTGTAATTTTTTCTTGCTTGGCAGTTTTCAAAAGCTCCTTCAATTCAGACTGATACACAGCAGCCGCATTAGCAACTTGCCTCTTAAAAATAAGACTTCGTTCCATAGATGGATCAATGTTCATAAAGAAATCGCAAAGCTCATTTGCCATTCTTAAGCTTTTACTAAGATTTTTCAAATTAAATGTCACGTTTCCAGTGCTTGTTGAAGCCTCTTCTTCAATGGGCTGTGAATTTAATATTTCCTCCAAGTCGGTTTCAGTCAAATCTTCATCTTGCGATTCAAGCAATTCCTGAATGTCACTTGATTCGATCTGTTCGAACCCATCTCGTCCTATTCCATTCGCGATTTCGGCTATGTTTGTTATCGCTCGCGGCGAAGGTGGCTTGTGTCAAAGTCCTCGGCGATATCATTTAACAACATACTTTTGGTTAAGTTGTAATAAGATCTATTTTACTTTTTTATTAGTCCATTTGACAAGGATATTGTGTTGAATACTTATTGGAATAATTTTATTATTATTATGTATGTACTTATTAGATCCGCGAATAAAGAAATTTTTAGTCGCGAATATAGGAATTGGGTAGCATTTTTTTAATCCGCGAATAGTGAAAACGCGAATAAAGGAAGCGCGAATAAAGAGCTTTTACTGTACCTACCTGTACCTACAGTTAAAAATCAAGGGGGCTTCGAATCCATACAATTTTTTTTTTATTTTTTTTTTAAATTATAAATGCAACTAAGAAAGCTTGAACCTTCGATCGTTGTATTGTTGATCGAAGGCTTGAACGAAGGCGAAGAACGAAGTTGATCGAAGGCTTATTTTCAAAATATAATTAGTTCTGTGGATCACGCAAACGCCTGCTTTTGGGTACCTAACTTTAAAATATAACTTTACTTACCCTGTTTAATTACATTCCAGTTGGCGTTAATGCGAAAGTTGCGAAGCGGAGAGGCGTCTTGCGGCGAAGAGGCTATGGAACTGCTGCACAACTACAGACCGCCGCTGCCTCTCGGCAACCGCGAGCTTCGCGACTATGGCGGCCATTAACATCGCCACACAGACTAGGAACGCTCTTTCTGTTACTCACAATTTTTCACTGCAGCTTCAGATGTGAAATAGAATTTGCAAATGATTTGTTATTCTAAAGAATTACTAAAAAAGATTTTAGGTCCATGGCATGCCTAAGCCCGAAACCTTAGAATACGAGTGCTGTGTGGTTTGGCATGACTATCGGGCGCTGTTCTTTGAATATGTACTCTAAAGAAATTGATCAAATATTTAATGCCGAAAAGTGCCGGATCTCCCTGCTCTCGTACAGTGTTAGTGTATAGTGTTAGAACTGAAAATGTTCTTAGAAGTGAGCAGGCGAATGGATAGCTCGACTTTATAATTATTCATCCCTGCTTAAGGTTATCACAATCGGAAGATAATCGCAACGAAAAATTGTGGGTAGCTTAAGCGACAAACCTGTGCTGTTTAAACATCACATACCTACTTAACGAAGAAAAGGGCGCGACTGGCCCTGTAAACAAAGTCATTTTGTGAAGGCACCAACTAAAATGACGCAACGGAAGTTCCACAACTTAGTTGTCAACTACTTCCTATGCAATCAGTCTTCTCATAAGTATTTTTAAGTCAATAATCTCAAAGTAAACTGACAAATCTTGACGTAAAAAGATTAGCCATGTGGCCATTCGTAAATTATTCATTTTAGTTAACCTGGAGCGCAGACTATAGAACTGCTATGTAGTTCCTGCTTTCTCCATGGTAAGATCTGCTAGTTACCTACTACTTATCACTTTGCTTATGTACTTATTCAGAATGTTACGAAAGCTGTTTTAGAATTTGTGCCTATGTATCTACTAATTGGTTATTTACGATACCGTTATATATTTGTATAATTATGACTAAGGTTGGACAAAATGTAACTACGCGTTCCATACGCGACGTCATTCCTTATACCTAACATAAGTCAAAATAAAATGAGTAGAAAAACGCGTATGCGTAGAAAAATAAGATAACCATAATTACATAATTATGCATACATATGCATAGATATCGAAATCATAGACTATTTTTGAACTACTCCACACTAAATTGTACATAGATAATTGAATTGGTAAGCAATTACAATTATTAAAAATACTTTTTAATTAAATATATAAGATACCTAGTCAGTGAGGGTAGGTAGGTATGAATATTCTTAATCACGCGAATGATATTGTTTATTATTAAAAACTAATGTTATTATATTACCAATGAGTGCCTCTTTGACTTATCGGACAGTTATGTTAACTGAACCGGTACATTATGAATTAACATTTAAAAAATGTACAGCATTTTCGGTACCCATTTATTTTAAGCAATTTTATTGTAATAAATATTCGTCAAATAAATAATTTCAATTTATTATAAGAATATCTTTTATTCTGTGTGACCAAAAAATAACAAAATACACAGGACCGTTTAAAAATGCCATTTCTCATAAGAATGCTACATTTCCCTGAGTAATATAGGTTCTATTTATTACTAGAAAAAACGATCCTCTGGAAACGAAGCGAGGGCGTACTACTAGTATTCATTTCCTAGCATTCTCCTGATTGTTCTAGACTTAAGCTTACCCAGGGACAGCCCGGAGTCAGGGACCTGGTCTAACCAGATTTTGGCAGAATTTCAGTAATTACATTGACCGACTGCCGTCGGACCTTCGCAACCCAAAGGGAAATAAATACATATCTTCAATAAATAAATACATACTTTTATAATTCGAAGAGTTCCGAAGCCGTTGTAATGTAAAGTTAGTTGACTAGTAGCACTTCGTAACTGTGTCCCTAAGGAGCTGGTCCATAATGCCTAAGAGATATTTAGCAGTTAACATATTTATATGATATTCCATAAAGCTAACTGTCCAATAAACGCTAATGGGAATTTATCTGGAAATTGCGAAAAAAGCCCTAAGTATTGTATGGTAGTAAATACTGTGTGGGAGCTACTTAAAGTTAGAAAAAAATGCTTATATGTTTAAGAAAAAGAAGTTTAATACGCATTCAATCGATTCTGCATTGACACAAAAATAGGACAGTTGCTGTTACAAAACAAATTATCTCTTTCCAAACCATACACAAAATAAAAAAATGGTTCATGAATGACATTCATAATAAGATGATTCTTATACGAAGTACTTATCTACAAGTATACTTAATAAAAAACATTATATTTTACAATTCACGAGTTTAACATTGAAAAATTGACACGACTTACAAGTTCTACAAACGTTACAAATACAATATAACAAGTTACACAAATACAAGTTAGATCGACAGCAAAATCTAACATGGTAACTATTTTCTATAAGAATATTATCAAGAGATGATACTGTGAAACTTTATCGTTTACTTTAAGCCAAGGCCAAGTTTTTTATTTCGCGTATCGTTGACAAAACAAGAACTATTCGTAGAGTAAATTTTAAGTCACGTCAATTGTACATAGATAATTGTGAGTTAACTGATTATGATTATAGTGGTTATTTATAACGCGTTAGTAAAATTTTACGATGGTGCATAAAAATCATCAAGAAAGACGAAGACATCATTAAAATCAATGGCTAAAAGAATTAACATTAACTTTGTTTAGTGGTAGGGACAAAAACTATAAACTATAGAAGATATCACAAACACAAAATAGGATTATTTTCAAACATACATCCAAACGATTTACTGACGAATATGTTTAAACTCTGGATTTTTTTTTTGTTATCTCTGTTATATAAAATTATTAATTTATTTCAGTTTAGCCACCGATTTTAATGATACTTTAGGTTTCATTATACATTACTTATAATTTGATAAACAAATATGTTTTATACATTACTTAAATATGTACTATCCAAGCCTTAGCCTAATTATAAATTGTAAAAAAAATATTTTATCTTTGACTTCTAAGTGGCATCTTTTCAATTACATGCATAGCACCAGAAATAAGGTAGGTTTCCGACTGGAGATTTTTTAGACTAGCAATCAAATTTCTTTTATCAATTCTTTGAAGTTCACTTAAAGATTGTCTTGTTTGTGAAGTCATATAAGGCAGGACTAAACAACCAATCCCAAAACATTTACATCTTATGCAATTTTTCCATATTTCAACCAAATCTTCATCCTTAATAACTGAACATACCGGCAATAAGTTTACAGCATTTATACAATTAATTTTCTGACGCTCTGTTATAGGATAATCAGCACGTTGAAACGGAGATACAATTACTGCGCGCCATGCCTGATAAACTAGTTCGTTAGGAGGAGAAGACATTTTCAAAAGCAATGGTGTCATTTCTTCATATAGACCAGCGCGCAACAATAAAGGCACCAGATTCTGAATAGTTTTTGTATTCCCATATCTGCGAGACAACTCCGCAGCTATTTTAAGCCCTTCAACATTAGTGTTGGCCTGCAACAACTGCTCAATAGCTTTAATTTTATTTTGCATAAATGTTGCAACTATCCAAGGCATATCAATATTCTCCAAGTTGACCACATGTACTAATTCTAAAAGTGAGCCCCAGAGGGCATCACGTTCCCTATTTGTCACCTTGACTGCAGTATCAGTTTCTATGACGCTCATAAGACACTGCAAAGCACGTAGCTTTTTCCTTTTATTAAAGTCGCTGTCATCGTCAAAAGCTATTCGCGATAGATAAATGGCACCCATCTTCGGGCACGTAGCTTTTAAAATATATCTAGCGGTTCTTAGTTCTCTACTATTCAAGCTCGATATTTTAATATTCTTATTATCTTCATTAGCCTTCTCAAGTATATTTTCCAAAATTTGAATTCTGATTGAGCTTATATTAATTCCATTTTTATCTGCTATTTCATTAGCCGCGCGATTGATATCATGGCGAGTCATCTTTTGTACAAACAGTGGGTGAAGATACAAAGCTCGAATTAATTGCGTAGGTTCAGTGGAAAGCCGCACGAACTCTTCGCAAGCCCATTCCATTCTATGAAGAGCGTGTCGTGTCGACAGAGAGATATGTAACCGTTCCATTTGTCTGACAGCTCGATTTCCAGGCTGTATTGCAGCCCAGCGCTGTGCGAACTGATAGCATAATTGAGCAGCAGCTACTTGATCAGCGCCGCGGGCACATCCTTGCAAAACATAAAATAAACAAGCGCCCGCCCACTCCATGTTGGCGATATGGCGCACACACTTGTGAGCAGCGCGCAGTAAAGGTTCTTCTCGTGTTGTCAAATGCCATGGTTCATTTTCTGAACTTTCAATGTCATTACTCTCTAGACGTTTTCGCGATGTCATAGTTTGTTTAAGGGCGTTACTGCAAATCATGTCTCTTGCAGTTTGCATATCTGCGTCTAAAGAGAGCAATCCAACTACAGGCAGCCACCGTTCATAAGTCTCCAACGTTATTTCGGACTTCAAATTTGACCACATATCATCACGCATAAAAAGATGAAAAGGCAATCGATAATATCCGACTTCTGGAAACATGCCTTTTATGGAAAACAGTTCAAATTCATATTGTTTGGGCACACTTTTCCTTCTATATTCTTTTAAAAAATTTAGCAAAAAGAACTCTTTTACAAAACGCACTTCTGTAGAACTCCCGAAGAGTAAATAAAATATACAAAGATAGACTTCATAATAATATGGGTTTATAGAAACAGATCTACCATGTAAAGAAACTTCACCATTTTGCCACAAATCATTTAAAATGTCTTTAATCAACTCTTTTTGTTCTATATTTTCCCACAATATTAAACATTTATTCAAAAGAGCATTTTCATCGTTTTTAAAATGAATTTGCCGACAGTTTAAGTCGTCGTTATAAATTTTGTAACAGAGTTCCCATGTGGAAATCAAAGATACTAATTGTAAGGATAAACCATCGTTCAAAGAAATATTTAAAGTGCGACAAATTTCGACGATTCTGTTAAAATGCAAGTCTGGATTTTGTCTCAACACACAGAAAAGAATAACTTTTACATCCCAAGATTGTTCATTATGGTCCATAGAAGCGACATCTGCAAAATTTATGTTAAATCGAGTTTTCAGAAGATATTGCGGCGGATATGTTACAGGACTAGTACATGAATTGTCGTCAAGATTAAAAATGTGGCGAATTATTGGGTTAGATAAATAGCACAACATACCTGGTGAGAAAGTTTCGTTTTGACCTCGTAAAACATCGAGGATCCATGTGCGATCATTGCTTTCTTCTTCCTCATTAATAATAATCAACAAACTCGTCAGCAAAATTTCATCAATTTCTTGAGAGAGTATTATTTTTGACAAAATTTTCTTAATTAATTTATTCCTTACAGCATAATAATCATTACCCAATGATACCTCATCAATAGCAGCTAATGCATTATACGACATGTTAGAAACCATTTTGATTGAAAGAAAATCATATCCTTCTGGTACATTATATTCGTCACAATTAAGATATTTTTCGCTAATCATACTATCAAAGGAATTGATTAAATTATTTATTCCGCTGATCGAGGACATAGGTAGATATATATATTGAAATTTCCAGACAACAGATAAATTTCTAAGTAATATACTAGAATTTATTAAGGAGTTTAATATGGCCAAATAACGGGTTAACTTATGTAAATATTCCTCATCACACTTTAAAAGAACATCAATCAAAACCGAATATGAATTCATGAGAAGTGTTGAATCTAGCCCGTCTTTAAAAGATGATAACTGAGATGATTTCGTATTGTTTTGCATAGATTTAAAGCATCTTATTTGCAAAAGATTCTCTAAAAATTTACGAACGCTATCGCTTGCCGAAGTCTGTCGTAAAATGTTAACTAGCACCGCATCACATGACTGATGAGTACGAGTAAGCTTAGAGACACAAGCCCCTGGAGTGGAGCTAGCTAAACCACCATCTTCATATATCCATTTATAAGTTTTTTCTTGACATAACTGTTCATCATAGATGTTGTTTAAAGTCATGACAATCCCATAAGAGCTCTTCAGGTGATACAAGTTTTCAATATCAGCAATCTGATAGTCACTTAAAAGTCCAGTACCTTTCAGAAAATCTAAATAGTTTTTTTGTATAACAACATTATGGATTTTAGAATTTATAATCTGTTCATACTTAATCATTGCTGTTTTGACTAGGATATTCTTTTCTTTGCAATTTAACTCACTGAAATAATTAAGAGCCATTTTGGTTTCACAATCTGTAAGGCACTTATTAATGTATAAAATATTTCCATATGTTTTAAAATTTGTCATGACATTTGTTACTATCTTCAAGTCTTCTAAGTCTACATTTGTTGAATTCATTAATTTATTAAGCACTAGGACATAGTCTGAACAAGTTAAAGGAAAATTATATTTTTTTAGCACTACCTTGAGCTTAGCATAGTTAAGTTCTTTGTGTATTTCTTGAGCCAAAGTACGATCTGTGTCAGTAACTGTAAAATCTCTATTATATGATGCAGCAGCATTAACTGCTAAATCTAACACATTAGAATCCCAAGGTACGTCTAATACTTTGAGGACTTGCAAAAGACAATCGAGTTTATTACTGGTGGAGTGAAAAGATTGAAGTAAATGTTTTAATCGGAAACCGTCGACACCTCCTCCACTTGACGCTGCCTCACTTTCAATGTAAGAACGCAAAGTATCGTCGTGTTCATACATATGGCGAGTAGCATAAGAGGGCAAATATACTTTTAAAAACAAATCTAGATCTTCAGTATAGCAGCGCCTTAACATAATTAGGGCCAATTCACTTGGGCTTTGAGTACTAAATTCATTCAGTGTCATGTTGATTCTATACTTTTCTTTCAATTCTATAATATAATATATACGATCTTTTACGACATCTAAATCATCCATAGATACTGGTCTAATCATGACTAATTTTAGAGACATTTCCAAAACGGCGATTATTTCTTCTATGAACTTTAATCCTATTTTCGGCCAATATGAAGATTGTTCTAACATGAAAACTCTTTCCATAGTCCATTTAACAAAATGATCTATAAAAAACGGATTTTCATCTAAGAGTGATGGTACAAAATTTTTCAGCCAAATAATTAGAGTACTCATTTTTAAATTAAAAGGTACTGAGTTTAGGACAGCATTCAAATCATCTGAAGTCACATTCAATTTCATTTCAGAATATTTTAGCCAGCACATCGAAGCTAAGTCTAAATCAGACTTTGATATAAACAATACACAGAGTTCTATAAAGTTTTTACCAAATAAATTAATAGCATCATAGCTTTTATTCCCCTTAAAAGTAAGATACTCCAGTAAATCTATTTTAATAATTAGGTCTGTCAATAAGCAGATACATATATAATCTTCAGATGCATATATCCTGTTCTGAAGTAAATATAGAATTGATTTGTACTCCAAACTATGCTGACAAAGTTTTGAAGCATTGTCAATCAAGAAACAATTGTCATCAATCTTTTCAAAATAAGGTCTTAATTGAGAAATGTTTTGAACTACCTTATTATCAGAAATTTCTGACTCAATAAGTGTCATCAACTCTGATTTAAGGGTATCTTGTGAAGATATGGGAGAGACATTTTGTAATGGATCTTCAAACGCTGCATTCTCCAATGTGGTCGCACTCGAGTTCCATGCACAGCATACTTGAATCTGAAATGAAAAAAGGTATTTATCAAAAAGTGGCCTCATAGTTCATAGTTACAATAGTGATTAAATGAATGTTGTCTATCTAAAAACATGCTGTAGTGCTCAGTTCACGTCATTGCATTACAGTGATCAAAAGAATATATTTTTATCCTAAATTAACTAGTAAGCTAATAAAATTTTTCAAAATTTTGGACTGTGTCAACTGCTCTGCTGCAAATTAGGTTGGCCCAGTTCAAATCCTGCCCAAGGTTGATGGTGTTGGTTTTTGTCTGTGTGACTTTGCTAGCATCCACCATCTTAATTAGGATTGTCAACATAATGTTTTGATGAATAGGTCTGCTATCGAAAAAGGTGCTGCTTAGCAGCGATATCGCGCCATGCGCGCTACATGGTCGCCATGTGCACGAAGCAGTCTCACCTGGCCGTGAAATTGCCTAATAAATGCTATTGTAAACAGAGCTTAAGGGTATCAATTTAACTAACTTAAACTATATGGGGCTTATTACAAAAGATCTAAAGTTAAACCAGGTTTAAAACCAGTGCAAGAACTTAATTGTTTAAAGGTTTTTATGCAGCCAAACAATTACACAAGCACAAAACTTAAGAATTGTAGTAAAAAAAATCACTACATAACATAAATTTATTTATTGTATGTGTTTAGTACCAAGCCAGGTTGTCATTGATATAATATTTAATAATTTTATTCCCTTTCATGATAAGTAAAACTTTTTTTGTAAGCAAGCAGAGTTATATTTAATAATATTATAAAACTTCCACCGCAAATGAGTTACAAATTTTAAAAGAGGAGTATCAATTTCTTATTAATTCTAGTATTTAAGCTGCACAGCAAGACATCAATGTCCTATGAAGTTGCTTGGCTAACTGTAAACTTTAATAACATAAAAATATATATAGTAAAATTCATAGTGGTTACTTATAGTTGATATTAGTAGAGTCAATCAACTTGAATTGTGTACATAAATAATCTCACACCGATTTATCCCATTTGGAGTGTGCAGAAACCATGCTACAAATATTAAAAACGGATCTATATACGATAACAACCGATAAAAACGTGGAAAAGTGAAAGCAATGGTTATGAATGATTGCCGAAGCACAATCAGAGAAGTCACTGATGCTGTTGGCATATCGATTGGCTCATGCCATGAAATTTTCACAAATGTTTTGGGTATGAAGCACGTGGTAGCCTTTTGCACCACGATAATGCACCAGCTCACACTTTGTTTGCTTGTTCGTCAATACTTGACCAAAAACAATACTGTAATGATGCCCCAGCCTCCATATTCGCCATTATATGGCTCTGTGTGACTTTTTCCTATTACCAAAAATAAAGAGACCCTTAAAGGGCCCTAGTTTTACAAGCATAGGTGACTTTACAAGCATAGGTGACATTAAAAGCGCATCGCTGAAAGAGCTAAAGGCTATCCCAAAAATCGAGTTTGAGAAGTGTTTCAACGATTGTGCACCATTCAACACACCTTGTACAGAAGTTGTAGCACTGTTCATATTTAGCATAGAGATTCTATATGAGAATGTGTCATATAGTGAGAGGTGCCAAGCCTTTTACCCACATTGACAAGATGGATGACTATAATGTTATACATGCAATTTTTCTATATGAATTTGTTTAATTATTTTTATTTTTAAATTTTTTAATAAACGTCTAAGCTAGGAAATTATAAAACAATAGATTAACAATAATGTATAAGGTCTAAAGTTACCAATAAAGTAAGTTTTTTTAATTGAGTATGTCAGAACTTACTTTTATCTTTTAGATTAAAAATTATGTACAGGTACAGTCAGCATCAAATATTTGGTAGCATCAAAAGCACCATATGTAAGGAAGACACCCTAATGCTTTTAAATAGAGATGTGTGTCAATCTTTATGGCGCTTAAGACATTATCAACTATATAACACTGACTGTACTTGAATTTGTAGCAAATGCATGCCAAACACAACAACTGCTATGAAATAAGTTTCGAGTTCCGAATTCAATAACAAATCTTGACACTAATTATCAAAATTCAGAGAAACACAGATTACAATTCAACTATAGTAACATTTAATATATTTTAATTGTATATATTATATTAATATTAAAACACTTACATCCATTCCTCTGTATGAAACATAATATAGGATTCCTTTGTACACTTTCAATGGACAATATTTAGATCCTTCTTCATTTACAAAGTTGTAGCATACTAAAGCATTTGATAGAGTAATAACTCTCATGCACTTTTCCTGTACTACAACAGACATATTATCATCCCATTCCAATATGTGTTCTATTGGTTCATTAACATCTATTACTTCGATAATGCCAGTAATAGGGCATTTTAATAAAATATTATTTTTATTGCATGATAAAGCAAGACCTCTCCATACATTTTTAGTTGGTTGAATTTCACTAGAACGCATTTGTGTTTTTATCAATGATATTGTTAATGCAGAATCTCGTTCATTAATTCCAAAATTCATATTCATAACATTAGGTGGAAATATTAACCATTCTCCGCCTTCACTAGCAAACAACAAGCTGTCATTGCCATCACAATATATTTCACGAATTATAAAATTATCAATAAGTATATGAGTCTTTGTTTGTTGCAGAATGTCTAAACGAACTATTTCACGAGATTTTAATAATATCCAAACCACACTGTTCTGCCTCACGTTACAAATTATTTCTTCGTCGAATTCCAAAGAATATTGAGGTAAAGCTGAATCTAACTTATTTCCTGATGATGCTATGGTAACCAAATGAACTGCACGTTTGTTTTCAACAACAATAATCTTCGGATACTCCAATTCTGCGTGGATGTGATCCAGGGTATTGATAGTTTTAATTTGACCAGAAGTTGAATGTGTGATGAGGGACATGATAAAATTTTGAAAGCACCGGCAAATCAGCTAATATTTGATTGAGTGGTATTCACATAAACACAAAATGTACATTTTAAGAAGAGTAGAGGCAAACTAAACAAACTTAATGGTTACAAATTAAAATGAAATAAAAAAGTTTTGAAATTTTGAATCAACTGTGCAACAACAACGGACAACTGCAGTTTACTTAAATAGTTATTTCGGACCTGCTCTAACATTTTTAAGCCCAGCCCATAAATTCACAGGCCTATGTATCAGTAATTTGAAACGCATTTTGTACCTCACTACGAGGCGAAGAAATATTGAAACGAATATTATGTTTTGTCTTCAGGACACCGAAACAGTAAAGGAAATTTTCTTATAAAATTGAAAAAAGCAAGGAACAAAATGAACAAAAATACAAATGTATATAAATATAAACTTTATTTATATAAACATAAACTACTCTTGTTTTTATTACAACAACTATTTTTATATATATTGTACATTAACAAGTCATCACCCGATCCGAATAATTATTAATTGAAGTATTATAGGTATGGTAGGACAGTTTTTTTTTATCAATAGCTTTTTCATAAAATTTTAAACTTGAATTATGAACTCATCAAACTAATGTTTGGCGCAAGTCTGAATTTGCATCAACATTTTTTAAGTATGACCACTCTGAAGAGTCAGCCATGTTTGGAATTTAGAAATAATTTCAACATGGCGCCCGGTAGTTCGAAGTGTGTGTGTGTGAAAGTGTAGTGAAAATATGATAAATATCTAGTGTTTATAGTGTTAATTTTAGTTTATAAGTGATAAGTGTTTAAATTAATGCCGTGGTTATTCTACCATGGCACTGGATTTACGCCTGCATTCCCCTGCAGGCGCGGAACCTGTTGTTTATACATGGCCTCTTACTTCGGGTCATGGTTCGGTAAGGAAATCTCTTATTTTTATATTTACATGCCGTAGATTCTATCTTCTATATTTGTAATTCGTAGTGTAGAATTCAAGGAGTTAAAATTAGAGTTCCCAATCGAATTATAACAATTAACCTTTTTGAGATGTTACGATTACTAACAAAGCATAGCTAGGAGATTAGGAATTTGGTATAGAATTTATAATGCACATGCACACACAGCATTTCATTTACTCAATTCAGTTTTATGAGTCAAAATGTAGTTTTGGGATATCTAATAATAATAAAAAACTAAATAAACCTATCTTCATATCACATGGATCATATTGAGTGTATTGACCTCGTGTTTTGTCAAGGTGTCGGCTTTTTTTAGATATGTACACACTACCTATTGCGTAGTTTTCACTCGTGCATTTGAATACCTTTGTATAGACGTTGTAAATTTATTTATCACCAGTGCGCTAGACTTAAATATCAGAAAACATAACTTTGTGATACATACTTTGAAATGTTCAGTGTTACAAATTTATTAAACTTTGAGATGCCCTATGATCTAAGAAATGGACTTTTTTGTGACTTTTGTTTTATTGGTAAATACTGTATTTAATATTTAATAAATTGTTGGACCTAAAGTATTTCCGAGTAACTAACGTAATCTTTAAGGAATGATTCTTTGGGTATTTATCAAAATAATCAACGAAATGACACTCAATTCAAACATCACACTGCCTAATAAAATTAATAATAAGTACTTGCCTACATCAGTTATATATGTATTATTATGAATATCTGTCTAGGTATGCTTTAGTTGGTATTCATCAATGTAGCTCTTGTGGATATCAGCAAAAGAATGTGCAACAGTTCACCTTGTTTCTGAAGATTTGGTGTAATAAATTTATATTTAGTGTAATAAGTGAAACATTGGTTTATATACAAATTACACATAAATATTACATAAGCATAACAAATATTATAATTAACAACATCACAGCCAAAAGAAGTCCTCACTGATGCCCCAACAATAGTGTTCAATATAGATTCTGGGTTCCTAGGGGAAGGGTGTAAATCAGTAGTGACATAGGTCATAAGGGTAATGGAACAGAAAAGGTTAGGAAATACTAAGGTAGATCAGTACTTCCTAACCTTATCTGAATCAATCTGAAGCCTAGATCGAAAAAAACTATAATTCCTTTTTTCATCAATTTTTATTAATTGTTCACTTTGATTGAATTAAATAGTCTAGATGTCAGCAGAGGTTTTACATACAGGATTAAGTTTAAAATTAATTCAACAAGAGGAGAATTTTGGTTACAATTTCTGTTGACATAATTTTGTTTTATTAGGACTAGGTAATAGAAAGATTTTATAAAAAATGTCAAGAAAATACTTTGCGTTTTAAAATATAAATACATTTTTGTTCATAGCAAAAAAATAATATATTGTTTTAATCAAAATATTTATTTATTTATTTTAAATCCTAATTACATTACTATTACAGAAACTTATTCCCAAGGCAATAATGTAAATATTTAAAGCTTATCATCATCTTGATAATTTGAAAGCTCTTTTACTGGGTCATAATAAAAGGATCAAATAATGCTAAGACAAGCGACAATAGTTTATGCTGTGTGGTGACATAAATGCATGTGAATTAGTAATAAATTTGATGTTAAAATAGTCTACAATTTGTTACCTATATTTTATTTCCATACTCTTTTTTCAGAATATTATTCTTGAAAAGTCATAAAAAATAGAACAAAGTTATTCAACTCATAACAAGCATAATATGTATTAAGTAAATATCTACTAATATACTCCTTAGAAATAGATAACCAAGCTCATTTTTATGTGTTATCTATATGAAATTAACATGATAATATCTACTTAGTAAAAAACACACTTAGAATTATGTATACAGAAAGTCCCAGCAATCAAGGTCAAGTCAATATTAGGTGACCAAAGATAATCATAAAACTATGATTAAAATATTTATGAAAAGATCAACATTTAAGTCCCTAATTTTTTAAGTATGTGGCTTTTACAATGTCTGTAATGTAATAAGTGCATCACTTACACTTCTTTTATATTTTATTTTTTGGGCTTAACTTAAAAATTTGCAGGATATACTATAATAATACCCAATACAAATATATTATTTTCAAAATAGCCTAATAATACAATCCAACAACAACCTGAACTTTATTAAAATTTAAGTATTTTGAAAATTTGATGATGTATAAGTAGGTACATGTTTTCAAACTTCTTACAGGCAAAATTGATATGAGTGATATTCACAGCTTATCTATTCTTTATAAAGTTCAGTTGTTAAATGCAACTTGTCTAGAAGGTTATAGAGTATGTTATGATGACATGTTATATTACCTTTTGTCATGTAGTTTACATTTCATTAGATTGAATGACAACCTGCAGTTATAGAACCAAATCTAAGCATCTCTGACAAAATTACACACAGTTTTATTGGAAACATTTTAATGAAAATACTGAATTTACACAAACTTAAAAAAAAAAACAAATTAAAGTAAATTAATAAATGTAAATATATATATTTTTTAAATTTAATTACTTTAATCTGAATACTGGCGCTATCAGTTGTGGCCACTGCTTGTCTGAAATAATTATAAAAACAGTTTTACAAAAATCTGCTTAGCAATTCTCAAGTCATATGCATAACCTATAGGACTCTATAGTTTGCCATTGAAATATGTGACTCTGCTTATTAAATTACATTTTATATAAATAGCTTTTATTGACCTTTTGCAATGTTTGTTTTAATATAAGTAAGTAACAAAAATATTTTAGTTTATTCATTTAAAAAAATCCAATATTAATAAAACCTGCTGTTGATTGTACTCATTTATCAGGATGAATATCAAGTTGTGAGAATGAGACAATTTTTTTTTCTTCTTTTGAAGCAATAAACCACTTGAGTTGTGTTTTGTTACTTAGTGTACTCTCTTCAAATATTGTATTTGTTAAAAATATAGATCTCGCTAAAGTGGAAGCACAGCTATACGTTAGTAGGTTCACAGTCACGAAAGTAAGAGTTAACATAAGTAATTTATTATATTATATGTGGCCCCTTGTGTGGTATTTAATACTAAGCACTTTCATGCTTTTGAAGACGCATTAGGTTGTTGGTTCCGTTTAACACATTTTGTGTTAGTCCAGGTTAAGTTTAAAAAAAATTAACAGCAGACCCGCCCACATTTTTCTCTGGCCAATCCACAATAGACTATTCTTCTCTACAGTTAGTTAACTTATTCTAAATAATATTTTTTAATATGACAGAAGGAATCAGGCTCTACATAAATATATGCTAAACACAAAAAAAATATAAAATATCCCCTTTCGTAATTTTCATGACTTCAAATCTAGGACACACTTGTTTTACTATGTATGCAGAAAAAAATAATAATATTCTATTATGGTAATTGAATCTAATTTTAATATGGCTTTAAAATAAAATATACCTTATTGTCTTTAAGATCAACAAGATCATGTAGATTCCTCAAATTTTAACAAACAAAATGTCTAAAAAAAATATAAAATATCCCCTTTCGTAATTTTCATGACTTCAAATCTAGGACACACTTGTTTTACTATGTATGCAGAAAAAAATAATAATATTCTATTATGGTAATTGAATCTAATTTTAATATGGCTTTAAAATAAAATATACCTTATTGTCTTTAAGATCAACAAGATCATGTAGATTCCTCAAATTTTAACAAACAAAATGGAAATGCCATTTTATTTATTACAATGTAATAGATATTAAGTACCATAATCAAGAAAGAGAGAAATAAAAGCCAAATTGATTCTTTTTCATAACTTATCAGTTGATACAATTATTTTATCAATTCTGAACAATAAAACTATTTATTTATTTGTTGTGGTTTTTTCTTAACATTTGTCTGTCTCTAATAAATCTAAATCAGCCTGTCGTGATTCTAAAGAGGGGAGGGGGTTGTCTGTCGGTGACTGTAATAAGGTCTTAAAGGTTTTAAGGACATAGATAAATTTAAAGCGTTAACGTGAAAAGTTTAAATAATACAGTATGTAAATCATATTTATTTCCGGGTTGCAGCTTTCCGCCCTTTTAGCCTCCACTTCGCACAGTCTTCTCCATCCTCCGTGTATAATCCTTAGATGAACGTAAATATATAGTATGATCAGGGTCTGTAACACCTATCCAAAGAGCTGGTTCCAGAGATCGCTTCTTAAGTTTAATAAAATTGATTGACAAACGTCAAATCGCGCTCCATCAACCTACTAGTTAAGTCAGTATTGATATGTTATGGGTGCATAGGGATCCTACGCAGATCTGAGAAGCCCAACGCATTCTCACCTGCAAGTGGTGCACCTGCCGATTTACGGACGAGGCTCTAGCGAACATTACAGATCCCGATAAGCGGCAATAAGCTCGCCACGTCCTATTATTACGTGGGACCAACAATATAATTGGCGCAGTGTGGGCATATAATGTGCCTCTGCCTACCCCTTTGGGGAAACAGTCAAAGGAAACTGGATTTTTCTAAAATAGTCAAAAGTAGTTTAATCTCAGGTGACCTTGGATTAAAACACTATCTGTACTTATTTGTCTGCTGTTGTTTACGATAATACTTATGTTTACATGTTGGCAGCTCAATAACACTTTAACAGCTGAACGGAATTAGCTGAAATTTGGCTACCTAGTTATTGTCTACAAGATAAAAATTAAATGAGCCTATGTGCTATGCAAGCATATAGGATCGTTTAATTTTTATCTGGTTTCAAGTTACGTATGATGATTATACAAAAAACTTAAATGTTCTAATTAATTACAAAAAAAATATAAGAAGGAAAAGATATAGGTATATTATATTTCTTCTTTATCTTATTTCTTTATATTATAATTTGTAGGATTTTTATTCAGTTAAGTTAAGTTAATAGCAAAATGATACAACATTCGCATAATAAATATAAATAGCATAACTAACCTTTAGTTTTAAGCTTAATAAAGGCAGGCTGTTTCCAGCGTAACACTCCAAAACCAGTGCTACTAGGGAGCTGCCCTGGACTTAACTATTTAACTCATTGTCTTATAAAATATCTGAATTTAAATATAAAAAAATACTTCTTACATATTTTTTTTTTAAAAAAGCAAAATAAAACCTTGTGCTTGACACACGGTTTTATTATGCTTTTTTATCGGTATCTATAGAACTACCATTATAAATTCTGTTCGAATAGCAGTTATCCGATGAAACTTGTCTTGAAGTGTAGTTATCAATACAACAATCGGTTTAAGTTCGCATTCCCAAACGGATGCCCCGTCCGTTCTCAAAGTATTAAAATATCCTAGTCGGCTTAAGCATTTTTATAACTAATTTAAAGCAAGTTAGTGCTGATGATTCTCATAAAACTGGAGAAATAGTTCGTTGTGATGTATTTTTGAACACGGGACATTTTGGGAACGGCACATTGTGCGATTGAACTCAGTTAACAAGAGAAACGGAATGGCCAATGCAGAGCGGCCCTGCGCTAACGTTTTTCGCTTTGTTTATAAAATTAACACATTTTTTCATCAACTTTGTCTTTAGTAAACGCAAAATAAAATTAATCGCTAGGTATTAATTTATTGCTAGGAATACTTCATTAAGCACAAATAAGCCTTCACAAATAACAATTAAATAAAAGAAAAACAAAAGTCAATAGCATAACTTAATTTAATTACAGCAGTAACTTTCACCCTCTTAATTCATAAATCACATTAAAACACAAAATTAAACCCTATATAGTGTATTTATTAACATTATATTCCATGATTATATAAAATACCAAAAAACCTAGCCAAACGGTTCCCTCGCCGAAGCCACACACGTTATATTAGCAACTCATGTTGCTAACTGGTGTTTTATAAAACTGTTTTTTTTTGTTACAGGACAAGCACGATGGGGCCTTGGAGATAGTAGAAACTATAAAGTAAGTTGACTTAATTTATCTAACTACATATATATCGATAGAATTTGTGATAGGGCGTCTCAGGCCATTAAGTATTTCATATGAATAAAATGTACCTATAATAGTAAAAGTGCATTTTTAAGTCATTTAACGCAAACAACACATTTTCTAATCTGTGACAGTTTTTTAAGTGTTAATGACTTAATTATTATTATCAACTTTTATAAATATAACTCTTAAACTATCTTAAAATTCCTATTATCGCAACAAAATGCATGTGAAATTACAACACCTTACAAATACAAATTACTGGCTTTTTAATCTAAGTAATCTCCGAAAATCAAGGGTGAATTGTTTTTGAAATAACTAGTGCATTTATCTGTTATTTAGGCTTTTGTAATAGCAAAAAATTATTTACGACAGGATCGTCAGAATTAATTTCAAATAGAAACTAATGAGTCAATTTATCATAAAAGATAGTAAATCCTCAATTATTGACTAATAATGGCCTGCAGTTGAGAAAGACAGTAATTAAGATCATCATTTGGATCGAAAGAATCGACAACATCGAATGAAATACATTAATTACGAAACTAGCACAGCCTTTGTGACCTTGATATTGACCTTGAAGCTGTATCTTTAGTTTATTACCGAATAAGAAATCACATTGGCCATATTTGTATAGGATATTTATAGGATTAAATTTTATATCGACTGATTGTCTATGACTCTATGTTATATACTTTCTTTTTTTTTCTTTTAAATAATGGCTTCGTGCGGTTTGCACATTTTAGCCAGTGTGAAGTAAGAGATATATTATTAACATATAAATTATAGTACATAAGAATGAGTTGTGATAAAGATGATAAATGGTAAATGAGATGCCCTCCCCCTAAACCCCTTGATTCCTTAATAAAGATGTGGGACTATACCGAGATCTCATATGGACTTCTTGAGAGAATTTGAAAAGTGATGTTGCACTGTTTTGTTCCATTTACCAACACTAATGTTCATTCACAAACACTTAACGGTTAATAATCCACCGATATTACACATTAACGTTCGAAATATCACAAATTTTAGAAAATAAAACAAAACTGCAGACATGACGCTTTACTTTCAACAGTTTTACCCGCCAAGAAGTCGGTATATACTTAATTAGTTTTTGACCATTGTTTTTTTTTCTGACAGATGGGTATGCGACGACCTCCCAGAAATGAAGGCAGCTCTAGAGAACAACATCCTTTGCGACTACGATACCCACTCGTACGAAAGCATGAGAGCCCTTTGCGACAGATTCAATCGGGCCATAGACTCAGTCGTCGCATTGGTAAGTGATCTAAAATTTTATAAACTATCTTATTGGAGTTTTACATATAACATGGAAAGGAGATGAAAAAACAACGTGATTCTCAACTAGGCCCTGTCGTCTGTAGTTAAGTTCGACTCGCAGCAAATTTTAGTATAAAGAGATTATCTCACATACATTGAGAAGGACAAAGGCCACCTTTTCTTGTAATTTAGGTGAAAAGATAAGAAATATTCAATAACAAATAGAAGTCAATCAGTGCATTCTTCCAAAGTTAATAATTGATTACATCACTACGGACGATGACTGTTAAAATTAATAACATAACCAGAAAAAAGTAATCTACTTAAGAATACGAATAAGGAAGAGACATAAAATTTTCTTTTCTAATAGTAATTTAATTAGAATTTTGTAGTAAAAATTTTTCAAGTGGTGTACAATGATTCACCGAGTCAGATTTATACTTCAACTGTGCCATACCTTTTTTGCTACATATAAAATGAGACATTAATTCATTCGTCTCTGGCAGCTATGACTAATAACTTGTTTTTTAGTTATTGTTGTGCTTATAAATGTCATGATTATCATTAATTAAGTCGAGGGATGGTAGTCAGGCGGACTGTGGACACAATCTGGGCGAGTAGAGTGCGTCGACCAATGTCAGGGACGGCCCCTAACCTGTAGGCTAGACCCCGTGTCTATCTATTAAGCAAGTTCATTATAGCTTTAACCTTCTGTGGTTATATGTCAAACCGACTTTTTAAAGTTTATTACCTTTGACGAGGAAATATTTATAAAGTGTTTGAGAAAGTTAGATTGCTGTAGTTAATCGGCAAAATTTGATATTTATTTTACTCGTAAAAGATTGATACTACTACGCATAAACATTAAATTAGGCAAATAATTTACCGCGAATTATAAATGTGTAAAGAAAAATGTTCAGAAAGATGTTTAAGGACGATACGTCAGATACAATAATGTTTTACATTCAAAGATTCTAAAAAAAATGTTAGCCGCCTTGCTACTAAAGAAATAAAAACAGTATCACTTACTTAAAATAATATTCCTACACTACACGTTTCAGCGTAGCGGAAACATTCCCAATGTCGTAATGTCACCTTCGTTTTAAATATAGGTCAAGTGTAGTATAACCATGAATATATTTCCCTCACAATACAGTTTAACTACTACTGTGGTAATTAATTTATGAATGAATAAAGACGAACTTTACGGCTCAAAAAGGTTTAATACTTGAGCTTCGCTCCTAAGGTCCTGGGTTTCAGTTCGCACACAGGAAAATCTAAAAAATCTATATTGTATGTTTATTTGGTTTGATGAATCTGTTTTGTTTGGAACTGAATTGTGTGTGAGATGTCCTACAATTCTTACTAAATATAAACTTACATTTTTAATAATCATTGGGTTAGAACCAACGTTGGCAGATTCTATACACTGAACGCTTATATATTGTTCATGTCTGTCTATGATCTATAATCCCTCCTCATTTCACCATTAAACTATTTATTCTACAAACCATCTATTTCATTTTGAAATTATTTTCCTCGTCTGATACGATCATCTAGCTGGTATAAATATAGTTCAGCAGGTCTCTAAAAGTAAATAAGACATTTTATACAGATAAAAGTGTGCGCTCTGCACTCTATTGTACTTCTATGACTAGTGCAAACGCGAAACAATGCGGCGAAATGTGAATGTGGGGCAATGAGGGGCAGTGGCGGGGAGTGGGGTCTGAGCTGCAGGAGTGAGACATGAGGGCCAAGATGGCGGCGAGGACGCAGCGATCGATGTCCACAGACGCTTCGAGGTTAACTCCGCTAACTCTATAAACACAATACATTGCTACTTTAATACTAACGTAACCGCTATCACACCAGAGACGTCCAATTCTCCTAAATTTGACCGTTATCGTAATCTTCACAATCGTGTCACTTCTCTTCACACTTTTAAATCAATATATAAATAAATTCTAACAAATAATACAAACTTTCTTTTATGATTTACTTAATTAAAAAAAACACTAAACACCTATTACAACATTTAAAACAATAATCAGTCTTATTTGGATGGTGCCTCAATGTAAGTTAGTGTCCATCAATATATTAAATTTTAATTTAAATGCCAACGTGTTTTACAATTTTTGTTTTAAAGCGATTTTTTTGATATAGTTAGTTATTATGAATATTGATGAAATGATTGCTAATGTTTTTCCAATTAAATAGGATATACCAGGACAGAAATCAAATAATACTGCCCCTGGACTTAGGAAGGGTGTTTTTAAGAGTAACATATATGACAAGACAATACGACACTCACTGCTCGTGCTAAATACGCCGCGATCTGTGTCTTACCGCCATCCATTCACGAACTACTCGCTTGCCGCAAGCAACTTTATCGATAGCTAATTAAATTTTAGCTACCGGGGCGGCCCCACTCGTTGCCGTACCAGGAATGATAAGCCTTTGCACTGTCTTGCCTACGCCGGCATGCATAGGAAGTTTGTTATGATACCGTTATATTTTTAGCATTATTAAGTTAAAATAACTAAATAATTGATTGTCTAGTATGAAAAAACCAAAAAATAAAATTCGAATATCAAATGTGGTGCTCTCATGTCTTCTCATTGTAATCTGTAGTCCAATCCAAACAAACATTGTTTAATTTGTTTTTGCTTTGTACCCGCAAATCAGATGCGTTCTCTAGAGTTACCTTTTAAAATCTGAGATAAGTCCTTTGCAAACAGCTAGCTTACTACGATGAACAGAATAGCAAAGATCGATTATTGAAAAACATAAGAGAGCAACAATATGTTTTTGACCTCTGTTTAGCGTTTTACTCTTATTATTTTTACCATAGAATAATTAAATGCAAACTAGTCTGAAGCGGGGATGGCCGGCGTCATATCGCTCCACTCCTAAGCTCCACCAAGTCAATTTATAAATAGATACCTTACACGATCGATCAAAGGATGTTAGAGAAATCCAAGTCCGCTTCCAGACTGCCGACGGATAAAACTTTTGATTGAGTTTACACTCCATGAGTCCAGACAAATAGAGATATGTATTTATTTTCACAAGGTAATTTAACTAATTAACAAAAGAGTTAAATAGTGTTCGTTAACAAAAATCAAGTCTAAAAGTAATAAAAAAAATTGTGTCACTATTTTTAGACTTGACCAAATTTAATTTAAATTCCTGCATCCAAGAAACATTGCGCCAGCACACCAATTAGGAAATGTGTGTTTTGGTAATTATATTAAGGACTTACTAACTTAAAAGACTAACTTATATTATAATACTCTTCTTTATTATTATTAGTCAAGGGTTAAAACTAACAGAGATCATGATAATCTAAATTCTCGCGTTAGAGAAAATATATACTGTTTACTAATGATGACCTATGCAGTTAACTACATCCCCTGTCAAGATATACATATACAAGGCACAAGCAATAAAAAAAAATGGTTACCCATTACGTAGATAAATAGGTGCTAATAGAAGTGTCGCGATTACGTAGTGGTTGGTGAATGATGTCACTAGCTTGTGATTGATATCAGTAGAGCTGTGCTGCTGACCTTCAAACAAGAATGCACAAAGAACCTTGTATTTCTGATATTGTATCTAAGTACATTCTATGAGTATGTGTTTATTCAGTACTCTTCAATTACGTGTGCGTTAATGTCAGGTATATGAATACTTAGGATAGGAGAATCATGTTAACCTTCTTGAAATTATAATTATAGTAGCCAGTTGTCTATAGCTGCAGCTCACACTATAGTACAATTTACTATATACCATTAATAGACCTCATGTAATTATAATTTATGGTATATGCCAACCTTATGATAATGTGATACGTCTACATTGAGTGTAGCCAGCTTCAATGATGTAGCCCCAACTAAATGTATGATTAATGAAGACGAAAATTATAACCTTACTTACTTACTAACACTTTTCAGTTATTGGAAAATTATATAAAAGTATGTGTAATTTTATTTCATAAGGTTCTGAAAGATCAGTATATTAAAAAATATATATCAAAAGATGATAATTTTTCGTTCATTAAGTTTTACTTAACATAGAAATTACTATGTAGTAGAGATATTATTTATAAGTAAGCAGTGCTTTAAGCACTGAATGTTTGATGGCCGGATCGAAACGCGTGTGGGGGCGATGACCGCAATATTGAGTGAACGCGAATGTCTCACTAGTGTTAATGACCTTTTTTTTGGCTGCGCTAGAGCTTAGAACATTCTATTCACAACAAAAGTACGAGGAGCGTACTTTGGTTGTAATAAATTATGGATTTCATGTACTTCTAGGGGATGAACCTTTAATGGCACTGCCCGTCTGTCTGTCTCAGTAACTACTGATGCTATTCATTTATAACTTCGAATAGTTCTTAATATAAATATAAGCTTTTCAGTGTAATGCTATCAAGTGTTATTTTTTATTAAACAATTAGTAAAATTAATAATCAATTTTTAAATAGAACCATAATTATTTCACTGATTCACTGTTTATTATGCCAGGTTATGTAATTAAAAACAGGCATGAGATATTTCAAATTGAACCATAAATGTTGCATTTTACATGTCCATTTGTTATTATTGCTACAATTGTTAAATTTAAAGCAATAATAACGACAGTAGGCGAGGGTTTTCCTTATGTAGCATAGAGTTTGTACTCCAGTTTCTAGTAAAGCAGATTATACTATATTATTATAGATATATATTTTACGTAGACCGTTCATTTACCTGTCCTTGTAAAGTGTTATTTATTTTTAAGTAAATAACAATGAAAAAAATCTTAGGTAAGACATGAAATGTTTTATCTTTTTCATAGTTTAAGCTTCGCATAAGTTACTATAAAACATCTTTTCGTTTATGTTCTTGTGCGTGCAGAAGGCCGCTTTCTAATTTTCACAGAATAGGTAGGAGGTACTTAGTAATGACGATGATGCAATGATCGACGTGTTGTTTGGGCAACCCGGCCCTAAGAAAGTAAAGTTGCGTTGCGTCATCTACCGAACGGCACTGATTGTGCATTTATTGCATTTCTTACACGAATTCCACGTTGCTTTTCAGTTCAAAACTAGACTGTAAAAACAGTTATTATTTTCTACTAAACTCATCGATAAGAATATTAAAAATGAATTTTATTTTTTGTGCATTTGGACAGCACCATACAATGTGATACACACATATAGTATAGTGGGTGGAAACCAATTAACCAGATTTCATACGCAGTATTGGGTACTAAACAAACAACGGAGAAAAATACTAACTTTTGTATTTTTGTAAATACATTAAACACTGGGTATATCAACACATAATTACCCATGTTTACGAAAAAACAAAAAAAAATTGTGTTTGAGAAACGAATCTACGACCTTTAGAGTATAGGTACGGGTAAACCGACTACCGCGCCAAATTATTGGACAACTTTATCTCATAACTTTGAACAAACGAGTTATTTATGTTATGTCACTTTAGGTTTGTACGCATTCGCCCTCGTTTTATATCAGACTAACTGAATGAAATTCCCGTGAAACGTAAACAAACAGCGAATGTAGGTACCACGAGGACGGCCCCTCCCTCCTCTGAGGGAAGTGGGAAGGCAGATTGGCGACTATACGCTTTCCGCAATCGTCCGCCCGCTTATAGAGGTCGCTATTGATTTTCCACCGGTAGCTAAATATAGACATCACACGTTTATAACCTTGCTATTGTTACGTATAAACGTTCTTGCAGTTTATCTTGTTTTTAAATATTATGTCCTACGTTTTGTTTTTGTCCAACCTTTAGAATATGGTAGAATCATTTGTATAATATTATATACACATGGTATATATTCGTATTAATCCGCACCACTGAACTTATATTTTGCGAATTTAGCTCTTACATAATTATATGTTACGTTTCCTTCGTAATATTATATCCTACGTTTTGTTTTAGTCCCACCTTTAATATAATTTGTATAATATTACATACAAATGGTTACATTCGCAAAATATAAGTTCAGTGGTGCGGATTAATACGAATAAAAAACAAAGAGTATTTCAGTCTGTCTATTTTTCCTACTTTGTTCTACCATATTCTATTAAAATCGATCCGAAAGTTTAGGCGGGAAACTGCAACAGGCGGACAGACAGGGTCAGAGCCCATTCGTCCCCTAAGATTCGCACCCTGTGCCCACTCGACCCCTGGAACTTTTAAGGGGCCCATTCGTCCTCTGATGAATATTTATTTTTATTCATTCTTCTAATATAAGTACATGTATATGTGTATACTGCAGCTTAGTAGTCCTGGTACAGTCGCGCAGAAAAGGCTAAAATAAAAAATATAGTAATTCCGTAGATATCATGTTTATTTCAAATAAGATTAACACATACAAAATCACAATGTCCTAGAAACTAACAAAATACAACTCTTTTACAAAAATCAGCCTTGATTGACCATCATATAAATCAACATTAAATATAAAATATGCAAAAAAATAGAACACAATGTGTTATATTTTATATATACATATATATATGTCATATCAACAGTAAATACTCACTTCTTATTTTTTTGTATATTTACCAACTACATACATGCAAAATCATAATAACTTAAATCTAAAAAATTATAACAGTACAATAAAAATACAAAAATCACAGTAATTATTGAAGACTAGATAAATCAACATATATATTTTTTTTGTATATTAACCAACTACATGGGGCTACGCCTTTGTTATTTGCTCGCGCGCATATACTCTGGCTAAAATTACCCCTCCCGCTTCGGCATTCCACACCCCGCGCACATCTGGAGAGTACTTACCAATTTTAAACACCTTATCTATTATTTGTAACCCGTTTTTTAACAAGCCATTCGTAGTGAGACAATTTTACATCGTAAGCCTATCGACAGGTTATATTATTATCATGACGATTTATCATTCATCATAGCTCTTTTTTCAATGATCTGTTATGAGTTATTAAATTAATGCCGTTAATAAACTGTTCACAAGTGTACTATGTTAACCGTTTCTTATGTAAAATATAGCTAATTTTATCTCAGGGGACCAATAGGCACCTGAATAGGTGCCGAATCTTTAACTTATAATGTATATATATTAGAGGGGACGAATGGGTACCTTAAAAATAATATTTTTTATTAAAATATTAATTGGTCCCCTACCAGGAGACCAATGGGCACCTATATAGGGGCCGAATCTACAACTTTAATGCTGGGGGACGAATTTTAGGGGACGAATGGGCTCTGACCCGACAGACAGTATGGACTTAGTTCTTTCGTATTTATAATTTTAGTAGTAGCAGCTTAATGCCGCGAAACGGATATTAAGTTACATAATCAGGCAATATAAAATAAACGTTCTAAGTAGGAACGCAATAATTGCGACTATAGTAAAATTACACTTACTTATATGATGTCAATGTCACTTAGTACAACTGGGGGTTTTAAGGGGCCAAAAAAAGGTCCGCCGAGTAGAAAGTGAAAAATGTTAAATAAAAAAAAATATTAAGAGGTCACATAAGGAATCGAAACGGTCTTATAGACAAAGGACAACCCCATAATGTAACTGATCTATCACTATCCAAGCACAAGCAGGTGCAGTGCAGCAGGTGAACGAAGTGTAACGCCCCGACTCGGTTATGTAAGAAAAATAGCTCTTTTCATGTGTAGGCCACGATAATGCATGTTTGAGTATTTAATATTGTGAAAGGGCGAAAAATCGTTTTAAAAAAACATTTAATACTTTAATATTAGCTTATTTCGATAGGGATTCGTTATTTAAATGTATGAAAAAAGTTAATAGTATATTTATTGAATAGTAAGTAGTTTTGTGGAATAATACTGATCAGTAAGTGTTCATATATGCGAATAAAATGCTAGACATATCTTTTGAATCAATTTGTGTCTGTCTTTTCTAGTAATTAAACATATTGCAATGAGTAATGTAATAATGGAATTCAATATAAGATGCTCTCAGGTTGTATTAACTATAGTATTCATTCGTGTAATGTGTTTGTGCGATGTATGTACTAGGCCGTAAGCCGATGTATGTAACATTAACCACAGCCACAGCCCCGTTACTTCCTGTAGAGTTGAACATTGGAGCTGCACGCCCGCCGTGTGCGGCTGAGCACGTGCTCACGTCACATGCCTTCCTCGCATTTCTATGTATAGCAATGCTAATGACCGCTTGTCTACGCTTCACTCCGCTACATACAACTAATATATTGCAACATTTTTATTCATTTCTTACTATTTGTTATACCTACATCATTTTAAAGTAGAGTCGTATCATATTCAAGGTCGTATACATTCCTCTTACCAGTAATGACGCAAAGCCTGTATTGATTGAACGTATCTTAAGACTGGCAATGTCAAGGTTACCGAAACGGCCAACGTTCAAATATAAGCGTTGTTTATATCAGAGGTCGTTTGTCAGGGTGTTCCCGTCTTCGAAATCTTAAGACAACATCATTGATTTTATTTAATCTGTAACAAAACTTATTATGTAATATCTACTCAAATGGTTTTCGTTTCTATGCCTCATCCAAATTTTATATCATTTGCGTTGTGCCTCTGCCTGACCTTCAAGAGTCAGGACCGAACTGACTTAAAACAGGTAGCCCAGGTCCGGATGGATCCTTTCTTTTCGGTTCCAAAAATAAAGTACGCTTCATAAAATTTTTCGTAAATGTATTTTACAAAACTATTATATGTATACTATATTCGCCAAACTGTAAAGTTTTCGCCTAGGTCTTTATTTGATTCTGTGCCCAAATTTAATTGACGCATTTACGAAATTAATCACTTCAATGATTTTTAATAATTGTTCAGATAAAATAAATATAATTGTCCTATATCCTAATATCATAAGATTAAAATACGTCACAATTAAACTATTTGTTTTTATTTCCAGGAAAAAGGAACATCACTGCCAGCTCAACGTTTAAACAAATACCCGTCAAGAGGCTTACTGAAACATATTTTACAACAAACATACAATCAAGCAGTCTCTGACCCAGACAAGCTAAACCAATATGAACCATTCTCACCTGAGGTTTGTATAGGTTTTTAAGTAATATAAATTTAAAATAAGCTAACGAATTTTAATTATTAAAATGTATTTTACAGGTATATGGTGAAACCTCATATGAGTTAGTTTGTCAAATGATAGATCAAATTGAAATAACCGCCGAAGATGTGTTCGTGGATTTGGGGTCAGGTGTGGGGCAAGTCGTGTTGCAAATGGCAGCAGCTACGCCTTGTCGCATATGCTTTGGCGTCGAAAAAGCAGAAGTTCCTAGTAAATATGCAGAGGTAAGTGATACATTTTTTAAATTGTCAATATATCCATAGTATTATTACATTATGTGTATAGGGATCCTACCATGATCTGACAAACCCCACCCAACCTCTCCTACACCTGCCAAACAACGGACGAGGCTCTGGCGAACATAAAAGTTCCCGGTAAGCGGCTATAGGCTCGCCACCTATTAACTGGTAAAATTTGGGCGTATAATGTGCCTCTGCCTATCCCTTCGGGGAAACAGGCGTGTAAAATATGCATGTATTATTAGGTCAAAAGATAATTTTATTGGTATTATAATTAACTTTTTGTTGTCTTATTGTACATGTTATCAATTTCAGACAATGGATCTCAACTTTAGGACGTGGTTGCGGTGGTACGGAAAAAAGTCTGGAGAGTATAAATTAATAAAGGGTGACTTTCTAATGGATGAACACCGAGAAAAAATAAACGCAGCAACAATAGTTTTTGTAAATAACTTTGCATTTGGGCCAAATGTCGATCATCAGTTAAAGGAGAGATTTGCTGATTTAAAAGATGGTGCAAAAATTGTATCATCCAAAAGTTTTTGCCCTTTGAACTTCAGGATAACAGATAGAAATCTGAGTGACATTGGGACCATCATGCACGTCAGCGAGATGTCTCCGCTGAAAGGATCGGTCTCGTGGACGGGAAAACCAGTCTCTTACTATTTACATATTATAGATAGGACCAAATTGGAGAGATACTTTCAAAGACTGAAAAATCCGAAACTCAAGGTCAGCAGAAGGGTCTGTTTCCAATCATATCATCTTATATTAGATTTATGTATATTGTATAACTGCTGTATTTTTTTCGATTTATGATTTTATTGAGCTAATATTATTATTAAATGTAGTATATTTCCTCCCGCAACTCTTATATTACTTACACTAAAGGATAATGTTCAAAAAATATATAAATGACTAATAAAATGACACACTAGTGGCGTCATCAAAATCGTTAAATATTATTTCATTATCCTTTTTCTAGTTCCATTTGAATGCCAGCATTTGAATGACTAATCCAAATGTTAAATAGTATTTTTCTGAGTTTTTCTCTTAGAGAGATATATTGTCTATTTCTTAGAGAAAAACATGGAAAATACAAAATTTCAATAAGTTTAATTAATTTCAATTAAATTCAGAATGTTTGACTCTACTCTATAATTGTAAAGAATAAACAGGGCAAAGTATATTCAAATAGATTTTTTAAAACTTTTATATTTTACGCCTGTTTTTTTTTAAAATTATTTTGCGATTATTACCTTTGTAAAACTATTATTTAAATAAGTCACATTTTCGTTTATTAAGGTTTTTAAGTTTTATTATTTAAAAAATAATTTTAGAAACATAATTTTAATTGATATAATAATTTATATTTTAGTAACTACTCGTCTTATAAATAGCCAGTATGGAAAAAAAAAACATTGTTACGTATAAAATAAAATAAAATATACTTTATATTGTCTTTAAGATCAACATGATCATTTAGATTTGTCAAACATTTACACAAAATGGAAATTCCATATATTTTTTAAACAAAAATGAAAGAAATATGAGCAGTAACATAATAAAGGAGTAAAAGCAAATGGGTTCTTTGTCAGAAACACTACATAATTATATTGTACTTATGAAGTCAAATTTTATAAAACATTCAATGGAATGGGATTGAACGTGTTAATTTATTATCTTCAATTATAAAACAATAGAGTTACACAAATGCTGAAATGTAAAAAAAAAATTATTTATTTGAGCAGAAGCGCTACGCAATAGCGCGTTTAAAATGTATATATGGCAAACCGACTGCTTATTAACGGAATATATGAACCTCTAGAATTTAAATTTTTAGTCCTTTTACTCGCTCTTATAACATGCTATCTAGAAGAGATCTAAGAGCTTGCAAATTTATATTTGTGTTGAAGATAATTAGAAACAAAGACACAATTATTATACTATGTGCTCGTGTAGGGTAACAACGGATGCGAAGAAGGCGAGAGCAGTGGCAAAAGGAACATCAGTGCGCCACCTACGCGGCAGCCGACGCCCGATCTACTCAATGGGAACAGCAATCACAGCACTGGGTCGTTGCCTGAGCGGCGTCGGAAGGTGACCAGGCCGCGCGCCGTCAGGTCAGTTATAGCGTCGTTTATTTTATTTATATCTAAATTTCGTAAAATAACGTATCGCTCACATAAAATACCGCATATCAAAGATCACAGATTCAGTCTATGTCAATCCTCGAGAAACAAGGTTGGAAGGAATTGGAACCTTGAACCTAAAATACTTTATGATTTCCTGCGACTTTATTAAGCGAACTGGTCAACTTTATTGATCGGGCAAAGAGATATAGAAGATTCTATTTTGATGTTTTCATGCAGTCGTCTCGTTACTTCTCAAACGTCTCTTACCAACTGTAACTTGATCTGGGATATGACCATCTTTTCTGGTATCAGAAAACAAATATTTATAATAGTCGGCAAATTGGCAATAGCAATTTTCAAAATTAAAATTACAAAACATGTTTTATATGTCGATATTGATTTTGTGCAGGGGTGAAAACGGGCGAACGCGAGCTCGTGCAGCGGTGCCAAAACGGCGGGTGGCACGGCAGTCGACTGACGAGGAGAGCGAAGAGGAATCTAGCGGCACCGACGACGCGATGCCCGCGCCCGAGCCGGCGCCGCGCGAGTGGGGCGCGCCCTGGGCATCTTCTTCCGACTCCAGTTAGTATTCTACCACATTGCGACTCTTTACTGCGGTACATTTACGACTATAGGAGACAGCGACAGGGATCATTAACGATGCTTGACTATAGACAATTACACAAACCTTTCTGGGGAGTACAATGCGCCATGAGCCTCTTCCTCCGACTCTAGTCAATATTCTAATACATTGTGACTAATTTTTGTTTAAGATATTTGAAGTCACTCGCTCTTTTAGAGTATTTGCCAATATTAAGTTAATTACGTATGAATTTGACATTATGCAGCGTTCTCGTCATTTAGTCTCAAAACAAGTAAAGTCAAGTCAAAGTCCTACCCCAGTACCCTAGTGGATACTTTACTAAAGGTTTCTATTGCATATTTCTATCACAATTCGTGGCAAGATGCCCTTTCCCTACACTTGTGTACGTTATCGAAAAATTTGTGGTGATCGTAAAATTTTACTTTTCACCCTAAAAATATTTAAATCGACATTAATTAATTGATTGTACCGTGGCTTTAATTTAGTAGATCATACAGCAGCTTAACAAAACAATATTGTTTCAGATCGCAGCCGCCGTTCGACTAGCAAACGCAGCGCGAGTGTGGGAGGCGCGCGAAGGAGGGCAGCGCGGGCCAAGAGACGTCGCGCGGCGCCCACAGCCATCGCCGGCCTCGATCTGCTGCACTCAACTACCCTCGCTTCCACTGCACGCACTGGCGCTGTAAGTTTATCTTCGTATTAACAGCGCTACACTCAGCTCCTTATTATCACTGCCAAGCAACTCAGTGCCGCTCGTCTCACAGCTAAGTGACTCAGTGTTGCGCGTCTCAGTTTCACGACGCTTCGCCACTAGTTCCAAAGACATCAGATGCCGTATCTTCTACCAACGCCGCCGGCCTTAACAAGAAGTGATGTGGTTCAAGATAATAATAAACTGCCTACTAAAAGCAATAGTTTGCGGTAGTCACTTTCCATCAGGAAGTTTCTGGAAAACCTTCCCTGTGGTATAAAAAAAATACCATGCGATGCATTGCCGCCTTATTTGAATTGACTCCATGGTGATTCATATTATCCACAGAAATAATTAATAATACCACATATTACATTGGTTATACTCAATTTATTGAAAACCGCCTCAAAATGCGGCCTATGCAAAACCACTTAACAACTATTTCATGAGATTATGTGACTTTCACGGCAAGCCCGCAGACTCCTAAACCTTTGTATGGGAGAAGAATACCGTAGCGTTTCCTTTGCGGATATGTATTGCTAATGTTATATTATTTTTGTAGGTCACGGCACCGCCGCCAGGATGCGTGGAACAGCGTTTGTCGGCGTTGGGCGTTCAGCTCCAACCCTCGGAACGTTTGCACTCCGAGTTGGAGATACCAACCGCTCCTCACGCTCCTTACAGGTACATACACTACAAATCTCTTGTTGAACCCACATTCCTACCAGTAATAATAATACTTTTTACCTCTTAATAGGATGAGTAAAGAGAAGGTGGTCATAAATAGATACTTAGCAGAGTTCAAGTTTATAAAATTATTCCAGTATACACATTAGCTTTTAACAAATGAAAAAAGAACCAAATTTGGTACATAAAGATCTTCTTAGTTCAAAATACATTCACCCGAGTTGGCATGCTAAGTAAAATTTCTTATTAAGTTATTAAAATTCATGTATTTACATATAATATTACCCGAACTTCCATAATTTCATTAGTCATAATAAATTTTTTTATTTAATAACAACATTATTCATATCATTAAATGCAGTAAGAAAATTACACAAGTAAGCAAAAAGTAACACATAGATCGTTTTATTTACCATAATTACTGTCAAATTACATTTGATAAAAATTAAAACTTTAACTTAAGTTCGCTCTTAAATGCCATGTTTGAGATATAACAAAAATTTGTTGTATCCGCTTCAATAATTTTACAATTTTTTTATAATTTATTCCTATATTACTGGTTTGTTTATCATAATATTATTTGCTATAATTTCAATTCTTCAGTTTAATTAGCATCTAATTGTTATATCATGGTTATTTTTTTTTAAATAATATTATATATGTATGATAATAGTATTTTCAGTATATAAGGGTGCATTATTTAAGGTTGATAAATAAAGAATCCATAATTCATGATTATGGCATATTTTATATCAGCACCTAATATGTAAGTTATGGCTAATACATGGTTGTGTGTTGTTAGTATAAGTCTTTTAACTTCTGTGGATAGTGTAAACGAATATTATGACTGAGGATCATTTAGGTAATAATAATTATAGCAAACAATATTATAATACACAAAACAATAGAAATTAAAATACATGCGAAATATCAATGTAAAATTTTATGGTGGTCAAAATATTCATTCACACTAAAGGAATTTCCAATTAACCAAGTCTTAAAGTTTTTTCTTAAATTTATTACATGTAACCTTTTTAATATCACTTGGTAATTTATTGTTAATTCTTACAGCCATTGGGCGACAATTCCCAGATCGCATGGATGTTCGCATAGGTGGTAACAGTAGTTTTGTTTGGATGCCTGCGGATATGGGTATGAGGAACACTTTACAAACATGCGAATGATCCTGGATAGGTTTTTACAATAGTATTTACATATTAGGTATCGTCAAAGCTTTCAACAACACATTATTGGTCCGAAGAAGACTTGATCGGGCATCATAAGTACTGGTAGAATATCGAATAGGGAATTTGAAGGCTGAGTTAATATTTTAGATGTTCAATACGCTTCGGTTAGACAATTTATGAATTTTGAAGACACGTAAAAAACCAACCCTTTATAAAAAAACATGGCCTCAGGGATTTCCTCAGAGCATTGTCAAAGGTAATATGTAGTTTAGTAGTTACCGCTTCGTTTGACGAAACAACCGATTCTCGCCATAGAAATACTAGCACCAACCAGGGGAGTAAAATTTTTTATTGTTTCATGTTCTCTATAAACGTGCTTTTTCGAACTTCTGAAATTGTTTACTTAAAAAAAAGATTGTGTATTCTGATTTATTTGAATTATGTAAAGTTGTATGATCTGATAGGGGAAAATTACTTGGAAGGACCCAATAAATAATTGTAATATATTTGTTATTTACGTCTCTTAGCTTGCAACTATTGCTGGACATGTTCAGAGACCAGTACTTGACGCTTGTACGTCGAATGGCGACGCCGGAGTATGCTGACGGCGTGAGAAAACAAATCAACAAAGAAAAAGTATAAATATTTAGTTACTCTTAGTACGATTTCTTTAGTCTTGAACAAATATTTGAATACAATATCTTAATGATTAAAGTTATGTACAAAACAGCTTATTTAAATTTTGTTTTTAGGAAAGGAATCAAAAACTTAAATCGCGGGCTTCACAACTGGATAAGCAGATTAGTGTGTTGATAAGTGACAGCGTGGCGTTGTTAAAAGCGCGTATGAGTGAATTAGGCATACACGCGAATAATACTGTGGATTTACTGGCGAAAGCTAAGGAAATTGTCGGTAGACATAAAGAGTTGCAAAGCAAAGCGAGCAAACTGCAGGCACAGGTAACAACAGCTTTTATTTATCACTTTTTTATTTTTTTGGTGTTTTCTAATAGCGGTGATAAGTAAATTATTATATTTATCTATATCAGGTAAACAGTATAGAAGCCGAACAGGCTATACTCGTCAAGCAGCGGACTTTCGAGATAACCGAAAAGTACAGGCAGCTAGGTCATATACCGACCGACGTCGAGGTCACGCAGAGTATAGCTCACGATTGCATATTGAAGGAGATATCGGCGACCCTGGCCCACAGGAAGCGGCTCCACGCGCAGGTCGGCCACCTGCAGAACGAGATCATGCAGATGGAGCGCGCCAGCGAGCAGCAGAAGGCCATCCCGCCAGGCGTGCCCGTCGCCACCGTCAAGCCGCACACCGTCAACTCAAAGCCGCGCAAGGCGCGCGACCACCGCTCGCGATCGCAGGACTGGCCCGACGTGCCCGACGTCGGCAAGATCGAGGAGCAAAACCCCGAGCTCCTCGCGCAGAAGATCCTCGAGACCGGCCGCCAGATCGAGGCGGGCAAGATATCTAAGCCGAACGTCATCGTCAACGGGTACTCGCGCGACGACCATCGGCTCAAGGCCGCGCCAGTGCACCGCGCCGCGCCGCAGCCGGCGCCGCAGCGACACTCGCCTGTCAAACTGCAGAAGCCGCTCAACGTCGTGTCCAAAGTGCAAGAGTCGCCGAAAGTCATCAATTTCGAGGATCGGCTCAAGAGTATAATAACGTCGGTGTTAAACGAGGACCAGGAGCAGAGAAAGGCGGCGCGCGCCACACCCACGCCAGTGCACCCGTTTGCAAACGGCTTCGTGCGGTCTGCGAGCAGCGGGGGCGTCGGGCCGGGCGCGGGGGGCGGCCCGCCGGGCGTCCCTCCGCGCATATCGTCGTCGTCGGCGCCGCCGGTGGGCGCGAGCTATCCTCGGGCCCGCGACGCTCGCCGCGACCGCCCCTCGGCGCCGCCCCCGCGCGGCTCGCACGTCTCGCCCCATATGGCGCACGCGCATCACGGGCACCATCAACACCACCCGCATCACGCGCACTCCGAC
This sequence comes from Musotima nitidalis, assembly GCA_949126915.1. NCBI lineage: Eukaryota > Metazoa > Arthropoda > Insecta > Lepidoptera > Crambidae > Musotima > Musotima nitidalis. The sequence goes on from OX421414.1 coordinate 8,574,170, forward strand.
CCAAGACACCATCACATACACCAACCGGACTACACACAGGTATGAATCGATATATATTCAACTAGTAACCAAAAATATGTAATTTTTATCAGGATAGCTTTGCTTATGCCTTTAATAACACTGCCGGAAGTACAAGACGGAGCTACCTCTATATTCTGGCCCTGCTCTGATAGTGTTATTATGTAATCAGGATACGTTGTGCAACTTTACGAAATAATTCTAACATAAAAGTTTACCAATACATACAATTTTAATTGCACACCATTTCTGATGTTGTTTGCTGTGTTTTGGTTGCGTGTATTTTTTATGTTATCTAATTTGGTAATATACGATAATGAACAATTCGAGCGGCCGCTCGGCAGGTATCCCCGGCTAAATTGGCGCTGCGTCGGCATCTATCGCAGGAGCGGCTAGCGGTGCCGGCACCGGCGCGCACAATCGGGGACCTCGTGAACGGGGAGATCGAGCGCACTCTCGAGATCTCCAACCAGAGCATCATCAACGCCACGGTCAACATGAGCGCGCGCTATCACGACGCGCCGCCGCACCAGCAGCATCAGCAACATCAGCAGCACCCGCCGCAGCAGCAGCATCAACAGCATCAACCGCACCAACCACATCAACCTCACCAACCTCACCAACCTCACCAACCCCTCGAAGGTATATTCAACTTTAGTCTTAAGAATTTATCACATTTTCAACTAGCAGCTAAAGCGTCATCAATGTGATGGAAAAGTGTTAACTCCACTTCGACTCGCCGCGTCTCTTTTAACTTCAATGTTTTTGTTATCAAGTAATTTATAAGACTACTTCATCATTATCATTTGAGCAACATGAAGTCTAAGTCTAAACACAAGCCTCCTTAATAGTTTTCTGCTTACCTGCTTCTGTCGCCTTGACGAGAACATCGAGGCCGTCCGACTAATACTATTCGCTTATTAATAAATTATGTTACTTAGGTTTAGCAGCGTGTTTGCAAGCGCGTGTACTAGCGTCGGAGTACTGGCGCGGGCGCAATGGGAGTGGCGCTGGCGGCCCGGCGGGGAATAGCGTCGGCGCGGAGTCGGAGGAGAGACGCCGCTCGCCGCAACCAGACCCACACTCCAACACCTCAACGCCACTTGTGGACGAACTGCCGGAAGGCGCGAGGCCAGCAGGTGTGTATTCTAATAATGCTGCTTCCTCTGAAAAATTATACATCTTTTATAACAGCTCTCAATCAATGACTCGGCAGCGACCAGTCTATAGTGCGTAATAGCTCTAGAGTCAACAAAGGCAGGTCACACTTTTGAAACGTTCCTTTCATGAAATAAATAAATCATAAAATTTTATTTTGTACGTTTTATTTTTATGACCCCTGCCATCTGTTGGTTTTATATAGAACTAAATTGTTCTAGCCAGCATAGAACCGATTCCATGCACACCAGCGCTTCGAGTTACTATTTGATGTGCCACTAAGCAGTACTACTGTCAGCTTATGTTCATTCATAACTTCTCATCTATATTGTAGGCGTTGTAGCGGTATTGGTCGAGAATGCAAAAAATTGTCTTTGTGTGCGTGAAATGATTGAGTGGAATTGTGTTTTGTAAGCATGGATTATTCCAATCCTTCCCGAGTTAAGAGCCGTCAAAGATTTGTATTATTGTTGTTTGTAATAGGTCTTGTTGTTTATAACGGCGGTTAGCTTGTTAGTAAATTGTTGCAGATTTTAAGTTTTTTGTCGCATTTTTTGTTACCTACTTGCGTGTTTATTAATTGTAATTACAAAATAAGTATGCCAAATGTGTGTGTGGCATTATCTATAATTTTCAGGCCGCTGATAACCAGCAAGAAAAACGACTTCTACATTTAGCGATTCGTGCCCACCAGCTTAACGTGTTTTCCAAATCAATACCACAAAAGCGGTCACCCAAACAAGAATTAGCCTTTATAAAGTCTGCTTAACTATACTTTACCAAATCTGTTTGCACGCCCCTGAACAATGAAGGTCATGTGCGATTTTCCTTACTTAGACCCTGTGCGGATGCGGCAGAGGCGTCCTACTGTTACATATTTTGCCAACCGCAAACCACATGCAACTTATGCAATTATATTATATTGCAACATTTGATGGTACCATACCACATGTGTTAACCGGCACCAACTTTTTAACGTGCCTTTTGAAGTCCCTAAACGCTGGATATTAAATGCCATACAAACGCTTACTTATTTCAGGACTGACCTGACTAACTGAAGTTTCCTCGTGAATTGTAAATCTTCATTGATTGACTGGCCCTAACCTTAAACTAAACTAAATACTCAAGTGAATTACAATATTGGTTTTATATTTAAAGATGGCGAAGGAGCTGAAGAAGTGGACGAAAGCAAATGGCAGGACCGAATAGCGTTTCGTTTCGACCAGATAATATCGTTCGCATCGACGGCTATGGAGGACAAGCGACGTCGCTCCGACGAGGCTTGCAATACTTCGCCAGACTCCGGCATCGGAGAGGCGGGCCGCGGACCAAGAGCCTCCACCGCACCGGTAACTACATTTGATCATTAGTTTACCTCAAGCCGATCATTAAATTATTTGTTTACAAATAAATTTAAGTGTCATGTGCCGCGGACCGAAAGCCTCCACTGCATCGGTTTGATCATTACTTTCCCTTAAGCAGACCATTAAATTATTTATTTACAAATAAACATTAATGTTATAGCTAAAATATATTGGCTGACGTTTGTACAGGGGTCTATTCTTAAGTACAGAAACTAAGCGCAATAATTATCATATAATATAGGTATTTCTTTTAGGCATATAAATAATGTGTTCACTCTTTTGCTATTACTAAAAACTGTAATTGATATGTACTTAGAAATATTATAGCTAAAACAATAAGTGCACTATTTGCAATAGTATAGAACATAGGTATACCTCTTTTTCTAGGAATGCAAATAATTAGACGTATATTGGCTCACGTACAATGGTCCATTATTAAGTTCAGAAACCAAATGTAATACAAAAAAAATATCGGTGTACCTACTTTTTCTATTAATATAAGTAAATGTGTTCATTCTTTTACAACTACTTAAAACCTGAATTTTAGGGCTATTTCGTTCCATTGAGGCACAATACAATGTCAATTTAAATTTTTAAATGTACCTTATTACTTTTTATGGTTCTTCTGCCCTATTGCCAGTTTACCTGGATTCAGCGTAGCATGTTCTCTTCATCATCAGCCTTTTCGATCATATAATTCTTCCACATTAATCCCATCACTTTTTCAATCCTTCTAATAATGTACCATACTCATTTATAATGTACCATACTGTAATGTGAAATTATTCTGTCTAAAATTTAGGATTGGGGTGCGTAGCGCTAAAACCTCAAACTGGCCAGGTCATCAGCTGAAATTATCAGACTCAAAAAGCAGCTGCAACAAAGAGAAATACAATTACTATAATTTGGTGCGTTACGCATAACAAACTGCCAGAGTTAGTGAGAATATGATATCCTGCCAGCAATAGGGTCCAAACGTTATTGTCATAATAATATATTAAGTAATCATGTGTTTCAGTTTTGTCATAGCAATTATAAGTAGGCTAGACAAAGGTTACGTGTTGTTGTAATTTAAAATATTGTACGTACAGTCCGAAGATCCGACCGACCTCGGTCGGTAAGCAGTTTCCGAACGGTTCATAGCTTTAACAGTTACATCTGAATATATTATCTTACCTTGCCTTATGAATGATTGAATAGTTGAATAAGGCTCTCCATTTATATGTATTCTTCGTTACACAATATATTTCTATGAGATTTTGGCTAACATAAATATGTCAAGCCAGACTATCACGCAGAACGCAACATAATATTTTTTTTTACCATATTCACTGTTAAATTAAGTTTAAAATCTGTTTATGGTGCATGTACCAACTGATATGTAGACTGGACTAGTTAGTCTAACCTAAGCGTAAACTCAATATGCAAGGTATCCACTATGGAGTTTGTCCCAGACAGGCGCAGGCGTAGGTTCGGGCGCGGGGATGGGAGAGGCGGCGATGCAGGCGGGTGCGGGCGCGTGCGAGAGCGGAGGAGGGGGCGGGGAGGGAACGGATGCGGGGTCTCCGCCGGAGCTGCCCGCGCACCATTTCAAGAAGCGCTTCTTCCGGCGATCACGCTGGGGCGCGTGGAGCGGCACGCCGCCGCCCGCCGCCGTAGACTGGGAGCGCCCGCCCATGTGACGCCCGACCATCTAGCGCTGCCGCGTCTGCCGGTTCGCGCATCACGCTTCGCCCTAGAGCCACACCGATACGAATGCGAATCGCGCACGCACGCCTCGTAAGGAATCGCGGAACACTTTCATTTTCCCATCCCGTTCGATGTTCGCTGCTTTCTACATTTTTTTTTGTTACGGATTTTAAGTTTATATTTTTCTATAACAACTGTTCTCGGTCCCTAGAAAACTAAATGAAATGGTTTTAAATATTGTGTTATGAAGTGATATTTTTACACGGAAAGCGACGGAAATTGTACGGAGCCGTTTCGAAAATCTTTGAAACACTTAGGATATTTTCTACAGTAGAAAAATTTCATAGTTAGGCGACCTTTAGAGGTTGACCGATGCGAGAAGCGATACAATGCTCCTTGTGCATATTGCATGTAAATAGACAACCGGCCGCGCCGGGACGAGACTGCTTACGACTGCTCCTCGGTAGTAAGCCAGGTTTTTTCTTTTTGTTATTTTTTTTCGAATATATAATGTAATTATGTATATTATTGAGTTTATTTTTACGTTTAAGAGTTGTAATTATTTAACACTAGGTTTATGTCGCCGCACCGTCTGGCGCTCTGAAAGAGCTTCTGCGCCTCGACGGTTTGTATTTCATGTGTTCAATTAGGTCGTAGATTTTGAAATACATGATTCGGTGACGATACAGTGGATCGTTCTTACGCCGGTCGTTTGATGAATGTTTGTTGTTTAATGTGTTTTTTTTTCTCGATATTGAAGGAGATCAATCTGAATAATGTTGATCATTTCTTTGAGAAATCTTTTAAAAATTGTATGGCTTTCATTGTTAATGGTAAAGAATGTAAGTGCTGGAATAAAGAAAGCGTGCATTGAAAATAATAATAATTATGTGATCTATTAGAAAATGTTAATATTACATAATTATGATTCGATATAAAGTTACTGCCAAAAATAATAGTCTTGTATTACAAATGTAATTCGATAGGATTTAATTAAGTAGTTTTAGTAATCAAGCGAACACGAGTCTTTCCAATAGAGAACTTTATGAACACCAATTTTATACATAGACCGATACGTTAATGTAGCTAGTTACCTATGGCAAGTAGGGCCTGATTGATTTTATCAACCAGATTAAATATCTTATGTTACAAACCATGGGTACTGTCCGTATGACTGTGTTTGGGTATTTTTATACGAGGAACCATGTTTTATGTATGCTTATTTACAACAACACATAAATAAATACTAATACAATAGTTGTGACTGTGACCTAAATTACTTTAATACTTTGGAACAAGTATTCTAATATTATGCTTAAGACATAAATGTTGTGAATATGTTTATATGAAATCAACAACATATCAGGACGGTTTTCTTAATATTTGCAGACATTTGCAGTTGTTTATTATTGTTATCATCACGAATTATTTTTCTAACTTACTCGTAAGTTATTTTATAGGAAATGAAAGATTGCAGTCGTTCGTTGTTAAAAACATTTACTCTGTTTCCTAGACAAAGTCATTTTTGACAAATCTTACTCTTTCAAATTAGATTAGAAAGCCTCAAGATGAATTTATTTATACTGTAAAAAATAATAATTATTAAAAATTTAAGTTAAATTTCGACTATTTTCCTTCAATGGTTTTCTATATGACATTCAGGTATGATCATGATATATTGTAATAATAAATGAAATAAGTATAATTCCTTCACAGGTTTTAATTCTTGATTTTTATCGCGACGCGTAAAGTTAATTTTGCACATTATTACAAATATAAAGAGTGGAGTGAAATTTTTATGTCAAAACAAGCTTTGTAAAAGAAACAGAGTGTGTGTCAAATTGATTGCTAGAATGTGTTTAATTTTATTATTGCTTGTGTGTGAAAAAATAACGTAAAATTTAATAAACGTGTGAAAAGTTCATGTATTAAACTATCTCTGACTATCCCAATGTGATTGTGACGATTTAATAAAAACTTAGTGGTTAGGTAACTAATTTCGCTCACGACGTTTATCCGCCTTTTAGAATTAAGATTTACCAAAATGTTTAAAGAGTTCATTATGAATTTCGTAAAAAAATAAAACACCATATTTATTGTTACATACAAAAGCAATACAAATAGTGCTACTAAAATAGAAACATTAATTATTTTATGAAATTCGGTGCTTCACTTACTTAGTATGTTTTATGAATTACCAACTAATTTGTTATTGGCAAATTTTACTTATTCGTGTTCAGGTGGATAGATAATTGTACTCTTACTTTTAGTGACTATCCAAAGCCTAACTAAATATTTTTTTAACATGACCTTACTGTGAATAAAGATTTGAAATATATTTGCAACAATAATACTTACATCTGAAAAGATTAATTTCTTAAAGTTCATTCCTATCCATTAGTGCTAGCCAGGACGTAATTTATAAAAAATAAATACTTACTCTTAAATAATATAAGCGAGACACTGTTACCATTTTTGGTACGAAGTTTTGGTGTTATTTACACTGCAACATGATTTGAGAGAAAAGTAAAAATTTTTAGTAAGGAACATAAACAATAATTGGAAGTGTTAAGATAAGTTAATTTGTTTACCATAGACAATTAATTGAGTGTTGTATTTAAAAAAATATTATGAATATACTTTCAGGGTTTGTAAATTCAAATATGGTTCATAGACAAGTCGTATATTTTACCATAGATGGAAGTAGCTATTATTATGTATTAGCTAGGCTGGTTCCTCTAATTCTTTCTCAAATGTATCGTTATCGTATATTTTATTTAATATCTATTCATAGCAACAAGTGATTAAAAAATCAAATATTTATTTTAGAATAAAAGTATGTCAATTTCTTTTTTTAAACATAAGGCTGTAGACGACGACTAGTTTTTAATTGCCGACAAAATTATAAATGATAATAACTAAATTTGACTTTACAATTATTGTATGAAATCAAATATTTTTGTTCATTTCAAGTTTTCTGTGTCGCTAATAAATCATGAAAACTAATTATTAATATTCATGCATTATCTTACATTATCGTAATTAACTTTTACCTTCTAATGTACTATTTTGAAAGTTTATTAATACTCAAAATCACTGATCACTGTATATTTATATTGGTTTTAAGAAAACGTTAGTGATTTTTAAGTCTTATGTAGTCTGACAAATATATTTCGAATTGTTTGATAGTTCTATTAACACAGCTGCATTGTGCCACGTCAACTTAGCATTTCCACTTATTTTTTTGTTCCCTGGTGGGTCTTCAGATATGGACAGGAATGAGGAATTCATAATATAAAGAAGTAGTGTAAAAGACTTATGTTCTGAAATGGGGGGTCCAGTTTAAGGTGTCGTGTTTGAGAACATTACATGGCTAATTTAAAGTATTATCAATAGATTATGTTATTTCTTATATGATGCTCTGTATTCACCTAGAAAGCGTACTCACTAAAGAATGTATTTCGTGCACCTTAACATGTAGTCACTTTGTCTTAACATTATCTCTTTAAAATGTCATAATTACTAATTTAATGGTGGATTTTACTCAATGCGGGGCCTTATTAAGACGAAACCAATAGTATCTTGCAATTATTATTTCACAAACAAACAGTTAATGTAATCTATAACTTGGGGCACAATGAAACAATTGTTGCAACATATTTTTACATAATATTTATCGAACATCTTTTTTTCTTGTCATTAAATAAATAATGTGAATTTGTGACATTTATACATACGATCATGTCAATATTTATATAAAACATAAGTTAAGTTAACTCTTTTAAAATTGGTATTTAGACTCGGGGCTAGAAAATTGGTTAATGCAAATAATTACATACGTAGACATATTTTTGAAAAGAATATAGTGTAAGTCAAAATTTTGATCGGATTAGGGCAAAGGAGTGTTATATAAATATAGAAATGGGTTTGCGACACAACAGTTTTAATAAGACTAGTGCGGTCTGTAAAACACTTTATTATTTCCAAATAAAAAAAGATACACATACATTTAAATACTCTGTTATAAAAACAGTTTAATACGTGTTTTTAAAATTGTAAATGTCGCACTACTAGTGTAGAATAAATTTTACATATTTCAGTTATGTATGCAAATCTGAAATAATATAATTTTTCCGACTACTGTTGCGTCGCATGAATGTAATTTCAAAGAATATTAATATTTTTAATACATGAACGCTGCTGTAAATACTAACTCAGTGTTACAATTTAAATTATGAGAAAAGTTAAGTAACATTCATGTATTTAAAATATTGGAGTGCACTGGTTTGATTGTGCCTGAAAAATCATCAATGCCGCTCCAAACCTCAAAATTGTGTGTATTTATATGTTAAGTAAACATAAAAAGATACTATAGATGTATCGATAGTAGAATAAATAGTGTGTAATCGACAACGTCATAATAAGCAATGCGAATAGGTTTACTCGAAGAGTGATAACATTATTCAGTTTTTATTTTTGGGAAATGAGCTAAACTGGGTGACGTTATAGTGTCTAAAATAGTACAAATGTGAAGACTTATTGTCATAAGCCTCGGACTATTCAACATTGCAAATGCTAGGTTTGAGATGTATCCCTGTGTACTAGTTTTATTTTGTACTAAAAGTTATAAATAAATGAGTAATTATATAACAGTTTTTCTTTTAGTAGGGAGATACCTAATTTTTAAGTGAACGGAACCTTTTGCATAAACAAGATACGATTCGATGTGCGTTGAAATCTACGACGAGCTTCATACAAATTAATTATATGTATATGTTGGAAGTTCGTCATAGACGGCGCGTTTATATGTAAAAGATGGAGAGATCTTGTGAAAACAATAGTTTTTAGCCTTCGCTTTGTACAATATTTTCTCGCCAAACTTTTTGTATATTTCAGAAAAAACGAACTACGACCAAGGGCCGCGAGGCAACTGTCTATTTTATCATTGTTCTTACCGGCCGATGTAAGAAGCACTATGTTGCACTTTTATTGGAATAAAACTGAATCGTGTTTTATGCTTTCATATATGTTTAAAGTATATATTGAAAAGTAAGTTATATTATGAAAAACTTACGCTCCGCATAACTCATTACCAATCTAAAAAAATGTTGTTTCAAAAAGTAAAGGACGAAGCCTGCCGGTACATAACCGGCATTGCCTTTTCCATGAAAGCAATGGAAAATGTAACAAAATAATGTGAAGTGCGTAAGAAATTGATAATAAAATGGTCAAATTATATAGTTGTTATTTTAACTAACTTAACATTTTCTTGTAACTGGCGGGAGAAAAACCAACCTTGACGATTTTCTTGCCCTTTATTTTACGATCAAGCTCACGCCCGCAGTGAATGGGCGCGTTAGTTTGTAAGTTGACTCGCTTATGAGCTCTACTTGAATAAATGATTTTGCGTTGACTAACTACTGCTTCAGAAGCTATACTTCTGAAGCAGTAGTTACTATACAATTATTGATGCAATAAAATTTATAAAAGGCGCTTCATTATTTGTACCTAGGTACATATAGGGCTCAGGTAAACATAGCCGAAGAGTGTTATTTGGCGCCAACGCGGAAATAGACATCGATGCAATAATTACTCATCTATATAACAATACAATAACAACATGATATTGTAATGCTTAATAAGTCGTCTTTAGATTGTGAACCAGGCTGCAATGAAGATATGGACGGTAGAGGTAAGGAAAACCATCTCTGTCTGCAAGTTTTTATCAATAGGCGGAAAATAATGGTATGCATGTGGTTAAATTTCAGCAATAAATTAGCACCAAAATTTCCACTTACGCAGCACACTTTACCTGAAAAAATTATAATTTCATTTTACCATATAATCTTCCTACTGTAACAACATTTGAAGTAATATAAAACTCACAACTGAATGAGTTTTTGTATTTGAGATCGAAAATCACGAGGGATGGAAAGTGTGAAAGCGACATCGATTGAAGATTGAAAGCTGGAAACATGGTAAATGGGGCACTTCACGTCTGTGTAAGCAGTCAGAAAGTGTCCGAAAAGGCACGTCTGGCAGTTTCTAGAGGTATCTACACCAACGCATGGAAAGAAACGAATGCTGGTTATGGCAGAAGAAACATGAAAGTAAGATTAAATCAGTAGAGATGAGAGCACTCAGAGGTGTAAAATTGAGTGATAGGATTAGGAATGAAGCTATAAGGACTGAAGCTGGTGTGAAAGAAGATATAGTGTCAAGAATTGAGTAAGGTATGCTTAGATGGTTTGGTCATGTTGAGAGGATAAATGAAAGACTAACGAAAGTGATTTATGGTGGACAAGTCAATGGAAGCGTTGGGAGAGGAAGACCACGTAAGACCTTCCATGATCAAATCCAGAAGATTTTGGAGAAAGAGCAAGTCAAAAGTACCCTAAACCGACGGGCGTGTGTGAGAAGGTAAATGAGTGAAAGAAGCTATATTGTTGACTGAGTAAAGTACAAATGAGCTAAGGCTAAGAAAGACTGAATGTAATTTGTAGGAGCAAGACTCAGCAATTATTTTCTGTCTCGATTACGAGCGGAAAGTTATTTTTTGATAACACAGTAAGTAACTTGAAAAATTTGGAATAATATGTTTTATTATAATTATTATACACATTAATATTGCGTTTTATGTCTAAGTAATGACTAATGTCCATATAGTTCGATCAGTTATACTGTGGACGCTACTACTAATGCACGATGGCATCTTTTTACCTATTCTCCGTCTTCCTAGTTCTTTTTTAATTTGACAGTTAACTGTGGTAAACTTAACCTGTCAATGTCAAAGAGATGACTGAAAAAATAATTCATACTATTCTTAGTAGGTAATCAAACCAATTACCTAAAATTTAATTACAAATGAAATGTAATATCAGAGAACTTGCTCATTTGAGCGACCAACCTTGTATTGTTGAAGGGAGATTGAATTACAAAAAAGTTTCCAATGGAGCCTACCGAAACCAAACAGGTGATAAAACACAAACCTATTTAAAAACAATACAAACTGCTCTATATTCGCGATTTGAGAAACATCCGTTCACTTTAAATATAGCATCTACAAAATTTTACATAAAAATATAAAATGCAGAAAACCAAATATTTTTTTTATCCTATACACTACAGGTTTTAAAGGAGGAGTTAGGAGTTGACTGAGTAATTTCTAAACAGTTATCCTTGTCATAGTGGTATCTACATTATATTTATTATGTATTTTTATATATATTACTTTGCCAATAAACCATAACCTGCACATAATTTCTGCTACAGCTATAATTTTTATTGTTACAGTTTTCAAAGAGAGATGGTTTCGCCTGATACATAACTATCTATTTTATTTTAAAATAAGTGAAATGGGTAAATTTGACACCAAAAATCCAGCGGGCTTATTTGTAATGGAAAATTCTTCAATACAAATGGAGCATGGGCATGGCATACCATTTTCATTTTCTATATCATTCATGTAAGCACCATGTATTATTTGGTTTTGAAGTAAACACATAATAATAATTATAGTAATAAGTACCTACATGAAAATTAAGTTTAATATTTGAAAATAGAAAGAATATTTTCTGTTCTAATAGGCCACAATCAGTATCTGCGACATATAAAATAAATGTAAATTGTTTTTTTTACTCTCATATAGAACTACAAAAATGAAGCTCACAATGAAATTTTTTTTTTTTTTAAATTCAAATGGATTAATATTGCAGTGATGAACCTGAAAAGCGACATGTTTTTGCTGCACGTGCTGAAGATAATGTAGTACAGTGGGTAATTAAGCTTAGAGAATGTTCATATGAGTACTTGCGAAATCAGTTGCATACACTTCAATCAAAAATATATTCCATTACTGGCAAGGTAAATGTCGTACAAAATAATTGTACATTACAACTAAAATATGGATTATCTTTTATTTTACTTATGAAAGTTTTTTTTAGGATCCACTTTTATTGGTGCCCAGAAATGAGGGAGCATGTTTGTGGGCACCGTCAGTCCCATTTTCCACCGCACCGGCATGCACAGTTAACACTACTCTTGGATCGTTTAGCTGCCACTTACACACAACCAATGGTGTTTTTACTCTGGAACGCAGTAAATCAGATGTTCAAGCTCATAAACACATGCATGCGGAGTATAGTAAAAAAACAAAATTTTACACTGATGATGTTAAAGGAGGAGAAACTAATGAGTTAAATTTAGATAGCAATACAAATAAATTAGAAAGAAGCAAAACAGCGGCATCTTGCTCAGGGAGTGCAAATCCAATAGATAGATCCATTTTTGACAAAAGGCCTGTATATTCACGGGCAGCCCCTAGTCCACCTGTCCGAATGAAACTATCACCAGCCAACAAACTTAATGAAACAAATAATCAAGTAAAAACATTTACAGAACAAGGAAACCTTCTAGATACTGGTATTTTGGGTACAGTACCTATCCCACCTAGAAGAAAAGTATCCCCAAAATCTGTAGATGCATCACACAAATCGAACAATGATATAAGTAAAACCAAATCTAATGATGACCTTATAACATTTTGACTTAAATTTTCTTTAGTAATATTATCCCACCTTGTAATAAAAGATAACCAAATACTTGCCTCACTCATTTTATGACAAAAATTATATTTTTACACTTTTTTAGAATATATTTGCTAATACCTAAGAGAAAAGTTTTTTATTTTTTAACTATACCTTTCAGTTCTTAACTACCAGCAATATAATGTTGTGACTAACTATTATTATTTAAATCACCGAAGTCACAGACAGAGGCGGCTCGTTCTAAAGAGCGCTGGTGCAGTGCACTCCTACAAAAATTACCTACAAATTTAGACCATGTAAAAGTCATAAATACTTTTGGCGAAATTGTAAAGTTCGTGATTTAAAGAGCAATAAGTGAAGAATTACCCAAAGTTTCGCAGTTAATCGTGTGCTGCGGAGCGAGCACAGGTTCTTCGAAGTTGCAAATTTGGATTCACATAAAAAATCATTAACATGACAAAATAGTTATAACTCTAAAAGCAACTGGAGCAAGCTCAGCTTATGCTGCACAGAGTAGGCTACTCTGCGCAGCGCTGGTTTTCAGCCCCCCCCGTTTCATTGGGTTCGCCACATAGTAGCGACCACGTAAAAAAAATTACAAAAGTTAACACTTCAGCAAAAACGAAACAGTAAACAAGCAAAAACTTAACTTCAAACAAAAACAAACCACAAAAATAATTATAATAATAAATTTAACTCTACTTAATTTATCTAACAATATAAAAATTTTGATGTGTGTGTGTGTGCGCGCGTGTGTGTGGGTATGTGAGTGATTTCAGGTATTAAATTATATTATACTAGTGACCCGCCCCAGCTTCGCACGGGTGGTATGCTAATATGAATAGTGACGTATAATACATAATTACAGAATGTCTCTATATAGGCCGCGAATACCTACCACCGCCGCAACCATAATTTTTCGATTTAGCGTAAGTTTATTCGTTTGATATCTTGTAAAGTACTGATCGAAATTACATGATGTAAAAGACAAATTTAATCTATGTTTAATGTCCAAGCTTACTAACATGTTTATTTAGATAAGAATTAATGTCATATATACTTAAAATGGCTTCGTTAATAAGCCATTATTTTTAGTAAAAAGTAAAAGATAAAATTGGTTATTGTGGGGTATTCTTTATAGATAGACATATACCATCGCGGACTTTTTTGAAGAATTTTATAAATTGTACAATATTGTAGTACATTATTTTGACTAATCTCGTAGGGTTTGGCCAGCGTTTGCAATATAAGCGCAAAAAAGTGAGTTGAATTACGACATCACATCACAAATCTCACAAATTGACAGTGTTCCACTACTATAATTATTATGCATGTATTATACATATAAACCTTCCTCTTGAATCACTCTATCTATTGGAAAAAACCGCATCAAAATCCGTTGCGTAGTTTTAAAGATTTAAGCGCACATAGGGATATAGGGACAGAAAAGGCGACTTTGTTTTATACTATGTAGTGATATGTAGGATTATTATAGTTATAAAAAATAAACATCACCCTACAACAAAATACACATCACTCTAACCGATAAATACAACATATTCAAAATGCAGATCTATATCATGGTTTGCCATTTTAATGTCGATTTCTACTGGGCTGTTGTGTTTATTTCCTTATTTAGGATAGTTACATATATGCACAATTCATCGTGTTATATGTATAGATATATTCATCATCTATGTCATAATTATGACGTCCACAGCTGGCCTATGTTTAGCTGTGAACGTCATAATTATCCTAAATACATTTTCACATTGAGCGATCCTGAGTCGCCTGCATCCACCTAAATCCCGATTTCTACTACGTTTAGTACCGGTTCGCAGTCGCCATTGAAGAACCCAGTCGTCGGTTTTTCGTGGTATGTGCCATGCCTCCTGCCACTTTTGCTTGCAAACTTGCCTCGTTATGTTTATCACTTCAGTTCTCCTACGGATTTCCTCATTTCTGGTTCTATCACGTAGAAAACTCCGAGCATAGCTCTCTTCATTACACTCTGAGCGACCTTGAGCTTTCGTATGAAGCCCATAGTCAGTCAAATGATATGAATAACGCGCGGCAGTATAGGTATATGTCATCATATTTTATTTCTCCTGGAGGCTTCAATCCGTGTCAATATAACAAAGTGTAACAATGATTTAAGTTTATGTAAATAAATAAAAATCTGGTCTTTTTTAATTTCTTTAATTAAATTTACGATTAACGTTTCTACAACCAGGGATTCAGTAGAATTGGGCAGCCACATAATAGCAATACAAATATGCACGACCATCCGGCGCTAAAACTCGGAGCGAAATGAACCATCGGTCGAGTCGGCCGACTAAACCATTGGTTGGTGTGCGCGCTTGCCAGTAGCTCCATACTGATATAGCAGTCGGCCGATAGTTTAATTTGAACGCAGTTTAGTAGCCTATCAAACTTATTTATCGGCCAATACCAAATCGTTGTAGTATGCGGACTTGCATACATCTTCATACTGATTATAAGCCCGACCAAACTATCGGCCGATAGAAAGTTTGTGGTTTGCGGGGGTATTACTGATTTACCTAAACTCGACGCGATGCATTTTGCTTTAACGCCCTTAACACATTCTGTAATTTCAAATCGCTACTTCTTCTGTTGAGCTGAGTCTTAACAATTTTCATTTTGTTAGAGATGAGACCCCAAACCGAAGTAATTTTTTTTTTAATACCTAGACATGTATATATGTCTATATGTAGATGAATAATATACAGAATTAAGTTTTGAATCTTATAAATATTTGGAAAGGAGTAGAAGAAAAAAGGTAATTTATTGTGTCTTATTCTGTATTTGATCTCTTACATAAGGATTGCATGTAAATGCTATAGAATTTATGTATGACATAGCAGGCAGGACCATATCAAACAATGGTGCATAAATGCCATGACCTATTGCTAACTTTTTGGGAGATTCTCCTGAGTTGTTGGGTTTGCTAGCAGCGTCCACAGTGTCTTCCCGAAATAACATGACAAGTAATGTTGACTTGCAATGGCTCACAGCAGCGGCAAGGTGCAGTGGGGTTTGCCCTAAAAATCAAAATAAGGTTATGGCATATTTAATACATTTAGGAAATGATTGAATAGATAAATCAAATCTTATTTGCATGCTGAATGTTACACAAAAACAGAGTTTTACAAGTAGTTACTTAAAACATGTCAAATTTTATTTGATCAATTGATATTATTTTTATAACATTTAAAAACAAATAGAATAGTTATTAAAAAGTGTGAAGTATGAATGTAACTTAAATGTACTTTTCTGCAGTTGCTGCAATTTTATAAAAAATCTAACTGTTGACTTGGGGTAGCCTCATTATTAATAGCAATCACTCTTACGACTCTACAATTCAAATATTCTAAATACTTTATACAAATATACAGCTCAATAAACTAACAAGGATAAGGAAATCCAATTTTGTTCAAACAATTATTTAATATTACATTTTTAGGAGAACTAAATGCTTGCTTAATGTAATAAATTCAAAATATAATCTCAGAAAGTCGATTCTGGGTCCCCACTGAAACAGAGTCTTATATAACATAACAATATAAGTTTTTGAATCATTCACACAAGTGCACTTGCAGATAACAGGCAGACCTCTTTTATAAAAGACAACCCAATTTTTCAGAAACTTGTAAATAGAAATGAAGTAAGCATTTCAAGCAATTCGAGCTAACACGGATCATATGTTGCAGTAGTAGGAAATTATGTAACATATAATTGGGCAATATCCGATACTAGAAAGCAGTGGTGGACTCTAAGTAGTTATGTTTGATAAGGAATTCAAAAATTATTATAATTTAATGAGAATAGCATAAATAGGGATGATGGCAGAAATATCTAAATGTTTTTTATTACTTACCACCATCGGAAACTGCATTTGGATCAGCTCCAGCAGCAAGCAACCGTGCAACTGCACTATAGTTATTCCAATTACAAGCAGAGTGCAATGGTGTCCATCCAAGTTCAGTTCTTGCATTGATATTTGCTCCAGCACTTACTAAATAACATATACATGACATATGATTGCTATATGCTGCTCGGTGCAAAGGTGTATAGCCATCTGAGTCTCTAGCATGTACAAGGTCAGGCTGCATTTTTAAGAGCTCTTTTAATGTCTCTAATTCTCCATTTTCAGCTGCGCATAACACATGATCGGTAGGATTAGCTGAAATGTCATAGTGATAATTAGAAAACTAGTTAGACTAAAAAAAATAAGTTTTTCCATAATAGTATAAGCTTCTAACTTAACTGCTAACAAAATAAGTCAGTTTTTTTTTACCTTGAGGACATTTTACTAATTCAACATCTTGATCAACATCATCCCATCCAGATACAAACATTCCAGAGGTTTCAGGGTTTCGTTTACACTTTACGATTTCATCTTGAACATCTTTAAAGCTGTTTATTTGAAAAGTGTCGTCTTCTTCAGAGTCTGACATTTTTAAAACTTATAACATATATTATATACTTAAAATTTATTAGCTTTATTTCACGAACCTCAACATTCTTTCTTTCTTTATTTTAAATAATGGCTTCGTGCGTCTAGCACATTTAGCCAGTGTCAAGTTAGAGATATATTAATAATATATAATTCATAGTAAATGAGAATGAGTGGTGATAAAGATGATAAATGATAAATGAGATACCCTCCCCTAAGCCCCTTGAGTCCTCAGTAAAGATGTGGGACTATACTGAGATCTCACATGGACTCCTTGAGAGAAAATTTGAAAAGTGATGTTGCACTGTTTTGTTTGATTTACCAACACTCATGTATGTTCACAACCACTTAACGGTTAATAATCCACCGTTATTACACATTAATGTTAGAAATATCACAAATTTTAGAAAATAAAACAAAACTGCAGACATGACGCTTCACTTTCCCGCCAAGAAGTCAACAGTCAGTTCCATCCAACAACAATATTTTCTTTCTTTATTTTAAATAATGGCTTCGTGCGTCTAGCACATTTAGCCAGTGTCAAGTAAGTGATATATTAATTATATATAATTCATAGTAAATGAGAATGAGTGGTGATAAAGATGATAAATGGTAAATGAGATCCCCTCCCCAAAAGCCCCTTGAGTCCTCAGTAAAGATGTGGGACTATACTGAGATCTCATATGGACTCCTTGAGGAGAATTTGAAAAGTGATGTTGCACTGCTTTGTTTGATTTACCAACACTAATGTATATTCACAAACACTTAACGGTTCATAATCCACCGTTATTACACATTAATGTAAGAAATATCACAAATTTTATAAAATAAAACAAAACTGCAGACATGACACTTCACTTTCCCGCCAAGAAGTCAACCTCAACATTCACTATTCACTTCTAATTTTTTTTTCCTCCTCAATTCAAATTGGCAATTTAAAATTTTGCCAGCGTCAAGTGTCACTTATTTACTTCTTCTTCGAGGAAGACAACAACACTGACATGACAGACAACCTAATGGTTCTTTTTTTAAAGGCTTTTTTGTTTCTTTCCTTTTATTCACATGTTCACATGTATAATCATTAAACGAAGCTGGCTGAATTTTCCTCATTACCCTTGATGCCATAGGGCCACTAAATAAACAAAAAAGAAGAAAAACCTATAGAAGACTTGGCTTCTTGGCGGGAAGTGAAGCGTCATGTCTGCAGTTTTGTTTTATTTTCTAAAATTTGTGATATTTCTAACATTAATGTGTAATAACGGTGGATTATTAACCGTTAAGTGTTTGTAAATATACATGAGCGTTGGTAAATCAAACAAAGCAGTGCAACATCACTTTTCAAGTTCTCTCAAGGAGTCCATGTGAGATCTCAGTATAGTCCCACATCTTTACTGAGGACTCAAGGGGCTTAGGGGAGGGTATCTCATTTACCATCTTTATCATCACTTATTCTCATTTGCTATGAATTATATATTATTAATATATCACTTACCTGACACTGGCTAGATGTGCTAGACGCACGAAGCCATTATTTAAAAGAAAAAAAAACTTATGGACAGATAAAATGACGACCTCTTTGCGGGAAAGTGAAGCGCCATGTCTGCAGATTTGGTTTATTTTTTAAAATTTGTGATAATTCGAACATAAATGTGTAATGACGGTGGATTATTAACCGTTAAGTGTTTGTAAACGTACATGAGTGTTGGTAAATGAAACAAAATAGGGCACCATAACTTTTCAAATTATCTCAAGAAGTCCGTGTGAGTTCTCAGTATAGCCCCACGTCTTTACTGAGGATTCAAGGGGTTTAGGGGGAGGGCATCTCATTTACCATTTATCATCTATATCACCAATCATTCTCATTTACTATGAATTATAATATGTTGTTAATAAATCACTTACTTGACACTGGCTAGATGTGCTAGACGCACGAAGCCATTATTTAAAAGGAAAAAAAACATTACTTTTCAAAGAGGCTTCTTGGCGGGAAAGTGAAGCGTAATTACTGCAGTTTTGTTTTATTTTCCACAACTGTATTGAGAACTCAAAGGGCTTACGAGCCTACGAGGAGAGCATCTTATTTACCATTTATCATCTTTGTCAATACTTATA
Source organism: Musotima nitidalis (assembly GCA_949126915.1). Lineage (NCBI taxonomy): Eukaryota > Metazoa > Arthropoda > Insecta > Lepidoptera > Crambidae > Musotima > Musotima nitidalis. Next base: position 8,593,534 of record OX421414.1, read on the forward strand.
CTTATTTACTATGGATTAAACATTATGAATATGTCTATAACTTTATGTCCTAGAAGCACGAAAGCATTCTTTACTTTAAAAAAAATTAAGCCAAGCGCGCACTACGTCCTTTTGTCGCGCTGCGGTGACTTTGCCGCTAAGTGCGCGCAATATTATTTCTAACTGTAGGTAGGTATACAATATTGCAGTGCTTTTGCCCTCGCGGTACAAAAAATCGATAGTATTTGAGTTCGATAGATCATCATCAACATAATAAAAGACCTAAGTTATCTCTTAGCGGGATTGGGTACTAATTCATTTTAAAAGTATAGAGAGTAGAGGTAAGGAGAAGGGTAAATGGGATCTTTTTTTTGTTTTACGTCGGTAACAAAATGAATTTACAGTGCGTACAGTGCCTTCCGGCCAAAGGGGGACCGAATGGGGGTGTGGGACTCACCACCGGGAGACACGACTGCCAGCAGTTATACCCACTAAAAATCTTCCGACGACGCCCGCCGCTTGTTGAAAAAGAGGCGGGGGCCAGTACCTACATGGGTTGCAGCTTCTGACACCCCGCCTGCGGCGAACTCTATTGCCGAGAACAATATTAATTAAGTGCCTCCTGAAAGGCATGTTGGCACACCTATTAGGCAGGTACATAGCTTAAGTCTCTGGGCCATTGGATTACAAAGTATTTAAAAATTTACCTAGATTATAAAAAGAGGCTCTTTGCGTTAGGAGTAGAATAATTTCTCACAATTACACCAATTATTTAGTTCCAAGATATCATTAAGAACGTGTAATAATGACTAAGTAAGTATACAAAGGAAACCACCCAGACCAGAACAAATATTCATGATGATGATAAAGATTTGTCTGTGAATGGAAATTGAACCTACGACTTCAGAAGCGGTGCGGTTATACTCGCCTCTACGCCATATCGGTCGTCTATGAAAAACGTGTTTAGCTACTAAAATATCTATAAATATTTTGTACCAACATAGATTTAAGATTTTGTAACTTAATTATAGCCTAAATTAAACTCACTTTATTTGTAATATTATTTATAATACCCCAACTGTTTTATGGTAACTCGTAGTCTGAGGTTTTGATAGAATTCAGACATTATCATCATCTCAGCCACAAAAAGTTCCCAACTTCTTTCCATGCCGATTGATCTTAAGCCGCTTGCATCCACCGGCCTGTCTTGATCATAGATCCATGGAGGGTGGGAAGCCGTCCTCAGGAACCTAGCTGGAACTTTTTAGGCCCTGTTCACACTAGAGATGTGCCGGCGACGGCGAGCACATCGCGAACTCGCTTCACAGTGAAATCGCTATGGTGTACAGGGGTGTTAACCCTTGGAACGGTTTTAATTAAGGTTTTAGAAAGATAATTTTTTATTAATTTTATCAAATAGTTCTATTAACCTATCAATGTGGAACTAATCAATTTCCTTCGGTAAATACTTACCGTCACTGAAAGGCTTACCTTATAAATAAAGATTGTATAATGCGGGCACGCTATTTTGTGTCATAATGTGTCGTACTTGTGTATAGGGATCCTACCAAGATCTAAGGAGCCCAAGCCAACCTCATCTGCAAGTGGTGCACCTGCCGATCAACAGACGACCTACAACTATATAATTAGCGCAGTGTGGGCTTATAATATGCCTCTGCCTACCCCTTCGGGGAAACAGGCGTGAATGTATGTATGTATTGTGACATACCGAACGTACCTAAAACACCATTAAGAAAAGAAAACGACTGGGCCAGAACAAATCAGGATAAAGCGGACTTGTTTGCAGATCATCTTAAAAGTGTTGAAACCGAATGAATTGATAGACAACTCATCAGAAGCATACCTATGTCGTTCTCATTATCAAACAAGACTTTCAAATGGACTTCCCCTCTAGACCTGTGTCCTGCAGAAGTCGTTAAAACGATCAAACGGCTAGACAATAAAAAGGGCACCGGGCTACGACCTTATAACTAAAAAAGTTTTGCTGAAACTGGTAGTTTAGGCTACTATATTCATTATCATACTCTTCAACGCTATGCTACGATTAGGGTACATTCCAAATGCATGGAAAGCCTCTGAAATTAGAATGCTCTACAAAACTGGTAAAATATTGACCGACAAAATATTTATGCTACAAACAGAATAAGTGATACCAGATCATCAGTTAGGCTTCAGAAGACGTCATGGAACAGTGGAAAAAGCCCACAGAGTATGTGACCCCATAAGGAAGTCCTTGGAACTAAGAGAATATGTTCATAAGTGTTTTTGAATATCCAGCAGGCATTCGACAAAGTTTGGCACAAGGGCTTACAAGTACAATTCCCACTCATACTTTCCAATATTCATTCCTATTTCAAAGATATCATAGTCTATGCCAAGGAAGGTGATGCCACATCGGTTTTTTATGAGATAGAAGCCGGGTTGCCACTAGAATCAGTTCTCGGTCCCATGCTTTACACACTGTACACGGCTGACCTTCCTTTAACGCCAGGGACAACCACAGCTACGTTTGCAGACGATACAGCTATATTATTAGCAAGTAATAAACATCCTAGACTGGCATCAGAGAACCTACAGAAGGGCTTAAACAAAGTTAATGTATGGCTGCAAAAGATGGAAAATAAAAAATAGTGCTGTAATTCGGTACAAGTGACATTCACTCTCAAAAGAGAAGATTGCCCACCCATAAAGCTGGGTCAGTGTGCTCTGCCCCATAGTGACCAAGTGAGATATCTTGGCTTGATCGCAGATTAATCTGGAAGAACCACATCAAATTCAAAAAGCAGAATCTTCAACTGAAGTACAACAGCCTATACTGGATGCTAGGAGACTGGCATCTCTCGAGACTCTTTCTGGACAACCAACTGCTTATATACAAAGCCATCCTGAAAACCATTTGGACATATGGTCTGCAACTGTGGCGCAGCGCAAGCGCCTCCAACATAAGTATATTACAACGCAACTCAGCATGACATCAGGACAGAACGGATTTGCTCAGACTTAGGACTGATCGCAAATACACGCAGAAGAAAATATATTAAATGGGCTTGTTATTGTCCGGCTGCCGTCAAAAATATTCATGCGAATAAATGGGAAAAAGATGGACAGTCAATTAGTTCGTCGTGTTTATAATAGAATTAATTCTGAGATAAGTCAATTACATACTACTTCCTTCCTTTTGCTTAAACTTAAAACCTGAGACATGAGACATTATTTGTTTATACATATACACGCCTGATTCCCTGAAGGGGTAGGCAGAGGCATATATTAAGCCCACACATCTCCAATTACATTGTTGGTCCCACGTAAAAGGTAGCGAGCCTATTGCCGCTTACCAGGAACTGTTACGTTCGCCAGATCCTCGTCCGTTGATCGGCAGGTGCACCCCTTGCAGATGAGGCTGGCTTTTACTCCATAAGATATTTATCCTTAACCCTTTACCAGGCAGTGGTCAATATATGACCACCATAAATTGAACCTTATGCGGTTAACTTAAGGTGGAAAACCAATGAATATTTTCAACGTGCTCTGCCTGTTAAAGGTTTAACACTATTCGACATTATTTATTATGATGCGAAACGGCATAGAATAACATAAAGAAACATTAGTGTGTTGTAATAAGCAGGTTTTTTTTATACAAGCTGAGATACTTATATGCAACGGAAATCTGCCGCAAGGCACTAATACCATTTACAATGGCACTTTTTACAGAAGCTGTCACTAAATAAAATATCACTTCTGAAGTGTAATTTAATTACCTGGCTACCATACAAAACAAAATATATTTTTATCTACTATGTAATAGGTAACTACTACTACTACTAATTTAAAAACAGAAAATATTATTTTATAAATTTTATTACACAAAACAATGAAATGCAATGGTTCACCATGTATATATAAATTAACCACAATATAACTTATTTTATGATATATTTTATACACTACATATTTATATAAACTAACTCACCACACTTATGTCACATATATGTAATATAAATCTTATTTATACCTCCCGCTTTCGCTTTAAGAATTTAAAACCTCTTTTAACTTCTATTGATTTTTTTACTTTGGAACTCGTTTCTGATTGAATAATGTTTTTACTTTCTTGTATAGCTGATTGATAACTTTCCAATAAATTGTCATATACCTCTTGCTGAATATTAAGCTCCGGTATTTTAGATTTTCCTCCAGTTTCAATAACAGCCTGCAAAAAAAACATCAAAATAAAACAGCGCAATTTGCTTTATCACACTTTGTCCAAATTGAAGTTACACTTTTTGTGTCTGACGTTATAGAAACTATCCTCATCAAAAAATTTCCAACAAAGAAATAAGTGCTCTCATAGATACATCTTTTGTGACAATATTTTATTGCTTAAAGCGTCTGTGTTTTCTTCTATTTAAGTCCCGTAAAAAAGAGGAAAACAAGCACAAAATCTAAAAGGTGCATATACGCTAGATAAGCCTAACACAAATTTATGTAGTATTGACCGTCTTAAAAAAGCCTTACAAAGAGAAAAGTTACAAAGAAAATTAAACTTAGATAACTTGCATCACATTCTACTCACTCCCATTATGCCTAATATAATGTCCGCATAATGCTTACCATGAAAGAGTTTAACTGATTTGGCAATAGAACAGTGACGGCATGGCCCGTGCGTCCGGCACGGCTAGTCCTCCCTACTCTGTGAATATAGGTCTTTATATTCCTTGGAGGGTCATACGATATCACGTAATTGCAATCCGGTATATCTATTCCTCTAGCTAGGGCATCCGTTCCAATGAGACTGAAAAATTATAATAAATTATTATTACTTAATGTATAAAATTTTCTAAAATACAAACATTTTCTCAGAATTTTTTTTCCAGGAAACATAAAAAAAATTATATCTTTAGTCATAATAACAAAAATATAGCATCGGTGTAAGTCAAACTTTCTGCTGTGTTGTAATGAGCTGCATGGTGTGGTTTTTTCAAGAGAGCATGGGGTTCTTCAGGTTGAAATGGTTCTGAAGGGTCAGCAATAACGATGCACCAGGTATTGCATGTGTCCACATTTTAGTTATTACTTTCTATCAGGTGAAGGTGAGTAAAAAACATATACAGTACTTACACATTGATTTCATTATTTGTGAATTTTTTCAGAACATTCTCTCTTGCAGCTCTATCTACAGCTGCAGACAATTCTGCAACTTTAATTTTGTCTTTTCCCCAGGCAGTAAGGAGCACAGTGAGTCTATGTGCAGTTTGAGCTGAATTAGTAAAGCATAAGACTTTGTCCCATTTTTGTTGTACCAAGAAATGATAGAGGGCTAGAGGTTTGTTCTCAGCACTACAGGAAATATACTTTTCAATTAACTCATCTGGAGTAGTATACTTCCTGATATGATCACCATCCTCTAAAGCATTTACGGGTGCCGAGGAAAATAGTTTTGGTTGGAATAACCCCCACTGTTCTAGCTTTTCGGGATCTTGAGACAAAGTTGCTGAAAATAACAGTTTATGTGGTGGAGGCTTTTGTTGGCCCACAGTCTGCCAATTTAGACTGGGTACTTTGCCTGTAAGCAGTTCATTTTCTAATTTAATATGTCTGTCCATGTGGTAAAGCCAATCATTTTGAATGTGATCCATAATTCGATCAGCTTCATCAATAACTAAAAATTTCAAATGTTTTAGAGAAAAGCCTTCAGTATTTTGAATGTGCTCAACCAATCGCCCTGCAGTGCAAACTATGATATCGACTTCAGTAACCCATCCTAAAGATTCAGCTGAAAAAATTAGTTGATATAATTAAAATATACATGTTACAAATGAAAGTTATTATCAAAATCAAAATAAAATTTTATTGTTCATGAAATAAATTATGTACTTAAATACATTATTCTCCAAATTAAAGAAAGATTTTAAAAGGGCTTAAATAACTAAAAATTTTTACATACTGTATCGAACTATTTGCTGTTGTTCTTGATGAAGCGGAGTGGAGCTACTTAATAAAGCAACTTTTAAGCCAGTGCGAACACAGTACTTTTTGAACACTTTTGCAATTTGTGTAGCTAGTTCTTGAACAGGTAAAACTACCAAAGCTCTTGCATAGTGTACTGTTTCAGTCATTAAAACCTGAAAAATGTTAAATACAATATTAGTTCCCATACTTTTAAATATTCACTTTTCCATGAGTAATAGGTAATTATCAATAGTGTAGGACGCCCTCTAGTTAGGTGAAACAACAACATACACAAAACTGCTGGGAGTTGTTGGCAAAGAAAACTGAAAATTGAGCTCAGTGGCATGGCATTGGAGGGGCCTATGTCCACAGTGGACAATTGTAGGCTCATGATAATGATGAATAATCAACAGAAACTTACTTGTATTATGGGTATAACAAATGATAATGTTTTCCCACTTCCAGTAGGAGCTGACACACAAACATCACAAGGCCATAGACAGTTTGGACTAGCATGCTCCTTCAGAATGAAAGGTATAACTTCAGCTTGCACAGGAAATAAATGTGAAATTCCATCACTGAGTAATATTGATTTAATATTATTGTCTAGCCAATTCTGTTCCTCTAAAGGGTATGAATGACTTTGTAAGTTTCTAGAAATACAATTTGGATGTGATAACCAATATGGAAGAATTCTTTGAACCTGAAAGATACGAAATTAATTATTGTTATTAGCTTAGATTACAAAAATTATAAATGTAGAATCAGTATTTAAAAAAATTACCTTAGGTTTTTTCTCAAACTCACTTCCACCAAGTATCTTAAAATCATGAACAGTACTCTCCGAAACTTTAGGCTTTAGCTTTACTTCTATGTTTGATACATTTTTAGACTCTATAGATACTTCTTTTAACTCTAGTTTATCTTCAGATTTCTGATCACTTTTTGGCTTCTCATCAGAAATTACATCCTTTGTGATATTACTCTTTTTCCTTTCTTCTATATCCTTTTTTAACTTCTCTAAGCGTTTTGACTCTTGGTCAGCATTGTCATTATCGCCATTGTCATCTCGAAATCTAGAAAATTAGTTAATTACAGATAATTTTTTTTGTATTTTAAGATGTTATATGAGGCACTGAGTAGGAGGTGAGCAGATGTTGGTTACTACAGTTGGACCAAGAACTGAAGCAGGAAATGTTTTACATAGTTTTTTGCTATAATCCAGTCAAAGATAGTTTGACAATGGGTGTTATTTAACGTGTCTTCAAAATTAATAAATTGCCAACCTAACCTAACCTTTTTGTACATCAAAAATACTGATTGAGCACCTAATCACCTATTAGATGCTCACTCAGTATTTTTGATGATCAAAAAAGCTTTTTTTAGAGGTTTAGTTTATTATATTCCTTTGACAATGTGACATTGATATCACATTTAAAAATGTAAGCAGAATTGTAAAGGTATAGAGCTGCAAAAAAGTCTTCATCTACACTGGTCATCACCAAAATCGACACACTCTGTTTTTTAGGTTCGTCTTGAACACTTCGTAACTTTTTTGAGCAACATGTTATTGAACAATTGTAACACGTCAGAAACTTGGGAAATAACCGAATAACCATATATTAACGTGAAAGATTCACAGGATATTTCACAGATACAAGAACCGATTTCCGGCAAGAGAGACCCATATATAACAAACATTTATTAAAAGTATGAAGTGTTGGTATCCCCCCATACTCACCTATTAATAACAAACAGATCCATGTTTATGACAACAAATCGAACATTTACCACGTGTTAGTATAAATAATGTAAAGCACATACAATATGCCCTAGTGTAATGAATACTGTACTGGAACTAAACTCTATCGAAAAATAAACTTAATTTTGTTTTATGCTCATAGCACTGATGCATGCATGTTCGATTTAAAACGAAAGTTACATTCGTCGATAGATCAATGTGACTATTTCGGTCAACATCGATCGACAGGATACCAACTTACCAAGACCAAGACAGTGTGACAGGGACTTCTTGGCGGGAAAGTGAAGCGTCATGTCTGCAGTTTTGTTTTATTTTCTAAAATTTGTGATATTTCTAACATTAATGTGTAATAACGGTGGATTATTAACCCTTAAGTGTTTGTGAACATACATGAGTGTTGGTAAATCAAACAAAACAGTGCAACATCACTTTTCAAATTTTCTCTCAAGGAGTCCATGTGAGATCTCAGTATAGTCCCACATCTTTACTGAGGACTCAAGGGGCTTAGGGAAGGGTATCTCATTTACCATTTATCATCTTTATCACCACTCATTCTCATTTACTATGAATTATATATTATTAATATATCACTTACTTGACACTGGCTAAATGTGCTAGACGCACGAAGCCATTATTTAAAATAAAGAAAAAGAAAGACAGTGTGACGTGACTGACGTGTGTTAATGACAACGACAAGTGTAAATTTAAAATGACATTTCTTGTCATTGTCATCACAAATGTTTTTTTAATATTTATATTGCAGGTGGTAACAATTTGTTAATTCATTGGTTTTTATTATATTTAGCATTATATATACATATTTTATACGAGCCCCGATGCAAAATAGTTCGTCTAGTATGAAAATAAGATAATATGAAATAATGTGAAGTGTTTTAGGTAAAGTAATTAAGAAAGTTAAGAAGAAAGTAAACCACAATGTAAATAACATTCCAAAGTTTATTTAAACGTATCTTAAAAAAATATTCTGAAACACATATCGCAAAAGTGTTCGTCTACCATTAGATCTCATGTGAAATAGTTCATCTACCACTTAGTTGTGTTGGCTTTGCTTTAAATTACAGTTTTAATGCGAAGAGTCATGGTTGCAAGATTGCAACCAGCGCTGCACACTCGTTGTTCGTAATTGACTCCTGTGGGAGTAAATTTTTCGCACTACTTTTTTTCTTTCGTCGCCCACTGTAACTTCCAATTAAGACTCGTCACTCCATATGATTGGTAATTAATTATTATTATTATATAATAATAAAACAATAAATTAAATTAAATTATTAATATTAAAAAGAGCAAAAGTAACGGATTATGAGATGGTGGAATAGTTTTTCTGTTTACGTAAGTAGACAAAAATAACAAAGTTTGAAAAAAATCTTTATCCACGTTTTTCGTATTAGACGAACTATTTTGCATCGGGGCTCGTATATAATGTTGCAATAGTCAGCCCTTGCCTCGGGTTTTTATTTATTTAACATCTAGTTACTTCTCTAGTATTTATTGAAAATAAAGAATTTATATCATACACATAAAGTTTAGTAAAAACGGATCATGGCTTTAGCCTTAGCAAGAATTACAAAATAGTATAAAAATAAATAAAGCAATAGGCTTCAATAAACAAATAAACAAAACAAAATGTCACTACATAGTTAAAGTTGTAGATGTCAAGTTCACTTTTTTTTTAAGTTCACTCATGTCATGATTGTCATGTCTACAGAAACGATGAATTTTTTTCCAATCGTTGGTTGATCAAATCCTTTTATTCAATCAAATGTTCTAAATATCACAATTTGGTAAAATTTGTGCAGTTTCATGTGATTAATTTTTGCTGGTTTCTCAGTCCGAATAGCAAAGATCTACACGCAAAATGGCTAGTGTCTCCTATCAAATTGCAAATCTTCTCGAGAAGGTACATAATGCCGGCACAGTTTACTATTAACTTAGTTTTTATATTACTCGTGTTTTATAATTATAACATTACTTTTACAGATGACATCTTCCGATAAAGATTTCAGATTTATGGCTACAAATGATTTGATGACCGAGTTGCAAAAAGATAGTATAAAACTTGATGATGACTCTGAGAGGAAGGTTGTAAAAATGCTACTTCGTTTGCTTGAAGATAAGAATGGTGAAGTTCAAAATTTAGCAGTGAAATGGTTGGTACTTTAATAGTAATTAAGTTTGTTTAGACAAATTTCCAAAGCACACAAAAATAATTTTACATTATTTTGTAGTAGAGTTGCATACACACATAATTATGTTGTAAATATAATCAACTATACTTTACATTTTTATGTGGTTCCTTATGCCATAAGCATTTTTATGTTTAAAAACAATTTTTATCATATATTTTTTTTATTTGTCATTTCGGGCTTTCATAATATTGATTGTACTAACAATTCTTACTTTTCAGCCTAGGTCCTTTGGTAAACAAAGTAAAAGAGTATCAGGTAGAGAGTATAGTGGAAACACTCTGTGCTAATATGCTTTCTGATACAGAACAGTTGAGGGATATCAGTAGCATTGGGCTAAAAACAGTGATTTCTGAACTTCCACTGGGATCCAATACTCTTGCTGGAAATGTGTGCAAAAAAATAACTGGAAGATTGAGTAGTGCTATTGAAAAGGTAAGAATTTAGTCCAATACATTGTGGTCTCAGCTTTATTATTATAGTTGGTCAGAGTAAAATTTAGGTACTATGATCATAGAACCTAGAAAGTACCTACTTATTTTAACAAAATTTTAATAATTGTGGCTTCAAGCCACAATTATTAAAAATTTAGGTCTATCAATTTTCACATGGTATGACAAACGGTACCAAACAGATATTGTGATGCTGATATGAAAGCTTAAAGAGTGTCAACTAAAAAAAACCTTGATTTTGATTATAAGTCTTTCCCTCAATGTCCCTTTTATTTTACCTACAGCCAATTAGTTTGTTTTGTAACATTATACACTAAAGATAATAGTTATAATATTTATACAATACATTACAATACTGTCTTTGTTCTATTAAAATTCTGTTTTAGCAAGAAGATGTTTCAGTACAACTAGAAGCTTTAGACATCCTGGCCGACCTGTTGAGCAGGTTTGGTGGATTGCTCATTTCTTTCCACCCATTGTTGTTGAACTCTCTGCTGCCACAGTTAGCTTCTCCACGTCAGGTTTGTATTTTATATATTTTTTATAATAATAGTTAAGCTATGCTGGGGATACTAGGGATATCGGGCAGCATGTCAGGTGAAGTTGATGGTTCTAGACATTTTGAGCGAAGCCTGGCAATGTCGGACCACTTGGTGATATGGCAGTAATGTGTGGTCAAGTCCGTATCTGTTTTATCTCCTATCGCTATCAGTATCGCTGACTTTTTTTATTGTGTGCTAAACAGAGACTGTTTAAAATATAGAAACAAGAAGGAAGTTCAAAATGAACATCACATTTGATTTGTGGACTGTATAGTTAATTTAAATGAATATTTATTTGCAGGCTGTTCGTAAGCGCACCATAGTGGCTTTATCACATCTGGTGATGTCCTGCAATGCTTCCCTGTATAATAAGCTAATTGATCACCTTTTAGAAGGGCTGGGCTCTGCAACTTCATCTAGTGTTAGTCGTACTCATATCCAATGCATTGCATCTATTTGGTAAGTGTTATTTCATTTTATTGTGACACATCATAATGACCACTTCATGCTACAAAATATTTCTATCACGATATTGTGGGTGTAGTAGAATCCTTTAATAATGTCACTTAAACACCACCTGATACATTGGTTCTATCTGTCAGTTGCCATCCCTCGGGCACTTGTATAGACTCCAAGAATTACTACTTACAAAATCATTTTCAAAAATTTTATTTGTCTCTTGCAGCCGTCAAGCTGGTCATCGATTTGGGGAACAGTTGTGGCGAGTTGCGCCTCAAGTGCTTGAGCATTCTACTGATGCTGATGAGGAATTACGTGAGCATTGTCTTCAAGCTCTAGAAGCTTTTGTTCTTAAATGTCCTAAGGAAGTCCAGCCCCATATCCCAACAGTAAGTTACAGGCAGACTGATCTTTTTGTTTTTTATATGATAATGAAAAAGACTTATTAACAGCTTAAACGCCCAGCCGAAAATACTAGTTTGCTCTATGGGCCATGGCAGCCACCATATGTCCGACAACCCTTTTGTTATTTTTCAATCGGCCCATTGATAAAACAAACTGGCAGATAAACGGTGTCTGCCATGGCGTTTAACGTGTTAACAAATATGTCAAGTATTAAGATGACCACTAAGTCTTTTGTGTAAGTTTAAACACTTTCTTGTAATAAAACACGTTCTTGTAATACACAGTTAATAATTACCAAACTCAAGAATTCAAATCAGTGCCTGGTTCTAAAAACATGAATAAATTAATAAAGTTACAATTCATAATGCTTGAGCTGCATTAGTCTTACATTAGCATCATATTTGGTTCGATGAAAATAGTAACAGAAACTGCAAATTAATGGTATTTATGATATTTGTTTATTTTTTAGATTATTGACCTCTGCCTTAAAATGATAACTTACGATCCGAACTACAATTATGAAGATGAGGAGGAAGATGGTGGAGGCGAAGACGAAGAGATGGAGGACGAATCCTATGCACCTGAGGGTGAACCTGAATCCGACTCGGAGGAGTATTCCGATGATGATGACATGTCCTGGAAGGTTAGTATTGGATTTTTGCATATGTAGGTACAAGAAAAATCATATACCAGTTAAAACATAGTGTTTTACAATTTAATGTTTTTCAATAAGAGGTTAAAGTAAGGGGTCCATAAGTAGTTTATATATTTTTTGATATATACATGATCTTTAAGCAATCGAGTTCATAGCAAAAGAATGACAACAAAAATACTAAAAATGTGCACAATGGAATGCTTAGTGTATTTTTTGGCAACAAAGATAACAACTTAGTATCAATTTCGGGTTATTCCAATAAATTTATCTGTGCCTTTCCGGAACTCCGAAATGAGTCTGCAAATAATAATATGTTCTGAAAATTTGTATCTCATCAACCTTTGTGTACATAATTTTGTTGATTTCTAATTTTGTAACAATGCTCACAAAGCACTAACTAAAGTAAAGAATGGACAAACATGCTTTTTAACAGAGATAGGTTTTGACTAGATGATGGACTAAAAAATCCTTTTACATTTTCATTCCATTTTTAAAACTTTGTTTACAGGTGAGGCGGGCTGCTGCTAAATGCCTAGAGTCAGTTATTGCTACTCGTCATGAACTTCTATCTGAAATGTATCAAACGGTATCACCAGCTTTGATTGCAAGGTTCAAAGGTAAATTTTAATTTCCATATTTTTTTAATCAACTGTTGCTGCGATAAGACTGATAAATAATAATGTATAATAAAAACCTGCGCTTTACAAAGATATTTAAGATGGTTCTCTGCTTTCCACACATATTAATGTATGATATATTATTATAACTTCCGCATTACTGAATAATAGAGAAGTAGGTAAATTAAAAAAATTAAAAAAAAAATCGCTTTATATTAAACTTTATACAGGAACTCGCACGTCCTAGGGCTGCCTTTGAGTAAACACAGTTAAGCTCCCATTAAGCAATGGTTCGCGGAGAATAAGGGCTGCTTACAACAGGTCACATTGATAGTTTTAAATTGAAATCAGTTGATTTTCTTGAACTGCCTATGATGATAGAAAAATCGGGCCTTAATTTAAATATTTTGTGTTGAATATGTCCAGAGCGTGAGGAGAATGTGAAATGCGACATCCTGAGCGCGTATACAGCGTTACTGCGCGCAACGCGGCCGCCGCCATCGCTGCAGATGTCGGCGCCCGCTGACAATTCGCCGCAAGCTCTTCTTCTGCAGCGGGTCAGTCACTCTACACTTTAAACGCTATATATTCAGTATGATGAGTTAAGGAATAAAATAAAATTATAAAATGTAACAGACTACAAACCATTAAAAATAACAGAACAACAGCTAAGTGACGTGACTTATAGACAGTTTTAAAATATCATGTTAGATTCAAATATCAATGAGACAGTAAATCTGATTTTTAATTTGTGTGGGAATTTAGTTTATATACTAAAAATTGCGTATAGAAAACATGAAGGCAATTACAAATTCTTTATTGATAAATATTAAGTTATAACTTGTAGGCATACAAATTTAACTTAATATTACTTAACTTTAACAAAAGAGATAGATTTCAAATAAAGTCAAAACTGTTTATTGTGGGTTAAGGCCATTCTGCATAACAGTTGATGTGTAGACAACATCAAGACAAAACAGTGGGTTAGTTAAATTTTGTATAACTAGGTCGATTTGTTCTTTAGGTGTCAGGCGTGGTTCGCGGCGCATTGCGCGTGATCCGTGGGCGCAGCGTGCGCGCGCGCGGCTGTGCGCTGGCGCTTCTGCGCGAGCTTCTAGCGGCCGCTCCCGGCTGCCTCGCCGACCACACGGCGCGCGTGCTTCGTGCACTCACTCCCGCACTCACGTAACTATATCTTTTTTTTCTCTTTCTCCTGGCTCTGCGATATACTTTACTGATATAGAAACGATCACCAGTTCAGCAAAATTCAATATATCTTTCATTGTACTCATATCAAAACCGATTATCGAAGATTAGCAAGGTTTTCGCAGACCAGTCCTTAGGTTCTTGGGTGAAAAATAGGCTTAATATTATAATAACTGGTCCTCAAGTCAGTCGCCATTCGCGGGCTTATGCAATTGATACCTTAATTGAATTCATTTATTCCTTAATTGAATTCATTTATTCATACTGAAATTTAATATAATGAAAATGCATGAATGTCAACTAATGCATTTCCGTTTGGCATACTTTAACTTTGAAAACATAATAGGCAACAAATATTGGCCATTTGGTATTTAATTTTATTTACCGAGTTAATCAGACAATTTAATTATGATCGTACGACAGTGACAAGACAACAGCATCATCGATGAAGATCGAGACCTTGGTATTTGTGGTATGTCTGGTGCGAGGACATGCGCCTGCAATGATGCGGCCTCATGTGGCTGCTTTACTGCCAGCCGTTTTGGCCAGTGTTCATGACCCCTTCTACAAGGTCACAGCCGAAGCTCTGCGGGTTCTCCAGACGCTGGTCAAGGTCATGCGCCCTCTTGGTTAGTGATACTGTTTCTGTTTAAAACCCCTTTCATATTATATCCAGCTCAAAAACTTGATCAGGTCTTCCTATGTAAAACCATTTGACGACCGATATGGCGTGGAGGTCAGTATACCTGCACTCCACTCCAGAGGTCGTGGGTTCGATTCCCAGACTGGACAAATCTTTGTGTGCATGAACATGAATATTTGTTCTGGTCTGGGTGTTTTCCTATGTATATTAAGTAAGTATTTACAAAAAAAAAAGCATTGTTTATCCGTTCTTTAGTATCCATAACACAAATTCTTAGTGATACTTATCTTGGAACTAAATAATTGGTGTGATTGTAAGAGAATATTTATTTAATTTATTTATTTATTATATGCAGCTCAAAAACTTGATCAGTTTTTCCTATGTAAAACCATTCAGCTAATTCTACTTCCATACGTCCAAAATCTTTTAAGTACGTGGAGAAATGGCATTTATGCATGACTATCATGAGTAAATGCGGCTTGTTACCGTACTTATTCCACGATATGGAGCGCTGTCATTTCTTGGACCAATGATCAAGCAATGCATACTTGGTCAATTACTGATTACCATCAAGCAAGATGTGGTTAAATAAAAACCGTAATAGGCTGCGCTAGTGACCTAATAAGTTGTAATAATGGACGATTTTGCGACTAATACAGTATTAATTAAAACGCTCATAGCTTTAAAAGACTAGGTACCTGGAAACTATCACTGAAATAAGATTCTCTATTTAGTTAAGAATTAATATTCTCTGCACACTTAACTAACGGCGAGATCAGAACACTAAATTCAAAGCGACTCAGACGGCGCCCATACATTCCTTAATATATTAACGTTATTTATTCAATTATTCAAAAAAGAAGACCACTTTTAATTATTCCCTACCATCCAATATATTTTAAATTTGTATTTTTACACTTAAGATTTAGAGAGCATCGAAGGCGAGGAAGTCCAGGTAGAGCCACCACCAGAAGACCTCCAGAAGTTCATCCCTGCTATGTACGAGTGCACGCTGGTGCGGCTGCGAGCAACGGATATGGACCAGGAGGTCAAGGAGCGCGCTATTGCCACTTGCGGACAACTCATATGCCACTTCGGGGACTATTTACAGGTTAGTGGTCAAATTTATGAAAACATTTTATGAAAAACTTTGCTAAGACGATACCGTAGGGCACCGAAAGTCAAATAGTTATTTAGAACTAAGTTTAGAACCTTAGTCAAAATGTGTGGCTTGCCCGTTTCGCTACTACAAGAACTATTGTGTACGAAAAATTTATAAACAGTAAAAACATTTTGTACATAACGCCCATGTAACGTTAAACATAACTAACTTTGACACATAGATGTACTATGCAAAAGTAAATCATTATGTAGCATTATGTAGTTTCAAATACTTTTTACTCGGCTTATAATAAGTGGCTGTTCTAGTTCCTCCGCTAATAAAATTAATTTGATTTTGTTTCAGAATGAACTCCCTGTCTGTCTTCCAATATTCTTAGAGCGACTACGCAATGAAATTACTCGTTTAACTACAGTAAAAGCTCTTACTAAAATTGCTTCATCGCCCCTGAGAATTGATTTGAGACCGATACTGGTAAGTTGATGTTTTTTCTTATTTTTTTCTTTCATATGGCATCACTTGATTGTAGTATTCGTAGTTGTCAAGTAATTTGACATATTAGGTTATATTAACATTATGCAGCGTTTTCGTTATTAAGACACAGTCTCAGTCAATTACAGTCCGTCATAGTCGAGTCAAAGTTCGGACTTGTTACTTTACTGAGGTAGACCTCAGTAAAGTAGTCGAGACTGTACTAGAAGCTTCTATGGAGTTGTGGAATCAACACAGAAAATCATAATTCAATTTAATATGCCATATTCTTCTACCTGTGTATGTTGGCGAAGAATTAATATCTACCATTTCTACTTTGATGTGTTTGTCTGGGTTAGCGCTAAAACTTAATTTATTTTTTAAAATATTAAGCATAGCAAAAAGTAATGCGTGTTAATAATATGGCGATGTGTTTTTTTTTCAGTCTGATGTTGTGCCTATTCTTGGATCGTTTTTGAGGAAAAATCAAAGAGCTTTGAAGTTGTCCACCTTGGTGCTTTTAGATACACTAGTCCAAAACTACAGTAACTCAATTAGCATAGAACTACTTAGCAAGGTATGTTATAACTGTATTATTTTCCAATTTTCTTATTTTTAAGTTCGTAGTTTTTAATTAATTTGTTTCGACTTACCACAAGATATATAGTTCAAAGAGAAATAAAGATTTCTTATTTTCAATAATCAGACATCTGATAGTATAAATGAAGTCCACTATTTAAAGCTTATAGACTTCAATCGGCCCAAATGTAAGGAAAGTTTAAATACTAATGTGTGTAATTGCATAAGTTATTAGTCAAAATGTGTGACAGAATGTAGTCTCCTTAAGTTTCTTTTTCTTTTAAATAATGGCTTCGTACGGTTTGCACATTTAGCCAGTGTCAAGTAAAAGATATATTGATAACATATAAATTATAGTAAATGAGAATGAGTGGTGATAAAGATGATAAATGGTAAATGAGATGCCCTCCCCTGAACCCCTTGAGTCCTCAGTAAAGATTTTTTATTTTTATTTATTCTGGCACAAACAGTCATTACAAAAAAAAGTACATTCAATAATTTTAACAATATGAAAGCAAATGAGTGCCGAGTAAAACATACAGTTTTGTTTCATTTACTAACACTCATTTACGTTCACAAACACTTGACGGTTTATAATCCACCGTTATTACACATTAATGTTTAAAATATCAAAAAATTTGAAAAATAAAACAAAACTGCAGACATGACGATTCACTTTCCCGCCAAGAAGTCGCTTACAAAGTAAATGATTTGTAGACTCGTTTTTTTATGACATAATTTTTCATTTATTTTGAAAGCTTTTACAGACAGCTTTGTAATGACGGTAAGGTCTTTGCAAAAGTTGGTTATTATATGTTACACTAGCTTATCACCTTTTTGACTATTAATTTTATTCACAGTGTTTTCATAAATTACATCTGTTTGCTAATTCTCATTTATTTCGACAAGGTTCTAATGGAAGTCCCGCCCTTGGTGTGCGAGTCAGACTTGCATTGCGCGCAAACTGCTCTGGCTTTAGTGCGAGGAGCGTGCGTGCGGTGTCCCTCCGCCCTCACTGTCGACGCGAGGCAAGCGCTTACACCCAACATACTGGCGCTCGCCAAGTCGCCGCTACTGCAAGGTAAAGTACAAAATTTTGTAACATTGTGATTATATCCTCATGTTACTGAAGTGTTGACATGATTCTGAGCGTATTTTTAAGAATAAATGTTTGAAATTATTTATTTAAGAACATTAGGGTAATTATTATGTAAATGTATGTTATTAATATTGTTTTTTTTTTATATTATTGTTTTGGATATTGTTCTATAGTGTTTGTTTTTATTATTATGTTTTACTTTTATTGTCGACATAAATTCTATAGTGTTGTATATACCTGTAGAGGCATATCTTTTAATTTTTGTTTGTGTGTGTTATTAATTACCAATGTAAAATTATATGTTGATGGTTTATTTTTTATCAAAAAATAAATAAATAAGTGTTACCATCAACATAGAGTTGCTCTGACAGAGTCGCCCCATATTGATGAAACTTATTACACGTGTTAAATGGTTGTCAAAGATACACAAAATAATCTTTTCATTAAATTAAGACATTTGATATGTATCCGTCTTGAGCTTTGGTAAGCAAATATTCGTGTATTCAAGCAAACAAATTTTGGTCCTGTCGGGAATGCGAACTCACGACCTTAAAAGTTAAAGTACTGGTATACCGACCTCCACGCCGTGTCGGTTGCCAAATGCCGGACAGACACAACAACACCGACACGGCTAACTAAGAACACCTCTTTTTTTGCATAAGGGGGGTTAAGAATACACATACATGTATTTATAATGTCACGCTTTAATTATATTCCTATTTAGACTGGGCAGAAACGTTGTTTCAATTATTGAATAGGGATCTAGCACAGTTTACTTTTTGCCTAGAGAAGCGCTTAAAAAATGAGCTGGTTAATTATTTTGGACTGCGTTGACTGTTTACCATCAGTTGTTATGACGTGTCGCATTATAACAAAAACAAAGATTTCAAGATAAAAGGTGAAGAAGATGTTAAATGATGAGAGGTGGCTAGCCCTTCGCTTACACTGATACTAGGGTTAAAAGTTCCACGATATAAAGCGCTCTTCTTTTTCTAGACTGCATTGACTGCTAACCATCAGGCAGGATGTGGTCATTACGACATGTCGTTGTTTTGTTAAGGCGGTGCCCTAAAGGCGATGCTGAGTGTGCTGAGCGCGCTGGTGGCTGCGGACGTGGCGGGGTGTTCCCGTCGGGAGCTGCTGGCGCTGCTGGTGGCGCCGGTACACCGCGCTGCAGACCATGCCGGCTCCGCGCACCACATCAAACAGGTACCTGATACTACCGAGTCGCGTCAGGAGCGCGCACAAAGAGTTGGGCTTACCCAACTATACCCTAGTATGCAGTAGGTGGCACTCGTCACTCCATGTGACCAGGTATTTGAACTAAAGTAGGTATCATAGCTAGGTTAAGGGTATGCAGTGCTAATCTTATGTGGTGAATTCAAACTGCAGACTAGTGACTAAATTTGTGCACAGTGATGAACCTTTCGAACTATACTATATTATGCATGTGACCCGAGACAGTAAAAACTACTCAACAGAATTATAACGCGCAAACAGATGACGCGTGTGGGGGGTGCAAGGTTGCGTTCCTTTCGCGGACTACCCGCGGTATAGGAAAGACATCATATATGAAATGATAGAATGCTGGCATCCCGCACGCGGGTAGCTATCTGCGTGACAGGAAACAGCTAAACATTATAAAATATTTATTTAACGTACTAGTTTCTTTGATGCCTTTTGTACTAGATACTAGCCGAGATCTGCCTGTACCGCAGTTGGAGCCAGCTAGTTGCGCACATGGACCGAGCTCTTGTCCTTTGCTCATTGTTAGAGGCGCATGGCCTCCACTAAATGTCGTTGCTGTCTGTACCAAGACGCTTTTAGCGCTGCTGGCTGTACCTGTCTGGTCGTAGTGCTATCTTAATCACTAAAAAGTTTATTGTGAACACGAAAATTTATTATTAATTAATTGTTTCTACAGGCGTTCCATTCATTAGCGAAATGCGTGGCTGCGGTGGTGGTAGCGGGCGGCACCGAAGCGGCCGATGCAGTTCGGGGCTTCTTGCGAGACGCGGCAGAGCCTCCCAACGACCCCACACATATGTTCTCACTTCTAGCTCTGGCTGAGATCGGCCGACACCTGTGAGTATGATACTGTCATATACCGGCCCTTATACTTAAGACATGCGTACTGCAGAGGACCGGGTTAGTTGCGCTCTTTAGTGGGGGCCTGTGTGCAGATTTTCATGCGAATTAGGGCCGTTCTTTTTCCTCGCATACTTTTATGTTTTTTACTTGCGTTTCAACCAATCTTGCCAATTGCATAGAACTTGAGATAGTCGTATCAACGACGAATGAACGCGTGTCTGGTTGGTTATAATACCATACGCAATCAGTACCGCCGGGTACTGTGTATGTATTTAAATTACGGATTGCTGGTCTCACCTAACGCTGTCATAATATTTATATTCCAGAGATTTGAGCACCATTCCGAATCTCAAAGAAGTCCTTCTGAACTCGTTTGCGCCTTCATCGGAGGAAGTAAAGTCCGCGGCGAGCTACGCTCTGGGTTCAGTGGCCGTTGGGAATCTGCCTGAGTTCTTGCCGTTCATTCTGCGAGAGATTGAGGCGCAACCCAAGAGACAGTACTTACTACTGCATTCTCTTAGAGAGGTATGATAATTATATCACAACACATTAATGATAGTGTCCGGCGCGTAAGTTAAACAAAAATGGCGGTTGTCTGCGCAGGAGCAAGCAACTAAGCGCATGCGTGCGAGCAAAGCGTCGCCGCGTTGGTACAGTAACGCGGCCGATAATGTATTACTGCCCATTAGAAAGTCAATGTTCAACTTATGCGCCGCGGACTGCACGTACATATGATTCACGTATAGCCTTTATTTCTTTGGTATATGACGTATTTTTCTTTGCTGTAAAAAATTAAGTAAAGCATAACATATTTTGTTTCCATTACAAAGGAATCTTGTTGTAGATAATCTCATGCGAATCGTGCACCCCGGAAGGCGTGGAAGCGTTAAGGCCGTTCATCCCAGAGATATGGGTGCAGCTCTCTAAGCACTGCCAGTGCGCCGAGGAAGGTTCTAGAAATGTCGTAAGTGTACCTTTTAAATATCGTTATTCACTTTCAATAAGTTGAGAATAGCAAATTTGTCATTATAGCTTTCAAACTACTGCAGCAATGTAGATTTAGTTTATATATATGAAGAATAACTATGGTGAGAGTTTTCTTTAGCTATTTAGAACTGTGATCAAGGGTTTTCTTGCAACCCGCCGATCATGGCAGTTAAATAGAAAATAACCCAAAAAAAGACAGTTTGAAATTATTGTGTACATTATTGTGTTATATACTTAATTATTATCATATTCATATGCTGTAATTTTCGTCCAGGTTGCCGAGTGCCTAGGAAAATTGTGTCTGCTGGAGCCAAAAGATTTGTTACCCCACCTCAAAGATTTCCTCAAATCACCAGAACCGCTCACAAGAACAACTGCAGTCACCGCTGTTAAGTTCACCATTTCAGATCAGGTTTGTTTGATATTCTATATGAATTAAAATAATGTATTTCGTCTAATGCGTGCGCAGTGTATAGTCACCTCTCCCTTTTGACACGTTTCATCTAGAGATTTCTGTGTTAAAAGTGAACTAATAGAACTGCAACTATATTGTTCCCTTCCGGATAGTTGTAGCAAGGTAGCATGTTAATAAGGTAAATATGGTAATTGGTATGGTAATTGGTCCAATTTAATGAAAAACTTCATTATCATCTTTTCAGCCAATTAACGTTCTACTACTGAGCACGAGCCTTCACTCAAATACTAAGGTGCGAGGGTATTGGGGTCATACTCCACCACGCTGACCCAGTGCGGATTGGTGGAGGCAGGTTTATGGCGTCCTCGTGTAAGAATTTTTCAAGCCGCCCAATTAGGCCTCTAACATGGCTTAACGACTACCATATGTAGTGATAACCGGGACCAACGGCTAAACGTGCCTTCCGAAGCACGGAAGCGCTCGAATTAAAATAAATTCAATTAACCCTTTATTAGAAACAACTTGTGGGAAAACCTACCTACCTTCTTACTTACTTGCAGCCTCAAGCAATCGACCCTCTGCTACGCGGTTGCATGTCCGAGCTTCTAGTGCCACTCCGAGACCCGGAGTTAGGCGTCCGTCGCGTGGCTCTAGTGGCCTTTAACTCCGCCGCTCATAACAAGCCGTCTCTAGTGCGAGAGTTGCTCCCGCACGTCCTGCCTACCATCTACAGCGAAACTAAAGTCAAGGTATGTTATTGACATCTTATTCTAATAGTTTAATCCTAGTAATTCTGAAATAATTAATTCTAGTAATTCTAATAGACAGTTTTGGATAGATATTTGAGGCCAGCATGCTTCCATGCATACATACATGCATACTTGAACTTAAACTTTATGCCACACTCTCTACGGAGTTGTTAGCGGCCTATTCTCAATAAAGTTCCAATATATTGGTTTATTGGGGCTGCAGGTTACAAAAGTCTGGCTGTATGAGAAGACCTCAGAAGGTAATTAATGTTGTGAAAGATTCTCTTATTAGTGTTTACGATGAAAAGTAGATTGATGTGGTACATTTCATGCCTGTTTCCCCGAAGGGGTAGGCAAAGGCATATTATACGCCCACACTTCGCCAACTATATAGTTGGTCCCACGTAATAGGTGGCGAGCCTATTGTCGCTTATCAGGCACTGTTATGTTCGCCAGAGCCTCGTCCGTTGATCGGCAGGTGCACCACTTCCAGGTGAGGTTGGCTTGGGCTTCTTTGGTCTTGATAGGATCCCTATACACATTTATGTAAGTAGTATATTATTTGCGTACTATCCACCGTGCAATAGAAGCGGGCGTAAAAAAATTGGCATGTCAGCCAAAAGACGACATAATAATAGATTCTCAATCTTTTTTTTAACTTTTTCCTTTGATTAATATAAATGTTACATTCGCAGAAAGAGCTGATCCGCGAAGTAGAGATGGGCCCATTCAAGCACTCAGTAGACGACGGCTTGGACTTGCGTAAAGCAGCCTTCGAATGCATGTACACACTACTGGGGACCTGCCTCGACCGGCTCGACGTGTTTGAGTTTTTGAGACACGTGGAGGACGGGCTCAGGGATCATTACGATATCAAGATGCTCACGTATCTCATGTGCGCGAGGCTAGCTCAGCTGTGTCCCGCTGTTGTTTTGCAGAGTAAGTTTGCTTTTGTTTATTTAATAAACTTATTACCAATGTCATTATCACGTAGCTTATAATCATTGTCGCTTTTTCTTATAATCATTGCTGACTTTGTTTAAGAGAGTGATATGAGGAATAGTACTAAGTGTTCAATGGTTAATGTGTAGGACAGTAACCAAGTGAGGTACTAAATTGTTTTGATTCGTATAATAAGAGAATTTTTTTTACACTAATACAGCTGGTCGAGTTTTTGGTATTCCTAACTTTGATAATAATAATTGTATATGTGTCATTTAACTTTTGACTTTAAAGCTTTTTGTTAAGAATCTACAGTTATACAAATACGTACAGTGGATTCGAAGGCACAGGCCTTTCATAAATTTTTACTCTATTTTTTCAGGGTTAGAAAGCTTGGTGGAACCCCTACGGGCCACATGTACAATGAAAGTGAAAGCCAATTCAGTAAAGCAAGAGTACGAGAAACAAGACGAGCTCAAGAGATCCGCTCTGAGAGCCACTGCCGCGCTCTTGCAGATTCCTGAAGCGGGTATGTTTTTTACTTTACCTTTAGATATTTTATCATTATACTGAAGTATTATACTTTAATGAAGGGACCTGGAAAATGAAACTTAAATTAAAAGCCATTATAAAATATCTATATTAGATTATCGAGATCATGTAGGAATGTGGTGCTGCATTTGTCATCTGAGAGTACTACCCTTAAAAGATTACTGGGGTTTGCAGTTGTACCTTCTTAGGCGTCCTCTGTCTAAAATAAAACAAGGCAAACATTCATGTCGGAATCCGTAAGCCAATTGTTTAAACTCTTCTCACCATTATAATACTTCATTTACAGAGAAGAATCCCCACTTGATGGACTTCGTGACCCAAATCAAGTCGTTCCCAGACCTGCAGCCGATATTCGAGTCTATTCTCAAAGACTCCACTGGTAGCGGCGTAGACTCCAATCTCATGGACCAGAGCTAGCTGGTTGGCTAGCGCGGCGCATTAACAACACACACGGTTACATTTACAAGTTCTCTTTATTTTCTCGTTTTGGTTTTTATACAGACTGATAACTCTCATCTGGCTGCATATTGTAAAAATGTTCAAAAATAGACAGGTGAAATTATTTTATTCCGTTTTTATTATTATTTTTTAATATGTTTCATAATAAAAAATCGATTTCGTTCAACAGTTTATTATAAAATTATAAGTAAATAACTCAAACATCGTCTTTGAAATTGCCGACGCGACACAAATTACACGCCAGATCCATGCTATTTCACTAAGGGAAGGACGTAGGAATAAGGAATACTTAAGTTGTCACTGTACAAATATATTGTGACTTTAATGTAAAAAAAATACTAGCCTTGCATAACTATCGACTTGTTTACCAGCGTGAATTAACTGATTGCAATGTTATAATAACAGTTAAAATGCAGTTTTAAATACATAATTTTTCGTTATTAAGGTCTAAAAATGCAAGATAAATGACAAAACTGTATAGCGGAAGAGTACAGTAATACAATGGTTCTAGCTAACTTAAAGAATGGCCTATGAAGTAAAGGGATTGATATCATATAGTTTAGAAAGAGGTAATTAATATAATAGTTAAAACATGTTCATTAGAATAGTTAGACGTAGATTTACGTGACGCAAATGTGATTGGTATGTTTCCGGTCGATAGTTATACAGATTTGATATGTATTGTGATATTACATGCTATGTGGAAGTGAACAGAATGGATGAATACACTGCAATGAAGCGAAACAAGAGTAGCATTAGTTATTTCCCTTTCCTCTTGGCGGCGGGTGTGGCGCTAGCGGCTCGCGGCAACGGCGATTCGTTCTGGGGATTAATAAATCTTGTTAATTATCTTATTTATAATTGATGTCTTAAAAACGATACGGAGCATAAGGAGAATGAAGCCCATTTGAACGCCTCTGTTCTAACCGGGCAACAATAATTTAGTTTAAATATAGGCTTTAAGTATTGCTTATTAGATGATACTTCACATTGGCACTAAACAATTATAGCCGAGCAGTAAAAAATATATTGTCAATATAAAAAGAGGAAAACTTAAAGTCCATATTTAAATTATATTATTACTGTCAAAGAGCTAAAGCGGTCCTTATTCCAACATCAGATCTTACAAGAACTGACCCTTTAAAAAATAATTAAAAACATGGACTAAACGCACAATGGGTTTCTAGCTGTGTGGTTGCTGAGTTAAAATATCTTTGAATTTATGATAAAAATACGATCGTTGTTTTTAAAATAATAAGCAAAAAAATATCATTACAAATCAATCAATAGAAACTATTTTAAAGACACGCATTCTCTCTTAGTGGACCCATAGGTTCAAAATTACATTACAGATGTGATTTGTAAAGTAGTCTCTTAAAGACTTTCCGTGTAAGTATTTTTCAAACTACTACTACTACTATCACGATCTACAAAATGCAACTATACAGAGAACGGCGTCTTGAGTTTATAGAAAATTGCCCTATCAATAAAGTCGCGTGGTTTCTCGCAATTTGATCTTTGAAGATTAGATCGACTTTGTGCATGGCGTCTCTAGACATACATCACGTGTAGTAAGTATTATCGTCTCGTGTGTAACGTTCACGAGAGCCCGGTATATGATAAATGTGATTCTTCACATAAATGAAACTTCATTGTTGGTTGGTCAAGTTTGGTTGCAAACGGACAAGAATTGTTCATTCATAGCATAATAATATGTAACATTCGAGGCGTAGTTTGTATCTGTTTGAAGCTAAGTAAGTGATTAAATTCATTGTCATTATTTCAGCTGATTAAAGTCCCACTACTGCGCACTGGCCTCCTCTCACGAACCAGAGTGGGCACCCAGTGCGGATTGGCGGAGATTTATTAGTATACCGACCGGTTTTGGCGAGGCTCTCGGCAAGGTGACGGAACTAGCATTTCGCGGCAGGGTGCGCGAACTGCCCATACTCGCCATTGCGCTCGCCGGTCGTTCAGGACTTTTCTCCTTGCTGTATATACAATGCATAACATATATTAGCTTACATATATTAGCTTAACATAGAAGGCATAAAAACCATTTAGAACAAAGAAGTCCATAAACACATGAAGTAAATAATGCAATTTTATAATACTATTATTTTAAAACCAATATTTTCTTTAATCATATGTTTAAAAGCTGCGATAAAAAGAAAAACGGCTTGACTTACCTGTTAGCACGCGAAGCTTGACCTTTCCTGCTGAACATATCAGATAATCGTCCTCGTAAATCCCGTTTGCTGCCCGCTGTACTCATATCCGAATCGGAATTCTAAACAAAATATAGAAATAAAAGTTATATTAAGAACCAATAGAAACGCTACATTAAACTAGCTTCGCGCAGCGCAGCGCTTCTATGGGTTCTAAGCAAACACATTCCTCGCAACGTATGCCCGCTCATCTCTGGTAAAAACGCAAGGTGCGGAATACTGATTCTCGGTCACAGGTACGTGTGCAAGAACTGATGTTTAGTGAAGGTTCTATTTGTCTTTAGAGACAACTGTCATCTCAATCTTCCTGTGATCTCGAATAACTGTACAAAATTCTTAACGACGTGTTAAACTGTATATTATAATGAAACGTAATTTAAAACCGTTAAATGTGTATTTATAGTAAGTAAGTATGCATAATCGCTTAAACATAAAAAAAACATTATTTATTGATCTGGTTACCTTTAATATTAACAGTCGTGTAGAAAGAATCTAAAATATAAAGAAACTTACTTGTGATACTGTGCCTATTGGTCTAAAGTCTACATCAGCATCCGCTTGGTCATCGATGGAACGAGATTTAGTTAATTTTTTAAGTTTTCCAAATATACTTTTCTTTTTCTTCTTATCTGTTGGGAGTACTTCACTCTGAGCCGATCCACCTGACAATCGGCTGAAATTAAATAAAACAATACTAATTGAACTTTATTTCTTTACTTAATTTGCTCCAGTATACGTCAGACTTCCAATATGGTTGTTACTTTAAAAATAAGTCTTGACTTCTTGCACAGCGCTGCTCGCCACAAACTCAGCAGAACTTGTACTATGGGTATTAGATAACGAAAATAAATTCTTAATACTCATAAAAAATAGGAAAATACCTAGCCAAGACAAATATCACAAATAATTAATGCTTAATCATTCAAATTTTAATATTGTTATCCCGACCTGTCGAGACTGGAATCTCTCTGCATCGTAAAAAGTCTCATGTCGGCGTCTCCATCGAGTGACTGCATTGAAGATACGCTGCTGTCCTCTACCGACTTCCAGATCAGACTCTGTACAAAAAAAGTTTATAATTAAATATTACATACATAATCACGCCTGTTTTCCCGAAGGGGTAGACGCATATATAATAAACGCCTATATTTCGCCAATTATTTTTTTGGTCCTACGTAATATGGTGAGCCTAATGTCGCTTACCGGGATCTTTATGTCCACCAGAGCCTCGTCTGTTTCTTGCAGGAGAGGTTGGCTTGGGATCCTTAGGTCGTTGTAGGATCCTAATTACATAATGATTTGCAATACAATTATTGCAAAATTTGGACATAAATTGTAATAGGTACTGATGAAGTAATTATAATAATAACTTATATAGATAATGTAAAAAAAATTAAAAGTAGATCCCAATAATATAGTTACTGACTTGTGATTGTGACTGATTGGTTGAAGAAGAATAAGAACAGACAATATCATAATACCTATTAAAATACTTTTTTCTGATACGTATAGAGAATTAAGGCAAGACAAGGCCACCTATCACTTGGGACCAACAATAAAATTGGCGAAATGTGTGCTTACAATATGCCTCTGCCTACCCGTTCGGGGAAACAGGCGTGATTTTATATATATATATATTATATAGGCGCTTGTGTCCCGGGCCCCGCCCACCCGGGCAATTGAGACCGCAATGCACGTCGATTTGAGACCCCAATCTTCATCCAAAGTTCAACATATGCCCTACTATACACAATATCTTCCCATTTACACTAATTAAGGTAAGGCATTTATCTACGTAACTATTTAAAAAATCGAACAAACTATGTCACTCTAAACTCGAATACATACCTGCTCTTTGGTGGTTTGCTCTAAAGACACCGATCGTTTCTTCAAGGAAGGAGCGCGAGAAGGCGTTCTTGTATTTGGTGTCACCGACAGGGTATCGCGTGGTTCTGTAGACATTGCTCTGAAAATGTGGGAACTCTTTAAAGACATGTTTGTCATTGCCATGGATTTGTAACTAAACTTTCTAGACTAGTTACAGGAGTCATGACAGTTTTTCCTCCAACATAATTAAACATAGCCTGAAAGTGAAAAAATCCTAACAAGTTCGATTCTAACATTATATTATTAACATCTTTTTCTAACAGATATCAGTGCGAAATGTTGTGTGACTACGTTGCTATCTGTAAACATTTTTTTTGTAACATATTAAGTGAATACCATTTTATAACCACAATGGGCATTGATTACTACGTTAACCTACTATAAATACAAACGCTTTAAGCTTACCAGGATAGGATATTTAGTACAAATTGTTTCTTTATTAACGGCCTGGGCAGGGTTAAATTTATCGATGGGTTTTCTACCTTTCACTGCTAACTGCATTAGGTAAATATTATGGTAGCAATTCAATTGACGCTCATATCTGCATAATAATAGCCTAATTACATATTTTTACGTACATAAATTGGGATAGTAATGCAGTTCATTTAAGTGTAATTTACCTAAATCAATGGTATTAAAAAAGGATTACTGGAGATAGTTACCGGCGGGCGGAGGTGGCATTGTAGCGCCGGGTTCTCTCCGCGATTCGGGAGGCTCGTAGCTCGTCGGTGAGTCGTCGGAGGCGCGCCGCGGTGGCTGCGGCTGCGTTTCCGTCTCCCGTTTCTGGCGTTGTTGACCGCGATCTTGATTTCGAAGACTAGAAACAACACAGAAATCATGATTTAACTTCGAATTTACTCTTTATGTAAAATGTTTCAACAACAGAGTTGAGTTAATAGGGTGACTTCATATTTTGTACATCGAGCTCGAGATTATGAAATTAAGAGAAAATAGTGCATTTAAACATTATGAACAATTAGTATTTTTTTTTAAAATTTTTCGTTAATTGTTCAATTTTGTGTTTTAATAACGTAATTATGTGAAATATGACGTCGAGAAATTCGAATTGTTTTTTATTATCTAGGTTTTAAAAATCCGAAATTATTATAAAAAATACATTGATTAGTTACCCGATTTCTCCTGGGCGGAGTGGGGGTCAGTAAATTCTTCTCAGGCTTGACGGGCGTCTCGGCTCGGAACAAATCTGGGCTCTGTTTCATTAGGTCCTCGATTGTCTCTAATAGTTGAGCTATTATTCTGTCATCCTCCTGAAAGTTATGAATAGAAATAAACCATAAATGGTAATAAATCGAAATTACAGCATATAATCGTAATAAATAAGTTTGGTGAAAAGTTCTGCTACGCTTTGTTGAGCATTCAGAACTTTTTGGATGCCAGCTTGACCTGATGTTCAAGAATCTGGTGATGGTTTATGGTGTATACCGAGGAGCTACAGCATATTGCACTTTTTTGCGGTGATACGCTTAGGTACCACAGGTACAGGGGTAACATTTAGTTACATAATCTTCGCAAAAAGGGGTTGTTTCATACCTGTTGTGCTCGTTTAAGTGAGCCCACAAGAAGCTTATTCTGATCACGGTCTCGATCGTGACGCTCCTTGTCGCGACGCAGTTTTTCATTGGCGGTGCGAAGCTTGGCGTGGGCGTCGCGAAGTTCCAGCAAATCGCATTGCAATTCGCTCACCTAATATGAATAACAGGTAAATTTATGTTCCTAATCTATGAAAAAGACTACCGACATCAGCTATAGGCGCTTCGCTTTTAATAATGTTGTCTTTTATGAACAAACTATGTAGCAATTATTTAATAAAATCATATTTAATGAAACAATCATGAAATAGTTTGAGTGGGTAAATTTTTAATAATGTGAATCTGTATTGAGAATTAATTAAGTAAGTACTGTAAATATTTTTAATATAAACTATGTCAACTCAAATATCCCTTTGGGCTAGCTGCATTAACTGTTTTATCTCTAACTCTGAAATGTTATTCAGTGAATAGACTGGAACAATAACCTATATTTATTTATTTTTGACGTCACGATTTTACCTTCTTTTTGGCCTCTTCTGTTTCTTCTTCAGTGGTCCTCTTTAATTGTTCTATTCTTCTCTTCATATCAAGCCTCTCCTTATCTCTTTCACGCTCCACCTTTTGTTCGAGAAGATTATTGTTATGAGATTTAATAGAACAATGTGCAGAATGATTTGTTAACCGATAAGTTAATTATTCTAGTTCTTATTGACATGAACATAATTTACATGGATATCCAGTCACAATTGAAATTCTATTGTTTTTTATCTGTCGGCAGACGTCCGCCATCTCAACGATCAAGGGGAAGTAATAATATCTGACACCTTAGTAGTAAGGATCTTACATTGTCATTGTTTATATTGCCATGATCTATGAGTGTCTGTTCTTTATAATAAGTTTATTAAATAAATAAATATCTATATCACACACAGCACTATTAAGCCCTAAACTACGCAGATACTATGCGTAATAGATAACAGATAAACATATGAAACCTTAAACGGACAGAGAAAGTACAATTTTTTGATTGGGTTACGCATTACAAATAATGACCCAGTTCTTGTTATGGGTTTACTTTGTACATTCTTATTACGCATTAGACACCAACCCAGATCAGAAAAACCTTTACCTGACCTTTTGTAAAATAATCTGAGACTAACCTCAAACAGCGTCTGGCGCAGATCGCGTGCCAATGTAGAGGTTTCTTGCAGCAGTCGTTGCTGTTCGTCACGCTCCTTATGCCACGCCAACTCCATGCGTGTGGCCAGGCCTGCGATGCGTGAGCGACCAGAGGACAATAGTCTCTCTTCCTCGTTCTATATGTATAAAGGAAAAGAAAATAATCTAGCATAGGGAAGGGAAGAGATTAATCCCTTTTCGATTCTTAACGTTATAAGAGATCATCCATAAATTACGTTACACGATTTTCGTGAACTATTGACCCCCCCCCCCCCCTCCGTCCTTGTCACAGCTGGTCACACTTGTGAGACTCCCTCCTCCTTAGTGTAATATCACATAATTTGCAATTGTACAGCAAGAAATGATTACATTAAAACAGCAGTTCCAAAATGATTATAGGACCTGGATTTTGAAATGTGGCGTCACGAAATTTAGGATCCCTCCCATCCCCTTGTCACACCATGTCACAATTCGTAGACCCCCTCCCACCCCATTAATGTGTAACGTAATTTATGGATATAGTACATAGCAAACACTGAGCATATCACGAACATTTGTGAGCACACAAATAATTATCCTTTATGGGCACCCCACGATCTCAGGATTGTAAGTAGTTTGTCCATATCTTAATATGAAAAGTATTGTCTGGTTCTTACCTCATTAAGGCGGGATTGCATCTCAGCGATGCGGACTTCCGCGGTAGACTTCTCGCTGACTAGCTCCGTCTTCAGTTTGGATGCGAGAAGGCGCGACTCGCATAACTCGTCTTCTAAGCATGCATTCTGCTGCTCCAATGTTGCTAATTTATTGCGGTACTCGTCCTGGTGATATAATTAATTTGATTGATAAAAATAAATGAAACTTCATAAGAACTAGATTGTTGCGTTAATTATTAGATCGGATTATTGCTTATTTACATCATTAAAAAAAACTTGAGAAAATTATCTCTGTAATATCCCATTTAATAACAATAGATAAAGTTTTTGTTTTTCTTCAATTATTCCTTTTTAAAGCCAGGGATACACTAGGGAACATAATTATGTCGTAGTAAATGTAAAGGTAAAGTTACTTCAAATTTATTTTGAATTTTACGAAGAAGAAACGAACCTCATCTGTGCTTGAAATGGATGTTCTAGGCGTTCGAGTATTCTTATTTGCATTTTTCATTTCAACCATTGTCTTCTGAGCTGCGTCTAGCATCTGCTTATAGTTGTCTCTTTCTCGCTTGAATCTGGACACCTAGCCGAAACCAAAATATTAGATAAGTTATTTAACTACTCATCCATATAGTAAAAAAATATTGAAAAACTAAAATAAATATTCCAACTTTTTTGCGAATAGTGGCAAATAGTGCATTGTGTGGACTTTTTGCATATTTATATATTATAAGTTATAATCAGCAATAATCTACCTGGTTGTGAAGCGACTTCAGTTCATCCCTCATGCCGCTCATTTGGCCTTCGTATCTCATTTTGGTGTCAGTGAGTTCATTCTTCCTCGCCTTCTCGGCGTGATCAAAACGCGCGTTCAATGCGGCCACTTCTCGCTCTAACTCAGCGTTTTCAGACGTTAAGTTTCGTTGCACCTTCGATACTTTTTCGTAGTCTTCTAGTTTTTGACGCAATTCTTCGAGCTAACAGATAATATAATTAAATACCTATAAATATCACTTAATATGTATAAGGGGCGTATCCGGTCCCAACAACTTAGCGGTCCAAGCGAAGTTGTCACCTACAAGTTTTGCACCTGCCGATCAACGGACGAGGCTCTAGTAAACAAAAAAGTTCCCGGCCCGGTAAGCGGCAATAGGCTCGCCACCTATTACGTGGGACCAGCAATAAAATTGGCAAAAGGTGGGATTATATGCTCCGGTGTTATTTACGGGCTCATTTTTTGTAAATTATTAATATCTATTTTGATAGACCAGCACAACTATTAGTGGTTGCATTGTACTATTTTAACGGTATCAAAAAGTACTAAGTAGGTATTTTAATAAGCTTTAGTATCAACATTTTTGTAAGGGACATTAGTGCAGTTAAAATATACCGACCTCCTTCTTAGCCTGGTCATGATGGTGAGCCAACACGTCGCGCTGATCGCTAACGCCTCGCAAGTCCTTTTCTTTTTGTTCCAAGCGTGCTACGAGTCTCGCCTTCTCTACCTCCCAACCTCCGCCACATAACCTTTCTTGTAAAGATGATATTTCTTTCTGTTTATGAGAATAATAATTGTTACCTACTATTGTTAATTATTAAAATGAAAGTGTTTAGTTTATACTTTACAATGCTATAAAAAAATATATGTTTACCTGAAGTTCAGCCTTTTCTTTTTGACATGCTGATGATTGCATTTCAAGCGAATCTTGTACGTTCTTTATTTCTGTTAGCGTAGCGTTTAATTCCTTTTGAACGTGCTTTAGCTCCCTGGAAAATACACATTTTATTTTAATTGGAATAAGAACTAATAACTTACTTCCTTACATTAAAATTTTATTAAATATATACCCTTGCGCTTGTTCTTTCTCCACAGTAAGTCTTGCTTTAGTAACCACATGTTCTTCTTCTAACAACTCATATTTTCCTGTTAATTCTTCATATTCTGCTTTTTCTACAGCTAAAGAGTGCTCTAGTTCTGAAATGTATATTGCCATTTATTATTGTTTTTAAAAAGTTAAGGAAATGTCCAGTTAACAAGTAAAATTACTAACTTTTAACAGTTTCTTCATACTCCTGCTTCAGGTCAGCTATTCGTTTAACGCCAGCTCCAGATGTTTGCTCTAGTATTTTTAATTTTCCTTTTAGCGTTGCCAGTTCCGCCTCCTTATTTTTTATGTCTTTGTCATGAGCGATACGAGAACGCTCCAATTTCTTTCGTTCTGCCTGATTTAACAGTAAAATATATTATTAATACATTGATTTCCCGTACTAAAATTATAAAACAAATGTTTAACGTGCGCTTACTTGTAAATCTGTTTCTAATTCTGAAGCTTTACTTTCCCAGTAACTAGATTCCTTCTTTTCAGCTTGTAATTTATTCTCCAAGTCTTTTTTCTGATTTTCTACCTTATTTAGTTCTGATCTAGTGCATGCTTTCTCGGATTGTAAGGATGTTAGTTCTTTTTCGACTTTGATAAGTTCTTCTTTTGCAGTGGCAAGTTCGCTATCTTTTTCTTCGAGTTCTGTAAGCGCCGTCTTTATTTTGTCTTTCATTTGGGCCATTTCTACTGATGAAATAGCTTCATCGTACTTTTGGTTTGAAGTCTCCCTTAAAGCGTCCTCCTGTAATTAACTCGAGCATTAAACACAAAACAAACTTGATTAGTTGCAACTTTGGACACAAACGGAAAATTCAATTATTGAAAATGGTAGCTATTAAAATAAACCAACTAATGGTTTTCTTTTCAAACAGGCTGTATAGTGCAAGAAATGTTCTAGTGGTTCATGCTGAACTTTCGGGAAAAATTTAAACAAAGTTCAGGATTGTCAATAATTTTACGCTAAAATGCTGTTATTTAAATTGAAAGGCGAAATATAAACTACTCATAACATAAGGAACTCACTCACTAGGAGACATTTACAAAAATCAAAATTATATGAAATTATTTCAGAAAGAGTAGGTGCTAAAAATCGACAGTAAAAGTTCTTTCTCAAAGGACTCTCGCAGAATTTATTGCATGGTGACGTAAAAAACTACATTCCAGTGCCTCATGCGAAATATATACTATCTGAACAGGATTTTAAAGGGGTGTTCATTTCTGTGCTATAATTTAACGCTAGAGGGGAAAAGTCATGCTATTTTATTTATTAATTACAAATTTTAAACAATGAAATACCAGTTGCTTTATATGAATATCTTTGGCTGCTATAGTAGATTCCAAGTTAGTAATTTTATTTTCATAATCAGTCTTCATTTCTCTATTTTCAGTTTCTAAAGTTATAAGTTTGTTTTGCGATTTCATTAACTTTGTATGAATTTCGTCTTTTTCGCTTGTATACTCGATAGAAAGCCGTCTATGTGATGTTGTCAATGCTTCACTCTGATCTTTTTCTTCCGAAAGCTATTATAATTTAATTGTTTGTAAGAAATTCAAAGAATAAAAAGAACTGTAATACCCATTAAAAAAAATACATGTTTGTTCATTGATAGTTACCTCTTTTTCCAGTTTCGCGACACGATCTTTGCGAGTGATAAGTTGTTTTTCTATTCGTTTGCATTTGTCGTCCGATTCTTTTAATTTTGTTTCTAATTCTCCTATTTTCTTTGCTTTATCTCCAACCTGCAAACAAAAAGTTTTGTTCATAATATGCCTATTTCCAAAATTTTGAAACATATTTGGAAGATGTTTACCTCCTTGAGCAATTTATTTTTATCCTGCTCAAGCTTATATATATTTTCTACTTGTTTCTTTAATTTATCTATTTCCTTATCTTTAGTATCCATATCTTTTTTGAGATCCTCTATTTTTTTCATACAATTAGCCACCGCTGTCTGTTGTGAGTTGGAATTTTCTACGGAAAATTATAAATATCGTATTAAAAACAATGGTGTGTTTATTAGTCATAGCGTTGTAATGTGTTTTGTTAAACCAATATTATGTAGGTAAACCTTATCTTCTGTGTTATCATACTTACTGAGATCGTTATTAAGTTTGGTAATTTGTTCGTCAAGATTTTTATTGTCACCCTTGAGTGATTTTAATTCTTCAACAGCCTTATCTTTTTCTAACTCTTTGTTCTTAAGTTTATTTGTTAATTGTTGTTTTTCAGATTCTAATAAAGTGGTACAATCCTTAAGTTTTGCTAGTTCACTTTGTAATAGATTTTTCTCATTTGTAAATTCGAATTCATTTTTAGTTAACTTTGATCTGAATTCGTCAATTTCTTTTTCAAGTTTCGCTTTTGTATTAATCTGATTAGACGAAAGTCCTGCGTTTTTCATTATCACATACAGTTCACCTAAAAACACATAATATAGTAAATTATGTTTCTAAAGTACATACTTTTTTAAATTAGGTTTGTTTGCGTTAAACATTGCATATACATTAACTTACCTATTTCATTTTCTAAATCGTCTACCATTTTCTTCATTTGTAATTTAGTTGTAAGATCAGTTAACTTTTTCGCAGTACGCGGCTTAAATGATTTTAATGCATCATCTTTAAGTGCTTTCAAGGTAGCTTGTAATTTTGAATTTTCCTTTTCTAGCTGCAATTTTATTATTTATAATAAATTAAATTATTTTATTCTATTAGTTTTCATTAATAAAAGAAAAAGCTTACCTTAGTAAGATTTATTTTTAATTTATCTAATTCATCTTGTTTAGCTTTAAGAACATCGTTGTCTTTCTTTAAAATCTCTCCACCAAATCTGACTTTCTTTTCAGTTTTGTCGTCCTTTTCTTTACTGTTTTCTAATTCCTTAATTTTTACTTGTGCTTCTTTTAATTCGTTTTCCAGCTGGGTAATTTTGTTAGCATTTTGTTCAACAGCTTTCTCTGACCTCAATGTCTTTGTATTTTTAAGTAGCTAAAATTTCAAATATAATATTTCGTATACGATGAAATATATTTTGCATAATTATTATGAATAATGTACTTACTTGTAGTTTTTTATTTTCTGCCTGAAGTTTTTCATTGTCTGCCTCCAGACTTTGCGTTTTGGCCCTCAAGACACTAGCTTCTTGTTCAATAACCTGCAGTTGACGTTTTAAATCAACATTTTGTTGCTCGCTTGTTCCATCCAAAGACCTTAATCATAAAAAATAACGTAAAATAACAGTATTAAAGATAAAATTCATATGAAGATTTCGCAATATTCTTTACTGCATCGTCTATTTACGTACTTGCTTTTCATAAGAGAAGCTTTTGGTTTCTTTTGCGCTAAGCTCAGTTCAGCATGTAACCTCTCACACTCTCTTTCTTTTTCTATGAGTTTTTTTCTTAGCTCAGCAATTTCATCTTCTAATACCTATGGAAAATATATCCTAAGTTTAGCATTCGTTTTTAATTTTCATTATTTTTTTTTAAAGTTCTACAATATGAAATTACTGTGACATTTTTGGTGGTTGATTGGTTTTAAAAGTTAACAATTGTTTCTTACACAATATAGTTGTTATACTTGGTGTGAATTAAGCTGCTCGTCCTCATGATTTATTTGTTAATTAACAACAGGCCTGACAGATGATAATTATAATTTGTTAGCTTTATAATTTATTCATTATCGATCACCGGCGGCTGAAATTATCACACAAGATTTTGGAGACCTACCTTTACTTTTTCTTCAGCAAGATTATTACTTTTCGGTGAATTCTTTCTCA
This sequence comes from Musotima nitidalis, assembly GCA_949126915.1. Classification (NCBI taxonomy): domain Eukaryota; kingdom Metazoa; phylum Arthropoda; class Insecta; order Lepidoptera; family Crambidae; genus Musotima; species Musotima nitidalis. The sequence goes on from OX421414.1 coordinate 8,631,047, forward strand.
ATTGAACTGGTGTATTTGCAACTTTGTTATTTGTGGTTGATATTTTGTCAGTCAATTCTTTAATTTGTTTTTTTAATGAATCTTTGTCTTGTTCTAAATCTTCCACTTTGCGACGTAAAACGGCAGCTTCCTGAAAAACAAAAAGTTCTAAATGTTTTTGTATTTCTTAGTACCTAAAATGCAAAATCACTTAGTTATAAAAATACTAAACCCAAATAAAATCTAGGAATAGCTAAATTCATTATGTTTATTACCTGTTCATTAAGTTCAAGGAGAAGTCGTAATTCAGCTGGATCTTCTTCATCCGAAATTCCTTCGTCCTTTTCATTTGGAGCTTCGATGGCAAGCCTGTTTGCAGGAGGAGTTGGGGAAAGTTTGCGACCTGATTAATAAATGATTGCACCCGGTTAAAATATATTATCCATTCCTTAGTTAAAAACCAAAACTCACAAACAATCAACCAGGAACATAATAATTAGTATTTATGTTTGGGAAACGTTAGTATTATTATAGCAAAAATGTAGTTTGACCAGTCAAGTATTGTGATGGTGCTTAAATAAAAAGGATTTGGATAATATTCTATATTGATACAAATAATTGAACGAAAGTTATTATCAGTTCTGGAGAAAATGGCTACCATTGATACGCCTCCTGAGACGGAATTCCAAAAGCAGTTAGTTTTAGAAATGGTAAAGGGGAAAACAAATAGGTACTAGCAAAGAACGGGTAGTTAATGCACTTGAAATGTTAATGAAATTATGTATACAAAGGGGTTGATGGTTTTTGAAAAGTCTGAATAAAACTTATGTGATTATCTAGAACAGTTTGGTTGGACGTACTTCTGGCCTTGGTAGCCATTTTCTTCAGCTGTAGAAGCAATGACTCATTGTCATCCTCGACTCTTGATGCAGTTTTACGCAAATTATTTGCCTGAAAATACCCGTTAGTTATCATTGAAGGAGGCTGACGGTCAATAAAATGTTGTCTAAACTAATTCAGTTGTCAGTTTATAAGGTTATATGGACAGGGATAAAACAACATTTACATAATTCTTTGTAAAAATTAAGTACCTATGTTTGGTATTCTAGCTGCCAACGGATTGAATAATGAGACGAACGGGAAGGTGAAGGGTGATGAAGGCCCTGCAGCAATTTTATCAGGAGCCAAAGGAGGACTATCAGATTTATCTCTAGAAACTTCTGTAGAATCTTTTGTATCTGTTACATCCATCTCGATCTTAATAATATCTATTTCATTTATATCAACAAAATCAGTGTTAGTCCCTTGATTATATATAACACTTATTTCAGTTTCAGTGCTTACATCAGAGCACTGCGCCACTTGTAGACATTTATTTTTACAAGATTTACTAGCTGTTTGTACAATAGCGTTATCTGTTTTAAGTTTGTCAGTTTGCGTGCAATTATTAGATGTTACTAAAAAAGCTTGAATCATTTTATTCTTTGTATATGCCATTTCTGTTTGCGTATACATTTCTAAAGAATACATGTCGCATTGAATAGTAGAGTCTAGTGTGATTTTATGCGTGTCTGTTGCGACATCATGCACCATAACTAAGTCGGTTTGGGATCCTTCAGAGTAGTTAAGTAACAAATCTTGAGGTGCTTGCGCAATTTCATTGACTCCAATAGATATCTGTGTCACTTCAAGAGAAGACAGACTTTTCTCTAAGGCTAATTGCATCTCTAAAATTCGCCGAGTCGAGCTGTCTTCTAGTTGGTTATAAATTTCTTTAATAGCTGGAATTTGAGGTGGAATAAGGTCAGGATGGAAAGGCTGTGGAGGAATCCGTCTGCCTCCGAAGCGTTGCCGATATCGGCCGGCCTGTTTCAAAATAACATTCTTAAGCCTCAGACATTTGGGGACATAAAATGTCGACAATGATAACACTATCTTGCTAAGCATCATTCATTAATCGCGTATTTATGTTACGTGTGTGGTGACTCACCACAGTTTGGCGCATTGCCATCTGGCTAACACAGCATAGAGCTATTGCCCTATTAAATGCAATTGTTATAAAGTTAAACTAAGTAATTGGGTGAGGATTGTTAAATATGGAATGTTAATTTAGATGGTACTCGTGTAAAGCTTGGTTTAATCCATAACATTTACAAGAATTTAAGTAATGTTTTTATTTAAAATATGCGTTTAATTAATGTGATCATTAATTAATATTGATTCAAATAATTGTTGTATATTACTGATTATTTTAAAAGTACATTTTACAAACTAGAATAACCTGTAAAAAAGATACAAGGTTGAGCGTGTTGGGATATTTAACTTTTTGAATGTGTGCCAACTACACGTCACATATCCCGTAGGTTAACTAAAATTATGATATTTTTTATAATCCATTTTTCCACTTTCATAAATTTTGCATGTAAGTAGGTAGGTAGGTACTTTAATGTATGCTTTTGGAATTGGATGGATATTGTGAAATAAAATTTGTGCGCCACAAAGTTTTTAGCTTGCCACCTTAAGCATTATTTTAAAACCTTATATCATATTTTGATGATGTCTTGATAATTGTGCGTGTATGGAAGAAAACTGACTTTGAAAACAATATTCCCATCTATCCGTTACGTTTGGCCGGGATCTGTGGAGATGCATCAAGAAACCCCGACAAACATGGTAGCTTAACTTTTAGGAAGTGGATTTAGTGTTGAAGTTTACCTCTTCCTCAGCATTGCGTAGTTGTTCTCGTAGATCTGCTTCTCGTTCGAGCGAGTCTTGCAAGTCACGCAAAAGTTGCGCTGGGTCCTCCTGACTGCCGCCACGCGTCAGAGACGCACGAGAAACTTTTTGCTGTTGATAATTACATATTAAGTACATAATAATGTAGTTCTGATCTGATGATTTATTTAATATTAAAGTATCTGGTTGAATTTAAGCATTTAAAATTTTAACCTACAAGAACCAACCAAAGAATTCTATGACCCTAAGTTTTTCCCGAGGGTGGCGTAGAAGGAAACTTAGCGAATACGATATCGTCTAGTGTCAATGTTGGTGAAGGGGGCTCTTACCATTTAACACGTTTCATTTAGAGATCTACTATAAAAGAGCCCAAGCCAACCTCACCTGCAAGTGGTGCACCTGCCATCGACAGGGTTAATCGTAACGGAAGAGGCTCTGGCGAATATAAAACTTTATAATAGGAATATAATAGGTGGCATTATACGTGGGACCAACAATATAATATACATCGATAGTCAACTAACAGTTCTACATTAGTGTCAAACTTACCCCCTCTAACGGAGGAGCCTTTTTATTTTGCGGCGTTCCAGCAGCTTCCGCCAATTCCCGCTGCAAGCGACGAGATATCTCGTTTGCACGGGAAACTTCTTGTTCCAGTTCTTTGATACGATTCTCACGGGACATTCCTTCTTTCCCACCTACTATCTGCCAGGTGATAATAAATTTTTAGAACTTATATAAGATGTGCCATTATTTAATACATTAAAGATACTAACCGAGCAATGTCTAGCACCATAGTAAGAACGTAGTATGGGAACGTTTGAGACATATTTTGTATATATAGCTTTCGAAGTAGGTATTAGTATAACAGATAAAGATTCTGGCTCTGAATGTGACTTAAATAGCAAAGAGCAAGTCAGAAAATGTTATCATTTTGTGAATCCAGCATCCAGCAAGAGTTCCCTCTCAAAATCAACGACATATGTTTAATGGATAAGTTATATGGCGTTAGAGGCAATTTAGTTTTAGATATATGTATAATCAGATATTACTGCCTCTATTGAATTTATAAGTCAATGAAGTACACAATACCCTCCTTTCTTTAACCCTCATAAGGCCTACACGTGTTTATGCTTCGGACGACATAAATGAGGCAAGCTAACGTTAGTTCATGAACAGTGCAAATTTAAATTAAGTTTTTATATAACGACAAACAATGGAAGTTTAGATTATTCTAGCACATACCTCTAAGAGCTTTTTTTCTTGATCAGCCTTTTCCTGCTCCAACTGTTCCGCTCTCCTTTCAGTCTTCTTTAACTTGAACGATAACACTCGACAGTTCTTTATTGTTTGTTCCAGCTCTCTTCGGAGTGATGAGTATTCGTCAGCTTGGTCCTCCCTGCAACATTCATAATATTTATCCCACACCTTAAAAAATTGCCACACTTAATTTCAGACGGAGAGGCACATGATGTGATGGCACAAGAGGCGCATTAACCTGGAGAGCATTATTTAGTATCCCGCCTCAATGATTGAAGTTTGCAGGTGACATAAGGGCGAATCTCATACCTATTTCATTATGTCTCTATGATAACTTGTTTTGTTCGTTCGTTGCGCATAGAGCATTTGAATGCATAACCGATTTTAAATCGAGCATACGGAAGAATTCAAAATACCATTGTCGCGGTAGCTACAGTTTATTATAAAGAACAAGTGAAATTAGAGCCGTACTATAAGGCGGTTCAAAATATTTTTCGGTTCTTACAGCAGAACTACTTATTAAGTTGATGTCGTTACGATACGTACTCGTAACATCCATAAGCTTGTTAAGAAAAAACTTGAGCCCAGCAGAGGATGGTTATTAACAGATGTTGATTATTACATCCGGACCCGATACACTGAGGGATAGTTTTGTATCTACAGGCGAAATAGTGATTTGTAAAATACTATGGAAATGCCTTGGATAATACAAATCCATTGTTATCCAAATCTTTTGACAGATTTTTCCATAATGTTACATGATTTTATTATGACAGCTCAAATTAGACTTACTGAATAAGGAAGTCTGCAGTAAGTACCTGAAGTTATCCTGCATCTCTTCGATCTCTTCCTCCAAATCTCTCAGCTCTTTTTTCATGTCTTCGTTTTCATCCATGAGCTCCTCGCATAATGTTTCGGCAGCAAGTAGCTTAGCACGGAGTTGCTCGATCTGTCGAGCTTGCGCTTCTGCTGACGGTCGAACCTGATAAGCATTTTAATTTGTTAAAGTCAAAGTACTTAATTTCTTATTGTTTTAACCATCATTCTAGCATTATACCAGTTACCCTAGACTTAAGCTTAGGGCCCAGGGACTGCTCATTGGTCTTACCAGATTTGGCTGAATTTCAGTTCTTACCCGGAGTGACTGCCGTCTGATCTCCGCAATCCAGAAGTAAACAAAACAAGACCTTCTGTTTTGATAAAGTTTTTAAAGTCGAAATGTTTTAACAGCTTTGTTGGACATTGGTTTGAATTATATGTAAAATATACTTATATAAATAAATAATATGGTAAACTAACTGTAAATACCATGGCTAGATTTTATTCATCAAATAATTGTTTGCAATGTGTAGGTTCCTTTATTTAACAAATTCAGACAATTTGGGACATCCTACTTATACCCTTACCTATAAAAGACATGACGCAAAGTTCTTTACAAACCCTCTTTGCTTCTAAGATATTACTTTTACCTAATGACTAATATTACGCAAAGGAGAGTTTTGTTCGTTCGTTCCTAATAAGCCATATTCGGACCTACCTATAATAATGATAGGACGTCATTCCATGCAAAAATGTGTACAAGAACGTGGAAATTCGTTAAGGTTTAATCGTAATGCTCACCTCAAGTTCACATTCTATCTCCTTGACTCTTAAAGATAGATGTTTCTTTTCATCCCTTAGGTCCTCGTTTTGTGATGTGAGCTCATTGACTTTCTGCTGCAGTTTCAGCACTTCCGAAGATCGTCCGGTGGTGTACTTGTTGGAAGTGTCAATGTTCGCCAGCCGCCTCAAAAGAATGTCACTTTTTTCTTTTTCTACCTTCTCGCAGCGTTTCTTCAAAGTATCCACTTCTTGTTTCAGACTTTCTACTTGCTCCTAAAAATATATATACTAATAATTGAACGGTATTTTAGTTTTCAATTGATTGTATATTGTAACGTTTCGTTTTTTAAAAAGTCAAAATGATATTAAAATTGGAATCACATTTTAGTAAAATCTACTACTGCTATACCTAGCAGAAGCCATACATTTCAGGTGACATACATGACAGACTGTACATCTGTTATTAAAATTATGATGGGCTGGAATCCGACCTGGGAACTTGATATTTATTCTCATCGGATCCGTAAAATTTTATAAAAAAAGGTTTACCTACACGTAAATTAAAGTAATAATGGGAAGATAGATTACCTGATATTCATTGACGTTGGCATCTACGAGAGTAGTCTCCGTCGTGACGGTGCCAGCGGTACTGGTGTCGTCATCCGACTCTTCCTTATCTCGCGATGGACCTCCGCGAATGGGGGGCTTAGTCACACTGGACGTGTTTCGAGAAATCTTCACCTGATTGGTAAATTTATGTAGGTGTTATATTTACATAAAAAAATAGAAATAAACTATATCTTTAACATTTCCTTTTTATTGATTTGAGCGCTACCGTTCTTCGGATGTAAGTTGGGCCGTTTATGTGGCAAGCTTACAACAATTCTTGCTTACGGCAATCCACCCTGGATTCGTGTGGTAGAGTATGACCTGAATTCCTCTCACCTTCTCGGTAGAACAGAAACTACATTAAAGATGGTCGGTAGCCAGATGGATAGGCTAAAGAGCCTAAGCTACGTTGATATAGGAACTAACTTCAATCGCCGTCGGTGGGGGTCAATGACCTTCCGACTCACGCAGGTACTTTCCGGGTACGGGTGCTTTGGGAAGTATCTGTGTGACGTCGCCGGGGGGGAGTCGACCCGGTGTTGCCACCACTGTGACTGCGCGGAAGACACCGCGCAGCACACTTTGGTGGCGTGCCCTGCGTGGGCGGGGCTGCGGTCGACGTTAGCCGCGGCCTTGGGTGGAGTGGCTCTCTCGCTGCCGACCATCATGCAAAAGATGGTCGACAGCGAGACGGCATGGGAGGCGATGGCCTCCTTCTGCGAAGTGGTGATGTCGTAGAAGGAGGCCGCGGAGCGGGAGAGGGAGCGGGATCCGCTCTCTCTCCGGCCGGGGTCTTAGGTGGCGGGGGCAGGGGGCCCCTTCCGTCTCGCCATAGACCCCCCCCCGAAGTCGGCCAGTTACGCCATGGCCGCACATAGAGGTAGGGGGGGCGCTGCAAATTGCGCCTTCCTGAGGAGGTCTCCCCGGTTCTGATCCGGGAGACGTTGGCCGCTGGCGGGGTACCAGAAGCTACAAACCCGGGCACTGGTGCCTCGCCCCTTTTCAACAGCGGTGGGCGTCGTCTGAAGATTTTTAGTGGGTAGGACTGCGGTGGTCGCGTCGGCCGCAGTGAGCCCCACACCCCCTCCCGGTCTCCCCCTTTTGGCCGGGAGACAGTGCGTAAGCAGCATTTTTTTACAGACGATAATAAAAATAAAAAAAAGGAACTAACTTCAATGCGCAAACTCGCAGCCATGCCATTAAGAGCAAGCGGTTTTATACGACGTTGTCTACGCGGCCGTATATAGTTTAAAATTCTGTTCTGAGCTGTCCTTCCCACCTCACATTACCTGCATCATGAAATTAACATCATCTTTAGTCGACCGATCCTCTTTCAGTCGCGGGGGCTTTTCTTCGTCTTTGCTCTTCTCTTCTTTACTTCTGGATAAACTTCTTTTCTCTCTCTCCTTTTCCATGCTTGACTCTTTTTCAAAACTGTTTTGACTTTTTATTAGCTGCATCTGTATACAAAAGACGACAACGTTAAACCTTACATAAGAACTTTAGTACAGTGTGCCATTATAATTAAAATATTTGATATGTTATTATTATGTGCCCGACTATAGAACAAGAACTACTAGTACTTAGTATTCGGACAAGGTTTTCTTATCCTATAGACTAAGACTATAGATGAACAAAGCTTTGTCCAACGAGCATTAGAAGGACCTATGCTTGCAGTGTAGGTAATAACACCACAATTGAGGATATCCGAAAAAGACCTGTAGTGACCGACATATCCGGACAAAATGGCAAAAACCGGGGCTATAAGGCTTTGTCTGTGGCGATCCCGATCTATCACACAAGTAAACGTAGTAAAGAAAGCAGTGTTACCAACTCTCAAAAATATTTATCCCTAAAGTTTGTGTCAAAACCCCTAAAATCGCCTTAATTATTGAGTTGTCCCCCTAAAAAATATTTACAGTAGACGCTCTATAAAGTTACGCTTTCGGGGGTAGCGTAACTTTTAAGAACGGACATTCAGAGGCGCGGTTAAGAGATTTGTAGCCAATAGTCAGTTAGAGTGGGGAACTAATTTCAATCCACCACAGAGTATCTTTAATGGTTACCACAGAGTAGTTGTAGAATTACCTCAGAATTACTGTTGGCTACATTGATTCACACGAGAGCCATTTGTAAATTTATCTTAAAAAAAAATTCAATTTAAAAATATAAAGAGTCAAAAAATCCCTAAATTTACCCCTAAAAATTTCAGGTCCCTAAAAAAATCCCATCTCACTTATTTAGCCCCTAAATCTAGGGGGAAAACCCCTAAGTTGGTAACACTGAAAGAAAGGCCTTATTAACCGATTATTGGCTTAAGGCGGCGGAAATAAATAGCAAGCCGGTAGATGCAGGCGACTCAACATTTGATCGCGACATAAAATATAATTGTAGAAATCAGTGATATCGAAAGTGGACAGACTGTTTTGCGCCACATACATGTGATAAGTTCTTAAAAAGCGTGATAGCTATAAGTGAGTGTAAAACTACTATTTAAAACCCATCAAAATCCCCTTAAAAGGTTTAACATTCACATTTTAAGGACTAAGAATAATGTTTCTCGTTATGAGCATTAGTGCATGGAAAGCAATATAGGTCATTTCCTCAATTAATTATAACGTCTCGCGCAGCCGTCTGGCAATCACTAAGTTTGATGGTGACCTTTTAAGTTTATTTCGGGCTACGCACCCGATGCCGAGCTCTGCCTCTTGCCATGCGAGAACTCTATTGGCCTGACCCACTTAAATTTCACACAGATTTCTCCATATTCAAGGTGAGTTACACGAACTTCCACTGCCTGTGTAAATATTTCTATTTATATCCTTCTCGTGTAGTTTAGGGCGTTAGAAGTATCACGGTGTGTATCATTTTCAGACATGAACTATTCAAGTAGGTAAACAGGTTCTGGAAATGTTTTATCTGTACATCTATTACGTACCATGGGTACGATGTGTATTTTCTAAACTTAGTGAACGTTTGCAAAAAATGTATTAATTTGTAGTCCTACATAAAAGATTTTATTAGCAAAGGCGCAAATTCATAAGATTTCATAAAAATTGTTAGGGGTTAAAGTCAAAAGTCTGACAAGGAAAAGCGCTTGTGGAGTGGCGAGGTTTTACCTGAATCATTATCATATCCCAGCGTTATCCCGATTGCCCCAGACTTAAGCTTGGGGCCCAGGGTCTGCTCACTAGTCTCACCAGATTTGGCTGAATTTCAGTTATTACATGGAGCGTTTGCTGTCTGACCTCCGTAACCCAAAGGGAAACATCATTCTAGGGTGTCAGAAGGCACTAGTTTCCTAATAACGACTGATGTTCATGACAGGGGGACAACCGTTTAACGTGCTTTTCGAGACACAGAGCTAGCGATAAATACGCACATAACTTCTGATAGATGCTATACTAGGGTTTGAATCGGATATAAATAAACTGATTCTTCTATTCCGATAACAATTTTACCGCCTCAATACTTACCTTACGGCAGAAACATTTCCCGCATTCACTATTATAGTAGGATCTCTATATATAAATTTAGTGACAATGGTTGTTTGTTACGCTTGCATCCGACTAATTATAAAGCAGTTTCCAACTGCGTTCCAATCTAGTGATGTGACCTATTTTGAATTGGAATAATCTCTGTTTCTACCCGAGGGCCCTACTGTTCTGTACTAAAAATAATTCTGTTTTCCTTCAGCATATTCAAAGTACGTGAATTCGGAATGTGGGTATATTTATTTATGTTATTTGTGTGGGCACTGTATCAGCTTCTATAGTTTTGAAATCTACACAACGTGTAAACATACATTTTATGAAATGTGGGTAATATTTTGAGTTTATTTACAACCAAAGGCAAATTGCTTGTTTAAAAGATATATTGGATATTAACCTTGCGCACGCGCTCGGCGAGGGAGTCGTTCTTGGATATTGTGATGTTCGCGGAAGTTGGCGGCGGCGAGGGGGACGGCCGTCGCAGTATCACAGTATCTGAAGCTGGAAAAATGTTGCTGGTAAATCAATCATTTTAAAAATAAGTAGGTACACGTTATTATGCATTTTGGGACGTTAAAAAGATTTTAAATCAACCTTGGTTTCAAAAAACGTTGAAATAGAGTCTATGTCACTCCAGAAGCTAAAGACTAATTAATAGCCAACCATAGGCTTGTATAGCGGTGAAAAACTATGTGTCGTCCACGTCAGGTCGAGGTAGATTTCGTGCTTTTATAAAGCGAAGCATTGTACCCTTTTTTTTTTTTTTTTGAGTGGTAATGCATTTACGCATACTCTGCACTGCGGGGACAGCACAAAGTTATGTCGGGCTCCCTGGCCGAGATGGTGGTGGCCAGGACTACCGACTAAACCCCACTATTTCCTGCTCCGCGTAAGGTGCCAAGGAGGTAACAGAGTGACCTTATCCTCCGTTGGCACTGCACGCCTGCCTGTGTAACAGACCCTTCGTCATATTTTTCTTTTTTTTTTTTCTTTTTTTTCCGCCCCTGGATTCCGTAAACATTTGTGCCGCTTTCTACTCCTTCGGGCTGCAAAAAAGCGCGAGTAGGATGTTCCCCGAACTTCTACCCGCACGCCCGGCTATGTGGTTAGCGCACTAGCGTACGCACGCCGGCGCTGCCCTCTCCTTCGTCGTCTGACGTAATCCGCAGTTGGGCTCTTTTCCCTAGCTCGCTCGTCTGCCTCTTTTTCAGACATGGCTTTCTCGCAGAAGCGGTGCACTGCCTCCCATGACTTTTCGCTACGGACCATTGCGCTGACCATCGTTTGAAGCGAGAGGTCATGACCAATAACCGCCTCGAGTTCTGCTCTAGAAGACGCCCATCTTGGGCACTCCTCCACAGAAGCATTGTACCCTCACGGAACTTTCGGTCGCGTAAGTTATGAATTACATATAAAAATTATTTCCTAATTGTTTCATTTGATTATAAAGATGCTTACATAAAATTATCATATCATATCATTATATCAGACACATAAACCCTGGAAGGGCACTACAATAATAGCAAAAACACATAATAGTATTTATATAAATGTTAACATATTCTATTGCGTAAGTCGGCACGAATATAAAATAGTAAGATGTCAATTAGTTATTACGTTAATCATATTCGCGCGGAACTGTATTCAAAACCATACCGCAGGTTCTTTTGTGTGCTGACTGTTCCCTAGACGAAAGTTTCGACGTTGTTGTGGCGTTTGGCAAAGTCGAGCAAGTTCTTTCTCAATGAGCAGGAGTAGGATGATTCTGACCACAGCAGCGTTAATTTTGCGTAGCGTATAGCTGATTCGGTTACTAATAATCATCGAGTTTAATAGAGTTTGTTTGCTAAAAATCAACTAGTATCGACTCACTTGTAGCGTTTTGCGCCTGGCCCGTGTCGAGAGAGGGCAGTGGGCCAGTGAGTCTCCGCTTGGGCAGTTTGAGGCTGACTGTGACCGCTGTGGCGTCCACTTCACTGGCTCCCAAGTCCGGCGTCGACGTCCACGATGCACTAGTTCTGTTGAACCCTGGATCACATACACAATACAATATGTCACCTACACAACATCATCTCTCCCTGTCCCACTACTGAGCACAGTCTTCTTCTCCCAAACCATGTTGAAAGGGAATTAGGTCATACTTCACCACACGAACCCAGTGCGGATTGACGTAAGCAGGTGTGTGGCTTTCTGCTGTATGAATATTTCAATGCCTACATTCAGTAAACAAATAGTTTAGTATGGTTGCAAAGTCAGTCAGTAATTTGTCCTAAGATACCAGTGTGCTTGGTTACTGAATTTACTGACAGAAATATCCTATTTCATGGCCGAGTTATCGTATTTGTAGATCTTCATGAACACTAGAATGCTTTGAAAACAACCTAGCCTGAAAATATATATTATGGATATTGCATAATATAAGCGAGCATAATTTAATTATTACGTTTGCATAAATATCTAACGTAATTGGGATTGCCTTTGATTATGAAAGTAACGCACATGAGGAATAAATTATGGAAGCGTCTCTACACATTAGCTGTAACTAATAACCTCTCACATAAAATAACTACACACAGTTGCAAAGTACTTACATCTTTTATTCGTCCACAGCCGTTACGTCATAAAAGAAATAAATATGATGATGAACTATTGTTAGTACCTATTTCATGGCAACAGAAGCATAAGCACCTCCTATTATTCCTTGCTATTGATTTAAAACTTAATTGAACAAGCAAGTGATGGATTAAAAATATCTTTCGACCGAGGATCCAAGGTCGTGGGATTCCCACACAGGACAAATATTTGTGTGCATGAACATTTGTTCTGGTCTGAGCATTTCCCTATGTATATTAACTAAGTATTTATTTACAAAATAAATAGTATTTATGTATGTATATCCGTTATTTAGTATCCATAACACAAGTTCTTAATGATACTTATCTTGGAACTAAATGATAGGTGTAATTGTTAGAAAATAATTATTTTTATTTATTTAATCTTTGTAAAAATTCCCAAACGCGACACGTGTTGAATAGTTCCTCGATCGAACCTTACACAGGACATCTTCAGCTAAGATAGGAGCTTCAGAACAACAATGTCTTCAGTGTCAGGGCGAAACCCGTGTCGTGTTGAATAGTTTCTCGATTTTTCGGGAAATTACAGTAGCGCGGGAATTGTTACAAAGATATTTTTAATCCATCACTTGCTTACAATAAATAAATAAAATAATACGACGCCTTAAATTTACAGTTTTACCTACTTAATTCAGGAATATTCAATCAATCAAGGATAATATTCTAGAGTGTAATCTTTTACACCGCATCGGTCTAGGAGCTATATTAGTAGTATCTAGACATATTATCTAAAACACGTTAGCGTAGTAAATTTGAAAAAGTCATTACCAGTGGAGAAGGCGTCTTTCTTGGGAGGGTCGTTGGAGCTGAGATTGGAGCTTGAAGCCCAGCCCCGGCCTGTCTTCCCCCCTTCGGCGCCATTTTCTTCATCACGACTTCTGTATAGAAATGATCTATTATATTTTTAAAATAAAATATAACAAAGAACTATTGTTTTTAATCAAGTTTGACTTATTAAAGCCCCATATGAACATGAACTTAAAAGCAAATGCGCCCATGCGATCGAAGGCTCGAGAAGGTATCTACAGAAAAATAGGGCAAAAAATTTGTCAAGTTATGTTTTATCGCCTGTAATATATTTTAAACCTTTTTTAAAGTGTTAAACATCTTAAAACATTAGAAGAATTTTTTTTTATTGCAATAAGTTTCAAAAATTTTTTTTACTAATTAGTTTGTAGCTTTCTAATAATGAATCGGAAATTTGAATAAATTTGTGTCGTGGCCCTTATAGAGTCTTAGGAAATGTATTTAAATTATTACTAATCTATTTTATGGTTTTCACTTAAACAAATTGTAACTTTATGCTAATTTTTATTAACTCTAATAAAGAATATCACAAAATGTTACTAAACAATATTCTTCAGTGTTAGTCTTTGGACCTTATTATGTATTAGGCATAGTTTTTCAATCTTAATTTGTACCTTATTAAGTATTTGAAAATAACAAACATGGCATGGCCACCACTGCATTTAAAGATAAAGAGATAAATGTGCTCGTATATTCAATGTACAGTGTGTATTTATTTATTACGTTAAATGGATGTTGCTAAGTATGAAACTAGTTTTAAGTAATCAAACTTCTTTAAAACTTTGTACCTCCAAGAAAGTCCGGCCCTCATTTGAAGACCTCGATAGGCGCTCTGAGAAAACCAAGTAAAATGGAGATAAAATAAAGCAATAATTTTAGTAACTTTTCTCGTTAATTATTTTTCTGAAAGTATATTAACATTACTATTGCAGATTTTTTATACAGCGACAGGACTTTATTAGAAAAGCCAAGCAAAATTTAATACAAATATATTTCTCAAATTGAGTCACGTCAACTATCTACCCCCGAGGAAACTCACAGAGCGCCTGACCTGGTGGCCGCCGCGAAAGCATTGAACGTTAGTGCATTTTAAGATTGGTCACTGGGGATAGGCCGCGGTAAATTATTTTGGTTTTAAGTATTAAATGCGGGAAGTTATAAAAGGTAGACCTTATATGGTACCGGCCCTATTGAGGCGCACATACCTTATTATAAATTGTTACTACCATCTTATTTTTATTTCATCGCGAACAAATAAAGGCCTTGAAGATAGTGTTTGTAATTTGATGTTTAATAGTGAAAACTCTTTTTTTTCTACTGATCTTATATAACGCCATGATTAGGTAGTCTGGGTAAAACGTAATAGAAAAGGTGAGCGGTTGTAAAAGTCCGTATTACATAATTCTCTAGTCAAGTCACATTACTATATCTTATAGAAATATGGGGTGAAGTAGGTAAAACCAAACTACAATAACTGCAGCGATTACAAAATAGAATCATCAAAATACGATTCAGCTATCGATCTGTCTTTTGAAATTATGACAATATATCGTATGCGTTTCGAAGTGAAACCTTTAGAAAAGGACTCTCACGAATAAGATCGTTTAGCGAACACTATTAGTTTAGTAATTAATATTAAGCTTTTTGTGATCATTGCCTAGTTTTAAGATTACATTAAGCTAGTTTATATTATCATGTAAGTGACTTTTTTTTTATCTTTTCGAAAATAAATTAGTTCTCTTTAAATATATTAGAGATCAGACCTTTTGGGTGACTGGTTAATCTATTTTGCTACTGTTCTGTATGCAGTCTTAAACCATGTTTCAGAAATTTAATCGTTCCAGTTAGAAAGAGCAGCGTCACTCTTCTCCTTGATCTCGCTAACATCCGAGATTATGCGAAGGTGCTTATTGTTTTGCAAGCTGACGTGCTATTCATTTCTCAAATATGAGCCATCTACTTCCAAGCAGTTAGTATGCTTTGCAGGGTGTGGGTCGTCTCGTTGTCGTATTGTTGGAGTTGGAATGTACCGATTGTAAGTGATAACTTCAGCTCGGGAACGGAAAACCCTACTTATCTACTGAATTCGAAAGCAAAGGTTACTTCAAAGTGGCCATATTCTACCTTATGGTCAGTCGATGCAGTTCAGAAGAGTAAGAACATTCCATACCGTGGAACAAGCACGGTAACTGCGCACCCATATATGACGTCATGCAAAAATGCCATTTCACGCTTCGCTTAAAAGACCCGGGACTATAGGAGTTGTAACATGCGCCGGAAGAGAATTCCACTGCCGCATGGCACAGGGACGACTCAATTTTTTTTTATTCGAGTGCTTTAAGACTTAACAGTATGGGGTACCAACGTAAGATAAAATCAGCACGTTTTGTTCGGGAGAGAAAAGGAGGGGGTGGGATTTGGTCGAGAAGTTAAATATCTTTTTTTGTTTTTAGTTCCAGTTAACATAGATACGATATATCTACTTCTACATTACTTCTACATTCATGAATATGAGCCCTTGTGAGCGATTTCAGGAAAAAATTTCAATTTCCCTATACTGAATGTTTACATACAGATCCGATATAAGGAAATCGTGGAATCGCGAATCATTTCCGTCAAGTCTTTTTAGATGTTAAAAACGGTCAGTTGTTTTTACTCATCTGTCAGGAGACGTGACGTTATTCTGTAAGATCACAGAATTTTCTTCGATTTGAGATTGTGACGGCTATGATGTAGGACACAATGTCGAGTATAGATTTAGCATCAGGATAATTATATCAATCTTCCTTTATAGGTTATAATAGTTCCAATCAGTAACTACCTGTATATGTAAGTATAAAATGAACCTTATCTACCTAAAAAGGTAAAACTCATCTAAAAAGGAGAAAACATATCTAATATTCAAAAAAACTAATATTTGACGTTAGTACAGATACTTGTGGAGAGTACGATCGATTAAGTATAATTCATTAATATCCATATTAGCATATCATCGTTCCGAGCGGTACCGGCCTAGAATAGTACTACCCCTCTCATTTCTACCGGATGATGGGCTGGAATGGCCGGATGATGGGCAGCAGCGTCATCCTACGTACTGGCTGGAACTTCGATCACCAACCCACACACACCAGCGTGACGATTATAGGCAAATATCTCCAATAGAATGTCATCTATTGGAGAGGCCAATGTCCAGCATTTTGGACATTGGCAATGGACTTTATTAGGATGTAATGATGATATCATAGATCGTTGAAAATCCTTAGTCACTTCAGTCGGTTGCTATACCCAATAATAATTATAAATGACAGCTTAGGTTAATGGTGGGATTGGTGGGCCTTTCTTGTAGTCATGATCACATCTCATGTTAAATCCTAGTCATCATTGATACCACATTGGTTGACGACTTGATATAGATCATGAGTTGAATGACACTACTTAAACCTATAAGGTAACGACGAAAGTCTAAACGAAATAATTATATTTTCACGAAAGGCGTTAGTATAATACTCGTATGTACCTACAAAATAGAATGTCACTAATGTAAATATTTGTGCCGAACACGTCGAGCAACTAAAAAAAGGCTTTTATTTAAATAATTTTAGAACTTTTATACCAATGACAAAATAAGTACAAATGTTATTTCAAATGTTAGTTCAGTACTTTTTACACCGCGCTATGTTATAGAAAAGTTTGGAATTTACAACTTTTCAGAATTTGGAATAATGCCATAAAATTCGCTCTCTAAAGTTGATGTAATAATGAAGATACTAATAAAATATTGAGAACAATCGCTTTTTTCCAAAGATAAAAAGTAGTTTATCGTAACCTAAATAGAGAGAAGCATGTAAACATAAACATTGATGTTATGCAAGGAAAAATGTTATGTTACGATATCGAAAATTTGAAAACAAACAAATAGTTATTTTAATCGCTTAAGAACATCGTTGTTATTAAGATTTACCAAATTATGACGCGTGTATTGGATTTATTTTTTACAATTTAATTTTAAACTAGCTAGTGTTTGCGAAACTGTTCGAAAGGGTTACTGCGGCCCTAGGACATAGCAGGCTCAATAATGAACATGTATGGTTTTTAATCAGTAAAAGTCTGACATACCCTCCTGCTTTATCAACACCGGGAGGCAGCCATGTAATGATTTTCCATTCAATAAAAAATTTGGTAGCGTAAGAACTGTTTTAGTGACACGTGATAATGACCACATCGTGTGTGATGTTAAGAAGTCGATGCCATCGAAAAAAATGAGAACTCATGGAGAGTGGAACCAGCACAGTAACAAGCGCGGCGATCATGACTGCTTACGTAAATGCATTTTCACGCCCTGCTTTAAAGTCCCGGGACTATAGGATCAAAATTTTACGATTAGAAGTAATGCTTGTTCTTAAATTCTGTACAGTAATGTACTTTGGTCATTTACTGAAAATGTGCCTACGGTATTGTGTTGCTCTTGCAATGCAACCACTCTATATGATTTGGAATCTTCATTTTAGAATATCAGTCGTTGCCTAGCTCCATATAACAATGTACGTAATAATTGTTGTGCGTTTAAGGTTTACAGTGGTAATCAGCCTATACTCAGTACTTGCTACAATTATTTTTGGCATACTAATATATTACCTATGCATGTAACCTCCTATGTACCTATATAGAGATATTTTATAAGGTATTGGATTAAAATTAAATCAAAAATCTCTAATATTTGTAAGATCTGTATTTTATTGTAACTTATTTTTACTGATATTATAAACGCGAGGGTTTTTATGTATAGATTTTGAAACCTACTCTTTCCCCCAAAAAATATTAAACAGATTTCAATAAAACTTTAAAATATTGAATATAACTTGAAAGCTATTATGCTAATTCTGACAACACATAGGCAACATTTTACTAAGATATAATCACGTAAAGACACAGAGCTTTTATAGTCAGGCACCATGTTTCTTCATAGTAACGTCTTCCTCAAATTAACGCGGGTGAAACCATGGGCGAATAATAGTGGTTAATAAGCATGCTGAGGTAGCTTGACAAACAGGCCTTTTATTTCGGTTCGTAAAAGTAAACACTGAATTATTATTTCTTGTACTTGTAGATAGGTACTTTTAAAAATTTCTGCCATTAGGTAATCGAAAAATATAGAATCATTAGAGCGCATCTGCCGGAAGTTTAGTCCTACAAGTATGGTTTGCCACTGATATATCAATTCGCTACAAGTTAATCGCAATAAGTAATTAAGACAAAGTGCGACATTATGGCTAGTTAGTTATAAGTAGGTAAGTACTTAGTAACCAATCATGGAAATAATTTTAACCAATGCCAAAAGAAAATAGAACTGTCAAAGCAGTTTTCCGGAAGTGCAAAGGTTAGAATAATTAGTTTACCGTGACAAAGGCGCGTTCCAAGAGGAGAGACTGGGAGTGGAGGAGGTGAAGTCTTCCTCCTTCTTGCGGCTGCCGCCGTGCTCCTTGTAGTCGCGGAAGCAGCGCTTGCAGCGCGTGGGCCACCGCACCTGCGGGTGGAAGCCCAGCGGGCACAGCGGGTCCCCCTTCGCGAGCGGGTACAGGTGGTGCATCACTCACACCGCACCGAATGCACTTCACTAATGTACACGTTACCGATTAAATGCCACTCAATTACGTATCAGACGGTATAACACTAATCACATCCCTGCACACTGCATCGCATCCGACCACTCTATCGTCAAAATTTCAAACGGAGCCAAGATCAATGCACAAACGTAAATGTTTACGGAATGAGCTTCAGGAATACAGTCTGTAAATAATTATTTAACTAGCCGCCCGCTCGAGGCGTTCGGACGTCTGCTTGCTCCTAACAGTGGCAATAAAAATATCCCGCCGCTAGCACTGAACCGGGCGACCTAAATCGGCAGCTCGAAACGAGCCACTGAACTGACCATATCTAAGATTTTCCATATACTTAGTGCGGCGGGGTTTACTTCGGCGAGACTACGGCGTGAGCGGTGACTGCGCTGCGGCGGCGACGTGTCGCATGTGTTTTATAAGATTTGTATGGCAAAAGCATGCTGAGTATTAGTGAGTGTGGAGTGTGGGATAATCGCGACGCAGGCGGTGGCCGGGCCGGCGCTCCGGGGACTGCCGGCTGCGCGAGCGCAGGCGGGCAGCGAGCCAACTACGCCCGCCTGCGCCACTTATGTTCCATTACACCACATGCCGCTCGACCACGGCTTGCCTTCTGACCGTCAATAAAAATAAAACAAGAGTCGCTAATAAAGCTTCTGAGAGCACACCAAGAAAGCAGTGCATATTGCCAGCTTCACTGGGGCTGCGCCGCTTACCACTGGTATTGCAACATACGCACATTGTGACCACAAAATAATATAAAGAGTCATGCGGCTAAAGAATATAAGTATTTCGGTAGTTCTGTGCGCAATAGGCCACATTTAGGCGGAATTCCTATTGGAACAAATTTAAAACAGATACGTCATAATGATCTTTATGAATGGAGTGTTGACGTCAATGTGTAAGGTGGCAAAATATGCTCGTAATGTTGTAAAAATAAATGTATTTCTTTATATATATTTCAATTTGTTAGTAAAGGATAAGAATAAAAGAAATATAATAAAATTTAATTTTTATAAGGATATTATATCTATATATTCACAGAGTATTTAAAATTATCTTTCATTTTAACATCTGCAAGAATGTAACTAGCTTGAGCAAAATGGCAAAACATTATTAATTATACAGAGAGACATAATCAGTACAGTTAAGTTTGAGGAAAATCCGAGAGGCACTCGTCATCACTTTATCATCATTTCGAGACATTAGTTGTAGTCTCATGCGCAGTAATGTCGCTCTCAAAAGCTTAATATGTAGGACTGCGATGAATGGTCCTAGGTGTCCTCTATAAAGACGGGAATCGGGACCACCTAGTAACATTTAAGCATTATTTTCAAAACAGATAAAATCATTACAGTTCTGGATGCCAACATAATATGTTATTGTTGACCATCCACAAATGTTTTATCTTCCACTTTTTTTTTAATTTTTAATCTGACTTGTCAAATTACGAACGAAATGAGTATTTTTTTTCCCATTATATAAAAATGTTGCGACATTATATTGACAACGAGTATAGTTCATTATAATTAAAACTACATACAATATTAAACAGTGATAGATGAGCTATCCTTGTATTCTAACAGAAGTCCCCTTCATGCAGGGGTTCGTCTTCTTTCTTATCATAAATAAGAGTTTTGTAGATAATTTCTTCAAAATGAATCGCGTTCAGTCCTTTTGGCTCGGCCACCTTAATTTTTACGTCACCAGGGTATAGGATTTCGCCTTTATTCTTTGTGCTGCCCATCACTAATGACTTCTGTAGTTTGTCGATGCACGGGATTTCTGAAACAACCGATACATTTTTACTTCAGCTGGTTTAAAACGTATAAGATACAACAATACTAATGTGATGTTTAAAATATGTAAATGTCAAAAAATCCAATATTGAGTTAACTATGCCACAAGTTTCCTTATATCTAGATACATAAGTGCTCAAAGATCTTTTTTATAATTTGACAACTGTCCGCCATACATCGCCATAGAGAGCGCCAAACATCAATTCAAGTATGTTATGGTAGTTATGGCAAAAAAAATATTTAAACCATTCTTCTGTAAAATTGACAAAATTACATTTACGTCTCTTAAGAACTAGATGTGCGATATTTTCATTTCGATGACAGCCATAGGTACAGTAAATATAGGATACTGGAGCGATACGGAAATGGCGGGAGAAAAAACCAACCTTGCCGATTTTCTTGCCCTTTCTTGTCGATCAAGCTCCCCGCAGTGACTTTCATAAGAGCTTTTGAATAAATCATAAAAAAAACAAGAGTTGAACTTGAATAAATTATTTTGACTTGACTTGATACCTTGTCTATTTGGGATGAGCAGAAACTTAACGACTACAAATATTTAAAAGGGACCTATATCGTTGTAGCAAAGTTCACTTTAGAGATCCTTAAGTGAAACGTGTCAAATGGTGAGAACCGTTCGCTCACATTGATGCCAGACAAGATAAGGGGCAGAGGTATGTAGTGTTGAATTTTCGTGCTTGAGCGTCTATATAAGAAATGAAAACCGAGCTCAACCCTTGCAGATATACTACAGATTTGAACCCAAACGTGATTTCTATAGAAAAAAGCCCATCAGGGTGTAGTCATGGGTTCAATTCGCCAAAGAGGACAAATATTTGTGTTTCTATATTGTCATAGTCTGGGTGTTTTTTTAGGTATTATAAAAATGTATTAAAAAAAATACGTTTATGTATATTTATCCGTTTTGTTTACACATAGTGTATCTCTGCTTGATTTAGGGCTAGAAGCGATGTGAGAGATGTCAAGGATTATTTATTAAGTCTTCCCTTTCGGCTAGCATTTATTAACAGCTGATAAAACAATATAATTATAGAAAAATGGTTGCCTGTAAAGTCGTTTTTACGGGCGAAGATTTTACGTGACAACGTCTTTTTCTCGGTAGAATATTTATTGATATGAATATAATTAAATTGCACAATAGGAACAAGGAATTGAATGAAAATAAGAATTGCACAAATTTTAACTATAGAAATATAATGCGCCTAATTCTCTAGTGCTGCGCGCGCGGCAGACCGATCATAGTTGAGTGGGAGAGAGACGCAAGGCATTCGCCGGGCCTCTCTCTCGTTCGGTGACTCATCGTAACGTTACCGAGCGTTACACTTTTTCATAAGTGACTCCCAGCCGCAACCTAATTTAAGACGTTGTCACGTCAAAAACCAACCAGAAGTGACCACTTTCTTAATAGGAGTCCCAAGTGCCGTTTCGATTATCCGGACATCCTTCACAAGCTGTGCGAACTCGTCTGGCGTTAACGAGCACACGTGGTCCGTGCCCTTCATACTTCTGTCCAACGTTATGTGTTTCTCGAGCACCTGAAATATACAAGTAGAGTTAAATTGCTTGCACAATGTATGCACTATCATCTACATGCCAGTACTTCATAATACCAGCCTATGAACGTCGACTACTCAGCACGGGCCTCTTATAACGAAGCAAGAGAAGTGGGAGTCAGGTCTTACTCCAGCATGCACTCCGTGTGCGGATTGTTGGATATAGATGTGTGGCTTCCTGCTGTTAGTATATTTCAGCTGCCCTATATGCACACAATATGGCTTAGCGACTACCATTTAAAGTGATAAACGGGTCAAATAGCTTAACGTGCCTTCCCAAGCAAGGAAGAGCTCGATATGAAACGCCGCACAGACCAATATTTTATTTTATTTTCATAAGTATTGTGTTGCTGTTCCTTTATAAGAGTATGCATGAAATGGAGCTTAATTTTCCTTGTAATAACTGAAAATTTGCCAAATCTAGTAAGACCAGTAGCAGACTCAGGGCCCTTTTTTTTTGTTTTACTTCGGTAACAAAATGCATTTACGCACTGCCTTCCGGCCAAAGGGGCACCGAACAGGGGGTGTGGGGCTCACCACTGGCAGACGCGACTGCCAGCAGTAATACCCACTAAAAATCTTCCGACGACGCCCGCCGCTTGTTGAGAAAAAGGCGGGGGCCAGTACCTGGGTTGCAGCTTCTGACACCCCGCCGGTGGCCAACGTCCCCCGGACCAAAACCGGAAGGACCTCCTCAGAGAGGCGCAGTGGACGCGCCCCTCCTACCTCCTTGTGCGACCATAGCGTGTGTAGCCGACTTCTCGGAGGGTCTATGGGTAGACAGCAGGGGCCCCTTGCCCCCGCTGCCTAAGACCCTCCTGGCGCTGCTTGACGGGCCCTCCTGGCCCGCTCGCAGCGCCCTCTATAGGTCCCTCTTAGTTTCCCCCCCGGTAGTCAGTACTAAGGGCACCCAGAGTCGCCAATCTTTGGGTGTTACCTTTTCTCTAGCGCCCTCGCCCTAGTGGAGACCAGTCGGGGGGGAGACTCAGGGCCCTAAGCTAAAGCCTAGGGCAACCAAGATAATGCTAGGATATAATGATGACATAAAAATGAGTTTAAAATTATATTAGGTCGGGGAAAAAGTCTTTTCGCATAACGTAGGTATAAACTTATTATAAAATTTTTTTGACTGTACTATTTGTGTCTGGCTGGTTTTGGTAACATTAAAAAGGTTCCATTATAAAGAAAAGAAAAAAATAAAAAAAAGTTGTTTCCCGCTATTTTTCATTTGTTTTTCTCTCCGTAAAAATGAGTGAATCTAATGAAGAAATTCGATACATTTTAAAATTTTATTATAAAAAAGGCAAAAATGCAACTCAAGCAGTGAAAAAAATTTGTGATGTTTATGGACCTGATGCAGTGTCAGTAAGAGTAGCACAAATTTGGTTCAAACGTTTTCAGTCCGGAAATTTTGATGTTCTTTAATCTTTCATGCATCTTTATGCACCTCGCTCTGGTCGCCCTGTTACGAATAAAATGGACGCCATTTTTGAACGAGTGGAGCAAGATCGGCATATTAGTAGTTACGATGTAGCTGAAGAACTGGGAATTGACCACAAAACAGTTTTGACCCATTTGAAGAAAGCTGGTTATACAAAAAAGCTCGATATTTGGGTGCCACACGAGCTCACTCAAAGAAACTTAATGAACCGTGTACTCATTTGCGATTCATTATTGAGACGTAATGAAACCGAGCCGTTTTTG
The DNA here is from genome assembly GCA_949126915.1 of Musotima nitidalis. Classification (NCBI taxonomy): domain Eukaryota; kingdom Metazoa; phylum Arthropoda; class Insecta; order Lepidoptera; family Crambidae; genus Musotima; species Musotima nitidalis. Next base: position 8,654,853 of record OX421414.1, read on the forward strand.
AAGAGATTGATAACTGGCGATGAAAAGTGGATCACGTACGACAAGAACGTGCGAAAAAGGTCGTGGTCGAAAGTTGGCCAGGCTTCACAGACTGTGGCCAAACCTGGCCTAACACGAAATAAGGTGATGCTGTGTGTATGGTGGGATTGGAAGGGCATTGTTTATTATGAGCTTTTACCGCCCGGCAAAACCATCGATTCTGATCTTTACTGCCAGCAACTGATGAGATTAAAGGAAGCAGTCGAGAGAAAACGGCCGGAATTGATCAACAGGAAGGGTGTGGTCTTTCATCACGATAACGCTAGACCACACACATCTTTAGCCACTCAGCAAAAATTAAGAGAGTTCGACTGGGAGGTCCTAGTGCATCCACCATATAGCCCTGACCTTGCGCCTTCAGATTTTCACCTGTTTCGGTCAAGAGAGGACTGCCAAAACTATTTGTCCCGTTTTTTTGATCAGAAGTCCCAAAGTTTCTACAGTAACGGGATAACGTCTCTGCCCACAAAATGGCAGAAAGTTATTCAACAAAACGGTACATATATATTGTAAATAAATGTAAATAAACTTTGAAAAAAATGTCTTGACTTTTCATACAAAAATACGAAAAGACTTTTTCCCCAACCTATTATATAAAGCGAATGTTTCAAGTGCGCCTTCATCCGAAGTAGGGATACCACTTAAGGAAGAATCCTGTGTAAAACATATTAATATTGTAAAAACAAATACAGAATGATCTCAGCAATAAATAATATCGACGACTGATAAATTGTAGCTGATAAGAGAAGTGTCTATAGGTATACGGCCATGACTTTTAGATAAAAGTTTACTTTACAATGACGGTAATATGAATTCATAATTCTTTTGCATTTTTCTGATTTAACTATAACAAAAAGAAACACACTTTGTTATAATTGAGTACGTGTTTAAATATTAGTTGCCATTGTGTCTGCTTGTTTATTTAGAAAGTCAACGTCTTTACAATCACATATAAATAATATAAATTACTTATTTTAACCATAATAATATCTCTAACTATTGCACGTAATTATTCTGTCAATTTATTTTTACATATATTTTATGTACACAAAATGTTACTCTATAGGTATTGTGCACAATGTTGTTAGTTGGACAATCATCAGAATTTTGTTATATACTTATGTATAGTAGTATAGTAAGTACATATTATTATATTGTACAACTGTTTATTATTCGTAATAAAATAAAATACATTATTATAAGATTTATTTAAATAGAATCCAAAATAAAGGGACATGTCTTAGGTAATTACACTAATTACATTTAATAGGTAGTCTTGAGACTGCATTTAGGGGTTGTGTTATCCTATTACAATGCAACAAGGTCAAAATTGAGGAGCCCATTGCGGAAAGATTTATCAGATTAATAATGGTAAGAAAAATTTTTGATTTTGGAAAACTTCTAGGAAAATAACTATGAATAAGAAGATACTACAGAATTGGCTATATGAAGCAATGCAATATTTATTAATTGTGGGACTCACTCGTAGTTAACAATATTTGTACTCACTCAAGACCTTTAGTTATTTAGCAACATGAGTCACTATCTATTAATCTGTTAGGCTAACACCCACCTAAGATTGCATTGTGAGCACTACTTTGTAACCTAGCAATACCTAACAATATACACTTCCAATTTATATATTATTTGTTATTTTATCAGATATAATAGGTTGGGGAAAAAGTCTTTTCGTATTTTTGTATGAAAAGTCAAGACATTTTTTTCAAAGTTTATTTACATTTATTTACAATATATATGTACCGTTTTGTTGAATAACTTTCTGCCATTTTGTGGGCAGAGACATTATCCCGTTACTGTAGAAACTTTGGGACTTCTGATCAAAAAAACGGGACAAATAGTTTTGGCAGTCCTCTCTTGAGATCAACCTTACAGAACCTAAAGAATTCTGCAGAGACCGAAACAGGTAAAAAACTGAAGGCGCAAGGTCAGGGCTATATGGTGGATGCACTAAGACCTCCCAGTCGAACTCTCTTAATTTTTGCTGAGTGGCTAAAGATGTGTGTGGTCTAGCGTTATCGTGATGAAAGACCACACCCTTCCTGTTGATCAATTCCGGCCGTTTTCTCTCGACTGCTTCCTTTAATCTCATCAGTTGCTGGCAGTAAAGATCAGAATCGATGGTTTTGCCGGGCGGTAAAAGCTCATAATAAACAATGCCCTTCCAATCCCACCATACACACAGCATCACCTTATTTCGTGTTAGGCCAGGTTTGGCCACAGTCTGTGAAGCCTGGCCAACTTTCGACCACGACCTTTTTCGCACGTTCTTGTCGTACGTGATCCACTTTTCATTGCCAGTTATCAATCTCTTCAAAAACGGCTCGGTTTCATTACGTCTCAATAATGAATCGCAAATGAGTACACGGTTATTAAGTTTCTTTGAGTGAGCTTGTGTGGCACCCAAATATCGAGCTTTTTTGTATAACCAGCTTTCTTCAAATGGGTCAAAACTGTTTTGTGGTCAATTCCCAGTTCTTCAGCTACATCGTAACTACTAATATGCCGATCTTGCTCCACTCTTTCAAAAATGGCGTCCATTTTATTCGTAACAGGGCGACCAGAGCAAGGTGCATCTTTAACATCAAAATTTCCGGACTGAAAACGTTTGAACCAAATTTGTGCTACTCTTACTGACACTGCATCAGGTCCATAAACATCACAAATTTTTTTCACTGCTTGAGTTGCATTTTTGCCTTTTTTATAATAAAATTTTAAAATGTATCGAATTTCTTCATTAGATTCACTCATTTTTACGGAGAGAAAAACAAATGAAAAATAGCGGGAAACAACTTTTTTTTATTTTTTTCTTTTCTTTATAATGGAACCTTTTTAATGTTACCAAAACCAGCCAGACACAAATAGTACAGTCAAAAAAATTTTATAATAAGTTTATACCTACGTTATGCGAAAAGACTTTTTCCCCGACCTAATATACTGAAATAACATACATTTTACTGTAAAATTCCATCCTGTACCTATAAAAATATATCGTGATCAGTCACCTTACATAAAGCTTACTATTGCATTGCAGATTAAGAAAGGCTATACCTAGTCTGGGGCCCACTGGTTTGACTGGAAAGTAGAATTGCTCGAGACTTGGCTGGGGCACTGCCGTGCCCCCAGATAGAATAACATATTTGTTTTGTAGGAAATATTATTTTACTATGCTGATAAATTTGGTATATCGCTTTTTCATCATCATGCTAGCATTATCCTGGTTGTGCCCTAGACTTAGACGCTTACGGCCCAGGGTCTGCTTACTGATTTTATCAGATTTGGCTGAATTTCAATTATTACACGGAGCGGCTGCCGTCTGACTTTCGGAGCCCAGTGGGTTAGGATATTACAAGACACTGAATTCCAAGTAACGACTGCCATATATATTTATGGGAGACGAGACCAACAACTTAAAGTGCTTTTCGAGGCACAGAGCAAGCGACGATTACGCTTTTAACTTTATACTAAGGATCATGTCATTACTAATGTAATGGTGTTCTTTTTTAGCTGAAGCCCAGACGCAGGCTCCGGGCGCATGGAGGCGGCTGCTCTTTAGAAGTGCCGAAGTTGCTATCGGTTCGAGGTGCCGTATGAGTTGCTCTCTCGCTGCCGACCATCATGCGAATGATGGTCGACACCGGGACGGCGTGGGAGGCGATGGCGCGGAGCGGGAGAGGAAGTGGGATCCTCTCTCTCCGGCTACGCCGCAGCGGGCGGGCCAGGACCCGTTACGCAGCGCCAGGGGGGGTCTTAGGCGGCGGGGGCAGGGGCCCCTACCGTCTAATTATAGACACCTGCGAAGCCGGCCCCATACGCCTGTGGTCCCATAAGGATGGGGCGGCGCGAAGGGGGGGGGGGGGGGCGCGACACGCTGCGCCTTTTTGAAGAGATCCTCCCGGTTCTGATCCTGGGGACGATGGCGTCAGTTGCTTTAAACTTTGGCACTGGCCCTCCGCCCCATTTTCAACAGCGGTGGGCGTCGTCGGAAGATGTCGCGTCTGCCGCAGTGAGCCCCACCATCCCCTCTTGGTTCCCCTTTGGCCGTGAGGCTGTGCGTAGTTATCGACGTAGATCAGAAAAAAGGCATATTTTAGACAATTTAGGAGATTGATTGAAATAAACAATGTATCTCATTATCTTTGCTCTCAGAGCAACGGTCGTTAAAGGAACAGCCACAACTTCATGTTCTGAACAACCATCGGGAATGTGAAGAGCCGATTAAAAGTCTTTTTAACACAGATAAATTGCGGTCTTCATGGGCATATTATTTATTGCAGATAATGAGTATATTACATATATGCAGAATAATTATGGTGTATTTATTTTGTGACAGTCTAATGTTAATTATAATTGTGTGTGCTAAATAAACAATGTATCTCATTACCTTTGCTCCCAGAGCCACGGCTGCTAAAGGAACAGCCACACCAACTTCGTGGCCCGAATAGCCAACGGGAACATCAAAAGCCTTTTCATAGTCCTTCAATACAGACAAGTTGCAGTCTTCATACGGCACAGGGTACGCTGACACGCAGTGCAGAAGGCAGAATTGTTTGTGATGCTTCGACAATGTGTCATAAATAGATTGCACAGCTTTTTTGTCAACCATTCCTGTTGATATGATGAGTGGAACATTTTTGAATGCTGCGTACTTCAGGAACAAAGGATTGTTGGAGTCGCCGGAACCAATTTTTATAAATGGCACTTTATTGTTAACTAGGAAGTCAAATGATACCTGTACAACAAAAATAAATATATTAATATGAGTTATGTCGTAGATTAATTGCTATCTATATTTGCATACTTCACACAGCGCCATCTAGACCCTAATTAAGCTGAGCTAGCACTGATGATGATGATGAGTACTGTAGGTACTAAAAACGGATAATACCGTTCTATTAATTCAATAATTATTTTTTAATATTTTCTATGTAATACCTACATAGAAAATATGCTGGCAATGTCTATGCAAAGAATTATATAGAAAAATATGTAAAAGACATACCTACTTTCATATGTTTAACTCTTTCATTATGATTTCATCATCTGAGCTGATTAACGTCCCACTACTGAGCACGAGCCTCCTCTCACATACATCGGTGTGAGGGTATTGGGTCATACTCCACCACGCTGACCCATTGCAGATAAGCGGGGTATGGCGGTGTATGGCGTCCTGCTGTCAGAAATTTTCAAGCCACCCAATTAGGCATCTAACATGGCTTGACGACTACCACATTTAGTGATAACCGGGACCAACGTCTTTCCGATGCACGGAAGCACTCGATATCAAATGCTACACTTACGGTCACACATCCCAAGAGTGACCTCTAAAACTCTGCTGTACTTCGGTGATCGTTTCCGATTACCAAGCATCGCTGAGTTACGAGTCCTACATTATGATTTACAATATTTTAATTGAGTTTGATATTTAATTACAATATTTTCGACCTTTGGAGCAAAGAGCTACATGACTGCTGATAACAGAACAAAGAATACTGGACATATACCTATTTCTTTTTAATTTCATTTTTATATTTCATTGTTTTTCTACTTTAACTCAACTACATAAAATTAATTGGATGCTGGGAATAACATTTCCTCTCACGATAAAATGGTGGGCTTACAACACCTAATGTCATACCGAATATATTATCTGTTTTAGCTATAAAATTACATATAATACATAAGTGGTTACCATGTCCATAGCTGATGCTGCCAGCGGGATTCCAATCTCCTTGGCATATCGTAGAAGCTCTCTAAACTGAGTTTCGGAAAATTCCAAATGTCTTTTGTGATCGCCATATGTTTTACCCCATGAGTTAGGGTTGTCGTAAGGCCTTTCTAAATATTTCTTAGTGAATTTCTCTTTCAGACATGTCTTTTGGAATTTCACGCAATTCGCGCCAACGTCCTTTAAATATTAAAAAAAACACCGATTATTAGTAAGTTGATTTGATGATAGTTCTTGGTCAATCAAACTAGACGGAAACTGGGCGGTAAGTATAAAGGTACACGTAAAGATACAAAGTGATGCCATTTTTCTGTCTACATAAAAGGTAGATCATGATAGATCATAAAATTCATAAAATCATTTTTAATGCTATTTTTTATGAACCCTTTGGAAAAGGACAGTAAAAAAATAGTTTATTTTTCACTAAAATAGGTACTCCATGTTCATTACTCATAACTGAAACTAAGCAAATGTTTACAAATCATAAGAAAGAAAACAAAATAAGAACATTTCACGAAAGTAAGGAGAGAACATTAATATTGGGAGGACTGGAGCCTATAATATAATATGGATATATAATAAATCTATATTTCAGGACTCCAGGATTTAGCATACTATTTGGCTACTTATTGTTTAATGGTTTGACAAAAAGCCTTGAACTTGTCTTGTCTTTGCCGCGAGTTTATCAACAAAATCATACGATCGCATCGGTCCAATTTAAAGATTTATGTCCTCTATGTTCGAAATAGTTCCCCTAATAGTAATGTTATTTAAAATATGCAATAAACATTAGAAAAAACTTATAATAACTATTACTAATTTTTTTTTAAAAAACTTCTTACAAAAAGTTTTAGACGATAAAAGCCTCAAATAATATTTATTATACTTAAAGTTATAAAATTTGATATATTTTTGTGAATACAAGCGTAGGGTGACGCCTCGCCTCTCCTACTATTTGCCGTGCCTTACAGGATGCATATATGTCATCATCATCATCATCTCAGCCATCTGACCGCCGCCTTGACCAGATCATCGGTCCATCGCGTGGGAGGCTGTCCTCTACTACGTTTGCCGGTTCGCGGTCATATATGTATCTACTTTTTATACTTTTCCATTTCTGTAACTTATGGAGTGCCCCCGTAATAATATAATAAACAGTAGGAAATAATCCCGTGCAAAGTTAAAATAACGATTTGTGCAACACATACTTTGTACAAATTTACTGGCTTAGCTGGTGACACTGCTGAGAATATTGTTGGAGTTTACCCAAACGGCACATAATTATTACTATATATATTTATATGAAGTGACCGCTTATTTATTCTCTTTACTCTTAGAAATAAAATAAATCAAGGGCAAATTAAATATTGCTTATGTCGGCTCAATTGACAGTTTTTTTACATTACGAGTTGACAACTTTTGACATATTTTGTATGCGTTAAGCTAATAAATTATATCATGATTACTATCTGGAATGTAGGACCGGACATCATTTGTCCCTATCATTTAAAAATAAAACTCTAAATAAATAAAAAACGTTAGTTTACATCGAATTGATACAGCTGCTAAACAACATTATTACCATACACGTGAAGTCTTATGACCAAGTAGGTACTTAAAGAAGACCATTAATACATTATTAAAACCAGTATTAGCAGTATATGTACACAAGTCAATCGCAGTATACTGATATGTTTGCTGCCTAAGGTCAAATACGGCTATGACTACACTCCTTTGTTTTGCTTCCTATTTTCCTAACAAAAACAATATTGAATACAACTTACCTTGGCTGTTTTTATTAACTTTTTCGCAATTTCAATATCACCTTGGTGGTTTTGTCCAACTTCCGCTATTATAAAACATGGATTGTTACCACCAATTTTGATTTCTTCTGATATTTTGACTTCCGCCATTGTTACAGCTGACGATACTTGTGTTCCATAGAAATAAACAAATGAAATCCGGCCGTGGTTGGAACTGGGAAGGACTGCCTCTAACAACGAAAGGGTTTATCGACCCCGCGCTCAAGATCAGATTGAGTAAATAAGGTCAATTCAATATAAAGCGAGTTGGTAGTTGCACGGCCGGCACACTACTATTGCGCTCGCGTCGCCGCCGCTTCGCCGTATCCATTCCGTATGATAATTGATAAAAAACCAGTATGCCGTTCCACTTCTGTAATGACGCGCATGCGGTCTCTCTCTTACCTCATACAATAAAGTAATACACTTGTTTTTAAAAAGATAATTTATTCATATTTGTTACGTACAAAATAAATGTAGGTACCTACTTAGTAAGATGTTTATACAAAAATATATATTTACAATCACATTTACAAGTCAAGTCTCAATAATAAATAAGTTTTGCGTATGCAGTTAGTTTAATTTATTTCTCTATTTATTTATTTATATAGTACAATACGCCATTTGAATAACGTCATTGTGATTTTGGAATCTATCACCGATAGCTCTGTTTACTTTGGACTCGGTCGGCTTTCCCAAGAAGTTAGATATGTATCGCCCGGCTTCGACCAGTTTGACTAGATCTACGTTGGTGTTGACACCTAGACCATAGAGGAGGTAGACCAGGTCCTCGGTTGCCAGGTTTCCGCTGGCCCCTCGGGCGTAGGGGCACCCACCTAGGCCCGAGACAGATGAATCCACAGTTTTGACACCAAACTGCAAAAACAGATTCTATTAAATAAGTAGCTACTAGGTTCCACATGTTATAATAATTAAGTACATTATTCTCTTCATAAAATTTGCAAAATTAAGGAGGGAGGAATGTTGTAATGTTAAACACCATGAATAATGTAATGAGGTAATTAATAAATAATATATTTATAATTATTTAGTCTACTTCTTTTTTCTACATTTTGATTAAATGAGCTTCTTTAATAGATCTTACCATTACATTCGAACTAAATACGGAACCGAATTAAAGACTGTTTTAGATAAGTTTGTGTTGTATTGTCTTATTATAATTGTATACAAAACAAATGCATTAAAGAGCACTAAAACAACAAAAATACTAAAATATGTAGGTTTAAAACATATGTATCTAATATTTACCTCCTTTTCAAGCTCATTATTTTAAAAATATTTTTTATTATATCACAAGGTGGCACTCGCGTTTGCGGCCTACCTAATTGAAAGTGGTCAGCGCAGCCCATGGTAGCATGCTACACTAGGAGCATTACAAGCGCGTTGCATTTAACAATCCATTGCACCCCCTTTTTGAATTACAATAATTAACAAATACTTATTTAAATTATTTTGTTCTTACTACCATTTATCAATGTGTTACATCAACGCGCTTATTTTTAAGTATATCCACATTAATCTCCTTTTTTTGCGCAGACTTATAAACTAACTAAAGACAAGAAAACAAACTACTCGGAACTAAGTATAAAAAGATGTCCTCCTATTGCACCAAAATCTATCTAAATCATTTCATCTGTCTAGCATCTAGTTCAGCCTCTATTGTCTATGTTTTAAGCTGACGATCATTTCATCTGTCTAGCATCTAGTTCAGCATCTATTGTCTATGTTTTAAGCTGACGATGGATTTCAACAAGGCCACATTTTTCACTTTTTAGAATATGTAATAAAAAATTTATAAGTTCCATTTCATGACAAAAATGTGTTAAAATAATTTTCAGTCGGTATGTGAGGTAAATTCTATCATAAACAAACACGTTTGCTAATAATTCTTAGAAAACGGGTCAAACTTTGATCTTTAGCCAACGAATGCGTTATCATGACGAATCGGACTTTATAAAAAAGTAAAACTGAAAGGGACAGATTTAAATCATCAATCAAATTAGTACATCAATAGTTAGTAACGGGACGTAGGACGCAGATAATTAATTGATTATGCTTGAGGAGACTTGCGAGTTAAATAAATGCGTGTTAGAAAAGCACATAATAAATAATTACTTATAACATACAAGCACAGCACAGGGTTATGAATAAAAAACAACTAAAGTATTATGTTTCGTGTGGTGTAAATCAAAACAAATTTTAAAATTCTTTGAATTAAATTCTATGAAAGATCGCACAATTTACGCGCGCTCGGTTTAAATAAGTGTGCATTCACCTTAAGGGTGAGGCCAAACGAGCAAGACTTTTTAAGACGTGAGTCGCATAAAATGAGTCACGGAAGTTTTTTTAAAATGATGAAAATCGCTTAGGAAGACAACTCATTTTGCGTCGCTGTGTGTTACAAACAGGACTTTAGTATAAAACCGATATAAACTATATACGGGCACTGCACTATTAAAAGGGTAAAAATGAAAGAAAGAAAAAGTAAATATTAGAGTACCTACACATCAAGCAGTGTTTAAACTAAATACATGTACGGAGTTTTTAAAAAAATTGTTATAGTTTGACCGCTAGTTCTGTGGGAAGGCTTTGAATGACCTAGTCACAGGCTTCAGTCATGACGAAGTGGTCCATTATTCCCTTCAGCGGCGGCCTTACGCATTGCGAGGCCCCCGGGCGGCAGGTCTTTGCGAGGCCTTTTGTACTTCGTGAAAGTATGTGATACGAAAGTAGGTCTGGTTGTTTGGTTTAGAAGTTTGACATGTTTGACGAGAAATGATAAAGTGAGACAAATAAAAAAAAAGAGTTTTTAATTATTTTAAATAGAAAGATTTACGAAATTAACAAATACAGAGATGATACATTTTAAAATTGATGTTTTCGGCTTTTCATAAGACCAAAATCTTTAATTAAAGCACAATACTCTAACAAATACGCAACGTCATTTTCGATTGAAAGAATAGCAAGGGCTGAAAGCCGATCTTGTGTCATCGAATTCCTCAAATATGTTTTAATAATTTTAAGCCTCGAAAAACTCCTTTCAGCAGACGCAATTGTAACTGCGCGTCAGTGTGGTGGCGATAATTCTCAGAACTACTGCGATAGTGGGGTAAACTTCAGTTATTTTTTTTCTATTACGTATTTTAGCACCAAGATATTGTCGTCGTTTCCTTCATACACACGGATGAACATATTCAGTTCTTCGTATAATTCATGTCCATCAATATCACATGATTCTCCTACTGTCATAGATATTTGCTCTACATTGCTTCAAAAGTTCACTATCACTAATTTCCTTTAATCTTTTTATATTGTACATGAAACCAAATATGCTCTCATGATGTTTAAGTGCCTTAAATCTAGGAAGGAAGCTTGCGCGCACATTGTCGAAAATGATATAAAAATAGTTTGTTTTGAAAATCTCTTCCGCATTCAATGCATGAGCTTTATCTTCCCCTTCATAATTAAAATGTATTTTTTACATCGTCTTTTGACTTCTTTAAACTGTCTGTCAATATTATTTTCCTCCGCTATTTCTCTCGCTGTTACAAGGGATGACTGAAAACCATTTTCTCGATAATCATATCTAGAAAATGGTTCTATCTAATCTAAGTGTTGTATAGTCACATCTAAGTGCATGCACACATTTTACTTATAACATTTATCGCACAGTAAGAATGTCATATCATATGACAAGTGAAACTACAAACTCGTAGGTAGTTATTTCCTTTTCTTTAGAATGACATTCACTGACCAACTGACCATCTGTCGTATTTTCTGCTAAATCCCTTAAAGCATCACATATATCGCTTAATTGATATTTAACGGCCTTCACCGATGCAACCCTGCACTCCCATAAAGCGGTTTTAGCGATAACGATTTTACATGTGCATTTAAAATCCCACCTTTGACTTGAGCCGGCAAACAGAGTGTACAATATTTGTAGCAAACCAAAAAAAGATTTTGCTTGGACACAAGACGATGCTGCATCTCCTAGGATGAGATTTCAGCTATGACACCCACAAGGTAAAAAAATAAGCAAGTGGATTAATTTCAAGAATACGTTTCTGGACACCACTATTTTCACCACGCATATTGTCACCATTATTATATCCATGGCCTCTGCAGTTCTGCAATGGTATACCTAACTCTTCTAATTCTTTGATTATATAATTAGTCAAACTCTCAACTGTGGTTTTTTTGACGGCTAAGAAACCAATAAAATTTTATTCAATTTCAGCTGTATTTATATTAAAAAATCTTATAATAATTGAAAGTTGCTCAACACGAGAAACGTCTCGAGTACAATTAAAATAGAAAGTTTAAAATAAAAAAATATAGTTAAATTATTATTTTTTGCTTGACGCGAGGCCCCTGCAAAAGCGAGGCCCCGGGCGATTGCCCCGTTTGCCACCCCCTAAGGCCGCCGCTGATTCCCTTGCATATAATACGATAATCTCAGCCAATTGAGGCTCTTTACAAGTCTATTTTATATACGCAGAGATCAATATTTTACAACGGTACAGCGCTTGCGGTCAAGCTATAGTAGATAAGTTTTTACAACCGAATATAGTCGAGTTTTAAGATTTTCACGTGGTAAAATAAAAATATGATGTTAATCTAGGTTTCCATCTTTGTGTGTTAAAAAAAATAAGCCATTATAATTAAAATAGTTTAGCGTAATTGAGGAACAAACATCCAATTTCAAATACAAACAATTATACGTGTAAAAGTAATAAAAAAAGTTGATTATTATATTCATAAAAATATCATAATAAAACTTTTATGATTATCATAATTTCAGCCCTATGACGTCCACTGTTGAACATAGGCTTCCCCAATAGTTTTCCACATTGATCGATCTTGCGCCGCCCTGCATACAACGTATTCCCGACGCCTTGTTCAGATCGTTGAGCTATCCAGTTCCTGCCACTGGATAGCTCAACGATCTGAACAAGGAAACAAGGAACAATATTTTACAACGGTACAGCGCTTGCGGTCAAGCTATAGTAGATAAGTTTTTACAACCGAATATAGTCGAGTTTTAAGATTTTCACGTGGTAAAATAAAAATATGATGTTAATCTAGGTTTCCATCTTTGTGTGTTAAAAAAAATAAGCCATTATAATTAAAATAGTTTAGCGTAATTGAGGAACAAACATCCAATTTCAAATACAAACAATTATACGTGTAAAAGTAATAAAAAAAGTTGATTATTATATTCATAAAAATATCATAATAAAACTTTTATGATTATCATAATTTCAGCCCTATGACGTCCACTGTTGAACATAGGCTTCCCCAATAGTTTTCCACATTGATCGATCTTGCGCCGCCCTGCATACAACGTATTCCCGACGCCTTGTTCAGATCGTTGAGCTATCCAGTGGCAGGATCAACTTTTATAAAACTACATATTATATAAAAAAAAATATTTAAAAAAAATATTGTTAATATTTAACAATAATAATTACATATTATAATGTATCTAGGTATCATTATTACACCTTCACAAATTCACTTTAAAGAAAAACTCAAGAATTAAATGGAGTACCTACATATGCCGTTAATTATTACTTGATAAATAACTGCTCAGAAGTAATGACTTAATTTTCTATGCTGCGTCATGGTTGCCTCAAATTTATTTGGAAATTATGTCTAATTTGATTGTTAGCACTTGGTGGATTCTTAAATAGTTGGATTTGTGAGATGATTTCGCTTTTCCAGAATTTTACAGAACTATCAGCATTATCAAATGCTGTAAAGATCATCAAAAAATCGAAGGAAGTGTTTATTTTAAGTTAGTGACTATCTCAGATCCTTACAATGTTTTATGTTAAGTACTTTTTTGTATCGACTGCAGGACACGAATTTACTACTTTCGTTGACTAATTCCTCTTTACTCAAGTTGTTTGTGGACAAAACTTGCGGTTGTTAATTTGCTTATTTTTAGAAAACCGAAGAAGTTGCATAAGAGATTGTGAGTTACCTACCTACTTGTAGTGCGGCAAACGACTTTCCTTGACTAATTTCTCTTTACTCAAGTTGTTTGTGGACAAAACATGCGGTTGTTAATTTGCTTATTTTTAGAAAACTGGAGAAGAAGTTGCTTATGAGATTGTGAGTTACCTACATACTTTGACGGCAAATCTGCATTTCAAAACATTTCTCTCTATTATAATTATAATATAATATAAAGCTGTACCATACAACATTAGATCATAGGAACCCTACATATATATATGCGAGTTGATTACATATTTTTAGTTTCTACCTCTAGACCTGCAAGGAGGTTGGATAGGCCTTGTCCATACGTGTCATGGAAGTGCAGAGCCAACTTCTCGGGTGGCGCCACCTGTAGCACTTCTCGTAGCAATCTTTGGACGGAGCCCGCGGTCCCCACGCCGATTGTATCTCCTAGGGATACTTCGTAACATCCCATTCCAAGAAGCTCTTCTGATATCTGTTATATAGAAAATTTTGATTTTATAACTTGATGTTACGCAAAATATTTTTTTGTGAATTTTGCAAGTTTAATAACATTGTCGTGTGGTACTGGCCTAGAATAGTGGCACCCCCTCTCAGCTAATGGGGAGTCGTAAGAGTCGACGAACATAAATCCTACCAGTAGCATCATTCTGCATACTGGCTTGAACTGTGATCTCCAACCTGGCTGCCCAGCGTGGTGACTATGGGCAGATACCCCTAATAGAATGTAATCTATTGGGAAGGCTTATTTTCAGCAGTGGACTTCAAGGCTGATATGATGAATCATATTGTAAAAAAGCTACAGCATAATACAATACACATTTACCTTGGCTATAGATTTAGGGCTGATAGGGCCATCATATGGGCATCCCACCACACAAGAAATATATCCTCTCACTCTCAATCCATCTTTAACAGCTTGATCCGCTACCAGTTTGAATCGTCGCAAACCTTCCTCAACTGAGCAATTTAAATTTTTCTGAGAGAACCCTTCAGAACCGGCAGGAAATATTGCCACTTCTTCAGCATTGCAAAGTTTCTGTAAAATTTTACTCAATTTTATTATTACATGAAATAAGTCACAAATGGTGGTTACCATCTCTTATACTTTAAGTGTAATAACACATTATCAAGATAATCTAGAAAAGAATTGTTTTCATATGCAAATGTTTTATGTCCTTTTAAAAGAAAGGTGTTACCCATTGGGAGCACCACTTTTCAATAGTAATTACAAAATTGCTGTCCAAGTCCAGAATTTGGAGGTTTAGACAGTCAGTTATTATGAGCTGTACATATAGCTGGTACCAGTCTGCAATACGGAATGGACCCTGGATATCATGTAGCAGATTATTTGCCAACAAATGAACCCTAATTTAATAGGTTTATCATTCATACTATAATATTAGCGGTACCTTAATATTGTATCACCAGAGATATAACAGTATACCTATTTTATAGTTATTTTAATGTCTACTACTTTCTAGATCTCATTTAGCTTCTAAGATTTAACCCACATAAAAGCTTAAAAATGATGTCATCCACATACTTACTGCATTTTCATAACCTTTGAGATTCGGAACTAAAACAGGATAGTTAACTCCAGGTGCCCTCTTCAAGCTTTTCATGACATCAGCTCCATCACTCATTTGTTTTACCCATTTGGGACTGACAAAACTGTAATGAAATAATTTATGAGTACTGTTGCTTGGTTCTGTGACCATTTAAGTACGGTTAAAAAAAACTCAATTATTTAATTTGCTTACAAGCAGCAACTAATATTTGAAAGAGAGAAAATGGGATAAATTATTGCATTCTGAAATGGTTGGGAACATTCTGTCTGATGCAAATAAGTGCATGCCAGAATTGGCGATTCTACAATCACCTCTTTGAAAACATAGTATTGAGTTTATAAAGAAGTATTTATATATCTTATAATTTTGAATTCTTATCATCCACCTCCTTACTAATTTATAAAATAGTAAAACATACCTTGCTGATTCTATGTGTTTGATGCCAGCTGATACAAGTTTATTAATCAACTCAACCTTCACCTCAGTAGGGACAAACTTAGATTCATTCTGAAGTCCATCCCTAGGTCCAACTTCATATATTCGGATTTCAGAGGAACTCTGTAAAAAATAATATTTTTCAAGTTTAACATTTGTTGTTTGAGATGCTACTACTCTTTATTTACACTATAATAAAAGTAAATTAATTTGGTTTACTTCAATTAATAGAAATATACCAAAAATACACCTAATAAAAAATCATTTACCATAAAACGCTTGAAAGCCACATAATGTGTAAATCTATTAAAAGTACACCTTGAAATGAAGTTCATATTAGCTAACTAATTAATACAGTTTCTTGCGTTATATTAACACCACTACTACTAATCATTATCGTTATCAGTGAAATTATAGTTCTAGCAAAGTTCGAAATTTTGCTACTGTGTTGTGACATTTGATGACACTAAGCACCAAATTAAAGAAGTTAACATAATGTAAAGTACAGTCAGCGATGATTTTAGCTGACGTATAAGATGCAGTATTCTCGATCATTTCAATTCAAAATCGATTTACCGCTATTATTAATTAAAATGGTTTACCACACTGTCCCAGGCAGACAGCACATACCAAAAATAGTAAATATTAATAGCCCGTAGTATTAGTTTTAAATATTAAATTTTTTAGTTGGCTTGTTTGGTTTTGTGTGAACCTTAAAAATCAATTTGTTAAGCTATTTATTTAAGAGATACGGAACGCTTTGTTATAGACTTATCGCCATGATATTATCATAATATATTTGCAATTCAAGGCAAATTCATTCGAATTGCTTGCAGTTATCGAATGCAACTTTAATGGAGTTAAAATTATCGAACGCACCAAATAGTTAAAAAAACAAAAACAGTGACATTGACAGCCGGCTATGATACAGAAGCTTTATTCTTAAAAATCTACTTTATTTACGTTTTTTACAACATATTTTCAGTCTAAACTACTTGAATTTAAACTGTAAAGATATGGGTACAGTATTTTTATCGGATTTATATGTCTTTGGGCTGTTAACGTTTTGTCTGTTTCATATATATTTTTTTGGTTTCAGCGGCGGTTAACAGTGCCACGTCCTTTATTTTATCATCAATATTAGCCCTTTTAATATTTTCTGGTATGCAGATGTACAAACCTATATTGGTAAAGTCGCCAATTACGATTATATTTGGAGGATATCTGGGCTCAGTGATGTTCATGTTTTTTGTAACCGTATCCTTTTTGTATTAATATACGAGTGTTCACGTGTTTTCTGTTTATTTCAGGTATCTTACTGTTCGATATATTAAAAAGTATAATAATGTATGTGAAAGTCATGTGTAAGTATTTATTAATCTTAAGAGCCATATTGAACAAACCATTTTGTGCAAACCACTTTGTGCAAACATTGCTCCACACTGCACAATATTAGGGCTAGTAGGGCTTTTCTGAAGCGCTCGTAGCTCCGCGGTGCTCGATGGTCGGAAACGATTACTATTACGAAAGCAGAGACTATAGAGGTCAGTCCTTGGACAGGTGACCGTTTGTGAGGCATTTGATTTCAAGCACTTCAGTTCACTTCATAAGCCATGTTAAGCCGTTGGTCTCAGTTAGCACTAAATGTGGTAGTTGTTAAGCCATGTTAGAGGCCTAATTGGGTGGCTTGAAAAATTCTAACAGCAGGACACCACACACCTGCCTCTCTCAATCCGCACTGGGTCCGCGTGGTGGAGTATGGTACAAAACTTGAAGCCAGTGCAAGTGTGTGGCATCCACATGAAAGGAAATATACACTGCTTTTGGAAAAAGTTCAGAAGGCATTCCTTAGGTTTTTGTATAAACGTAGATACGGTTACTACCCTTATATGTATCCTACCAAGTTTCTCCTTGGCCAATTAGAATACAATTCTTTAGAGGTGAGAAGAGCCTGTGATCAAATCATCACTATAATTAAAATTTTATGTGGTAGTATAGACTCTCCTGATCTTCATGGTGAGCTGTGTCGACTTTATGCACCCGATAATTATTATAGGAGCAGGAAACATAAACTGTTTGCTGGGCCTACCTGCCGAACCGTAGCCCGCTCAAAATCACCCATTCCGCGGACACTCAACGCACTTAATGCCATCCTGGAAGCAGCACCCGACTGTGATTTGTTTGCGGATGGATGGCCTGAGATTTTGTCAGTGTGTCTGAGGTATTGTGAGAGAATGGGATAAAAGAAGTTTTTAAGTGTGAGATTTTAATATTATATTTAACTTTTACTGTTTTTGATAATTAGTGTAATTGGTGTATTCCGTTCTAATTAAATAAATAAATAAATGAGAGGAGGCTCCTGCTCAGTAGTTAATGGCCTGATATGATGAAGGCTCTACAACTGCATTGTCTTCCTGTTGGCATCTGTAAATCTTTCAAGTTACTTCTGAGTGTCCATTCAACCTTCTGGATATTTAGGAGACAGTATATTCTAGCCCTAAAGCAAAGCAGTGGTTAGGTCAGTCCTATCTTATGTATAGAAATTTACTTTAGGCATACACTTCCAAGTCCCGAATAGATATTATTATTATTAATTAACAGGCAGGCAGTTTGAAAACTGATTGCGCCTGTATCCAATTCTTCTGCATTTAGTTCCTCTTAACTGGTTGCATGTGTTTGTCCAGCTTGTTCTTGAATGAATTGACAGTGGGAGCTGACACTACATCTGCCAGCAGCTTGTTCCAGTGTCTCACTACACGGTTGCCTAAGAAGTGCTTATGTAGGTTGTTGGTAGATAAGCTAGTGCAAAGTTTGAGGCGATGACCTCTTAGGTGGGTATTAGATAGATAAAACATTTATTTCCTTTAAATAATCCAAGTTACATAAAAACATATCCCACAAAACCGTTTGGTTTGTCTGTGGGTCACAGTCTCTTTTATACATTACTACCAATTTTATAAATAAATAAATGACAATTTGACGACCGATATGGCGTAGTGGCGAGTATACTCGCACTCCACTCCTGAGGTCGTGGGTTCGATTCCCACACAGGACAAATATTTGTGTGTATAAATATGAATATTTGTTCTGGTCTGGGTGTTTTCTTATGTATATTAAGTATGTATTTACAAAAAAAAAGTATTTATATATGTTTATCCGTTATTTAGTATCCATAACACAAGTTCTTAATGATACTTATCTTAGAACTAAATAAATAAGTGTCAGAAATATTTATTATTATTATTCACATATATTTATTTAATTTACACATAATATATATTTTTTACAATTATTATATAACAAAAAAGAAAAAAATACAATACTGTAAAAAATATAAAAAACGGAGATCGCCGGTCGCGAGGTAACACCCAAACGACTGGCGGCTAGGGCTGCAGAGAGAGAAACCTCCTGACAATGCGCGCCGTATCGAGAAGCACTGCCTTTTGTATCTGACCCTTAACCCAGCTACCTAGCTTGAGCTTCTTAAGATATTGGTCGAAGCTCTTCGCTATCAACCCGTTGACCGTAACCACTATCGGAACAATCGTGGCTGAGTCCACATCCCACATGGCAGAAATCTCGTGGGCCAAGTCCAGATATTTACTTAATTTTTCTATTATTATTATTATTATTAATTTATTCACTTACACCAATGTAATGTTTTTTGTCGCTATATGTGAATAGTTTGGCATCAAGGTCTTCAATGTTATAGTGTCTATGTAGAATCTTGTATGTTTCAATTAGTTCTCCCAGATCTTTGCGATTTTTAAGGTTGTGAGCTTCAAGATTTCCAAGCGAGCCTCGTATGATCGGTGTTTAACTGCCGTGGTATTTTAGTGAAGCTGTGCTGTACTTTTTCTAGCAGTTCCACGTGTTTAATAAAATAGGGGCTCCAGACTAGAAAAGCATACTTGAGGATGGGTGTAATAAATGTTTTGTAAGCTCGAAGCATCATTTCTGGTGTCATAATCCTGAAAGCTTTCCTAATGAGGTTTTGAGATATCCTTCACATGTGAAAATTGGAATACAAGTATATCAAGACAAGATGGCATCATTGTTATTAGTCTCTAATTAATAATGTTCAGCTTAATAGTTAGTTTAATAAGTGAGTTTTTTATCAGTGACTCAACTAACATGGTTAAATGGTTAGTAAGTCCACAGTAGTCAAATTCAAGCCGAAGTACTTGTAAACATCACTTAAATTTAGAAGAAATTAAATTAAGCTAATTACATAATTACAAAAAAAACACTTCTCTCCTTAATTTAATGATACCAGGCAATCGGGAACCTTGAGGCTACACTCTTTGGTAAAAATTTCCAGGTGAAGCTTCCTGAAATTGTACTGTCCATGGCAATCTCTTTAGTTGCTTCTGGTATGGTACACAGAATTTGTTTTACAACATGGTGAGTGTGAGATTTAAATTCCAATTTTTATTATAAACATTATTTTTATTATATGCCCTCTGCTACCCCTTTAAAGATACAGGCGTGTTTGTATGTATGTATGTACATATACTTATATAAATATTGGGATCCTCCTAAAATCTAAGGGACCCTAGCTAACCTGACCTGTTATGGTGCACCTGCCAATCAACAGACGAGGCTCTGATAAACATAACTGGTAGGCGGCGATTGGCCTATTTATAGTGAATCGGAAATGTTATTAGCGAAATGTGGGCGTATAATATGCCACTGCCCACCGCTTCGGGAATAATATGTATGTATGTTAACATATACATAAGCTCACACCTTTATTTATGTCCCTTGGGGTTGGTAGATTAATCAATAGAAATCCGTATTAATTGTAGCAAAGTTTACTTTTCATACCGTTCTCCAGATTAAGCTTGCAAAAGGGTGAGAGATGGCTATCGCTACACCCACATGAACACCCTCTTACAAATCCTATACCCTTATAAATGATTTGTTTTTTAGATTAAGTTATGTGACAAGACATTCAAAACCTAATTATTATTGTCTTTTTTTAAATTAATTTATTATATAAGAAAAATGTTACTTAAATTATATTCATCACACTGCAAGGCACAAGCCCTTTTCACTCTATTTACTCATTTACACTCTATTAAGTCATAATTTATTAGTCTGTATAACCTGTTTATGCCTGGTGATGTTGTTTGAAGACAATATCTCTTTAAATTTAGTTAACCCTGCTGTTGTTATATTATTATGCAAATTTAATAAGTAAGAATAAAACAGCTATTTTTTAATTTTATTACCGTTAATCATTTTATTTTTAGCAAGCTTTTCCTTTAAAGTTTGATATATGATATATCTAAATAATTAATGTATATTAATGCCGATTGTTTTATACAATTTATTTTAATACTAACTAAACAATGTGTTGTTTCAGCTTAATATTTTCAATCATAACAATCTATTACATGAATAGACTGTCTCAAAAGGCGTATTCTACTGTGACTGCTCCTGCTGCTCCAGTGAAGGGTCGCCGGCACAAATAGTTTTATAAGGAAGTGTTTTTTATACCTAATTAGAAGTGAACATAAACTTGATATACAATTCATATAATTTGTAATTTTATTTACCTTATAACAACATTTTCCTTTTTAGTTATAATTACCTACTTATAAATACATTACCAAGAGTCTGCCTAAAGGATGCTTATCCTTTTGCAAGTTTATTACAGAGTTGGAAATAAAAGAAGGCGAAATCGAGATACTCTATTCAATTTACATACATACCTCTTGCCTTCCCTCACTTAAATTAACTAAAAACCATAGGCAGAGACAGACAGATGTCAACCACTAACAATATAGTGGTAAAACGACTTTAATTTCGCGCATAATTAACGTCATTTCGCCAAAACGACGTAGGTTACTTTTGAAACCAGGGGAAGAAGAGTTGCTCTCATAGCAATTCTATCTCACCACAGTCGACTCTTAATAACTGCATTGCATTTGGCGATGGCCCAGTGGTGAGACCAATATATTGCTATTCAGAGGGTCTCGCTGGTCATATCCTGGCCCATCTTACATTTCGAAGTATATATCGATTGCTTTATGCCTCGGAAAGCACGTAAGCAGTTGGGTCCGGCTGTTTTAACATCTATGACAGTTGTTATGAAGAAGTCAGTGCCTTCTAATATTCTGAGTGCTGATTAATGATTTAACTATTGAATGATGTTTCACTCAGGGTTGCGAAGGTCGTCGCTGGGATTCGTGTAATAACTAAAATTCAGCCAAAATCTGGTTAAACCAGTAAGACGAGTGGAAAACCTCGGTCGCTTACGTCTAGGGAACAACCGGGATTATGCGAGCATGAGGATGATTCTGCGAGTCTATGTAGTCTTACAGAAGGTGGTTGGATTTAAGATGTTTGCTGCACGTAAAGTTTATTTCTATTTCGATGGTTTTTACACTAAACCCGCAATAGGGCAATTTTAAATATATTTTTACTGTATAATTAACCCTATGGAGTTAAAAAAGAAAATCAAGGAAAATCGTGACAATGCTCTGCCCGTTAAACCTTGGGACTCTTACATTTAGATGTTATTTTAATGTTAAATTCTTATACGTACAATGTCTTTGAACAAAAAAACATCTTTAATGGATTGCACACTACACAAGTACTAGAGTTCTAGAATAACTCGAAATATTGGGACGAGTTGTCCCCTTTCCCCATAATTACGTGCGTCTGATTTCTACATGATTGTACTTACATTTTGAATTCTTTAGTCCTTCGAGAGTCAGAAGAAAAAAGATGCCAAGTGAAAACATAATAATAATAAAGGGCATCTATAAATTCATAAAAGTCTTCTTTAATTTTTTTTCTGATGTCAGTTATCAGCGCTATTGGCGCCGCACACTAGGTGGTCGGAAATTATTACTGAATTAAAGAGTTCACATAGGGGAGTCCTTGGATAGGAAATCGCTTGCGCTTACTTGCTTTGGAACGGCACGTTAAGCAGTTGCTACTAATCATTGTTAGGATAGTAAGGTTTGATTTCCTCCTACGCTGGCATCGTCAGTAAATCGTTCTAGCGTACGTATGTACACTATGTTTGGGACACTGCACAGCGACACTGACGTAAATCTCCCGCGCACGTACGCGAATGACATCAGCCTAGGATGATATCAAGCCTAAAGGTTTACCTGAGCGGCTTAAAAATCTACAAGCAGGATTCCACACACCTGCGTGTCACCTAATCCTGTCTGCGTGTTGAAGTAGGGTTTAATTATTTGTTTGCAAAAGTAGCCGGTTTGCACAGTTTGTGGTTTGAACTGCTTTTTCAATTATCATAATTATTATTATTTAAAAAGAAAAACAACATTAAGTGTTTTTGTTTATTAAATAAAAATAAAATTTTCAGCAGCATGCTGTAAAATCATTTCTTTACACATGCTTTATAAATCACAAAACATTTGATTAAAGATATAAACTTAACTTTCTCTTATTTTTTAGAATATAACATTGCTAATTTATCAAAAGAGGAAGAAGTTTAGTTTTTTCCTTTCGCTATTATAATTTTCAACTTAAACTACTAAAGAGGGCACTTAGTTCATACTAATCACCATCATCACTAATTAAACAATGGATTAGGTTGTTATTATTTAGGCTACTTTGTTCTATTAATTTAATTATAATTTGAACATTGATCATGCTTTAACATAAAATCATATTTTCAACTCAAGTAGAATAAATATTTCTAATACTTGGCATTTATTACTTGAAAACTTATGACGATAATTAAACTTAGCAAACATTCTAAATATTCAGATCCTCCCATTTTCACAACACATTTCTACTTCAAGTAATAATATATTATTTGTAATGGAATACATTTTCATTAACCTAAATAATTTATTGCACAAGTGGCATTGCTTAATATCTTTTGACATAACAATAAAACTTCTACAGTTAAATATTATGTAATAAATAGAACCCTGTTCTTCTTATGAACTGGGTGTATCTTATACTAATATAGCATAGATTATTTAATGTCTTATCTTTGCATGAATCATGCAAAATACTTTCAATCATTTGGATGGATACTGTTAGTCACAATGGTGTTTGTTTATAATCATGGAATGCAATAGACATAACATGAATGAAATATAATAATATAATATATAATATATATATTCATATTATATATTATATTATTAATATGAATATTACATATTATATTATATATAATATGAATAAATAACATGAGTGTTTTTTTAATATAGAAAAACAAAGAATTTAAATATTGAAAATGGTAGGCAGAGGCAGCACCCGAAGACTTAACTATTAAGTATGCGTGAAAGTAGCCTTGATTACATAATTAAATAGTATATAAATCTATAAACAGTAAAATAATGTTTAAAATTTTGGCACTGAATCTGATCTAACAAAAAAACTTGCACAATCTTATTGGTGTATAAGATTAATAAAACTAACTATGACCAATTTTGTACACCACAAATCACTTCTTTAAAATTATCTAAAAATGATTGTCTCATTATAGTTCAAGTTATCACAGATTCAATATTTAAGGCACAGAATTAAGACAGTGACAAGATTTCTATGTATAAATACATACAAATATTATACTTGTTTAATTAATTTATGTAAGTAGTTATATAATATGCCTATGACTATGGTGAATTATTTTCAAGATTATAATTTACATTCAAGCAAGTAGTTGTAAGTAGGTATGAAAAATTTTTTATTTCAAAATCATAGCTTTATGAGTAATTGCTCTCATTACACAGATATAAGTCATGCAAATGTCTTGAGAAAAACAAAACTATTTGTTTCTTATATGCATGCTCTTGTTTCTACTATATGGATTCTGCAAAATTCTTGGTGTAGTTTCCATCACTCTAAGAAGTAATTCATCCAAATAATTTTCTAAGTCTTTATTCTTCTTTTTCTCAGACTCTGCATCTTTTTGCAAATTATATATCATCAAAATCAGATCTTCTTTAGATTTGCCATCGAATTGAGCAACTACTGATTTTGGTATATTGTTATATGCTGGATTTATAGAATCCTCTTCAACTATATTTTCTTCACCTACAATAATTCGTTCTTCTAGTAACTTTTTAGGCTTATTATTGTTACCAAACTGTTTAAAGAATTTAGGACTTGGTTTCTCTTTCAATGAACTTGGACTATCAAGTTTATTTCTTTCAAGACTTGATGACTTCTCACGATCAATAGTAGTCTGGCTATTCGATTTTGGCTTAGTGTACAACTTTTGTGACCATTCATCATCTTTATTTACAACTTGAGACGGCAGTTGCTGTGGTGAAAACAGGTTTAAACTCAATCGAACAGGCTTGTGTGGAACTGTTTTCTCAACGTTAGCCAGGGTGCTGCTAGTAGAGCGTCTTAATATCTCCCCACCCCCAAGGTTCTCCAGTGAAGCATTCATAGGAGAAGGGGTGTACTTGTGTCCTCGAGGTAATGTATTAACATTAAGTGAACTACCTGAACTTTTATGGGACAAGTCATCAAAAGCAAATTCATCTTCATCTTCACTAATAACTCCAGGGTCTGCTTCTCCTGTTAAACGTTTAGGTGTGGAGTGCTCAGGAGTTGAAAGTGCAGAGTTCTTTAAATTGCCTATACTACCACTAAGGGATGATGAATCACTTTTTTTATCTTTCTTACTTAAGTTCATTTTTGATCCCAGATTTTTTGCAAACTTCTTTAGACCTTTACGTTTCTCTAAACTACCAATACTCATTAGGCTTCCACCAACATTTTGTGCAATGCTGGATAAAGAAGATTTATGTTTATCTTTTTTGTTTAGATCAGTCAGGCTCCCTTCTTTGACTGTAAAGCCAATTTTAACTTCTAATTCACCTCGTTTCTTATCGTTTTCTTTGCCTGATTTTCCCTGCAAAGTGTACAAACGGTTCTTGGGTCGCTCGTAGACATCGAGGTCTTTTAACGGAATCGATACTTGACCTAGTAAGTGATCTTTAATAAGGTCTTCATCATATACTTTTAAAACAATTTCAGCAGTGTTACCTTGTGTTGGAATGCTGAGTTCACATTCTTCTAGCCATTCTACATTTTCAGTTGCTTTGTGTTTTACGGATGTTTGGAATTTTTCCTTGCCTAGGGCGATGGTCACAAAACAGTTATTAGTACCGTTCTTTCCTTTTATCAAAAGGCCACGAGCCCTTTGGATTGTTACTTGGACGTGAGTAGGATCCCACATTTTTACACTGTTTTATTGCACTGAATGAATCACTTTTTTGATTTTGCTAGTAAAAAATTAGAATTGATGGAACGAAGATACAGAGAGAAATGAAAATAAACGATGAGCTGTCGCTGTCACTGTCAGTGTCAGGTTGTAAATATTCTCATGTGAGTGAACTATAGATAGACTCGTTCTTTCGAAATCGGGCACGGCCATGGGCGTCAAGTCAAAAGCAAGCACCCTCAGATTTTTTTTTTCAAATTGCGTTAGTATACTAACACTAAGGAAAAATGTTAACATTAATCTTCAGTATTGACAATTCCATGCATCTAAAACACGTTTAAGGCAAAATTTTACTTACAAACTATAATACACTTTGTTTACACAGTCTCTTTAAACTGATAACCTAATAAAACCTATAAGATAAAAAATGATATAATTCACATAGACCAGCTATCTCCACTCTTCACTAAACATAATTCAGTTTTACTTAATCACGTGTTTACAATGCTCTCCTTACATAATACATACATACAAATTAAAAACAAATAATTTTACAAATAACACCCCGTCGTTTTTGCGTCGGGTGTTAAAAATTAGTAAGTAATATTTTAATGTTATTGAAATAAAAATTAAGTTTTAGGTAGAAGTGAGCAAACAAAATGTTAATAATAATCACCTCACTGATTATTATCATCGATAAAATACTTTGATAGGTAGGTACTTAAAATTTATCGGCACTGATTTAAATCAATAGTTTCAGTAAGGTCATCTACTTTAAAACAATGATGACTAGTAGGAAGTACCTTATAATCTTATGGCAAAAGTAAATAATACATCAAGATAGATCCTTCTCTTCTTATTTTAATATGCTTGCAGTCATACTTTATAATAGTTACATAACAAAGACCCCACATATTTATTAATCATACACAGACAGCGTCTTGTCGTGCATTTCAGGTGCATCAGGTCAGCACAAAATAACACTTTAAAATTTGAAATATTGTGATTGTGTATAGTGAGTCCGGCAATCTCGTGCGCGACCGTCCCGCGGGGGGACAGACGGTGGCGGGGATGGGGACATAGGCTTCACAACGTTTCAACACACAGGCTTATAACAGCAGAGGCGCGATGTCAGCGTCTACGACAAATTTACAGTAACGAAGGTGCCACACGGGCGTTGCGCCTGCGACGAATCGTCGCAATGCTATGACTTCAATGCAGTGAAATTTTTTGAATGTCACAAGACTGTTGTGTCGGTCGTCGGCGTTGCGTCAACGTAGCTATCTCCGGCGTCGCAACGTTGATATAGGATGTCTCAGTCTTTGTTTTTCAGTTTTTTGACAATAGCGGACTTCTCTTACAATACAGATCACTTGTTTTAGTACATAGTAGCCTAAATAAAAGGGCTCGTAGGGATGTTAAAACTGCTTTAGTTGAGAATTGTCTTGTACAGAGCTTGTAAATTTTATTGTTTTATGTGTTTAAACGCCGCAATGGAGGATGTTTTAGTAACCTTATACAAACGTTCTAAAAAAGTTAAAGTATATTATTCTTTTTTTGAACCCACTAGGATTACGCCTACGTCATCAACATGCTTATACAATATTTTTTGTGATAATTAATTAATTAAGCATGTCGTAACTTCCGACCACAGTGAATAGAATGTTAGATTTGAACACATTTTTCAAAAGTTCTCTAAGAAGATATTAATTAAAAAGCAATATTTAATCTAAATACCACTTCAGAAAACATTTCTGCTATAAATTATGATAAGTAGTTCGGAATTGTACAACAGGAATTTAAAATAACTTTAAGCTGAAAAGTGTGAACATATTTATGAAGCATATTTATATTATAACGCTTTGTAGGACAGGCGGGATGCGATTGGAGTATTGGAATATTGCATTTGTTAGAAAAATTCACATATTATGGTGTTGATAATAATTCTTTAAAATTAATCAAATCTTACTTAAGTGACAGAACTCAAAAATTTGTTATAATAGAGTGGAGTCTTATGGCGCGCCATTGTCTACGGGAGTTCCACAGGGTTCGATTTTAGGCCCATAACTATTTCTCATTTATATTAATCATCTATCTTTTTATACCAGAGATATGTGCGAAACAGTTTTGTTTGCTGCAGATACGTCTTTGATATTAAAAGTGAACAGAGGTAAAGATCATTCTGACGTAGTAAATAAAACTCTTGCGAAGGTTTTACATTAGTTTACAGTAAATAATAATAATAATCTATCTTTGAACGCAAGTAAAACTAAATGCGTAAAGTTCTCATTGTCAAATGTTACACAAGTTTCGACTTACTTAAAAATAATTGGCATGAGTATTGATTTATTAAATAACACAAAGTTCTTAGTCATCAAGGTAGATTTTAAATTGCAGTGGAACCCCCATATAATGTAATATTTCGGAAGGCTTAGCTCAGCATGCTATGCCATCAAAAAGATAAGACTCCTAACAGACGAAGAAACAGCTAGGCGACTACACAAAACGAACAATATTATTTTGGGTGATGGTGTCAGATTTTATAATAGAATACCACAAGGAACCAATTAGCATTGGTATAAATTAGAATAAAAAGTTAACCAGATTATTGATACGGCCATCCCCTATTCAACAAATTTAGTTCAGTTTCACATCACATACTTACTTGACTGTGATATAAGGTTCCCTTAGATAGTGCTACTTTATTGGTTACGGCTTCTGGGAGAACGTTTCCTTATTTTAAAATATTCATTGTTTGTGTTCTTTATTATTATAATTGATACTTTAAAGAGCATAGCTTTTGAGTTTCTTGTCAGTTCGTCTCACAGAGCGGTAGCACGGAACTGGCACTTAGATTTTATATAATAAATTCAGAGTAGTTATGTTTCGTTTTTTAGAATGTCATTTTGACGTTTTTAGGTGCTATGTAATAATCTTATGTCTTTTTTGGAAAACAGAGTTACAAGCTGCCAAACTTTACAGGAGAGACAAAAGTTAAAACTAGTACCAGTGCTGTAATAAGCACACTGACTGTGTTACTCAAAGTTGTTTTTGCCGTCAAAGTGTTTTTAATGTTTAAAGCTATCCCCGGAACACTCTTTGAAGATTTTGACATTAAAATCGAATTTTACAAAAAAAAAATAGTTACAAGCTATCACATTTAAACCGACAATATGCAACAATGGTCACCTTCGACATGCTATTAAATACCTATGTACTGCGTTGCTTCTCCATTGATTCAACGCAGCGTGCGACAACGCAGCACATCCACAACGCTCATAAAGTGGCAAGTGGTTCAGAGTTTCATCTAAAACAACGCGCGGAACGTTGATGCAACGCGTTAGCAACATCCGTGTGGCACCGCCCTCAAGCTTGCAGTTGTAACGCGCCGCGTTCACTATTTCGGCAGTAAACTGCAAATAGCCTTATAGTGCTCACTAGTTTTGTATATTGTATTTTATAAAAAATTATTTCCACATGAAAAAAAAACTGCTACAGTTGTGTGAAGGGACAACGAAATTTGCAACTAAGAACCAAATTTGGTAAAAAAATTCGGTATTGGGCTGAAGAGCTCCGAAAAACAACTGTTATATACTGCAAGTTCAATGTTCCCTCTGTTGGCACTGGTCTTGACGGTTCCTACAACTCAGTTCCAAACTGACCTCATGACCGGTGGCTCCTCTCAGGCATAACTTCTTGGAATGTAGTAGGTATGCTCCTCGGGCCTTTTTATTGGAGGTTGCTTCATAGGTTACGTCTTGAAGTCTGCTTCTCAGAAAAAAATTTTTGGAGTATGCACGATCCTTAATTCTTATAGGTCGCTTCTCAGGTATAACTTGTTGGCAGCTGCTCCTATGTCTTTACGTATTGGAGGCTGCTTCAGAAGTGTGCATGAGGTAAATTTGACTCAAATTTCCGTTAAGCTTTATAAAATTAGTATCATAGCTCACGTTTGAATGATAATCTACCAAATTTTGAGTTGGCCTTATAAAACAATGAGCACTCGTCAGAATACATGATGCAAAAGCCAAATTAAAATAGGCACGAAATATGAAGCTGAGATTATGAAGATGGATGAGCTTATGTCCAGAATTTTTGTATCTGGATTTAGTATCGCTCTATCGGCAAAAAGTCAATCAGTTGAAAGCGCAACCTTTCGATTTAATCTCGGCGACGATAAAGATATAAAATAAGGTACCTAAGTAGTGAGATCTAGCAAAAGATTTGGCGACCTCAGTCGATATCGAGTAATTTGTTTTTTTGTGTAAGTATTTGGAATGCAACAAGTCTGCAGTGTGTGGTCGTTAACCAGTCGTAGCGCGTGATGAAGGTTTCCCTCTTGGTTATAATAGTGTATATTGCGTCATCAAATCCTAGCATTATCCCGGTTGCCCTAGACTTAAGCTTAGGGCCCCAGGTATGCTCACTGGTTTAACCAGATTTGACTGAATTTCAGTTATTACATGGAGCGACTGCAGGCTGACCTCCGCAACAGAGGGAAATATTATTCTATGGTTAAATCAGCTGTCAGTCTGTTAGAAGGCACTGACTTCCTAATAACGACTGCCACAGATGTTCATGACAGCCGGGACCAACGGTTTAAAGTGCTTTCTGAGGCACGGAGCAAGCAAAAATTACGAACATTACTTCGCAAAGTCATAGGTAATGGTGTGTATTGCGTACAACCTTATAATCTGCGGCTACCCGGCTAAGCGGCGAAGTTCGAGGCAGTGGGTGAGCAATACACATAAGAAAGCTATGATATGTTCATTAACCTTTTAAGCCACGGGTATCTAGGTATAATTCAGACTTTATTGTCTTATATCTCCCGGCTGTCATTGAAAGGTGTTTAAATATGAAATAGTTATTTTAGTACCTACATTCTCCTACTTTTCCGCATATGTTGTAACTTTCTAACGTAAAATATTTTATTGTCACCATAAACTAATACGATCCGTATTTGGTCAGTCGGTAAGTAACGATCTAAGAGATGAACCTACATTTTTATTGAGCAGTTTCCTAGTTATGCTCCGGTGATTTTCGGGAAATAGCCTTCTCTGTTGTTAGGCGTTACGATCTATCAAAACCAACGCGTGCGTGATAGGAAACGACTGCAGCGATTGTTAAATACGACTAAAAGACATTTTAGTAATCATTGCTCACTATTTACAGTATACTCTTTGTAGATAGCGCTATTGTTTCTTTTTTGTTCTCAAATTGGCAGTTATAACAAAAGCCGTTTCTTATAGTTTTAGCTGCTCTGATGTTGAATACTGAAACGTCATAAGTTGATTAATACCCCAATACCTTGCAAAGAAGACAGTGAAAGGGAATCAGGTCATACTCCACCATGCGGAGCTAGTGAAAATTTACGTCAGTAACAAAATGCATTTACGCACTGCCTCCCGGCCAAAGAGTGACCGAACGGGGGTGTGGGACTCAATACCGGCAGACGCGGCTGCCAGCAGTAATACCCACTAAATCTTCTGCTGACGCCCGCCGCTTGTTTAGAAAAAGGCGGGGGTCAGTACCTGGGTTGCAGCGTCTGACACGGCCAACGTCCTCCGGGCCAAAAACGGGAGGACCTCCTCAGAGAGACGCAGTGGACGCGCCCCTCCTACCTCCCCGTACGACCATTTTGGCTATCCCCTGTGAACTGAATGTATACGATCGACTATGTCAGTGTACTTTTAATTTTTTTTTGCTTAAAATGTCAATCAGCGAAATAGTAGTTGGATCTGCTAAGTAATTTTTACTTTATGTTTTTTTAATCATCATTGACTAATTTAAAAAACATTTCAATAGAACCCCGCTAAACCCTCACGGCTTTTTATAGATGGAAAGTCATTATCATCATCTATTATTATAGTTTATACACTTAGAAATAGTGATGCATGCATCTGTCGGTCGCAAAGAAGATCGGACAGAAAGCCCGCAGTCTGTGTTGGATTTTTATTTTTGAAGAAACTTTAACATATTGCGACAATACGGTTATAGCGATATGGTAAAGTGATATTTGTGCTCTGCTCGCCAAAATAAAAATATACTGTAAGGCGTGTTTTGTTATCAGTGAAATCAAGATTAGCACTATTTTATCTAGTAATTTTTTTTTGTAAATAATACTGTTTATCTAAGTTAATAAATATAGATAGTATTTCATAATTTAAAATATTTGTTTTTATCTTATACAAAATTTTACGTCATTTATTCGTATATCTTTATAATTATCTACTAGCTCCCACTCCCGTTCACAGTCGAATAATAAAGAAAATGACTTTATTTTTTATGATTGTGTTTATTTTCATGAATATAAGGGTGGAAATCCAATTAATTAAAGTCAATAGAAATAAGTGTAGAAATTATTAGCAAAAGAGATTATTAACAACGTCTAAAATATATTATTGATAATAACCTCGTTTGTCCAGAAATCTAACGACACGAAACAAACGGTTAATTTTGTCTAAGTTTAAAATGTTTTTATGTGCTTTTGTATCATGTTTTGAATGATAAAAAAGGACTTATGTATGCTATTAACCAATGCACTACTCAACTGGATTATTCCAGAGAAATTATATAACATGTTTTCTGTTCTTATATCTAGGTAATTATGAAATTTAAAAAAAAAAAAAAAAAAGATTTTTTGACGTACTCGTTATACGGCGACGATATTTGTCGTTAGTTTGTAATATACTTTTTCTTTTAATATAATTATGTCTTTTTACAGGTGAATATTATGTCAAAAGGGAAAATAATTTAGGACCTATTCCTTTAAAATTGCTGTTTATTAATTGTACCGAGAAGACCAAGCTGGATTTTTTAAAAATAATGTTTGTCAAAATATATATTTTTCTCACATTTTTATTGATAACGAGATCTCATATAATAATCCTGTCTCTGATAAAAAGTATTCTTAAAGTTTTGAGATAACACTTCAGTCAGGGTGATATTTTAAAGAAAAAAAAATGAAAATGGTCAGCTCTTTAAAAATCTAAATGATACCTCCACAGCAAAAAGTCGGACAATCAATGAATGTCACGACGTTTAAACTCCATTGTAGATTTATAAATGGTAATATTTGTTGTCTGTTATAAATATTGGTATAATAATTTAATGGTATGGTGGTATAATATTAAGATTGCAACATTGAATTTGATGATTACTGTGTTTATTTACAGTAATCTGGGATCCCTTTGAGGATGAATATAATTATATTAATATTCCTAATAAATCAACGTATGCTATTAAATAGGTATGCGAGGATGGTACAACTCCGATTAAAGATGGAAGGTTCGATTCGCACCCTCGACAAAATCATTGAGTGGGTTTATTGTTGATGTTAGTCTCACCAATAACAATATAACAGGGAAAGACATACTCTGACGTAGAAATAAAAACCGCTATAATTAATGAAAAATGCAAAAGTGATGTTTGATTCCCATATAAAGCTACTGGATTAGTCTAGAAAAAGGCTAATTCAGATAAAGATAACTCGTTAAGGCGAATCAAGAAACAGCACTCTCCACGAATAGAATCGGCTTAATAGCAATTTTCAGCTAGATTGGATAAAATATAGCTAAATGGCAATTCTGGTTCTGGATAAAATAATTAATGTTTCTCATTTTTCAACAAATTTTAGGGATTTAAATCGCCACGTTTTCGTGTATCTACCGTGACCATTAATGACTGTAATTGGAAACGTCGAAAGAAAAAAGTTTAATAAACCCCGATTTAAATGTGTTTATTTACAATCAACATCTAGTCAATATCATCATGATATAGTGCAGGAGTGCAACCCGCTATCATCTCACGGGGAGTCGACGAAGAGAAATCCTACCGGATTATGGGCAGCAGCGTCCTCCAACCCGCCTGCCCAGATAACCCCCATAGAATGCAATTTATTAGGGAGGCTGATGTTCAGCAGTGGACTTTAGAATGCTGATATGATGATAGTGCAGGAGACTTCGTATGGAGAATACCCGTAAAGATACACGCAACTTAATCATGTCAGGGCGTGAGATGACGACCTCATAAATTAGGAGTTACAATCTTGGCCACTAAGTAATGTTTCCATGCGGGACCTCTTTGTAAATACTGTCACATGAAATGATGTGAAGAGTTTGGCACCACACTATACTAATATCTTCAAATAGAGTTATGACTTTCTATTTAATTACAAATTTAGGCTTTTGAGTCCTACAGTGGCAGGAAACAGCAGTGCCTACTTTAAATGTATCTGGAAATAAAATCGCGTTATTTAATTTTCTTAAGCAAATAACAATCAATAGAAAATATCTAATCTTGTAAACCGTTTTGTTTATAAACAAGGCTTTGTTTGAAAATATATCACTATACAATTTGCACTAGAAGACGAATGTAGAGTTTTAAAATGTAAAAACAAACGTTTCAGTAATTTTATTCTCTTTATAAAGGAAAAGTATGAATATGAAGGAAATATGAAAATACTATGTATTATCGAGGGTAGTCAACATCACTGCTAAGCGCTATTACCCCCATAGAATTATTAAATGCGTAGACAGGATAATCTAATCTGTGACATATGATTAATTTTATAAATAGTAGTAAGGTGTATAAGTGAACCCCGGGCCCGCATGGTAGCAACCGGGATAACGCGAGGCTGATGATGATAAGTAAGGTACTTTATAAAAGATAGGAATATCACTTGGTATTATGAAAGCGGCGCGTACGCCGTAGACATGTCTCTTCTCTTTTCTGTCTTCATTTTTATTATTTTATCCCTAAATTGTTGTCTGTCATTTTCTCTGCTGACTTCTTTTAAGTCACGCTATCGATTTAAAAATGGCTGTGGCAGTGTGAGGCTAATTAAATAGTGTACAATATGACTATATTTTTTTCAATAGGTACGTTATTATAATTTGTAATCAATAATACCTACTATCCTAAGTGACACAAACCAGATTTACATTTACCGAAGTTAAAGAGCTTAACTAATGCAATAAATTAAGTTTACAGAAAAGTTATATTGTAGATTCTAAATTTCTCTGGAGCATTGGTCAGCTAAAATAACTGGTAGATTTTAGTAGTATATTTGGGTGTATAGGATTCTTACCAAGACCAAAGGAGCCCAAGCCAACTTCACCTGCAAGTGGTCTAAATTTCTTTGGAGCATTGGTGAGCTAAAATAACTGGTAGATTTTAGTAGTATATTTGGGTGTATAGGATTCTTACCAAGACCAAAGGAACCCAAGCCAACTTCACCTGCAAGTGGTGCTCCTGCCGACTAACGGACGAGGCTCTGGCGAACATAACAGTAACCGCTAAGTGGCAATACGCTCGCCACCTATATAATTGGCGAAGTGTGGGCAAATAATATGACTCTGCCTACTCCTTCGGGGAAACAGGCGTGAATTTATGTATGTTTGTATTTTAGTAGTAACGCTCAAGCTCTGTATCTAATTTACGTAAAATTATATGCCATGAATATTAGACAACTTTCATATTGAAATCGAATAGATTAAATGCTCAATTGTTCATAGCTTTAAAATTATTTTTAAAGCTACTCGCACAACGGTCACTAATCCTGTTTAGTACCAAATCTATTTAAAACATCGTTCCATCCCTATCAATTTCAAACAACTGACTGAAATGCAATGACATTTTATATAAATTTTAGCTTAAATCAAATTAAGAGCAGTGTAAACCTTTATCTCTCAGGTGGAGCCGTGAGCGAAAGTCAGTAAAGTATATTTTTTAATTTTAGTCCACATTATAGGTAACTTAACGTAGATTAGTAAGTGTAGGCACGCTGTAAGGGATCTTAAATGAAAAGCACTGGTTATATTTGGAAAAGTTGTAATACTAAAATAACAGATATAAATTTTATAATCAGTAGGTACCAAAAATGTTTGTAAATGTTTTATCAATATCATGGATATTATTATAGTAAAATTTTAAAATATAATTTAATTTTTCTCGTTATCTCTCAGGGGCTGTAACTTCGTCTTGATAATGAGCAGTATTGCAAGCGTGACATATCAGCTTGAATTCCTGAAAAAAACAAGACTTGGTTAAAAAACAGCATTACAAGGTAAGAAAGCTTTAGGAACAAGATATTCAATACAATACAATTCAGGGCCTAATTGTCAATAGTAATTTCTTTCAGGGAACCTTGAGTAGCTAGACGCTACACACCGACTTCCGCCAATCCACACGGGGATCGCGTGGCATAGTGTGACTTGATTCTCTCTCTCCATGGTTCGAGAAAAAAGGATCTTAGTCAGTAAAAACCCTAAAAGATGCAATGTCAAAGGCCTCGCGCTCGCCTTTATCAAGTGCGTCGAGAATTATGCAGTACCATCCCAAATATGGGATTCTTTATGGAAGTAAAAAACCGCGTTCCCCTCCTAGGAATACCTTAATTACAGTTAAAATAAAAATAGTGTTATTTAGCACTTTAGCTGTGCTTTAGGTCCATCTGATGATGAAGAATTTATAAAGGCACGGTTATGTGATTTAGTACATGTTAAGTAATTTATTAATGCAGGCGTTACTTTGCGGAAATCCATTGTAAGCAAGTGATGAATTAAAAATATCTTTGTAACGATTCCCGCGCTACTTTAATTTCCCGAAAAATCGAGAAACGTTGTTCTGAGGCTCCTATCTTACCTGAAGATGCCCAAGAAGAAGAATATGTGTAAGGGCGAAACACGGTCGTATTGAATAGTTTCTCGATTTTTCGGGAAATTATAGTAGCGCGAGAATTGTTACAAAGATATTACGAATCCATCACTTGCTTAGATATTAAGTGAAAAATTATGCTTACCAGATTCAAGATCTGCCGAAGTCTATTCATAGCTAATTGTTGGTTATCAAAGTTGAAAAGTGTCCTGCCTCTCATGTGCAGTGTAGCGTTAGTGGCCATATCTTCAAGGTCTAGAAGTCGATAGGTCCCGCGACGCATCAGGAACCTGCATTGGCAGCACTCAAACATGAGACGCCTCGCTTCCAGGGCCTCCTGCTCGGTGACTTTTGGTAAATTAACCATTATCGACGTCTATCCTCACGAACTATCGCCAACAGAAAGAATGGCTAAACAGTTTCTATCTACCATTGTAGGCCGTTTCTAGAAACTGCCTACCTGAGTTTCCTATTGTGTTGTCTATTGTCAGTAACTCCTCCCTCGTTACCTCGTGTTATTTTTCAAGTTAAATGTTTGCAAGGGATTAAATAACAATTGTTATATACATTAACATTCATTTTAATGTCGCTCACCTAGGAAAGTTAAGTTTGGAAACGTAATAGTAAAATTGTTTGAAACGTTTGGTAAGGCAGCGAAGACAGTTGTTCAGGTTAGCGGGAGGGAGATTTATGTTAAAGTTTAATAAAATAAATTCAAAACAACACTGTAAATTAAAAAATGTAATATGATAGTGACGAAGTTTTTTATACAGTTTTGTGAATGCACGATTTATAATTTCTTAATAAATATTCAATTTGAAAATTTTGCGGCCTATCATTTGGCACTTACTCTGTTTATTGTGTGGTATGTTAAAGTTTACAATTTATAATAATAAAAAAAGTATCACTTGTTGGTGAACATTTTACGTAATAAGGCGTAAAAACGTATTTTATCAATTATCCTGGGCATTTCTAATAATATGTTGTTTTTTATTAGGGATGTTTTAATTCTAAGGCTGAGAAGTTATTGTTATTTTCTCTACTGTAATTTCATTTGCGTACTAGAATTTAATATGTGATAAATATTTATACTAAGTATATATCGAGATTTACTCTCCGAGCTCCCTTGAATTCCACAACTATTTAAAATACTCAATTTAAATAGGTAGGTACTTTTTCTTTAACAATAAATAATTAGCCTTAAAGGTTAAACCAGGTCAATCGTTGTTTAAACTTAATGAAGTATGTTTAAGTGTTTTAATCATCATCAAAAGAACCATTAACTTGGATCCGCCTACTTGTCGCTTAATAAACGATGGTGCAATGTGTCTAATCCGGGTTTAGGGGTAGCTAACCGCTTTTATTATGGGACTCGCAGGTTAATCGAGGAAGTACCATGATAGGGTGGTAAGTTCACAGTAATATCGACCATGTGAAGTAGATACTGTGGAAAGACTATAATAAAGAAACAAAATGTTTTATTGTCTGTTAGTTTGTTTTCACATAAAGTACCTGCACTATTATAATATAAAAAATGAAATTAACAAAAACAGGCGGGTTAATAATTGCAGATTCAGCCAGCACGTAGAATGATGTTGCTGCCCATCATAGCAGCACTTCCAAATAATTCTACCACACCATGTTTTGCCCCAGGATGTCGTTGAAGGCGACTATGGTAATATGATATCGTCTTATAGATCCAAGACTTACTATTTGTGATAGAAGTTTCATCGAGACATCTCTGTGCCGAAGGTGATCTAACAACTATATAGATCCCTCTAAAGTAGTTGTAGTTTCTGCTTACCACAAATGAGACTTATATATGCGCCTGAAATTATGTATGTACCTTAGTAAAAATTGTATACTTAATTAGTTCTCGCTTTAAGTCGAGCTTTATTGTAATTGTAGTGTATATTTATCGTCACTGACCATATGCGTCTTAGTGAAGATGATGGTGAATCTGTTATACAGGGCTTTTAAGGGCAAAGCGTAAGATATAATGAAAGGCGCGTATTATATGAGATTTGTAGTTTAATTTGTTTACAGAATTGCTTTTCTTTGGCAACACCTTAAGAAGAAGTGAGTTTGTTTGTTACGCATTTACCACTAATGCGTTCTTGAAGAAATTGTATAGAAAGAAAGCTTGCAACCGACACTTCAGGATAAAAAGCCTTATAAAATATTTGGTTCCTTTCGTGTGACGAGATAAACCAGATTTTTAATAATGTCACATACATAGGTACATAATGTCACGCCTATTTCCCGTAGGGTTAGGCAGAGATCACATCCTTCTATTTGCTACGATCTTGGCACACACTCTTAGCTTCATTCACTCTCATTAACCTTCTCACATTAACTTTTGACCTGCCCTTTCTCCAAACTTTTCTGGTTTTGATCATCACGTTTGTATTTGGTTTTCCCCTCCCAACACTTTCATTCACTTGTCCATCATAAATCACTTTCGTTAGTATACTTTCATTCATCCTCTCAACATGACCAAACCATCTAAACATACCATTCTCAATTCTTGTCACTATATCTGCTTTTACACCAGCTTCGGCCCTTATCACTTGATTCCTAATCCTATCAAGCCTGAATTTTCATATATTTTTATTACTGGCAATGTTGTAAGTCAGAATGAAACTATTCTTCTAGCAGTTGCTAGTTGTTGTAGATGTTAAAAATGTCTTCAGTGAATATATAAATGTTAAAAACTCAACCACAAAAGAGGATTTAGTCACAAAGACTTGGCATTACGTTAGCTCTCGACGTAAGCCGGATTAAGCTGCCAATTAAAATACTCCCGGTATTTTATCCCACAGTCGCGCCCATACCGAATTTTCCCGCCCTTGGTGTTTAAAGAGAAGCCCTTTGCTAAACCTTTGAACGAACGTCAAATTTATACAGAAGCGCTCAGGATTTGAACAATTGGTCACCCATCCAACGACTAACTTTTGTACAATCGTGCTAAGCTACGAGCAGTAACAGATGTTGATATAAAAGTTTGATGCCATGTTTGGTTTTTGTCAAACTTTGTCCTTACTTAGACATGTAGGTAATCTAATAAAAAAATAGGAAAACATAATTAAATTAGGAAAATAAGGTATGTTATTTATTTACATTAATAATAATGATTTTGTGAAAATTCTTATAAGTGATAATGATACCTAGAGTGGATGTATATGTTTAAATATGTGAACTTATTACTTTAGCCAATATAAATCAAAGCTGAGCAAAAGAAAATTAAAAAAACATACTGGTCGAAAGGGTTGTTTAAGTTAGTTGGGATACTTTGGCTTAAAACTAAAAAGCCTCAGGAAAGTACCTGCTAACTCAGATATGCTTTATTACTCAACCAATCTGTTTTGGTTACATTAGCATACAATTCTGATTGAAAATAAAACAAGTATTATTACAAATAAACGCATTCAATGACTTTTCACTAAAGGGATGTTTTTATGTAGATAGTCCTTTTCAGAGGTGAGAATGGAACTTTGTATGGGATATCAATCATTTCCAGAGTAAGCGATTGAAACTCATCACAATTATTCTTCTAAGTCCAAGCATGTTAGTTTGACTAGTAGTAATAATAACTTTTCGGGTAAATTGTAAAAAGCCTCAATCACAATCTTAAGAGACTTAAGCTAGATAGCTGGGTCAAGGGTCAGATACAGGAGGCAGAGCTTCTCGATACGGTTCTCCCTCTGCAGAGGTGCCCGATACTGAGCTTCTCGATGTCATCCGATATGGCGTGGGGGTCATAGCTGCAGTTCACTCCAGAGGTCGTGGGTTCGATTCCGACACATGAATATTTGTTCTGGTCTGGGTGTTTCCCTATGTATATTAAGTATGTATTTACAAAAAAAAAAGTATTTAAGTATGTTTATCCGTTATTTAGTATCCATAACCCAAGTTCTTAATGATATTTATCTTAGAACTAAATAATTGGTGTAATTGTTAGAAAATATTATTTGTTTATTTAGTAATCATAACACAAGTTCTTAGTGATACTTATCCCGGAACTAAATAATTGGTGTGATTGTAAGAGAATATTTATTGTCTCTCTGCAGCTCTAGCCGTCAGTCCTTTGGTCGTCTCCGTTTGTTTTATAATTTACAATATTATTTATTTAATTTTGCATACATTTGTAAGAAATGAAAATTTTGTCTTATGAAATAACTATTTGTGACTAATAATTCATGTGACAAGTATACATTGCTTTAGTTCTGTGATATTGTCTGTCATTATCTACATTGAAAAGGAAGCTAATACCAACATGTATACATGAGTAGTTGGTTACTTAAACTGGACAACAAAGCAACAAAGTCAATTTAACTATGTAAACTCACATTATCATTAATTCAATACTACAAGCCTACGAATACACACCACATTTTCTACGTTCGTACCAAATTAAGTCATAGATATAACATAAATTATATACGAAAGTTATAATTAAGTTGTATTATTTAGTCCATCATACCACACTGAAAGTAATAAAAAACTTAAATTTATAGATTTTCCATTCATAACGTTTTTTCAAGTAGGTAATTGTTTCTTCACTGCAGATTTGAATTCTTAAAATAATACTCGCATACATCTTACTAAGAAAAATCCCTTTTTCCCCTGGGAATTCTACACGGATGAAGCCGAGGACGGAAGCTAGTTCTTGTGAAAAATTGCAACTTGTATAGTAGCGGGTAGCTTTACCCGATAGTCTCTGCGAACGGGCCTAAATTGCGTTGTCGATCTGTTTGTTCCCAAGTTAGTTACAGGGTCCAAGTAAAATATTGACGTTCGCCGGAAGTTAGCAGGACAGTTTCTGTGACAAGCTAATGAAAGTAAGCCGTAAGAGTGGCTTCGTATGAGGCTCACTAACATATGGGGTTTCATAATAACTTTCATTGAATAAGATACCGACCTCGTAGAGATTTTTTTTACGCATAATGCTTTTCTCGCTGGAATAGCCTCGTGATAGAAAATTTCCTATGTTTGCCAAAACAATATATACTCTAAATTGTACCTACTATAGGTATTCTGAAATAAATAAATATTTTGTAACCATTACACCGGCTATTTAGTTCCAGTATCATTAAGAACTTATGGACACTAAATAAAATCGAAAAAAATGGTTGTAATGATAATTTTAAAAACAAACCATGTGTTTGCACCATTAACCGAGTTTTGGCGCGAAAGCGAAAAAAGATACATTGCGGCAGTATTTTCCTTTCCAAAACTAGTGTAAATTCGAGTTTCTATGTGTAATTATAGTGGAAGATAGTGGATTTATAGACATAACTTCTTTGGCAATCGTTTTTTACAAGTATAGGAAAGTGACATAATGAAGTAAATTGTGATTCTAATACTCCCTAAAGGCCTCTAGTAAAGTCTCCACTATATTACGGCATGTCTTAATTCTGACTTAACTAGACTATATTTATAGATATATATTTTAAGAGACAAAATATATTATTGATTTGAATATGTGAAAAGTATTGCAAGGATCATAGAAATCTTAATAGTTATGTAGAAATCTATAGGAAGGACTAACTAAAACCCGCACTCATTTGTAGGTGATTGCCTTTTTCACTCAGAAGTTAAAACTTCGTATTGATAATGAACAATATCCCCGGTTGGGCAGACTAGATTGAATTCTTAAGAAAGGTGACCAGCCCTTAATGAGTAATGCAGTAATAGCCGCTAATTGTTCAGTAATATTGTCTTATTTTTACCATTCTCGAATACTACTGTCAAAAGAAATATACACTACTTAGAGAATAGATATCGCTAGCCATTGTAATTTGGTTCATAAAACTAGCTACCTGCTGGAGATCCCTAATACGTCTATTGTTTTTAATAAATCTTTACTAGGCAGCCATTTTTTTTCATATAATCAATATTTTAAAGGGATTGAAAATCATTATTATTAAGTTAGTAGTTACATTATGCGTCATATATGTAGTTGAGTACCAATGATTGAATAATGATAAGTATGTAATTAGTTAATTTATTCCTGATTCAAAGCGACCCAGTTGTCATTAGCGATTTAGATAACAGAAAGTTTGAGATGGTGAAATTGATAAGAGCATTTAATTAGGAAGCCCGGACAGGTAAGCGGGATTCTTATTCTACATTGAGATTCAATGAAATAATTATTAAGAAGATCATATTTCTGGACGATGAATTCTTATTTTATAGCCTCTACACAAATGTAAGTTGAAATGATAAATAAAGATATACAATAGATAACGCAAGTATCACGATGTGTGCCGACTTTTGAACATCTAATGGGAAATCCAAACTGATTCATCGACACTGATGCCGATGATGATAAATATTTCATAATGTAAAATCGTTCATAGGGCAGTATTTACAAAACAACAGCAGACGCGCGCGCGTGCGTTACTTACTTTATATATTCTTTTACATATGTAAATTTCAAACACGGTTTTTTTTTAAATATATTCTTTCCAAATCGGATTTTGATAAATTATAATTTGATATGTTGTTTAGATTCACGTGTAATGTACACATGTGCATTCATATTTAGATCTGACTATATGGAAATAAGACCACACATGTATACATTTTATTGATCTTCCAGTATATAACCATATAAGGCGCGTTAGTTTTTAAATTGACATTCATAAAGGCTTTATTAAGCCAAACTTAAATTTAAAAAAAATCTTTGACTAATTGAAAGACAAAATCAAAATCGTGGTATGAGAAGCTCAATGCTAAAAACTCATGAATTAAAATGATATTTTAGTACACAGGTTAACCCAATTGTCTTTATGACTTACTACTGCCAAGTTCAACTCGCAACTGTAGTCCCACTTACACCTTACGTTCAGTTCAGTCCTCCAATATTTTTTTGCCCGATATCTTCTGTTACACTATGGAGCAAAATGATATATTGAATTGAATCAGCCAAATTATATACCTTTCTGAGGCATCACTCAGTCTATTGTTGAAAATTGTAGCCAAGGAAAATAGCGTAAATTTTGAACAGCTAAGCTTGAAATTAGATATTCCGTTCGCTTGTTTATTTTTAGTACTGCTTAACGTTTACCTTTTGAAGCAATTAAATTCCCTATTTATACTTTTCAATACGCGTATTTTGCGTTCGAAATGAAAGTTAAACACTCGAGTGATACAAATAAACGCTAAGAATGTTTGTATTTCATTTATAAATGATGAAGACATGGACAATAGATTTAGGATACATTCACCTACTTTGATGTAGTAGGACTGGTAGTTATAGTCAGATTTCAATAAGTGATTAAGTGTCAATTCTTCCTAATTAAAAATATTCGATGCTAATTGAACCGACAACTTTAGTTTTAGAAATTTTGCATTAAGAAAAACAGATTCTTTTAAATAGTTGTAGCATGGTTTCTGCT
The DNA here is from genome assembly GCA_949126915.1 of Musotima nitidalis. Lineage (NCBI taxonomy): Eukaryota > Metazoa > Arthropoda > Insecta > Lepidoptera > Crambidae > Musotima > Musotima nitidalis. The sequence continues at coordinate 8,698,691 of OX421414.1, forward strand.
AACCCAAATTGGATATAAATGTGTGTTAATTATATGTATGTAAGTAGCTGTCTATGCTCAGAGCTATATAACCTTAAGAGCCGTCTTCTTTGTAAGCTACTTTGATTCCTACACAATAAACTTATACCTTAAATTCTCTTACATTGTGCCTAACGACTTTACTGCTGTTTCATAAAGTAGAATATCTTTATGCTCGGAGCTCTGCGGTACAAGGTAGTCAGAAACGACGACCAAAGTGCAGCAGAGTTCACGGAGTTCAGCAGCACGACGCCTGTAGTTGTTAATCACATTAAGCCGAACCACAGTATTGCGTAAACTGTTGTCATTTGGCGGCAGATTACCTGGCACTGCGGACCACAGCTATTAATACCAACCAACGCAGGGCGTGGTGGGGGGCTCTGTACCTCGGGGGGCGGAGGAAGCCGCCGGGAACAGGGGTAACACCCGGACGCCCAGGGTGCCATACACATGCCACGAGTAATGACTACCGGGTACGGAAACCGAAAGAGACCTGTGGAAGGTGGGCCACGAAGGGCCGCCAAGCAGCGCCAGGAGGGTCTTAGACGGCGGGGACAGGGGGCTCCTGCTGCCTAACCATAGACCCTCCAAAAAGTAGGCCACACACGCTATGGTCGCATATGGAGATAAGAGGGGCGCGTCCACTGCGCCTCTCTGAGGAGGTTCTCCCGGTTCTGGGGGCCTACCGCCGAATTCGATGGATTACCGGTAATCCATCTAGATCAAACTTTGTTTGGCGTTCATTAATCCGTACCGGGGAATCTGCCGACAGCCACCTCTCATTCATGACCTTCAGTCCGTGACAGACCAATAGGTAAATGGAGAACGCCATTTTGTTTCCATTTCCATGAGTTCGGCGGTACGACGGAATCAATTCGAAATCCATTTTGCCTTATAATCGATTGCCAATGAACTCGGTGGTAGGCCCCCTGGCCCGGGAACGTTGGCCGCGGGCGTTGTGTCAGACGCTCCAACCCAAGTATTTTCCTCCTGCCCCTTTCTGTCAACAAGCGGCGGGCGTCTTCGAAAGATTGTTAGTAGGTTTTAATGCTGGCGGTTGCGTCTGCTGGTGGTGAATTCCACATCCCTGTGGTCTCCCTTTGGCCAAAAGGCAGTGCGTAAATGCCTTTCGTTACGGACGGAAAAAAAGAAATCTGCTTTCTAATAAAATAACTGCCAACAATTCCAGGGTAAAAGTTATTTTATCTATGGCAGTCGTTAGTTGGAAGTCAGTGCCTTCTAATATTCTGACAATTGGTTGAACCACATAATGATGTTTCTCTTTAGGTTGTGGAGATCAAATGGTAGTCGCTTCATGTTATAACTAAAGTTCAGCCAAATCTGGTTAGACCAGTAAGCAGACCCTGGGTCCTGCCCTGTCTTGATATGATGATCTTGAGTATAAAATTCAGATAAGCAAACGTTGTGATTGAGATTGTTGTTAATTTGAGATTACCGTTACATTATAAACACCAGGGAAGCGTATAGATAATAATAATTTAATGAGTTCGCACTTGCAGTAAACAACGAAAGTGGTTTGAGAGGCGCAGTATTTCTTTTGGTTTTACTGTGATTAATAAATAAATAAATAATAATAGGCATAAGAAAAAAAGATCAAAAAAACTGCCGTCAGCGACAAATATCAATAACTTTTTCTATGATAAGCAAACTCGTGGAAGGGCGGGCATCTACAAAAGTTTTATTAATATAATTTAGACTTCCTTCCTTTGAAGGTTCCTTACTTCCGTTGTAGGTAATGGAATGAATTTCCTTGTAGAATTATTTGTTGCAAAATTTAAATGACAATCGTATAAAAATTACATTATTCATTTTAATATATTTGTTATGAAGTTATAAAGTCTTCTTGGTGGAAATAAGGGTTGTAAGTTTGTAGTAAGTAGCTTTTATTTCTGAGTCGATTTTCGACTTTCCAACATGTTTTTTAAACTTTGCCCTGAATTATCCTCTAGCGAGAAATATATAGGTACAAAAGACAAAATCATTTACTAAAGTTTGGCTCAATAGAGCTCTTATGAAAGTCAAACTTAAAAACATAAGAACTTTTTTGCCATTCACTGCGGGCGTGAGCTTGATCGTAAAAGAACGGGCAAGAAAATCGTTTCGGATTGAATCGGTTAGTTAGTCCTGCTGACCGACATATACAAGGTTGATTCATGATGCTAAAATCCGTTATTATAAAAAAAAAATCTGCCGAAGTTCAAAAACAAATAAACACTTTTAATATATATAATGATTCTCAACCAAACTTATGGAAAATATAAATTCAGAATTATATTTTTCATTGTATTTTTTCTGTGAAAGTACGAGTAGAGTTTGTGCATACATAAGTAATGTCATGTTTCAAGTTTTATAGACATCAGACTTACGAGGGGTAAAAATTTGTTAGGAAGTGCGATTTTTTTTAGGCAAAGTACAGTCTGCGTCTTGTATTTGGTAACTTCCAAAGCGCTATAAAGATCGACACATGTCTCTGAAAAGCGTTAGGGCGTGCTCTTATGTATATTTTGGTAGGCTCTTTGGGTGCCAAATATGTGAAACTGACTGTACTGTAAAAAAATATTTAACAATTTGGTTCAGAAATAAATAAACACGTGTTCCAGTATTTTTAAAATTTCAACAAATATAGTGTAGAAATTTGAAATAAAATTATAACTAGTGTTGTAGTAACAAACTTTACCGGTACCGGCAGACGCTGGTCCAAATTGTGTAGTCGATATGTTTATTATTAAGTTATGGGGTCCAAGTAAAATATTGACATTAGCCCGAAGTTTGCTGGACCTAGTTTCTATGATAAGATTATGAGAGTATTATTATAGGCGTTAGTTTGGCTTGGCACCTATAGGTATTTATTACTAGTTTACAGGTAACCTGGGTTGTTCTCAGTTTTGTGTGTATTTTCCACTAATCGGACCAATCCGAGGTCCAGAACTTGGGGTCTTAATTTCCTGTGGTAAACAATGAACAGGTCTTAACTGGGCTGTCGATCGGTTTGTTCTTAAGTTACAGGGTTCAAGTAAATATTAACTTAAGTCAAAAGTTTATATTATAAGCTCAGTATACCATTCAAATGCTGTTAACATTCAACTAATGAATTGTATACTGTTGATGTTTTCGTTTTAAATTTTAATAATGCTTCGTTAACGTCCCGTAACAGAGGACCGTGCTCTGTTTTGGGAAAAACAGAGCACGGTCCTTCTTTTCACAATGCGAGGTTAAAGGGATACTCTCCATACTCCACTACCACATGTAATTTATATATAATAGTAGAAAATAACTTATATCAGATGTAAGATTTTACTGTAATATGTAAAAGCAATCTTGTAATCTTCAATGGCGACCACGTATCAGCAAGAGTAGTAAAGGGCGGCCTCCCACCCGATGAACCGATGATCTAGTCAAGGCGGCAGGGAGCCGTTGGATGCAGGCGGCGCAGGATCAGTCAACGTGGATTGCAATAGGCCATGTTCAGCAGTGGACGTAAAATGGTTGAAATAATGATGATGTAAAAGCTAAAATAAACATTAATGGAATAGAGTAAATATGGTTCATTTATAACTTTAGTGCCGTGTGGCGCCGGCCTAGAATAGCGTCACCCCTTCTCATCTCATGGGGAGTCGTAAAAATCGACGAAGAGAAATGCTACCGGATGATGGGCAGCAGCGTCATCCTGCGTACTGGCTGGAACTGCGATCACCAACCCGTCTGCCCAGCGTGGTGATTATGGGCAAATACCCCCAAATGGAAAATGGCACACACGCGTATACGGCCCCCAGTCCCCGGCGGCCCCGCTATTCCAGATTACGGTAGCGGTCTTGGTAACGGCGGGGCAGGGGGTGCTAAGAATCACCGGCAGAGATCCGGCTACCACCCAAAACGACGACTTCTGCACCTGGCAACTTATAACACGCGCACACTGAGGACCGACGAGAAGATTGACGAGCTGGAGGAGGAAATAGAGCGGTTGCACTGGGACATTATCGGGTTATCCGAAGTCCGTAGACAGGGAGAGGATACGGTAATCCTTAAGTCCGGCAACTTGCTCTACCACCGGGAGGGCGATCGCCTGTCCCAAGGTGGTGTCGGTTTTATCGTCCGGAAGTCTATCCGTAACAACGTCGTGTCTATTCGGAGTGTGTCTACCAGGGTAGCGTACCTAATACTCAGAATCACCAAACGGTATTCGTTGAAGGTAATTCAGGTTTACGCACCGACCTCGGCACACCCTGACGAGGACGTGGAGATATTGTATGATGACATTTCTGCCGCCATTCATACTTCACCGACTCACTACACGGTTGTTATGGGAGACTTTAACGCAAGGCTAGGCCAACGAAGCGGTGACGAGCAGAAAGTGGGGCAATTTGGAATAGGGCGAAGGAACCATAGGGGACAGCGGTTGGCTGACTTCATGGAGAAGGAGGGCCTCTTTATGATGAACTCCTTCTTCAAGAAGCCACCACACAGGAAATGGACCTGGCTGAGCCCCGATGGTTTCACGAGGAATGAGATAGACTTCATCATGACCACTAAGCGACAAATAATCAATGATGTCTCTGTGATCGCCAGGGTGAAAACCGGTAGCGATCACCGAATGGTAAGGGGCACATTGAATATTAATATAAAGCTTGAAAGGTCCCGTTTGATGAGGTCTACGCTCCGACCCTCAGCTGCCCATATTCAAAACCCCGAGAACTTTCAGCTCGAGCTTCAAAATCGCTTCGCAGGTCTGGAGAACTGCGTAACCGTTGACGATATAAGCGGCGGGCTGGTTGAGACTGTCCACGTTGTCGGGTCCAAACATTATAAGACCCGACAAACTAAAACCAATAAACTGTCGACTCAAACTCTTAATCTCATGGAAGCGCGACGAGACATGCGATTGCAGTCTTCAGCGGAAGCGTCTTCTTACCGGCTCATCAATAGACAGATCTCGAAATCCTTGCGACTCGATATTCGCAAATTCAATACAAATTGTATTGAAGATGCAATAGAGAGGAACAGGGGTTCAAAAGTGTTCGCACGGGATCTGTCTATTGGTCAGAGTCAGTTGACACAGCTGAAGACCAACGAAGGCAGTCTAGTCACGTCGAGACCTGAGATTATGAGGGAGATCGAAAGGTTTTATGGACAGTTGTATACCAGTACGCAAGATCCCGCTACTTGTTTGGCTAAAGACCCTAGAGCCAAACTAACTCGACATACCACCGAAGACATCCCGGACGTCAGCCTGTACGAGATTAGGATGGCCCTGAAACAACTAAAAAACAACAAGGCACCGGGGGAAGACGGGATGACAGCAGAGCTTCTGAGAGCGGGTGGTACACCAGTACTTAAGGTACTCCAGAAGCTCTTTAATACCGTCATTCTCGAGGGACGTACGCCACAGGCATGGTCCAGTGGTTTGGTTGTCCTTTTCTTCAAGAAAGGTGACAAATCCCTTTTGAAGAATTATAGGCCAATCACGCTACTGAGCCACGTCTATAAGTTGTTTTCACGGGTCATCACGAACCGTTTCGGTCAAAGGTTTGACGACTTCCAGCCTCCCGAACAAGCCGGTTTCCGAAAAGGCTTTTCAACCATAGACCACATTCACACGCTGCGGCAGGTTATACAGAAGACCGAGGAGTATAACCAGCCACTTTGCTTAGCGTTTGTGGACTATGAGAAAGCCTTTGATTCGATCGAGAGCTGGGCAGTGTTTCAGTCCCTGCAGCGATGCCGCATTGATCATCGGTATATCGAAGTTCTGAGGAGTTTATACAGAAACGCCACCATGTCCGTACGAGTACTGGACCAGTGCACGAATCCTATCCTCTTGCAGAAAGGCGTGAGACAGGGTGATGTCATTTCACCGAAACTGTTCACTGCTGCTCTGGAGGATGTTTTCAAGCTACTGGACTGGGAAAACTACGGCATCAACATTAATGGCGAGTATATGACTCACCTTCGATTTGCCGACGACATAGTGGTCATAGCGGAGTCGCTTGTGGATCTGGGCACAATGCTCGGAGACCTCGACAGAGCTTCCCGAAGGGTAGGCCTTAAAATGAACATGGATAAGACCAAAATCATGTCAAATATCCATGTTGTGCCTACCCCAGTAATAGTGGGAAGCTCGGCCCTCGAAGTTGTCGACGAGTACGTATACCTGGGACAAAAAGTCCAATTAGGTAAGTCCAACTTCGAGAAAGAGGTCAATCGTCGAATCTAGCTCGGTTGGGCTGCGTTCGGGAAACTACGCAAAATCTTCTCGTCCAAAGTACCTCAGTGTCTCAAGACGAAAGTCTTCGACCAGTGTGTGTTGCCAGCGATGACGTATGGGACTGAGACGTGGTGCCTGACTATGGGCCTCATAAGGAAGCTCAAAGTCGCTCAGCGTGCAATGGAGAGAGCTATGCTCGGAGTGTCCCTACGTGATAGAATCAGAAATGAGGAAATCCGTAGGAGAACCAGAGTGACCGACATAGCGAAGCGCGTTTGCAGGCTGGGCTGAAGTGGCAATGGGCGGGGCACATAGCTCGAAGAACCGACGACCGATGGGGCGTTAAGGTTCTTGAATGGCGACCACGAATCAGCAAACGTAGTAGAGGGCGGCCCCCAACGCGATGGACCGACGATCTGGTCAGGGCGGCGGGGAGCCGGTGGATGCAGGCGGCAAAGAATCGATCTACGTGGAAAGCAATTGGGGAGGCCTATGTTCAGCAGTGGACTTCGAATGGCTGATATGATGATGATGATAACTTTAGTCCGTACTAGATCCCGGCTCTGGTGATGTTGAATATGGTGTTTTGTTTATTGTGTATGTATAGGGATCCTATAAATATTTAAGGAGCTCAAGCCAACCTGACCGGCAAGTGGTGCACCTGCCGGACAGCTGCCGGTCCGAACAAGTCTCTGGCAAACATAAAACTTCCCGGTAAGCGGCAATAGGCACGCCACCTTTTACGTGGGACCAACAATATAATTGGCAAAGTTTGGGCGTATAATATTCCTCTGCCCACTCCTTCAGGAAAACATGCGTGAAGTTATGTATGTATGTATGTATGTATGTTTTTAGTCAAGATTGTGAAGTGGTGTTTTCTGTAATAAGAAGTTACTTAAATATGATTTAATCTGGGAAAGAACTCTACATTATTGAGAACCAGACGTATTTACCGACTTTCATATAATTAATAATACTATCAATAATGAATTATAGGTATTTTAAAATATAACTATGGGTTTATTTACATAGGTGGTAAACATTAAATAAATAAATATTTCTGACACTTACACCAATTATTTAGTTTCAAGATAAGTATCATTAAGAACTTGTGTTATGGATACTCAATAACGGATAAACATACATAAATACTTTTTTTTTTTGTACATAATACTTAATATACATAGAAAAACCCCCAGACCAGAACAAATATACATATTTATACACACAAATATTTGTCCTGTGTGGGAATCGAACTCACGACCTCAGGAGTGGAATGCGGCTATACAACATTGTATGTGTATGTAACATTGAAGTTAGTAGATTTTAATAAATAAGTTTGTATAAAGGAACTAAAGTTAACCTCTCACCTGGATAGGAATAGCCGAATAGACTCGTACCGCTGACGAGGTCATTATTTCTAGTTAAAAAATAATCTCATATACTCTCATATACTATTAATTTTATAACACTTAAAATAATACAAAACGTGAACGTGGCAATCACAACGCATTCTGTGCCAGTCACACTTATGTCTTGGTATTTACTAGCTCGGAAAGTCTAAAACTCTTTTCTGCCCCTCAAGTACTAGTATAATGTAGCAGCAACTACCATTTTTTTCAAGGTCAAGAAGTCGACAGAGCTTTCGGCTCAAGTAAAAGCGAAATGCTCTTTGTGTTTTGTTAGTTTCCCGTTATTTAAAACTATTATCAAGAAACGTAGATTGCAAAATGAATAGCCAGGAAGGATTAGGCCATTGTAATCTGTTTTAGGAATATGGCTACCTGAGTTCCCTAATAAGTCTATTGTCTCCTGTAGCTCCTCCCTCGTTAACTCTTTTTTTTGAACCACAATATTTGCAATGGATCATTAGTTACTCATTAACTGTAGACACACAAGGTACTTAGTAGAATTAATAATTGAAAAATAATAAAATAATTAGTTAATTTGATTTCATGGTTTAAAAGCGTCCCGATTGTCATTCTAGATTTAGTGTAAGACGCGTTTTGTTTGTGGTACGGTTTAGTAAAGTAGGGTCACGTTGGACTATCTCAGGAGTTAAGTGAAGTGTTGATTTTGATAGTGAGATGGTAAAATTGCCAGGACCTTTTGATCAGGCAGCGAGGGCGGTGGGTGAGCGGGAACGAGCGCCGGCTGCAGGCACTCCGCCTATGCCTTATAACTGGCGGTACCCTCGAAGGCGAGAAGCTTCTCTCCGAATTCCACCACCTGAACCCACTGGTCTGCTGCAGCTCGAAGAACTCGCCAGAAAAGCTGTGCAGGTGATGGAGAGGCACTCTTGCAACCAAAAATCGGAAAAAAATCTTTTCAATGTCATGGATCTTTTGCGTCTACAATACAACTTGGTGAGTAGAATTTTGTCTCTATTGAGTTTATTACGAGCATTGTTCGTTCGAGTATTTTAATATAACTTCAAGATGTCTTATTATATAGGCACATAAGTAATTTTATTAATTGATATAAATTCCTTACTAACAAATTTATAAGATAAATATTGTTACTAACAAAAATTTGGTCCGGGGTCTTAATAAAGAATTATTATTATTAGCAATCTAGAACTGTCAGCTCATACATTAGATCAATTGATTCGGCTCAAATATTTTTTTGTCGGTTGGTTATTAAGTAAATAGTGAGATATTTAAAATATAACAAAATTTTGACTGTCTCAAACTTTTGTTATATTTTAATATTAAAATGAACGTTGGGAACTGATATGGCGCAGACATTATAATACTCGTTCTTTACATGAAAGGCATTCTTCATTCAGACTCTTCTTGCTTGTCTTTGCTTCTCTTATAATTATGTATTATTAATTGTCCATATAAAAAGTGTTAAAATAGATATGCTTTCGTTGTACCCGTAGAACTGCTGTTTTGTGTTGTACTAACATTAAATAAGTGTTGAAATCTAATTTATTATTTATTTTATAGAATTTCGTAGTGCTCTGCGAAGAATGTGGCGGCAATCACAAAAATGATGAGCTGTTGGCACCAGAACGGTAGAAAAGGTAATACATACGTTTTTATAGAAACTTGTTTATGTACTGAAATCAATATGGCGACGACTGATGTGGCATGGAGGTCAATATAACCGACATTAAAGCTTAATTAATCCCACTCACCCCGATTGTAAGTGCTCACCTATAAATATGTTCTCCAGACTCTAAAGGTCTTAGATTCGATTCCCACATAGAACAAAATTATTTGTGTGCATATTTTTCTTGCTCTGTGTTTTCTGTATAATATAAGTATGTAGATATAATAAATGAGATAATGAATGTTTATACGTTGTTTTGTTCCGATAGAACCAGCTCTGTATTGTTTAGGGCTAAATTACCTGCCTGGGTATGGTATTTAGTTTGTGTGGGTACTGAAATCTACCTTTTTCCTCTGCCATTGCGCAATTAAAAATATAATATTTTTGTTTCACTGTCGATTGCATTATTTTACCTTAACTTTTAATAAGGATAGTTCGAAATGTGTTTGAATTTTAATCATGCATTAAAATCTAACTTATATTTTCTTTTCTAGAATCTCGTGGTGCTGTGGATGAAATGTTAAGGACTTCACCATAGGTCGACAGTCATTTGGAAGCGGGGTGGGCAATATAATTATTATTATTTTTGGGTGGTGTGTTCGGAGCACTTTTAAGAATCAAAGTTCCTATATCAAGATATTACAGTCAATCAAAATATTTTTGAGTCATATAATTAAATATATTTTTTATAAAACAATTTTTTTATTATTATTTCAAACTCACAAACTAAGGAGAATGCCCTGAGTCCTTTACAAAACCAAACCATATACGTAAACCACATCATTTACTTAATTATTTTATTTTGTCTTACTTTTCAGTTAGTTTTCTAGTATGTGTCTTCGAAAGGGTAAATTAATCGTTGACAGAGATTAAAACTTTTTTGAAACGATTCTCTGATTTCTTCATCATTATCTCAGCCACTTAGTCTACTGAACATAAGAAGGGACAGCTGATAGGGATCAGCTGTCCCTGCCGATCAATCTTAACTCCACCGGTTTCCCGCCATCCACTGAGTCGGAGTACGATTTTATGTCCTTACTATTTTCGCTGATTTGCTGATATTTTTATGAATATAATATATATGTTTATATCACTTACATCTATGGTCGATTAATTAACGCCATGGCAATTCTTTACAATCTAAAATAAATAGGGAATAAAGATGAATAAATTTAATTTGTTTAATTTTTAATTGATATAAAAATTTTAATTTTTTTTTTTTTATTTACAGTAAAATTTTTAATTGATATAAAATAAATACTAATTTATTTTATGTATGTGTAAACCCCATGTTGTTAAAATGAAGATGATGAATTGATGATCTACAATTAATTGTGTAATTATCATAAACCTCATCATAAACAAGCCGAGCCCTGCTCATTTCATTAGTTTGTACTTTAAGTTGGCAATATATTGTCCTATTAAGAATAAAATACATATGTACTTATGCGTGATTATAGCTATGTATTTACGTGTGTATATAAATAAATAAATATACTCTTACAATCACACCAATTATTTAGCTCCAAGATAAGTATCAATAAGAACTTGTGTTATTATTGATAATATCTACTAAATAACAAATAAACAAACTTATATAATATTTTTTTGTAAATACATACTTCATATATCAGACCAGAACAAATATTCCTGTTCATGGGAATCGAACCCACGACCTCAGGAGCGGAGTGCAAGACTGACCTCCACGCCATATCGGGCGTCATATATACAATCACACATGTTTTCCCGAAGGGGTAGCAGAGGCACATTATATATTTTGCCAAATATGTCCCACGTGTTAGTTGGGAGTCTGTTGCCGCTTCCTGTGAACTTTAATATTTGCCAGAGTCTCGTCCAATGATCGGCAGGTGCTTCACATGCAGGAGAAGTTGGTTTCGGCTCCTAAGGTTTTGGTAGGATCCCTACACACTATAAAATAGGCTTGCTTCAATATACGTATAGTATCGTGTTATTTAATGTCGTTTGCGGAATAATAAGATATATATATCTTTTCATAAATTAGTAGCCATATATGAGTAATATTAGTTACGCCATAATCCTTATAACAATCTTTTGATATGGATTTCGTACATGTAGTTTTATATGTATTTATGAGACACAATATTTTGGACGTGTGTACAGACAGCTAGTTACCCGATACGGTTCAGTGGCCAAACCCATTTCAGTATTAAAAATCTACCGATTCGAAGGATATTAGTATCCTAAAATTGAGCACAAAGATCAGCCAGCAAGTGATTATCAAGTGATACCTTTAAAATCCCCCTTTGGAAATTTTATCCGCTGAGTGTTTTTCATTACTAATTCAGCTGCTTCATTCAACACTAAAACCATTGAAAATTTCTAAGAATTTACAATTAAAAAAGGTTACATATATCGTTTTTGGCAACAAAGGTGTCATGAAATGGTCGTCGATAGGTGATAGTGCAATTATAAAGTTAACTGATCAGCCTCGTGGCAGAGTTTGAAAAATAGTTTGCACCGGTGATCTTTCCTTTTTGAATACAGCGCTCGTAGTACCGGGAGGCAAAATAACCCCTGTATATACCCTTTAAGCCATGGGTATTCAGATTTTAATTGTATCGGTGTCCAAATACAATTAAAATTATATACTCTGCTGTTTCTCGGCAATTGTCCGGCTCTTATAGGCCCTTATGATTGTAATATCAAATTTAAAGCTATTAATTGTAGTAATCAATTTTATATCCACAGTGAAGAAACTGATTTTCAAGAACAACAAAAAAAATCTCATATTTGACGAGCTGGATAGGAGTCTTTTATTTATTTAATTCATAGAAGATTATCATACGCGTCCTTTGGAACTGATCGAAATTGATTTTACATATCCACCCTCTACATTAGAAGCAATCAAAGAATCCAACGTTTGGCCCCAGATGTATATTGCTTCCTCAGATTAACACCGAGCATCCAGTTCATTTCCTGTGTTCAATCTCGGAGAGCGTCTACGTAACATCCAACCGAATATCTTCGAACGCACCCGACATACGTACGAGCTTATATCATGAAAATAAATGGCACTGTCGCTTCGATGAGAACCCGCAACAAAACGACAGGATTTCTTACGTCTATTCTAAGTCTTATTAATATTTCTTGGCTTAGCTCCGAGAGCCTATTTCTTTAATAAAATACGAAGACCCGCCAAAATAAATGACACCATATTGTTTGGAAGACCTACGAGTATTTGCATGCTATAATTATTACAAAGCATGGAAATTGTGTTAAAGCAAACTCATTGTGATTAATGCGGTAAACATTTAAGTTATGCAAGTCGTGTTATTATCTCCAGAGAAGCCAGCCGGTGCTCGGGAAATCCTGGGGAAGACGTGGAGAGCCGTTAATGACGCACTAATGACAACGACACTTCCATTCGCCTAATGTAACAAACATTATACGACTCAGAGTATCGTACGCAAACACTTCATTTGAGATCCGAGGCACTCAAGGACTATTAAGTCTCACTAGCAAATAATAATATTCAAATTAAGTGATTCTGATTACAAATGTATGTTCACAATTAAGCAAAGTATAATACTGAGGTATATAATTATGTTGTTAGCACATGTGCTTACCGTATTATCCTTCTAATAGCATTGGAAAGCTTTATTGTACGCTTGGATTAATTTATACAGTAACACATTAGGTAATATAGGGCGTAATAATAGCGAACTAGAGAGGTCGATATCATAAATAACCTATGATATATAAACCTGGGTAGTTCATGAATGAGTGACACAAATCTATCTAGTTCATACATATCACTCATTCACTATAGTCCAAAGCAGTTCATTTAGTTCGCTTACTCAGTAATATGAGATAGAATCAGAGTAAAACGTACAGATATATTTGTTAGTAGTGCAAGAGCGAGACAGATGCACGGCTCGGCTCGCGTGATACCGCCCAATCAGAGGTCAAGCTAGTTTCGCGCCTAATCCGACATGAGGCGCGATTAGTATGTAATATTTTCGGTTTTATAATTTTATGAATATATTTTTTCTTGACTGGCGATGAATTATAAATATTTCAATAGTAGAATTAGTAGTCATTAGAATAGATCTGCGATGCATAAATTATGCAATGTAATTGAACTGAATGAAACAGTGTGAAAGTCTTGAAATCTACTGAACTGAACTAACTAATTGAACTAGATGAGTGATACATAACTCCCACTGAACTATATCACTCATTTCACTTCAGTGAACGATTTTGCGCATGTCTAGTCGGTACATAAATAACCTATGATAATTAGTTTAATCATATAAAATTCAAGTAAGACTTAGTTGATAAGCGATGAATTAGCTGAACTGTTTTGTTTGATGTCGTTCGAAGCAAATTTTACAAAGAGCTCTGTATTATGTGGTCAGAAATTATGTTAGAATTTAATCTTTGATTGAGTGGCAGGGACATATTTTTAAACATTTCCAAACTAAGTTCTTGTGAGCGGAGTAATTGCGATTTATGTCTAACTTTTGATTTAACTTTGTAATCATACATTTTAATCCCATTTAAGGTTGCATTATAGAATTCATCATTAACAGTTTCCGTGGAAACTAGTAACATGGTAGTTTTTAGACCTTTGGTGACCGCTCTTGTCACATAAAAGAACGTTAAGCCGTTGGTCCAGCTAATCACTATATGATATGTGGTAGTCGTTAGGCCAAGTTATTGGACATATAAATTAGCCATAATAATGTATAAATTTTACACACACTTACCTCTTCGCGGTAGCTTGAATGGGAATCGAACCCACGATCTATGGATAACACATCTTTTTAAAAAAAAAAATATCGACTTATAATATGTCGATATAAAATATTGTAAATGTAATGTGAAAATTCAAAGTATAAGACACCCCTCTGTCAATTAACACCTGTCGGTTCGGTTAAGAAAGGAAAACACATAGATAGAGACAACCTGCCAATATAATTTTGTGTTACAACGTCCTATATCGCGTGGAGGTCAATATATCCGCATTCCTCGCCTGAGGTCGTCGGTTCTATTCCCGGAAGGGGTAGGCAGAGGCATATTAAATGCCCACGTTTCGCCAATTGTATTATAGGTCTCACCTAATAGGTGGTGAGCCTATTGCCGCTTATGGGGAACTTATATGTTTGCCAGAGGCTCGTCCGTTAATCAGCTTGGGTTCCAAAGATGGTGGTAGCATTCTTATACATATAGACTATTTATTATTCATCTAATATATTCTCGTAATACATAGATAAATATCTATATACTAGAGGCTTCGCTTTGTTAGCTATTTATTAAATATAGCCTAATAATATATTGATCCTGTGTTGGAATTAAACTTGAACTGAATATAGAACAGTAATTTCCTTTTTCTCTTAAATTCATCAACTAAATAATGGTACACAAATAGCAACTAAAGCCCAGCTTAGTTCTAACCTATGGTTTCCCAAGTAACTAATACAAAATAAAACTTCTTGAACAGCAAGATAAGAAAGACTTCAAAAAACATATACCAATTCCAATCGCGTGGGGTTGCTTTAACAGAAATAATTGAGGCAGTTTGGTAAACTAATAATTAGGGTGCGTTGTATCCGTAGTAGGTCAGATGCAATCTGCGATAATCATAACAGTTCTCAACTTTAAGTTCCGATACAAAGCTGATATACTTATTACAATATACTACTTGTAGTTCGCGGCTTCCCTTGTGTAGATTTAAGAAATTATTTATGTAATAAACCTCTGTCTGTTTTTAGTTTGCAATCCACATCTGCAATGTGCTATGAGAGAGTTGTGACGATGAAATAAGGGTAAACTCTGGTCAATAATAACAAAATCGAGAGTTTATGGCACTAACGCATATAAAGAAACATCGGGGCAGTGTTTAATTTTCTACACCTGGTGTACATTCGTGTTTTTAAAAGTGTTATTACATAATTAACGCCTGCAATTCCGCCAGCGTCATCTACAGTTAATTACGTAGCACTTGAATCACGTATTTTTGGGATATAAAGTAGCCCATGTTCTATCCTAGGGCTTAAACTTTCTTTGTATGAAATATACCTTGGACGGGCGATAAATCATGTTTCATAGGGTCTCATACAATCATAGACATATTATAAAGATTGCAATCATAAACTTCATTACAAATTCAAGGAATAGATCTGGCATAGTTAGTTGATTAAATATTACACCAAAGAGAATAATAATCGTGATTCAAAATGTTTAATATGTTGTCATACAACAAACAGAACGACTTGTTTACAAGATCAAACGTTATCAGATCTAATAAAGGGATCCAATTAAAGGTGTTTAGACCCAGTACGATTCAGTTTCGTATGCAAATTGTAACAAACCGACGGGAGAAAGCACGGCGCCTTGCGTGTATGTGTTAATGGCTTTTAGGGAGTTTGGCTTAACGGGCCTATCGCACGGAACACTTTACCGCTTTCTTTTTACGACACCCCGTTGAGCAAAAACCGATTTTTAGGTCGGTAAAAATTAATCTTCGTTGTTCTGAACAAATCATAGAAATTCCAGAACTATAAAAAAAGAAGGTTTTGTTTTGTAGCTATACCTAAATTTTTTAGCTAAAAGGTTTTCAGAGAGTTGATAAAGAAAGAATTAAAGTTTTTTTTATATTCAATACAAGTAGTACATTTTACACACTGAATGCAATACAATAAAAATACGAAGGAGGTATTAAGTATAATTTATAACATATTTTAAATACTTGTCTTGAAATGGTGCCCTCTCAGCACTTGTCGGACATCTCAGTGATGTCACGACGCTGATCTTCCGAGGGCACCGTTTCAGTAGGTAACAAATTATTTTAACAATCAGTTTTATTCAAACTTACAGTTACGAATAAATAATATATAACATAAACATAAAAATTATAAGTAAACAATAATGAGTTTTGTATGTCAATAAATGTAAAAGATGAAAAGACACAACACTGAGCTTTTAGATGGACTTTTGAGAATTCAGTAGATGCAGTTTATATTTTGATTTAAATATGCTGACTAAGGTAAATCTAAATATGCTATAGTAGTGTCACAAACGTTTAACGGTTTTTTTTAATGTGAAACGTCTTGTAAACCACATTGTGCTTGATAAAAAGCAAATAGCGCGGTTATTAGCTCTATTTATGAGCTACGGGCTACGGCAGAGCTTCAGTGAGTTTCTACTGACAAAAAACTGACAGCTATTTGTCATATTTCGGAATTTATGTACGGACGTACACCACACACTAATCTCCGACACTTCTGCTAGGGTTGGCTGGAAGAGATTTCTTATATAAATAAGCTCACCTTTGTATACGTTTTTTTGTTACTGTGTTTTTTATGAATGTTTATGTGCAATAAAGGATATGTTTACAATTCTTAGATTAACTCGTCCTCTACCTTTAAACAACCTCAAGCTTAACAGGAGAGGTTAACGTGATGTTAGTTTTTTAAATAAACCATTTTTTTTAATCACTTTCTTTACGTTAAACTTTTGCTTACAATATATGCTAAGTGACTACAGCCTTATTTAGCAGACGTGTCTTTTACACTCAAATAAAAGAATAATCTGAAAGTAGGTTGAACCCTTTAGTTTATTGGAAAATAATTAATTTAGGCTCCTTATTGCCCATAACCTTCAGGATTATATGAGAGACAGAAAAATATGAAGCCATTTTATAGAGGACAGTTGTGTCACGAGATAATTGATATGATGAATCGGAACTAGGTAACTGAAGGGAAGATTAATCAAAGATAACCGATCGGGTGTTTGGACAGGGCCTCAAGTAATGAGTTATAGTATAATCTGGGTTATAGCTTCACGCATGATGTAAGGGGGAAAGTTTAGGTATTTATATAGGGGCGCCAAGGTAGGAACTGTATGATTTACTGCTAAAAAGATATCACTTTGCGCAAAACTCTGTTCAAATTCGAAATAGGAAATAAGAGAACCATAACTAAGTAGCCAATAATATATAGAAAACAGTTCTACTACCAACCAGACCAAAGACAAAGATTGATAACGAGGTCTTCTAAAACTACTCTACGGTAGTCACATAAGGGGAAAGTAGGAGAAGAGGAGGAGAACTAGAGATAGGTTTAGGTCCTACACGGCGCTGACAGTGTGGGTTAAAATAAAATATTAAACTAATAAATACATTTAAATAATTTAATCGTAATATTCCTAAATTGAAATCTTTTGAAATAGATTTTAAACCTATTTTGATACCGAAATCTAGAACTACACATCCTAATAGTAAAAGCAGGCTGTTAACATTTTTTGAGTTCAGCTTGTATTTCTAATTTGGCTTAACTGCCATCATATATATATTTATTGTGTAGCTCATATATACATACATGTAGAGAACATTGAGGACATAAAGCGCAAACCCTAGGGCTTAGCAGTTAATTTACTATTGCCACCTACATTGCCTGCATAGGTAGTAGGATTATAAACAAAGGGAATTGCTGGCCAGTATACAGCGGACTTCAGTTGTTCGTCATACATATCCAAAAGCGTTTGTGGCGCCTTTGTTTAAACATGTTATTTTGATTGATTCTTTTGTGCAAGGTTTAGCTAAACCTTTTTATTTTATACCAAAGAGTGACGCGACTCATTAAATGGTACGCCTGCCCAATTTATTCACAGTGTTATTTAAGACAAGATTCTGATTTATGAATGCCATTTCCCTTCTAATTTCACTAATTATAGTATCGTTTTAACTGGAACGAATACCAGGCAAGCAGTGGTATTCCTAGTCGTCTTCAGTTGGTTATGCAGAAAATATATATACAGAAACAGTTATAAGGAGAACGACTACATGTCCTTATAACTTTCTGATATTACGCAGAACCGATAAAAGTTTTCCAGGAACTGCAGTGCAAGTTCAGCCTGTAGGAATCAATATAAAAAGTGCCTTTGTTTTTTGAGAATTTACAAATTTATAGAATATCTACTGTGTAGTAATCGCCCCGGACGCGTCGTTTCCGATAGTTAAATTAATCCAAAACGATTAAGCAGTTTAAGCGTTCAAGTTAAAAAATTGATCTAGCTGCTGAGCGCTAATTCGCGTGTACTATCTAGTACATTATCATTTTCAATAGGAACCATGCATTTAGAGAGCAAAAGCAACGCTCTGGCCTTCACTAGGGCCTATGCTAACTTCAAATATTAAAACCTTCGCTATGATTGACGCAAAGCATGACAAAAGACTACCTTTTCCAAGGTGTCATTTCTCAAGGTGGATAGGGGTCCTACCTAGAACTTTGGACTCCAAGCCAACCGCACCTAAAAGTGGTACCCCTGCCGATCAACGGTGGAAGCTCTGGCGAATATACAAGAGCCCGGAAAGCAGCACCAGGCTCGCCACCTATATACATGGGACCAGCAATATAATTAAAGAAATGTGGACGTATAATATGCCTCTGTCTACCCTTTGAGGAAACAGGCGTGATAATGTGTGTATATCTCTCTCAAGAGATGATTGTCAGGGTCTTAAACTATTTACACTAAAAGAAGTTAGTCGGTTCTTCAGTTTAAGTTTGAAAACGTTCAGACGGAGTTACTTCGCACTTAACATATTAGTGTGCATTAGCAAGAATAATCAAAGGAAAAGGATGATCACTTGAATCTTCCAATTTATACCAAAATACACCTCGAGACGTTCTCATTTCCTCTAGAGTAATTACTTTTTGTTTACTTGCTTGAGCTACTTTTCTTGTCATTCGTGAGAGGACGAAATACGAAGAAAGACGTGACGATTCGCATTAATAAATTACTTTAAAGGACTTTCTTCACCTAAAATACAGTGTTGTGCCACTAACAAATTTGCTAATTCTTTCGGAAAACTTCTTAACCTTGCCAGGAATGAGGGGGCATTTTTTTACTATGAATCGATAAATTTACTTGTGAGGCAGGCGGGTTCCAGATACAGTGAAAATCTTGTAGATACATTGTCCCAAGGGTTTATAACGATTTACATAGAACTCTTGGCAAACGACTGCCTTATTTACTGAACGGCCTGCCGCCCGAAGTTGTACATACGAATAAAACAACATTTCAACATAAAATAAAACGTCATCTTCTAAATAATTTACCGTAGTCCAATATTTTTTTAAAATTTATTAGTATTCATTTATTCAATAGTAATACTTTATTTATTAATTAATGTTATTTAATTATTGTAATTAGCTAATTTGTTTGCACATGCAGTCAACCACGAAAGTAGTTTGCAAGGCGGCGTATTGTAATTTTTGTTGTATTGACTGTAGTTAATCAACAATATAACATAAGTACATACATTGTAACAAAAGTACCGCTCGTTCCTCGAAATAATAGGCGATGTTCCTATACCCGCGTCAAATAAATAGGCACATATATCTGCACGGACTGTAGGACAAATTTTAGGGTTATTTTTACATATTAAGAATAATAAATAATTAAACAAAACAATTGAGAGTACTGGCGCTTTACGTTTCAAAAATAACAACGAAAAAGTAAAACGTTGGTCTGACAGACCAATTCTTCGCGAATTGGTCTGTCAGAGTATGTGTCAGTATGAGAGGAAAGTATATATGTGTCTATATGAGAGGGTTAAGCAGAGTAAATTTATTTATTTAATCAGAACGGAATACACCAATTACACTAATTATCAAAAACAGTAAAAGTTAAATATAATATTAAAATCTCACACATAAAAACTTCTTTTATCCCATTCTCTCACAATACCTCAGACACACTGACAAAATCTCAGGCCATCCATCCGCAAACAAATCACAGTCGGGTGCTGCATCCAGGATGGCATTAAGTGCGTTGAGTGTCCGCGGAATGGGTGATTTTGAGCGGGCTACGGTTCGGTAGGTTGGCCCAGCAACCAGTTTATGTTTCCTGCTCCTATAATAATTATCGGGTGCATAAAGTCGACACAGCTCACCATGAAGATCAGGAGAGTCTATTCTACCACGTAAAATTTTAATTATAGTGATGATTTGATCACAGGCCCTTCTCACCTCTAAATAATTGTATTCTAATTGGCCAAGGAGAAACTTGGTAGGATACATATAAGGGTAGTAACCGTATCTTCTCTTATACAAAAACTTAAGGAATGCCTTCTGAACTTTTTCCAAAAGCAGTGTATATTTGCTTTCATGTGGATGCCACACACTTGCACTGGCTTCAAGTTTTGTTCGGACCAGCGCACTAAAGATCAGTTTCACCACTCCATCAGTCCTAAAGTCTCGTGAGTTTCGCAATACAAAACCCAAACGTTGGTACGACTCCTTTGCGACAGCGGTTATGTGGTCATGAAAAGTTAGTGTTCGATCGAATGTTACCCCTAGATCTTTTATGGCTGTAGATTTTGTTATTATATTTTGGCCTAATTAGTACTGAAATTCAATAGGGTGAAACATGCGTCCGAAAGTCATCCCATAGCACTTGGCACAGTTAAATTCCATTTTATTAGTGACACTCCAATCGTTAACGGCGTCGATTTCCCTTTGGAGCAATAAGCAGTCCTCAATGGATTTAATTTCCATGAAAAATTTGAGATCATCAGCGTATAAAAGCGATCTAGCGTAACGGACAACTGACGGCAAATCATTGATTATTAAAATGAAAAGGAGGGGACCAAGTATTGACCCTTGACTCACTCCAGAACGCGTATGATAGGGCTTAGACTCATAAAGACCGTGCTTGACAAACTGCTGGCGATTGCGAAGATAGTCTGCAATAAGATGAAGAAGACTAGGAGCGAAACCAATCGTTTTTCCAACATAGTTTTTCCAGCAGAATATAATTGTTAACCCTATCAAAGGTCTTCCGGAAGTCAAAGTTTAAGGCAACTGGCAATATAGTTTACCAAGGTAAGGAGGTTATTGTTCACCGACCGTTTGCTTCTAAACCCGTGCTGTTCCATTTAAAGGTACCGTTCGACCTGCTCGTATATAATATACGATTATCTTCATAAACGATTATGAAGAATACTTTCAAATATTTTACCCGGGCATGATTGAATTGCAATGCAACGATATTCTTCAACATTACATTTATCAGTACTCTTCTGAATTGGAGTTACCCTAGAAAGCTTCCATTGGGGAGGGTAAATACCACTTGCTAATGACAGATTAAAAATATGACAAAGGGGTGTGCAGAGCTCCTCCTTAACCTGCTTTATTATAATACATGGAATATTATCCGAACCTATAGGTCTATAGAACTGCTTGACTTTAATTTATCCCAGAGATTACATCGGACCGTGTAAATGCAAATATGTTAATGTAATTACTGTTGTAACAATGATCAAGATGGTTTGTTTTTTCTGCTTCAAGTGCCGGTACTTCGGAAAGAAAAACACTTGCAAAAAAATTTGCAAATGCCAAATCTGCAGCTTCTGGGCCAGAATAAGAAACACCCCTATATTTAATACTCGGTTCAAACCCCCCCTTTGACCGTAAACTCGACACATGCCGCCAGAACTGTCGAGGATTGGATTTTATATTATTCTCAATGTGAGCAATATAGGACTCATATGCAAAAGCAACGCGAGATTTTAAACTTTGCCTGAGTTCTGAGAACAGCTTGAATCGTAAAGACTCCTAAGTCTTTACAATTCGTACGTTTCCATTTAGCAGTTTTATCTGCGTGTCTTTGATTATTTCCTGAGTGAACCAAACAGGGTAGCGATGGCTCATGGATTTTGGCCGATGCTTTTTTGGCATACAAATGCAACAATAAACTAAATCATAAAACTTTTTAGATGCACTGACTACAACTTTCGACTGAAGAACATCATCCCAAGAGTTTGTTGAGAGTAAATGGAAAAGTTGATTGTAATCACATATCTTAAAATTCCAATCTTTACAAGTATTAATATTACTAGCAGTCATGCAGTCCGAATGGTGAGCCGTTTCAACTATGACCTCAATATCCAAAGGTGGATGATAAGCATCGGGAGGAACTATTCCTTCCGTAGCAGTAACAGTGACACCGCGCGCGAGATCACCTTCCTGGACCAGCACGACATCTAACATTCCTCCATGCGTATTCACCACTTCATTTCTCTCAGACAAACTACAAAATGATAAAAAGTAACAATAGTATGTGTGTGTGTATGTAGTAATAATGGATGCACTTCTCATATTTAAATCACCTAGTACTATTAAGGCTATACCCATTCAACATATGTATTAAAAAAGTCATTCCTTGAATGAGTGACCGTTTGTATGTTGTGCCATTATTATTTTTTTGCCACGGTAATCGTAAAACAAGTACGAGGTATATTGCGAACGGCTTGAAAATTATAGCAGCAGGACGCTACACACCAGCCTCCACCAACGCGTTCTGCGACTGCGTGGTGAAGTATGATCGGATGCTGGAGTATGATCTGAAATCTGCCTTGGTTTGTTACCACCTCACTGTCACCTGCCTGAGCCTGGAAATGAGACGTTAAAAGCATTAGTAACTTTTAACAACACCGATTCGTAATTTAAATTTTAAAACGATATTCGTCCTGTTTACAATAATCACAGCGCCGTTATTTTAATTTCAACTTCGGTTCACAATACACAAGTGAACAATACACTTTCTGTTCATTTAAAAGTAAAATTTCCGCAATGCAGACAATTTTTAGGAACGGAGAGCAAAAAAATGAGATTACTTGAATGCCTAGTATCTCAGAATCCGCCAAGGGATACAGCAGTTCTTTATTATACAACATGAATGCAGCTCGAAAACGAACGGGGAGGAAAAAAACAGTTTTAAGTTAAGGAATTGGAAGATTTACTCAAGGTGCAAACGGCAACATTTAAAAAAAATAATATCATTGTTATCATGATGAGGGTATTATTCTAAAAATTTAAACGTGTTTGTAATGTTTTCGTAACTGCAAGATATTCATAATTATTATACGTGATATGAAACAATCTAAAAGTGCTTTATGGAAGTTATAAAAATAAAAAAATTGGTTGCCTGTAAAGTCGGTATACGGGCGAAAGTTTTACGTGACAACGACTTTGAGTGGTAAAATAATTTTAATTTGAATATTCATTCGTATAGTAGGAAGAACGATGAAATAATAGTAATAATTTAAAACATTTATTTATACAAAGAATTATATTTAAAACATTTATTTATACAAAGAATCTCTCGCTCTTAGGCGGGCTAACTGTGCTCGAGTGGAAGGGACGCGTGCCTTTCACTTTTTATGTCTGTCTCTCTCGCTCTTAGGCGGGCTAACCATGCCCGAGTGGAAGGGACGCGTGCCTCTCACTCGCTCTCATTGTTAGCCCATAACGTGAGCCGAGCGTAACGCAGTTTCTTGAAGTGTCACCCGGAAAACCAATTTATAAGACGTTGTCACGTCAAAATGTAAGGTGATGCAAATGGACAATTATAGATACATTTTAAAACGTTCAGTTATTGGTAGTAAAGAGTGTGTCTTTTTTGTTGAATGGGGCGATAACATTTAATTTTGTTGGTTCTGTAAGTTTATGTTAAAAATAAAGTCATTTTAGATATCTATATTAGATATCTAAAGTGTTATATTTATTATCTGTACATGTCTGATGAAGTATGTGCTGCCATCTGTGATGGCTTTGTCATAAAAAATAAAAACTCTCTCTTCCGTTTTGTCGTTACAAGCGCGTCATTTCATTTTAGTTAACGTGAACACTCTCACACCTAGGACATTCTGACCTTCCAAGGGATCCCGAGGGATTTCTCCGTTTAATTCTAATTTAGAGTGCCTACATATTTAAAAAACCAGCCCTCAGCCCATTACTGCCCCACTACTGATTACAAGCCCCCTCTTACAAACCAAGGTTGGTACCAACCGAATACTCATTCGGTCATATTCCAACACGCGAACCCAATGTGGAATGTTGGAGGCATGTGTATGGCGTATTGCTGTTAGAATTTTTAAGCCGCCAAATCAGGCCTTTAACATGGCTTAACGACTACCACATATAGTGATAACCGGGACTAAGAGCTTAACGTGCCTACCGAAGCACAGAAGCTCTTGAAATTAAGGACTGGCCTCTGTGAAATCTGCTGTACGTCGGTACGATCGTTACCGAACAGCTAGTACGGCGAAGCTACGACCGTATTTAAAAAAATACTAGGTATAACATAATTTTGATCACATTTTGGTTTTAAAAACACTAAGCAATGTAACAAATAATTTTTTTTATTTAAATTTTTTTGCATTTACAAATGTAGTCATGAACCGATTTTTTTTACAAAAAAAACCATGTGTCTGTTTTTGAAACCACAACGTATTATTAACGTATTTTGTAATTGTTAGAAAATACGTTAATAATATTACCATGTTTTAAAATCATTCTGTTGTATACCACTTCTAAAAGCGTATTAGCGTATTATTATATAAAATAAAACTTCTACTTTTCGCAGAAAATAAATGAGTCATTCCGGTCTGGTCACCTGATCGGAATCCTCGCAAATTAATATTGTTTTATTTTTTCTGATTAGTACTCTCACATTTTCGCTATTCCGAACGGATACCCCTGAAATTTTTCGAAGGTAAGTACAGTCAAATGAAAAAGAGTTGTAAAAGTAAAAATATTCGTTTTATTGACTGTTTTAAGTTGCAACCATCACACATAAACACAATCGCATTTTTTGCAGGTAAAATTTTACTAAGGGTTTCAAGGCCATGATTATGTTGCTCTATTTTTAAATACTTATTCACATAATAATGTGGCAATATTACATTTTTAAATACATTTTGTTGCAGACTGTCTCCAAAACATGTTCGCAAATGACTGGGGTATTTGATCGGATCAAAATATTTCTATTTTTTTCTGAACCTCTGCATGGGGTATCAGATCGGAATATAAAATATTATACAATTAAACGGATCCCCCAGGGTATCAGATGTGAGGGATCCGACCGGAATGGTTCAAAAAAATGTGATTCGTGAGAATGAAAGCAATGTATGTGATCGGCTATATAAAATATACTGAATGAAAAAAATCTGATAACACACAAACACGTATATACAACACATAGGACATGTACAGGTTGCATGGCAAGCGGTGTGGCGAGACTCGTAGACTGCAAATTCAGTTGGTCTTGGGTTCAAACCGTGGTGGCGCACCTATATCTTTTCGAAGTTATGTGCGTAATTATCGTTTAGTTCATGCATTGAAAAGCAAGTTAAGCCGTCGGTCCCGGCAATCATGAACATCTATGGCAGTCGGTATTAGGAAGTCAGGGTCTTCTAATATCCAGACAGCAGAATGATGTTTCTCTTTGGTTTGCGGAGGTCAGACGGCAGTCGCGCCATGTAATAACTGAATTCAGCCAAAACTGGTTACCCCAGTGATCATACTCTTATCTTATCTATAAGATAAGATAAGAGCATACCTATATCCTATCCTATCATGATCACAGGTTACATGGCATTAAGAAATTTACGATTGAGTGATTTGTTTCAGGGACACATACAATTTATAACAATAAAAATTTATAAAAATATGTATTGGTACTATACGAGTATATGACAATACTTACTTACGTTGGTGCGGTAATAAGAAGCCATATTGACATTCATAAGAGCATTAACCATATTCAAATTGAATAAGGTATTTATGGTCTCATAATAAATTAACGTTGTCTATGGCCTAATTGTACAATTAGTAGTTAATATATCAGACATGTATATTATACAGCGTTCCTAACTTTTGCTATCCCTTACATCTTACTAATAATATTATAAATGCTATTGTTTGTGAGTATGGATGTATAAGTGTTACTCTTTTACGCAAAAAATACTGTACCGATTGTGATGAAACCTGCTATGTTTAGCTGCAGTCCCGGAATAACACATAGGATACTTTTATCTCGATATTCCCACGACAAAGAGGACAACGCGGGTGACACCGCGGGGCGTTGCTAATCTATCTATATACTTATTCGAATCACATACATTTATAATAAAACATCAATATTTCATCGACAAATGTTAAAACAAATAATATAAATTCAATTCAAATAAAACATTGTAACCGTGATAGCCCTCAACTATTTAGAAAATAAATATTATTTATGTGCATTGTATGTATTTGTAGACAATGTTAGTAACTGGAACAGTAAATACGGAGTGCAACCTCTTTTAACATATTTTATGAAATTGTAAAAAATAGTTATGTCAATAAGTTAAATATGCTGTTAGATGACTCTACTAAATTGCTATGCCCTTGCTAGTCACGTGTTGTTTCTATTATGTACTTAAATTGTGTATCTTAAAATTTAATATTTTTTTATTAACCTTACTTTAGTATGAAACATTAACTTACTTAAGTATAAAACTTTTGTCATGTTGAACGAATTTCGGTACATTTATTTTTTAGTTTAGTTTTTCTAGTTGTAAAATAACCCAACTATAAGTAATTGCGAAAAATACTCAAAGGAAGAGGTTTCGAGGCGGAGTTTCTGCGGTGAACTAGTGTATAAGGTAGACTTTAGGAAATCAACAATCTCGGATTAGGGTACCGAGGAGATTACAGTACTGGTGAATTAAATGAAGCTATGGATTTTGTTGTGAGAACTAACAAAATTTAATTTTGTTTTACGTCTTTTCGCTTAACTGGTTTGTTATACCTCCATAATATCTTTTATCAAATAATGAAAAGAGAAGATATAAATGCCTGTTTGTTTAAATGTGTTTCAACATAAAAAAATAAATTGGTATTTTAATAATACACATTTATTTTCTTGGGCGTATAGAGATCTTTTTTTTTTAATTTTTGATTCACGTCACCACCGGCTGACACGACCGCCAGAAGTAATACCCACTTAAAATCTTCCGACGACGCCCGCCGCTTGTTGAGAAAGAGGCGGGGGCCAGTACCTGGGGTGCAGCTCTGACACCCCGCCCGCGGCCACCATCCCCCGGACCAAAACCGGGAGGACCCCCTCAGAAAGACGCAGTGGACGCGCCCCTCCTACCTTCTTGTGCGACTATAGCGTGTGTAGCCGACTTCTCGGAGGGTCCATGGTTAGACAGCAGGGGCCCCCTGCCCCCACTGCCTAGAACCTTTCTGGCGCTGCGCCCTCCACAGGTCCCTCTTAGTTTCCCCCCCGGTAGTCAGTACTAAGGGCACCCAGAGTCGCCAATCTCTGGGTGTTACCTTTTCCCTAGCGCCTCCTGCGCCCTACCGGGAGGTACTCAGCCCCCCCACCACGACAAGGTGGAGACCAGTCGGGGGGAAGGGTGTATAGGGATCCTACCAAGACCTAAGGAGCCCAAGCCAACCTCACCTGCAAATGGTGCACCTGCCGATCAACGGACGAGGCTCTGACGAACATAACAGTGCCCGGTAAGCGGAAATAGGCTCGCCACCTATTACGTGGGACCAAGTATTTAACTGGCGAAATATGGGCGTATAATATGCCTTCGCCTACTCCTTCGGGGAAACAGGCGTGAAATTATGTATGTTATTTCTGTATATTGCTTGGGGTTTTATTGTAGGATCGCACACATTGACATTTGAATGATTTGTTTATCTTCTGGAGCTTAGTGGCAGATATAACCAGTTAAAGCTTTTCCTTGTGGTAATAATTAATATGTATATCACTTTTCTTACTAAATTTATCAATATTCTCGGTGCATATACCAGGTTTTTATAAACATATGGACTCGCCACTGCCACAATATCTATGTCTTTGAATTTTTCCGAAGTGAATGTTTAGATCATCATTTCAGCCCATAATGTCCCACTACTGAGCACGAGCCTCCTCTCACAAATCAAGGTGTGAGGATATTGGGTCATACTCCACCACGCTGACCCAGTGCGGATTGGCGGAGGCAGGTGTATGGCGTCCTGCTGTTAGAATTTTTTAAACCGCCCCATTTGGCCTCTAACATGGCTTAACGACTACCACATGTAGTGATAACCGGGACCAACGGCTTAGCGTGCCTTCCGAAGCACGGAAGCGCTCGATATCAAATGCCACACAAACGGTCACCCATCCAAGGACTGACCTCTGTAAACTCTGCTGTACTTCGGTCATCGTTTCCGACCACCGAGCACCGAATGTTTAGATGGTAGATTGATTATTAATTGCTCGAATAGCCCTCTTCTGCAGTACAAAGAATATGTCTGAATATGTGCGGCACAACCCCACAGAAGAATAACATACGAGATAACACTATGGACATAGCTATAATAAACTAGCCTAGCTGTTTTAACGTCTGTTAATTTCTTTACTGCGAATGCTGCAGAGCTGAGTCTGTTCGACAATTCACCAATATGTGGTATTTCTATGTATATTAATGAAACGAAGATGATTTATTTGCTTTGATTTTGCGTGCTTACGTGCGTAAAGGTTTTATACAGGTTAATTGTATCGTCAAAATCTACTTATATTTAAGTGTACACATGTAAGAAAATATTTCATTACAGAAAAAATTATATAAGAAGATTATAATTTAAGTATCTAACCAATTGCTAACTTAAAAGAGGATAGCCTGTGAGTTTCTTGTCAGTTCTAATCAGAAAGCGCTGGCTCGAAACTGACACTTACATTCACTTTAACTTACTTTTTAAAATGTTTGCATGTAAGTGAATCTAAGCTTCGTGTTTTTAGTGTAGTCATATTCCTTTTTATTATATTTAATTTTGACGTTTTCAAGTAATGTATAAAATAAAGAACTTGATGTGGACCCAGTGCGGTTTGGCGTATGTGTGACTGTTGTGTGGCGTCCTGCTGTTAGAATAGGGCCTCTAACTTGGCTTCACTATTAATATCCGGGACTAACGGCTTTACGTGCCCTCGAAAGAACAAGCAAACATGAAAGAGTCACATAAACGGTTACTGATCTTCTCTTCCGAGGACCCATCCGTCCATTTAGTACCGCTGACCTACGGGAGTTTCGTACGGGCTCTAAACCTCCAAAATAAGTTTTATATGTGCCTTTGAAAAAAATATTAAAGTTATATTCTTAGATCTACGTAAAGGTTTTTTTTTTTTTTTTTTTTCCTTACATGAATCAAGGCTTATATATTATTTATAAGTAACTATTACTTTCTTTACTCTTAACCAATAAATTAAGTAACAAATTTTGCGATATCTTTGATAAATCAGGCGTTTCGTGTTGGTCGCTCAGTCGCGTGAGGTAATGTTTATGGTAATGAAAAACTAGATCCCTCATACCGATAACGGAAAATGAAAATTTAAAATAAGCGTGTAAATTTTTATATACTCACCTAGTTTATTGGTTCGATAACGCTTCGATACGTATTCGTCCATGTGTTACTCAACGATTCGGCGATAATGTCGAACCTAGCGATTTTATTTGCCGGTAAGAGCATTTCCTATTTTATACTGCGTATAAAATAAAATAATACTGCGTGTATTTATTTCAATATTTTACAAATTTTGGATTTTTTTTCAGTCTTCATAACAGTTAAACAAATTTCAAGTACACCACAATCATTAGATTTAGAATCAATTTTAGAATTAGCAAACGGTAAAACAAAAGATAGCGATTCAGATGTCACGTTAGAAGAAAAAAGTAGCCGCTTTGGATCGTTGAAAAGTCAGGAAGTCGTGGGGTTACTCAAAGAAGCCATAAGCAAAAATTCTTTTAATGTAAGAGAAGATGATAAGAGAGATTACAGAGATGCACATGAAGTATTAAACGAGCTCTTAAGCCAAAAGCAAAGTAAAAATAAAAAACAGAGAAAAGTTACGTTTGGTTATTCAGATCAGTTCGACGATAGAAGTAAAGAGTTAGAGAAAAATGAGTTAGAACCTATTGAAAGTTTTGAAAAGAAACTTGACAAAAAAGGTTATCAGCATCATCTTTTTAATAAAGAAGCACTAGAACAACTTTTATCAGAAAATGTATATGAGAAAAGCAATAAGCGCCTTAAGGCAAATCCTTTAGTTGGCTCGTATGATTTTAACAACAATGACGACGATAAAGACTCTTATGGTTATTCTAAGATTTATGTTATTTTAAACCCTCAAGCAATAGAAAAGAGTAACAATAAAGAAAAGTTGAATAGCTTGTAAGTTAATGCTGCATTGAGTTGATATTAATTAGTAATGCACTCCTTTTACTCAATTAGTAATGCCATTTTTCTCTCTATTAGGTTAAGAAATGTTTTGTCGTTGACGTCGTCTCAGAACAAGAGACAAGTCAAAAAAAGCAGGCAAGTTCGTTACAAAGGATTCCCCATAAAAGCAGACATTTTCTCAAGGAGAGCGCGTTATGATTCAAGAGAATGTAAGTACATTATCGAAGGAAATAGTTCTGTGATGTTCTTGTCTTTTATTTGACGATTACACATGCAAACTTGCTGTCTGGGCGGAATTTGGTGCAATTTACTTGGTAGTGTTACAGACATGTCGTTGTCTGATCGTTAGTTGGTCAGATCGCATAGAATACCTAATACAGTCGCGGCAATTAACTAGTATTTTAGGCTCTAAATATTTTTAACATAGACTGAATAGGTGACATTTTATAAAACGCCTAGCTATCATGATCTGTTTCATTTAACTATCGGGCAACTACAGACACACTTTATAGCGTAGTACTAGATATTATGTAGCTAATATAGTTTATATTGCTTGAAACTGCTACACTATATTTCCGTTTCCGCATTGCTAGTTATTGTACGTTTATTATTGCTTTGCGCGATACTGTGGTCCGGTTTGTAGGGTGCTAGCAAATTTATTAGGCGCCCGCTTGAAAAATTTTCAATTGGGAAATATTTTATATATTTCTGAACAGAATTATGAAATCACCATTTCATAATTCGAGTATTAAAATTACGCACTTTCATATAAAATAAATAAAATAAATATTTCTGAAACTTACACCAATTATTTAGTTCCAAGATAAGTATCATTAAGAACTTGTGTTATGGATACTAAATAACGGATAAACATACATAAATACTTTTTTTTGTACATAAATACTTAATATACATAGGAAAACACCCAGACCGGAACAAATACTCATATTTATACACACGAATATTTGTCCTGTGTGGGAATCGAACCCACGACCTCAGGAGTGGAGTGCGGGTATACTCGCCACCACGCCATATCGGTCGTCATAAATGTTGCTTCTATTATCCCATCGATTAAATGATTATCACCAAAACAGGTATTTTGGTTTTAGCATAATGAACTTAAAAACATAATATAACCATTTAGATTACAATATTTCAATGAAAAATTAAAAAAAATTACGTGTTTAAC
Organism: Musotima nitidalis; assembly: GCA_949126915.1. NCBI lineage: Eukaryota > Metazoa > Arthropoda > Insecta > Lepidoptera > Crambidae > Musotima > Musotima nitidalis. The sequence continues at coordinate 8,730,228 of OX421414.1, forward strand.
TATTTTTTTCAAGTTTTCAGATGATATTAATTAAAATCATCTCTTAGTTATATTATCAGCTATAATTATAAAAATCCTATATCCTGTCCAGGTTCTCAAATACTAGATATTACTTTCCTTTGGCCATTACAAAATCTCAAACTAACTTTATCTACCTTCAATATTGTTTGAGTGTATGAACGTTTTCATTTTTAATATGAGTACATACCGAATAACAAAAAACCTGTAACACGACATTACTTATTTATGAACTGTGGCTATAATTCAAAATTTTATGTTTCTAATTTAGGCGTACAAAGACTTTCATATAAAAATCTCTTACTTATTTATCCTTACAATAAATTTTCCTCTTTTGGCGGATGCTTACATGGAATTAAAACCAATATCTCGAATTTCGTCTTTCCAAAACTAGATTTAGAGTCAGGACAAAATTAAATTACAACCCCTGAAACACGTGTGCATATCTAATTCCAAACAAAGGTCTAAAAAAAAGGTTGCATGCTTTCTTCAAAAATAGGACCTTCTAATATGAACGTTCAACATGCCATTTAGCAAGGAATTTTCATAAACGCTAGAACACGTACTAGTATCTTAGCATTTTTATTTATGTACATTCCACACTCTAGTATAAAGTTTCATGGCTTTTGCTTTATGAAATACGAAATTCCAATACAAACTATCGAAGCCTAATTCACAGATTTAATGCAAATATGCCTTGTTTATTTATTCCAATATAACTAGATGTTCCCTCCGTAAAATATATCAAAGAAAGACATAGAATAATATTCTGCATTAATATTAAATTTCAACGCTAATCCATATAAACTTTGAGTCGTAATGTTTACTATGAATCCATTCAACCGCCGACCGTCATTCATTTAAAGTAAACTACGAGTATGATTACAATCAGTGCGATGGTTCAATATCGACAGAGTTTATATACTATTTATTGTATACAGCAGCGACTGCGAAATATTGGATTTATTTAAGACAAATTTTATTGATTCTTTTTCGAAAATATATTTTTTTTGATATTTGGTCAACTTAACTTGTAAATAAATAATAATAATATTTAATACTTAACTATTAACCGTGGCTAATGAGAATTATGATTATAGTAAGTAAAAGTGTACGAAACCCTGGTAAAGCTCCATTGTCTAGAAACCGGTTGCATAATGGTCTATTTAATTTTCTACAATGTTCAGTTCAATTTTCCCATAATGTCTATTGATTTTACTATTAGTTACTCACGGTAGACGGGCAAATGGCCTTTATCAGAAAACTTCAAGCAAATTTTTAATGGTGTACGCAGCGTATAGTCGATGCTCTAATGCACGTTTCTATATTCGTTTTACATGTTACTCGACCTGCCTAGTTCTGTCTCATTATCATTTCATTTCAGCCATAGAAAGTCCACTGATAAACGTTGGCGTCCCCTTAGATTTAGTTAGATTACATTCTATAGGGGGTATTTGCCTATAATCACCACACTGGTCGAGTTGGTAATCGCAGTACAAGCCAGTACGCAGTATGACGATACTGCACATCATCCGGTAGGATTTCTCTTCGTCGACTTTTACAACTCCCCGTGAGATGAGAGGGGCTGGCACTATTCTAGGCCGGCACAACACGGCACAGTTCACACAGTTCTGTCTACTGGATGTAAATGAACATAGCATTCAGCAACTTCCTGAAGACATTATGCCTAGTTTTTATCAGCTTTTTCTTTGAATGAAAGATTATTAGAAGAATCTGGCTAAGTAAACTGATGTTCTTCCTCACACGTGCATCTTATAAAAGCCTGGGGCCCTACCGCCGAATGCGATGAGTTTCAGCTATTTTATCGAGATCTAAATTTTCTGAGGTTTTTGAGGAATTCATCGATCCATACTGGGGAATCTGAAGCGACTAATTAATTAAATGATTATTATTTGCGTTTCGATGCCACATTTTTACCTAAATATTAATAATTTGTAATATAATTTAAAAAAACACAGACAGAGACTGTCAAATATTACGTCAATCCTTTAAAATTTGTGTCTAAATGGAGAACGCCATCTTGTATCGAGTTCCATGTGTTGAGCGGTACGACAGAATCAATTCGTAATGGATTTTGCCTCATAATTACCAGCAAGTTCGGCGGTAGGTAATTTTAATAAACTCTCTCTGGCCTAGGGCATGTGGAATATAAAAATATGGATTATAAAAATATATCGCTATGTTTGATGGGCTATTCTTGTGATTATTCGAAACATAACTTACTTTACTTAAATTTTTCAACATGTAAAATGCACATGTGGGTTTTGTAACAAGGCCAGCGTTCATAAAGAATAGGCCTTTTTTTCATTTGTGTTGCACTTGAAATAGAGCGCAGGATAACTTTCGATATTGATGATAATGATACTTACCTCCTTTGCAGCGTACGGGGGCAAGGATTCCAACGACGATGATTACAAGCACAAAAGGATTCGTAACGACCGAGCTAGTGGAGGTGCAGGCGGGCGCACGGCTATTCCTTACATCAGAAATCGAGGAGACATTTATGAAAGAGACCATTAGAATTACTTTTATAAGTAAACTTTATTACAACCTATATTGTAATCATCTATCATCTTTTTAACTAGCTTATGGGGTAGGTAGCCGTTTGCGGGTTTCGTTGCCAGAGCCTTCTAGCAATAAAAAACCTTCCGGTTTAGCAAGCTGTCGTTCTACCTCACAAGCACTTACCTGATTGAACTTATACTATGCTATTTGTTTTTCGTTTCCAAAAAATAATGATACACATACCCAGCCGGCCGAGAGACCGCAAGTTAGACTCTTTTGACGACCGATTTGGCGTGGAGGTCAGTATACCTGCACTTCACTCCCAGAGGTCGTGGGTTCGATTCCCACACAGGACAAATCTTTGTGTGCATGAACATGAATATTTGTTCTGGTCTGGGTGTTTTCCTATGTATATTGAGTATGTATTTACAAAAAAAAAGTATTTAAGTATGTTTATCCGTTCTTTAGTATCCATAACACAAGTTCTTAGTGATACTTATCTTGGAACTAAAGAATTGGTGTGATTGTAAGAGAATATTTATTTATTATTTATTTATTTATTTATTTAATGGCAGTATAAAAGACACCGACAACCTGTCTTCTAAAAAAATCTTTCTAATTCGCTACTGTCGTGAATAGCGAAATTTGTCATCCCATTACGGTAAGCATCCTCCCCAGAGATGATCAAGAGAGCGTGAACCTCTTCAGAGGGGTGAGGTGATAGCACCCACTACTACATACTTGATGGATGACCAAGTTCAGTGCACCACTAGCCTTGGAGAGTCATGCGATCATGGTGAAATCTCCTGCTAATGGCCTAAGTTCTTGTTATCTATTAACGAAGGCACGGGTTCAAAACTACATCGATCTGGTGGGGTCTTCTGTAATGTTTGACGGTAACGATTTCACGATAATCGCAGATCCATGTAGCAATAATGAATAACTAGCTTGCCAATTTACCTATATGTAGATATACTAGTAATTCATGTACGTAGATAGTAGATACTAAAATTTCACTTGTAGAATGGCGCCAAAACCTCTATAAACTTAAATATTTTTAACAATTTGCACCCCAAGCAACTTTTAATGAATGTGTGTATTTTACCAATCTGTAGGATTCCAAGATAAAATGGACTGAATCTTTTTCTTTTTACCCACACTCGTACTTGATTAAGGATTAGGTGAGGTTATCATAAAAAAGTTCCCTTAATAGAATAAATACCTTTTTGGAACATTTCCAACATTCTTTTTTACCTCACTTCTACTACAGATGGCATAGGGTATGTCACATTCTTATCAATTCCGTGTAAGCTAGGTATATGAAAATTCTTTAGACCTTCCTGGAAACTCACGACTGAAATAGTTGGAACACAACTGGATAGCTCATAGATTTTATATAATTAGCAAAATGTTTTTTTTGTATCCAAATAATTAGATTTGGATGCAAATAAAAGATTTAATTAATGCGAGTGGAAAATGTATTTACTGTTTTATTTCATAAATGAAAATATATTTTTTTCACACAAAAAATACAAAATTGCCACCTAAACACTTAGGGGCTTATTACAAAACAAGATCTAAGGTAAGCCAGGTTTAAAACTAGTGCTGTGACTGTCTTTATTCTATAAAATAAAAGTGACAGCACTAGTTTTCAACCTGGTTCAACTTTAGATCTTGTTTTATAATAACCCCCAATAATTTAAGGGAAAAAGAAGAGCAATAAAACAATCTTTGTGATTATATTTTTACTAATGAATAATTATTCTCTTTCTATAATATTAATAGCAATAATTTATTTTACGAGTATATCACAGTCATCACTTTAGTAAGTGCATTAATTTATATAAGTACAATAGGTATTATTTAAATATTATTAAGTACTAAAATATTTACTACGTAATTAATAATTATAATTAAAAAGAAATATAACTGTATTATGCACCATACCTACGTAAAGTGTGCAAGATCTATGAATAAAAATCACTTGTGTCTCTTATAAGCAAGATATTAATGTTTTAATATACATTGTCAATACTTTATTAGTGAACATGATATGATGAAGCAGGCAATGATATGAATAGTAGGTAGATACGTCATAAGCTCTGGAAATAACAAAAAAAGTGTCTACCGATGCAGCGGTTGATAATATATACGATTTATATATTCTAATTGAGTTACAGGTATATAATATATGACACGATTCTTACGAATGGAAACAAAAGAGGCTTCTTAGGTAAGCAATGAAAGGATCAGGCACCATTTAGCTCATTAAATGCTTTTGCTTATAACGTATCTGCTTCTTGTTTCAATATATCTGTACTAAAATTTATTTTACATTATTCATATATTTTTGTTTAATTATTACTAGTATCAAAAATAAAAACATCCCAAACGTTGTAATGCCACCGGTTAAAATTTCTGTGTGCGAGTATTTAAACTATTAGGTCAAAATAGTTTATAAAACCTATCTGCAGTATTATTTATGTGCAAACATTGAAGGTAAAACCATATTTTCAGATCAGATTATTGCATAATATTTTATGTGACCCATAGGTATTCCTTTATTGCAAAAAAATAATTTTTACCAAAAAAAATGTGAAAGATATCTAAAATATGCGTTCGCTTTCATATGATATATAAAATATGTACGATGCAGTCATATACGGCCTCGTAAAAACATAACTCACTCATTTTATCAGGTAAGAATAGTTAAGTAAAAGCTTGTATGAACATAACTGGATCATATAAAAAACATGTTCATGATTTTTTTACAAAATGAGTAAGTAATAATGTAAGTAATTTTAGATGTTTGCAAAAATGTTTTTAGGTGTATCACAAACTAAAAGAATGGCAAAAAACCCAGTTTATACCATATATTACAATTCATCTAAATCCAAACAAAAATGTAATCTCCTGACACTTATTGCATTTATTCAGTACATGTAAACTGCACTTTTTTGACTGTAAAATTTGAAAAGAAAAGGTTTTATATCATGTGTATGTTTCAACTGACTGTAAATATTATACATATTTTAATTGAAAAAGAAACATTGAAAACAGAAAACAAAAAGTAATCACAAAATTTATTTCCGAGAATTTCACTGCGAAGTACCTAAGTTAATTTATAAGTTTGATTGAGGAAGCTTATTTCATGTCACATTGTCGGTAGGAAAACAAGAACTCAATGAGAAAAGTTGTGTAAAACTCCTCAAATTATACGAACGTGTGTAAGACGTGCAGGGATTGTATAAATATGTACCTTGATACGTGGGTTCAGCACGGTACAAAGCGCACCCACTCATGACGGCCGGCTAAAATGTAGTTTCAGGCCTCGCTCAAATTACCCAGGATTATAGGAACTAGGAAACGCATGAGCCGGCACACAGGAATGACTTACTAAATTTCTTGGTTCGAGTGCTGATAGTCTGCACAGTATGTGGATGGTTCCTAATCCCAGCAGATGTTGTTCGGGAGAAGAAAGGAGAGGGATAAGATCGAAAAGCTCCTCTGAACCCTCACCATAACCGCCTCACTTTATTGAGGATACCGAACTTCCGGGAGGCAGTTATAATAACACCCTCGATGTAGCATTTTAGGTTTAGGTCCTGGCCGATGTCCATGCCAAGAGTTATGAGGAGAGGAAGGATTAACGAAAGGAGTATCGTTGGACGAGAATGCACAAACCTGGTTTTTGGTGGCATTTAACTCGACCAGGTTTTCAGATCCCCACTTGCTTGCTTTGCTGCAGGATGTCCCAAGCACCGCTGATGTACACTACTGTCGTCTGTATAACAATGAATATTGTCCAAGGACAACATGTCATTAACATGCGGAAGAAATAGGGTAGGAGAGAGCACTGAACCCTGGGGCACTCTGGCGTTGACTTTGTAGAACTCCGAGAAACTGCCCTCACACAGGACACGAATCCTCCGATCTTCTAAAAAGCCAGCCACCCAGGCGGACACACGGGGCGGCACACCGAAGGCCGGCAATTTGGAAAGAAGGGAACGATGCCATACTCTATCAAAGGCTTTGGCGACATCCGGACTCACGGCCAAAAATTCGCCATGCGTATCCATAGTCTTCACCCTATGCGTGAGTAACGCACGTTAGAAGATTGCTTGGGTCTGAATCTATACTGACGATCATGAACACCTTGCACAGCACAGAGATTACAGGGATGGGTTGATGAATAGCTGGATCTTTGTGATGGCCCTTTTTGGGGATGGGTTGAATGTTCGCCTTCTTCCAAGACACCGACAAAATTCCGGTATCATAACACTCCCTAAAAAATCGTAGCAACACAGGAGGCAACTCAGCGGCTATGAGCCGCACAATCGCAACTATAAAAAAGAGTGAGTGTTCATAATACACGCCCTCGAAGGTCTGCTACGACCTTTGCAATTCTTGAATGGAGAACTATGGCCGAGCCTAAAAAACGGAACGCTGGCTTAGATTTCTGCTGCATTAATAGCTTTACGTGCTATATCGGAGAAACTTATGACTAGTTCTGTACAAAAAGACTTAATTTAAACTTTTAATCGTATCCCCTTGTCAACGTTTGACGCGCGACCTGTTACTCATCATAAAGAATGGCATTGAGGAGCTTTTGTTTATGTGCCCAAACATGACCAATCGTCGGCAACATGTTGCCCAAGGTATTAGTGTTGATTTCAGCGGTTGTGGTAATAATTTTACATCTCCACTTTACAACATTTTTTCATATCAGCCTTAGGAGTCCACTGCTGAACATTTACTTTCCCAATAGATTACATTCTGTTGGGGGTATTTGCACATAATCACCAAGTTGGGCAGGCGGGTTGGTGACTGCAGTTCAAGCCAGTACGCAGGTGGACACTGCTGCCTATCATCCGGTAAGATGATCTCTTTGTCGATTCTATCGACTCTCCGTGAGACAAAAAGGGTTAGCACTATTCTAGGCCGGTACCACACCGCGTCACGTTGCGCGCCAGCTGGCAACGTTGAACGTCACGTGTTGCGCGTCAATTGTTTGCCTAGTGGATAAGGGGGTTATGAGTTGTAATAGTCTGTGATTATGATTTGCTGTTGGCTATAATTGTCGATTCTAATTACTTGTGTCGCCACGCAGAGACCGTGCATATTACTATCATTTCTAGCCACATTTAAATAGAACAATATATTGAAAGCTAGTTAAAGAAAATAAAATAACATAGCTCAAACATAACAAACACAATCTTCGCCTTAAAAGTAACTATGTACCGTTGACGGTTTTTTTATACTGTATAATATTTTTACAATATTTAAATATAACATACCTATTGTAATTGACTAGAATATAACGTAGGTATCATTCCTAATATTGACTAGGCCCTTACTCAGCGAAGTATATACAGTTTAATTCACAAAGACTCTTGAATTGTTAATCTCCATGTTTTGAACCATTTATACATATTTGACAAAAAACTACTTAATTTTAAAATACAACTATAATCTCATAAAAATTAATGAGCTTTTTCAAATACATATCTTTGCTCAGGTACTAGGATTTGTACATAATTAAACAAAAATTAAACATATTGTCTTCAGAATTCCCACTATAAACACTTTTTAGAAATTAAGTATAAGCAATTAAATTAAAATATAGGAACACAAGTTGAATCTTAAGTAATATTATCGATTGCCTATAGAGTTGAGCGTTTGGTTGATGAAGCAGTTGTTACCGAATTCAAACCTCGCCGACATTCTACCACTAAACACCCACTCGTATTAACACAAGCGATTTAAGCTATGCACCAGGGAATAAATAAAAAAAAAAATTAAGGCATATTTTGGGGTCTTCTGAAGTTACATATATAGATATATCATACTTTTGTAAATAGGTTAGTTTTCTGTTAAAACATACAGTACAAAAAATATTATGTATCACATTACACATAGTATAGTAAATAATAAAAAAAATAACAACATACAAATCCTAATTAAAAAATAATACACGATTTTTCCGTGGTACATGGTATGGAACTTGTACAATTTTGTATGCCAAAGTAAGACAGAATTCTAAACTTTTCTAATTTACTGACTGATGTGTCAAATTTCAGCGTTAAAGCTTATTTTGTACGTAAGTCTACGAAGTATTGGTTTTCAGTGCAAAAATAGAACTGAGCCAAATTGTCGTAAACAGCGGTATCAGATTTACCTTTTATCCACTGTCAAGTTTGATGCCGAAAATTGTATTAAGCTATTAAATCTATTTAACATAACATGAACTGAAAAAAAATTTATTATCAAAGGGTATCGAAATTTTGAAGCACTGATAAATTAATTAAGGCGTATCAGAATGTTTCAGATTTTTTCCTTTTTTTACTCGGACAAAAAGGTATTTTTTAACTGTTGAAGGGTTGTGCTTCTCGTAGTTATCATACAGATATGGACAGCTCTGCCAGTTATTATTTTAACGGTAACACAGAAATATCGTATAAAACTTGTTTAACATTGAATTATATTGTTAAATATGTAAACAAAGAACAAGTCTGTAAAAATAAGTACCAATTCTGAAAGATATTTGGTTTTGGAAATTGTGCCATTTCTTTTGAAATGTGTTTTAAAAATAAAATCGCATCGCAGTTTCATTATTACTACTGAAATCAAACAAATAGAAAATCACACGCAAATAGCATTAAAACTACAATAGGCATATGAAGTACGATTGTATGAGTATTTATTTCATAGGATTTATCAATTCCCGTTTAAAGAGGCAAATATTTAATGAATCTTTATTGGCAAGCGACTTGTAATAAATATTCATAAAAAAAACTTAGATATCTTTATTTTTATAGTTATTCTTCAATAATTTCTATATTATTATAAGTAGGTAATGTAGATATTTTTCTTGCAAATAAAAATGGTACCTTTGATGATAATGAGTTTTTATTGTACTTATTGATAAAGCTACCTTGTTTTACTTACCTTGTATTCAATATATAGAGAGAAATAAATTTACCACTATATACTAAGTACCAGTTAACAAATTAAAGTTATTTCAAGATAGTTTAATTAGGCTATTATTAATATATCCTACTTTTGATTCTACGATGTGAAATAAAAAATAAAAAAACAAATGAACACGAAGAAAAGTGTAAATGAATACGGCACGAAGGTACCGAGGAGTATTCAACCTCTATAAAAGTTATTTCAAAATATTGCAAATTCTGTAAGTAACTTATTTTTCCGCGTGCTTTATTGAAAAAACATGTTAATATACTTAATAGTATTATGGTGCAAAAAAGTTTAAAACTTCATTTATCACTACTTAAACGCAATTGATCCCATTCCAGGCATTTCACTATAAATCCATCTAATTAATTCATATTTATGCAATTATATTTAATTTTTATATTCAACGATATATTCAATAAAATACATAATTGAAACCTCGTCATGGGGTTTTATGATTTTCAAAACAATGATTATACCAGCTGCCGTCGTTAGCTATGTACCGTATAATTTATGGACCCTTTCATTTCCTATTCTGTACAAGGTACAAGCAATTACATACGTCCATAGTATTTATCACTAATGCATAAGCATTTTTTAATACGAATTGTTCAAGTTGTCTCTTTGATGTCGTGTCAAAATGTCCCGCTATCCGAAGAAATAGACTTTTGTATTCGTTAAAGATTGAATTTGATATAAACAAAGGAGTTTTTCGTCAAAGTTTTGAAAGTAGAAAACGGCTTGTTTATTAGTTTATAACTTTTTGTGTCCTTTTTTGGAAATAGGTTCATTTTTATTTTATCTTTTAAGCCCTTCATTGTTATTTCCATATTTCATAAGAAAAATGTAGTAAGCCCTCTCGGAGCGACGGCCTTATAGAAATACGTAAAGTATTACTTTGTGACCAGAACTACAGGTATATGTAAAATTTCAGCTAAATACACTACGTACACGTACAGGGAGGTACAGGGAGGTACACGTACAGGGAGGTAGGTCAAATATAAAGTACAAGATTTAAGTACAGCAGACACCGGTATTAGGTGAAAGTAAATGAAACCATATAAAAATAATAATATGTTTCCGCCACACGTTAAAATTTCGTCATAAATTTCGAAATAAATAATAACAATATTTTTAACGACGTGGAAGCGTCCATAAACATTTTGTTACATTTATGAAATTGCAGCTTTATTTTTTTTTGCAATAACCAGTTTCATACGCATTTTGTTCCAAATAGTTTGGCTGTCCAAATCACGTCTAAGGTCCGTTTAACACTCGCACATTAGAGCAGAGGTGACTCGCGAGTACCGCGCCGCCTGGAGGGCGAGATCCGTCACCCTCAGAGGTAGTTTGGCCTGGACACGCAACAAAGGACGCCCATGCCTTTGTAAAGTGACCCCCGACGCTTGCCGCGCCATAGCCCGTTCACTTCATCACCTTTCAATGCAACATTGGTCTCTGAAACAAAGATATCTTGTTACAGCATCGCTTTACTCAATAGTCTTGTTAGTTGGTACAATAGATACCCTATGTAAGTTAATTTGGAGTTAGGTTGTTGTACGTGAATTGCAAGTCTAAAATTAAGATACCTACTGAAGCAACGATAGTAATAAACTTTATGAAGACGATTTTTAGTCTTAGAGAGTAGTCTGTATATTAATAAATAAAAGTCTTCACCAATTTGGAAGTGAAACGTTGAATCGAGTGGAAAGCCTTTAAAAAGTAGGTAGTGCAATGCACCCGTCATACCGGGGCTATAGTTTTTAAGTCTTATATGTAAGTCTTATCACTAAGTAGCTATTTTACTTTACATAAATAAAACGCATCTATGAAAAGTTATTATCGAAAACTGTCTTAAATGACAGATGCCGATTGAAACGTCACTTCTTTGTAAACATTATGAATTGGAGACAATAAGACAAGACAAACACAAGCACAAGACGAACATGAGTACAAGACGAACATGAGTACAAGACGTTTATATTGCAAACCCCAATTTTTAGAAGCGCACTGTGGAAGGATATCCGTGACAGGACTAAGCGTTTAAGACTTCTTAATTAAAATTAAGAACAATCATATGTTTTAGTCTGTAAAAAATAAACAAATTAAGAGTAGAGTATTATCGAAAAATAATACTTTGGAAAATACGTGCAAAATGGTTCATCAAACTAATATAGAATGCATGTACGCCAGCTCAGCTTGGCCACCCCCCTCTCAGGATGGACTGAAGACCGAATTTCGTGAGGTCACAGGTGTATAGGGATCCTACCAAGACCTACGTAAACTTACTTATAGTCTTTACAAATAAGTAAGTATAAAAAAAATCGTAAAAGATTCGTCTTTGATTAAAAAAAAATCGTCTTAAATTTTTTCCTCAGTAACACTTTTTATATACTTTTATTTCTCTCAAGATGCCTATTGTTTGTACGCGTAACATACTCGTATAATAACGAATAGACATGGACGAAACGCTAATGGGCGACAGTTGGAATTTTTTGTATAATGTATCTCTAGGGAAGAATAATTATGGCACATTCGTGAGTGTCAGATAAAAGAGCATTTTTACCGCACTCCGCCTTCGGAGTGTACTTAATGTCTCGAGAAGGCGCAAGCGTGGAACAGATCCCTAATCCTTATATGCAAATGTGGCATTGTGTATACTCTTATGTCCCTAATATGGCACTTGTAATTATCATATCATAATTAGGAGAGTTTGCTATTTTACCATTTAAATAGCAAACTCTCCTTATTTTACTAGGTTTAGTAGTTGGTTTAGTTTTGGAATTAGTTTAGTCATTAGAAGCACTTTACGCTATTTATTATATTACATTGCTCATGTCGGCTTACAAATGTAATCCAAAGCGCCGGCAAGTCATACAGATAAATGATAATTAATATACTGTGTTACAGTGTGCAATTGTCTAATCAGTTCATGCCTTAAAGCTTGCAATTAATTGTGTTTTTCCAAAATGGCGCATAAGGTAATTTTACACCTACGTACCTACGTACTATCTACGTACATGAAGATAAGTAAGTTTTGGTGTGTCTGTTTGTATTATTAAAATAACCGCTTTTAACTATATACATTCATAACCATTTAGTTCAAAGCGGTTATTATGGGATGTACCTATATAGGTAACTTAAACTTATACGGGCGGCCGCTAGCATAAAACATAAAAAGGTGTGTGTTTATCCCTATCAGTATTATCCCTAGCTATTATTATTATCCCTAACTATTATTATTAGGGACAATCTTATTGTTATTAAATATAGTAGGTATTGTAATTAAAGTTAGAGAAGCCAAGTCTATCCTTCCTTCAAATCAGTGACCACAATGTATTGTGTAAGCGATAATGATTATATTCAAGGTTCCTTATTGATTAGGGTACACTTGCGTACAAAGGCGCAAGCAAGATGTTACTTCACAGAAACGGAATAATTACACCCCTGTTAGGGACAAAAGGTGTATTGAATTGATGCGTGAAGCTGTAGATTATTGGTATAGGTAATTGAGAGAAATATCGGACCCTATTGTCATTGATGGCAAAACTGATAATAATAATGTATGACTTTTCTTCCGTTCATACTTTTCATAGTGGATAATAATATGGAAACATAGTGGATATATAATTAGTGGTAAATAATAATGCTTATTGCACAGGTCAAAAAGCTTTTTCAATTTTCATCAAACATAATTCCTTAAATTTTACACTTTAATTTTCTAAGTTCTTCATACGGCTTTCTCAATTTATGATATCAATTAATGAAATGAATAATTAATTGTAATTCATACTATATTGATAATTACAACTACCAACATTAATAACGTTCATCTAGTCTATAAAGACTAGACTATAAAGTCACAATATTTGTTCATTTAGTAAATTGTTCAAGAACGCGTTTTAATGAAATGCCTACTCGTACATGATATTCAAACAAAGACGTAATCGAAAGATGATGTAACACTAGTTAACGCGCTACTGAAATATTGCCGTGCCTAAAAAAGTGCCAACGCCTCTCATTTCACGGGGTCGTAGTCTTAAGAGTCGACGAAGAGAAATCCTACCGGATTATAGGCAGCAGCGTCATCCTGCGTACTGGCTTGAACTGCGCTCACTAACCCGCCTGCCCAGAGTGGTGATTCCATAATCAAATACCCCTACTAGAATGTAATCTATTAGGGAGGCTAATGTTCAGCATTGGGCTTTATAAGGCTAATATTATGATGGTGATAATGATGGCTGCACTATCTGAAAGTGTATTTTAAAATATTGAGGTCTATTTTTTTCGCCCATTCAATATGCCAGTCAGGCCAGTTAACTCAATTTTCTCTTTGTGCTCGTCCTTACATCGTGTGTGCCAAATTTGTCAATAAACCAACATCATTGAATATTTACTTTTAAAAATAAATAACTCATTGCCAATTTTTGCTGAAAAACCTTTGAATAATAATTGTTGAGCTGTTCATTGTTCTTTTTGATTATGTAATTAAAACCGCTAAAATGGGAGGCGGGTCATTGTTTCTCATTAAGTAACCAAATAAAACAACAATTACAGGCAAAGGGGAAACATTTTAGCGCTCGCGTCAAAGTGTGTAAGTATTTAATGACGTAACCATTTCAAATACAATTGGAAGAATACATTGTTACCGTCCTGTGACACTGTATAATGACCATATGGTTTTGTAGAGCGTTATTTGATATAATATAAGCACACATTGTATCAAATCAAATTGTGCGTGATTTTACTTATTAAATAAATTTCTTCAGACATGTACGACATTATGGCGTGATGGCGAGTATACCCGCACTACACTCCTGAGGTTGTGGGTTCGATTCCCACGCAAAACAAATCAAAACAAATCTTTGTGTGCATGAACCTACAGATTTGTTCTGGTCTAGGCGTTTTCCTATGTATATAAAACAAATAAAAATAGCAATGTATGTTTACCCGTTTTTGAGTATCCATAACACAAGTTCTTAATGGCACTTATCATGAAACTAAATAATTGGTGTAATTGTCAGAAAATATTTTTTTATTTATTATATCGCGATATCAAATTTCACATCAATTTCTTTACTCATGTCTATGTATTATTATTTCTGCATAGAGGATGGAAACGAACCTCTACGGTCACCCATAAAAAGAAAAGTTCCAAGAAGTCAGTCTTTGGGCGTGTCTCTGTTTGTGTATTATTTAATATCGAGCGGATTACTCAAATCGGTGCGAACGTTAGGCCGTTGTTTCCAGTTATGTACTAGACGAGACCAAAGGTACCAGATGTGATAGCTGTGAGAAAGGTTCTATGAATGAAGTCAAGAATCAAGTCAGCTTCTGAATACGTGTATAGAATTTAAAAAAAAACAGAAGTAAAAATATGAAAGCAACATACTGTTGACGAGCCCAAGCCTGTATACGCGCAACAAAAATATAAAGAATAAATAAATCTCCCCAGGCAGCAGCGTCATTCTGAGTACTGACTTGAACTGCGAACACAAATCCACTTGCCCAGCGTGATGATCGCAAATACCCCCAATAGAATGTTGTCTATTGAAGAGGCTAATGTTCAGCTGTGGACTTTATAACGCTGACATGATGAGATGACAACTCAGGCAGATTATGTATGGCGCAACTTCATCCTCGCTAGAAGCACCAGTTTTACTTCTTGCGAAGAGTATAGTATTTTTTCTCAGAAATTTCATTATCATCCAGTTTCTATTAATAAGTAGTTACCTAAATGATTGAGGCTTTCGTGTTGAGGCAAATATTCCTGGATATCGTTGACTATCCTGGTGATCTCCTGCGTGTCCTTGGCGATGCTGCAGAGCTCCTCCTGGTTGAAGTCGGGTGTGATCTGCTTGCACAGCAGGATCTGACTGATTACGTTTCCGAAGTTCGAAGGCCCAGCCCTGTTTTCTGTCAAATAAGATGTGCGTTAATAGAAGAGTTTGTCATATTCACATCCATTGGCAGTGGCATATTTAGTTTCCTATTTCGCCGAGAGTATTTGTTTGTTTCAAGTAATAGGTGCTGAACCTATTGCCGGTTATCGGGAACTTAAATGTTTGCCAGAGCCTCGTCCGTTGATTGGCAGGTCCACTGCCAGCAGGTAAACTGGTTTTGGTTCCTAAGAACCTGGTAAGAGTCACTATATGAGTTATATGGTTCTGTCTTCAAATGATAAAATATAAAGATGAATAACTTACATGTAAGTACGTCTATTTTGTTCATTTCTATATTTTTTTAATTGCTTGAACATTTTGTAGCGTCTTGTGCATGAATTCAAATATGAAATCCAAATCAATTCTTAATTTACCACGGACTTCATATAACCATTAAAAGATATTATTAAAACTATCACATGCACACTACACTTGTTGGTTATCAATAGTTGAGCCGATGGATAAAAACGAATAATCTCTTCCTATCATATATCATCAGCGCTAGAACACTGGACTAGCATATGCTGAGTACGAGAACATTTGTAAATTGTTTTGAGTTTTAATTGTATGGTGCACCAATAAACATGTTTATTATTATTAGTATTATTACTATTATATAAATAAACAGCTAACCTTCCTCTAAATGTCAAAAAAAAAGCGCAATTTCGCATTGAGAGTTAACCAATCATGCACCCGTTACGTTTTTATTTTAAACTTCTCCTGATCGTTATTCGAGGTTTTTCGACGCAATGAGGCCTGCCCATTTGTATCTACAGCTTGCTGACTGAGAGCTATATCAGTTATTTTTGTTCTGTGGCGGATTTTAGCTCGCAAGGAAACAGAACGTAGCTCTCCGAACAGGTACAATGAGTTACTTTGTGTTTATTTATGAAGCGTACAGTCAGAGTAAGAAAAAAGGAATACAAGAGCTGGCTTGTAGTTCGTCTTTATACAAACGGCTGAAATGACGGAACGGGGACGCGCTTCGGAATTTTTCTAGCGCCTTAGTAACGCCGAAACCAAAATTTAGAATACATCTCGTATCTTTACGAATACTCTACCCAGCCTACAACATATAATAACTAACAATTACAAGAAACGAATTCATAATTTTGGTACACCACAATCGCTGAGCAAGGTAATAAGATCCACAAGTGATTATTTCATCTAAATAAGTAAGTAGTTTATGGGGAAGGCAAAGGGCTAACCACCTCCATTTGACACATTTTATCTAGATATGTCTGAGATAAATGTGTAGTTTGCTACTAATATATAAATTTCTTTTAAATAGTTGCAATAAGGTTTCTGTTTACCTCAAATGGGATTAATGGGCGTGAAATCATATATTATTGTATTTATATCATCATGTCAGTCCACTGCTAAACATTGGCCTTCCAATAGATTATATTCTATTTGAGGTATTATACACTGGGCAGGCGGGTTGGTGATCACAGTTCAAGCCAGTACGCAGAATGACGCAGCTGCCCATCATCCCGTGGAATTTCTCTTCGTCGACTGTTACGACGCCCGAGAGAAAATAGGGGGTGGCACTATTTTAAGGCTGGACCGCACGGCTTATGTATATAATTAGTTCATAATTAACGTTTACTGGATTTTAAGTTATATTTCGCTTAGTATTTACATGCAAAAACGTACTGGCACATTCAATATTAAAAAAATGGTATTATTGAAAATGGAGCTTACATATAACACAATTATAAGGGCAGGCTGGAGTATCGCTATTTAGGAACTGTCTGTAGCAGATTGCGCGTTCAATCTACTTGACAAATTAGGGAAACAATTAGAGCTGGGTCCAGGGAATGAAACAATATTATTACAACTAAATTCTCTGATAATCTTTGTTCTCGCATGAATATAAATTTGAGAATACATTATTTGGTTCTGTTATGTTTTTATTATACGCTAGTTTGAACTTAATTAACATTTCAAAGCGTTTAAAATTTAACATCATATTTAATATAAGGCCAGGCACAATAAGTTAGTTCTGTGTGAATTAGAGCGTGTGAAAAAATGTCGGTAGTTTTAAATGTAGTACTTAGTATAAGGATTGATTTAATATCTCTGTTTTCTATGACAGCTAATTATTGAAAAGTAAAAAAAAATAAGTTAAAAAAATACTGTGAACAGAGACTTAAATCCATAATATGTTTTCTAATTAAATGTGTAGCTTATCGCTTAAAGAGACGAAAGCAATAGAAATAGATTTTATCTGCAAAGCTCACTGATAAAATTGAAGTACCTACCACTTTTGTCGAAAGAAAAAGTACTGTTATAAAGTTTTTGCTTCTATTCAAATCTAAGAATATTAGCAGTCGTGGATTGTAAACTCTTATTGAATTCTAGATCACAGAAATACTCAAGTAATAAAAAATGGAACACTGTTATCGTTCGTTCCCTTTTAAGTAAATGGTATTGTTACTTGAATGCCAAAGACTTATAAAGAATACCAGTGCACTTTCTTGCCGATTCAAATTGAGTTGAAAGGATTCCTTCAATACATCACTGCAATTTGCACAGATAATCTGCTTAGAGTACTGTCCTTCAAAATCATTATTTGCTTTTATGTAGGGGTTATTTGTAAATGTTTGAGAAATTTCTTGCAAACTGTCCAAATATAATTTAGAATTTACTCTATAATTCTGTCGTTAGATTATTTATTTACCATCCTCTCAGTCCGTTAACGATTCTCTATTTGACGCGAGCCTTTACACAAAAGTAAACCTTTTACTAACTAGTTTAGTGTTGCCTTATTTTTTTCTCAATTTTATATTAATAAACGCGAAACTAAATCTGTTTGACGATCTATCTATATGTAACGTTCAGTATATTATCAATCATATATCTATATACAGAGATAAGTTATTAGAAAGTAAATAAGGTACTTGTTTTAGTTATGAACTGATTTTACGGTTCATACGGACAAATTTGAATACGGAGCGTGAATAGGCGGTTAGGATTATACATATACAAATCTTGATAATATTATGAGCTGTGACGAGTACTTACAGACAAAATAGCTTAAGCGATAAATTTACTATTAAACTGAATGCTAGATAAAGCATTGCTAATGACTAGAAACAGCGAAATAAAATATTGACTCACTTCCTTGTTATATAGCAGGAAGCACTAAAAATGATTTGTGAAATATAGACCTCCGATCTAAAAATATGTATAAAAGTAAGGCTTCTTGAGAATGAAATTTGGGTAAAGGGTTGTATAAGCTTCTGATTTTAACTGGAATTTGTATGAAATGTCAAAATAAATAAGCTATGATTAAGAATAGTAATTTACTTATTTATTTATTATGGACATCCAGTAGCTGTGATATTTTTTAAAAATGTTTTTATATGTGTTGTATGTAACACTTTTTACAACATAATATTGTGACTAGTAATAAAATTCGCAATTTAGCGTAGTTAATAATAGTCATTATCATTATCAGCCCAAGGAAGTCCACTGCTGAACATAGGCCCCCTCAATAAATTTCCAGCGTGACCGTTTAGACGACCTGCATCCATTGTGATCCTCAGATCGTCTATCAAAATTAAAAAAATTCAAAATACAAAATCATTTATTCAACTTTGGCTCAATAGGGCTCTTATGGAGGTCAGACTTAAAATTTAACGCGCTCATTCACTGCGGGCTGGAGCTTGGTCGTAAAAGAACGGGCAAGAAAATCGTCAAGTTTTGGAGTTTTCTACCGCCAGTTACAAATGTATCTTGGGAGAACGTCGCACGCCACGCTATCCGTCGCAGGCTTTCCATTCTAGACATTTTTGCCCCAACGTTCGTCAGTTGCTACATGCACTGGCCAATGTCATTTCAGCTTGCTTATATTTTAAAAGTATCATACCTTTGGTATTTAACTGTCGGATTTATTACACTATAGGTGATTGCTGTTTGTTTAAACGTAGCACAGAAGAAAAATGGTTCTTACCGTAATATGAAGTCATGTCCATTGGCACTAGTTGAACGAGCCGGTGACACTTGGCCAGCTCTCGAAGGAGCAGCTGCGCCATGAAGTACAACAGCACCAGCTGGGGCTGTTCCGTGCAGCCCTCCGAAGACCTGTTAACAGGTGAACATTTTGACTGTATTATATAACAATTAAGTGTGGCATTTATTATTGAGCGCTTTCGTGCTTCAAAGACACGTTAAGCCATTATGTCCCAGTTATGTGATAGTCGTTAAGCTACGTTAGAAGCCTAACAGGACAGCTTGGAGAATTCTAACAGGAGGACATTAATGGTAGTCTGTTGCGGTTGGTGGCTGTTACATTTTTTAGCCCACGATAGTACCATTATGGACTCAGACAAAATGGAACAAAACTGGCTTTAATTGCCGCTTCTAGCTTCAGGTGGCGTCTGTCGCTAGTGGCCTGCGACTTATTACCAGCCATCAGCCGTAGTTATAATTATGGAATAATTTTTAAAACTTATTACATTCAAGTCAACCCACCCAGGACTCACAATTGGGAACACCTTTAAGACAAACTTATAACATCAAAGCAATCTACAGGCACCAATCACCTTACAGAGGAAACCTGGACCCTTGGTTGTGGTTACAGACAGTGTGGAGTCATGGGCGTTCTTGTTTTGTAAATACACAAAAGGAAACAAAAAATATTTCGATTGAAATGTTACATTAGGCACATGAATTTGCTGCAGACTTGACTTCAAGCAAAAGTTCTAAGAAAGCTCACTTGCACCAGAATGTTGACTTTGCGATACTAAATCGTTGAATTAATGATATTGTCTACCTACGAAAGAAGGTCTTTATCGGATACAATAGTCAAATTCAAAGTCAATTTCAAAATCATTTATTCAAGTTTGGCTCAATAGAGATCGTATGAAAGTCAAAACTAACGTGCCCACTACAAACAACACAATAATGTCATTCAATAAAATTTTCAAAATGTCTTGATAATTGTCCGACTCATCCTAATATATATCATATCATATTATGTTAAGAAACTGTAAAGGACACGCACAATTTTGTATTTGTGGCCTATCAAACTTGGAAGAGGTGCTTCTGTTTGAAAACGAATGAATCAAAGTTATGCAATATTGATTTATCCCGACATATTAATAAAAACATGCATTATCCTTCATCTAGGTTACATTAGTGCGGGGTACTGCGCCGATATAGATCATTGATTTGGAAACTATAAGCAGTTACTTACTTAGTTACAATATCCTTAGCAAATTTAGCCGCTGTTCCATAGAACAGCTACAATCATTTTAGTATCATTAAAATTTGTGTATCCAATAGGTAAAGAAAAGTAATAATCTTACGTTACGTGGTTTTTTAAATTGTTCTCAGAAATAATAAGTTTCATATACTTGCAAAGAAATAAGATACGGAAGTTTAAAATGTTTAAACGTGTGAACAGAATTATCTTATTTTTTGCATAGACCTGCAATTTTTTTTTCATTCGGGTAATATGTTCTCCTGCGACAATAGTTAGCTTGATCTAACCACCTGCCCCACTAGTAACTATTATTAGAATATATATAAGGTATTAAAAGTTTCAGATTAGTAGATCTTCATCAATCAATCATTTATAATAAAGTTAATACTCAAATATCTAAGTTATTCTCAAAGTATTTACAATTACAAAATCTATTATTTCTAAAGCATCTTTGCTAATGACTAAAGGAAGTATAAATATTTGGCATAGTCATGGTAATAAGCACAGTCTTAATTATTTTAGATATGATCATAGAAAAAATGTACTTCAACCGCTTGAGATGATTGATGAGTATATATTCCAAGGAGATATTCGATTCGTCTTAGGGACTGAAGACAAAGTTAATTAATTATTAAATATTTTTTTGTTTTTAATTGTTTTGTTGCCTGTAAGTGAATCTAAGCTTCTTGATTTCAGTGTAATCATATTTCGATTGTTTTTATATTTACATTTCATTTTGACATTTTCAAGTACTATACATATTACATGTTTATGAAATAAAAGTTTTGAAGTTTTGATATGTTGTCAAGTAAAGTCTACTTATTAACTCACATTTGTCATAGATATCTAAATTCAACATAGGTAACCGATTTTGATTCGTAACCCAAATGAAAAACTACAACTAATAGCTCTGTCTTCTGTCTGTCTGTCGATGCCGATATATAATTTATTTACTTAATGACCATCTTCCTATATTAGGTACTTTTTCATCTTTTGCTATTAGGCATGACAGTCCTAGCTCTTTCCAGTCTGAAAGGCACTGCAAAGCAGAAATATTTCTTTTCGTATTCGTATAAGCAATTAGCATGGATATAGATGTATAAAGAATTAAGGCTTATCTTTTTATGATCTGAATATTGGTATAATTTTTGAAACCATTTAATAGTGACTCTAATTTGATTTATCGATTATTTTAAGTAGTGATAGATAACCTATAGATCAACATGCCTTCCGCAGCAAGGCAGGGCGGATGACAAATACATATATGGTTGCATACTGCCCACTGTGACCTCTGTTATATATCTCTATATATATATTCTCTGTGTTCTTTTAAAATAAACTTATATTATTGCATTTTTATGCTTTTTTATTTCAATAAAAGAATAATAAACAAGAAGCAAAGTCTTCCAATAAATCGCAGTAAAAATATTGGAGGAACATTTTAACACTGCGAAATATTCAAATCCATGAGTAATGACAATTTGAAATCATTGTTCGCCGCAATGTTATCCATTCCGATCCGATATTCAGTCACAATTACAACAAAGGGACACAAAATCAATATCTGAATCCCAAATTCTCCGACCATGTTTTATTAGTTTCGCATTCCTGTCACTTTGACGGGACGCAGTGAAAAGGTGAAACTTCTGGCTCCGTAATTAGTTCTCTCTCTTACAGAGGTCTGGTTTGCCTTTTGAAATGCTAATAATTGGGTGTTGGTGATACATATATGACGTGGTGGGTGAATATACGCGAAAATGGCTACCGGTTTCACGCGAGGTTTGTTGCCATCAGAGATAATTCTCTGATGTCACAACGTAAATTTTATAAAATTTTAACAATGTTTTCATGAACGTAATTGTAAAACCGGTAAAGTGCAAACTACTTTTAAATGCATATTTAATTTTATGGATTTAAATCAGGAGATTAATTTACATACCTATATTGAGTAAGAAAGTTTTTATTAGCTTAAATCTCTTCGAGAACAGTTAAATCAGAAATGCGGTAGTGGCACCTATTTAGACCCGCGGAGGTCTACCGTGTAGACCGAATTGTAGCTGTGAGTTTAGAAACCGAATTACCACCTAGTAAACGCTAAATAAATATGATTGATAAAGTTTAGAACTATGCAAAAGTTTAAGTAAACAGATGAAAGGCATACCTATGTCGGGTCTGTTTAAAATTATTTAAATATTTTTTATTAAACAACTAGATTTAGTCTTTGTAAAGAGCGGATATCAACTCGGAATATGTGTTCTCAGAAGAAAATTTCGGCAAACGACTGTCCGAGATAGACAGACGGGCATCGAAAAAACTAGAGCGCGTTTATTATAAATAAGCAGATTTTTTTCAGCTGACGTTTACAATATTTCAGATTTTAATATAATAATTTGGCTATGTTTTTTGCTATTTGTTTGGCTACACAACCCTAAAATAAGTCTATTTCATTTGCTCGTAAAACCTTGCAATTGTGAAAAGATGCAGAATCCTTTGTTATGCTATATTTTGCTGCATTGCGATAATTTTACAAACAGTTATTACGAGGACCTATTAGTTAGGTATGGAAGTCAGTATACCATCAGTCAGCTGCCGCCTGGTCGTGGGTTCTTTCTCCACACAGGACAAATATTTGATTGCATGAATACAAATAGTTGTCTTGGTCAGGGGGTTTGCTATGAGTTGTTAGTATATATTTACATAAAAAGGTGTTTAAATATATTTATCCGCATTCTAGTACCCAGAGTACCCTCTGCTTATAAATTGCATCTAATATTTAATTTATATCATAATATTACACTACAATGGAGAATGCTAATAGGTATGTAAAACAAACAACAGTTTGTCACAGAAAGAAATACACTACTTTTTGTTTTATCCCAAAAACCCATTAGTTTCGATTTTACAGGCATCTAAAGCTTTCATAAATATTTAATTTGCCGTCTCTGCGCGACGTCATAATACAACTTTCTTTTTCCGCGCGCTTAGTACTGTACGCGCGATATGAAAGCGGCAGCTGCACCTTGGCACTTGGCGCTAGTTAGTTGGTTGTGTTTTTTCGTCTTTACAGCTAATGTTAATGTCATATTATATTGTGGTTTATGTTATACATATTAATGATGTCATAAGTTATACATTTCCACCCGCGTGGAGCAGCAGGCATGGGCTAGTAAAGGTAGACTAATATTTATAAGTGAATTTACAATAAACAAAGTATAACGCAAATCAATTGGTTATAAGTACCTAAATAACATTTATTATTGGTAGTTAGGTATGTATAAATATTGACTATTGATACCAAAGGTTTTGTACCTCTGGTAGACACACTCAAACAAAGTCGCGCAATGTGCACCTACCCGCTAGCCGTAGGTTCAATCAAACGCACAAGCGAGCTTCTATAGAGAAGTAATGTATCTGTTGCAGAATAGATTAGTAATCCGTGCCTTAGGTCTAATTTTATAAGTACATACCTGTATATTTAGGTACCTACTTATACCAAAAAAAGCTACAAGCCTAACTACTGCAAACTACTTGCCAACACTACTATAGGTAGGTACACATTTACTTAACAGACTATCATTGTATCTTGTTGATCTTCACAATAATATACTGTGCTGGTAGCTCCAAATAAAATTAACAAATGTTTTAAAGGTTAATGTGTGCGATTCTATAATAAAATCCCAAGCAATATACTGCAATTAAGCCTAAATAAATATAAATTAACAATGAAACGCAAGCTGTCTTTAAAGGAATACTATTCTATCAAAGACTATATGGCAGATAAAAATGCTTGGGATTAAACTGCCGTTTCATACAGGCTATCCTAATATGAATGACTTAAAACATGAATATTGTTAATGTTATATTATATTGCATTGTATGTTTATGTATTAGTATGTTTATCCGTTGTTTAATATCCATAACACAAGTTCTTAATAATACTTATCTTGGAATTAAATGTCAAAATGTAATTGTCAAAAAATTATTTATTTATTTATTGTATAGCTTCACAGACAAATGAAGATTGTATCTAACCAATTAATAATTTAGCGATTGATAATTTAGCGCTCTTAAATTTGATAATTTAAGAGCATAGCCTGTGAGTTACTTGCTAGTTCTTCTTACAGAGCGGTGGCTCGGAACTGGCACTTAGATTCACTTACACTTAAATATTTTTAGTTTTTTAATTGTTTAGTTGCATGTAAGTGAATCTAAGCTTCGTGATTTCAGTATAATTATATTTTGATTGTTATTTTACATTTGTAATAAATTTTGACGTTTTCAAGTACTATGTAATAGTTTATGGAATACAAAGTTTTTGAAGTTTGAATAGGATTCAACCTCTTCGTAGCTACTTTACTTTCTTTCTCGTTTTAACGTCTTTTGAAACCACAAAAAATAACATAGCCGGTGCATTGATGGTTGTGCTTTTACATTTTGGCACAACACGTGGCTCTTTTGTTTTTAGTTTTCCATTATTTTTTCCCACGCTACGTTGATTATTTCTACGTATTCTCAGCTACATATGATAGGATCCAGTTATTAATATAAGCGAGTGAACCAATACAAAAGTGGTTAAGTTTCCATAGGCGTTAGTAAACTAATATTAAATTCAAGAAATAAACTTCAGACGGAATGAAAGTTATAAGTGAGGGAAAAAGTGCTCGAATGAGTTAACTTAAACAAAGCTTTTATTATAACTTGTGTCTTCAACTTCAAGTGAATTCAACTTGTGTCATAATAAGTAAGTAAGTGCTTCACATAAGATATTATTTAGTAAACCAGTCATCTTGTTGTCTAAACAAATAAAAGAAATTGGTTTCATGCAATATATTTTATAGCACATTAACCATCATCATCATCATCATCTCAGCCATCCGACGTTCACTGCTGAACATAGGCCTCCCCAATAGATTTCCACATTGAGCGATCCTGAGTCGCCTGCATCCATCGGCTTCCCGCCGCCCTGACCAGATCATCGGTCCATCGCGTGGGAGGCCGTCCTCTACTACGTTTACCGGTTCGCGGTCGCCATTGCAGAACCTTGACGCCCCATCGGACGTCAGTTCTTCGAGCTATGTGCCCCGCCCATTGGCACTTCAGCCTGCAAACTCGCCTCGCTATGTCGGTCACTCCAGTCCTCATACGGATTTCCTCATTTCTGATTCGATCACGTAGGGACACTCCGAGCATAGCTCTCTCCATTGCACGCTGAGCGACTTTGAGCTTTCTAATGAGGCCCATAGTCAGGCACCAAGTCTCAGTACCTGGACCTACCCATTTGGACTTTTTGTCCCAGGTATACATACTCGTCGACAACTTCGAGAGCCGAGCCTCCAATAATTATTGGGGTAGGCTTAACATGGACATAAGACATAATTTTCGTCTTGTCCATGTTCATTTTAAGACCTACCCTTTGGGAAGCTCTGTCGAGGTCTTTGAGCATTGTGCCCAGGTCCACAAGCGACTCCGCTATGACCACTATATCATCGGCAAATCGAAGGTAAGACATGTACTCGCCATTTATGTTGATGCCGTAGTTTCCCCAGTCCAACATTTTGAAAACATCCTCCAGGGCAGCAGTGAACAGTTTCGGAGATATGACATCTCCTTGTCTCACGCCCTTCCGCATGAGGATAGGATTCGTGTGCTGGTCTAGTACTCGTACGGACATGGTGGCGTTTTTGTATAAACTTCTCAACACTTCAATATACCAAAGGTCAATGCGGCATCGCTGCAGGGACTGAAACACTGCCCAAGTCTCGATAGAATCGAAGGCCTTTTCATAGTCCACAAACGCTAAGCAAAGTAGCTGGTTATACTCCTCGGTCTTCTGTATAACCTGCCGCAGCGTATGTATGTGGTCTATGGTTGAAAAGCCTTTTCGGAAACCGGCTTGTTCGGGAGGCTGGAAGTCGTCAAACCTATGACCGAGACGGTTCGTGATGACCCGTGAAAACAACTTATAGACGTGGCTCAGTAGCGTGATTGGCCTATAATTCTTCAAAAGAGATTTGTCACCTTTCTTGAAGAAAAGTACAACCACGCCATTAACTATTACTTAAAGTAAAAATTATCCGTAGTAGCAGTAGTTTTATATATTTCTGTACCGAATTTCAAGAAAAAACGGTCTAATGGTGTAGGTGTATAATAGGATTATGAGCAGCGTCAATTATCATCGTATCAATAAGTATCGTAGCAGTGAAGAGTACCTACTTCAGTCGTTGAAATATAAAATAAAGTACTCAAAAATTTATAAGTCAAGAGAAAAATTATTACCTAAGTAATTGCAGGTCGTTTTAGTTGGACCTTTCATAACAGAAGTTATTGAAAGCAAGTAAGTAATATTTTTGCT
Source organism: Musotima nitidalis (assembly GCA_949126915.1). NCBI lineage: Eukaryota > Metazoa > Arthropoda > Insecta > Lepidoptera > Crambidae > Musotima > Musotima nitidalis. Next base: position 8,757,253 of record OX421414.1, read on the forward strand.
ATAATATTCAATAATTCGCATGTTGCTAAACAGCATTCCGTATTAACTTCATCCATAGAATATGGATGAGAATTCATAAGACTCTTACGAGAACGTATGAACAAAGTTTTTAGCTTAGCTTGAAGGGTTTTATGTATATATTAGTGGTATTCAAATCTTGCTAATAATGTAGAAAACTACGACTGGCTTGAAATAATATCGTTTATGTTATAATTGCTTTTTAATTATCACGCTAAGTGCTGGACTTTAGCTTAAGGTGTTGCGCTTAAGAAATTTGAATATAAGGTGGAAACCAACTATTTTCAAAAGATTTTAAAAAAGTGTTTGCTTATTTTAGAAAAAAAGGGGTACTTAGTGGCCTACTTTGGCCAAAATCAGAATTTAAAATTATTAAGTTTCATAATAACTTTTTTGTAGCTATTATAAAAGTTAAGAGTCTGCCGAACTTCATTTTGGAACAACAAAGTCAACTGTTTTAATTTTTAATTAAAAGTTTTAATTTTTTTTATAATTCAGCGAACATACATTTTTCACCACATACCAACATTTTAATATATCAAAGTCACGAAGCTGTTAACTTCTAAAGCTAAATTACAAAAGAATAACTTACGAAAATTCAGTTTTAACATAGAAACATCGAAAATTTATTTTACGGTTTTTTTAATTTTTTTTGCATAGTTCAGTTCTGGACGGAAACATTCAGAATAAAATTTAAAATTTGAATAAACCATTGCGGAACACTCATGGGGTGCTTCGGGTACCCTAAGAGGTGTTCTATCTCTGGACCCCCGCTTGACACGCGTTTCTGTCCCAGGAAGCCCACTGAATTTCCAACAATTTCAAAACAGTGCCCGGTAAGCGGCAATAGACTCGCCACCTATTACGTAGCACAAACTATGTAACTGGCGAAGTGTGGGCGTATAATATGCCTCTGCCTACCCCTTCGGGGAAACAGGCCTGAATGTATCCAGATCAAATATTCATGTCCTTTAACAAAAAATCGTCCTCTGTGGTATTCGAAATTACGACATCAGGAGCGAAGTGCAGGTACCTGTACGTCATATCGGTCCTTAAACTTAAACTAACTTTCTTGTATGAACAGATACGTTTGACAGGTCATGTGATATTTCTTTAAGAAATGGCGGAGCTGTCAAGTCAAATATGGGTATATCTTGCAAAGGTAAATACGCTATAACTTTAGTTTGCTCTACTTGCGAACTCGCCAGGGAACTAATGCGGAACAACTTGTTTAACACTATATTTTATTGTATACACACACTAACTTAAACCTCCTCCTTTCATGATTTACACAAAATAAAATTTTAACGTTTACTTAATAAATATGCTGCCATAGACGCTCTCCGTAATTATAATTAATATATTCTAATTGTAAAAAAACATTTATAAATTTTAATGTATAAATCATAGTTTATAGTAATTGAACCTTCAGTCAAATTGTTTGAACAGTTTAGTTGGACATTTATTTTTTTAACTTTTATGTTTTAAAATATACTTAGTAAATAAATAATAATAATAACAGTAGATGTACAAGATAACTGTTTGCACTGCAAAGTCGGTCGCAAATAAGATTAAAACTCTCAGATGAAATATTCTGCCTTTTTAACCAACAGACTCGTTTGTTTAGAATTGTGATTACTGGTTAACTCACAATTAGGCCCGTGTTCACAAATGTTACAATTACAAATAAGTATAGTAATATTATTGTTAATTCCTGACAAGAAATGTTTTTAGAAGCATCTGTTAATGTTATATGTTTTATTGTACCTTGTTAAAACTACTACACCCTTCCTAATGTAAAGCAGAAGATGCAATTCACAATGAAAAGTCTTAACCTTGACAGCTGGCATAAATTCCGTTTGTCGGCTCGCTTAAAAACCTGCAGCCAAAAGGGGTTAGAATGCATGAGCAGAGAAAGAATGACCACGTCATAAGAGGCATTTAGTTTTGAGAGTATTTATAGAATAAAAAAAGCATTTTCTTATCAGAGCTTTGGTTTTTAATGTGTTTTGACATTCATAAGTCGGAGCACAAATTTAAGAAAGTATTTGTCATAAAAATATTATAGATATACATATGTACAATGACACATTATAATATAATAATTCACATTACTATAAGTAACAAATTAAACGCTATCGGTCACAGTCAAAAGATAATCTAGTAACGGATTAAAAATATCTCTGTAACAATTCCCGCGCGTCTATAATTTCCAAAAAAGGCGAGAAATAATTGTGACACGTGTTGTGCCCTTACAAGGAAGTTACATCTTCAGGTAAGATAGGAGCCTCAGAACCACGATGTCTTCACGGCCAACGCTGAAATGAGAGTGGAGAGTGATATTTTTAATCCATCACATGCTTACAATCGATTTCCGCAAAGTAACCTGTAAATGCCTGAATCAATAAATTATTTAATAGATATTCTATCCATTTGCGATCATTCATTGAACTGTAATTGTCCAAAATTGACTAAAACGAATTCTATTAAATATCTTGGTATTGAAATTGATAAAAACTTAAATTGGAAGCAACATATTATTAATTTAAAATGGCGCATTCGCAAACTTATACCCATATTTAAAAAAATTAGAAATCTTAGGGACACTAAAACGAATAAAGCTGTATATATAACTTTATGCCAATCAATCACTACGTATGGCATATCTGCTTGGGGTGGAGCTAGGAAAAGCACATTTATACAAATAGAGAGGGCTCAAAGATGTATTTTAAAAGTTATAGGATTCAAACATTTCAGATATAGTACAACTGAGTTGTACAAAGAATTACAAACATTAACAGTTCGACAACTTTTCATTAAAAGTATTATTCTGAAACAGCATTCCTGTAAAAGACTTCGTGACACCTCTATCAGAAGATCATATCAGGTTTTTGATGTTCCTACGTGTAAAACTACGTTTGCACAGGGATTTTCTTATTTTTTGGCCCCGTTCTTATACAACCGCATAACTAAAATCAAACCTATTGAAAACCTTACACGGTTTGTATGTAGGGGAGCACTGGACGAGTTTCTGAGTAGCATGGATTATGAGCGGACAGAAAATATAATAAAAGTCTATAAATTATAGACCCTTCTTTACATACAATTTTATTTGGTTTATTTTTAATATACAGATATTTTTATACATGTATATTATTATTATTATTTTTTTCTCTATTGTGTATGTATTTTGTTTGTTAGTACACTGTTGTGAATATATAAATTTCTAATTTTTGGTTTATAAAATGTTTTGTAGGTTGTAGTTAATTATATACCTTATTTCATATTATTGTTTCTTACTTAGGTTAAATGGTAGGTATAGTTGGAGGCACTAGCTCGTATTATAAAGTTTTGTTAACATTTACCCTAATCGCATACCCTTAAAAACATAAACGTATGCGTTTTATTGCTGTTGACTGTACAATAAAAAATTGCATGCTGTATTCATGTAACTCATGTAAAATCACTCTTTTACTGTCTAGGTTTTAAAAAAATTGCATTGTTGGAACCAATATATTAATTCATATATAGTTCAATTTATCTCACTTCTTTGAATATACTACATGTTTACGCTTAACTAGCCACTCGTTATCGGAAACCATTCAATGGATCTTTTGTATTGAAATTGTCATTAGCATTTAAAATACAATGAAGTAAATGCTCAATAAATTTTCTGCAAAAAGTGTCTCTTACTTAATTGTAATACAGTTGGTAAGTAATGCTATGGCGAGAATCTTACCTTGCCGTAACACAGTCTTCGGACTAGCACGGGAGGTAAAGAAATTCTGTCTGTATACCCTCAATTATATTTTTGTTCATCATTCTTAAAAAAAATGTTTTTTTGTATTTTTTTTTTGTTTAAGTTTATAAACGTTAACACAATAATGTTAAAAATAATGCATTTAGCCATACTATACTTTTTTTGTTGTGTAATGTAAGGAAGGTATACTGTGTACAAAATTTATGCAATAAAGTTATTCTATTATTCTATTATTATTCTATTATTCTATTGCATTTCGGCTATTTGGTGTTCAAAGGCTTATTTAATTATTTTTTTAAGTTCACCATGAAATGTAATTTTAAATCATAGAAATGTAATTTTAATTCAAAAATCTAGCGTCTCTATTTGTGCAACACTACATGTTCTTCATACTGTGGTTCGATGAGTCTGCCTGTCATCGCTGCTTAGCAAAAAGATTAATACCTCTACGGCGCTTACGCTAATTCCTAAAGATGACAGGTGAATAGTCGATTCTCCTCATAATATTGTATTAGGCGAGATGGACATTTTTCGCGTACCATAGGGATCGACCATAGTGAAATCTACCTGCTATCAAAATTTTGTGTATGCAGATTTGAGATGCATTAGTATTATTATACTGCATTTGTAAGTCCACCCACATGTGTATAAACTTTGACAGAAGGCCTTAAACAAAGTCAATAATACTTAAGTTTAAGGCCCAGAATCTGCTTACTGGTCTAAAATAAGATTTGTCTGAATTCAGTTATTTCATAAAGCGACTGCCGTCTGACATCGCAACCAAAAGGGAAACATCATACTATGGTTAAACCAGCTGTCAGAATATTGGAGGGCCCCGACTTCCTAAAAACTTGCCGAGGCACGGATCAAGCGATAATTACGCACATAAATGCACCAGGGTTTGAACGCAAGACTCTGAATTTGAAGTCTACGGCTCTCGCCGCTGGTCTATCGCCGCTCGCCCCACTAGGCTAAAAATCTACAACAATATCTTATTTAAACACAAATGCTCGTTTCAAAAGAAACCCATTCTAGGTGGAAGTGCAAATACAGAATCCACTTTTAGACAACATTCGTTCACTTATCTTTTCAATTAATTTCCAGTTTCAATGAATTAATTCGATATCAAATTTTTACTGATTAAATACGATCCAGCGAAATTAGACTTAAGAATAAGTTGGCAACTAGCCAAATCCGAAGTTTCTCTCTCATGAAAAGAGTTCTTAGACGAACTTTTATTCCACAAGAACGTTACAGATTATTATGTTAATCCAGGTTATTGTTTATCTAGTGCCTCATAAAATGCTGAGGCATTTTAAGAAATAAATTTCTTCAAAAAATGTTTCTGCTTGGAAAAAACATCAAATATACAAACACAACTATGAACCTTATTACGTATTTACTAGCGACCGCACTCGACTTCGTAGTAACCATTAAAAGTGTGTATGAAACTTGATAAAAGTACAACGTCCTAACAGTTTCTTTGTACTGGCCTAGGTGTATGTTCTATACTGCTTGCTTTCAAAGGAAGGAAGGGGTTAATTAAACTACAGCATATTCTTCAACAACTGTGTCACCTATGGAAATGGAAACTATTGCTGTTAAGTAAGTGAAAGCTCCATAGCACCTTACACATCGCTATTTCTATCGGTTTATATTATGTAACGACTGATATGGCGTGGAGGTCAGTATATCTGCACTTCACTCCAGAGGTCGTGGGTTCGATTCACACTACGACAATCTTTGTGCGCATGAACGTGAATATTTATTATGGTCTGGTTTTTTTCTATGTTTATTTAATATTTATAACACAAGTTCTTAATGATATGTATCATTGAACTAAATAATTGGTTTGATTTTAAGAGAATTAATATTTTTTAAACACTTTACGTGGGCATTGTTTTATTAAGTCCTAAATTTAGAGAATATTTATTGATATATTTAAACTTTCTGATATTTTTCTATAATAGAACATACACTGATCACTTTCATCAAGTAAGTAGTAGTTTTACAAAACAGCATCAAACATGGTTATTTTCATTCTGTCATTCAAAGAGTATTTGACTGTTATCATAGCATACTTCATATAGACATTGTAAAGAGAAACGATTTGATTGTTTGTTTGCATTGTGAAATCACATGACCAATTTGAAAAAATCTTTGACTCATATAGAACCACATTCTTTGTGAGTTAACAAACATAGGCTATATTACTTAACGATTTAAATTAGGGATCGCTACAAAAATATAAATAATGTAATAAGGTGTACGACAAAACATAAATATCTACCAAAATCAATCAGTAAATATGACACAAACTGAATGCGGCTATCGACCTAACTCTGTCATCACTCGTCATTAATTGTTAAATCTCATTCGCGTAATAATTTTGCTATCACTTTATAACCATAAATCTTCGGTAATTATCGCGCAAAGCGCTATTGACTAAAGCGTATTAAAATAAAAACGAGTTCTGTTTTGCATGTAAATACGTACAAATGGACATTTTGCGTTAAACGGCCTATCATTTATTAGTCACATGAGAGCATTTATCTTACTTACCCCAGACATGGATCCGATGCCCGGGAGAGGGCCGACACTGTACGTCTCTCCGTTACTTGTTTTGCTGTGAACCAATCGTGGCAATTGTTTTCCACTAAAATATTTATGGAGGCCGTCAGGTAGTTCTCGCTTTTGTCCCAAAAGCGTAGAAGCGTCAGGGTACAACTTCTGCTTACGATCTAAATTAAGATGCTTGTTTAATGTAATGCTGTTTCTACTTCGCTTGAAGGGATTTTTTAAGTCAAATTTTTTATGTGATCTTTTTTCTGGTTTTTAATTGCTTACGTTAATCTTGTATGGTGAATTTTATGTTGTAGTCAATTATTATTTCTTTCTTAAATGTGACAAGCACGCTTTAAAACTAGATGCAATGAGTGTGTGAATAATGATATGTCTAAAAAGAAGTGTAAAAGTCGGTGTCCAATGAACGATGCCAATCTGTTGGTTAGGCAACATAAAATGTGAGAGCTAGTGATCTTTCAAAAGAGGTTATCATATCAAGAGGGTAAAATGCTTAGCAATATTTTAAGTGAATAATTTGTGCACAAGTATAATGTAATAAATATTAGTTACCGCTATCGTGGGCTACGTGTCCTATTTGCCTGTTTGCATAATATAAAAAGTTCTACTCCTATATAGCCTTATTGGGATATAAATATTTTGCCCCAACGGACGCTACACGTCCATCACGGCTGTTTTCTAGTGGACCAATCATGCCAGTAGTTTCGCACGCAAATATTTATAGTTTAGTCGAGTTTATCATACAAGGCATGGAGTTGCTATAATTATTGATTATAAGATGTAGTTTCGTTTTTGATTGACTTTGAACTGACTGTGTACTAAAGTACATACAGTGACATCCAACCACTTTATTGAAGTGGTCACAAACAGTTTTTAACTATTTTATATTTTGGGTGGCGAGGGTTGGGCAGGTTTTTATATCGCCCCCCCCCCCCCCCTGACTGGTCTCCACCTACCTTGTCGTGGTGGGGGGCTTCGTACCTCCCGGCAGGGCGTAGAGGGCGCCAGGGAAAAGGTAACACCCAGAGATTGGGGACTCTGTTTGCCCTTAGTACTGACTACCGGGTTGGAAACTAAGAACTAAGAGGGACCGGTGGAGGGCGCAGCGGGCGTGCCAGAAGGGCCCGTCAAGCAGCGCTAGGAGGGTCTTAAGCAGCGGGGTAACCCAGGTACTGGCCCCCGCCCTTTTCTCAACACGCGGCGGGTGTCGTCGGAAGATTTTAAGTGGGTATTAGTGCTGGCAGTCGCGTCTGCCGGTGGTGAGTCCCACACCCCCTTTTGGTCCCCTTTTGGCCGGAAGGCAGTGCGTAAATGCATTTTGTTACCGACGTAAAACAAAAAACATAAAGGTTTTAATATCGCAACCTACGGGTAGTCATTTACCAATAGCCATCGGCCACTAAAGCCGTGCAGACCAATTTCTGCCCCCGTTAAAACATTCAGATGCATCGTTAGCTTGACAGTCGCTGGAGAAGGCTAACTTGTTGGCTGGCTTCTTTGCAGCTAACTCGCGCGTTGACAATTGTGGCGACGCCCCACCAAATTTACAACATTGTGGGTCTTTTATGCCTGATATTCGTATCAGGCAGTGTGATGAACGTGCCGTGCTGCGGCCGCTTGATGTGCGAAAGGTTAGCGGTCCAGACGGTGTTCCGGCGACTGTGCTGCTCAAATGCGCTTCTGAGTTACCTCCTGTGTTGACAATATTATTTAGGGACTCTTCTGATACCTGTACTGTGCCGATGTCTCGGAAGAAGGCTAACATTTAACCCATCCCCAAAAAAGGCGATCGCTTCAATCCATCCTGTGCAAGATGTTCATGATCGCCAACATGGATTCAGACCCAAGCGATCAACGGGTTATCATTTATCGTTCGTTACTCACGCATAGGTTCACCCTATTATGGATAAGCATGGCGAATCTTTTGCCGTGAGTCTGGACGTCGCCAAAGCTTTCGATAGAGTATGGCATCGTTCCCTTCTTTCAAAGTTGCCAGCCTTCGGTGTGCCACCCCGTTTGTGCGCCTGGGTGGCTAGCTTTTCAGAAGATCGGATTGTTCGTGTACTGTGTGAGGGCAGTTTCTCCGAGTCCGAGTAATACAAAGTCTATGCCAGAGTGCCAAAGAGTTCAGTGGTAACTCCTACCCTATATTTTCTGCATGCTAATGAAATTTTGTCCTTGGACAATATTTATAGTACGGTAATTAGGACAACTTGCGAAAAGCAAGCAGATATCCTGGTACAAAGGCAAGACCTGGCTGCCAAAGTGAACCGGACTCTCGATCGTGTCTCTTAGTGGGGATCTGAAAACCTGGTTGAGTTTAATGCCACCAAAACTCAGTTTTGTGCATTTTCGTCCATTTCCTTACTCCATCATCTCTACAGAACTCTCCGTTGCCCATTTCGGTGGACCTTGCATTCTTGGCACGGACATCGGCCAGGACCTAACCCCGAAATGCTACATCGAGGGTGTTATTTTAACTGCCTCCTATAAGTTGGTAATCCTCAGGTGGCAAGGTGAGGTGAGGTGAGGCAATATTTCAGTCCCGAGCAGCGCGGTTTGTTGTACAAGACTCAAGTGCAATCGAGTGTGGAGTATTGTTCTCAGTTTTAGGATGGTTCTGCTTAGTTAGTTTTCGACGCACTTGATAGTCTGCAAAGGCGAGCGGTTCGCATTATTAGGGACGCAGATGTTACAGCCTCTCTTGAGGGCTACAGCTATATAGACATTGCCTCTCTCAGTTTCTTCTACCGGGACTACGATGATGAGTATTGCGAGGAGCTTTTCTATCTCATGCCTCTTTCCCTCTCCCGAACAACACGTGCTGGCACACTTTGCACTATCAGTACTCGAACCAAGGATTTTGGTAAGTCGTTCCTGTGTAAGACCATTAAACTCCGCTGCCGGCTCATGTTTTTCCTAGCTCCCATAATCACGGGTATTTTAAACGGGGTGTGAAACGGCATTTTTGCAGGCCGTCATGAGTAGGTGCGCTTTGCACCGTGCTATGCCACGGTATGAATCGCCTTCATTTTATTGGACTGCATCGTCTGCGTTTATGTTATATCACATTATGACGTGGCACATTACAAAGTTTTATGGCAATTTTATGTAAACTAACATAGGTATAAGGAATATTGTTACTAACACTATGAGTCACCGTTACTTGATGAATAAATGATATGATATGAAAGAAAATAACAGGTCGCCACACACTTGCTTGCGCCAATCCGCGTTCGTTCGGACTGAGATGAATAATTTACCTCTATGTAGATTAACTGTTTCAAATAGTTGTTGACACTCTTGTAATCACATTAATACTAGCCTCGTTATCCTTAGTAATGAGCTTAAAGTGATTATATTATATTTGTAGTATGACGGCAATAGGCTCGCCACCTATTACGTGGCACCAAAAGTATAATTGGCGAAATCTGGGCGTAAATTATATGCCTCTGCCTATCCCTTCGGAAAAAAAGACGCGATAGTACGTATGTATGTTTTTGTAGTATAACAGCGAGGTATAAACTCAGTGCCCACTGGTGCGGTATACGATTTATACCGAACTCTCAGGCTGCGATAAATATTAATTGCATGGATTAATCAGCTTTATGTGAAATATAAATCTGTGCATTCCAATTTTTTTCATCTGTGGGTGGTTCGCCCAATGAGGCCTCTAACATGGCTTTACGAAACAAAGCTCTCGGTATTAAATGCTACACAAACGGTCACCTATTCAAGGATTTACCTCTGTGGTCTCTGCTTTAGATGGTGATCGTTTCCGACCATCTAGTAAAGCGGGGTTACAAGCGCGCTACTATAGTAAAACAACCGCAGGTATGATTGCTATTGAGATTGGCGGCCCCGGAACATAAAGGGTTTTTAGTCAGAAAAGTTCTGTCACACATTTCCGCTCCAACCACAGCAGGAGAATGATTTTAAATCCTAATAAGGAGCTATGATTGCCGTTAATAACGGAACCAGCCAAATGATAAATAAATATCAGACTTACTTCTTACAATTGCTATAATAATAATAATAATAATTCTTTATTCAAGACCATGGGCCCAATTTTTGTTAGTAACAATATTTATCTTATATATTAATGTTAGTAGGGAATTTATATAATGTAACTAGTTTTTATATGCAAGTCAATGCTGCTCAATTCCACTTGAAACCGCGCAGCAGTGACCTACATATACACAGTCCAGCCTGCTAGCGATCAGACCCAGGATGCTGTTGCCGCTGGCACGAACCCTGCGCACCAGAGATGCGCATCTTTTACGCATAGTGGCATAGAAGCAATCTACGCGATGCTCTGCGAACATGCCTGATGCACTACAGAATCGTGGCAGCCCCATCAGCACCCTGAATGCATTATTATACTGGACACGGAGAGCACTGTAGGACTTTCGGGTATATACAGCCCACAGACTGCATGTGTAAAAAGATGTACAGTACGATCTAAACAGAGTGGTTTTAACTGATTCAGAGCTACGAGCGAATCTGTGAGCTATCATGTTCGCCCTCACCGCCAGCGCCCTCCGCTCCCTTTCAATGTCGTCATCATCCCTGAGGTCAGAGGTTAATAAATGTCCCAGATATTTAAACCTGTGAACCCGTTTAAGTACAGCCCCACTAAGTTTAACCTCAGGGACGTGAGCTGTGTTTTTGCCTCTGACCTCAAAGACCATGACTTCACTCTTTATCACATTATAAATTAGACCGTGACCTAAAGCGTATGCCTCACAGACCGCCACAAGATTCCTGAGGCCACAGACCGAGGCACTTAGCAGCACCATATCGTCAGCATAACTAATATTGTAAACATTAACGCCGTCTATATGACAGCCGACATGGGTGCTGCTAAGTGCGACTATCAGGTCATTTATGTACAAGTTGAAGAGCAGAGGCGAAGTCAATCCCCCTTGCCTCACCCCACACTCCAACCCATACGGCTGCGACATAGATCCTGACCATCGCACACTATTGACCTGGTTTCCATACCAGTACTTGCAGATATTTATGAGCTCTGATGGTAATTTAATGTTTTCGAGTTTTTTCCACAACAAATCATAAGAAACCAGGTCAAACGCCTTTGATAGGTCAAGGAAGCAAGCATGGACTGGCGTATTTCGATCAGTATAATATCTGATAGCATGCTTAACACACAGCACTGCGCTTTCTGTTGAGAGTCCAGCTTGAAAGCCGAACTGGTTGTCATGAGGTTTTATGTACTGTAACAGGCAGGAGTTGAGAATGCTATCAAATACCTTAGAGATGACAGTAGCTAAAGAGATAGGTCTATAATTGGTTTTGTCTGCAATATTGCCAGTCTTATTTTTAATAATAGGGATCACTACTGTTCTAATCATCTCTTCTGGCATATATGAATGGCTTACACACAACCTAAATAACATAGCCAAAAGTCTAGACAAATGGGGACCCGCATGTTGAAGGTGCTCTATGCTGAGGCCATCGTGGCCTGGCGATTTGCCTCTTTTCATTGATTTTATTGTTAAGCTCACTTCACTAGCTACACATTTTAAACTCAGCAATCTACCTGCCTCCACATTGAGCACCGTCTGCGAGGACCCCAACGGAGATTTGACCCTAAAGTGATCTTTAAAAAGATCAGCTATCTCCACGGAATCACTTATACCATCTACACACACAGGAACGGATGGTTTGGAAGTTATTTTCTTAGTAGCTTTCCAAAAGGAGCGAAAATCATTATTTGAATTATGTGAAGCTAGAATGTCCATTTTTATTTGTTCTTCATGGTTTTGACACCACTTCAGACGATTCTTAAAACATTTTCTAGCTTCACACATTTCATTGAAGACAGGTCCTTCCCTGGGTTTACCATACCAACACCAAATATAAAATTTTTGTCTCGCACACCTGTGTACTTCCCCAACATGTCTATTCCAACCCACGACAACTTTCTTTCTTTTTGTGACTACTTTACAATTTTTAGAAGCCACTGCTGCCTTCGTTAATACATCTACAATGTCTGTATACAATTTTTCAATTACCTGCCTATGGTCCAGTATATTACAAGTATGATCAGCACATTTTTTTAATTCAGATGGGAAGTCAATTATTTCTAAATGAGCGTGACATTCCTTATAATAAAAATTAATTTCGTCAGTGCTTCTTTCCCCCCATACGACATAATTAGGTGACAGTTTCAATTTAGGTAGCTTTGGAGATAGTACATCTAGGTTACACTCAACTATTAGTGGAAAGTGATCTGACCATAATACATCATACCGTATGTACACGTTACACACTGAGGCCACAGCCGCTCTAGAGACCACGCAGTGATCCAACCACCGCTGGGACCCATGAGCCTCACTAACAAATGTAAAACAGTTGGAAAAGTCTCTCAACATATGCGTATCAATACAGGTCCATTCCTGCTCATCACAAAATAAAGATAGTTCCTTATAAAACTGTTGCGTTGGGTGTGCATTGAAGTCACCCAGTATATACACACATTCAATGTTATTATTGTCTATAATAGCACTTACCGAGCCGAGGATGTCCGTGAATTCCACTAAATTAGTGGGCGCATCGGTAGGCATATACACACTTACAACTAAAATCGACCGGTCGCGTAACACTACTTTAATAGCACATAACCGCGGGTTATCACATGAAATCACTACTACGTTAGGGAATACACTGCGCCTCCAAATAATCGCAACACCACCGTGCGGCCGCCCGCGCAGCATCCCTGCCTCCGTGTCCACCGCCGACGTCCCAGTACAGGAGAACTCCTCATCAATGCTGCTCAAATATGACAGCTCGCTAGGCAGCAACCAAGTCTCTTGTAGTGCTACTATATCACACATTTTACAGAGCTCACGTATCCCATGTACGGAACGTTTAACACTTTTACAATTAAAGCTGACAAATTTGTAAGTTTCACTACCCATTCTGTAGGTTTCTAGTGCCGTCATTAGAAACGAGTTCATTTCCAGGCGAGAATTTCTTTTTAAAATGTATGAATCGTCTGAATATGATGCCCTGGGGCCACATATTCTCGTCTAAGAACATTTGTAACTTAGTTTCTGAAACAAAGAACTTATATGCATCATACTCATTTTTCTTTTTCATATCAATTTTTTCTAGGCTTACTAATTCGTTCGTTTTATTAAAGATGTAATTAATAATGTCAGACTTCAAAGTTCCCATGTGCACGTTGGTAATGAACATAGGTATTTTCCTATCTGCCGCCTTAAATTTCTGTTCAGGTTCAACCGTACTATTTCCTATTTTTCCAGATAGTCGGTATTTTTTATAGTACGGCCTACGTTTCTGTACTAAGGTCCATTCATCTTTAGATTTATTGTCCTGCTTTTCTCGCTCCTTAGATTTTAACGCACTTGCAAATGTTGTTTTTGATCTTTTATCAACCAGCTGATCGGAGAAACCGGCCTCGGTGGGTGGCGACGATGCCTCGTCCCCGCCGCGCCTGACCCCGCCCGCGGCCGCCGTGCCGCCGCAGCCGTCCGCTATACCGTCCGTTACGGACAGCATAGTAGCATTCAACTTTATTGTTTGTGTACCCTCCAATTGATTAATGTTAATCTGCCGATATTTTTGATTAATATCTTTAGGCGATGATGAAGGAATGGATGAAGCGTTTTCTTCCATTAAAACAGAGTCGTTGAGGTGAGATAATCCGTACGGTCCACTGTCTTGGTAGGCTGCAGTGACGGCTCCTCTCTTCATAATGACATTGCTCAAGGAGTACGGTGCTATAGCTTTTCTCATATTTTGCATTTCAATCTGTACGTTCTCCAGTTGGTTCTGTGAAACGTATGATGCTTTTATCTCCTTCACATCAGATTGCACTAGTAATAAGTCCTTGAGCAGCTTAGAAACATCCAGATGGTCGAAAGTTATTGGAGGTAGTTTATCCAGGTCTCTGGCCACGAACACCGGAATCACATCAGGATCTGCGACTTTAAAAAGACTGATGATGTCATGTAGCTCACGATTTTCTTTGCCTTGCCCTTTGCGTAGTCTTTTGCGATGCTCCGCCGATATCGATTCAAACAATAACGTTTTTGCCTCACTCACTTGATCTTTATTATTTGTAGATAAACAAATTTTAACTAGACTATCCTCATCCACTATTGAAATCTTATTTTGTATATAAGCTAATAGCTCATTGATCACTATATTACAACTTGAACACTTTATAACCGTCGTCATTTTGTACTGCGCGCACGCACACAGAGTAGATTGCTATGATTGCCGTCTATAACGGATTCAGCCAAACGATAAATAAATATCAGACTTACTTCTTACAATTAGGTAGAACAAGTAGACTGGTCTGTTTGGTGGCCTCGACGCATGCTCGGCGCAACCGCCGTACGCGCTCGCGCAGCTCGGGGCAGTCGTGCGGCTGCCCGATGTGGATTAACAGGTCTCGGAACAGCGCCAGCTGCACGTTGATCTCTGTTATTAACTGTGGACAAATGAGAAACATTGAAACTCGTAGTGCTCAATAATAAAATCGGTCTTGATGTTTCAGAGAGAAAAAAAAATTGGCAATTGTTTTTTGTTATAAGTACCGTATTTCTTTCATAAGCATTAAACATTTTAACATTACAACCAGATACTTGATTTTTTATTATTTTCATTTATAGATTTAAACATGAATAACTATTCGGTTTGCCGCAAGAGTAGGTTATCAAAAAACAGCGTCAGCAATTCAATGATTGATCAATTATAAAGCATTTTATGTACGGGTTGGAGCGTAGGTAATGGTGGTTAGGAAGCCATGCTAAGCCATTGATCCCTCCTGGTTGTTGGTAACAGTATGGATCAACGGCTTACATCTGCTTACATTAAAGCGTATTGTGTATGCGTGATAGACTTTAACCTAAATCCATCTGTAAGAAAAGGGTCGAGCGTACCAAGAGGATAAATATTAACTCCCTTCAAAAATATTGACTTTGATTATCGAAGTTAAAATCAAGAGACGATCGACTACACAACTTTTCACCATAACAAAGTATTCAATATCATCAAAGCTTCGAATTTTGTTGATGTTGTTTGGAAACTTCACTTTCATGTAATTTGAGACGGAATCGAGTAATGAATGATCTAATCCTTTTCGACGTTTAAATTATATGAAAGTTAGAAGCGATTAAATGTTTTACTCAAATTTGTCGCTTCAGACGACTCACTCAAGGGCGAGATCTACTTTTATATGGTTATTAATCAAGTTTCTGATCTTTAATTTCAAACCTAAAATAATCTAAAGGGTACGAATTTTCTTATCTTTCTTATATTTAATGCAGAATTGGTAAAACGATCTTTTGATGTGCCCACCAAGAGCTGTCAACGATCATGCTTAGTTATGAATAATAAAATCCATCTCTTTTTTAATGTCGCATCAAAATATTTTATCGATGAAATGTTGTGACAGATATTTAAAAACGTAACTTTGGAAATTTCTCAAAAGGAAATATAATATACAATGTTGTATTTGTTGGGTTATTAAAAATATTTAAAAAAAAAACATGTATACATTTTTAACAAGATAAAGAAGGAGACTTCTTGGCGGGAAAGTGAAGCGTCATGTCTGCGGTTTTGTTTTATTTTCTATAATTTGTGATATTTCTAACATTAATATGTAATAACGGTGGATTTTTAACCGATAAGTGTTTGTTAACGTATATGAGTGTTGGTAAAAAAAACAAAACAGCGCAACATCTCTTTTCAAATTCTCTCAAGAAGTCCATGTGAGATCTCAGTATAGTCTCATATCTTTATTGAGGACTCAAGGGGTTTCGGAGAGGGCATTTCATTTACCATTTATCATCTTTATCACCACTCATTCTCATTTACTAAGAATTAAATATTATTAATATATCAATTTTACTTCACACTGGCTAAATGTGCTAAGCCATTATTTAAACGAAAAAAAAGGTAAAGAAGTTGTAGCAGGGATAGGTTACCATGTGTATACAGTCTGTATACGATTTGAAGGGCTGTACAATTGCGTTGCCAACTCATAAAAAACTTTTTAGATATCCATAATTACACGCCTTTTTAGATATGCTGTATCTCTACGATCTCGTATTAATTATTGTAACATGTAAACTTCTGCAAATAATTTATATTGTTTATACTTCTCAGGTTCGGGACAGCCTACCTGAAAATATTTTAGTTTGAAATAACCTTGCAACTTTTCTAATCATCATCATTTCAGTCTTATAAAGTTCACTGTTCCCAATAGTTTACATTCTATTGGGGGTATTAGCCCATAATCACTACTCGGGACTTGCGGGTTGTTGATCGTAGTTCAAGCCAGTACGCAGGATGACGCTGCTGTGCATCATCCGGAGACGGAATGGGACTGTTCTAGATTAGTACCACACGGCACTTTCTTTTTTAGTATATACAATGTATACAAAAATAAGAGCTTCTTAACGATTCTTCTCTACTCAAGCAAGCGCTAATGCCCATAGTTAATGGCACATTAGTAATAAGTTGTCTGTACATTCACAAGTGCTCCATTGGAGCCAGAGTTGAATACAACATTTTTATTATCATTTCCAAAATGTTCTTGAGCTCAAGCGTTGAACGTTTATTCAAAGAGGCTCAAGCGCTTATATAGAGACTTAATAATGTCACATAAAACTTTAACAAAAGAAGTATAAAACGGAAACAGTATAGCAGAGACTTCTACAATACAACTTCATAAAAATAAAAAACTCAGCATCTATATTAAAGCTTATATAGACTTCTTAGCAGGAAATTAAAGCGTTATGTCAATTTATCTTCTAGAGTTTGTGATATTTCGAACATTAATATGTTACAACGGTGGATTATTAACCGATAAGTGTTTCGTTAACGTACATGAGTGTTGGTAAAAAAAATACAGTGCAAATTCTCTTTCCAAATTCTCTCAAGAAGTCCATGTGAGATCTCAGTATAGTCTCAAATCTTTATTGGGGACTCTAGGGTCAAGTCAAGTCAAGTCAAAATTTATCATCTTTATCACCACTCATTCTCATTTACTAAAAATTAAATATTATTAATATATCAATTTTACTTGACACTGGCTAAATCTAAAAATGTTAATGTGGTTAACGCACGAAGTCATTATGTAAAAGAAAAATAAAGCTTTTATATTGTAGACAGACAAATAATATTTCATAAGTTCATTAAATATTTTTTTTATGATATTCAACCGGGAATATGTGGCCAACTAACCTACGCATACGCGATGGACCGATGATCTGGTCAGGGCGGCGGGATGCCAGTGTATGCAGGCGGCAAGGGATCGATCTACGTGGAAAGCAATTGGGGAGGCCTATGTTCAGTAGTGGACTTCAGATGACTGAAATGATGGTGATGAACCTACGCATAATGTGCTTTCATACTTTGGCCTTCTCTGACGTTACATTATCAACAGAAGGAAACTTTTTTTTTCTTTGTCTTGAAGCAACTTTTAAGTATGAGGTTGGTTACTACTTGGCCACACGAACACAATAAAATAATTTCCCACATTAGTTATTTCTGTGGCAGAATTTATGATCATATCAGTAGATAATATACTATACTAGTATAGTATGATAGTAATCACTGAGATGTTATTATAACTTTTTTATATTATAAAGTTAAGTCGAGGAATAAAGCTTATATTATAATTTAAATGTAAATGTAATTATAATTGATAACTTACAACAACAGTAACATTTTCTGTTGTATAATAATTGGGACACCAGTCGCGCGTATATTAAAACCTCGCCTTGAATAACCTATATAATGTCGCAATTCTGGATGTTGTATAGTTTTTGTTGATTTTTAATGGTTTCATACATTATGACAAGATTTTTCCGAACCTTGATAAATTTGTAAGTAAATAAATATTACGCACATCTTACACGGCGCTTCTAGCTAGTACAGCTAAGAGTACTAGGCAACATATAAATTAACTTTTTTTTAAATATATACTGGTAACACTACTAGATTTGTGTTGAAGAACTAATAGAAATCATTCTTTTTATTGTGCCAGAACAGTAATTGTAAATTCAGAGCCGTTTTCAGCTTGAAAGTTTTCACTTCGTTGCATAGGTACAGCTTAGTCAGCACAAGTTGGATCTCTATTGTCCTCTGCGCCGAAGCTCACGAAACAATAGACGGATTTCCAAAGAAATTTTTGTTTGAGACTCGATTGATTGGGGCGGCACGTGCCGTAGGCTGGGGTTTTGACTGATTTGATTGATATGAATATATAAACCTATAGATAATACATAGATTTACATTTATTTACTCAGATATTACAATAATTCATTTGTAGGTTGCGGGGGTCTGCTTCCCATCTAAAGAAATACCCTTTTCCAGGCAGGAAGAACCGGAGACCGCGGCCCCCAATCAATGGTGGTTACGTATTGTATGTAAAGCCCACAGCTTGAATAATTCCGTAAGCGCGATTCAGGATTGCTTGTAATATGGAAGCACAGAACCATTTGCCTCTGAATGGCAACCGATTCTACAAGCAAAAGTTTTTTATATCTTTTCTGTTATTTAGGGCGATAAAAATACACATAAGAAAGGCAATAAACAATTAAATTAGTTTTATTCGTCTTCAACATAATTTAAAATATTATTTTTACTAATTTTTTTGTTTTAATGAACTTCTGTGACTAAGAACACATTATTAAAATGACAATAAAATAGTGTTATTGGACAAATTATTATTTTAAAAATAAGTAGAAGTTTATGTTTAAAAAAATTACTTAGACTAGATTGTAGTTGAAATAGGGTACCTTCTTTTAAAAAGGAAGGTAGGACATATAAAAATAAAGAACTTCTAGCATATTTTGAAACCTTTTGCAGGATGGATCTGCCTTTATAAAAAATGAACGTAAACCTTCACTTGGGCGTGACTGTATCTACAATTGTATTGAACATCTTGTGGGGGCTGTAATCGAGTGGAAAAATGTCATGACAGAACTTATTGGCTCCGTCGGCTTACGCTTCAATAAAACGATATGAAAAGGCTTTTTTAATATCCTAATGGAATTTGGACTTGTCAGCACCTGAAAGTATACGTATTCCGAAATATATTCAAGGATTTTTAGGGTAATTTACGAATATGGTAAGAGATAATCAATTTGTCATTTTCGTTTTTGCAGTTATTGTGCACGCATCGTACATTTTTATAACCGGGAGGGCCTAAAATTGATTTCGCATTAAGGTTTTTGCGTGGCGAAGTACAAGTCTCGACATCGTGTAAGGCGACTACCTAGAAGAACAGGATAATTCAGCTCTTACCTTTTGCCACAATTCATCTAGAGATCGGTGTGCTAAATGTGAACTTTGCTACAAATATATAAATCGTAATGGCAATATTTCTGCCTTCGTATGTTTTCGCGTAAAAGGCACAAGGCGTGTACAAGGTGTGAGTGCCTTAACTTTTAGCAGAGCTTCAAAAGTAAGATTACATTAGACCGTCATTAAACCTATCCTTCTATTCAGAAGCATAGAAACCACCAATTAAAGGAGATATTAAGCAATAAGTCAAAAATCCTTTTTGTTAAAAAAAAGGTAAAGAAGACTAAGACAGTTAGAAAAATATAGAAACTATATCATCATGTCAGCCTTATAAAGTCCACTGCTGAACATTGACCTCCCCGATAGATGACATTCTATTGGGAGTATTTGCCCGTAATCACAACGCTGGGCAGGCAGGTAAGTGATCGCAGTTCCAGCCAGTACGCAGAATGACGCTGCTGCACATCATTCGGTAGGATTTCATTACGTCGACTCTTACGACACCCCGTGAGATGAGAGAGGATGGCATATTCTAAACCGGCGCCACACGGCACAAAAACTATGGGCTAATCCTAATGCAATCAAAGAGATTAAGTCACATTATATTAGATTTGAGACTACGTTGGTTCCCACCTAAGCGTCCTCTTTCGCAATGTAAGCAGTTATATCTAAACTCTTCCTTAATTGAACCTGTTTGACTTATAATATTTTATTTACTAATTTGTGCGTTTGCAGCCCATAAGCGCTTTTGTTTCTCTTTTATGCGCAATTACATAGTTTATTGTGTGCGTGTTGTTATGCCTTTTTACTTGTCACTTTTGATAAATGCTCTTTGAGCCTTAAATATCAAACCGATATGGCACCTTATTAACGAGTATTGAAAAATGATTTATGGGTCACCACTGTTAATGGTCGGTTTCCGTCTTGAGCTTTTCCGCGTGACTTAGAGTATACAGGGTAATTTGTAAAACACCAACAACCTCACAGGACAATATTGCTAACAACATTTGTTCAATGACTATAGACAAGTCGGTTTGTACTGCAGTTGTTACTACATACATACAGTCACGCCTGCTTCACCGAAGGGGTAGGCATAGGCATATTATAGGCCCACACTTCGCCAGTTATATGGTTGGTCCCACGTAATATATGGCGATCCTGTTGCTGCTTACCGGGATCTTTTATAATTGCCAGAGCCTCGTCCGTTGATCGGCAGGTGCATCACTTGCAGGTATGGTTGGCTTGGGTTTTTTAGATTTTGATTGAAGGCTTATAGGGATAAAAATATCTTTAGTTCCTCTAATATCTTTGTTATTGTCACTTCAATAACCTGACCATAACATCGACTATAGTATTTCCCAAACATTATAAACAATTGAAAAGCCACGTGCTTAACTCTTAGGTTAATAAATTGCTTATTTGCCAGAAAGTGTGTAACGTTTATTAATGATAATTGCAAAAAGATCCCAATTCATAAGAGCATCTTCACATTACCAACGTTCCGGAACCCACTCTTTAAGCGAGAAACCTCACGTACATCGCATAACAGTTCTGTACGCATTCCCGAAAGATTTATTCCCATGTATTGCTATTTAACACCCTAGCGCGGCCGTATTCCAGCACCAAGTACATTGCAAAGCTGACAGAAATACATGCTCGTCATTCATAACAAGCCCCAATAGCGGTGGAGCCAATGTATGAGCGCATAAATGATCAATCCATCCATTTATCACGTTACTCGATCCGGCACGCTCGTTATTCTTATTTGAAATTGAGTTACATCATCAAAAATGTAATTTTAAAAGTCGGTGTGAGTGATATTGTGTATAAAGTAGTTTTATTAAATTTTTTAAATCAATAACATAGTTTAGCCTTTCAAATCTGTACATTACTAGATTTTGCCTATTCTGCTATGTACGAATATTATACACTAACTGTGGTTTAATAATTAATTGAATTACCTACACTAAATACATATTTATGAGCACTTGATTAAAACAGATAAAGAGAACAATACATAGGCCGCATACAAGTTGTGTAATAAAAAATGTCAACATTAGCTGTAATCAATATCAATCAGCAAACATATATTAACAAGTAACAGTCAACAGTGGTCTAGAAAAAAGTTATGCGGGTAAGGCGATAATTACTTATATCATGATAAAATTAAAAAACCATTTTAAAACCATGGTTTTATTATACCCAATTATAAGGTAAAATGATATCTAAAACTAAGCCAAATCACCTAAAGAAAATCTTATATAAGAAAACTAAAACGATCAAACATTAACGAAATAGTTTCTACAGTTTAAATGAAAATTTCATGCCGAGATATCGTTCAAATTGTGTTCAAAAGATTTCATTTCAATTGAATTTATTGGAGAAATTTAAAGCAAATACGTGAAACTGATTCGCAATGAGAACCATTCGCAAGCCAGACACGAACCTTGTATTAAACTTAATTCCACATAAATGGGAATATTATTGGGTTCAAATATTTTATATAAAATAAAGTATGTATAGAAAATGTGAACAGTATGTTATATGAACTACTCTACCTATAACAAAAATCTTTTTTGGATCTCCAGATAATGTTAAAAGCCTTTTTAAAAATTATTCATTGATAAACGAAGCTAGTTTGTCAAATTTGTGTAAAGCTAATATGTGGAAGCTTGTAATTAGCCTATAATTTATATTATTTATATAATTAGCCTATAATTTATATAATTATAATTTATATATAAAGCTAGCTGTAAGCTTTCCAAATAAAAAAAAAATAATAGGCCCAATTAGCTTCCAATGTGACTTTTTTTATTTTTTTATTATCGTCTGTAAAAAAATGCTGCTTACGCACTGTCTCCCGGCCAAAAGGGGGAGACCGGGAGGGGGTGTGGGGCTCACTGCGGCCGACGCGACCACCGCAGTCCTACCCACTAAAAAACTTCAGACGACGCCCACCGCTGTTGAAAAGGGGGGAGGCACCAGTGCCCGGGTTTGTAGCTTCTGGTACCCCGCCCGCGGCCAACGTCCCCCGGATCAGAACCGGGGAGACCTCCTCAGGAAGGCGCAATTT
This sequence comes from Musotima nitidalis, assembly GCA_949126915.1. Classification (NCBI taxonomy): domain Eukaryota; kingdom Metazoa; phylum Arthropoda; class Insecta; order Lepidoptera; family Crambidae; genus Musotima; species Musotima nitidalis. The sequence continues at coordinate 8,779,995 of OX421414.1, forward strand.
GCAGCGCCCCCCCTACCTCTATGTGCGGCCATGGCGTAACTGGCCGACTTCGGGGGGGGGTCTATGGCGAGACGGAAGGGGCCCCCTGCCCCCGCCGCCTAAGACCCCCCGGGCGCTGCCTGACGGGCCCTCCTGGCCCGCCCGCTGCGCCAACGGCGTAGCCGGAGAGAGAGCGGATCCCGCTCCCTCTCCCGCTCCGCGGCCTCCTTCTGCGACATCACCACTTCGCAGAAGGAGGCCATCGCCTCCCACGCCGTCTCGCTGTCGACCATCTTTTGCATGATGGTCGGCAGCGAGAGAGCCACTCCACCCAGGGCCGCGGCTAACGTCGACCGCGGCCCCGCCCACGCAGGGCACGCCACCAAAGTGTGCTGCGCGGTGTCTTCCGCGCAGTCACAGTGGTGGCAACACCGGGTCGACTCCCCCCCGGCGACGTCACACAGATACTTCCCAAAGCACCCGTGCCCGGAAAGTATCTGCGTGAGCCGGAAGGACAGCGACCCCCACCGACGGCCGACCCATCCCTCCAAGATGGGCCCAACCGCCTCGAGGATACGGCGCCTCGAACCTTCAGCACCCTCGGCACTCCTCAAGAGCTGCCGCCGCCATGTGCCCAGAGCCTGCGTCTGAGCGTCTCTACGCCACCGCACCACAGTGTCCGGTGCAGGGCGGAGACCCTGGCTCCGGGATTGCGCGCCACGCCAGAACACCGCCGAGAGAACCTCAGCGTCGAGGTCCCAGGGAAGAGAACCGGCGAGCGCGCATGCCACCTCATGGGAGATGGTGCGATACCCCCTAGCGACACGGGTCGCCATGACCCTCTGCGGCCGCCGCAGGATCCGTCGATGGCGACCCGATACGGAGCTCGCCCAAATTGGGGCCCCGTACAAGGCTTTGGACCGCACCACTCCCATGTAAAGGCGACGGCAAGTGCCGCCACCCCCCCCGAGATTGGGGAGCAGGCGAGATAGAGCTCCCGCCGTGCTTACCAACCTTGGTCCTAGGTGCCGAAGGTGAGCTTCGAAGTCCCATCTGCTGTCGAGAAGGACGCCGAGATACTTCAGCGTGTTCCCGACAGGGACGGGAGTTCCTCCAATCACAATGCTGGAGCCTGAAGGCGGCCGCCTCCGGGGACCATGAAAAACGATAGCCCCGGATTTGTGCAGTGCCACCTCGAGTCCCAGCCGCCGTATCCTCTGGACCACCGTCGCGACGCCGGCGGTGGCCAAAACTCTCGCATCCCGGAGGTCAGAACCCCGGGATGTTACGAGAGTGTCGTCGGCGTAACAGACCACGTCCACGCCGTGCAGGTTCACACAGCGCAGAACGTAATCATATCCGATGTTCCACAGGAGTGGTCCCAGGACAGACCCCTGTGGAACACCGCACACCATACGCCGACGACAGCCTGCTCCGCCCATCGTTGGGAAGACTACCGCCCTCTCCGACAGGTAGCTCCCCAACAATCTCCGCAGATATGGAGGCACCCCGTGGAATCGGAGCGCCTCCATTATCGTTGGCCAGGGCAGGGTGTTGAAGGCGTTTGCGATATCGAGCGACACCGCAATCAACACCCCACCCCGGGAAACCGCCCTCTCAGACAGGTCCCGCAAGCGGCTGATCGCGTCAATCGTCGATCGGCCGCGGCGGAACCCGAACTGGAGGTCGGACAAATCCGGTCGACCTCCTCTAGGTGCTCGACGAGGCGGTTGGCGATGACACGCTCCAGGAGCTTACCCGCCTCGTCGAGCAGCACGATGGGCCGATAACCAGAAGGGTCATCGGCCGGACGTCCCTCTTTGGGAAGGAGTACCAAGCGGCCCTCCTTCCAGCGCCGCGGAAAAACCCCATCCCGCAGACACCTAGCAAAGAGGGAGGTCACGCGGGGCAGAAAAGGCGCTTCCTCCCCGCTCAACACCAGGTCCCACGCCCTCGTCGGAATGCCGTCGGGACCTGGGGCCGTGCTCTTGCCCCTCAGGCGTAGCACGGCCCTTTCTACCTCCTCCTGGGTGAGCTCGGGCACATCCTCAGTGCCCGAGTCACCATGGGTGACGTGTGGCGCCGCCATGGCGGGAGGCACAAAGTCGGTTCCCCTGTCTGGGAACAGTGCCTCAACCACCCTACCGAGTACCGCCGGTTCGAGGCTGCTGAAGACGGGAGGGGTCCACGCTCGGAGCTTTTGCCGTACTATCTTGTACGGCCTGCCACATGGATCCGCCTCAACGGCCTCCAGCAGCTCATCCCACGCTGCGGCTTTGGACCGGCTGATGGCCCCGCGAAGATCCCTCACCGCCTCTCTATAGGCGGCGTAGAGCCGGTCCACCTCGGCTTCGTCGCGGATTCTCCTTCCGCGACACCTCTGGTAGCGACGCCGCTCCACCGCACAGGTTCGGCGGAGCTGGGCGATCTCCGGCGACCACCAGTAGACCTGAGTTCTGCGAGGGGGGGCGCAAACACGGGGCATGGCCACGTTGCAAATTCGCGTCATGGCCTCGCACACCCTCACAGCCTCCCCCTCCACGTCCACCAGCGGTGGCTCCCGTGGCCACGCCTCGACCAGGGCTGCCTCCCGCAGCAAAGACCTGTCGAGGCGCTTGATCGCCCATCGTGGGCCGTCCAATCGCGGCTCCCCCCCATCTCCGTAGGGCGCTGGCACCGATGCGGAGACACTGAATCTGATGTAACGGTGATCAGACAATGTCTCCACATCCTCCAGCACCCTCCAATCGTGAACACGCTGCGCGAGAGAGGGCGTCGCAAACGAGACGTCGATAACAGACCCCCCGTTGCGACGCACACACGTGTTCACCGAACCGCGATTGAGGATAGACAGCCCACACTCTGTCACCCATTCCTCCAGGGCTGTCCCCCTCCCGCCAGTCGTCCGAGAGCCCCACGCCGAGGATTTGGCGTTGGGATCCCCCATAACAATGACGGGACGAGAAGGGCTCTGGACTATTGCGCCCAGCCTAACTAAAAACTGCTCAAAGTCGACGAGGGAGCGATTGGGGGAGAAATAGACTCCCACAACCACCACCCCGCCGACCCGAGCAGCTACAAACCCGCTTCCTCTCCCGACGAGGACGAGAGGGGGGGTGCCCGCCGCCGCACGCTGGATTATGGCCACTGAGCCGTCCGCGTCGCATACCCAATCTGCACGGATCGGGACGCGGTAGGGTTCAGCGGCCACCGCAAGATCGACTTGCCACTCCGCCATGGCCTGAAGAACGAGGTCTTGGGCCGCGGCGCAGTGGTTAAGGTTCGCCTGGAGAAAGCTGAGCCGGAGAGCCATTAATTAATGAGTTTCCATATCAACCTCCTCCGGCCGATCCGCAGCGACGGTAGGGCCCTGTGCAGTAACGCCTCTGCTTGGGCCCTTCTTTTTTGCCTTGGGGGACCGGGCGCAAGCCTTACCCCCAGGGCGATGGTCGGCCACCCTCCCAGCCTCCTCACAGAGGGGGCAGTGGGGGGGGGCCGAGCAGTCACGGGCTCTGTGCCCTGGTCGAGCGCAGCGGAAACAGTTTCCACTGCGGTCGACTGAAGACTTGCATTGGGCCCCGAGATGGCCCAGCGCAAAACACCTGAAGCATCGGCCGGGGCGAGGATCCAAAAGGGTCGTCCCGGCCGACACCCAGCCAACTAACAGTCGCCCGCTGGCGACCTTCTTCGCCACCGCCACGGGGCAGGAGACCACAATGGCCCCCAGCCCCGCAGAGGTAGCTCTCTCGATTTCTCCCGGCCTGATAAGGTCGGGAGCGCAGCCGCCGACTGCTGCCACCGCCGACACCACCTCCTCCTTGGAGACAGAGTCGTCCAGGCCCGAGACGCGGATGTCTGCCCGCATCACCGGCCTGGAGACCCTGACGTCCTCCGGCTCGTAAATAGCGCGAAGGCGCTCCGCGAGCCGATCGGCCTTCTCATCCCGGGCCTCTCCTGCCAACTCAAGGACCCGGGCCCCCGTCGCCGCCTTGCGGAACCGCACTGAGGCAATGCCGAGGTCGGCAAGGCGTATCTTCGCCTTGGCCTCGGCGATCACCGCCTCGTAGGTGCGGCCCCGCTCCACTGCGCCTGGCAGCAGCGTCATTACGACCGCTGCCGATGATGGCGGGCGCAGTGCCTTCTTCTTGGCGACCGCTGCCGATCGGCCGGACTGTGGTGCCGGCCTGGCAGGAGCAGCGCTCCGCGACACTTTTGCCTGCGCCGCCACTCTCCCTTTGGGGCGGCGCGAGACGACCGTAGTCCACGACTCCCGTTCTTGGCCACCCGACTGGGACGGGGCGGCAACGGGAGCCGGGACAACAGGGCGAACTTCAGGGGAGGAAGGAGCAACCGGTGTAGACGCCGAAAATGGCACCGGCTGCTCCCTCCCCTTTCCCTTCCCCTTTCCCTTCCCCTTTCCCTTCCCCTTTCCCTTACCCTTATTGATAGGAGGAGGAGGAAGCTGCGCTGCGGCCATAGCAGGAGCCGACGAAGGGCCCGGCTGAGGCGAAAGAGCCGTCCGGTCGGCTCGCAACGGGGGACGGAATGACTTTCCGGGCAGAAGGCGGCCAGACACCTCGAGGCCCTCTATGCGCGCGTCCAGGACTCTCATGACCTGCGCCAGGTCGACAGGTGCAGGCCTCTCCACTCTCCGCACCTCCTCGCGGAGAGAAGAGACCTCCCTTAACAATTCTGTATGCTGCGAGAGAAGGCGGGCGTTCTCCTGCCTCAGAGCCTTATCGCTTGCTCTGAGGCGCTCTAACTCCTGCCGCAGCATGTCCTCCTCCGAAAAGAGGAGAGGCCGAGTGCTGGCCAGCGCCCGGCTAGCACTCAGCGCCCTCCTGGCCTCGCCGAGACCGGCCGGTAGGCCTTGGGAACAACCGCGGCCACGGGCGCGGCCGCGCTTTGTCGTCGCCCTGGTCGCTGGAGGCTCGTCCGTAGCCAGCTCGACCTCGCTGGATGAGCTCGCCCCGGAGGGCCTCTTTCTTTTCTGGCGAAGGCAGCGGGGCTGAAGCCCAGGAGAGCTGCCCTCTTCCACCTCCGACGTCTCCAACGTTTCCGCGGGGCCTACGATGTCCATAGTTCCCGCGGAGCCGTCGGAGGGAGCTTCTTCCGACGCCGGCGTCGAGACAGACTTGCCACGTTCGCCTCTCGTCCTCGGTCCTCCACCGCCTCTAAGGCGCAACACTCCAAATCGCGAAGAAACATCGGTATCCAAATTATTGCATGGGTTGTCGGTGCGGAAGCCAGCAGATTGCTGACCCCCGAAGCAGTTTTTGCCCCCTCCGTATAACACGGGGCAGACACCCGCCGAAGCGGGTGTGCAGGATTCCCCCTTTCGAGGACCTGCCCGGAGAATAATTTTGAAACTACTTGTGATCATTTTATTCCCTCCATCTCTTTTTTCAGGGGTGAGCTCCCCTGCACGCTAGTGACTGGACTCCCTCCAGCCATGCATCCCTTCGGCACGATCCGCTCACCTTGGGATTGGGGTAATTTATTATAGTGGTGTTCTTCCACGCGGCACCACTCTCAATGAGCGGCACCTCCGTTCCGCAGATTGCGGGTTACGGATTGCCCGACGGGGAGTCAAGAGACCCACCCAACAGCCACAGCAATGTGACTGCCGGACCCGCCGCGCCGCAGGCCTTGCAGGCCTGCCACCCACCGCCGCCTGAAAGCGGCCACTGCCCTCGAAAGGGCGATACAAGAAGCGCGAGAAACGCCTCGCCACCACCGGGAAAAGGCTGCATCCCCTGCCACCTCAGATGAGCTGAGGCGTGCTGGGAGCAGCCGAAACCCTTCGACCGTAAGGTACAGCCCTCACCCTTTGTAGGCCGCTTTCCGATTGCGAAACGAACAAAGCGAAACGCAACCGGGGGTGCGCCCTGGACCCACTAGTTTTGGTCCGCGCCGAACAAGCCGGTACCACTCATATCTGAGTGGCGTTCCCCTATCCGCCACCTTGGGGACGCGCCCGATGGAAGTCTGGCAACTACACACGGGACCCAACGTGATCCTGCAACTCTTATCAGGTCGTTCGTCCATCTCGCAGGTGGACAGCCGACGAAACGTTTTCAAAGGACCTCAATTCTAGAACTTTTCTGCCCCAACGGCCATCAGTTCTTCGTGCCCTGCCCACTGCCACTTCAGCTTGCTGATTAACAAAATATTTGTTTTCAAAACGTTTATTTGCTATCGGGTATGGGCTACACGAACGCCTTGGTGTTTTCTAGTAAGTTATGACCAATTAACGGTTCATCATCATCTCAGCCCATTAACGTACCACTACTGAGCACGAGCTTCCTCTCACATACTAAGGTACGAGGGTATTGGGTCATACTCCACCACGCAGACCCAATGCTGATTGGGGGAGGCAGGTATATGGCGCCCTGCTGTTAGATTTTTTCAATTAGGCCCAATTAGGCCTCTAACTTGGCTTAACGACTTCCACATTTAGTGATGACCGGGACCAACGGCTTAACGTGCCTACCGAAGCACGGAAGCGCTTGATATCAAGTGGCACACAAACAAACCCCATCCCAGGACTGACCTCTGTAAACTCTGCTTTACTTTGGTGATCGTTTCCGACCACCAAGCATCGCGGAGATACAAGCGCTTACAAAAAAAAAAAAAAAATGCTTTTCATATTTCCTACTCTATCTTTAAGTTAAAATCATAAATTTTATGATTATTTTAAGTTTGACTTTTTCATACATTATGTAACATCATTTTGTAATAGCTATTGGATTTACATTAATACGTTTTTATTTCCTACTGAGAAGTTAGTTATTTTTAATAGCACATTTATATGACGTCGATGTAGAATGATTGAATTTCTGACAATCAACTACTGAGTAAAAACTATGAACAACACTCTATTTTCCCCAGACAAACAAGATTTTGACAAGAAATAAATTCAATGACTGGTAAAAAAATATCATAAAAAAGTAATTTGGTGTCGAAATGTGAGAACAATGTATGGTTCCTTGGAATGTGAACATGATTAGGATTGATACTCAAATATGAGTAATTACGGAGTAATCGTGTTAAAATTGGTTTGTTTACCATATTTCTGAGTTCATATTGAAAAATACTATAGATATACTTAATAGATTTATGGTTAAAACATTTTTAGCACTTTAAAAATATCAATCTTGTTTTAAACGTCATGTGAGATCGTAAAATTTGATCGGGCTTTTTGTATTTGATTGTTGGTTGCCATCTTTTACAGAAAAAAATAGACATAAAGCTATAACACATGAGAACGTGTGTTTAAAAATAAAATAACCCGTTTAGTTTCTCAATATTACATATTTAAAGTTGCTTTTCGTCTTTTTTTTCGGCCATTTTACTTCTAAGCTATTAATTGCTAGTATTTTTTAATGTCTCCAGGGTCTTAGAAGATTAAATTGAGATACCGTTCATTATTTTTGATGAATTTTTATAAGCAATCGATGCAAGAAATCCATCTGGAATCCCCTCTGCCGCCCGCCGCAGGGACGCCTTGCTAGACTTCTGAAAGTCAGCGACATCCATCGTTCCTTAATGTTATTTATCTAGGTAGTTTGAATTAAAGCGCCTGCACATCTGCAATAATGAATATAATAATGATGACCGTAGTTAAGCAGAGTTTACAGAGTGATAACAGTTTATGTTATATTTGACACTTCGAAAGTTACGCTAAGCCATTGGTACCGGGTATTATAACAATCGTAGTCGTTATTCCGAGTTTAAGGCCCTAATGGAAGCTTAAAATAATTTTAACAACAGTATGCCACACAACTATTTTGGTCTGCGTGGTGGAGTGCTGTGCTCGGTGACGCTAATAGGTTATAATGATGATAATAATTATCTAAACATTTGTCACACTTATTTTCTGTTACCAATAATATAGGAGTATGTATCGTTGCGTATAGTGCGTGTAAATAGTAACGGTTGATTGCGTGTTGTACACCTATCATAAAGCTCATTAAGTATACCGTGAGTTAGGTTACGTATCGCGTAGTGCCCCGGAAGGCAACTCTAAATAAATAAAAAGAACGTGGCACGCGATACGATTCACTTGTAGGCATATATGACGGTCCAGTATCTAATATATGGTACTATGTAAAATAATATTACACATACTTAAGCATATATGCGAGGTTTAGTTGGTTTGTTGCTAAAACAATAGGCTAATTTTAAGGAAAGGGTTAAATAATGATCCTTACGAAAGGTCGCATGCTAATTTACTATTTTGATTGAAAAATAGTACGAATTTAACCTTCGAAGCCAAGTCACAATTTATTTTTATTTTCAGACTAAAACACTATGACCAAAGTACATTTGGTCAAAAATAATGTTTGTTTACATAATTGATGGATTTTATTGAAAACGATGACAAAAAATATTAAATTAATATTTCGCTTCAAATATTACAACTATAATTAGCGACCACATACAAAACATTACAAGACACATACATGACATTGTATTTGTAAAACCTTTGCCTGCTATCTTATCAAAAATATTAAGACACTATATAGGTAAATATATATAAACGTAACAACTAAGCTGACATTTTTTGCGCCGATTCGGAAAATAATACATCGCGGCAATGTTTTATTTTCCAAAACTAGTTTTTATATGTCAATATAGTGGAGACATAACTTTTTCAGCAACATTCACAGGTGTAGGAAAGTAGTATATTGCAGTGAATTGTGATTTCCCGTGTTGATTTTAAAACTCCATAAAAACCTCCAGTTAAGTCTCCTCTACTTTACTGGGGTAGGACTTTGACTTCACTGTGACGGACTTTACTTGTCATGACTTTAACTGAGATTAAGTGATAATTACGCTGCAAACTATTGCAAATAACTTGAATTGTTTAATTACTTGACACTGGCAAATAATCACAAGTTATTGTACCATGTTCTATGCAAAATAATATCACTTTTGAAAATAATCCATTAATATCTATTTTGTTTCCAAATAATATTTTGGTTTATCAAACAAGTAAACAATGATGCTTGAAACATACAAATAAAATAAAATCTTATTGCTTGAGTGTGTTTGAACAGCCCGTTTTGTTCGTAAAGACTGAGAAACAAAAACATTTAAGAACCCCTTTTGACATGGTAACTTTGTCTGCCCCAGGGGAATGCAAAGTGCTATCCTGTTTCATTTTCTATAATAACAGAGTAACAGGCCTCGTATCGTTTTTCACCCTCTTATAATATCTGGACGTATTGAATTATTTTTGTTTTCTTCAAAAAAGAGTCCGGCTAATACTTTTGAAGTTGTAAGTTTAAGAAAATTTAAAAAGTTATATGTTTGTTTGTGTTTGGGGGATAAGAGTGCTGTATGTAGGAGTTATCATTTTTTATTGAGTATTGGAGCCTTACATAGTGGCTCTGAGTATAAAGGTCTGAAAATATAGCATCATAGAAACAAAATGTTTAACTTAAAATGTTATTCTTTTAAATTTTAAAAATTAATTAAATTTAAAGGAAAGTTTTATTCCTATAAATTTTATTTATTTTCGTTGTAAACTTGAATTTTCAATTCTTTTTGCGGTTTTCTAGATTCTTATTCTAAACCAATTTAATTCCAAAAAACTAACTATAAATAGATATTTACTTCTTAAATATACAAATATTACATATTCTCTTTCTGACCGCAAAACTAAAATGGGCCCTTTTTGGCAAATTTACTTGTAATTAGGTATACTTTTTTACAGTACATATGCCTTCTTGCACATTATGGATGTTTAAGTTGCTTATTAATTTAAATCCTAGGGAAAAGTCTAATATAAAAACTCAATGTAGAAAAAAGCTAGAATAATAAATTATTCTGCGACGAAAAATCCACGAAAAGATTATAAATGTACTTATTAAAAAAACATCTGAATTATATGTAACCAAAATAGCTGTATAAACCGTTAATTGGTCTTAACTTACCAGAAAACACCGAGACGTTTATTTGCTAGGATATGTTTTGTTACAGATAGAGACTATTATACTTCTAACATTTTCTATAAATATCTCGCCACCTATAACAGGAATCAAAATAATAGATTTCAGAGACGATTTCGTTTACTTATATGTTTTATATAATAAAAAATATTTCGGCATAAAGCGTGGAAGAGAAAAGCAGATATTTACGCTAGTTTTAAAACATAGACCTAAGCGGAGAAAGCGGTAAGCTTTGCGTATATTTATATTATACGTATATAGCTATGTGTATTTTCTAGGTAAAAAATACTTTCAGAAATGGCAGACTGCGTTGTTTATATAATGTGGTTCATAAGTCAGCCTGTACTGAGATCCTTACCGTATCTTTTGTGAAACCAAATTTTATAGGGTATTTTACAGAAAGTTCGGTGAAATGATGCATAAAAAGATTTGGTTTAGTAGTTAAAAAATTTAAATAAGTTCTGTGTTATAAATAAAAATGTTACACATTAAATACGCCTTAAGAACCCGTGTTTACGAAGTAAAGAACCGTTGTTTTATGTTTTTGTTTCCTTTTTCCATTAAGTCTCAAAATTTTGTTTACCCAACAGCAGAAGTTTATTTTCGTAGCAAATACACAAACTTTTATATAGGGCATTCCTATAGAAATTAATATTTAAAAGAAAGGAGCGTGGAACCCACGATAGTCATCCGTTACCTGTGGACTGTGCAATTCCCTTTTGGCGAGCTGCGCTATATGCAATTGGCTGAATTTTAATCAGATTACACCAACAGGGAGCTAAATAAAATATGTAGCCGGCTATCGTTTACCTCGCTAAACTCGTTTCTCACTAGGCACGGTCTTAGCATAATCATGTATTCAGAGTTTTCATCGCACTTGTTTTTTTTTTAACTAGGACACGTAAATAAAACAAGTTTCACAAATGTCGACTAGGTACTGGTAGATGTAAACTACTGGTGTATTCAAGCTCTATGTCTGTAGTATTAATTGTAATTTAAAAGAAAATAAACTATAGAAGTTGTAAAATCTAAGACATGCTATTGTGTACATCATAGTCAAGTTTCATATGTATTCAAATAATAATACATTTTTACCAGTATGAGTCAAATCTCAAACATTTAGGATTTCAGTTTTATCAATCAATCAATGAAAAAATTCTGTCACCAGTTAGGTACATTCCTGCCTGAAAAATACGACTGTTATAACTACTGTTAGTTTAAAAATGTATTTTGAAAAATCATTTTACAAAGTTATAAGTACATGTATTATTGTGTAATGTGGATACCAAAATTAGCTTCACTATAATAAATTCAAATCGCTCCATCTAAATTGCAAAAAAAGAATATTCCATGACATGACTTTAAAATTAATACTGCTTTGTCATTGGTTATGTTTATATGAGTACATAGTTGCTTACAGAACATATTCGTTTTCCTATGAGTATTTTCTTGCAATTAAGCATTTGTTGTTTATAAGAATATCAAGGAATTGCAATATCAGTAATAAGTACCTAAGTCTTAAGCTAATGTGTTATTATATCTATGACATTTATAATATTTTTTTCTGTGTCAACCGTTCTCATATACAGAATGTCTCAGAAACTAGTCTCAAGCGGAAGACCAGAGATAGAGAACATACAGGGGGGTGATTCGGGTACCTCAGGGAGTTCTTTATCTCTGTACTTCCACTAGACAGTCGTTTCTGGGACACCCTGTATATGCAGCCCCTCTAACCAAGTAATAAATAAATAAATAAATTCTCGTTGTTTATAAAGATTTTGACATCTGTGTGGTATCTTATAACCCATGATTTTTAATGTCATAATTAATTAAATGAAATAAATTTACTTGAAGCAAATTTTTATTGTTTTGTGATTTTGTTGTATTATCCGCATAAATTACAGATGAATATCACTTACAAAAAATCGATTAAGTAGATATGTATGAATGTACGAACAAGGTAAGTAGGTGTATAAGGTATTAAAACAAAGAGCGTGTATCAGAAGGTTAATGAGTGTGAATGAAGCTTGTGATTAAGTGTGTGCCAAGATCGTCACAAGTGAAAGAATGTGATCTCTACCTGCCCCTACGGAAACGGGGAAAAGGGAAGGCACGCCTTTAATTTTTTTAATCGAAATGGATATTTTCGTATGCATACATACATAATGTCACGACATTATGTATGTATGCATACGAAAATATCCATTTCGATTAAAAAAATTAATGAAAATCTGTACATTACAGTAAGTATCTCAGACGCATTGCCCAAAATATAGAACCCCTTAAGCTTTCTGTTGGCAAATATCTCTGAAATGTGGAAAATGATGATGTATTACATTGTAACTTTGTAAATGTAATACACATTGTAACTGGTTCGTTTTGTAAAGCAAATTAGCCGCGTCTGCTTTTCTTTTTGCAAAACAATTAGGCTTACCTAACATGCAAGGCTTTGAGGCTTTCCGGGTAAATTTCATTTGTTTTTTACTTCTGTTTACTTTTTAAGTAAGGAAAGACTTTACTGTTGCGTTTGTATTGCTCGATATAAAGTTTAAGATAGTGATATTAATTTATTAGGTAAGTAACTTTCTCCCTTGTTTTGTTTCGTGCAGTTTATCGTTAGGTTTAAAGATTACTTTCATAAGAGCTCTATTGAGCCAATCCTTAATAAATTATTTTGACTTTGACTTATCGCCTTTTACATGTATCATAATAACAGAAGTAGTTTTATTCAAGGTTACATTTATATTTATCCCAAATTACAATTTAATCGCGAACAATTTTATTCTGCATTTAAAATATTATTTATTCATTATTATCATCATTTCAATCCATTAAAGGTAAGGATCTCAGTACAGGGTGATTTATGAACCATATTATATAAACAACGTAGTCTGCCATTTTTTAAAATATTATTATTACCGCTTAGGGTGAGGAATCTAAACAATAGATTTCTGATACGATATCGTTTCTATGCTTTAATTGAAAAAAAAAAAATTCTAACCAAAACGTGGAAGATAAAAGCAGATATTTGCGATAAACAAAGACCAACCGATGATCTGGTCAAGGCGGCTTGAAACTGGTGGTTGCAGGTGGTGCAAAATTAACCAAGGCGAAAAAATATAAGGGAGGCCTTTGTCCAGCAGTGGACTTCATTTGGCTGAAATGATGATGATTATAATAATATACAGGGCGTGGGAGGAAAAATCTGGAATATTGCAGATGGAACATTTGATTGAAAGAAGACATTATTTTAATTTCAAAAACAATTTAAACTGCATTCATAGATTTTTAAATAATAACACGGTTGAAATGGGAATCAAACCCGCTACACGAGAAAAAAAATAGCCTGCAACTTTATCATACTGATCGAAAGGCTTCATCATAAGGAATATTTTTCTGCTAAATAACAGAGTAATAATATATAATAATAATAATAAATAACAGAGATAAAAGAAAAACCATAAATCTTAACATTTTTCATACAATATTAATCAATTTATCAAATGCTCAAATCGTTTCCCCTCTTGTTGAATACTATGTCTTCTCTTTTGATTATTTCACTCCGACGATTTTTTGATCTTGTTGTGGTGGATATTTAGAATAATTAACCTAAGTTCTGTTTGTAGCTCGTGGACACTTGTATACTGGTTCCTGTAAACTAATTTTTACCCTATAAAAAATCTAACGGGGTTAGATATTGGCGGCCATTTTCTTTGTCCATTTGTCCCGATCCAGAGACGAAAGTGTTCATTAAGATAGTCCCTTGTTCTGTGACTGTTATGAGCCGGAAACCCATCTTGCTAAAAAATAGAATAAGATTTGTCGTTCTGCAACCGGAATATTATTTATGTCTTATCTTAAAATATCAAGTATTTCTAAATACCTTTCCGTATTCAAAGGCCCTTCATAAAAATGTACTAAGAGGACCGGTTTTTTACAATTCCACACCAACAGTTGAACGAAAAACGCACTTGATTATTAGTCTCGCGGATACATAAGGGAAATGCGACCAAATGCGATTATTGTGTCGGTTGTACATACCATTATTACTGAAGTTTGTCTCGTCTGACCAGATAATATTATTTAGAAAACACTGATCCTCTAGAATGAGCCTCTCAATTTCATTGCAGAAAATACGTCGTCTTTCATCATCACCCGGCAGTAATTTTTGCACTAATCGCTCATAAATTTGTATTTTTTCAGTACACGGTGTATTTTGCTTTTCGAAATTCCGATTACTTCTTGACTTTCCCTCACTGAACTTTTAGGATTTGCCTCAAAGTAAATCAAAATGTCGAGTTCATCGTCAGTGTTTATCATTTGTTGCCGCAATCATGGTACCCGATGGTCAAAACGTCCCAAATATAGCAGATTATCCACTAACCGTTTCATAATCAATCGAGATGGTGTATTTCTATCTGGATATCTTTCGCGGTGCCATTGTAGGGCTAATGTTATGTTTTAGTGGTTCAAAAAGTAAGCTTCCATTAAATCAATATTGTTTTGATACGCCAAGGTTATGTGCAAAAATCACAATCAAATGCAAATATCCTACAATTAAACTCACAGAAACTTAAGAATAAAAGTTTGAAAATGGAACACATTTTTGAATTATTTCATCATAATCAGCCAGCCGCATTGCGATGAACAAAATAATTTACTCGTCTTTCTGTTTAGGATAAGGCTGGTGTTGTTGCATTCAACCAGGTACCTAATAATTACGTATCTCTTTATCATTTAATCATGCACTTAAATTATAATAAGGAAATGATGCATACTTCTCAAGAGGGTACAGTGATTAGTAATAGCTACTTATGATAATGTCAGTTGTATGTCCTTTCGGAAATGTTAGCTTTTCATTAATCTGAATGAAATTTCACATCTGATTTTAAAATTAATGGGTTTTCTTTTATTTCTGACACTCTGTTAAGCAATTCATTTAAGTCATTAAGCAAAAAATAATCCTTATGATGAAGCCTTTCGATCGGTATGATAAAGTTGCAGGGTATTTTTTTTCTCGTGTTTCCCGTTTTAGCCGTGTTATTATTTAAAAATCTATAAAAGCAGTTTAAATTATTTTTGAAATTAAAATAATGTCTTCTTTCAGTCGAATGTTCTATTTACAATATTCAAGATACTTTCCTCCATGTGGCATATCCGTGGGACGCCCTGTATATATAACAGTTTATATAATTGCACAAATGATAACAAAAATAGAAGTTATAAAAAACACTAACAACGGCACTGCTTTTCCCACAAGAAGTAACACATCCTAAAAGTGATTATCCCTGATGAGTTAATTCATTCATACATAAATTCATGCTTGTTTTCCCGAAGAACTAGGCAGAGGCATATTAACGCCCACATTTCGCCAATTCTAATGTTGGTCCAACGTAATAGTTGGCGAGGCTATTGCCATTTTATAAGAACTTTTATGTTTGCCGGAGCTTCGTCTCCTAATCAGCAGGTGCACCGCTTGCAGGTGAGGTTGACTTGGGTATAATTAATCACTAAATTTTATAAGCTATCACGAAATCATGAAGAACGTTAAGAAAATGTAGATGCTACCAAAATATTTTAATATTTTGTCAGACCTGTTTCAGACCTTCTTTTAGCATCTGTTTTAATAGGGTGATTTCCGGGAATCCGATTCGGAAAGGTCAGAGCTTCCTTACCTATCAGAGTCGCATCCGCCAAAGTAAATTGAATGGTGATAGCGTATTTCATCGAGAATATTGAAAATGTACAAAAAATCATTATTGAAAAAAGGGCCAAAGTACCATCGCCCCAAATTTAAGTGAATGAAATCACGACTTTTGTATGTGGTCTCTCTTTCTACAACCTTAATCTCATGCTCATATCGCATTTAATGTAGGCAGAAACCTTGTTTCAAGCATTTAAAAAGAATCTTAATAGTTATGGCAAATAACCTTCTTCAATACTGGTTCTAATGTTGTCTGAATTGGAGATCTAAGAATTATTATCAAAGAAAGGATCACATATGTAAGTATGTAATATTATAAATATGATTCAAACAATAGCTCGAAATAAATGCCCCGGTGTTAGTTTTAGACTAATGAATACGTCTTCATCTTAAGTATCCGCATTACACCTCAAAACTGCCAACTTAGTAAAAGTCAGGAGGTCACTCAAACGTTATGATATTATGGATACATATCATCATCATCATTTTAGCCATTTGAAGTTCACTGCTGAATATAGGCCTCCCCATTTGATCGATCCTGTGCCGCCTGCAACCACCGGGTATCCGCCGCCCTGACCAGATCATCGGTCCATCGCGTTGGGGGCCGCCCTCTACTACGTTTGCTGATTCGTGGTCGCCATTTAAATAATGGCTTAATTCCCCATCGGTCGTCGGTTTTTCGAGCTATTTGCCCCGCCCACTGCGACTTCAGCTTGCAAACGCGCTTCGCTATGTCGGTCACTCTAGTTCTCCTACGGATTTCTTTATATCTGATTCTATCACGTAGGGACACTCCGAGCATAGTTCTCTCCATTTCCATTGCACGCTGAGCAACTTTGAGCTTCCATATGAGGCCCATAGGCACCACGGCTCAGTCCCATACGTCATCGCTGGCACCACACACTGGTCGAAGACTTTCGTCTTGAGACACTGAGGTACTTTGGACGAGAAGATTTTGCGTAGGTTCCCGAACGCAGCTCAACCGAGCTGGATTCGACGATTGACCTCTTTCTCGAAGTTGGACTTACCTAATTGGACTTTTTGTCCCAGGTATACGTACTCGTCAACAACTTCGAGGGCCGAGCTTCCCATATATATTAGTATAAATCATATGAAATCGCTGTAAGCTATGTAAAAGTGCATTTAGGTTTAATTTTAATTTTAAATAACGTCGTCTTCAATCAACACCCCACCCCGGGAAACCGCCCTCTCAGACAGGTCCCGCAAGCGGCTGATCGCGTCAATCGTCGATCGGCCGCGGCGGAACCCGAACTGGAGGTCGGACAAATCCGGTCCGACCTCCTCTAGGTGCTCGACGAGGCGGTTGGCGATGACACGCTCCAGGAGCTTACCCGCCTCGTCGAGCAGCACGATGGGCCGATAACCAGAAGGGTCATCGGCCGGACGTCCCTCTTTGGGAAGGAGTACCAAGCGGCCCTCCTTCCAGCGCCGCGGAAAAACCCCATCCCGCAGACACCTAGCAAAGAGGGAGGTCACGCGGGGCAGAAAAGGCGCTTCCTCCCCGCTCAACACCAGGTCCCACGCCCTCGTCGGAATGCCGTCGGGACCTGGGGCCGTGCTCTTGCCCCTCAGGCGTAGCACGGCCCTTTCTACCTCCTCCTGGGTGAGCTCGGGCACATCCTCAGTGCCCGAGTCACCATGGGTGACGTGTGGCGCCGCCATGGCGGGAGGCACAAAGTCGGTTCCCCTGTCTGGGAACAGTGCCTCAACCACCCTACCGAGTACCGCCGGTTCGAGGCTGCTGAAGACGGGAGGGGTCCACGCTCGGAGCTTTTGCCGTACTATCTTGTACGGCCTGCCACATGGATCCGCCTCAACGGCCTCCAGCAGCTCATCCCACGCTGCGGCTTTGGACCGGCTGATGGCCCCGCGAAGATCCCTCACCGCCTCTCTATAGGCGGCGTAGAGCCGGTCCACCTCGGCTTCGTCGCGGATTCTCCTTCCGCGACACCTCTGGTAGCGACGCCGCTCCACCGCACAGGTTCGGCGGAGCTGGGCGATCTCCGGCGACCACCAGTAGACCTGAGTTCTGCGAGGGGGGGCGCAAACACGGGGCATGGCCACGTTGCAAATTCGCGTCATGGCCTCGCACACCCTCACAGCCTCCCCCTCCACGTCCACCAGCGGTGGCTCCCGTGGCCACGCCTCGACCAGGGCTGCCTCCCGCAGCAAAGACCTGTCGAGGCGCTTGATCGCCCATCGTGGGCCGTCCAATCGCGGCTCCCCCCCATCTCCGTAGGGCGCTGGCACCGATGCGGAGACACTGAATCTGATGTAACGGTGATCAGACAATGTCTCCACATCCTCCAGCACCCTCCAATCGTGAACACGCTGCGCGAGAGAGGGCGTCGCAAACGAGACGTCGATAACAGACCCCCCGTTGCGACGCACACACGTGTTCACCGAACCGCGATTGAGGATAGACAGCCCACACTCTGTCACCCATTCCTCCAGGGCTGTCCCCCTCCCGCCAGTCGTCCGAGAGCCCCACGCCGAGGATTTGGCGTTGGGATCCCCCATAACAATGACGGGACGAGAAGGGCTCTGGACTATTGCGCCCAGTCTAACTAAAAACTGCTCAAAGTCGACGAGGGAGCGATTGGGGGAGAAATAGACTCCCACAACCACCACCCCGCCGACCCGAGCAGCTACAAACCCGCTTCCTCTCCCGACGAGGACGAGAGGGGGGGTGCCCGCCGCCGCACGCTGGATTATGGCCACTGAGCCGTCCGCGTCGCATACCCAATCTGCACGGATCGGGACGCGGTAGGGTTCAGCGGCCACCGCAAGATCGACTTGCCACTCCGCCATGGCCTGAAGAACGAGGTCTTGGGCCGCGGCGCAGTGGTTAAGGTTCGCCTGGAGAAAGCTGAGCCGGAGAGCCATTAATTAATGAGTTTCCATATCAACCTCCTCCGGCCGATCCGCAGCGACGGTAGGGCCCTGTGCAGTAACGCCTCTGCTTGGGCCCTTCTTTTTTGCCTTGGGGGACCGGGCGCAAGCCTTACCCCCAGGGCGATGGTCGGCCACCCTCCCAGCCTCCTCACAGAGGGGGCAGTGGGGGGGGGCCGAGCAGTCACGGGCTCTGTGCCCTGGTCGAGCGCAGCGGAAACAGTTTCCACTGCGGTCGACTGAAGACTTGCATTGGGCCCCGAGATGGCCCAGCGCAAAACACCTGAAGCATCGGCCGGGGCGAGGATCCAAAAGGGTCGTCCCGGCCGACACCCAGCCAACTAACAGTCGCCCGCTGGCGACCTTCTTCGCCACCGCCACGGGGCAGGAGACCACAATGGCCCCCAGCCCCGCAGAGGTAGCTCTCCCGATTTCTCCCGGCCTGATAAGGTCGGGAGCGCAGCCGCCGACTGCTGCCACCGCCGACACCACCTCCTCCTTGGAGACAGAGTCGTCCAGGCCCGAGACGCGGATGTCTGCCCGCATCACCGGCCTGGAGACCCTGACGTCCTCCGGCTCGTAAATAGCGCGAAGGCGCTCCGCGAGCCGATCGGCCTTCTCATCCCGGGCCTCTCCTGCCAACTCAAGGACCCGGGCCCCCGTCGCCGCCTTGCGGAACCGCACTGAGGCAATGCCGAGGTCGGCAAGGCGTATCTTCGCCTTGGCCTCGGCGATCACCGCCTCGTAGGTGCGGCCCCGCTCCACTGCGCCTGGCAGCAGCGTCATTACGACCGCTGCCGATGATGGCGGGCGCAGTGCCTTCTTCTTGGCGAAGGCTGCCGATCGGCCGGACTGTGGTGCCGGCCTGGCAGGAGCAGCGCTCCGCGACACTTTTGCCTGCGCCGCCACTCTCCCTTTGGGGCGGCGCGAGACGACCGTAGTCCACGACTCCCGTTCTTGGCCACCCGACTGGGACGGGGCGGCAACGGGAGCCGGGACAACAGGGCGAACTTCAGGGGAGGAAGGAGCAACCGGTGTAGACGCCGAAAATGGCACCGGCTGCTCCCTCCCCTTTCCCTTCCCCTTTCCCTTCCCCTTTCCCTTCCCCTTTCCCTTCCCCTTTCCCTTCCCCTTTCCCTTACCCTTATTGATAGGAGGAGGAGGAAGCTGCGCTGCGGCCATAGCAGGAGCCGACGAAGGGCCCGGCTGAGGCGAAAGAGCCGTCCGGTCGGCTCGCAACGGGGGACGGAATGACTTTCCGGGCAGAAGGCGGCCAGACACCTCGAGGCCCTCTATGCGCGCGTCCAGGACTCTCATGACCTGCGCCAGGTCGACAGGTGCAGGCCTCTCCACTCTCCGCACCTCCTCGCGGAGAGAAGAGACCTCCCTTAACAATTCTGTATGCTGCGAGAGAAGGCGGGCGTTCTCCTGCCTCAGAGCCTTATCGCTTGCTCTGAGGCGCTCTAACTCCTGCCGCAGCATGTCCTCCTCCGAAAAGAGGAGAGGCCGAGTGCTGGCCAGCGCCCGGCTAGCACTCAGCGCCCTCCTGGCCTCGCCGAGACCGGCCGGTAGGCCTTGGGAACAACCGCGGCCACGGGCGCGGCCGCGCTTTGTCGTCGCCCTGGTCGCTGGAGGCTCGTCCGTAGCCAGCTCGACCTCGCTGGATGAGCTCGCCCCGGAGGGCCTCTTTCTTTTCTGGCGAAGGCAGCGGGGCTGAAGCCCAGGAGAGCTGCCCTCTTCCACCTCCGACGTCTCCAACGTTTCCGCGGGGCCTACGATGTCCATAGTTCCCGCGGAGCCGTCGGAGGGAGCTTCTTCCGACGCCGGCGTCGAGACAGACTTGCCACGTTCGCCTCTCGTCCTCGGTCCTCCACCGCCTCTAAGGCGCAACACTCCAAATCGCGAAGAAACATCGGTATCCAAATTATTGCATGGGTTGTCGGTGCGGAAGCCAGCAGATTGCTGACCCCCGAAGCAGTTTTTGCCCCCTCCGTATAACACGGGGCAGACACCCGCCGAAGCGGGTGTGCAGGATTCCCCCTTTCGAGGACCTGCCCGGAGAATAATTTTGAAACTACTTGTGATCATTTTATTCCCTCCATCTCTTTTTTCAGGGGTGAGCTCCCCTGCACGCTAGTGACTGGACTCCCTCCAGCCATGCATCCCTTCGGCACGATCCGCTCACCTTGGGATTGGGGTAATTTATTATAGTGGTGTTCTTCCACGCGGCACCACTCTCAATGAGCGGCACCTCCGTTCCGCAGATTGCGGGTTACGGATTGCCCGACGGGGAGTCAAGAGACCCACCCAACAGCCACAGCAATGTGACTGCCGGACCCGCCGCGCCGCAGGCCTTGCAGGCCTGCCACCCACCGCCGCCTGAAAGCGGCCACTGCCCTCGAAAGGGCGATACAAGAAGCGCGAGAAACGCCTCGCCACCACCGGGAAAAGGCTGCATCCCCTGCCACCTCAGATGAGCTGAGGCGTGCTGGGAGCAGCCGAAACCCTTCGACCGTAAGGTACAGCCCTCACCCTTTGTAGGCCGCTTTCCGATTGCGAAACGAACAAAGCGAAACGCAACCGGGGGTGCGCCCTGGACCCACTAGTTTTGGTCCGCGCCGAACAAGCCGGTACCACTCATATCTGAGTGGCGTTCCCCTATCCGCCACCTTGGGGACGCGCCCGATGGAAGTCTGGCAACTACACACGGGACCCAACGTGATCCTGCAACTCTTATCAGGTCGTTCGTCCATCTCGCAGGTGGACAGCCGACGAAACGTTTTCAAAGGACCTCAATTCTAGAACTTTTCTGCCCCAACGGCCATCAGTTCTTCGTGCCCTGCCCACTGCCACTTCAGCTTGCTGATTAACAAAATATTTGTTTTCAAAACGTTTATTTGCTATCGGGTATGGGCTACACGAACGCCTTGGTGTTTTCTAGTAAGTTATGACCAATTAACGGTTCATCATCATCTCAGCCCATTAACGTACCACTACTGAGCACGAGCTTCCTCTCACATACTAAGGTACGAGGGTATTGGGTCATACTCCACCACGCAGACCCAATGCTGATTGGGGGAGGCAGGTATATGGCGCCCTGCTGTTAGATTTTTTCAATTAGGCCCAATTAGGCCTCTAACTTGGCTTAACGACTTCCACATTTAGTGATGACCGGGACCAACGGCTTAACGTGCCTACCGAAGCACGGAAGCGCTTGATATCAAGTGGCACACAAACAAACCCCATCCCAGGACTGACCTCTGTAAACTCTGCTTTACTTTGGTGATCGTTTCCGACCACCAAGCATCGCGGAGATACAAGCGCTTACAAAAAAAAAAAAAAAATGCTTTTCATATTTCCTACTCTATCTTTAAGTTAAAATCATAAATTTTATGATTATTTTAAGTTTGACTTTTTCATACATTATGTAACATCATTTTGTAATAGCTATTGGATTTACATTAATACGTTTTTATTTCCTACTGAGAAGTTAGTTATTTTTAATAGCACATTTATATGACGTCGATGTAGAATGATTGAATTTCTGACAATCAACTACTGAGTAAAAACTATGAACAACACTCTATTTTCCCCAGACAAACAAGATTTTGACAAGAAATAAATTCAATGACTGGTAAAAAAATATCATAAAAAAGTAATTTGGTGTCGAAATGTGAGAACAATGTATGGTTCCTTGGAATGTGAACATGATTAGGATTGATACTCAAATATGAGTAATTACGGAGTAATCGTGTTAAAATTGGTTTGTTTACCATATTTCTGAGTTCATATTGAAAAATACTATAGATATACTTAATAGATTTATGGTTAAAACATTTTTAGCACTTTAAAAATATCAATCTTGTTTTAAACGTCATGTGAGATCGTAAAATTTGATCGGGCTTTTTGTATTTGATTGTTGGTTGCCATCTTTTACAGAAAAAAATAGACATAAAGCTATAACACATGAGAACGTGTGTTTAAAAATAAAATAACCCGTTTAGTTTCTCAATATTACATATTTAAAGTTGCTTTTCGTCTTTTTTTTCGGCCATTTTACTTCTAAGCTATTAATTGCTAGTATTTTTTAATGTCTCCAGGGTCTTAGAAGATTAAATTGAGATACCGTTCATTATTTTTGATGAATTTTTATAAGCAATCGATGCAAGAAATCCATCTGGAATCCCCTCTG
Organism: Musotima nitidalis; assembly: GCA_949126915.1. Lineage (NCBI taxonomy): Eukaryota > Metazoa > Arthropoda > Insecta > Lepidoptera > Crambidae > Musotima > Musotima nitidalis. The sequence continues at coordinate 8,802,739 of OX421414.1, forward strand.
CCGCCCGCCGCAGGGACGCCTTGCTAGACTTCTGAAAGTCAGCGACATCCATCGTTCCTTAATGTTATTTATCTAGGTAGTTTGAATTAAAGCGCCTGCACATCTGCAATAATGAATATAATAATGATGACCGTAGTTAAGCAGAGTTTACAGAGTGATAACAGTTTATGTTATATTTGACACTTCGAAAGTTACGCTAAGCCATTGGTACCGGGTATTATAACAATCGTAGTCGTTATTCCGAGTTTAAGGCCCTAATGGAAGCTTAAAATAATTTTAACAACAGTATGCCACACAACTATTTTGGTCTGCGTGGTGGAGTGCTGTGCTCGGTGACGCTAATAGGTTATAATGATGATAATAATTATCTAAACATTTGTCACACTTATTTTCTGTTACCAATAATATAGGAGTATGTATCGTTGCGTATAGTGCGTGTAAATAGTAACGGTTGATTGCGTGTTGTACACCTATCATAAAGCTCATTAAGTATACCGTGAGTTAGGTTACGTATCGCGTAGTGCCCCGGAAGGCAACTCTAAATAAATAAAAAGAACGTGGCACGCGATACGATTCACTTGTAGGCATATATGACGGTTCAGTATCTAATATATGGTACTATGTAAAATAATATTACACATACTTAAGCATATATGCGAGGTTTAGTTGGTTTGTTGCTAAAACAATAGGCTAATTTTAAGGAAAGGGTTAAATAATGATCCTTACGAAAGGTCGCATGCTAATTTACTATTTTGATTGAAAAATAGTACGAATTTAACCTTCGAAGCCAAGTCACAATTTATTTTTATTTTCAGACTAAAACACTATGACCAAAGTACATTTGGTCAAAAATAATGTTTGTTTACATAATTGATGGATTTTATTGAAAACGATGACAAAAAATATTAAATTAATATTTCGCTTCAAATATTACAACTATAATTAGCGACCACATACAAAACATTACAAGACACATACATGACATTGTATTTGTAAAACCTTTGCCTGCTATCTTATCAAAAATATTAAGACACTATATAGGTAAATATATATAAACGTAACAACTAAGCTGACATTTTTTGCGCCGATTCGGAAAATAATACATCGCGGCAATGTTTTATTTTCCAAAACTAGTTTTTATATGTCAATATAGTGGAGACATAACTTTTTCAGCAACATTCACAGGTGTAGGAAAGTAGTATATTGCAGTGAATTGTGATTTCCCGTGTTGATTTTAAAACTCCATAAAAACCTCCAGTTAAGTCTCCTCTACTTTACTGGGGTAGGACTTTGACTTCACTGTGACGGACTTTACTTGTCATGACTTTAACTGAGATTAAGTGATAATTACGCTGCAAACTATTGCAAATAACTTGAATTGTTTAATTACTTGACACTGGCAAATAATCACAAGTTATTGTACCATGTTCTATGCAAAATAATATCACTTTTGAAAATAATCCATTAATATCTATTTTGTTTCCAAATAATATTTTGGTTTATCAAACAAGTAAACAATGATGCTTGAAACATACAAATAAAATAAAATCTTATTGCTTGAGTGTGTTTGAACAGCCCGTTTTGTTCGTAAAGACTGAGAAACAAAAACATTTAAGAACCCCTTTTGACATGGTAACTTTGTCTGCCCCAGGGGAATGCAAAGTGCTATCCTGTTTCATTTTCTATAATAACAGAGTAACAGGCCTCGTATCGTTTTTCACCCTCTTATAATATCTGGACGTATTGAATTATTTTTGTTTTCTTCAAAAAAGAGTCCGGCTAATACTTTTGAAGTTGTAAGTTTAAGAAAATTTAAAAAGTTATATGTTTGTTTGTGTTTGGGGGATAAGAGTGCTGTATGTAGGAGTTATCATTATTTATTGAGTATTGGAGCCTTACATAGTGGCTCTGAGTATAAAGGTCTGAAAATATAGCATCATAGAAACAAAATGTTTAACTTAAAATGTTATTCTTTTAAATTTTAAAAATTAATTAAATTTAAAGGAAAGTTTTATTCCTATAAATTTTATTTATTTTCGTTGTAAACTTGAATTTTCAATTCTTTTTGCGGTTTTCTAGATTCTTATTCTAAACCAATTTAATTCCAAAAAACTAACTATAAATAGATATTTACTTCTTAAATATACAAATATTACATATTCTCTTTCTGACCGCAAAACTAAAATGGGCCCTTTTTGGCAAATTTACTTGTAATTAGGTATACTTTTTTACAGTACATATGCCTTCTTGCACATTATGGATGTTTAAGTTGCTTATTAATTTAAATCCTAGGGAAAAGTCTAATATAAAAACTCAATGTAGAAAAAAGCTAGAATAATAAATTATTCTGCGACGAAAAATCCACGAAAAGATTATAAATGTACTTATTAAAAAAACATCTGAATTATATGTAACCAAAATAGCTGTATAAACCGTTAATTGGTCTTAACTTACCAGAAAACACCGAGACGTTTATTTGCTAGGATATGTTTTGTTACAGATAGAGACTATTATACTTCTAACATTTTCTATAAATATCTCGCCACCTATAACAGGAATCAAAATAATAGATTTCAGAGACGATTTCGTTTACTTATATGTTTTATATAATAAAAAATATTTCGGCATAAAGCGTGGAAGAGAAAAGCAGATATTTACGCTAGTTTTAAAACATAGACCTAAGCGGAGAAAGCGGTAAGCTTTGCGTATATTTATATTATACGTATATAGCTATGTGTATTTTCTAGGTAAAAAATACTTTCAGAAATGGCAGACTGCGTTGTTTATATAATGTGGTTCATAAGTCAGCCTGTACTGAGATCCTTACCGTATCTTTTGTGAAACCAAATTTTATAGAGTATTTTGCAGAAAGTTCTGTGAAATGATGCATAAAATGATTTGGTTATGTAGTTAAAATTTTTAAATAAGTTCTGTGTTATAAATAAAAATGTTACACATTAAATACGCCTTAAGAACCCGTGTTTACGAAGTAAAGAACCGTTGTTTTATGTTTTTGTTTCCTTTTTCCATTAAGTCTCAAAATTTTGTTTACCCAACAGCAGAAGTTTATTTTCGTAGCAAATACACAAACTTTTATATAGGGCATTCCTATAGAAATTAATATTTAAAAGAAAGGAGCGTGGAACCCACGATAGTCATCCGTTACCTGTGGACTGTGCAATTCCCTTTTGGCGAGCTGCGCTATATGCAATTGGCTGAATTTTAATCAGATTACACCAACAGGCAGCTAAATAAAATATGTAGCCGGCTATCGTTTACCTCGCTAAACTCGTTTCTCACCAGGCGCGGTCTTAGCATAATCATGTATTCAGAGTTTTCATCGCACTTGTTTTTTTTTTAACTAGGACGCGTAAATAAAACAAGTTTTACAAATGTCGACTAGGTACTGGTAGATGTAAACTACTGGTGTATTCAAGCTCTATGTCTGTAGTATTAATTGTAATTAAAAAAAAAAAACTATATAAGTTGTAAAATCTAAGACATGCTATTGTGTACATCATAGTAAAGTTTCATATGTATTCAAATAATAATACATTTTTACCAGTATGAGTCAAATCTCAAACATTTAGGATTTCAATTTTATCAATCAATCAATGAAAAAATTCTGTCACCAGTTAGGTACATTCCTGCCTGAAAAATACGACTGTTATAACTACTGTTAGTTTAAAAATGTAATTTGAAAATCATTTTACAAAGTTATAAGTACTTGTATTATTGTGTAATGTGGATACCAAAATTAGCTTCACTATAATAAATTCAAATCGCTCCATCTAAATTGCAAAAAAAGAATATTCCATGACATGACTTTAAAATTAATACTGCTTTGTCATTGGTTATGTTTATATGAGTATATACTTGCTTACAGAACATATTCGTTTTCCTATGAGTATTTTCTTGCAATTAAGCATTTGTTGTTTATAAGAATATCAAGAAATTGCAATATCAGTAATAAGTACCTAAGTCTTAAGCTAATGTGTTATTATATCTATGACATTTATAATATATTTTTCTGTGTCAACCGTTGTCATATACAGAATGTCTCAGAAACTAGTCAAGCGGAAGACCAGAGATAGAGAACATACAGGGGGGTGATTCGGGTACCTCAGGGAGTTCTTTATCTCTGTACTAGTCAGTCGTTTCTGGGACATCCTGTATATGCAGCCCCTCTAGCCAAGTAACGAAATTTTAAAGCGATAATAGAATACTCTCTGACTCTGATTCAACACTTTGTTTGATTCTTGTTGTTTATAAAGATTTTGACATCTGTGTGGTATCTTGTAACCCATGATTTTTAATGTCATAATTAATTAAATGAAATAAATTTACTTAGAGCAAATTTTTATTGTTTTGTGGTTTTGTTGTATTATCCGCATAAATTACAGATGAATATCACTTACAAAAAATCGATAAAGTAGATATATATGAATGTACGAACAAGGTAAGTGGTGTTTAAGGTATTATACCAACGGGCGTGTATCAGAAGGTTGATAAGTGTGAATGAAGCTTGTGATTAAGTGTGTGCCAAGATCGTCACAAGTGAAAGAATGTGATCTCTACCTGCCCCTTCGGGAACGGGGAAAAGGGGAGGCGTGACATTATGTATGTATGCATATGAAAATATCCATTTCACATTTACGAACATATTCGATTAAAAAAATTAGTGAAAATCTGTACATTACAGTAAGTATCTCAGACGCATTGCCCAAAATATAGAACCCCTTAAGCCTTCTGTTGGCAAATATCTCTGGAATGTGGAAAAAAATGATGTATTACATTGTAACTGGTTCGTTTTGTAAAGCAAATTAGCCGCGTCTGCTTTTCTTTTTGCAAAACAATTAGGCTTGCCTAACATGCAAGGCTTTGAGGCTTTCCCGGTAAATTTCATTTGTTTTTTACTTCTGTTTACTTTTTAAGTAAGGAAGGACTTTAGTGTTGTGTTTGTATTGCTCGATATAAAGTTTTAGATAGTGATATTAATTTATTAGGTAAGCAACTTTCTCCCTTGTTTTGTGCAGTTCATCGTTAGCTTTTAAGATTACTTTCATAAGAGCTCTATTGAGCCAATCTTGAATAAATTATTTTGACATGACTTATCGCCTTTTACATGTATCGCGGTTTTTTTCAGTAACACAATAACACAAGTAGTTTTATTCAAGGTTCCATTTATATCTATACCAAATTACAATTTAATCACGAACAATTTTATTCTGCATTTAAAATATTATTTATTCATTATTATCATCATTTCAATCCATTAAAGGTAAGGATCTCAGTACAGGGTGATTTATGAACCATATTATATAAACAACGTAGTCTGCCATTTTTTAAAGTATTATTATTACCGCTTAGTGTAGGAATCAAAATAATAGATTTCTGATACGACTTCGTTTCTATGCTTTAATTGAAAAAAAAAATTCTAACCAAAACGTGGAAGATAAAAGCAGATATTTGCGATAAACAAAGACCAACCGATGATCTGGTCAAGGCGGCTTGAAACTGGTGGTTGCAGGTGGTGCAAAATTAACCAAGGCGAAAAACTATAAGGGAGGCCTTTGTCCAGCAGTGGACTTCATTTGGCTGAAATGATGATGATTATAATAATATACAGGGCGTGGGAGGAAAATATCTTGACTGAAAAAGACATTATTTTAATTTCAAAAACAATTTAAACTGCATTCATAAATTTTTAAATAATAACACTGTTAAAATGGGAATCAAACCCGCTACACGAGAAAAAAAATAGCCTGCAACTTTATCATACTGATCGAAAGGCTTCAGTCATAAGGATTATTTTTTGCTAAATAACAGAGTAATAATATATAATAATAATAATAATAATTAACAGAGATAAAAGAAAAACCATTAATTTTAAAATTTTTCATACAATATTAATCAATTTATTAAATGCTCAAAATGTTTCCCCTCTTGTTGAATACTATGTCTTCACTCCCTGACGATTTTTTGATCTTGTTGTGGTGGATATTTAGAATAATAAACCTGTTTGTAGCTCGTTGACACTTGTATACTGGTTCTTGTAAACTAATTTTTTTACATAACCCCATAAAAATCTAACGGGGTTAGATATCGGCGGCCATTTTCTGTGTCCATTTGTCCCGATCCAGAGACGAAAGTGTTCATTAAGATAGTCCCTTGTTCTGTGACTGTTATGAGCCGGAGCCCCATCTTGCTGAAAAATAGAATAAGATTTGTCGTTCTGCAACCGGAATATTATATATGTCATTTCTTAAAATATCAAGTATTTCTAAATACCTTTCCGTATTCAAAGGCCCTTTATAGAAATGTACTAAGAGGACCCGGTTTTTTACAATTCCACACCAACAGTTGAACGAAAAACGCACTTGATTATTAGTCTCGCGGATACAAAAGGGAAATGCGACCAAATGTGATTATTGTGTCGGTTGTACATACCATTATTACTGAAGTTTGTCTCGTCTGACCAGATAATATTATTTAGAAAACACTGATCTTCTAGAATGAGCCTCTCGACTTCATTGCAGAAAATACGTCGTCTGACATCATTACCCGGCAGTAATTTTTGCACTAATCGCCCATCAATATAACTTTTCAATTTGTATTTTTTTCAGTACACGGTGTATTTTGCTTTTCGAAATTCCGGTTACCTACTTCTTGACTTTCCCTCACTGAACTTTTAGGATTTGCCTCAAAGTAAATCAAAACGTCGAGATCATCGTCAGTATTTATCATTTGTTGCCGCAATCATGGTACCCGATGGTCAAAACGTCCCAAATATAGCAGATTATCCACCAACCGTTTCATAATCAATCGAGATGGTGTATTTCTATCTGGATATCTTTCGCGGTGCCATTGTAAGGCTAATGTTATGTTTGTGTGGTTCAAAAAGTAAGCTTCCATTAAATCAATATTGTTTTGATACGCCATGGTTTTGTGCAAAAATCACAATCAAATGCAAATATCCTACAACGAAACTCACAGAAACTTAAGAACAAAAGTTTGAAAATGGAACACATTTTTGAATTATTTCTTCATAATCAGCCAGCCGCATTGCGATGGACAAAATAATTTACGCGTCTTTCAGCTCAGGATAAGGCTCGAGTTGTTGCATACAACCAGGTACCTAATAATTACGTATCTCTTTATCATTTAATCATGCACTTAAATTATAATAAGGAAATGATGCATACTTCTCAAGAGGGTACAGTGATTAGTAATAGCTACTTATGATAATGTCAGTTGTATTTCCTTTCGGAAATGTTAGCTTTTCATTAATCTGAATGAAATTTCACATCTGATTTAAAAATTAATGGGTTTTCTTTTATTTCTGACACTCTGTTCTTAAGCAAAAAATAATCCTTATGATGAAGATGATGATCCTTTCGATCGGTATGATAAAGTTGCAGGGTATTTTTTTTTTCTCATGTTTCCCGTTTTAGCCGTGTTATAATTTAAAAATCTATTAATGCAGTTTAAATTATTTTTGAAATTAAAATAATGTCTTCTTTCAGTCTAATGTTCTATTTACAATATTCAAGATACTTTCCTCCATGTGGCATATCCGTGGGACGTCCTGTATATATAACAGTTTATATAATTGCACATATGATAACAAAAATAGAAGTTATATAAAACACTAACAACGGCACTGCTTTTCCCACAAGAAGCAACACATCCTAAAAGTGATTATCCCTGATGAGTTAATTCATTCATACATAAATTCACGCTTGTTTTCCCGAAGAACTAGGCAGAGGCATATTAACGCCCACATTTCGCCAATTATAATGTTGGTCATACTTAATAGGTGGCGGGCCTATTGCCATTTTATAAGAACTTTATGTTTGCCGGAGCTTCGTCTCCTAATCAGCAGGTGCACCGCTTGCAGGTGAGGTTGACTTGGGTATAATTAATCACTAAATTTTATAAGCTATCACGAAATCATGAAGAACGTTAAGAAAATGTAGATGCTATCAAAATATTTTTATATTTTGTCAGACCTGTTTCAGACCTTCTTTTAGCATCTGTTTTAATAGGGTGATTTCCGGGAATCCGATTCGGAAAGGTCAGAGCTTCCTTACCTATCAGAGTCGCATCCGCCAAAGTAAATTGAATGGTGATAGCGTATTTCATCGAGAATATTGAAAATGTACAAAAAATCATTATTGAAACAAGGGCCAAAGTACCATCGCCCCAAATTTAAGTGAATTAAATCACGACTTTTGTATGTGGTCTCTCTTTCTACAACCTTAATCTCATGCTCATATCGCATTTAATGTGGGCAGAAACCTTGTTTCAAGCATTTAAAAGGAATCTTAATAGTTATGGCAAATGACCTTCTTCAATACTGGTTCTAATGTTGTCTGAGTTGGAGATCAAAGAATTATTATCAAAGAAAGGATCACATATGTAAGTATGTAATATTATAAATATGATTCAAACAATAGCTCGAAATAAATGCCCCGGTGTTAGTTTTAGAATAATGAATACGTCTTCACCTTAAGTATCCGCATTACATCTCAAAACTGCCAACTTAGTAAAAGTCAGGATGTCACTCAAACGTTATGATATTATGGATACATATCATCATCATCATTTTAGCCATTTGAAGTTCACTGCTGAATATAGGCCTGCCCATTTGATCGATCCTGTATCCGCCGCCCTGACCAGATCATCGGTCCATCGCGTTGGGGGCCGCCCTCTACTACGTTTGCTGATTCGTGGTCGTCATTCAAAGAATGGCTTAATTCCCCATCGGTCGTAGGTTTTTCGAGCTATTTGCCCCGCCCACTGCGACTTCAGCTTGGAAACGCGCTTCGCTTTGTCGGTCACTCTAGTTCTCCTACGGATTTCTTTATATCTGATTCTATCACGTAGGGACACTCCGAGCATAGTTCTCTCCATTTCCATTGCACGCTGAGCAACTTTGAGCTTCCTTATGAGGCCCATAGGCACCACGGCTCAGTCCCATACGTCATCGCTGGCACCACACAATGGTCGAAGACTTTCGTCTTGAGACACTGAGGTACTTTGGACGAGAAGATTTTGCGTAGTTTCTCGAACGCAGCCCAACCGAGCTCGATTCGACGATTGACCTCTTTCTCGAAGTTGGACTTACCTAATTGGACTTTTTGTCCCAGGTATACGTACTCGTCGACAACTTCGAGGGCCGAGCTTCCCATATATATTAGTATAAATCATATGAAATCGCTGTAAGCTATGTAAAAGTGCATTTAAGTTTAATTTTAATTTTAAATAACGTCGTCTTCTTCGGGCGTGCGCAGTGGTAACGCTCTCAGGGAATTTTGATTTTTCCCTTTTTAACGTCACTGGTTTTTTGTTTACACATGTTTATTTACCATAATTGAAGTATTAATCAATGTTATAAATTGTAGTGAAATATCGGATAAACGAGATTTTCATCGACAGCTGAAGTTACAAGCTACTCAAAACTTTTTAATTTGATATAAAGAAAGTGCATATTGGTCATACGAGCAAAGTCGCGGGCAGCCGCTAATATTAGTATTAAACATATCACATCGCTGTAAGCTGCATAAGAGGTACCCGAGAGCAATAAAAGCATCAGATTGCCTTAAGGTAGCGAAGCGTTAAGCACAATGCTGTCGCCATGCCCGGCTGAACTCTTGGAGTTATTAAAATGCCAGGAGATCTAGAATTGCTAATTAAATTATTTGTGTTACGTGGGTGTTATAATGCCAGTTCTAACCTTACCTAGCTTTATTCGCAGGAGCTTGTTTGCAAATAAGTAATTATTTGTTTTTTTGTCAGTTCTGCGATTTACGCTATACAAAGTTTCAATATTTTTTTTGCATTAAATAGTGTAATAGTAGCTTCTAAAGTTATACAAAACCAGGATTTCATAAGGTTTATTGTAATTGTAATGGGGGTGGTTGTAGGTTCAAAGCCGCCACCGCCTTAAGCTCTAAATAAACTCATAATACAGCCCGAAGTTTTCATGAGCAGTTACTATCAATATTATTTGACATTTACTATTTACTTCATAGTAATTATTTTCAAAAGCAAAAGAAAGATATAACCAGTAAGTCGAAAAATTATACAAAATATTTTTAATTTTTGGCATTTCTGCCCATGGGTTTGAGTCATCATTATAAAATAATATTTGATTAGAGACACAATTGAATAATTTTTATTTACCTTTACCTTTTACTTTTTATTTACCTTCCTCTTAAATGTACCAAAAAACTTTCCTCAAGAAAAATAAATTAAAGAAACAGTACCATTTAATAATTCCGAGTTTCAGCGCTAATGCGGACAAAGACAAAAAGACGAAGACTTTTTATTTCACATGAAATACACAGGTACATCTGGTACAGGGTCTTAAATTTAATAAAGTCCGCATATTTCACCAGTAACTGGTACGCAAAAATATAATCAGAGGATTCTAATATCAAAATCACAATTTTATTTTTCAAAATATTCACTCAGTAAATAAAAACACTCATCAACAAGCCATTATTTTAAATGAACTTTAAATTTGTTCATTGGCATCACTTATAGACTTTAATAGACATGACCTGCTGTTCATGACACATGACATAGATGTTCTCCGCATAAGATGCAGTAGACATTGGCAAAGTCAGTCTCGACTAGTCTCTACGCTCTTTTTGATACAATCCGGGATGTGATCGAAATAAAACACAAATCTCGTATATAATAGGTTGGGGAAAAAGTCTTTTCGTATTTTTGTATGAAAAGTCAAGACATTTTTTTTAAAGTTTATTTACATTTATTTACAATATATATGTACCGTTTTGTTGAATAACTTTCTGCCATTTTGTGGGCAGAGACATTATCCCGTTACTGTAGAAACTTTGGGACTTCTGATCAAAAAAACGGGACAAATAGTTTTGGCAGTCCTCTCTTGAGGTCAACCTTACAGAACCTAAAGAATTCTGCAGAGACCGAAACAGGTGAAAATCTGAAGGCGCAAGGTCAGGGCTATATGGTGGAAGCACTAGGACCTCCCAGTCGAACTCTCTTAATTTTTGCTGAGTGGCTAAAGATGTGTGTGGTCTAGCGTTATCGTGATGAAAGACCACACCCTTCCTGTTGATCAATTCCGGCCGTTTTCTCTCGACTACTTCCTTTAATCTCATCAGTTGCTGGCAGTAAAGATCAGAATCGATGGTTTTGCCGGGCGGTAAAAGCTCATAATAAACAATGCCCTTCCAATCCCACCATACACACAGCATCACCTTATTTCGTGTTAGGCCAGGTTTGGCCACAGTCTGTGAAGCCTGGCCAACTTTCGACCACGACCTTTTTCGCACGTTCTTGTCGTACGTGATCCACTTTTCATCGCCAGTTATCAATCTCTTAAAAAACGGCTCGGTTTTATTACGTCTCAATAATGAATCTAAAATGAGTACACGGTTCATTAAGTTTCTTTGAGTGAGCTCGTGTGGCACCCAAATATCGAGCTTTTTTGTATAACCAGCTTTCTTCAAATGGGTCAAAACTGTTTTGTGGTCAATTCCCAGTTCTTCAGCTACATCGTAACTACTAATATGCCGATCTTGCTCCACTCTTTCAAAAATGGCGTCCATTTTATTCGTAACAGGGCGACCAGAGCGAGGTGCATCTTTAACATCAAAATTTCCGGACTGAAAACGTTTGAACCAAATTTGTGCTACTCTTACTGACACTGCATCAGGTCCATAAACATCACAAATTTTTTTCACTGCTTGAGTTGCATTTTTGCCTTTTTTATAATAAAATTTTAAAATGTATCGAATTTCTTCATTAGATTCACTCATTTTAACGGAGAGAAAAACAAATGAAAAATAGCGGAAAACAACTTTTTTTTATTTTTTTCTTTTCTTTATAATGGAACCTTTTTAATGTTACCAAAACCAGCCAGACACAAATAGTACAGTCAAAAAAATTGTATAATAAGTTTATACCTACGTTATGCGAAAAGACTTTTTCCCCGACCTAATATGTAAGGATGCAACAGTTAATATTATAAAAAAATTAAACAAAGGCCTACAGGACGTCATGATGTCAACATTACAGATTGCTCTAATACAGGCTTTTTGGGAAAACACATCGCGGCAGTTTTTAATTTAAGTGTAAATTCGAGTTTTTATGTGCACATATAGTGGATTCTTAGACATAACTTCTATGGGAACGTACACAAATGTAGGAAAGTGACATATTGCAGTGAATTGTCATTTTCCATGTTGATTACCAAATTCTCTAGAAGCCTCTAGTAAAGTCTCCATTACTTTACTGGGGTATGACTTTGACTTGACTCGACTAAAACAGACTTTACTTGACTTTGACTGTGACTGAATGACGAAAACGCTGCATTTTTGCAAATAACTTGGTTAATAAAATTACTTGACACTGGCCAATACTCTAAACGTGTAAGTCCACAATTCATACAAAACAACAAGGTTTAATTGTATCAAATACTCAATTCAATTGAAGTATTAAAAATAACACTACGTACCAATTTGTACCACTTTAAAATCAACCCTATGTGTAAATAATAAAAATCCACTCGGCACTCCCGCTTTTGGTTTGTTTATTGAACTTACGACCGGCCGGGACGATGAAATTTTTTTACATATAGTTTTTATTATTCACCATCATCATCAGAACACCAAAAAAGTCCACTGCTGAACGTAGGCCCATGTTTTTATGATTGATGAATTAAAAAAATGTATAAGTATTTTACAGGCCAAGACATTGAACACGCACCTAACATAATTATATTTATGAGTATTGACAGATATTAAAACATTTTTTTCTGAAAATTTTATTAATAATTTTGCTTTCAATAAGTATGCAAATTTAATTAAATTAAATTTTTAATTTATAGGTGAGTTGAACTTGAAATATAAATAAGAGTTGTGATGCAACGTTTTAAATCTAATAGACATTTATTAAGTGTTTCGTGAGAGCGAGCGAGCGACCGAAGGGCGAGCAGAACTCTACCACCAATTGCTCAATTAGCACCACCCAGGGGTCGCATGTAGGGTTTCTGAGGGTACACGCCTGCGGATGCAAGCAATAATGACCCCGGGCTCTTTAACTTGCGGGTAATCATAGAATCAACCGAAAACAACCCATTTTTCTCGTAACTATGGCGGTGAGTTACTCTTATTTACAATTAAGTACAATCAAAAACAGTATTCACAAAAGTAGTATAATTTTTTTTTATAAAATATACGTGACGATCGCGGGGAAGTTAAAGAGTCGTCGCATATGTCGTCGTAAGGCTCGTATAATTATGTATATTTTGTTTTAGATCGAAAAAAGTTTATTAAGTAAAATATTTTCTAAGAAACTATCCTTTAAAAAGCTTTTCACTTTTATAAACTTTTTAACAAAGAAATACTTTTTTTAACTTTCATAACCTAAAAGTTTTGCGTTACTTCATTCAGTAGACACATAACCTAGTAAGTATGGAAGTAAAAAATGAAATTTTTACAGCACCGAAAAAAAACATTTTACAAGCACTTCTTTCTTCCGTGCTTCGGAAGGCACGTTAAGCCGTTTGTCCCGGTTATCACTAAATGTGGTAGTCGTTAAGCCATGTTAGAGGCCTAATGGGCGGCTTGAAAAATTCTAACAGCAGGAGGCCATACACCTGCCTCCGCCAATCCGCACTGGGTCAGCGTGGTGGAGTATGACCCAATACACTTGCACCTTGGTATGTGTGAGGAGGCTCGTGCTCAGTAGTGGGACGTTAATGGGCTGTGATGATGATGATGAGTCTCAATAATCCCAATCTTGACAAACATACTGACATCCATACAATAGAAACAAAACCTTAACACATTTTCAATTCCTATTTCCTACCAAAAACCACAAGATACGTCCTTTTAAAACCCAGATCTTAAACATGGGAACAAAAACGTACTTATGCTGTCGTTAGCGGCTGGATCGAACAATTGTTCTTCAAGCTGTATCAATATCGTAGCTGCTACGGCGTAACTCATATTCAGATATCGCGATATTTAAAAAAATATTCTTAGCTATGATAGGTAAAATGTCAAAGGGAAATCAAAAAACGAGAAAGCAAGTGAACAACTAATTCAGTTTGGAATTATGAATCGTATTTTAGATTGAATTTTGGTCGTTTTGCTAGTACATAGAATCTAGTGCTTCCAACAAAATGGGGATACGATAAGAATATTGTACTTAGGAATATTAATACCACTATCTCTAAAAAAAAAATTTTTTAGTAACTACGTTTGAAGACTGCCCGATTTTATTATAGAAAAGTGTAAATTCTAGTGAAGTACGGAACTGATTCAATCAAGCGTTAACATATCAATGAAATTAAATAAAGCTTAGGTATGCGTATTTTTTATACACTGATTAACAAAAATCTTATATGTGAATCGGTCAGAGAAAAAAGTTTATGAGTCGAATTTATTACTAGAAAAAATCTACTCGTCCGCGGTAACACGGAGACGTATCGAACCTCTGTCCTTTGGATAACAGGTCCACTGCTCTAACCACTGAGGTACCGGGGAGTCAGTATCTCTGGCACACACTCATAAATATACTTGTTTACAGCATATAAAGCAAAAATAAATATATAGAAATTTAAACCAGTTTGTAATGAATAATCATTAAGATAAATACTCACCGAAGAAGCAGTGGGCTCCTGCTCATGATGGTACGTGGACAGATGCCTGATCGTCCCGGCCATCCCGTCTTCCTAAACAATCCTGATCTCCATCTTCCAATTCATATCGTCTCCACCAGTCACCTCCACCACGGCCAATTCATTCCACCCAACACAAATTAAGTCCACTGACCTCTATCAAACTTTTTTATTATGTTTTAAATCTTTGAGGCGATCGTAAAACTCCAAAGTGGATCCCTTTCAAATAAAACTGTCGGCGTAAGTTTGAATAATCAAAATATAAGTAAAATTTTTATGAATCTTTTTATGAGTAACCTCTTTTTGCATTAATTTATGATTTCAAAAATCTGTCCACAAAATAGAAAACGCTTCATAAAGCTTTTCTTCAACTCATTCTTAGATCCCAAATTTATAATATTATTTTTAGACTTACACCAATTATTTAGTTTCGAGATAGGTATCATTATGAACTTTTGTTATGGATACTTATTAACTATACATAGTCATATAAATTTTAATTTGTAAATATATACATGGTCTTAATATACATAGGAAACACCCAGATCAGAATAAATATTTATGTACACACTCACAAAGATTTGTCCTGTGTGGGAATCGAACCCATAACCTCAGGAGTTGAGTGGAGGAGGTATACTGACCTCCACGCCAAATCGGTCGTCAATAAGCCTAGTGGGCGGGTTATGATATCACTCTTGATTCATAGTCTGAAACACCCCGACTCATGCTGCTTTGGTTTATTATGGCATCCACAACTAAAACAGAACTTATAAACGATAATAGGTTATTCCTATGGCATATCATTATGGCAAAACAGATACAGTGATCGAATCGGACAAATCGCATGCTTAATGGAATAGTGACTTCACTCAAAAATTACGATTTTTGGAAAATCACTAAAAAAGATCTTCTAAAGAATACTTGTCCTACTTGTAAGCGCATTAAATTGATACTGATTTATTAATTCGTAATTCTGCTTGTGTTATGAACGTTTGATTAACATTGATTCGATCTTAGTAAGACATAGAAAGACTGTATAAGTACGTAACTCAAAACTGACCTATCTACTAGTGAGTCGATGTTCCGTTAAGCATGCGAAATGATATTTATTTAGACTCCCCTTTAGAATCGTTTTGAATTTCAGCTATTTTCCTAAGCAGATATTTCATATCAAAAATCAGAAGCAAAAAGAGGTTGCCTAGGATCCGTCTTATATGGGTTGGATTTTGTAATAGTTAGAAAAGACTTGAAGATTGACACCACCAGTGTGTATTGAGTTTAAACATCAGCTACTGCCACTTAAGTTATATGGTTTTATACTTTATAAAAATATTACGAGTACGCGGGTGGCCAATATTAAATTTCCATATGTCTGAAGTAGCAAATTATGCGTACTAAAATTTACTCGAGGGGAGGAATAGCTTGAGCTCAAAGAATTAACATAGGATCCTATTTTATCTCATAATAATCCTATTAAAGTAGAAAGTAGTACGATGCGGGAAACTAAATTAAGTGTATAATAATACATTAAAGCTGCATTCAATATCAGCAAGGTAAATCGGTCTGTTCCCTACACAAAGCACTTTCGAAACTAAGTCATATGAGACTTCATCAATATTAAATGGAATGTCCTTTGCCGTCAAAGCCTATACTGATGGACAAAGTGAAATGCAACCGATGCGTATTTTAGATTCATCTCTCTAGCTCTCATCTGCAGGTGGCAATATTAATCTATGCCGATAATAATTGCCTTTGTTTGATCGTGCAGTACACCAAAAACATACATCCAACAATAACAAGTGTATCAGACCATTATCATCTTTGTCTATTGAATTTACTGCTGCTATAGCAGATTGCCATAGGTTGCATAGCACAGTTTATTTTATTTATTTTATCCAAATTATATCAATGTTTACAGGTGTTACATACCTAATACGGTAAACATTAAGCATGTACATCAAATACGTAAATATATATACATGAACAATAACTAATTGCATATAAAGCATACCACGTGAGCGCACTCATATATAAATACTACATAATTTTGACAAATGATAATTATATGGTAATTTGAATTATTGGACATATCATATTAACAATGTATGGTAAATGAGCCAGTACGACGAATTTTGAAATTGGTGTAATTGGTGTAATTGTCTGAAAATATTTAATTAATTTATTATTATTTTAAATCTATCATACTATATAACCTTCATTAATGCTGTACTGTTTCGTAGAATAGTCGCGTCCTAGTTATCCTCTTGTTGCCGAGTAGTTAACAATAATGGACTAACCATGCGTACAAATATGACACTGCAGTGGTCTTATGTATGAACCGCACGAACTAATGCGATCTCACGCCACAATGCCTAACCATTGGCTATCAGGTTTGTTTCGATGTTTTAACTACTCCTATATTTTGACACTCATCTGACTAAACTTGATCATTGTTACATAGCTACAGGTATGCCAGTGGGCAACGTAACTTCTAATTTATGCAACAAGCAAATGTAAAACTAACTGAAATATAATTCAAAAACAGTTTTACATATATACTTTCACGCCTGTTTCCCTGGTCTGCTGGAAGAAATTCCTTTTAGGGATAAGCAGTGCCGTTGTACATGTCTTTTTTGTGTATGTTCCTTATGTACATAAATTGTTAAATAAATATACGCCCACACTTCGCCAATGATATAGTTGGTCCCACGTAATAGGTGGCGAGCCTATTGCCGCATACCGGGCACTGTTATGTACGCCAGAGCCTCGTCCGTTGATCGGCAGATGCACCACTTGCAGATGAGGTTGGCTTGGGCTTCTTAGGTCTTAGTAGGAATTCTGTACACCTTTTTAAAAACAGTTTTCTGTTGTCATAAATGTACCAAAATTTTAATTGCCCCGTGTATACCAGGTTCTGGAACTGCAAGCCAGCGGTCATCACGATAGAACAAAATGTTGCGACCTTCGAGCTATGAAATATTTTAGCTTGTTTATACCAGGTTCTGGACCTGCAAGCAAGCCAATGTGATAACAATGAAACAAAACCCTGAGGTCAGTGGTACTGGTTAGAACTTAATTAGCTGATCTCAAAAATTAAAAAAGAACTGCCCGATCCTGTCGCTAATCGTCAACTATGTCAAATATAATCTAAGCCTTATATTGCCAATGTAATAACTGCTAAATACAGAGTTTTAGTATGTTGTGATTAGATTCCACCGGGTAGCTCCTACCCACAGTTGGAAATATAAATCAATGCCGCTAGCATTGTGTTTGACGGCATATTTAACTCGGGCCTGTTAGCCTTTCACCAGCAGAGGCAGGGCTGCCAAATACTTCGTCACAATTGATGTGCGCAAAAAATAAAGGCTCCCAGCATAGACGAATTGATGCTGTTTTAAGCAACACTCCATAAAAAGTGTTGTGACATTAGTCTTTCTTGTTTCTTAAGGAATTTAGCTCATAATATAACATAACGCACTATACGTCTTACTACACACACACCCGTGACACATTAATAATTCTTGATTGCGCATAAAAAACGAGATTAGAAAATATTACAATGAACAAAGAAGTCTCTTCGATCTAACCTTAAAAATAAGCCAATACTCACAAAACTCAAACTGACTGATCACATTAATAACTTTACGAGGTATATCTGTTTATATAAATAATCTTTGTAAGAAAATAGTTTGTACGTTTGTTCCTCAACCTGTAACCGGAGAACAGAATTACCCGGATTAACAACAACATATAGGATTTACCGCGAGAACATGCCTAATACTCACTACCCTACATATGTATGTCGATATGTTATAATTCGGAAAATAGTTTTACCGCACCACTTCTAATCAAAATGATGATTAAGGGATTAATTTGGTGAAACGGATTAGGTGAACATCCAAACAAAATTACACGAATAGTCATCAGTTAAAGCTAGAGGTCTTTGTTTTTAATTGTTCATGCTTTATTCGTCCTTTATGATTCCTTCGAACAATCAACGCGGCGGGGAAATTTTTTTGCAGCCGTAGACCGGTTCATTAAATAATAATAAATAATTCGTATGTTCATTTACAATTTACGGTCAGGTGATTGTTGAATTCTTATTTGTTCAGCATCAAAGAATATTCCAAATTATTTAACGTAACCATTGAACTGTTAAAGTAATTTGGGCGCTAGAATTTTTCGTTTGATTTCATTATTTGGAATGAAGCTATCTTATGGAAAATATAAAATGCGGATTTTTGGAATTCTTTGGCGTTGTTACAAAAATAAAGCTTTAACCAACGAAGCTGAAATATAGACAACACAAAAATGTATTGAACTATCCATATTACATCAGTATTTTCCAATCCTGTTTTTTGTTCGCATGGGTTTCATTGTTTATGCTTTGGATTAATTCACACAATGGTGAAAAGCTAGGCTTACAAAAGTTAATTTGAGAACCACGAAACGAAAAAAGTCTTATTCCTTTTATTTGAATTTGAAATTAAAAAATATCACTTCCCACATTCCATATAACGTTTATGTCGTTGTTCATATTAGTGTTGCCAGATTTTTATACCTAGGTATCATCGCTTAAGTTAAAAACGGTCATTTTGACTCTAAGTCAATAAGAAAAAGAGATTTGAACCAATGTAAGCGTTTTATTTTGAGATCAAAAACATAGCCTTTTCTGACATATAAAATGGCACAGTGTGTCTGCTCTCCATAAAAGTTGTTATTATTCACTTCTGCGGTATTAGAACTTAAGCGACGGTATATATGTAACTTGTAAGGGTAAAATATTTATTTTTATCTCTTTTTAAGCGAGAAAGTTGTTTCTAAGGCTCTAATTGCCGGTGGTCATTAAAATCATCCAGTATGTAGAGATAATGACCAGCGAGACCCTTTGCTTAATTGGGGAAAGACTGTTAGATTCTAGTCGCCTGACGTGTAAGTTGAGACAATTTATATATGTATGTACTGGATTTCAAACCTGTTTATGCATATTATATGTAGAAAATAGTATAATATACGTACAGCCTAAAATAAAAAGACTTATGTTCCTAAGATCTTTACTACGAAAATACTTTTTGAAATTAGAACTCAACAGTATGGTATATGTAAAGATGGTGCCTCTCCCACCAGTTTAAGTTAGAAAATCCTTTGTTCAAACAACAACATGCCAGCATAGCGAATTTTCTTTTTTTCTTGAGTTGATTAGGCGGTCTGTGAATCGGCTAGTATGCGGCATCGTCGCATTTCGCACATTTGCTTAATTTGGTAATAGTCATTTCAGAAATAGAAAAAAGGAGTAAGATCTAAAGGAAAAAAACTAACCTCTGATTTTATAACAAATATTTTACTTTATAAGTTCCAAGATCTGAGGAGCCCAAACCCACCTCACTTGCAAGGGCCTGCCGAACAACGGACGAGGCTCTGGCGAACATAAAAGTTCCCTGCAATAGGCTCGCCACCTATTCCGTTGGATCAACTATATAACTGGCGAAATGTGGGCGTAAGATAATATGCTTCTGCCTACACCTTCGGGGAAACAGGCGTGAATGTATGTATGTATGTATTTTAGCTATTCATAAATATTTTAATTGAAATAAAGTAGTTGTAATGGTTGGAAGGCAAATATATAATCAAATACTCTGTTATATCTTCAAATTCTATAATAAACATTTTCAATCTACTTTATGTAGTTTTGAGTAATAAGATAAATGATCTGGCGAGTATCCATAGCTTTAACAATAGGGTGAAAGTTTTCAGCGTTGTTGTAAAGAGGAAGCGTGATTGATTGATTGAGCCAATAGGTTTTGATATTCAAGCTGATTTGTATAATGTGATATGTAAGCAGTATTCCTTTTCTTCAAATTAAAATGATTGATGTGTAAGTGAAAATAAAACAAGTTATGTAACGTAAGGGGGGAATTATATTATTGGTGGTATTTTATTAATAATAAAATTTCAAAATAAAAAATGACGATTAGGAATTAATCAAAATTAATAAGGTAACAATATTAAACCAATAAAGTTTCTAATTCAAATTAAGGGTAAATTATAAATTTGTTGAAAGGTAAATATGATTGACACAACCACAAAGTGCTTGTTTAATTGTCACGTGTGCAATAATCAATCTAGGGCGAACAATCAACATTACATGCTATATGCAGACGCATATTTTATGCCCACATTTCACCAATAATATTTTTGGTCCCACTTAAAACTGGCGAGCCTTTTGCCGTTTATCGGAACTTTAATGTTCGCCAAAGCCTCGTCTGTTGATCGGCTGGTGCATCACTGGCAGGTGAGGTTGGCTTGGGCTTCTAAGGTATAAGACCTTACACACAAAGGGTCGCTCTACACCATATAAAAATATCAATCAAATAAAAACATGTGTTATTTAAGTTAGTAGATATTACCAGTGGGTTGAGTGTCATGTGTATATGACGGTGAACAGTAACTATAGATAATTTTCTGAGAGGATCAACTTTAAAAGAAGGACATGCATGAAATTAAAAAGTGAAACTTTCCAATCCGGCAATATTATTCACGAATTAATAAATATACAAGCTTTATTAGCCTATATCTTGCGTTTCCATTATTAAGCTAGTTGGTACGGATTTTAAAAGTCGGTAAAACAAAATAAGTGGGAAAAAATCTTTATTACGATTTCAAGATTTGGTGATGAAATAACACGAAAAGAAAATACTTTTTTGCAATAACCACAAAGGTTATCTTTATGATAAATGTTAAAAGTTGGGAACCGTTGCAAATAATTTTGTAAACTTGTTAAGGCAGATGTGAATTAAATTTACGTGAAGTGTTCCGTACTTTTACTCCCAATCAGTTGGGTAGTTTATAAAACATGCCAAGTCTTTAAAATTTTGTTATTATTTTTACATAATCCAAATATATTATTTAGGGCTTTGATAATTTTTCGTTTCATTTAGTCAATTATTTACTTGTTTTGCATTTTTTTAGATATCTAAATCTCTTATGTTCTATTTTCTATGTGACTGGTGGCATCCGCACTCAGTCCTTTCATGGACCATTGTGGGTGAGTCATTGCGGCCAATCTCTCACATTTCAAGTAAGCAATAAAATTCTGTAGGCGAATGAGGATTAGCATCCATTAGGGGTATAATAATTTTCTTTCTTGTTTCTTATATTATCTGCGTCTATTTTTTTTAAATAATATGCAATGAATTTCCCGATGTATGAATGGCGGAAACAATTAAATTACCTACAAAAAAATAAACAACCAATATTTTTATTCTTGCATGAAATAATTTATAACTTAAGTAATAATCAGAATTAAAGTATCTTTCTTTTATTATAGGTAACTCGATGAAAAATATGAAGTTATAACAATGCTTCATCTTTATTGTAACGTTTTAATCATACGGCCGAATCATATCATACGTCAAGTAAGCGTTTTTATCATACGACCGCAAACCCCCAAAAACGAACCCTGTTGTCCTCAGTGTCCTTCTAACCCTTAATATGCGAGTTAATGGCTCGAAGCCGCATTTCGTAATTTTATTAAGTGAGACCGAATAATTTTATTAAACAATGGACTCGGGTCGGTCTATGGCAGGGTTACCACGACATAATTAATACATTTCAGAGGACTAACGGGTTGAAGAACCTTAATTGTGTAATTTTGAGTGGTGAATATTATGTAAAATTTTACAAAGCCCTTATTAAATAAATTACTTGAAGATCAAAAAGGGATGTGAAAAGAACTTGTGTGTGATTATAATTATTATCTACTAGATATATTAAAAAAAAGGTTATTTAGTAGTATTACATTTTAAAGAATTATTATAACTATCTTATTTTATAACACATAAAAAAATCAATATCATAGTAGCTTTAAAATATTAACAATATTTATGTGCCCTTGAAGTATAATTTACAACAGTAAACGTACATAGTTATAGAGAAGTCAATTAATTTTGTTTAAAGCTCAACACGTATTAATTAGAAATTTAATCAACGTTACAAGCCAGAAGTTAATTTAAAATTGATTTCGCTCCTCGTTTGTTCTCGGAGCGTCAAGAACACTTTTCAAATAAACTTAAAGTCGATTAGTTTGACTTTTTTAAATGTTTTTAAAGATTTAAAAAGTTGGTCATGTTATATTTTTTATGTTACGTCAGTTTTGAGTTGTAGCACTGTTAAGTGTCGTAGCACTGTAGAGTTTTGTAGCAAGCGCGTAGCGTGCCGCAGCGGTTCGCGACACGGGCCCGCGATCGGCCGACTTTAGTTAGACTGCCGCAGAGCCTCACAGGCCGCGTGGCGCGCACTCCTCCCTAATGATTGATAAAATAGGTATATCACCTGTTTTCTTAAAGGATCGAAGGAGCAGTAAACAATAACTAGAATAACGTCATTAAAGCTTATACGTCAGATGTATAATCATACAGACAGACTCAATAAAATATATATAGGCTGAGTTTGTTCATTTATTCGTATTTTAAAAACAACACATGCACTCTTTAGTACTATTCAAAGAAATATGCCGTTGCTATATTAGTTGCAATGTATTCTGACTAATTTAAAATTATTTTATGCAATAATTTCAATTGAAAATTGTATTAAAACCATTTTTATACATTGAATCACGTGTAAACTTTCTGTTGGCATTATGAAAATGTGTTGAGTTATTTACGTTTACACAAAAAAAAATTGCCAAGCCTGCTTTGCAAGCACATATTATTAGCTTAATAAGCTAAAAATACGCAACTTTTATCTGCCTTTGCGAAAAATATATCAAAAGTTGTAAAAACATTGTGCTACCAAACCCTTGTCAAATTATTAACTTACTGAAGCCACAATGGACTTATTATTTTTTCTTGTCCAGATAGTGTTGTAAAGTATAAGATGTGGGTCACTGAATATGCGTGACCCCAGTTTGTGTGAACACCATTTATGCGACGTTCCGTCCCATTTCGTCACACTGTCCGTTGTCCCATTCATCAAACGCTGTCGCGAGCATTAAAATTGGGACAATCCTCCGAAACCTGCACGCGATTTTCTTCCATTTTGCATACTATTTAGTTCATATTAGGCTATTTATCTGTTACAAGCATAAAACACTGCGTGTTCAGGAGTTGCTTTGAAAAGATACATTCTTATAGAATCTCTCTTCATATATCCCATTCGTGGTGGGCAAAATCCCTGGCAAAAGTCTTAGCAATGTTCACTTTTAGCACAAAGATCTCGAGGTAAAGCGTGTAAGTGGAGGCTAGACTTTCGCCCACGTAGATACTAGGTGATCTCTTTGTTTAGAAACCAACATTTCAACTTTTTCGGATAAAACATGGGGTGGTTGAACTCGTTGTTGGTGCAGTAACATTTTATTTTACAAAGTTTTTTTTTAATAATCTCGAACTTTTTACAAACTACAAGTGGAAAACAATTGAATTGGAACCAATTGAAATTGTTATAACTTAATATTCTTTTGAAGAAAGAATATAATTCTTGCAAATTTGTCAAGTCCAAGACGATAGACTACCTGTTGAAAATCACATCGGGGCGTTGAAGCTACAGTTTAAAGAGTACTTACATAATGAACATGCAAACTATTTGCAATTGACAGAGTTTGAGTTGAAAATATAACGAGGTAACGAATGTAAACCTTCTAGATTACACAATAGTTAGGTTAGTATTATTATGATACATTAGTAGGGCTTAAACTCCATTAAACTTAAGTATATCCCCTATGAATTATCTACCTAAGCTAAACGCTTGTCTCGAGAGATACATTATTTACCTTGCGTCGGTTATCTGAGTAATAATTAATTCACCATTTCAGTTTGACAATATTTAATGCAAAACTTCTAAGGGCGGATAGGAGACCGACACTTAAAGTTATTTACAAGTTCTATAACTCGGCCAACCTTCAGGTAAGCTAGGCACAAGAAGGTCTGAGCGCAGTGAAGCTAGTTTCTAGCGTCATAATAATTACTAATACCTACATTATTTATGCTAGCACAAAATTATTTGTGCTGTGTTGGATTCGAACCCGTGTCCTGGTTCATTACCTGCAGATATACTGACCTCCCCGCCATATCGTTCATATCTAGTATCTAAAATGTAGAAATTCTTCAATCGTCGTATCGGTACCTATTTATTTAATATTTTGCACCTTAGTTTAAAATATTGAGGTTTTAGTAGGGATCCTTAATTTTATTAGTAATAAATATAGCCACACTGACTCAAGTATAATGAAGCATTCTACATTGTGAAACAGGCCCTTGATAAACTTAGCAAGAATCGGTAGATGAAACAGAGTGAAGTAGTTTTTCTTGATGCTGTTCCATTGACTAAAGGATTTAAAAGTAGTCTTTCACATTTAGATATTGATAGGAAAATTTAACAAGCGTCTTAAAACAGTAACGAAAATATGGAAGCACCAAGCCTTTGTTCTCTAAAATAATGTTTGTTTTGAGATCGCTACTATCCTTGAACATGTAACAAAATAGTTATTGTACATAGGTATTCATTACATAGAAGTCCCTGAAGCCAAAAATAGTTTATAATGAGAAACATGTAATATTATCGTTCACGCATATCTAAACAAGGAATACTTCGCGTAGTTATAATAATTTACGTTGCTAGTGCACTTAGAGACAGTAAAATAATAAGCTACTAGTTCGGTCACCTATAAGTGTTTAGGATTATAGAAAAAAACGAGGTCTCCAATTTTTATTAGTGTTTCTGTTGAATACATAAGTCGCTTAGGGTGTCATTGTCATTGGAGAGATGCCCAGACTTTCCTTACGTGAAATATGAAGTAGGTATATGTAAGATAGGAAATCCGTAGGTGAATTGAATTGACCGACAAAGCAAGACGGATTTGCAAGAAAAAATAGCAGTGGGCGGAGCACATATTTTAAAATCCGATGACTGATGGGGTGTTAAGGTTCTTCAATGGCGACCGGCGTGCATAGTAGAAGACTGCCAATTCACAGATAATCTGTCAACAGGGCAACTTGTGAAGCAAATGGACACAGGCGGATTTCGCGACATGAAAAACAATTAGGCAAGTCTATTTCACAGGCTTCTAGTGTCTGAGATGATGATGAAGTGGCCCTAACAGACTTTTTCCGCATGACACACAGTGCCAGTGCAGAACTGGTTCAAATTCCCAGAATTTATTAAAAGTAATCAATCAGTATTTTTTTTAAAATAGGCTATCGGTCACTTTGTTTAATAAAATTACTTTCCCAATTTAATTTAAGCATCATGGTATTATACGAATTCATTTTACTACCACTTGAAGAGTTTTTAACTGTTTTACCTGAATTCGTTTTATCGAATTTATTGTTAAATTAAACAAATTGGAACATAAAATGACAATAAAATTAAATGGTTACCAGCAACTACATGTACATCGGCATAACACGTTTTTGAAGTACGAATATATTTTGTCCTGGCGTCCGCGCGTGACAGGGAATTAAAGTATCCAAATAAAACATTCAACTCAATATGTATGACTCCTCACTATTCATTTTATCTGTCGATCAATCTACACTGAACTGAACTAGATTTTATTTTCCAAGAGGAATAGGCCGATTCGTCAATCAAATATTGACAAATATATTCCCGTGAATTTTTATATATATAATGGGTTGGGGAAAAAGTCTTTTCGTATTTTTGTATGAAAAGTCAAGACATTTTTTTCAAAGTTTATTTACATTTATTTACAATATATATGTACCGTTTTGTTGAATAACTTTCTGCCATTTTGTGGGCAGAGACATTATCCCGTTACTGTAGAAACTTTGGGACTTCTGATCAAAAAAACGGGACAAATAGTTTTGACAGTCCTCTCTTGAGGTCAACCTTACAGAACCTAAAGAATTCTGCAGATACCGAAACAGGTGAAAATCTGAAGGCGCAAGGTCAGGGCTATATGGTGGATGCACTAGGACCTCCCAGTCGAACTCTCTTAATTTTTGCTGAGTGGCTAAAGATGTGTGTGGTCTAGCGTTATCGTGATGAAAGACCACACCCTTCCTGTTGATCAATTCCGGCCGTTTTCTCTCGACTGCTTCCTTTAATCTCATCAGTTGCTGGCAGTAAAGATCAGAATCGATGGTTTTGCCGGGCGGTAAAAGCTCATAATAAACAATGCCCTTCCAATCCCACCATACACACAGCATCACCTTATTTCGTGTTAGGCCAGGTTTGGCCACAGTCTGTGAAGCCTGGCCAACTTTCGACCACGACCTTTTTCGCACGTTCTTGTCGTACGTGATCCACTTTTCATCGCCAGTTATCAATCTCTTCAAAAACAGCTCGGTTTCATTACGTCTCAATAATGAATCGCAAATGAGTACACGGTTCATTAAGTTTCTTTGAGTGAGCTCGTGTGGCACCCAAATATCGAGCTTTTTTGTATAACCAGCTTTCTTCAAATGGGTCAAAACTGTTTTGTGGTCAATTCCCAGTTCTTCAGCTACATCGTAACTACTAATATGCCGATCTTGCTCCACTCTTTCAAAAATGGCATCCATTTTATTCGTAACAGGGCGACCAGAGCGAGGTGCATCTTTAACATCAAAATTTCCGGACTGAAAACGTTTGAACCAAATTTGTGCTACTCTTACTGACACTGCATCAGGTCCATAAACATCACAAATTTTTTTCACTGCTTGAGTTGCATTTTTGCCTTTTTTATAATAAAATTTTAAAATGTATCGAATTTCTTCATTAGATTCACTCATTTTAACGGAGAGAAAAACAAATGAAAAATAGCGAAAAACAACTTTTTTTTATTTTTTTCTTTTCTTTATAATGGAACCTTTTTAATGTTACCAAAACCAGCCAGACACAAATAGTACAGTCAAAAAAATTTTATAATAAGTTTATACCTACGTTATGCGAAAAGACTTTTTCCCCGACCTAATAGGTCGGGGAAAAAGATGTAGCTGAAGAACTGGGAATTGACCACAAAACAGTTTTGACCCATTTGAAGAAAGCTGGTTATACAAGAAAGCTCGATATTTGGGTGCCACACGAGCTCACTCAAAGAAACTTAATGAACCGTGTACTCATTTGCGATTCATTATTGAGACGTAATGAAACCGAGCCGTTTTTGAAGAGATTGATAACTGGCGATGAAAAGTGGATCACGTACGACAAGAACATGCGAAAAAGGTCGTGGTCGAAAGTTGGCCAGGCTTCACAGACTGTGGCCAAACCTGGCCTAACACGAAATAAGGTGATGCTGTGTGTATGGTGGGATTGGAAGGGCATTGTTTAGTATGAGCTTTTACCGCCCGGCAAAACCATCGATTCTGATCTTTACTGCCAGCAACTGATGAGATTAAAGGAAGCAGTCGAGAGAAAACGGCCGGAATTGATCAACAGGAAGGGTGTGGTCTTTCATCACGATAACGCTAGACCACACACATCTTTAGCCACTCAGCAAAAATTAAGAGAGTTCGACTGGGAGGTCCTAGTGAATCCACCATATAGCCCTGACCTTGCGCCTTCAGATTTTCACCTGTTTCGGTCTCTGCAGAATTCTTTAGGTTCTGTAAGGTTGACCTCAAGAGAGGACTGCCAAAACTATTTGTCCCGTTTTTTTGATCAGAAGTCCCAAAGTTTCTACAGTAACGGGATAATGTCTCTGCCCACAAAATGGCAGAAAGTTATTCAACAAAACGGTACATATATATTGTAAATAAATGTGAATAAACTTTGAAAAAAATGTCTTGACTTTTCATACAAAAATACGAAAAGACTTTTTCCCCAACCTATTATATATATGAGGTAATAAAAAAGGTTGTGGACCCATTAAGGTAATAAAAAACCAGTCAAATGCGAATTATGTATAACAATGGTACTAATTTTAAGTTATTGTTAAATCTTAAGCTCAATTCGAAATTCAAAAAAATCCATTAAGTGTAACTAAAGAGGGCGTGTAGCCGAAACATTCTGTAAATATTTTAAGCGTCTACCTGTTGCCTTTATCAATATTGAGCAAAACGAGCAAAAAAAAAACACAGTTGTTGTAAGGGAGCTCTCTTAAATATTTATTTTATTTTATATTTGTTGTTATAGCGGCAACAGAAATACATCATCTGTAAAAATGTTAACTGGCTCACGGTTCATGAGGTACAATCCTGGTAACAGGTGGACGGACATTGGAGTCGTAGTAATAGAGACCCGTTTTCTACCCCTAGTTACGTAACCCTAAAAAGATTCAAAAAAACATTGCTATGTCAATTATTTACTCCCATTGTCTTATCGTGCATCGATCGTAATGAGTCGACTTGGCTTAAAACAACGTAAAATTAATTGTTTTTTAAGTGTTCTGAGTAAATTCGATAAGTTAATGTTAACAATTTATCCTAATTGTCTTAATTAGGTTTTCATATAGTGTATACGGTTTTATTCTGAAGTACACTGCTGCGACCAATTGTGAACTAATTTACATGATTCCAAAGTTTTAATGGGTATTAAGGAGAATAAAACGAGTTGTATTGGTTAATACCAAACAGTTTTTAGTATAGACTCATCTCGCCTGTTTTCCCGAAGGGGGAGGCTGAGGCATATTGTACGCCCACTTTTCGCCTGTTATATTATTGATCCCACGTAATAGCCGTTACCCGGATTTGAGTGTTATAGTTGTAATAGTTATTAATAACAAAATATTACGTTTAACAGTTGTTACTTTTGTTTGTCAATGAAACCATAGAAACGCAATGAATAAACGCGTTGTGCTGAAAAACTTACTGTTCATATTTAGTACGTATTATGTTTTATAGCAATTATTATATTTATTAGTTATTCACCTGCGATTATGTGAGTCCAGTCTTTTACAAATTGATATTCTTGATGCAAGGCAGAGGCATATTAGACGCCTACATTTCGCCAATTATATTGTTGGTATTAGCTCGTAATAGGTGGCAAGCCTATTGCCGCTTGCCGGGAGCTTTTGTGTTCGCCAGAGCCACTCCGTTAAACGGCAGGCCCTTCACTTGCAGGTGAGGTTGGCTAGGGCTCCTAAGATGTTGGTAGGTAGGATATAGTATTTCGAGTAACTGTTATATGTTGTGAATAATGTAATATGTATCATTTAAGTTATGTTAGTCTGACTTAATATATACCCAAAAATACGGTGTGTTTGTAAATAGAAAAGGAAATTATATATATTTTTTTTAAGCATCATACTTGATTAAATATCTCATTTTATTATATTAATCCTGATTGAAATTGAGTTGATTAAGTTTGGCGTTCCACCTTCTAACTTTTTTTTTCGTATGGAAAATCATCATATGTCCATCTCCTGCTGTCGGGGGAGGAGGAGGGTGGGTCAGGCTTTTACTGACTGAAAATCACCCATGTTCGTTTTTAGCCTGCTATGGTCCTGGGTCCGCGGTATCATAAACAGCCCCGCAACACCACCACCTTATACCTAGGTAAATGTTTTTGAAATAGGTATATCATAAGCCTTTGAAAAATTACTACATTTTAACAATAGACATAGTTTTAGTTATTTAAAGGACAGAACTTCATAGAGTCAAACCGCTTGAATAAGAGGGTTATCTTACTTTGTTTGATACAGTTCAATCTGCGTCATACTGATATTTTAGTATATTTTGGTTCATGGTTTTCATGTATCATATGAAAGCATAATATTATTGGCATATTAAATGCATGCTATAAACTTAACATACTTAAAGAGAGACGTTAAATGCATACTGCACTCATAAAGTTATATTGCGGTATACCGCTGTCAGTTGGCAGTTGGCACAGAGCGTCGCGTACTGGTTGGGCCCTGGGGAAATCTAAAATTTGTCGAAAACAGAACATGACTGCATTAATATACGTACCATCATGGTACCTTTAAGAAATGTTTTGGGTTTTTTTGTAAAATAAAGAAAAAAAATAAAATGTGTTCATTTTAGACAAAGTCCATAGTGTTAGTATTAAAATCTTAAAAACTATGTTACTATAAATTAATGACACATGTATGTAGTATCTAAATTTTATAAGAAAATAGATAGAATTATTTACTTGCACAAATATTTCCAGTGACGATTTGGAATGAATTCTATAAAGCCACCAATTGGAGCTTCTATTTTTGCTCAACGACCATCACCCAACACTTTAACCCTTTGAAAGTCAGTGATAAACATATTCCCACCATTAATTGAACCTTATGTAGTTGAGTTAAGGTAGAAACCAATGAATAATTTCAACATGTTCTGCCTGTTAAAGGGATTGCATCAATATATCCCTAATCTAAAATTTTACTCCAACCATTCAGTACGATACAGTACGATCCAAATGTTATTTTCTAGTAATGTCTTCATCATCACAGCCCATTAACGTCCCACTACTGAGCACGAGCCTCCTCTCACATATCAAGGTGTGAGGGTATTGGGTCATACTCCACCACGCTGACCCAGTGCGGATTGGCGAAGGCAGGTGCATGGCGTCCTGCTGTTAGAATTATTCAAGCCGCCCATTAGGCCTCTAACATGGCTTAACGACTACCACATTTAGTGATAACCGGGACCAACGGCTTAACGTGCCTTCCGAAGCACGGAAGCGCTCGATATCAAATACCACACAAACGGTCACCCATCCAAGAACTGACCTTTGTAAAATCTGCTGTACTTCGGTGATCGTTTCCGACCACCGAGCACCGCAGAGCTACGAGCGCTACGAGTAATGTCTTGGATTCTTTGTAAAATAAAATAGGTTGTGTCATTTTATTCATTGAAAACAGAGATAAATAATATCACCTGCACATATATTATCAGCATGTGAAAATCTGCTATATTTCTAGCTTCGATATTAGCTTAACTACTATTACTTAAGGTGACGACGGACGAATGTGAATTTATTGTTGTAATTGGACTCTGTAAAAACAAAGACATCATCCGCTTTGGAAATATTTCCCGTAGGTAAAAAGATACCCAATTAGAGCCTCTAAATTGGGTAAACGACTATAACTTAAAGTGATAAAAGGTACAACCGGCTTTAGGTATTTTCCACGACGCGGATATTGAATGACGAGATATACAAGTAAACACAGAGTTATTCATGCAAAGACTGACCTATGAGAGGTCCTTAACTCCGTTGTTGCGATCGAGTAGGCCAGCGGCTTCATAAACGCTTCTAAAATTGGTACTTTCGTAATGATTTTTCCTATTATTTCCATTTTCCTGTTCCCTAATTAAGCTTCTATTATCAAACCTCTAAATGACGGAACACCAATCGTGGTAAAAAAGTATAACGACTTCAAAGGAAAAAAATAATGGAATAAATTGGAAATACAAAAACAACTAATTTTTTAAGTTATTCACAGTAAATGAAAAGGGTATATTTTAAAATAAGAGTTTTGTTACAACTCAATGCTAATGAATTACACTAAGCAGAAAAATTTTATCTGCGTTTCCCTTTGCGCAAATTATTAACATTTAACGAGCGGACCTATAATTAATTAAAAACTTTTCACCCTGTTACGGACACCCGGGATTGTTAATACTAACTTCTGTTTTGGTTAGTAATCGATTACGTGAACTCGAAAATACCAGTTATTATTTGTTGTGTAAAGTAAAAAAGGTTGCGAATCTGCCTCATTTATTTTAATTAATACTAATTAAAGCAAAAAATATTAAAATGTTGTCAATCAAACTTAACGAAGTAATAATAACGGTTGTTTTGTGTTTCTTTTGAATAATTATTAATTAAAAAAAGGTCAGAAAAAATTGCTTTTCGTATTTTTTGTGTCTTCTGACTATATAGAGTCTCTGTCGTTACTCGTGTGCTTGTTAGATCGTTATTTTATTTATTGTTCTATATTTGGTATACGCGAGTACATTTTAGTGCGTACGTTTATGGGGTGTAGCTTAGTAACATAATCGGTTAAGGATTAATACCAAACAGAAATTGGCGCGGTATTTAAATCGCAACTGAAGAGCACTGAATAATGAAATGGTTTTACTAAAAGATATTATGACGTTCCAACATCCAATTTCTAGCATATCAGATCGAAAAACAACCAATATGGCGAATATACAATATATACCCCAATAATAACATAGCTTCAAATCGATACTAATTAAAGTAGAATTCTATATTCTACTATCAAGATCTCTTGCAGCTAAAGCTAATGAATGAGTGATAAAAACTAACGAGTCTAATCAGAATGAAAAAGTGTTTCTGTAGGTCGATTTTTTGTATGCGCATCGACTATTTTACTCGCATATATATTTTGGATTCGAAACATTAGGCTTTTTTTACAATGTCTAAATAAATAAAAATTTCTATTATCCTTTCCAGATAGATAGGCTATACAAAACCGTAATTTTAATTGCCGAGTATCTCCTAATCAGACATTGTGAAACCCACTCTTAATATAATTTCTATCAGATCGATAGGTGAAATTTTTGTTATAATTTTCCGAGAACCACCAGTCTATAGTCCAGAGGTAGGTCCGGTAATAAGTTTTGGAATTAAGTAGACAATTTGCGGGTTAGCATCAGCGGTCAGTCCACGGCCATTAGATTCTAGCTAGCTTTCTATTTGTTAGGGAAAGTAAGTATTTGGACTCATAACCCTTGAAACGACTGCATTGGAGTGGAAACAAAGTATATTTACATAAGCATTGTGTAGGGGAGCGTACGGCGCCTAAGCTAACAAATTAATGACATAATGTGTGTATAGATATACTTTACGAAAGCCTTCAAAGTCCAAACAAAGTATTGGTGCTTAGAAGGCCTGCTATTTTAAACATTGGCGTCGCTATTTAAGGTAAGTAAGCACGTTTACCTGATGGTAAGTAACTAAATATAATAAATATCCTCTTATAAAGACACCAATTATTTAGCTCCAAGTTAAGTATCATTACGAACTTGTGTTATGTATACTAAAGAACTGAAATCCAGTCAAATCTGGTTGAACCAGTGAGCAGACCCTGGGCACTAAGCTTTAGTCTAGGGCAACCGGGATAGTGCTAGGATACGGATGGGTTATGTATACAAAAGAACGGATAACCATACATATTTAATATACATAGACCAGACCAGAACAAATATTTATGTTCAAGCACACAAACACATGTCCTGTGTGGAAAACGAACCCACGACCACAGAGCGGAGTGCAGGTATATTCACCTTCACGCCATATCGGTCGTCAAAGTGACACGCTTGTCCAAATTAAGTGTGCACTCAATGCGCTTGTAACCCAAGAAATTACTTAAAAGGTCCTCTTTGTTTTAAATTACTTTCAAAATATTATTTCTATAATCTTACTGCTAGTAATGGTAGCTCTGATTCAAGAAGAGTCAAGAATACCACTAATTAATAAGGAGTCCCATGGATTTATACATTATGGTCTGATAATGTCTCGCGATTTTGCCAGCAGTTTGGTAGTAGGGTTCCTACGAACATGTCAACAATGTCTTTGCGGTGGTGGCGTCATGCGTCGGGTCGTTGCGTTCCCTAAAATATGGTTGAGCGAAACGATGGCTGGTTCATGCGTCATACTCGTGAACGGGTGCCGCCAGTGGGGACTGGTCTGCTCATGTCTACTATGTTTATTCGTAGTCATACTCGTATAACTTAAAATAAAAAGTTATTTTCTTCTTTTATTTTAAATCATGTGACTGCAGAACACATGTTTTTGTAGATTTGTCAAATTGTTTTACTACTAAGTACATATTCTTGTAACTGGCGGGAGAAAAAACTAACCTTGACGATTTTCTTGCCCGTTCTTTTACGATCAAGCTCCCGCCCGCAGTGAATGGGCGCGCTAGTTTTTAAGTTTTGACGTTCATAAGAGTTTGAGCCAAACTTGAATAAATGAATGTGAATTTGAATTTGAAACATGTAAGGAGCCCAAGCCAACCTTACCTGCAAGTGGTGCACCTGCCGATCAACGAACGAGGCTCTGGCGAACATAAAAGTTTCCGGTAAGCGGCAATAGGCTCGCCACCTATTACGTGGGACCAACACAATAACTGGTGAAATGTGGGCGTATAATATGCCTCTGCTACACACACACTGAAACAGGCGTGATATATGTATTTATTTTTGTTAATATTGCTGTAGCTTGTAGGCTTGTTTTAAAAGTGTTGGTTGTAGTCCGCAGAATTAAAACGATATAGTGTAACAATATGTACGGCTTCTGTGTTATACTTTTCATACCCACTCACGACGTTGATGCCTATTAACACGATGTAATCAAAAATTCCATCATAATACTCGAGGACAAAGAGTGTAATAAGCAAAACCTTTTAGAGACTTTAATATTTTAAGCAGTCTTTTACTTCTATATATACAAAATACTTACATAAATATTTGTTCGACGACGTACCATGTATGATTATCAGATTATAAGGGGTTTATAACAAAACAAGATCTAAGTTAAGCCAGGTTTAAAACTCGTACTATCACTTTTATTTGATAAAATCAAGACAGTGGCAACACTAGTTTTAAACCTAGTATAACCTTAGATGTTGTTTTGTCATATGCCCCTTAAGGATAAACCATTGTTTAACCCAACGGGTGATATCATTAAAATAAGGACTTACAAAACAGAGTACATTGAGGGTACACTGTACTTAATTTAAGTAAAGTTATATAATATATAAATAAATAAAAAAACCTTTTTTTCTCTGAAACTTTATAATGTAACAGTGAATACTAATATAGTACACACTTTGATATAATTATATCATAGAGAATAATTAAAAATTATTTATAATAGTATTTGAATTTAAACTTGAAGTACAATTAACAAAAAGCTTTGATATTGTGTGTATGTTAATTGAATGTAAAACCTCAAGAATTTGACAATATGATCCGATTGAATCTTGATGGGCGTGTATTCAATTTCAAGTGTAACAATAGCTTATTGTGCTCATATAGCATTATAGAAATTTCCCATTACATTCAACTAAGTCATATCGATTACAAGGGTCGTAACAACTCGGTTGAGACTTTGGTTTTGAATCCGTAGACCGCGGACTTCAGCATTCGTTGTATCAATCATTCAAACATAATAGGTTGGAGAAAAAGTCTTTTCGTATTTTTGTATGAAAAGTCAAGACATTTTTTTCAAAGTTTATTTACATTTATTTACAATATATATGTACCGTTTTGTTGAATAACTTTCTGCCATTTTGTGGGCAGAGACATTATCCCGTTACTGTAGAAACTTTGGGACTTGTGATCAAAAAAACGGGACAAATAGTTTTGGCAGTCCTCTCTTGAGGTCAACCTTACAGAACCTAAAGAATTCTGCAGAGACCGAAACAGGTGAAAATCTGAAGGCGCAAGGTCAGGGCTGTATGGTGGATGCACTAGGACCTCCCAGTCGAACTCTCTTAATTTTTGCTGAGTGGCTAAAGATGTGTGTGGTCTAGCGTTATCGTGATGAAAGACCACACCCTTCCTGTTGATCAATTCCGGCCGTTTTCTCTCGACTGCTTCCTTTAATCTCATCAGTTGCTGGCAGTAAAGATCAGAATCGATGGTTTTGCCGGGCGGTAAAAGCTCATAATAAACAATGCCCTTCCAATCCCACCATACACACAGCATCACCTTATTTCGTGTTAGGCCAGGTTTAGCCACAGTCTGTGAAGCCTGGCCAACTTTCGACCACGACCTTTTTCGCACGTTCTTATCGTACGTGATCCACTTTTCATCGCCAGTTATCAATCTCTTCAAAAACGGCTCGGTTTCATTACGTCTCAATAATGAATCGCAAATGAGTACACGGTTCATTAAGTTTCTTTGAGTGAGCTCGTGTGGCACCCAAATATCGAGCTTTTTTGTATAACCAGCTTTCTTCAAATGGGTCAAAACTGTTTTGTGGTCAATTCCCAGTTCTTCAGCTACATCATAACTACTAATATGCCGATCTTGCTCCACTCTTTCAAAAATGGCGTCCATTTTATTCGTAACAGGGCGACCAGAGCGAGGTGCATCTTTAACATCAAAATTTCCGAACTGAAAACGTTTGAACCAAATTTGTGCTACTCTTACTGACACTGCATTAGGTCCATAAACATCACAAATTTTTTTCACTGCTTGAGTTGCATTTTTGCCTTTTTTATAATAAAATTTTAAAATGTATCGAATTTCTTCATTAGATTCACTCATTTTAACGGAGAGAAAAACAAATGAAAAATAGCGGGAAACAACTTTTTTTTATTTTTTTCTTTTCTTTATAATGGAACCTTTTTAATTTTACCAAAACCAGCCAGACACAAATATCTACAGTCAAAAAAAATTTATAATAAGTTTATACCTACGTTATGCGAAAAGACTTTTTCCCCGACCTAATATATCGCATTGAAAACTCATTACTATTATCATCTTACGTAAGCTTAGCTTATCGGGCTTAAGCCCTCTACCGGTCAACAAATGACCCCAATAAATTGAACCTTATGCAGTTAACCAACCAAATAAGTTAAAAAA
Source organism: Musotima nitidalis (assembly GCA_949126915.1). Lineage (NCBI taxonomy): Eukaryota > Metazoa > Arthropoda > Insecta > Lepidoptera > Crambidae > Musotima > Musotima nitidalis. The sequence continues at coordinate 8,839,861 of OX421414.1, forward strand.
CCAATGAAAAACTTTAACGGGCTCTGCCTGTTAAAACGATTGATTTTATGCAAATTGACTAAGCTGTGATTAAATTAAATTTAATTCAATTCAGTTTTATTATGTCTAAGAATATGGTATACCTAATGGTGTAAATAATTACATTGATCGGCATATTCTGCCACAGTCGGTGTAGAAATGTTGGGTTTACAATGATATAAATGTTGTCGTATTACATTTTTAACTATTTATAATAACAATCATATCAATTACTTAATAGAATTAAATTTTTCATAATGTCAACAAAAGTAGATAGATAGATAGATAAAAGATTCTTTATTGTACACCAAATTAAAAATAAAACAAGAAAACAATTGCAAAAGAAAAACGATACAATTGGCGGCCTTATCGCAAAATACTAAAGTAATACTTAAAGAATAGCATTTTGTATTCTAAAAAAATATTTGTTGTATAATAAGAATAACACACTTTTATTAATAATTTAAATAGCATATTTTTAAATTTATTTACCGGCATATCTCTTAATTTAGAAGGCAATAGATTATACACCTTAAGTTGGTGTAGTTGCATACTATTTACTCTGTGTCAGTTTAGTGGGCGCTTATGTTGTAATCTACAGTGATATGAGGCCCACATACATTCCCGGGACTAACAGCAAAGTATAATATTCCGACCAAAATTGTCATAATTTTGAAAGCTTTATATTTTGGCCTGCCTCCTATCATCCTATGTCCTATATTTTAACAGCCTAAGACTGGAAAGATTCCAAAAACAATAGGCACGTAAAAATATAAATTTAATTTGTTATCGCGTCCTAAATCTACAGAACTTGTAGTATTTAGCTTTAATCTTCGAAACAATCTAAGCTCGTGGAAAGTTGGAAAATAATAGTATTAAGCTACGGAATACTTGGCGATAGATTTGTTGAGTCACGGTCGGGCAACGAGGTCTTGATTAATGGGGACCAATTCCTTTGAGACTTGAAAATGGTTGGTGATTTTTTGCTTAGCGAAAGTGATGCTGAGATGTTTGTGGAGTCTTACAAAGTAAATATTCGTGCATCAATATACGGGAACATTTTTTATTGCTATCCGCGAACTCCTTTGCAGAATACTTTTTTCAGTACATTCGTTTTGTAATCAGCATTTTGTAAAGATTTTTATTATGCTGTCTTCCAATATTATGAAGTTTTAATACTGACATTAACCCATCTCTTTCCGAAGCAGTGTTAAGTAATAGAATGCAAGATGTAAGTAATAGTGTAACGTTAAGGTATATAAGAGTTAAAGTTTAATAGGAACGGACTGGATAAATCAGTAGCAGCTGTTATTGAGTCCTACGGTTAGTTTACCCGTTCATAGATTATGGCTGGCTAACAACTGTGTACAATATTGAAAGGACGAGTAAGCGTATAGTTGCACCGCGAAATTATCTAGACCACTTTAACCTGGGCTTGTGAATAAATATTAAAGCAGCCTTGTACCTTGGTACTTAATTTCACAGTGATAGTATTTAATTTGATGTAACCTCGAATACTAGTCAACGTGATCAAACAGTGAAACGTCGACCAAACCTGTCCTATATATTGTACCTTCGTTATTATTCCTGCTCATCATCTCAGCCCATATACGTCCCACTACTGAGCACGAGCCTCCTCTCACATATCAAGGTGTGAGGGTATTGGGTCATACTCCACCACGCTGACCCAGTGCGGATTGGTGGAGGCAGTTGTATGGCGTCCTGCTGTTAGAATTTATCAAGCCGCCCATTAGGCCTCTAACATGGCTTAACGACTACCACATTTAGTGATAACCGGGATCAAGGGCTTAACGTGCCTTCCGAAGCACGGAAGCGCTCGACATCAAATGCCACACAAACGGTCACCCATCCAAGGACTGACCTCTATAAACTCTGCTTTACTTCTCTGATCGTTTCCGAACACCTAGCATCGCAGAGCTACGAGCGCTGCTTATTCCTGCTCGTTTTGTATTATTCACCTATATGTTATTTGTCGTGTGTGTTATATCAAATAATAAAGATAATATTTGTATTTGATACTTTAACTACTCCACTAACTACTAACAGTTACTAAAATTTGAAATTCTTTGTTTCAGTTGTATATTTCCAAGTAGTGCCGTAACGAGCAAGCCTTGAGTGTGCAAAAGACAAACTTTTAGCAAAGTCTCGGTGGCCTTAAGCTTGCCAGCACTGTCTTTACACTTAAGTGGTTATGAGCGGTTAAGAGACTCTTGAGCCACTTTCTGCATAATGTTATTCTCACTAATTATATAATTGTAATATTATAGAAGGATTATTTACTTACTTAGTATTATTTTGCATATTGACTGAATGAAATAAGTTAATAAAAAAGTAAATAATTATTATTTTTTTATTTTATTTTTATTTATTCTTTAAAATAAATTTGTTTGATATGGCGTGGACCTGCTCTTCGCTCTTCGGTCGTGGGTTTGATTCCCATATAGTACAAATCTTTGTGCGCATGAACAAGAATATTTACTAGTTTAGAGGCCGTAGGTACCGCCTAATTCACCAAGTATCGATAATAGGCAAAATGAACAATATTAGTATGGGTGGCTTATAGAATAGTGGGTTTATACAAGTAGAATGAAAGTATCCTGTATGAGAAAGTATGGCTACCAAGCTCATGTATAAAATCAAAATAAAATATAATTTATAGACTTTAAAATTAGCAGGATCATTTAGATTCGTGAAATTTTCACAAACAAAATGGAAAAACATTATTTTTTTTAGCAACAATGAAAGAGATATGAGCGGTACCATAGTGAAGAAATAGAGAGAAATAAAAGCAAAATGGACGGATAAAGCTCTAAGAACTCAGTGCGGAAACCATAAACTAACGTTAAACATCCCGTGAAAAAGTGTGGTTCCTGTTATTCCCTATAAATGGCGTAAGCTAGAGGAAATATAAAGTGGCCATTTTCATTAAGGTACTATCGTGCGCACGACTTTGCTCGTGTGACACGTATTTTCACATTAAAGTCGATATATTATTCCAAGGAGTCCTATTTTTGAATGCTTTATTGTCATGGTTTATTTTTATGCAAATTCCAACTTATTCCTTTTACGCGGTAAAGCGACTGCTTTACTGACTAGTTTAGAAACATTTAAAACATCTAAGAAAGCTATATACATGGTGTGAAAAAACCTTGATGATAGCCAAAGACGCTCTCTACATATCAGAACAACAGACATTACCTTAAAATTTATTTTTTACATATATACATAATGTCACGCCTTTTTTTCCGTGGCAGGCAGATATCACATCCTTCCACTTGCACTTTCATCTTGGCACACACTCTTAGCTTCATTCACACTTTAAATATGTTTAAGCTAGGTTTTTTCCGTAGGAAGTACACAGTAGCGGCACTGCACTAGGACAGGAGATTGCATGCTTAGCAGTTGCCAAGATACTGGTCAAGGTTTTATCTCCCGCTGTGTTATTTAATAAATGACGACTTGTCTACCCATTACTATTATAATACAATCGAAGCTTTTTTTATGTGAGAGGAACGACTTCCTTGAGAGGCCTCCACCGGTCTCGAGCTGTATATGCTACTTGTTAGGCAAAATCGCGTTATTTACCTCATAACATTAAGTAATTCTCATATGCATAGAAATATTTTTTTTTCGTAAAGCACTATTGAAACCTGAATGTAACATGTGTAGCACTACTATTTAGTGGCAGTTTATGCGACATGCTAATATTCGGTTCTTCTCAAAAGACACGAAATTTACGCAACGTTCTATTGTTTCCAACCTTCTTTCAAACAAACTTGTTTTAAATTTTATTTTTGGGTTTAGGTATAGCGCAACTCTTTAATGTAAAGCATGCGGCCTATTTTAATTTCCGCTTCTCCTGAGGAGGCATAATGTTTGCGTGTAAAACCTATTTTGAACTGACTCTTCTAAAATTTATAAACCTCTTCGATAGGGTCATTACACAGTAACTAAGGCCGACACACTGAGACTTATCCAATGACACGATTATTTTGTGAACGCTACGTTACTTCAAGAATAGTTTCCGACCAAGTCTCGCGGCGTCCCTAGTTTTGAAATAGGCCATCCTCATACATATGACAAACTTATTCTGTGTAATAGCTCTTAAAACTTTTGTATAATAAAACTATCAAGAGTGGCCAGCGCTCCACCCTAAGACATCGATTCGTAAATCTTATTTACCTTTTAAGATTAGCTACATAGCTTCACCCTCTTTTAAAACCAGTACACCGAAATGCGTAAAACTCCGTATTGATACAACAATGTTTACGGAATAATGGCCAATGATTTATGAATAATAACACATGGAAATTTTAATATGAAAATGGTAATGTTTTTGTTATAAAAGCCACTGTTTATTTGTTACGTGACTCCACCCACCTGTTTGCAAGCCTACATATATCTCAGACGGAGCCTCCGCGGGTAAATAAGGCACGGTGTTATAACAAGGATCACTTTGCATAATCGGATTAAAAATGTTCTCTTCATTAAAGTATTCAACGTTCTAAGTGGGATGGAATTAAAATTTCTTTCCAACGAAATTTATTTTTATTTTATTTATTTATTTCCAAACTTAAATCTATTTTTACAGGTTATTGGCCCAATACAATAGACAAGATTATATTAATATTACATTTTTTATACACTATAACACATATAAAAGAGCGTAAATTTCGTGAATTCGCCCAGAGAACATTGAAATATATCTAACTGCTCAGCTATGTTATTGAGGGTGTGAAGCGTACGCGTGAGAGGCGACTTGCTCAGCAGCTGGGTGCGCGAGCGCGGCACCGCCAGCAGATTTGGCCGCCGCCGCCGCTCTACGTACCTGTCCGGCACAGAGAACCCTATCCTATCTAACATTACTGCATTAAACAACTTTCCCCTTATTATTTTAAATATGTACACTGCCAAAGCTAGGTTTCGACGCACGCTTAGCTCATTGTATCCTACCATTCCCAATATAAATAAATTAGGGTACATCAAAGGGTAGAAAGGATATACCCCGTATTGTCTCATATAAAGGTATCTAGTGAACTTGTTTTGTATGCGTTCCAACATAAGATTGTGATGTATCTGGTGTGGAGCCCATACGACAGCATTACACTCGAGATGACTTCTCACCAGTGCATTGTACAGCGCTACGATGGCTCTAATACTAGTGAAGCCATTAACCCTACGGAGTATAAGTCCCAGATTTCTATATGCTTTCCTGCAGATGTTCGTTATGTGGTCCTCAAACCTTAGTTCCTCTGTAAACCAAACCCCTAAGTCCCTCACTCCTTTAACTCGTTTCAGTGGTTCCCGGTCCACACTATACTCATACTGTATAGGATTCCTAGTTCTTGCAAAGGATATGGTGACACACTTCGACACATTAAATTGAAGTTTATTTCTAACACTCCAAGTTACAACCTCGTTAATATCGCTCTGCAGTCGTTCGCAATCTCTTTTTTCTTTAACTGGTAGAAACAGTTTAAGATCATTATATAAGTATATTCTTCAGGAACGCTCCCAAAAATATTTTATCGAAATAGATTTAAGCTGATTGAACTTTAATTGGTACTTGGCGTGAATGGAAAATTACTTTAATAATGAATAAATTTCCCTAAACAGTCTTGAAATTATTTCAGTAAAACAAGTTGCGTAGGAATGGATTTTCTATAGAATTCACTTGAAAAAGTTAAAAATATCGGTCTGATCATACATCCATAGAGCTGTCATTATCTCATTCTATAAAGACCACAAGAGTAGAAGGTTGAGGTCATGATGGAGTATTACCTAGACTGACCTGTATTGGCGTAGGGAAATGGGTGGCGTTCTGATGCTATAATTTGGATCAATTTATTTAGGTTTAATAACAACCAAACATAATGGTAGCTGATTAAAAATAATGACTGCTGCTGTGCAAATGTGTTTAGGTATTAGCACAAATGGAAAATAAATCTGGTATATTATATAAATTATTATTTTTCATCTTAATGTATTGTGGCGGGTTGACCGATGATGAGAACCGACGACCGATGGGGCGTTAAGGTTCTTGAATGGCGACCACGAATCAGCAAACGTAGTAGAGGGCGGCCCCCAACGCGATGGACCGATGATCTGGTCAGGGCGGCAGGGAGCCGGTGGATGCAGGCGGCAAGGAATCGATCTACGTGGAAAGCAATTGGGGAGGCCTATGTTCAGCAGTGGACTTCAGATGGCTGAAATAATGATGATGAAGAAAATGACCGATAATTTCATACTATATACTTAAAGCTCACCAAAACTACATTATTACATTATTATTACATGTATTTGACCTTATAATATCTGTTCCTCTCCGCTCACGACATACAGGTGCCAGTATTAGAAAATCTTTCGCAGTGTGCAAACGATTAGTACCTGGAACAAAAGAAGATTCACATATAGATTTTCTGATGAGACGATATGATTAAGGAATTGTCTTTCATCTCTTGTATTAAAAAAATCTTGGGTGATTATTGGGAGAAGCCAACATTATGCAATATAAGCTTCCCACAGCATGTTAAAATCGTGATAAGGACCGCTTCAACTTTTCACCACTTGCGGGTTGGTAAATATTACGCAAGATGCAATAGGTACATTTCAAGTTACTTGAAAGCATAGAAGTCTTTTAGGTCAGCTACAGACAGTTAAAAGATTAGAACGTCTCAGTCATAATGAATAACAAACGTAATGATGAAAACATCTAAAGAATTCAAGTGGACACAACCCGCTATTCAGCCGGTGCGGGTAGTTGCAACTGTTTGTTTAAATAAAGCGAGTCACTTGAGAAATGTCTGAAATGTTTATTGCTACGCCAAACGGCTTCAATTTACTAGTTAAGATCGAGTTGCCAGGACTATGCGATATGCTTTCACTCATTTTCTTTTCATTTCTTCTAATCTATGTATACAGGGATCCTACCAAGATCTAAAGAGCCCAAACCAACCTCACCTACTAGTGGTGCACCTGCCAATCAACAAACGAGGCTCTGGCAAATATAAAAGTTCCCGGTAAGCGGCAGTAGGCTCGCCACCTATTACGTGGGACCAACTATATAATTGGTGAAGTGTGGGCGTATAATATACTTCTACCTACCTTTTCGGGTAATTTATGTATGTTAGCTTTTAATTAGCTTACCTTACCATCAGGTAACGTTGTTATGCTTCATTGAGTACCTAATTAAATAGTGTCTCGTTAATAATAATGCTGGCGTCGGTTTATCAGTACAATAAGCATGAAAACCTTATTAGAATATTAGTAGGTACTCCAATAAGACTCATGTAGTTTCTATGTTTTTTTACAGCACGGAGTCACAGCAGACAATGCACGCGCGTGTCAGGGAATTATATTATTATACTTAAATAAATTATTAGAATACTACTACTACGAGTCTTTGCCTACATTGAGCTTGAATTCAAATTATTAAAAGACGTATACTTGACTCCTCATTGAAATAATCAAGAAAAGTACTTTTTAATATAAACTTCATGTTTACTAATTTCTAAAAAGAAATTAGTCTTAATAAGATATTATAAATGGTTTTCAAAAGGATTCCAAGATATTGATGATAATATAATAACATATAATATAAAATATAATAATAAAATATTGTTTGATATTTCAAAACGTTATCTTATTGAGGTAAAAGTTTATGTTCGATTTATTAATAAATGTTTTATGTACCTTCTGTAGGTAAATGTTTGTAATAACTCCTCAAGTGTTTTTAAAAGAGTTTCATCGAAATTGATTAACTGTAGCACAATAATTATCGTAATATTCAATAAAACTAGAAAGTATACTGGTGCTGCCACCTATCGTGAGATATTCTTAAGATGTGATTTGATGTGTATAAAAGACAGGTTGTAATCGTAAGAAAATGAGTATTGAGGGTCGATTCCAGAACTACGGACTAAGTTAAGTAGATATCAACAGTGTTATATTGTTTTAAGCTGTTCCTGTGTATGGTCATTATGCCAAATAAACTACATACTTATTTGGCATAATGTTATTTTATTTTAAGGTGTGATGATTGTTGATAATAAATTAAATTATTATCTTTAACAATTATTCCAAGGTTGTACCCTTATTGTTTCTACGATTAATGTTTAGTTGGTATTATGGACAGATAGACAGATATGAAATGCTTTGTAATATACAAATGGTTGTACTGATTGTTACACTAGTAAGTGTAGTTCTGACATAGAATGTTTGTACACATGGTTATTAATGTTTGTTTGATTTTATGTGGGTCCATGTGTACTAATCTGTTGGGCTTTATAACTGATGCAATATGATTGATATAAGTTATATATTTTGTTTATCTGCTTTAAGACATAACGTAGGATATATGGCATAACTGTAATTCTGTGTTTACTATTTGATGAAACTAAATAAACGGCTATAATAATAAATATATATTACACTAAATAATAGTTCTCAAAAATAAACTGAGTGTAGTTTAAAAATAAAGGAAGTGTTCGAAACACTAATAAAGCTTAATAAATAAAATAGTTCAAACCGTTTTATTGTTTTACTTTTGAATTCCTTTACCTGCTTACAGCACTTTTATAGTGGTTATTGATTCTATTATGTGATATATAGATAACTAGAACCTTAAATCTAACATCGGAAGTGGGAACGACTTGCGCCAATTATTCAATCAAAATTTTATAATGGGTTTCAGCATGGATTTTGAAGAATTTGACATCTACTAGAGGCTATTTGCGATGACTACGCTATACCAGCTCTATTACATCCTGAGGGAACAATCCTGGAACTGGACTGTTGCGACAGCATCAGAAGTAAAGGAATTCTTTTAGAACGGCATCAAGATTGTAGCAAGGGCTGTACCGATTTTCAAGAGGTGGACGACGGAATTCGCGTTGCAACAGGAACGTTATACGAAGACTGTTGCGACAGCATCATACACGCAAATAGGAATCTTTTGAACGTCTGCAAGGGCTGGTAAGTCCTTACTTAATTCTTAACAGAAGATTTGTGTAAAATAGTTGTTATATGTTGTGGTATTTAATGCAGTAAAATAAGTTTTAAAGAAAAATAAGTACACATATGGAATATTCTTAAGGTTAGTACAAATAAATACGCCTTTAAATTATTTTTGAGAATTTATTATAATTTTTGTTTTTTAAGTAACAATTATTTAATTTCTGGTTTAATTAAAACAAAATCACAAAATTTATAAAAAAAAACATACAGTTTTCATTAAATATCATACTATTTTCTGGGTAAATAAAATATCTACCATTTCATGCTATAGAACAAAATTCATAACAAAATACTTATAACATTTTATAAAAAAAAATTAATATAAATTTATTAAGTAACACATTTTAAAATAAAACATTAACAATTAAACCTACTAGTATACAAAAATAATAATATTATAATTAATGGAGGTAGATATGGCACTAGCCACTGTTGACCGAGACAGTCTTTTAAGAAACTGCCGTCATTTGAGTTAGCGCTAGCCTACGGCTTTTATTGCTGTACTATTCGAAACGTATTGACACTCGCATATATTCTCGTTAATTTGGATACGTCGAAGGTAAATATGTTTAATAATGTCGTAGAGGAACTACATCTAATTACGGCGAAGTTTAAAATGCATAGTTTTAAGTAAAACATTATTGACTGAAAGGGTGTCTTCGTAGAACACTGTTGGATAATTCGCAAATTGCTGAGACACTTTTCTTTCGTGGGCACTTATCCAAGTAGTATTACTCTGTGTATTGAAATGAAATTTATTGAATTTGCAGAATATTGAAATTGCATATTAAAAGTATTTCAACACATATAAAACGGTTCAATATTAAAAGTCCTCTATAAAACATAAATTTTCGCTTAACAACTTTCAATCGCATTAACGCAAACTGTACTTCTAATCAAATCCTCTAAGAATTAAGATAAGATCAAAAAAAATAAGAAATATAAAGAAAGACGGCAAGTTACATTTATTAACTGCACATAAACGGTACAAGTCAAATTAATTATTAATATTTTAACTCGTATTTGTAAAGTCAAGCTAAGTGGCATAGCTTAATCTTATTTTAGTAAAGTTAAATGTAGGTACTATGTTGCTAACGTAACGTACGTGATGACAAATTCATTAAACTAAAATTATTTTGATAAAAAAACGATAATAATTATGATATTCAAGAAAATAAATATAAGAGATAACAGAACTTTAGAGTTGTTAAATATGTATTATATAAAAAGATTTACGAATAAAAAAAATTATGAAGTTAAAATTGTCATAAAGTGGTTAAATAAATCTCTTAAACAATGTAAAAACCTCATATAAATTATGTAAGCATGGAGACGTAACCATTTAAGGGAAGGGTAAAGGGCAACTAAAATGGGCTAAACCTGGCCGAGAGTTCCGCTAGTCAAAACGTAATTGAATAAATATATTTTCAATATTTATTGGTAATTAGAAATGTTACATTACTAACTTTTATCATTAATATCCCCCAAAACAAAAAATATATATTGACTGAATTAATAAAGTGTAATTTATTCACAACAACGTTAATGTTAAGAATCATTATTACTTATAACGTGAATGCCTTTTATTTGAATTACAGTAACATAAAAGTAATGTAGATGGTAAAATTAGATTTTATAATTATAAAAAAGAACTATTATGATAAGTCTAATGTCAGATTGGCCGAGCGGTTTTTGAAAGTCAAAAGATTCTATTAATATAATCTTAAAACTTTAAATTACAATGAATCTTAGCTCCGTTAGAGGACATTAGTCGAGTACTTGGGTTGTCTACACTATCGGTTGTAGATGAAGTATTCTGAGTTTAAGGCCCCGTAATTTAGTATAAATAAAATATGTAATATATATATGTAATATAAATATGTAACGTAAATATGTAATATATATAAATTAAAGTATAATTATGAAGGTAGACTTTTCTGAAAATATTTCGTAAATAATTTGAAAATCAATTAAATGTCGTAAAAGTGGTGGTACAATAAATAATCGAAGTACTTGGTAAAAAGATTTTTAATATAATGTAGTATTCAAAATTTAATCAATATTTCTTCTCGTAACGCAAAAATTGTTGAATATCATTAGTTTGAAAATAAAATGTTTATAAACTTTATTTGTTTCTGCCATAAAGATTTAGAAAAAATGTATAGGGATATCTGCCTGATAATGATTTTATTTGAATGTGGTACATATTACATTACAGAATTATATTTGTTATTTCCGTATCTTGTCTGGTGGTGACCACGATTTGTTGATAGTTTCCACAGGCAGCGGATTATCGGATCATAATTGTTTTATTGAAAATAAAAAGAAAAAGAAAATAATAATGTGACAAAATTAAAGTTGTGTGAATGTACTTCGAGAGCGAAGTACTGTCAGTATGGCCGTGTTAGAATATTTATGATGTATATAGTTAGATAATAATATAAAAATGGTTTATGGTGACAGAATTTCTTGAAAAATATTGTACGGATTAAGTAAGTAATGAAGCAGTTTAAAGTCACGTTGTTGATATATGCTAGTTTCGTTTTGTATAGGCAGTGTTTCCAATGGATAGCAAAATATATGTTTTTTATAAATAATATAAATTGTCTAAATCTTTACATCATTAATTATTTTCTAAAATATAGCTAGAGGTTGAATCAACTTGTAGGTTTTCAATTTTTTTTGAGATGTAAAAGTATTTAATGTCGTATAACGGGTCAGTGGTTATAAATTAAAAAAGGAATTATTATTTGGGAACATGGATTATTGATAGACTATTATTAGCTCTATGACTGAAATTTGGACAGTATATAATTTTATATTAATATATTTTGAAGCTTATTTATAATTCTGCTTCCTGTTATGTCTTTAGCCAGACGACTGTCGGAAGTTCTAATGTGTAAATGTAAGTTTTTGCTTTCGGTACATCTCTGAAAATATGTAGTTGTTTATTTTTGGATACAATGATATTGAGATGAATACGGGTAATTTAAAGGCAAGTGAAGTCTTTTACAATTGTATGTGACTAAGGGTAACCAAGTGTAAATATAGGTAGTCATTTGAAAAAGGTTACAATGTAATATGACACAATGTGATGTTGAAGTAAATATGATACAAATATATGTATAAAGGATATAGTCTCTTGCTTGTCTTGTTAATCTCACGGTGAGTACCGTAGGAGTTGAACAAATGTATAGTCGCCACAAGCAACAGACAGTTTGTAAAATTGGAAAGTTACTGAAATGAACTGCTGAAGTCTTTTGCCTTTTCTTGTCGGTATCAATGTGCAGCAGGTTGTAAGGCAAGAATGTGTCTGCAAAGCCAAGAGACCGTTGTTACCTGTCCTCTTGATGTAAGATGTAGGCTGGTGGCAATGTTAATGTAATACGACGAAGTACTTGTCAGTATGGCCGTGTCAGGGAATTATATTATTATACTTAAATAAATTATTAGAATACTACTACTACGAGTCTTTGCCTACATTGAGCTTGAATTCAAATGATTAAAAGACGTATACTTGACTCCTCATTGAAATAATCAAGAAAAGTACTTTTTAATATAAACTTCATGTTTACTAATTTCTAAAAAGAAATTAGTCTTAATAAGATATTATAAATGGTTTTCAAAAGGATTCCAAGATATTGATGATAATATAATAACATATAATATAAAATATAATAATAAAATATTGTTTGATATTTCAAAACGTTATCTTATTGAGGTAAAAGTTTATGTTCGATTTATTAATAAATGTTTTATGTACCTTCTGTAGGTAAATGTTTGTAATAACTCCTCAAGTGTTTTTAAAAGAGTTTCATCGAAATTGATTAACTGTAGCACAATAATTATCGTAATATTCAATAAAACTAGAAAGTATACTGGTGCTGCCACCTATCGTGAGATATTCTTAAGATGTGATTTGATGTGTATAAAAGACAGGTTGTAATCGTAAGAAAATGAGTATTGAGGGTCGATTCCAGAACTACGGACTAAGTTAAGTAGATATCAACAGTGTTATATTGTTTTAAGCTGTTCCTGTGTATAGTCATTATGCCAAATAAACTACATACTTATTTGGCATAATGTTATTTTATTTTAAGGTGTGATGATTGTTGATAATAAATTAAATTATTATCTTTAACAATTATTCCAAGGTTGTACCCTTATTGTTTCTACGATTAATGTTTAGTTGGTATTATGGACAGATAGACAGATATGAAATGCTTTGTAATATACAAATGGTTGTACTGATTGTTACACTAGTAAGTGTAGTTCTGACATAGAATGTTTGTACACATGGTTATTAATGTTTGTTTGATTTTATGTGGGTCCATGTGTACTAATCTGTTGGGCTTTATAACTGATGCAATATGATTGATATAAGTTATATATTTTGTTTATCTGCTTTAAGACATAACGTAGGATATATGGCATAACTGTAATTCTGTGTTTACTATTTGATGAAACTAAATAAACGGCTATAATAATAAATATATATTACACTAAATAATAGTTCTCAAAAATAAACTGAGTGTAGTTTAAAAATAAAGGAAGTGTTCGAAACACTAATAAAGCTTAATAAATAAAATAGTTCAAACCGTTTTATTGTTTTACTTTTGAATTCCTTTACCTGCTTACAGCACTTTTATAGTGGTTATTGATTCTATTATGTGATATATAGATAACTAGAACCTTAAATCTAACACGCGCGTTGCTGACCTGTTGTGAGTATAAAATATTTTGCGTTTAAAGAATTTAGTTTTGTTATTTCGTTAAATTTTGAATTATTGTGAATTGGTTGTGAATTTAACTGGTTTAATTTCATAGTACAAATGAGTTTTGTTGTGCAGCGCTGCGTGTCTGGTCGCTGAAGCGGCGCGGCGGCGGCGCCTCGCGAGTGGATTGCCAATTCCTAGCCATGCGTCCTCTGCTGAGTGCATTTCCAATCCCGCGAGAACCCATTGACCCGGCAAGAGTATTGCAATCCCCACCCAATACCAGACCGATCTCCAATACCCGCGGGCTAATTGCGACTGCGGCGATCGCGCGTGACCTATTAACGCTCTAACCAGCCACCAACGTGACTTGGTGTAACAATAGCTACAATTACTGGGAAGCCGCGAAAATGGCAATTATAAATGGGGACAAGGGTTGTTGTTTAATGAAAACAGATCAATCTCCTTTTGTTCTACTGTAATTAGTGTCATTTGTCTAATATGGTGCTCGATTACTAAAGTCTTGAATTTGTTTTTTTTATTTTTATATATCATATAAAATATTTATTTAAATATTTAAGCAATAGTACAAATTAGAATACCTAGTCCATATTGCGGGCCTGTAACTTAATAAGAGAAGCCCAAAATTATACCAACACATTAAACGTAGCTACATAATAATAGGTTATATATTACGTCCTTACATATAAAATTGCCGTTTTATCGAACTGGCTTTAATCTAAAAACTTCGGCGTTTAACTAGGAATTCCACATTCAACTTTATTTCCGTTATTACCTTGAACGTATTTGTGATCTGAATGCGATGTTTATTTAGTTTTCGCGCTTTTTGTTTTGACATCTGTGCTCAATATGTAAAATTTAAAGTACAGCTTTATTTATATGAGTTCTGTCGTGGCATGAGCCCTGCAGAAACAGCTCGAAGGATTAGTGATGTCTCAGATGCCTCTGTAAAAACAGGGTACGTTTTTGGCTCCAGCGCTTTCGTTCTGGAAATTTTTACCTCCAGAACAAACTTTGTAAACGGCCAGAGACCCTAGTTGTCAATGAGGAATTTAAAGCGTTCGTGTAAGCGGATTTATCTTAAACCACGTTAGAGTTAGCTGCAGGCTTCGGTGTTAATGATAAAGCCATCTTTAAAACCAATTGGAAAAGTGAAGAAGCTTGAAAAATGGGTAACAAACGCGCATCAACTGCTGCGTCACGTTACTAACGAGAGGATTTTGAATCGTGTCATTACTTGTGATGAAATATGGAAGCTATATAATAATAATAATCTTAATAATCGGAAACGCTCATCACAGTGGTGAACCGGCCAAATCTTGCCCCAAGCGACAGTTGTCCCAAAATCTGGTTAGTGTATAGGGGACCAGGTTTGATGTAATCCACTACAGCTTCCTAAGATCTGGTCAAACTGCATTCTGCTTGCCATAATGTGGCGAACATGTGATGCCTGCTTTCTTATCTATACATATTATAAAGCAAAGTCGCCCGCCGCGTCAGTCTGTCTATTCGTGATAAAATAACTACTTAAAGTTTTTCATAAGGTTTTTACTACAAAATTGAGTGATTATTAGAAAAGGTTGTAGTGTGTAATTTAAGAAGGTTTTGTGTGATTTTGTTGAAATAAAACAATAATTGTTCATAATGGCGGATTTTCAATCATGATTTTAGTATTTTATGTGAACACATTTTTATATGAACCGTATAGAATGGCAGAACCACGTTTGTCGGGTCAGCTAGTATGCAATAAATCGCAACAATATGCTTTTTGATGTGAAAGGCAGTCTAGGCATCGAATTAGTTCCCTTTACCCGAAGTAGCGAGATGTGAATGCAGGCCAATCGGACAAACAAGGCGCAATGTTTAGCGATCTCGATGTATTATTAACTCAATGAACTGATTAAAACCATTCCCGCTCATTAAACACGTAATTTCATCTACCAGATGTGAGTCGTTGAAATTGATATATGTTGCATTATGTTACAGCTGTGCCGTGTGGTATCAGCCTAGTACAGTGCTACCCTTTTATCTAACGGTGAGTCATCCCGTGTACTAGCTTAAGCTGCGATCACCAACCTGCCTGCCCAGCGTGCTGATAATGGGCAGATATCCTCAATATAATGTAATCTATTGGACTTCTTGGCGGAAAAGTGAAGAGTCAGGTCTGCAGTTTTGTTTTATTTTCGAAAATTTGTGATATTTCGAACATTAATGTGTATGGTTGATTATTATCCGTTAAGTGTTTGTGAACGTACATGAGTGTTGGTAAATCAAACAAAGTAGTGCAACATCACTTTTCAAATTCTTTCAAGAAGTCCATGTGAGGTCTCAGTATAGTCCCACATCTATACTGAGGACTCAAGGGGTTTAGGGGAGGGTATCTCATTTCCCATTTATCATCTTTATCACCACTTATTCTCATTTACTTATATGTTATTAATATATATTTTACTTGACACTGGCTAAATAAGATAAACGCACGAAGCCATTATTTAAAAAAAAATCTATTGGGGAGGCTCATGTTTAGCAGTGGAATTTATAATGCTGATATGATGATGATATTACAGCTCATGGATGCAGGCGGCTCTTTAGCCAGTAGAAATCTATTGGGCCTAGGTTTATCAGTGGACGTCATCCGGCCGTTTTGATGATGATGGCATGATGTATTGTTGTAATGGTATTGGTACATTTAGTTCTGACACAGTGATGAACGATTATGTAAGTGTTGGAAGCGACCAATATATATCTACTTGTTGTCGACCATTAGATTAGGCAGATCATGATAAGATCGTTTCATAACATGTTATAGCACAATAGTTATAACATAACTTAGATGTGATTGACAAAAGCTATAGTGACGATAGTTAATATTCCTTTCACGGAAACAAATCATTTTTTATTTCTTTAGTACGACACGAATAGCGATGTTAGTCTTTATATCAATCGTATGCATTTAAAAATAATTTGTATTAGTTAAACATATACTATACTGCGCCTTGAAGACATTGCTTCGTAAACATGTCGTCGACGCGTTGTTATTTTGGGCAGCTCATGATATGCCAGGACATTTTATAAAATATCGCTTTATGTTGCAATTATTTGAAATATTTACTGAACAGACAGAAATGTTTATGAATGTGTATGTGCTCGTCATCGGTTGTGCTGTCCTCTTACTTGTGCTACTCAGGTTCCCTGCAAGCTTTTATCTTATTTGTAGGCTTGTGTCTTATTTGTATTTTTATGTCTTGTTTGTATGTATGTCTTATTTGTATGCTTATGTCTTATTTGTATGCTTATGTCTTACTGTAACTGTATGTATGTATTGTGTTTTACCATGTATATTAATGAATGTGTCATAGTAGTGCTCTCACAAACGGTATCTACGGAAGACCAGCGTCGAGGTGTTTTCGTGACACCTCGGCTTTATGCTGAGTGGATACCTTTTCTGTGACACTCTTCAAATTGTTACTTAAATCTGTTTTCTTTTGATGTTGTCACAGAATAAATTCTTTTTCTTTCTTTCTTTCTTTCTTATATATATTTACTACCCGATAAGGTCAAGGTTATTGATAGTTCTAGGTCAAGCTGAGTACGGCTCAGTATTGGAAACGATCAATGAGAGTTGGGTTGGATGTGATTGATTAACCCTATACCCATCGTAGCGCGTCAGAAAAGCTATAGTGGTGATAGGTAATACATGAATACATACATAATATCACGCCTGTTTCTCCAAAGAGGTAGGCAGAGGCATATTATACGCCCATATTTTGCCAATTATATTGTTTGTCCTACGTAATAGGTGGCGAGCCTATTGCCGCTTACCGGGCCCTGTTATGTTCGCCAGAGCCTCGTCCGTTGATCGGCAGGTGGACCACTTGCAGGGTTGGCTGGGGCTTCTTAGGTCTTGGTAGAATTCCTGTACACCGCATGATTAGTAACTGTCATTTAATGACGTCACTGGACAATAAACTGAAAAGAAAAAAAATAATATGTTCGCCAGAGCCTCATTTGTTGTTCGGCAGGTGCAGCACTTGCAGGTGAGGTTGGCTTGTGATCCTCTGATTTTGATCCCTCACGACAGTTAATAATATTTATTTTTCTTTTCACGGCATAAGAATATACATTCCTTGTATATTCTTATGACGCCTTAGTCGGACACACTAATAAAACAATGAGCGATGTAAGTCCTTTTTAGTAAAACTTTTAGTATGCTGCACTCTCAAAGTGGTACCGCATATTTTTATAATCGATAGTAAGCAAAACAAAAACAAAATGTATATTACATAAAAGATAAACATACTGAAAAAGTTTATACATTCTTATAATACAGAGAAACAAGACCATTTTATGAAATAATTGTTGACATAAAACATTTTTCAAGCCGATGGATGCAGGCGGCTCAGGATCGCTTATCGCAGGGATGACTTCCACTGCTCAATATAGCTCATTCATAAATGGACGTCATATGCTGAGATGATGATGATAAACATAATTATAACTATAATAATAATATTTATTTATTTCTACTCACATACAGTATGGTAGGTACAGCAAAGTCGAGATACATTGTTTTTACAATAAGTATGTGTGGAGCTGGTGTTTGATATGGGCATAATCTATATTATAAATCACCAGGGCCTCCTACAGACAATGACAATACATAAATACATACATACATTCACGCCTGTTTCCCCGAAGGGGTAGGCAGAGGCATATTATACGCCCACACTTCGCCAATTATATAGTTGGTCCCACGTAATAGGTGGCGAGCCTATTGCCGCTTACCGGGCCCTGTTATGTTCGCCAGAGCCTCGTCCGTTGATCGGCAGGTGGACCACTTGCAGGGGAGGTTGGCTGGGGCTTCTTAGGTCTTGGTAGGATTCCTGTACACCGCATGATTAGTAACTGTCATTTAATGACGTCACTGGACAATAAACTGAAAAGAAAAAATATATATTCATTATATTACAGTTTTGTAAAGAGATGGGATTTATAAATCGAGAGATCAAGTGTTATATTGAATTTTTCACAATTATTATTACAAGAAATAGTCGCGGACCTATTATGTGATAAATATTATTGACTTTTCAAAAAAAAGGCACATCGTTATTTTTATTTCTCAAACAGGCTTATAAAAGTAAATCCCATTTAATTTAAGACACAAAGAAACATTATGTCAGCAAAACCTAACGTCTCATAATTTAAACTTTTCACGTATTTTTTTGGTAGTTGTCGAATGGCAGACATTGTTGCAACGCGCTAGTATTGAATAGAGAGCTTACGTGAAGGAGATAAGATAAAAATGAATGAGCTGGGAAGAATGGATCGCGTCGTGTGACCGCTTTGTGTTCACTGCCTTTGGTTAAGCTTACCGTTTTATGCTCGCGGTGAACAGATAACTCGGATTATATGTAATACATCTTATTTAAGTATTGAGGAAAATGTAAGCGGTTTACTTGGAGATGGTTCTTAGTCGTATTTGAAGAATTAAGGCCTAGAGGACGGACTGTACAACATTTGACACCTAAATTCAGGACCATGGGGTCAAAGATTGTGATTAACGAAACAACCTGATTTGAAAGATCATAAAGTGAGATTTTATTGGAAAACAGCATTGACAGATCTTCTACCACCAAATTGTAGGGCTTCGCGCATTTCTGTGTTCTGGCTAGAAGAGTTACGTAGCCCTTGAAGAAATAAAATAATAATAGAGTGAAATGTTATGGGGACTTAACAACTGATACTTCGTTGTTAAAAGTAATGTCATGGCAATTAGAAATTTCCCTTAATGACACAGTGATTACTTTGGAAAGGCTTTTTTAATTCTCCCCACAAACACTCTTTTCTCATCCCCAGAAAACTTATACGATAGGTTTCCCCAGTTAAAATTTAATGAGTTTCCTGATTAATAATCTCAACTGACTTTACTATCTACAAATCTTTCTATTAAATCGATTTTGTGGATTAAGAGTGAATAGTTAACACAACGCATTGATATTATTTCTTTCCTTTTCTGTGCATGGGTATAATTTACCTGAATAAAGAACGTTTTATTATTATTAGTGATTATATTACTATGGATGATATTCGTCACATTACGAAATAAAACACAAACTAACATCAAAAAATATTTGATGTAACCACTGCAAACCAAAAGTATAATAAATATTTGATGTATCCACCACAAGCCAATATCGAAAAGATATCTTTGATGTTACATTAAATCCAAAAAGATAAAGTCCAATAAGCAACTGAAATAGGCAAAGGATGAATGAAGGAAAATAATGTTCTAGCTTTATTAACAAAGAAAACAATATTCCTCGTAGAAAAAGGATCTGTGAAGATAGATGACAGGCTATATCTACGTACAATAGTATCTCATTCTTTGTAAGGCAGGCAATGGAAGCTGGTAATTGAAATATGCCACAAATGCAATTAAGGCAGAGACAAAATGTCATTAAAAGCGGCCAGTGTCTATAAATATTTTTATGTTCAAATTTATGACGAACAGAAGAATTTTTATCTTCTGTTCTGTCGTGTTGCTAAGCATGTTATGTATTTATTTAACCTTTATTGCAGACATAAATGTAATACAAAGGCGAACTTAATGCCAAAGGTAGTCTCTACCAGTTAACCAGAGGGTTAGCAAAGAGGGTTAAAGGCGGTGCTACAAACTAGAAAAATCTTATAATAATAAACTTAAATACATTATATGTAGGGTGTATAGGGATCCTACTAAGACCAAGCCAACCTCACCTGCAAGTGGTGCACCTGCCGATCAAAGGCCGAGGCGCTGGCGAACATAACAGTGACCAACAATATAATTGGCGAAGTGGGCTTAATGATGCCTACTTTTCTTTAAACTGAATAACTAAAGTATTTGTAAGATAATTATTTAATTACTATTTATTTATATATTTCTTAAAAAAGTAATCCAAATTTATCTGATTTTTGGTAACCAAAATATCTTCAATTATTTGACAGACCGCAAAGGCGAGCGGTATAAATTATTCGGAATGCTGAGGTTGCACCCTCTCTTGGAGACCTACAGCTGCGTAAACATAACTTCTTCTTCTTAGTGTCTTCTAATATCGATGATATAAAGTATCAATTTTCTATCATATCTTTGAGTGTTTTTTTCTAAATCGGCTTAAGCATGAAAAGATCACTGACAATTACGCAAAGCTGCTCTCGCATTTATAATCTTTATCTTTTCCCCACACAAGCAATGTACTTACTTTCACCTTTAGGTACATCTAGATAATTAAAATGATTGATTTCAATGTTCGATTTTGAGATTCATTTAACATTTCTTGGTTTTTTACTTCGTAAAAAAAATTTTTTTTGGAATATTATATATTTATACGATTGGTCTGGGTATATTATAATATTTCATTGTAAGTGAGTGTTTATTTTATATATTGGTTTGAATATTGTTAAGTGATACAGTGAGTATAATATTTAGCTTCATATGTATTTGTTATAATTAATTAATTAACTTTTAATTGAAAGGTTTATATGTAAGCAACCTATAGTCAGAGACTTCTTTTTAGTACATAATGTCAATAAATAAGAGATATGTGACTTTGTTACCTTAAAGAAATACAATCGAGTGCATAACAAAATTGTAAAATGTTAGTTAGTCATAATTGGCCTACTAAATTGTAATATTAACTTCATAATATGGTGCTGTGTACTATCCCAAAAAAAAATACATTTCGAGGATGATGGCAAAATGTACTTGGGCCTGAACTAAAAACGACTGCAATAATAGATCTGTGTATTAAATATGTATTATCAAGCTTTCTTGTAATTAGCTCGATAAATAAAATATCAACTACAGAAGATGTTGGCGCCGTCGCCGCCTCAAACTTTAAACAAACTGAAAAGATTTATTTCACGGCGAGAAAGTGCCACGGCTGAACAACTCGAAAGCAATAATATACAGAATGCCATTAAAAGTTTACTGTTATCGAGAATGAACTCATCTATTTAGCAAGTTTGACCTACTAAGGCAAGGAGGCAGGGATTTACAAGGATCCTTCAAGCTTAATACTACGGATAGTTAACTATATTTGTTTTTTTACTTAGAGAGGAGATGAGCGTAATCTTATAGTGCAGTGCAGTGGGTATTACTGCTGGCAGTCACGTCTGCCGGTGGTGAGTCCCATAACCCCTTTCGGGCCCCCTTTGGCCGGAAGGCAGTGCGTAAATGCATTTTGTTACCGACGTAAAACAAAAAAAAAGGAATGTTCATACTTAAAAGTGGGCCTCGAACCAATAAAATTTTAAACTTAGTTTTAGTAAAAGAAATAAACAATTTATAATTGTTCTTAATTTATGTAACATACATACATACATACATTCACGCCTGTTTTCCCGATGGGGTAGGCAGAGGCATATTATAGGGCGTATCTTTTGGATACTCAACTTTTGATAAATCATTTTTAATATACATTCCTGGTGTTCGTGCATCATAGATTTGTCTTGTGTAGGAATCGAACTCACGACCTCACTAGCGCAGAGTCCTGACCTCCACGATTTAGCTGTCGTCAAGTTATAATTAATGAAAGGATCTTTAAGTACAGATAATTCTAAGCCTGTCTGTTACGTTTCGTATCATATACCCTCTAGAGAGTAAAAATACCATTCTATCAAACAAATGAAATCGCGATGCTTCGTTGTGTTATGAGTGAGGTAAAACGTGTGATCCACAAGCAAATTGAATTGGGAGCGAGGCAAAAAAGGGGCAAATATTAGACTAGGTTTAATGTTTCAAAGGAAATTTAATTCACTCGTTCCGGGGCTGCCTGTGATCTTTTTCCTTATTGCGAGGACATCATTTATCGACAAAGCCAATTCTCGATTATTTACTATGACATTACAGAACCTGATCTATAGACAGTTATGAAGTTGTTTTGTTTTATACGAGTTTATACCTACTACTTATTTAGAAACTAAAGAGAGTTTCTTGGCCATGGGAAAACATTGTGATAAATAGTACATTAAACCGCAATTTAAAGCGTACATTTTAGTAATGTAATTGTTTCATAAAACATAATAAAATTTTATCAAATAATTTCATGTGGTCATGAAAGCTATCAAAATAAATAGCACACGATATTTATGTTATCGTTTTACTTAGTAGCCCCACAGACACACGAATTGGTTATAAAGATTTTTATAATGTTACAATCTTATTAAAGCAAAAGATGAACTGAATAATTTACTAGTATTAAACAGCTCCACGATGTCATTAGTATTTTTATTATATTAAAACACTTTGTACAAACTCTAAACTCGATAGATCCTTTTTCGATAAATACTATTTTCATTTAAGCTTTGTCATAAATTAATACTCGGAGGCAATCTATCACAGAAAACACCTAAGTTAATATTATTATCACGATTTCCAGTCATTGTGTCAACTGTGTGTGTTCCACCTTATATACGAGTATCGCGTGCTAAATAACTACAAAAAGTGAAATCAATACCACGCACTTTTAACGGTGTGTCCGTTGACTCGCCTAAAATTAATCCTTCTGATTATATTTCAAAATTTATGTACAGTTTTATTTAAACTTTGTCGCACAAATTAAAAAAAATATACAAAAGGCGAACTTAGTGCTGCAAGACATTCTCTACCAGTTAATATTGTTTTTAAGTTTTATTAATTGATAATATGTTCCGTGGATAATTGTTGGTTACAGTGATGTTGAACAAAACATTCAGTTTAGGTATGCATTGCCACTGGGCATAAAATAAAGAAGTCTCAAGGAAGTCGATTATGTACTACATACGTAAATGATTTAATTACAAGATAACATTTATATTGAGATATATGCAAAGTGATAAAATAATGAAATTAAAAATTATTTAATGTGAACATAAAGGCTTTGTTTCAAAATCTTTTTTGACGTGACAACGTCTTAAATTAGGTTGCGGCTGGGAGTCACTTATGAAAAAGTGTAACGCTCGGTAACGTTACGATGAGTCACCGAACGAGAGAGAGGCCCGGCGAATGCCTTGCGTCTCTCTCCCACTCAACTATGATCGGTCTGCCGCGCGCGCAGCACTAGAATTCCTTGTTCCTATTGTGCAATTTAATTATATTCATATCAATAAATATTCTACCGAGAAAAAGACGTTGTCACGTAAAATCTTCGCCCGTAAAAACGACTTTACAGGCAACCATTTTTTTTTTGTAGAATAAAAATAAGATTCAGTACCTACACAGACGAATATTGCTTTTAGTGAAAATAACTAAATAAACTACCGATATTGTTGATTATAGTACCTAATTCCTACTTGTTTCATTACCACAAGTGAACAAGTACTTATCCATAGATAAGTCGTTTTAAACTTACTCCGCGTCGTCTGTATTACTCTTAGAGTGTAATTTAAAACTGGGTTATATGCGAAAAGACAAGCTACGGGCAGGTTAAGGAAAACGGCCACAAAGTGCGCGTGGACGACGATATTAGGCATTAATGGCTTCATAGTAAAAGAAACCAGTTGTCACCAAGATGACATATAGCCGATATCATTATCATCTTACTGACAATTGAACTATCCCATAAATTATATTCTATTAATTTTTTTTAATCTATAATGACCACGCTGGCAGCGCAACCTGCCTGGTTGGTGATCGCAGTTCAACCAGTACGCAGGATGACGCTGCTGCCCATAAGATAAAATTTCTTTTCGTCTAATCTTACGACTGATGAAGATGAGAGGGGGTGGTACTATTCTAGACTGGTATCACGCATATATCGTCAACAAACGATTTAGCCGATATACTGTTGATGAGCAAACGAACTCAATGAGGTAACTTATTCATAGATATATGTACATACATATACACATGATCTTACGCTCATTAGGGTTCACTAAGCACTGTGATTTCTAGATGAAACGTGTCACGCGGTGAGAGGTGGCTAGCTCACATTGTCACTAGACGAGATCTAATTCCCTTGTAGTGTTTTTTTATTTATTTTTAATAATGGCTTCGTGCGTTTAGCACTTTTAGCCAGTGTCAAGTACGAGATATATTAATAATATATAAATCAAATTTGATTAAATGAGAATGATTGGTGATAAAGATGATAAATGGTAAATGAGATGCCCTCCCCCTAAACCCCTTGAGTCCTCAGTAAAGATGTGGGAGTATACAGAGATCTCACATGGACTTCTTGAATGAATTTGAAAAGTATTGCACTGTTTTGTTTTATTAACCAACGCTTATGTACGTTCACAAACACTTAACGGTTAATAATCGACCGTTATTACATATTAATGTTCGAAATATCACAAATTTTAGAAAATAAATCAAAACTTCAGACATGACGCTTCACTTTCCCGCCAAGAAGTCCCCTTGTCGTGTTCTATGACACTCTCGACAATGTATAAGGTGTTAGCATTATTTCAAGTCGACACTTGAATTTGCTAGGAAATTCAAGGAATTACGGAATACAATCTGTTTCACTTTCACGACTATAATATCGCTCATATCTCTTGCATTGTTGTGAACATTCTCTTTTGCATTACCGTTTAGCATGTTAAAATTTGACTTTTTTCCTCTTTCATCTCTGTATAGGTACAATTTTGATGACATGAGCGAATACTACGGGTACAAGAAGAATTGAAATATATATGACGCTCAACTCTAAACAATATGATATGGGATTGAACCAGTAAAGAGATTTCATAGGCGAAAAATATTCTAGGTATCCGCAGATTATCTTAAATAAGCATTTTTACTTGCGTTCATAAAAATTGCCATTTTATTTATTTGTAGTTAACACGCAAGGTAATTTATGATCAACTAACATGCATCGAAAATATAAATGTGAATTTTAGACCGCGCACTGGAAACCCCTGGCTATCGTGGCCAGCTATTTCTTACAAATAAATCGGTCAAGTGTGAGTCGGATACCAAACAGGTTCCATCTTGGTGTGTGTGTGGAACGAGAGACCACTCTTGGGATTCAAAAAAACTTTATCTATATTAAGTAGTAGTCTTAAACCATTTGTAGCTTGAAACAAATATTTGTAAAATAAATAATTTAAAAAATACAGCGTTTTGAGTCTGGTCCCTTAGTTCTCACGAACTGTAAGCGAGATCTCGGGGGGAATTTTGAGAACCAACTTTCTTTTATTGCATATTCTTAGTAGACAATTTGTACCCTCTCTATAACTCTGCTTTAATTCGGTGATCGTTTCCGAACGCCTAGCACCGCGGAGCTACGAGCGCTTCTACTTTAGTACTGAAAACAAAGGCCAGAAATCGGTTAATATTTTTTTAATGTGATACTTTGTAATGACTACATTCTGCCTGATGATGAACAGTCGATGCAGTCCAAAAAAAATGAAAGCGCTTAATACCGTGAAATAAGCACAGTACAAAGCGCACCCACTCATGATTATTTAAGATAATATGACGACCTGGTAAAATGCCGTTTCACGCCCCGCTTAAAACGCCCGGGATCATAGGAAATAGGAAACACATGAGCCGGCAACGGGTTCGAGAGCTTAGTGGTCAATGTGGAACATAAAACTCTTAAGATTAATGATTTCAAAATAGGACGTCTGGTTGATTATTCCTCAACGGCACATCTTTTAGGTTTTGTCGGTGAGATATTGTAAAACATTATTAGGGTTGCAAGATCTATAAGCCAGGTTTGAAACTAGAGCTATTAGTTTTATTTAATAAAATGAAGACAGTGGCAGCTCTAGTTGGATAGATAGATAAAACGTTTATTTCCTTTAAATAATGCAAGTTACATAAGACCATATCAGTTTGAAAACTGGTTTAACTTTAGATCGTATTTGTAATAAGCATCTATGAATTTAAAAAATGTTTTCAATGCTATATAAAATAAAAATAAAAATCGGTATAGCATCCCGCTGTCGCAGTCTTAAAGAATGCAGCCTTATTTATGAAGTATCCGTTTTAATTAACTAGCTTCCTTGTGACTTCTATCTCATATCACCGAGGCTAAACTCATATCATTAAAACTAACCACATCTGTCTAACGACTTTTCTCATAACTTAATATCGTTTTAGTTTATTATACTAAAATAGGTAGATCCTTTATGAATGAAAACTTTTTAGAGTTTAGTCGCTATATTTGCGAAATGGCCAATCTGTGGATAATAACTAAGACATAATAGGATAAACCAGCCGCACAAAGGCGAACATAATTTAGAACAATTAGTATATTCATGGCGTATAGAGATCCTATCAAGATCTTAGAACTCATATCAACCTCACCTGCAAGTGGTGCATATGCTGATCAACGGACGAGGCTTTGGAAAACAAAAAGTTCCTAATAAACGGCGATAGCTTCGCCACCTACTACGTGAATCACGTATTTGTGGGCGTATAATATGATTTTATGTATTTATTTCAATTCATTTATTGAAAACTAAAATGTATCGTTATTGAAATAAATTAAAACATATTTGACATTTCTTTGTTTGAAATTTTACTTGTTGTGAATCTGCATTCTCCCATAATATTTAAATTTCTTAAGCTACTGAATACAAACCAAAAAATAATAATAATAATTAAATAGTATAATAATAATAATAAAAATAGAATAATAATAAGATTTCAGATAATTAATATTTCTTCTAATACTAATTAACAACAACTCTGAATAGCTGTATTAATGTGGTATATGTATGTATGTATGTGGTACCTATATTCATTGTCATCATCATCCCAGCCCATTGACCTCCTATGACTACTGAGCAGGAACCAACTCCCTCGAACGAAGGAGGGGATTCAGATTGGCAAAGGCGTGTGTTTATATATACCCAAAATATTTCTAAACCAAAGTGTACTTTACGAAAAATTAAGTAAATGATAATTTATAACCATATTTTTTTTTTTTGTAAATTTGTGTGTCAATCACATTAAAATAGTGAAATAAACAACAGGTTCATATAAAACATTACTTGCGTGAAATATATTTCAAATTAAAGCAAATTGAAAAGCACAAACAACGAAAATTTTTAACGGTTTAATTATTGAAGAAACTAACCATTCTTTGAACTTAAAAGAAGTTAATTAAATTTTTCTCTACCTTACAAACTTACATGCCGTAAGTACTTAAAAACTAAAAGTACAGCGACACCTATCTCGAGCCTATGAAATAAAGTTTCTAACATATAACTACCTGCTACGCCGTAGCGTTGGCGTAGCTTCATAGCACGATCGTATTGCTACGAAGGCTACGACGGCACGCCATAGGTCGTAGCCCTACGCACTTTTTCTCAATTTCAGTCGCGCTCACTCGCTTAATGTTTCCTACTGTGCCCGCTAGATGGCGCGATTCATATAATGGTATGATATTACGGAATTGTTGAGGAATTGTAATATGTTATTGGGAACTAAAATTGTCGGAAGCAATATTGATAGTAATATTGGTACGTGGAATTTATCAGAACAGTAAATTACAATTCAGTAGTGAAAAAGTTTTGCAAGCAAAATGTACGAATACGATATGGAAATATAAGAGATTTCCGAGGATGTAAATTTCAATATTGAGAGTATAATATGGGAAACACTTTTTATATATTTAACAAATTATTTGACAACTTCACTGACTAAGATTGTTTTTTCAGTATTTTATATATTTGTGTATACATAAAATATAGAACTTAAAACGATGCCCCGACAATGCATCTGGTTTTTTCTGCTTTCAGTTGTTTTCTGGCAATCGGGGGGTCTTACTGATATATGCTTCTTGAACCATTGGCAATCAGCGTCTTAGCTGCTTGTCGGAAATTTAACGCAGCGATAAGCGCTACACTTGAAACACATTAAGCGTCAATCGCGACAATTAAGCTGCTCGATGCGCTGGGGAATGCTGCACTTCACTCACATTTAGACGTCGTGCGATTGAGTATAGCATTTTGCCAAAACGGAATTAATTATAGATTTACTCATAAAATCGACGGTGATATGACGAAGCGTCTGTACTTAGGCCATTTTTCATATGTTACTATATAACGAATATACTCGTATAGCTTTTTTATTACTACTTATATGCGTGGTAGGAGTATTCGGATTCACTGTGTGTACGTACAGGGATCCAATCAACATCTTTGGAGCCCATGCCAACCTCACCTGCAAGTGGAATATGCTCGCTATCTATTACGAGGGGCCAACAATATAATTTGAGAAATATATTGTCGTATTGTTGTATAATATGCCTCTGCCTACCCCCTTCGGGAAAAGTGTGGTTGCAGGTGTAAATGTATGTAAGAGAGTAATACGATATAAAGATTTTGTATAAAATATTTTCTTATAATCACACCAATTATTTTAGCTCCAAGATAAGTATCATTAAGAAACAGTGCTTATGAATACTAGTAAAAGTATATAAATTTAAAGTATGTAAAAGTATTAATATTTTTTGAAATACTCAGACCAGAACTAATATTTATATTGTTGCACACAAAAACTTGTCCTGTGTGGGAAGCGAACCCACGAACTCAGGAGCGGAGAGCAGATATACTGGTCAATACCACGCCATTTAGGGCGTCAACAATGTATACAATATTATACACTTCACAAAATACATTACGCGATAATAATGCTCTGGCTGTAATTTCCATACTCGTATGGTCGTGATAAAAAATTATGTATGAATTTTGGTAATTTTAATGTAATGGCTGATGTTAACCGCGGGAATAATGCGTGTTAATGTTGTGTATTTATTAACCGCGGGATCGCCTCGCAAATGTGCTTAACGTAAGTATTCGTTGCCTGCTATTGTAAGTAGATTGTTTAGATCATGGTGTATATTTAAAAAAATAAAAAAAAAATTGTTTAAAAAAAACGTCCTACAAGTTCCAATACGTTGAAAGCCGCAGGTAGCTCACAGACACAATAGAAAACCTATTTTATAGCGGTCATGGAAGCCAAGTTCCAAAATCTTTAATAAGTTAGCACTTATCCTACATTTCCATCACAAATGATTCCTATTATTTCATATAGCTGGAGTCGTGGATTAACACGTGTTTGTCATATAGTAGATTATTTCAATCACCCAATTTAAAAATTTAAATTCATAACTACCATAAACATAACCGAGGGAATTAGCATTATTTTAAAATCACGAAAATTCACGATATTAATGACTGATTTTAACCTTTGACTTAAAAAAAATTCTAAATCATTTATTCAAGTTTGGCTCAAAAGAGCTCGTATGAAGGTCAAAACTTAAAAACTAGCGCGCCCATTCACTGCGGGCGGGAGCTTGATCGTAAAAGAACAGGCAAGAAAATCGTCAAGGTTAGTTTTTTCTCCCACCAGTTACAAAAAAATGTACTTAGTAGCAAAATAATTTATAAATACAACGTCGATGAGCTTATGTCGAGTGGACAAAAGTCTAAATACTCACTTTTGCAAAAAATGCTTATTTAAAATGCAATAAATGTAAGCCCACTTAATCTCCCAATGCCCAAGGCATAATTAATATGATATAAAAAAGAAAAATGTGAAATTATTTCGTGTCCCGTTTTTAAAGGTCAATTTCCCGTATAATGAAACATATATTTTTTGGTAACAGCGCAGCGTACAGACCAATTAAACAATCGCGGCACGCCCGCGCCGGCCGCTGAGCTCGGAATGCAAATTACACATGAATTCGACTTTGCTTGATAATTATTTACAGATACCAACAAGTAAGCCATTTTGGTTACACAAATATTTACCATTTAATATTTAACTCGTAACTAAAAAGTCTATTAACGTCTCACTACTGAGCAAGGTACTCCTGTAACAGACCAAGGTGGGAGGTGTTCAGATTCTTCACCACGCGAACCCAGAGCATATTTATTAACTTCGTTTTGTAAATCCTTTTTTTTTATTAAGAATTTTTTTTACATATTTGTGACTGCTACATTTTTTTTGTAAACTATTTTTTTAGTTTAAGTACATTTGTAACTGGGGAGGGGGGGGGGGGGAAACCAAGCCTGACGATTTTCTTGCCCGTTCTTTTACGATCAAGCTCCGGCCCGCAGTGAATGGGAGCGTTACATTTTAAGTTTGACCTTCATAAGAGGTCTATTAAGCCAAACTTGAATAAATGATTTTGAATTATGAATTTATTAGAATATTGATGTATATCATGTAGCTCACCTGACTACGGTCCATTAAATTCAAATACCTTGAATTTAGAAGTATGCTAAATTGCTGCCATATTTTCGATTTTAATGAAACGTTCTACCTCCAACCAGACCACAGACGGAATTAAAAAATGTGGTCTGCTTTTTGCGCTTTAGCCACCTGACGTTGATTGGAGGTATGCCAATAAAAATGAAAAATAATATTTTAGGATATGTTTTTACAAAGAGATTAAACAAAATTAAATCTAACTAGGTATCGGTGAAGAAGTGGGTTGTCTGCTGTTTGCGCTTTATGCTATACTATATTTAGTATATTATTATAGAATATTATTGAGAAATCATCGTTTTTCAATCATCAATTATATTTGAAGGGTGTGAAATAGCAGTAGAAATAGATGACGAGGATGGTGCATTTCCTCAAATGCCACTGTACTGATTGAAGACAAGCGTATAAGATCTAGATGACTCGTCTCATGTAAAATAACAAGAATTTTAAATAAACACTTTATGCAGTTAAAATTGAAATAATAAAACAATATTTATGTCCCCACTTACGTATCATTAATCGCAGAAGCGTAATAGAAAAGCTTTCCATTACGTCTATTCAAGATTGGCAATAAAACCCGAAGGATCTTGCCGAAGCCATTATTACGTCACATGATGATTCATTCTATCCAGATATTCAAACTTGCTCACCAAGAAGGTGATGTCATATTCTAGCGACACTCGAGACCGAGAAGTCACGTTGTAAATTATAAAAGCTAATTTCGGCCGGTGGGCTTGCCGATAAATCCTGAGAGAAACTGTCGGCACGGGCTCATTTTTCCGGCCCTGTTGTACGTACGTCGGCAACATTACCAAGAGGCTGTACATCACTCAGTGTCCGAGCGGCACTTTAATTGTGTCGTAATTTATCGCCCTACATATTGCCAAAGTGCCTACCTAGCAACATCACTTCCTTCGTGTATTTATTACGCGGGAAATGGCGAAGTAATTACGATGAGAGCGGTGTGATACTGCTATATGTATACAGCAACATATTTAAGCGGCAGTTAACGTGAGTGTCTACTGTAAACAACTTTAGGATATCATATTTTCAAAATACTTTCACGGGGAAGTTTATGCGTATGAATCATGAAATGAATGCAGGATTATACTTGACGACTACTGGAATTATATGATTGAGAGTTGGTTCGTCACAGCCACCACTCAATAGCTGCCAACCCAACCAAAAGTCGCTATCATATTTACGGGCTACAACACAAACAACGTGACCTAAACATCTGTATCATCTATTGAAAATTAAAAAGAAAGAAAGAAGTACTTTTGTTAACCACACACACAAATATATAATCAAAACAAAACACAGAATAGGCACAAAAATTAATAAAATTAAAAAATAAATTTGTGGCTAACTATGCCCCGGCCTCAGCGGCAGTAAGACTGTCACCGCAACGCTGATATTATGGTGGAGCCTTATAAAATAATAGACGGACAGAAATAAAAAATTGTAGGACGTCACTTCCAATTTTTCTCCACACAGGTTATCGAGCTTATTATTTATTGTCAATGACCTTAGCTGTTTCTCCATCATCATCTATTTGTCAGCCATCAAAAATCCACTGTTGAACATAAGCTTCTTCAATTGTTTGTAAAAAGAACAAGTACAACAATAAGTAATTTACATACGACAGTAAGTAATGTTTTCACTGTTGCCAACGCGAATGTCGAAAGATTTAGCAACAACGGCAAAATAAACTCCAATTATTCAATTTCATAAACAAAATTAAGAAATAAAATTAAACAATAAGAAGTTTACTAAAGTTAAATTAGCATTCGGCCATATTGCTTTGTAACCGTTTGAACTGGAAGTAGAGCAGTTGTTTGAGGAAGCCTTTTAATGGCTTTTGACAAATCGGTTGATCAAGTTAAAATTTTACTGCTGTACCAAAAACAAGGATGTAATTACTGTGATACAATTCTTTAGAACATTGCATTGTTTAAAGAATCCGCAACAAATATTTCTTTTTTTCACTTTCATAAAAATATCATTATTAATTCCCGACCTCGCTGACAAGAGGTATAATATTTACAAAGCTGACAAGGGATACCTATGTGTATTTGTATATTATATTTTCTATAATTTATTTTTACGGATGAGATCATCTAGTGTTAAGCATTTCCATATTCATTACGGAGTGACATCTATGAAACATTCCGATTAAAGCTTTGATAGATATCAAAGGTACCTAATGTAATTATATTATAAGGTGTGGTACCGGCCTAGAATAGTGCCATCCACTCTCATCTCACGGGAAGTCGTACGAGTACATGATGAGTAGCAGCGTTATCCTGCGTACTGGCCTTATCTGCGATCACCTACCCAGGGTGGTGTTTATAGCCAACACCCTCAATTGAATTTAATCTATTGGGGAAGCTAATGTTCAGCAGTGAAATTTAGATATTAATAAGATAGATAATAAATATCTATTTAAGGTATGTATATTTGGCGCACACATTTTACTGTGTTATTTTATAGAACCCTTTTTTTTAAAATGTGACACGTCATAATGACTACTTCCTGCCTGATGGTAAGCAGTCGAAGTTGTCTAAAAAAATGTAAGCGCTTTATATCAAAAAATAAGCACGGTACCTCATGACGGCATGCTAAAATGCCGTTTCACGCTCCACTTAAAAGATCTGGAAATGTAGTTTAGTCCACAACATTAGTTTTGTCTTTTGACTCCCAATAATGTTTATACACTTAGTCAAATATTACTGACACATCAACAAATATGTTGCATAGGTTGATTCCTAGTAATATTTATACACTTAGTCAAATATTACTGACACATCAACAAATATGTTGCATAGGTTGATTCCTAGTAATATTTATACACTTAGTCAAATATTCCTGACACATCAACAATATCTGAAGTTTACTTACACAATCAGATTTATCTTAAAGTCACTTTAACATTTTACAAATTGTTTTCCAGTCATGTTTGAAAAGTGCTTCAAGCATTGTAGTTTCTGTTAGTGGTTGGGAATGCATTCATCTTTGCCATTTCAAGTCATACCAGCATAATGCATTTACAGTGAGAAACTAAAATGAAATACCAGCGGACACTTCTTTATCTAAAAGAGTTCGCAATCAGGATTTTAGTATTCAGAAAACCCTTTTGTCATGTTAGAATACATTTTAAATAGTCGCTTAAGCCCTTTTTTGGCAAATTAAAGAGCTATTGCGACAGTTATTTGAAACAGCTCCGATTCTATGTTCAACCATCAAGTTGACACATGAAATATTAATTTAATAAGAGTGCAACAATAAATAGAGTGTAAAAACAAGTAATATATATACATCAAATATATTTTTGTGGTCGTCTGACATTTTTAACACAATCTTTCTTTCTTTATAAATAAATAAATATTCTCTTACAATCACACCAATTATTTTGATCCAAGATAAGTATTATTAAGACTGAAGTAGAACTGATAGACATACTTAAATATTTTTTTTTGTACAGACATACTTATTACAACCATATACTAATACATAGGAAACACCCAGCCAAGATCATCTTTTCATGTTCATGCACACTAATATTTGCCCTGAGTGGAAATCGAACCCACGACCTCTAGCGTGTCGTTTTTATCTAGTAATAATCAATTAGTTTCATTTCTACAACTATACGAACTATAACTTTTCATTACTTACATTTCATGTATATTAGTAAAAGCTAAAGATAGATAAGTTAGGAAAAATATTAAGTTAAGGCTATGACACTTGTAGACATTCAAGAACGCCCGAAATTTTACGATTGATTTTGTCAGATTCTTTTATAGAATTTAATTTTCAAGCTGTTTAATAATATATAATGGTAATAGCTAAAGACAGAAACAGTTGAGGAAAATGTATGTCTATGAATGAGAGCTTCTGTAATTAGTTAACATTTGTAGACATTCAAGAACGCGCGGCATGAAGCTTTCACTTCTTCTGGGTGGTTAGAGGTTTTATTCGTCTTTGACCGTATAACTATTTCAAACATTTATCTGGTATGTATGTGTTGATTTTATTAGATTTATTTATAGAATTTAACTGTTCAAGCTGTTTCATATTCTATAATGGTTATAGCTAAGAATAGAAACAGTTAAGGAACATGTATGTCTATGAATGCGAGCCGCTATAAATAGTTAACACTTGTAGACATTCAAGAACGCGCGGCACGAAGCTTTCACTTCTTCTGCGTGGTTAGAGGTTTTATTCGTCTTTGACCGTAACACTATTTCAAACATTTATCTGGTATATATGTGTTGATTTTATCAGATTTATTTATAGAATTTAATTGTTCAAGCTGTTTAATATTCTATAATGGTAATAGCTAAGAATAGAAACAGTTAAGGAACATGTATGTCTATGAATGCGAGCCGCTATAAATAGTTAACACTTGTAGACATTCAAGAACGCGCGGCACGAATCTTTCACTTCTTCTGCATGGTTAGAGGTTATATTCGTCTTTGACCCTAACACTATTTCAAACATTTATCTGGTATATATGTCTAGATTTTATCAGATTTATTTATAGAATTTAATTGTTCAAGCTGTTTAATATTCTATAATTGTAATAGCTAAGAATAGAAACAGTTAAGGAACATGTATGTCTATGAATGCGAGCCGCTATAAATAGTTAACACTTGTAGACATTCAAGAACGCGCGGCACGAAGCTTTCACTTCTTCTGGGTGGTTAGAGGCTTTCTACACCCTTTTATCTTTATCGCGAGTTCAAATACGTTTCCGTTCATTCGAATACTCTTTTGTATTTCTCACTTAGTCCGGCAGGTTTTTGTTGTTTAGTGCGAACAATGGATTTTCTTTATAGTAAAGGAATTTCTTCTAGCTAAATACATATTATAATAGTCCACCATTGTTTTTTTACATTATAATCTACATGCTTAGATCAAACATATTCTTTATGTAGAGAGAGCTTGTAACCAGTAGGTACTTTTTAGTATTATATCAAAAACTTTCATTCATATTTATGCACACAAATATAAATGTATCTTGAATGAAATTAACTCACGATGTTTTAAGGAAAGCGCGTAATTATGTTTTAAATCTTGATACTTTAATATTTAAAGTGCGCTTAAACAATTTCGGAATAGTTTTGACTGGAAAGATACTTAGAATATATCTATATTCTCTTGAAAGTAGATCTGCTCCTGTTACTTGAGTCGTATGACCCACAGGAAAAAGAGCTAATCATAAACTCTGAACCTGATGTAGAGAATTCTAGAAATTAAATAACTTCTAGAATGCAAATCAAGTGTATCAAAAAGCAAATAAACTTTGCTGAACTTGATGCAAATATACGCTATTCTTCAAGATATCTTTATAGTTAAAAAGGCGACGAGCGGCGGAAAGCACTGGCATTGAAATTCATCATTATGAACTCATTAATGCCGATAAAAGTTGTTTAAAGTAGATTATCATAAATTAAATATGAAGGTTGTTTACAACTAATTTTTACAGCAACAAGTAATTAGGCCCCATTTTACAGCAGTCTGCAACAAAGGCACTGTTCGGCAAAATCCTCCCTTCGTCACTCTTAAATTTTCCGTATCGTGTGCGATTTGTGTTCGTTCGCTCGTTCGATTCGTGTGCGAGTGATGCAAACCTACTAAAATATGAACGTTTTATCCCGCCATCGCCTTCTCGGCCTGCTGCTCTGGAATCTAGAGGTAACAATTGTGGCCTATCTGACCGACTTCATTCGGCAGAAGTACGAAGGCACTTTATGAACAGCAATTTATTCCCAACCTATTACATCCAAGTTCTCAAATGAAATAGTTCAAATTTGGCGCAAGTCTCTAGCTTAAACAGTTTTCTCGTACGTTACGAGATTCTACGTATCCATTTAACCCCTAATTGCGAAGTTGTACCATAAAAGGAAAGGGATCTCTCACTACGTTTGGCGATGTCTTGCGACGAGTTTCAAAGCCTGGCTGCTCCGACAAATAGCGTCGGAAATCCACAAATCGGGCAAAATATCACGACTCGGCCCCAACATACGTTCCCATTCTCCAATAGGGCTGCTACAATTTTGGACTTAATTCAAACGTGCATATAAATATCCAGTTATAAAACTCTATAAGAATATAATATGTATATATTACATATAATCTATTTCAAAACTTTATCATTATAGTCTCGAACATAACATCTCGAACATGAACACTTTATTGAACACTAAACATAAAAACTAATCAAATCGCAGAAACAAACAACAACAACAAACAACAAGGGCGGCCTTAACAGCAATTTCTTCCAGGAAACCTTAACAGATGGATGAATGGATGAATGTACAGATGTTTTTTATTAGGTAACCTATATTTACAAACAGCAAGGCAAAGGTCTCCCTCTGATGTCTCCAATTCTCCCTGTCGAAGGCGAGAGAGGATCTAAGAGACAATATCGTCACTCCCTTGTTTCCGGGGTCTGCTTCGATGTCTTCAACCGTCCTCCGGCATCCGGCATTCTGTGCAAATTTTCGCCCATCGCTGTCGGTGCATCTTGGTTAATACTACATTAATAATGCTGTATTTAGTCCAAAATCAGCTGTCCCTGTTTACATCGTAAGATCGTGTTGCGGACTCGGTCCTGCCTTTTCAGCCCCAATATGCTACGCTCCATTGCTCTTTGGCAAACTTTGAGTATGGACTTCTGATGTTCAGTCAGCAACCACGTTTGAGCACCGTAAGTAAGGACAGACACGATACATATGTCGATTAGTTGCCGTTTAAGTGTTAGTGGCAAATCAGTCTTCATTAGATCCTTCATTGACCTGTAGCTTTTCCGGGCGTTTTCTATGCGTCGGCTTATTTCCCGATCCTGCCTGTTTTCGAGACTAACTGTCTAAGATATGTGTATTTTTCGACAATGGGCACCAGCTGTCTGTTTACTTTATCTTTAAGTAAGACGTTATATAAGTTTTTGAAAGTTCTACATAAATTTTTAATTAATGTCTCAAAATTTCTTTCTGACTTTTATCTTGAAAATCTACTAAAGAAACGAGTTATCACTAACGGTTTACTCATTACTAAAGGCATTAACGCATGTCTTTAAAGGGTCAATAATTTCTCTTAAACTCGTAACACACTTATTAAACAACATAATATACTAACGTACTATTTGCTCGGAGAAATTTGGCTTCAAATTCTGTGACAAATCGCTTTCAAGACATTATTTTGATAAATATTATCAATACACTTAACTGCTTTTAATTTCGCACTGTCAAAAATTACATTGGCTATTTACTATATATCGGTTTGTAAAAGAGAAATAAATATGTGTAATAGGTATATAAACATACACAAAATTACTTATTTCGTTTTTTCGATATGTTTTAACCGACCAAGCTTACGGGTCGGTTAAAACCTCAAAAAAAGAAAAGTATATGTAAAATCAGTTGTTTGCTGTATGTTCTAGGACATAAGTTTAAAAAATATACAGGGTGTATAGGGATCCTACCAAGATCTGAGGAGCCCAAGCCAACCTCATCTGCAAGTGCTGCACCTGCCGAACAACGGACGAGGCTCTGGCAAACATAGAAGTTGCCGATAAGCCGACGGGGGACCAACAATGTAATTGGCGAAATGTGGGCAGATAATAAGCCTCTGCCCACCCCTTCCCAAACCCCAAAAAATTATCAGTATAAAAGATGTTCACAACTATTTTTTACAGCAGCCTGTAATAAGGTCCCATTTTACAGCAGCCTTCGTCTCACTTAATTTTTCCGTATCGTGTGCGATTTACGGCAAACCCACTAAAAACTGAAAATTAAAATTAAGAGCTGTGGATTTTCAATAATATTATTTTTATAATAATATTATTTTCAATAAAGTAAGCTTAGTATACTGTAAATGAAAAGTAAGTGGGTATGTACTTCTATTAACTAAGAGTTTTTAACATTTAGTGTCTGTGAGTTTAACTACAACCACTTACCGATTCACTGAGGATTAGATCTCGGAAACACAAACAATGGACCGATACACTTTTTTATTTGTTTCTAACGTTGTCTGGGGCGCCTGTTGTTCCGTGTTCCGCAGATCTTTTAAAGAAGAATTTCTGGTTTGTGAGTGTATAAGGTAGACACTATTTGAAGATTTTGTAAACTGACTATTTGTCAGAGGATCTGTTTATTACATTCTATAAAATATCGAGACTGTTAGCAAATCCGTGTTGATAAACAATAACAAATGATTTCTATAAAAGTTTTTTTTTGGCAAGTACAATACTATTTTTAGATATAAGAATTTTTTATAGTGGAAAAAATCAACTCGTCCGCGGTATACCGGATAGAAATCGAACCTATGACCTTTAGATACATATTTTTGTTTGAAACGCGAATGACACGGGCGTCGCGTCGGTTCGTTTAAGTCATGTTAAATTTCTAATTGGGCGGTATGAAAAATTCCAACAGAATGACGCCATATACATGCCTTGGCCCATCCGCTCTGGTAGGGTTTGAATATGCCTTGGCCAATCCGCTCTGGTAGGATTTGAATATGCCTTGGCCAATCCGCTCTGGTAGGGTTTCAATATGCCTTGGCCAATCCGCTCTGGTAGGGTTTCAATATGCCTTGGCTAATCCGCTCTGGTGGAGTGTGATCCAATATCTTTTGACCTTGGTTCGTGAGGAGAGGCCCGTGCTCAGTAGTTGGATGTCAATAAATGGGAACTCTGCTTAGGAGCAGGCATGGGTACAATTGCCAAACAGTACATATATTTGTATACATGAATACGAATATTTATGTAGGTCTGTGGACGCATGAACCAGCCATCGTTTCGCTCAACCATATTTAAGGGAACGTAATGACCCGACGCATGACGCCACCACCGCAGAGACATTTAAGTGAGTAGGACATACTCAAGCTACAGGATAAAGGTATGTTAATAAAATAACGTTAATATAAAAATAATGCAGATTGCTACAAACCACAAATATTTTTGCTATAAAGTGCAGCAGCCATCAAAATAAATATAAATTAAACGTTGGCAGTCTTATCTGAAATTAAAATAACATAGATATGCCAATTCTAGTCAGAAAAACTTGTTTCATATTAAAGAACACCCACAGTGCATATATGAAGAGATAAAAAGATTTCCCGAAAACCGTAACCAATAAAGTAGCACTGCCCTCACACCAAACCTTCCATAACAGTCTAAAAATACTTAAGCAATGTATGTAACTAAGTTAAAGCTCTGCAGCGCTATGTGATATGTCTAAGACAATTTATATAACTATGCAATTGTTGTACTGTCTTCACTTATGTTACAAATGTATGTCCTTCTCACTTTCGGCGCGAGTCCGTTTCTATAATCCCGGGTTTTTTCAGTTAAGTACCCTTGGTACCGTGCTTATCCCATGGAATGGAGCGCTGTAATATTATTTTTGCCTGCATTGTCAAACGACCATATATCTGAGATAATCACCAGTAGAGATATACTTACTCATGCTTGACAAAAAAAATATAACTGCAGTTCCAAGTAATTATACACAAAAATTTACAATCTTGACGGTCTTATCGCAAAAATCTCATTTAGACAACCAGAAGCAAAGGACAGGACAGGAAACAGTAGGCCGAAAACAAAAACTTTATTTTAAAATAAAATACTGAAAATAGACATATCAGTATTATTAATAAATATACTAAATGTATGCGTTTTTTATATTTATTTATAAATTTAAAATAGTTCACCGTATTGTAATTAATGCACTTTAAAGTTGACTAAAACAATTTTGCATATATAATGAACTCTGTCTAACCTCTATTATTAGAATACAGATGCATTTAACCTTGGTTTTAGAAAGTTTTAATCCATCGCAAAGTTCTTGGTCACGCGTCACCGGCAACTGCTGGTGTATTATTCTTCTAATCTTCTAATTTTTAGCATTTTTTAATCCAGTAACTATCAATTGATTTCGTTAATGTATAACTATACAAAGTATAACTTTTTGTTACTTGTACATGATGTAAACTGGTAATAGCTAATGATAGATTAGTTATAGAAAAAGTTATGGGGCTACTTAGTATTATACAATCTTGAATTACGCCTTATTCTAAATTACATTTCTATAATATGGTGTATCTCCTTTTTCCCACAACGTTCACCTTCCACTTCGCCCGCCATAACTGTCAACTTGACACCCACCACTGACCGTGTTGAATAAAACCATAGTGTCAACAAATAAGTTCCTATTATAATAACCTCAAATAATATTATATCTAACAACTTGTAAACATTTAAAAACGCCCGCGGCTTGTAGCTTTCACTTCTTCTGGGTGTTCAGATTATTTCTTTACTCTTTTATCTTTTGCGCGGCTGGTGTGCCTACTAAAGTGTCATTATAAACGTGCATGTTCTCTTAAGTCGTAATTATAACGGATAGCCATCCATTCAGTATCAGTTGTTATAAAGTGCACCAATTTTAAACAACATAGAATCTCGTCGAGCATGCTTAATTAAATTCATGAGTGTCATAATTGTCAAGCATAATAATTAAACGACAATTAAATAACAAATGTGAAATAACGATAATTACAATGTCGGCTGTATTGCATTTTATAAATATTATATAACATTTTGCAGCTGGCATACAGCGATTTCTTGCTGGAATTCGTTAATTGCCTTTTCTACATACACAATGAACAAGAATTATCCTAAATATATTACCAGGAGAAGAGCCAAATAATGTTATGGTTCTCTTCATGTTAAAACTGGTAGGGCTTTTTTATAATACCGACTCCAGAAAGGTAATTTCCTCAATCGATCGCAGTTTGATTTAAGCATTACCGAGAATGGATCAGACGTTATCGTCTATATCATTTTCTTAGGTTGGTTTTATCTCTAAACAGACCTAAGAATATTATATTGGCAGACGTGGTATAGATAAACTTATTAACAATTTCTGTTTTATGTTCTCATGCCCTAACATATTTTCATGCCTTAACAGCTGATACTTTAACTAGATTGATAATTTATCAAAGTTTCTATGTGATTTGATTCCGTTTTTAGCTTCATATATATATGATTTCTCTGTTCGTGTTTCTTTGATGTGTGTTTTAAACAATTTCTATATTTACATCTTTCTGAATTGTCCTGTCGTTAATATACACAGTATAATTTTACTCTAGTCAAAAAAAGGAAACGTTGGTCTTACTTACGAACAAAGTAGATGCTTAAAATTAATGATCTATGTGATGTCAGTCGACATTCCTTCTTTTAATGGTAATTGGACGTCACAAAGCATGATTTACGAATTAAATGCAGATTAATTTACAACTTAGCGTCAACTTTTAGTTTCTTTAAGTTAAATTCTTATAAGCCATTTTGTGTAAAAAAAATTAACATATCGCAAACAATTGAAAACTTAATATTTATATAGATTTTTGTAAAATAGGTGGGCATAGGAATCCTTTTTTTTATTTATGTCGGTAACAAAATGCCTTTACGCACAGCCTCCCGGCCAAAGGGGGACTGAGAGGAGAGTGTGAGGCTCACTGCGGAAGAGGCATAGGAATCCTACCAAGATCTGACAAGCCGAAGCCAACTTTACCTGTTGTGGTGCAACTGCTGATCAACGAACAAGGTTTGGCAAACATAACAGTTCCCGATAAGCGGCAATAGGCTCGCCACTTATTACGTGGGACCAACTATCTAATGGTCGATATGTGGGCGTATGTATTTTTGTTAAATGTGACATATCATGACGACCACATCTTTTCTGATGGTAAGCAGCAGAAAATTAAAGCGCTCTGTACCGTGGAGCTATATCAATAAGAAAATACCAGTTGAATAAAAATTATTGCTAGAGTCTCAGATCGCATAACTTTTTTATTTATAGAACCCCGTGCTGTAAAGTCACAGGAAAACCTTGTCAAGTAGCTCATTCTATAGCCCAATGATATGAGTATTGCATGTCTTGAATTCTTATATTATCTGTTTGTAATGAAATAAAACATTCGACTGTCTAGATATAATGTAACACATATTGAGAAAAGTCGATTGAGTCTCGTGGGAAGATAATAAAAGGCTAGAATGTTAGCAGCAAAATCACTTAAGCAAAAAAAATCATATTCTCATATAGAAAGGGAAGGGATCGAAGTGATCAAGCGTGCTGTAATTGGACATGATGTTAAAGTGAAGCGGACGCCACTCGCCCGAAACACAAATTCAATGTAGCTTGAGCGTCTGCCCGATTTTCGTCACTTGTTGGATAGAGTTTTTATTCTATATTTCTTTTTGCTATTATGTTGTTAAGAAAAATTTTGTGAAGTTAATGATAACTACTCAATTTTTTTTTTCTCGAATTAAGTATTTGAGTTGTTGCGATATAAGATGCTAACAAGAGCTTTGGAAGGATAACTGAAATCTGGATTTTATTTACAGAATTTACGAAACACCATAATTAAAGTTAAAGTCTCTCTTGGGCGCCACACACCTGCCTCCACGAATCCGCACTGAGGTATAGCATATGATATATATCTCCATTTAATGAATGACTTTTTAGTGTTAGCCTTAAGTAAAGTTTCTCCTCTTTTTTCCGTCTATTGTTAACTCGCTTAGGATTTAATTTTAAAGTTCTTTCTTTGTTAGCGAGTGGTCTAACAGTGCCACATTCCCAATTCCGCAAAATAAATACTCACTTGCGAAAGAACTGGTTTTAATCCAGTTTTAATGCAGTTTATTACCTTAGGATAGCTATAGTAAAAAGTATTTAAAAATGTTTTAAATACTTTGC
The DNA here is from genome assembly GCA_949126915.1 of Musotima nitidalis. NCBI lineage: Eukaryota > Metazoa > Arthropoda > Insecta > Lepidoptera > Crambidae > Musotima > Musotima nitidalis. The sequence continues at coordinate 8,883,600 of OX421414.1, forward strand.
CGAGTCCACACGAGGACATTATTGATAATAATTTGCATCTGTTACTGAACAAAAGTAAAAACTCTTTATTGATTTCGCTGACAAAACTTTTTTATTCCAAAGAGACATGAGAAGCAAACAAAGAAGGAAAACATATTTGTATTGGACACAATCTGTTCAAAGTTTTATCAGGTTCCGTTCATGTGCGGAATTACAAATGTTTCAAATTCGGTTAGTTTCGGAGCTGCGAGAAAGCACTGCCTACTTTCGGCACACAACTTTTCTAATAATAATCTCTGTATTTGAGTGTTATTCTGCGGAAGTTCATCTAACTCCTAGCATTCAATGTCTATTGCGGTGCGATTGATTGATAAATATGAAAAGTTTGATAAAAGTATAGTGTAAAGCTGTCTATAGTCTAAATTTTGTTTACATATTTTGATATCTGAGTTTTCTGCGTATCAATGTTTCAAATTTGATTAGTATTCGGAGCTGCGAGAAAATACTGCCTATGTTTGGCACATAACTTTTCTAATAATAATTCCCTGTATTTCAGTATTATTCTGTGGAAGTTTATCTGATTCCTAACAGTGGAAGTCTATTGCGGTGCTACTGATTGATAAATACGAGAAGTTTCAAAGAGGCGTACTGTACAGCATTGAACGGATATTTACAATTTTGTTTATATATTTCATTTGTCTGCTAAGTCAATTAGTTTAATAGTAAAACTGATTATGAAATAAATATTTGTAAACATATCATGAAGCACAATAAATTAAGAAGAGATTTTACTATAGAAACTGGACAAGAAAAACCTATATTTTTACATTTATTCAAAACTCTAGGGAAAGAAAAATAATTATATAGATTTCGGACAAATAACTATTCATAAGTTTTTAACGTTTTGTATTCAATATTTTTTCAAGTGTTCCTAATTCTAAATGATGCTATGGATACCAAACAACGGATAAACATACTTACATACTTTTTTTGTAAATATATACTTAATATACATAAGTAAACACCCAGACTAGAACAAATATTCATGTTCATGCACCCTAAGATTTGTCCTGTGTGGGAATAGAACCCACGACCTCTGGAGTGAAGTGTAGGTATACTGACCTCCACGCCATATCGGTCGTCACCACCAATTGAACCAATAACCAAACTTTAGTTTCGTAACAATAAGAAAACAATGTTGAACCCTTACTCTGCATATTACAAGATAGCCCCGAGAGATTATTTATCGTCCCGTTGACGTCCAGTGCAATCCGACAGGCGACCAGATTACGCGGGGGCGGGATAGGATAATGTGTCGGAACCCTTGTTCGGTGTTAGATGCAGATTGATAAGGAGTTGCTACTTACAACAGTAAATGACAACAGTGATTTAGTGGATTTATAACGCTTGCCTTTGCTGAATGCTTTTAGTCGCCAAAATTTGGTGGAACTCTATAATAAATATTCTTGTTTCTGCGCAATGATCAACTGATGGGACCTGAAAGAATCTAAACTTCATGAGGCTAGTCTTAGCCTCAGTGCTCTTAGTTAGTGAGGCATTGAGTTGTCGTGATATAAATAAAATTTAAATATTTTCTGACAATTACTCCAGTTATTTAGTTCCGAGACAAGTAGCAGTAAGAACTTGAGTTATGAATGCTAAATAAAAGACAAATAAACATAAATACTTACTTAATACACATAGGAACATACGCAGGCCAGAATAAATATTCATGTTTATGCACACAAAGATTTGTTCTGAATGGGATTCGAACCTACTACTTCAGGAGCGGAATATATCCATACTCGCCACCACGCCATATCGGTCGTCAAAGATCGATCTGCAATGAACCGCGAGTCATCCTCATCTCTGAACATTTAACGTATAACTACTGAGTTTAGGTCTTTTGTTACAAACCAATTTGTGAAGAGCTGTCCTACGTAAATCTTTTACATATTGGCGGAGACACAAAAGCGCAAACCACAAAAGCACAAACCACAAAAGCACAAAACACAAAAGCGCTTGATATCCAACCCTATTTGAACAGTCACCTATCCGAGAACTGACTTCAGTGTCCTCTGCTTAATTTTAGTGACCATGTTGTTTTCTTTTGCTTACGATAATACATCTAAATCTATGCTAATAATAAAAAGAGAAAAGATTAGTATTATTGTCCGTATGTTTTGTTACGAATAATCTCAAAAACTATTGGACGGATTTTGATAATTCTCTTATCATTAGAATGCTACATTATCCCTGAGTGAATACAAAAAATACTACATAAAATTTATTATGTTAATTTAAAAAATTGTGACAATTACACCAATTAAAAAGTTCCAAGATAAGTATCATTAAGAAATTGTGTTATGAATACTAAATAAAGGATTAACATACAAACTCTTTTTTTTGTAAATAAATACTTAATATAGATAGGAAAACACCCAGACAGAACAAATATTCACGTTTATTCTAGTGGAATTGGGATCGATTCGCTATCCAAACTTCAATAAATTTTCACACGATGTAAAATAGATACGGAAGAATAAGAATAAGAATAAAAATATTTTTTATTGACAAAGTAACATTACATAAACAAATTAGATCAAACAGTTACAAAGAAAAAACGAACACAGAAAAAAACAAAAATATTTAAAAAAAAAATTACAATAATAAAAACAACAACATAGGTAATGTTATCTGTCAAAAGGGCGATACATCAGCATAATGCTGCTGCATCTAATAATACAGCAGCGCTGGTGTTCCTGCACCGCCCAGCTGCACCGAAGCGAAGCAAGTAGTGAATAAAACAAATTTGACGTATTGAAAAAGCGGTTTCATACTCGTATACTATTTTAATCACAATATTTCTTTCTTTTCTTGGTTGTATTGACGCATTTTCCATGATACAGTCGTGGTAATTTTAACTTGTTATCATAAAGTTTGCGCTTAATACGCTCGGGTTCATCAGCCAGATGTTCAGAATCACAGATGCCGGGAGCTCTTTGAAACAAATACTTCCCAACAGTAGCTAGCTGCCCATAATGATAGTGTAAGGTACTATTGAGATTAATCTATATGGGTGATACTATATATCATCTGATGTTTTGGATAAGATAGCCTTAAATTTGTACCTTTGCCAATGTCGGCGCATGCTATAAGTACCAGTCTTGCTGTGACCATGAATTAGAGTAGAGACTTCGAAACATCTAGATAAAATTGGTGTAGTAAACCGCGGTTTAAATCTTATACTCTAGTAAGTATATAGTAGCAGAGAGTAAAAGAATATAAGCGTTCAGCCTTAATCTTGCTTTGAGGCTTGCCACAAAGTTGAAAGTGTCACTTAAATCTTGTATAAAACGATACAACTTTAAGAATATAAATACCTATTCTTTGTAAAGAATCGTTCCGTTCTCCAAAACTTGACTACAGCGAAACTACAAGCAATGAAACTGTAAAAGGCAGATGCCACAGGAGAAAGAATCGACCAATATCGAACTTTCCTAATCTGTCTTGGCGTTTGGGCTTAATTCTTAGGAAGGCTCTGGGTTCTGCGACTGCGGCGTAACTTTGAGCGTTTTCATTCAAAGTTGCGTTGAATGGCGGTCGGCTGGTTTGTCCTCAACTTCCGCGATTTAACTCGGCCAGTCCTACTGTTGGAAACTTTTCACGTACCTTCGTACAATGACGAGATAATGGGTGTGATTAGCGGCACCATCTCGGTTTATTATTATTTGAGTCTTAGAGTTATAAGGTGTATACTCGAATAATTTGATTACTGTTATAGTTACAAACTGTAACAGTAGTAAAGCTGTTTATTTTTATACCTAACAACAATATTTTATAAATATAATTATATATGGATTAAATTAGGTGCTTATGACATAAAATATAAATATTTTTCTGACAATTACACCAGTTATTTAGTTCCAAGATAAGTATCAATAAGAACTTGTGTTATGGATATAACGGATAAACATACATAAATACTTTTTTTTGTTAATATATACTTAATATACATAGGAAAACACCCAGACCAGAACAAATATTCATGTTCATGCACACAAATATTTGTCCTGCGTGGGAACCGAACCCACGACCTTAGGAGCGGAGAGCGGGTATTCTCGCCACCACGCCATATCGGTCGTCATAAAACTTCCTACTTGTTACATTATTGCCTGAAATAAACGATTATTATTATAATTATAAATTAGTTTGATTATTACTTCTTGTACAACGAGTATTTTTTTCGTTTCCTTGGTTTTTTAAATATTTTTTTATGATTCACACATTCACTTCGCTTCACAGATTAAATTTATTTATAAAACATAAAATATCAACTGTGACAATCTATGTTTTAAACATGGATTATCCCAATTACTAAAGCAAGTTTCTCATAACTCTAACCATTATATACCAGCTTAGCTCAGAAGCTTAGTGTAAAGCATCAGAATACCTGCATGAACTCAGGAATTAGTGAATCGTAAAAAGGTCGAGAGTGAAATACCTCGTATTTCTCATAAATGTAACAGTATCTCTTGAACCATATGCATGTGTTGGCATTTCCATTGATAGGAGTCCCGAGTGCAAACGAGGTGAAGCATTCATGCAGAAAAGCTTAACGATGATCCTGAAGCTATCTTGCATCTCTCAGAGTTTGTACAAAAATATCTTGGGCATAGTCACGGCTTGCCCGGGCGTAACGAAGAGGAACGACGTGCCAACACACTACGCAAACACGGCCGGGTCAAGGATATACGGAGCCAGTATCAAACATCTTAACATTTTGCAGAAAAATGTGAATGAAGTATTGATTTTTATGTGGAAAATGTGATTGTTCTACGGTTTGAATAGCAAATTTTTTTTTGATTGCATTGACCTTTCGACAGGTTATGGTCATAATAATGTTGCATATTAAAAAAAGAAAACGAAATAAAAGGGCCTTATCATACTGACGATTCACGAGCGTTTTTAAAGCAGAGCGGAAGCGTAGCGTGTTCGCCAAAATCGACGATATATTCGTTAACGATTCTTCATGCTTCGAAGTAATAAGAAGCAGTGTTTCCTCGTTGGAATCCATTAAGTCACTGAGTATATCGTACACCAGGCACGGGTAATGAAAACGTTGCGCGACCGCAACGTCTTCGCTGCGCATACGCTCCGCATTGAAAACGCTCGTAAGCCGTCAGTTTCACAAAAAAAATCTCACACTTTTTGTTTGCTCTTGTAACCTTTTCTATGCAATTGACTAGAATATAGAAATTAAGAGACACTTGTGTGTGTCATTTTGGGTGTGTAGGGATTCTTTAACAAAATGCATTTACGCACTGCCTTCCGGCCAAAGGAGGACCGAAAGGGGGTGTGGGACTCACCACCGGTAGACGCGTCTGCCAGCAGTAATACCCACTAAAAATCTTCCGATTACGCCCGCCGCTTGTTGAGAAAAAGGCGGGGGCCAACGTCCCCCGGACCAAAACTGGGAAGTCCTTCTCAGAGAGGCGCAGTGGACGCGCCCCTCCTACCTCCCCGTGCGACCATAGCGAGTGTGGCCGACTTTCCGGAGGGTCCATGGTTAGATAGCAGGGGCCCCCTGCCCTCTCTGCATAACACCCTCCTGGCGAAGCTTGGCGGGCCCTCCTGGCCTATCCGCTGCGCCCTTCATAGGGCCCTCTTAGTTTCCCCCCCGGTAGTCAGTACTAAGGGCACCCAGAGTCGCCAACCTCTGGGTGTTACCTTTTCCCGGCCTCCGGGAGGTACTCAACCCCCCACCACGACAAGGTGGAGACCTGTTCGGGGGGGATGTATAGATCTAACGTAGACCTTAGGAACCCAAGCCAACTCGTCAACGAGGCTCTGGCAAACATAACAGCGTAAGTGGCAATAGGCTACTATTACTTGGGACTAAAAATGTACCAACTTGGCGTAATGTGGGCTTATAATATGCCTATGCCTACTCCTTAAGGGAACCAGGCGTTAAAGAACTATTAAGGTACAGATAATAAAACTTATTTAAAATTTTACTTTTTACATTAGTTCAAGTTCGTACATAATTAAATATTTTAGTAGCGTAATTTCTTGAGTGCAATAAAAATATATAATTTTGTGCTATTCGAATAAAACCTTGGTGGTAAACATAAAGTCATTGACTTATATGTCTGTAGTTCATTGCGGGGTACTTAAGCCCCGTGCCGTTCAACTCAAACCCGTTCCGCATGCTCTTTTAGTATTACTTTTATTTTAAAAATGTCCTTTCATATACACTAGTTAGTCAAAACGTTATGCAAACATTTATTGTTATGAATTAATATTGATTTGAAATGTGTCAAAGCTAAGTATTAATCACTATATTGCTGTTTGGTTAATTATAAAGAGACTGGTTTGTTATGGCAAAAACACAATAAATAATCAAGGTTATTATGCCGCTTCTGACGTTACTTTTTACAATATTATAGTTATTTCATCAATATCATAGTAGAACTATAAAACGATATTGTACGTTCGGCAATATAAAGTCAAAATTTAACGACATATATGGCGCGGAGGCGAGTATATTGGCACTCCGCTCCTGAGGTCATGGGTTCGATTTCCACCCAGAACAAATATTTGTTTGCATATAAATGAATATTTGTTTTGGCCTTGGTGTTTTCCTATGTATGTGTTTACAAAAAGAAAATTAACAATGTATGCTTATTCGTTATTTAGCATAAATAACAAAAGTTATATTAACGACGATGTTTTATAATACCGCTATAGAACCAGGGGGTAACTGGGGTTTTAATCTCTAAAAAATTCAAGCACAATACCTCTGTAATATTGCGCTGGAAACTCGACGAAATATCCAACTTTTGCAATAGTCGCCCGAACGACTACTTTTTATTGCAATCGTACCAAAAATGGAACAAGTGAACCTACAGCTTACGTTTCGAAAGAGGTGAAAATGAATTTGTTTTTCTTGCTTTCATTAATGACGTGGTTTAATGTTTGTGGAAGTTTAATGTGGTTTGTTTGATATTTACATGATAATGTTTGAGTCATGAATTGTCTTTTTAATGTCTTTAATAGATTTTTAGTAGATTATCCTTACATATGAAATTGACGTTTTATCGGACTTTGATCTCAAACATTTGGCGTTTGGCTAGGACGTTATTTCAATTTAAAGCTTGTCTATTCGTGTTCTGAATGTAATAATTCATTTGTTTTCGAGCCATTTAATTATGTGTTGACAACGTTATATGCTCAATATGGAAAATTTAGAATACCGCATTTTTTTTGAATACAAGTTCAAACGTGACACGAGCGCTGCAAAAACAGCTCGAAGGACTTATAATGTGTACTTAGAAGCCACGATCGGTACGTTTTTGGTTCCAACGCTTTTGGTCTGGAAACTGTGACCTTCAGAACAAACCATGCGGACGGTCAAAGACCCTAGTTGTCAATAAGGCTTTGATAGAGATCATGGTTGAACCCATTTGAACCGGCCAGCTCTTGCCCCAAGCGAAAGTTGACCCAAAAAAAGGTACTAGTTAGTTTATGATGAACCAACGTTGGTGTCATCAACTACAGCTTCCTAAGAACTGGTCAGACGATTACTGCAGATCTGTATTGCCAACAACTGGACCCATGATGGAAAGATAGACATTAAACAACCAAGTTTGGTCAACTGCTCTAGCCCACTGCTGCTTCAGGATAACGCTAGACCACACACTGCACAACAGACGGTGGCGAAACTAGAGGAGCTAGAATTGCAAGGTTTCCGACACCTACCATATTCCCCGGACATTGCTACAACCGATTACCATTTTATTCGGAATTTGGATAGTTCTTATATGAAAAAAAATTCAATTCAGATGAGGTAGTCCAAAACGTCTCCAAAACTTATGTCAAATCCTATCTCAAAAACATTTTTTGACTTAAATTTGATATATTTACAAGTCACATGAAGACCGAATCACCATTTGAATAAAGCAAAAAGGGAAGTTGCGATGTGCATTTAAAAACAGGTTCCAACTTCTGAATCAATTAATATTTTAGTTGACTGGACTAAATCTGCTTACCATCGGGCAGGAGGTGGTTACTATGACAACTCATATAAAATATCTCTATATATTTCAACGTTTTTTATAAAATTATAAAGTACACCGAAATGTCCTTCTTTGCTAAACTTCAAACTTTTTGGTTTGGTTGTGGATTCAACTTCGTAGCTCATCGGTAAGGTTTGAACTCCATATGAACTATTTGGTAGCCGAACGTTCAATCGACTGGAAAGTATGTAAAATATATACATGTCAGTTCTCCCTTGTTTTTGTTGTCTTTATGAAATTTCAAAATAAGTGCTTTGTATGAAACGCATAACCATAATATGCGTTTTATACAAAGCACTTATTTTTACTTTGGTACCAACCAAACACAGATACCTGATATTATAATGAGGAGCTTCGGCTTCTTCTTAACCTACGGTTAAAATCTACAAAATGACAGACGCTTGCTGGGAGACAGGAAACAAAGAGTATAATTTCAATTGTGTCTACATACCTGTAAACAATTTTTTTTAACTTTTTGAATAGACTATTTCAAATATACCAATACGTTTTTCTTTTATTATTTGCTAGAAAAAAGTTTCATTAAACAGGCCCCTTATGCCGACGGTTAGATTTATAGGGCATGCCAGACAATGAATAGGCAAACAGAAAAGTAAATTCAGTTAGGGTAAGCAGCAGAGCTACGCGTGTCGACACTTATCTTTGAAAAAAATGTATCCAAAGTTTGCCGACTTTTCCGCCGAGTTATAAACGAGAGGTACGATAAAAGAGATGTTTATTTATTTCTGATAAAGGTTTGACGCTCAACCTTTTCATGGGTTTCTTGAGGCCTTCGTGCGTAAATGTGAATACACAATGTCTCCCAGATTCATATTATGTTAAAGTGATGTATTACTACGTAATGCGATTAGAAAATTACGGTTTATATGTTGATACTATGATATTTTCAACTCTTTCGTGTGGTTTTAATGATTGCAAATATATTTATCGGCTAGCGGCCCTTTGTGGTTTTGTTCATTTAATGTACTTGATACTTTGCTTTTTCTAATAAAAACTAACCTGAGGTATAAAATCGACAGTAATAGTTTAATGGAACACATCAACAGCAAAATCGAATCTATCAAAAAAATATATCTATCAAATATGACAAAAGTATAAACGGTACTACTTACAAATTGATAAGTTTAAATTATTATGTTAAAATGGGGAACCCATTTTTATTAAGTATGACCCGTTAATATTAGTTCTCTACATATGAAATTGATGTATTACATGGGAAAAAAAATTAATTTAACCTAATTTATTAATTTAATTTTTATCTAAAGTGAGCCGGAAGGTTATCGACCCCCACCGACGGCCGACCCATCGCAAGACCTAAGGAGCCCAAGACAACCTCATCTGTGGTGAACCTGCCGATCAACGAACGAGGCTCTGGCGAACATAATAGAGCCCGATGTATTACATAGGAAAAAAATAATAATTTAACAATTATTATGCTGAAAGTACCTGCGTGAGCCGAAAGGTCATCGACCCCACCGACGGCCGACCCATCGCAAGACCTAAGGAGCCTAAGACAACCTCACCTGTGGTTAACCTGCCGGTAAGCGACAATAGGCTCGCCATCTATTACGTGGGACCAATTATATAAGAGGCAAATTATGGGCGTATATTGTGTGTATGTAAGTATGTATGTTTAATTTTACTTAAGAATAAGCTGTGTTACGTTATCAATTAGTGACGAGAGTTAAGTAATTAAATTTTATGAGACGTAACACATTATGTCTCAGGATGACAAGCGCAGTGCAATGCCAGGAAGGCTAATTATATATATAGGCTAGCGTGCCATTTACCATCAAACTTCTAGTTATTCGGTGAAAATATCTCGGAACGCATCATACACATACATAATATATCACTTAATATCTATTTGAGCGCAAATCGACAAACGGCTGTCAATACAGTAAGATTTATTGCCGCCTTCTCCAGACTCCGTATTCAAGTCGCACTTGTGTTCCCTCTGGGTGATATATTTGTGCCCACATTTTCTTTCTTTTAACAAAACCTTGAAATTCGCTATTAACCTTCAAAACAAAACATTGACGCTCTCTTTAAACAAGTAGGTATTACTGATTTGGGAATATAGCCTTATCATTTCTTACTTCTTAGATTTTTGTCAGTGTGAAGTAAATTGATAAATCGAGTTATTTGCATATGAACTCAATGTTATGCAGCGTTTTGTCATTTAGTCACAGTAAAAGTCAAGTAAAGTTCGCAAGAGTCAAGTGAAAGTTTTACCCCAGTAGTGCAGCTACTTTAATAATTCAGGTAGGCATCTGTGGAGTATTGAAATCAATGCGGTAATCGTTTGTACAAAGATATTTTTTATTAATCACTTGCTTATAATTATATTCGATAAAGCGGCGATAGCCCAGTGGCGAGACCCCTTGCCTTTAAATTAAGAGGGTCTTGGGTTCAAACCCTGGTGGCGCACCAATGACTTTTCGAAGTTATGTGCGTAATTATCGCTTGCTCCGTGCCTCGAAAAGCACGTTAAGCCGTTGGTCCCGGCTGTCATGAACATCTACGGCAGTCGTTATTAGGAAGTCAATGCCATCTAACAGACTGACAACTGGTTTAACCATAGAATAATGTTTCCTTCTGGGTTGGGAACCAGCAGACCCTGGGCCCTAAGCTTAAGTATAGGGCAACCGGGATAATACTAGGATATAATGATGATCCTTGTATTATATTCGCCAGTAAATAATTTATTAGACAGGCTAGTTATAGCAGTAAACAATTTTAATAACTAAGGGACTTTAATAAAATTACTGAACTTCTAGAACTCCGATTGCCAACCTACCTTTGCCTGCCTACTGTGGACACTATGAGCCTAATCTCTCATCAGCTCATCGGATCACCGTAGTGACAGATGTGATGAATATCCGAGCTATGACAGGAAGATTTATATAACAGAATATGATGAAATGATCAATTTAAAAGTGATACCAGATGGACTTAAATGATTACTGTAGTTAAGGGCAGTTGATAGAGGTCACTCTTTGGATCCCTTCCGACTGGTCTCCACCTTGTCGTGGTGGGGGGGCTGAGCACCTCCCGGTAGGGCGCAGGAGGCGCCAGGGAAAAGGTAACACCGAGAGACCGACGACTCTGAGTGCCCTTAGTACTGACTACCGGGGGAGAAACTAAGAGGGACCTGTGGAGGGCGCAGCGGGCGGCCCAGGAGGGAGGGGGGGGGGCCTGCCCCCTGCTGTCTAACTATAGACCCTCTGAGAAGTCGGCCACACACGCTATGGTCGCACAAGGAGGTAGGAGGGGCGCGTCCACAGCGCCTCTCTGAGGAGTTCCTCCCGGTTTTGTTCCGGGGGACGTTGGCCGCGGGCGGGGTGTCAGACGCTGCAACCCAGGAACTGGCCCCCGCCTTTTTCTCAACAAGCGGCGGGCGTCGTCGGAAGATTTTTAGTGGGTATTACTGCTGGCAGTCGCGTCTGCTGGTGGTGAGTCCCACACCCCCTTTGGCCGGAAAGTAGTGCATTAGTAAACGCATTTTGTTAGCGACGTAAAACAAAAAAAAAAAAAGGTTACTCTTTGCATAGGTGACCGATTCTACAGCATTTGACATCAAGTGCTTTTCTGCTTCGGTAGCCACTTTAAGTCGTTGGTCCCGGTTTTACATATATGGCTATATCCTGACCATCAGCTTGGCGTGCCATAATATCATCTAGTTGAAAAGAGCTAGTTTATTCTTTTCTTTTAGACATGATGACTGCACAAAATAAGTTTTTGAAGACTTATCAAATTGTTTTCTTTTAGTACATTTTCTTGTAACTGCCGGTAGAAAAAACTAACCTTGACGATTTTCTTGCTGTTTCTTTTACGATCAAACTCCCGCCCGCAGTGCATAGGCGCGTTATTTTTTAAGTTGTCTTTCATAAGAGTGAATAAATGATTGTGACTCTAATGGTATGTAGTAGTCGTTTGATCTATACGTACAATTTCAAGTTTTACCGTCATAATAGCTCTTTTAAGCCAAACTTGAATAAATGATTTTGATTTTTACTTTGATCGACGTAAAGGCGTTATAGGACGGCTTAATTTTTTTAAAAAGTGAGATACACTCAAAGTTGTGCATTTATTAGTTACGTTAAGTTTTAATGAGCTAGACGTTGATATTAATTACATAGCTTTAAAAGGACTTATGACACTACTTCTTAACTATTTTGGTTTTATCTGGAAATCGTTTAGCTGTTGTAACAAAGTAAAAACTTAAAGGTATAATTATAGACTTATTACAAGCCTGTACATATTATAATATAGATTTTAAAAAAGCAACGTGTGGGACAAATTACAGGTGCATAGGGATTCTACCAAGATCTAAAGAGCCCAAGCCAACTGCCAATCAACCGACGAGGCTCTGGCGCACATAAAATTGCCCGGTAAGCGGCAATAGGCTCGCTACCGCCATTTATTACGTGGGACCAACTATAATTGGCGAAGTGTGGACGTTCAATATGCCTCTGCCTACCTCATCGGGAAAACAGGCGTAATTTTATGTATGTATAAGTACAACGTAAACGAATAGAACATTCGAACACTTGCTACATCATTTGACAGCATTCGTGATGAATGTTGTTTCTAATCTAATAACACATTTTCTTCGGAATGGCAATTAATAGCGTCCACTAATGAAAAGTGGGGAAACACAAACTAATCTAAAACACAAAATGTACCTATTTCTCTTGTTTTTAGAATTAGAAATAAATTACCAAATGTCCTTAATCAGAAATTCAAATAGAGCTAAATTTTTAGTTTTTATTTGTATGCACTTCTTAACTAAGTACTAAATTAAAAAGTATTTTTTAAACACTATGGGGTACGCCCCTTACTACTAAACAAGATCTAATTCAATTTCATTTGATAAGATGGAGACAAAGACAGCTCTAGTTTTAAACCTAGTCTAATTTTAGACCTCATTAAGTACTAAGCCTTCATAATGAAGGTAGTAAGAATTGTTAGATTCTTACTACCTTCATTATGAATGCTAACTCACTTTGTTATAAATTGGTTACATAAATCTAGGATGAAATGTTTTCTATACACGGCGCGACATCTCGCTGCACGTGGAGTTATTAAACATGACTCGTGCAGTGTTGTGCTTGCTTTGAGCACGCGCTATCGATAGAACTAAGAAATAGAAACTAAGTATGCGCTTTAAAACAATTACAAGACAATCAAGGGATAACGGTCACTTTTATTATCTATTTGTTAATAAGGCTCATATTGTAAACATGTAGATTGTACAAAAAAATAGGACTTGTTAGTAGTTATTCTATCCCGTACCTACGAATTAATTCACAATATCTAGGGTTGGCTGGTAAAGATCTCTTCTTGAGATAAGTTCACCTTTGTACTTTTAGATTTTAAATACCTTTTGTAATCTTTTATGTTTTATGTGCAATAAAGGATTATTATTATTCTTCTTTATTCCAATTTCGTAAGCATTTACCGAAAACATTATCGATACGCACGTTTAGCTTCACTGCACGTTGCCTTAAGACCTATAAGTGAAGGTGGGCGAGCAAGATAGTTCACTGCACTCGAACGTTGAACGACGATGCGTGTCGCGAGATATTGAGACAAGTATACGTAGGGAGCTTGTTTCATGAAGGATGAAGCACAAATCACAGCAAGGTTATATTTCAAGAATCACGAACGTTGCCATTATGTCTATTATGCGGCAGTATTAGTGTTTCATAAAACTCTAAACTGACCCAAAATCAATAGAATGTTTAGGTCAATTATTCTTTAAATTGTTGTTTTAAATCTAAGAACCTGTTTTGGGATTAGATGAAATCATGGTTTAATTTTAGATTCGATATTTTAATAATACTAAAGACAACAAATAGAAAACGTGCAATTTTTAAATGATCATATATAGCTAGTTTATTTGATGACAGTTATCAGGCATATTGGCTCACCCATTATGACGAATTACAATTTGTCATTTAAAAAAACATTAATAGAATAGTAACAGGAGTCTAACTTTTTTTTCATTTACATTATGGCTCCGTGCGTTTAGCACATTTAGCCAGTGTCAAATTATAGATATATTAACTATTTACTATAATAACTACAATAAAAATGATAAAAGTAACAAAGTTAATTGTTTTTGAAACAAATAACCATTTAAATTATTTATGTTAACAAACTGTTAAAAAGAACAGGAGCCATTTCCGTGACACTTTTTCTTAACAAGGCTGTTTTATAATTGCCTACTGCGAGCAAATTGGATTATTGCGCCCGAACTTGAGTTGAGTTCCTATATATTATTAAATTTTCAAAAATTCGTAACTATATAATACATATTTTTTTAAAATCATTATGTAAATTTCTCTTAAGGTTCATAGGGCTGTTCCTATATCAGCCATGAATAGTGTAAGGGGTAACCTGATTCGGGGCATTTAATAATGTAAGGCCTGTGTCAAGCGACTCGTGACTCGCTGAATTATGTAATAAAGTCACTGTGCCGTTTCATTCACTCATTGTGGGTACCTCAGTGTTACCTTGACACTGCTAAACGCTCGCTCTAATAAGGTAAACAAAATTAATATAACTTTAATTGAAGAATTTCTATTTTCTGTTGCAAATTAACGATTATTTGGATAACAATATTTTAGGGAACACACATACTACTTATTTTCTTTATAACTGATATCTTACTATTATTTGCGACAGTATAGATGGATGTTTGTTACTCTTTCACGCAAAAACTACTGAACGGAGTTCGATAATATTTAGCACACAGGTGCATGACCTTACCTCCTGATTGTGATCCTTATCTTATGGCGGGATGAGAACCATGCCAGTGACACCGCTGAACGCTGCAATGCTAACAATCACTTTTTATAGTAATATTATATACAGTTATAGGGAAAAGACCCATCTGAAGGCCTATTAAAGTATTTTCGACTGTAAAGCATAAAAAGTAGTGTGAATAGAAGCAGGAATTAGAATTTTTCAACCTGCCTAATACCAAAGATTCGCTCAACGATAGCTAAAAAGTCAAATAAAAAAATGATCACCTATGTGAACTTTGCTCAACTTCTATAATCGTTTTCACTGCTTAGTAGATTTACTAGTATTATGAAAGAGTAAAAATAAATGTACGACGCTTAACAGGATATAATTTTTTTAACATAGGCTTTATCATACCGCTTCAATCATCTATCGGCCTCAGATATGTCGCCATGAATGTGCGTTGTTGACTGAGCAAATTCAAATCTTTATGAATATGACATTGCACTTGAATGTATGCCATCCATAATGCAATCTCAATCACAACTCGCATAAATTCATATTGTGGCCGTAGCGTATGCGGTCCGTAGCGTGTGACGGGTGGGTAAATAAATGTCAATTAGGCGCATTGCCCCGGGCTGCGCTAGTTGGGCTACGGCAGAAAACAACCAGGTGCAGAGAACCGATTTTAGTCTAATTGTGCATTAATTTATCTTCAGTCAAATAGAAATATTGGGCATTGCTTATTATCATTATATCTTCCTAATAAAGTTGAAATACTGCCTATAAAGTGCCTCTTTCCATAAACCATAGTGAGAAGGAGTAAATGCATTAGGATCCCAAACTAGTACGAATTGGTGGGGAGAGGTGTAAAGTGATCTGCTGTCATGATTTCTGAGTTGCGGTTGCGGCGGCATTATATCTGTATCGCTTTATCATTCATCGTACCATATCTATAGCCTTGTCTTGTTGTGCACATAAACATATATCTACATAGGTACATGGGTCGGACCATGTCGCATATCGTATCGGAGCGTGGCCTATCATCATTGGGTATCCTGCGCTGGGCGATATGGTAACAGTGATCGGATCGGCCAAACGACACTTAACTGGACCCTTCTTTACTTGTTTAGACAAAAAACCATATGAACTAACATATTGAAGTGACGCAAATATGTCAAATGCAATGACACTATTTAACACAAAATACATCATAATGTTTCAATCGATATGGCGTGGACGTTAATATACCTGCACTCTGCTCCGCGCCTCGTAGATTTGATTCCCACACAGGACAAATCTTTAAGTGCGTTAACATAAATATTCGTCCTGGTCTGAGTGTTTCCTATATAGTTTTAAGGTAATTTTGTCTTCAGTATTCATTACACAAGTTCTTTTTGATACTTATCTTTGAACCAAATAATTGGGGTGATTGTAAAGAGTTATTTATTGAATGTTTATCTGCCTCATTAATATAAGTTAAAAATCCAAATCAACAATTATATTTTGTGTACCTTTTTGTTATAGCCAGTTTTACAGACAATTATATACAATAGTTTGTTTTACGAAGTCAGAGTGCTGTGCCTTGCCATTTAGTGGATACGGTCTACTTCGTGTGCCGTATTTGTCCCTCAAATTAGAAAGGAGAGGTCGCCGAGTGTTCGCCAGATTACCTGCGCCCTACCATGTGGTCTTCTTTATTTATCCGGATATCAATTACCGCTGCTCCTGCTACGCGGAAAGTGTCACTTTAGTGATATTAATTGTTTTTTCATTTGGGTCACAAAGTGTTTTTTTTGTCTTGGCAGACGTTTGTTATTAAATGGGAATTTAGGAAGTAATAAAGAAAATGTGATATGTCTGTGTTAGTGACATGATGACCTTTCACGTATTGTATGGATAGGTTTAGATTATATTAACAGATAATAAAACTGTTTGTATAGCAGTTTTATTGACTGTTAATATATATTGTATAGTTTTTCACTTTCTGCTTTTGTAATGTGATTTATAAAGCCTATAATTAGATTTATGTCTTATTAGAACCAACCACATTCAATAAAGATCCATTATAGGTCCTAGGCTCAATAACATGAGTTCGTGAGACAAACTGTTTAAAACTGTAGTGCTTATGTTTGCCCAAAAGATGGCAGTGTATATTATTAGATCAAGTAAGCGTTGATTGTTTTCTATATAGGTCCCGCAGTTGTATTGATATTATAGCTTTCAATTCCATATAGGTTATAAATCCTACCTGGCGTTATTATTCACTATGAAGGTTGGTTTACAAACCATATCTGAAAAATAACTTAATTTACTACATAGCTTCTTAAATAAATAGATTAACGTAACACAAAATGAAAATAAAATCTATTTTGTAACATGTATACACAACAAGAACCAAGAAGCACAATCTAAGCCTCTCTTTCATAAATAATTCACTACAAATGGCGTGACGTCAAAGCGTTGTGAAGTATACAACCTACATGTAGGTCGTTATCAATGGCACCGATATCTCAACTGTACGTGAATGGAGAGTGGAACATTATCGAATAGATGAGCATCGCGATAATAGTGCGTAAACAGCCGTAATGGGCGAACACGATTATGTGATTATAAGCATCTGACACCTTCACAATCGTGCCATTATCGACAGCTGTTTCATGTGAGATTGCCGAACATATTGTTTTAATGGAATCAATATTATGGTGAAAATGCTTGAGTTCCAGTCTGTCTTATTAGTGCACACATAGAATTATTAGCAGCAAATAAACTTTTCTAAATTGATATCTACTGAACAACGGACGAGACTCTGGCGAACATAAAAGTTCCCGATAAGCGGCAATAGGCTCGCCACCTATTTACGTGAGACCAACAATATAATTGGCGAAATGTGGGCATACAATATGCCTCTGCCTACCCCTTCGGGTAAACATGTGTGATCTTATGTATGTATGTAAATTGATTTCTCAATGTTATAAATATGTTACCGAAAAGTATCTGTGAAAAGTAAATACTATATGAGCAATCTTAATGTTTACTTAGAATAGGTATAATATCTGCCGTAGAACCGATAACAGCTGGGGTGGACGTTTCCTACAATAAAAAGCACGGTTCGGGAGTCGTAGTGTAGAACGCCTAGCAGATAAGGGGAGCGACGACATACGCAATACGGATGGCACCGGTTGGAGGCGAAGAGCTGAAGATCGAGCTCTGTGGCGTGCGATTTGTAAAGATGGACTGATAATAATGATTAATGATAAACGGCATTTTAGCAAGCCGTCATGAGTGGGTGCGCTTTGTACCATGCTTATTACACGGTATAAAGCGCCTTAATATTTTCGGACTGCATCAACTGCTTACCCTCAGGCAGGATGTAGTCAGTCATTATGACGTGTCACATAAAAAGAAGCGCTCGTAGCTCTGCGGTGTTCGGTGGTTGGAAACGATCACCAAAGTACAGCAGAGTTTACAGAGGTCAGTCCGTGGATGGGTGACCGTTTGTGTGGCATGTGATATCGAGCGCTTCCGTGCTTCGGAAGGCACGTTAAGCCGTTGGTCCCGGTTATCACTAAATGTGGTAGTCGTTAAGCCATGTTAGAGGCCTCATGGGCGGCTTGAAAAATTCTAACAGCAGGACGCCATACACCTGCCTCCGCCAATCCGCACTGGGTCAGCGTGGTGGAGTATGACCCAATACCCTCACACCTTGATTTGTGTGAGGAGGCTCGTGCTCAGTAGTGGGACGTTAATGGGCTGTGATGATGATGATGATGACATAAAAAAAAACACGTAATTTTCACGGAATTATTTGACACACGTTTTGTATCTTATTATTATTATTATATTATACTAGCTGACCCGGCGAACTTTGTTCCGCCTTAATGGCAATAAATAAGCTGATGGTGTTTTTTTTTTATTGGAAAAAATACAAAAAAATTAAATACCTACATTAATCATTCATTATTATTTCTGTATTTTAGTACATAGGTTGCTCTTCACTTAAGTACCTTGTGATATACGACATTTTTTGTTTTATTATTATTTATTAAGAAGCACGAAGTCGAGCCATACTATCGCGGCTCTGTTCACGTGCAATTCCTTGTTCTTCTTCAGTCCTTTCATTTGCATTTCGTATTCTTCTTAAAATTACGGCTTTGTCGGGAAAGATTCGATAGCATTATTAATTAAACTTCACTTCACTTCAATTCACCTAAAAAAATATTTCAAAACTCATATTTTCAACCATACCGAGTTTTATACTTCACTTCACTGTTTATACGAATGGGCAATGGCACTATCATTACATTATAATTGTTAATTATTTATTTAATAGAAATAGTTTCTTTCTTTCTTTTAAATAATGGCGTCGTGCGTCCAGCACATTTAGCCAGTGTTAAGTAAGTGATATATCAATAGTAAAAGAGATAATTCGTAGTATATGAGAATGTTTGATGATAAAGATGATAAATGGTAAATGAGATACCCTCCCCTAAACCCCTTGAGTCCTCAGTAAAGATGTGGGACTATACTGAGATCTCACATGGACTCCTTGAGAGAATTTGAAAAGTGATGTTGCACTGTTCTGTTTCATTTACCAACACTCATGTACGTTCACAAACACTTAACGGTTAATAATCCACCGTTATTACACATAAATGTTCGAAATATCACAAAACTGCAGACATGAAGCTTCACATTCCCGCCAAGAAGTCAGAAATAGTTTGAATATTGATTTCTTACAAATATCAAATTGGCATCCATACGTCATTACATAGCTGTCATTTGCGTTTTGTTATTCCAAGTCTGATTCTTTTTTGTTATACCACGTTTTATAGTGACTGACGTTTCATGTCAAGTCACACGGGAACGCTGTCGAACGGGATAGAAAGTATCTTATGTCCGTCTCCTGGCTCTAAGCTACCTCCCTACCAATTTTCACCCAAATCTGTTCTGCCGTTCTTGAGTTATAAGTGGTGTAACTAACACGACTTTCTTTTATATATATAGATTATCTTATCTTATTCTTATCTTATCTTATCTTTTTGTATGCAATAGAGATTTATGATTTATCTTATTTTACATGGTAATACAATATGCTGTAATTATTAATTTTGTTTGGTTATTTCTTCAGGCCGTATAGTAGGGGTTAGGGGTTTCTTTTATCGACTTTTATGTGAGATTTCACATAAGAGTCGGATGATGGGCAACATCGTCATCCTGCGTCCTGGCTTGAACTGCGATCACCAACCCGTCTGCCCAGCGTGGTGATGTGACCGAAAACCCCACATAGAATGTAATTTATCGGGGAAGCCAATGTTCCGCAGTGGAGTTTTGAAAGCTAATATTAATTTTAAACTACTAATACTCGTAGTTAAATAAGAATTCTCAAAATTAGTCAAAGTTTTTAATTTTTTTACTCTGTTATCGTATTAATAATAATAATAATAATTTTTATTTCAGGCAGAGCCCATAGTATTAGTAACAATTTTTCTTATTTGTATTGCTCAACTTAAAAATGAACCGGAGAGGTTTTGCTTTAATCACATTTGTTTAATCTGCGACGCTCAACGAACCTGTGCGATTTAATTTAAGCTTATACAAGCTTTTTCGCTCTGTTTCAAGTAAACGAGTTTCAAGGAAAGCATTTGCTTTAAAAATCTTTTTTTATGATTTTATTTTTAAAGATAAATCAATATTCATTCTTTAAGAAGCTTCGTTAAGCTCCATTGAACTTTCAAGTAAGGGGTGAAAATGGAAGAGATTTAGAACTTTTCTTTTGTTAATGAGACCCAGTTCGGTAAATTCGTTCTGCAAGTTTGTAAAGTTGTTATGAAAATGACATGAGAATTATACCATCTTATAACCATCTCAGCAAACACTAAGCACAGGTCTCCTCTTACAAACCAATTGACCCAGTGCGGAGTAGCAAGGCTTCTGCTTCGCGCTGTTAGAAATTTAAAAGCTAACTAATGAAGCTTTTAATTTTGCTTGACGATGTTTCTGCCTAAGCTCGGAAGCACTCGATATAAAATGCCATGCAAATGTCAACCATCCAGGGACTGAACTCTGCTTACTTTTACTAATCGTTTTCGGCTCCATAGCACCGCGGAGTTATGAGCGCTTCATAATCGCAGTATTAGATAATATTTTCGGTGATCTACAAAACTTATTCTTTAGTAAGTTTTAGAATAAGTAAGCGTAGTTATTTATCAGTACCCTCTGATTGGTCTCCACCTTGATTTGGTAGGGTGGCTGAATACTTTCCGGTAGGGCAAAGGAGGCCGCCGCGAAAAGGTAACAGAGGCCAGTGACTCTGGGAGCCGTTAGTACTGACTACCGTGTAGGAAAACTAAGAGAGACCTGTAGAGGGCGCAGCGGGCCAGGAGGGTCAAAGGCAGCGGGGCCCTGTTGTCTAACCATGGATTCTCCGAGAAGTCTAATGGCTCCCCGCCCCTTTTTGTCAAGAAGCGGTGGGCGTCGTCGAAATATTTTAGTGGGTATTGTTGCTGGCAGAAACGTTTAGTAGAAATACATGTCGTGATACTGGTATCACTGGTGATACGCCTGTCAGTATTCCTTACAATTCCACAAAGATCACTGACATTGTTGACATATACAACAAAGAACAAACAAACCGATTCAAATTGATTGCAAAAATGATTCGTATATTTTGAAAAACCTAGCACCTAATAAGATAATAATAAAATCTCCGTTAACATAGAACACGCTGTCAACATTAATTATTCAAACAGCAAATTAATGAAACAAAAACCGCCCAGCCGCCGCAGAGACAATGCGTTATTTGTGCGGTTTGGTTTCTTTATAAATTTTTTTTCGTTAACAAGGGATGAAAACGGTCTGCCTAGGTACCGTCGTTATGCCCCATTATCCGAAACTTCATTTAGAAACAGCCTTTATTCGTACTGTGTGTTAATGGAAACAGATTACAGTTGGATAAGTAGCGAAAATTGTTTTATAACTTTTTTGCCGTATAATGGCGTGGGCCGTAAAAGGCTACACCAATTATAACGTATATCTGTGGTTATTAAACACACCTATTGCAGATAATTCATATGCCGTCCATGTTTTGTGTAAGTCAATTCCATTAAACTTATGAATATGCCAAAGAATGGTGTGCTGTAGATCTTTTTATATTAAAAAAATAATGTAAAAATAGTTAAAAAGTAATCTTCTTCAACGTTATTCGTCTGACAAATATCTTGATAACTATTGTTGTTAGTCATGATTATCATATCAGCCTGTTGATGTCCCACATCTGAGTTCAGACATCCTCTCACATAATTTATTGATTCAGGTTTTTTTTTTAATCCATCACATTTTCTCGCATTCTTAACGACTGCCACAAATAGCCGAGACCAACGAGTCAATGTCACCGTCGAAAACTTTTTTTTTTAATCGACGAAAAACTTTTTATTTCTATCTCAGTGTGATAAAGGGCCACACTGAGGTTATGTGGGATTCTCCGATTTGGCATACCCACTAAAAAACGTCGGTCAATCTTCTTTCGCTAGTCGGCGTGTCGCGCGGGGAACTTTGTAGTCTTCCGTACGACACGTCTGCGTCGCCCCTAAGGCCCCTACTTTATAATGAGGGGACAATTGGCAGAGAATTGTCCACCTAATCGACCGAGCATGTGTGACAAGCGACGGGGCCCTATCCCGTCTCCTGCTGCCCTGTTCAGGGTGGTTGGAGCATGAAAAATTGACTTCTCCTCCTACCTGTACGCCTCCGGCGGCCCCGTTTAAAACCTGACCTGACCTCTGTAAACTCTAATTAACTTCGGCGATCGTTTCCACCACCTTAGCTCGCATAGCAAAGTAGAACTGTATGAAATATCTAATTAATCAGTAATAATAAATATTTTCTGACAATCACACCATTTATTTAGTTCCAAGATAAGTATCATGAAGAACTTGTGTTATGGACACTTAACAACGGATAAACATACATAAACACTATTTTTTTTGTAATTACATACTTTATATAACACCAAGACCAGAACAAATATTCATGTTCATGAACACAAAGATTTGTCCTGTATGGGATCGAACCCACGACCTTAGGAGCAGAGAACGGATATTCTCGCCACCGCGCCATACCGCCATGTCGTAGAACATAAAGTCATAAAAATTACTAGTCAAAATCTATGGCGACTAGAATATTTGATACACAAGCTGTAGCGGCTGAACTAACAAACGCAATAGCCTAGCTATTAGGCCAACTTTAACAGATATTGCCTACTAAGTGAGCTTATATAGTGCGCTTATACTGTCAGAACATAGATTCTATAGCCCCGACTGAAAATATACTTACTGAGCTGGCACTCAGAAATTATTGGTCGCTCCATAACATTGTATCAGGTTTAGGTAATGTTCGTGTTTACCACAGAACACTAAGCCACTTACTTACCTTACTAGTGCAATTGAACTGATAATTCATTAAACTGGGAATGAAATGTCAGGAGGACGATTGAACCTAAACAACCTCCATTATATGCTAAACAGCATGGAACTTTAAACCCTGTCCGGCTTAAAGTTAAATGCTTCCACTGGCAAGTAACATTTCAAATATCAGATTTAAAGTTCTTCTTAGGGTATTTATAAAGAAAGATATTTTATTATCTTGCCGAAATTTATATTTCATTTGACACAGATGATAAGTTTACCAATTTCCATACCTACCCACCTACCGGTCCTACCAAGATCTAAGGAACCCAAGCCATCCTCATCTGCATGTGGTGCACCTGCCGATCAACGGACGAGGCTCTGGCAAACATAACATTCCCGGTAAATGGCAACAGGCTCGCAACCAATTGCATAAAACCAATTTTTTTTTTAAATAAGTGGCGAAGTGTGGGCGTATAAAATACCTCTGCCTACCCCTTCGGGGAAACAGGCGTGAATGTATGTATGTATTTTTCATTATTGTAATCTCAAAAGTGTGTTTTAAAATACACTATATCAACTTATTTCTTATGACATCCAAGATCGATCTTTAGGTGGTCTTTGATAATGTCTGAACGGCGCAAGAACTTTAAATTATTTGTTAGTAAATCTAGCACTGAATGATACCTTGTTACTTACAGGTCATGTCACAACTATTGAGTGTATGAAAGAAAAATAGCAGGCCTAAATCAAAGGTATCTGCGTAACTTGAAATATCTTTCTGAAAGCAGTTCACATATTGTCATTAACAAAAGCATCCAATATACATACAGTAAGTACATAATGTGAGAAGCGAAGAAAAGTGATGGATTTGTCAACGTCAAATAATAATTCCCGTTCCTCTAAATTCACTCCGCTGCTGAGCGCCTGTCAGTCAGACATTTATCTAAATCACCTCGTTACCCAAATGATTGATTTTTTTCAATAGATTTGGGAGCCGTTTGATTGGAATCCTTCAATTTGACAAATGGTTATGGAAATAAAAGTCTATATATGTTTTGAAACTTGGTGTTAGCTCTCTGTTAACTGAACGCTGAAGATTTCCAGATAATTTTCTAAAAAAGTAGCGGTTTATTTAATAGTTTATTTAATAGATAAGATGCATCATAGTTAAAAAAATATTGGAACTTATTACTTTTATCAGGGTAGCAGAACGCAGCACCAATGTCGTAGGTCCTAAATAAACTTTAAACTTATTGCAATATAATGGCTATTGACTCATTTATCTCATCAGATGGAAAGAAAAACAAACATATATACATATATACAGTGGTGGCTTGACTTTTTTAGCATTTAGAAAGAACACTGTTCGATAAAGAAGTAAGATGCCCAGATATCAGCTCAGATTATTTTTTAACTTACAATGTAATTTGTTCGATACATATTTATGAAAGCGTGTGCCAATTGGAGCTATATTTATGTCTGAGATAATGATGTGTACAGATGTGTGTTTGAACAGAAATCATGGAAACCTGAAATGAGTTAAAGTGAGAGAGAAAAAGTGAGTTTGTTGAAATGTGATATAAAGAAAGGTTGAACTCAGTAAAAGAACATAGACTACTGTCTTCCCCAAAAATCCCGTGAAGTGAAGTGAAGTTTAGTATATTTTTAAGTTTCATCTTTAGAATTCCTCCTTGGTTTATATAGTAGGGCCTTTTTTTTGTCTGATACATGACTATGCTAGTGTCCACGATAGCATTCAATTGAAAAATGAGGTATACTTTCAGCTAAGGCTATTTAATGTCAAAAATGCTTGATATATGGTGTTGCTAACACTGATATTTATCACATCAACAATACTGCCGGTAGCGGTTAGTTGGATATAAATAGTGTATAAAATTAAAGCAAACCAGATATCAGACACCGGACCGCTGATACCAGATAGTCGAATATAAATCGGCAGATCTATGTCAAAAACATAAGTTGGGCCGTTTCATGTTTTCATTCAATACAGAGAAAGGCGAAATGTGTCGCGATTTTCGCAGCCCTCGTTTTCATTTTGCCCATGTCTCTTTTATCAATATTTAATACGCTACTCCATTTTCGCCTTATACCTTATGAAAGGTTCGGTTCAGAATCATTTTTGTGTGGTTTTTGTATTTTTTATAGGGCTTACTTACTTATGTTTATTTTTTTGATATTACATATGTACATACTGAAATATGATACGAAGATCAAATTATTTTGACATTTAGTAATATATTCCGATAGTAAGTATAAGTACATCGTTATGCAACTATTGGTGATAAATCATTCTCCTTGGGCTAAGTAATTGTCTCTTATGAGAAAAATTTACACATATATACAATCACGCCTATTTCTCCTAAAGGGTAGGCAGAGGCATAAAAAGTATATCATACGCCTATATTTTGCTAATTACTGTAAAACTGGAACTACTTAAATAAAAAATACGAACAATAGACGATTTTCATCACTCAGCCCATTAACGTCCCACTACTGAGCACGAGCCTCCTCTCACATACCGAGGTGCAAGGGTATTGGGTCATATTCCACCACGTGGACCCAGTGCGGATTAGCGGAGGCAGGTGTATGGCGTCCAGCTGATAAGATTTTTAAGCTGCCCAGTAAGTCCTCTAACATGGCTTAACGACTACAACATTTTGGGATAACCGGGGCCTTCCGAAGCACGGAAGTGCTCGATATCAAATGACGATTTTAGTTTGCTTAAATAGTTCATTTTCTCTAGCATATTATCGCCCAGTCTGTTAGAATGCAGTCGATAAAGTCTACAGTGTGGAAGCAAGCCACATGATATTATCGCGATACCGATCGATGGCACGCCTACTTTATGGCATTCTACAGAGCTACTGCTTCACGCCCCGGTTACAAGATGAATGGGACTAGCATGAGAAACTTTCACAACTGTATTACAGGAATTATAAAGTGTTGACATGTTTGTTTCAGCGAAGTTTTTCGTTTTGTGGTCTAAGGGAAAGAGAAAAGTAGGTAACGATATAACATTTAACGAAAGAGCTTGATTATCTACAGACAATGAGTACTAGAGCTGTCACCGTCTTCTTTTTATATAAAAGCTTGTTGTTTTGTAATAAGCCCCTTATACTTTACGCAAATTGCGAGTAAACCTAGATTTTATTTAACTTTACTTTAATGGGACAAAAAAAAAAAAAGATTATACTCGTCTTTTATAAAACACAATATACTTGATCGAAAGAAGACAGCATAAAGTAGGTATCACGATGACGAAACGTCACGAAAACTGTGTAAAAGCTTTTAACCATGATTTAATAATGGGAGAAGAAGTCAAATTTTATACATTACTTTAAGCGAAAAATACTCTTTGATACAAGTATGGAGTGTATAGGCCTACTAACATCTCAGGAGCCCAAGCCAACTTCAACAGACGAGGCTCTGGCGAACTTAACAGATTTCGGCAAGCGGCAATAGGCCCGCCACCTTACCTATTACGTGGGGTCGACATGTGATTGGCGAAGTGTGGTCGTATAATATGTCTTGACCTACCCCTTCGGGGAAACAGGCGTGAATGTATGTATGTTACAAGTATATCTAACACCAATATCTACGAACTTAACTATAATTTCAATAAAACTATGTGTTTGCTTTTCATAAATTAAGCTATCATTTTCAAGATAAACTAAAAAAAATACAGAATAACATTGCGGTATCTAACAAAATTAGTTAGTAGATAAGTAACTGTACCTGTACTGATAAAAAGCACAGTCGCAGTGCGGATTAAGATTGTCCTTACTTAGTACTGTGTTAATTATAAGTATGAGGGTAAATTTCGTTTGTCTCTCTCTACAATAGGTAAAATAAAAAGCTTATACATAACATATTTTAATTAAACTCATCACATGACTTTTTATTGTTTATAGACTTTGTTATAATTATGAACACTATTAGTCATTACTATTGGCGTGCATGATCAATCGATTAAGTAGATAAAAAGTGAATAGTTAAATAAAAACAAGATCATCACACTCGCTTTAAAATAAGCCACTAACATTAATATAACATTGAAAGTGGCACTTTAACCATTTACAAGACTTAGCACCCACATTTTGCAATTTCCTTTGAGCATATGACATACATAAAATATAAACTAGGTCGTTAATGAAGACGTATTCATTCAAATACATGAGTTTGAATAGAAAGCTCCCAAGAACATTCAGCAATAACACTTACTCTACCGGAAAATGGCACGAACACATTACTCTCAAGGCCATTTTGTCAGGGAACAACACACTCCCGTTTTTAATTTAGCCTGCAACGAAATAAGACATTGTTCGTCCGATGAACGTAGGGAGCTCGCTAATACAATACGGAAAAATACAATACATTGTTCTTTTTTATATATAATAATCATTTGTTTGATATAAGATTTTTTTTTTATAATTTACTTTTTTATATATAAGAAACATTTCTGTGTGTTATTATCATAATCATCCTGCGATTGCGCCCACATGGGCGCGTTAGTTTAAAGTTGACTTTCAGAAGAGCACTATGGAGCCAAACTTAAATTAATGATTTTGACACAGTTAAATGATTTTACCTTTGGCCTCGAAAGTAGGTTAGCAGGGAATATATAAAGTTATAGAGAATTTGCAATAGCAGTCAGTCAATGCTCAATATTATAGCTAGAACTAAGTGAACGTTCTTTGCATGCTCTCCAACTTATTGTTTGAAGTTCCGCTTATTTAATCTCATCAAAGATAATAAGGACCAAGAAGGCGCTCGTAATTGCTACTTCTTGGCTCCTAGTCGTCTGCGTTGAATCACCGAGCGCGCCATCTTCTCTGATACGTGGTCTACTTTGACCCAGTCGCGTCCCTTCTAAAACTAGTAAGTGTGCCGTGTGTGTGGTGCAGCCTAGAATAGTGCCACCCCCTTTCATCAGACGTCGAGTCGTAAGAGTCGACGAAGAGAAATTCTGCCGGATGATGGGCACCAGCGTCATCCTGCGTACTGGCTTGAACTGCGATCATCAACCCGCCTGCCCAGCGTGGTTATTATAGCCAAATACTGGGGATATTTCATAGAATTAAATCTATTAGGGAAGTCAATGTCAGCAGAGGACTTCATGAGGCTGACGTGATGATGATATTATATCAGCCCAATATGCAAAGCAATAGCACGAACAAAAGTGCCCATTATGCTTCAGGGCACAGTGGACATGCGATTAGTTAAGTCATGGTCTGTGGAGTTGCTCCACGTTCACACCTTAGATTTGTCTCGTGCCCAGTAGACATTTAGAGCCTTTCACTGCAAACTTGAATTTATCTGTCCATAGAATCGTGCTCCTGCAAATCGTGCAACTGCGGGCTCCTTTGTTTAAACTTCTTTCGTACCAAAATCATCGGAGTTGAGAAATCGGAACAGAAAAACAAACAATTTATATGAAGTATAAGCGAATAAAAAATTTATTGTGACTTCTACTATTTCAAGAAAACTCTATTTATTAGATTTAAACAAATGTATGATAAAAAATTACATAGATTTTCTGGTCATAAACAAAAGTCGCTCACAGAAAACATAATAATTGCGTTTTTTTACTTGATTATTGGATAAATATACTAAATAAACTACGTAAATAATTAAAAGCGCGGCTTTTATCCCGAGTTATTTACTTTTCTAAATTAAAAATGTCGTATTTAAACATGTTATGTTGACGACAAAACGACATGTAATCATTTAAGTAACTTAACTACATAACGTCAGAAGGATCACCAATAAAATATATTACGTTCGATATTTAATAATAGAAGATATTTCATAAAACAAAGAATGATAATGAAAAATCTTTAGAACCAATTCGCGAGGCAAATTATATTAAAAATATCTTGAAAGTTTGATAACTTCGCGAAGATTAATTTCATATAAAACAATATTGATACAAGTAATCAGTGTACAGGGAGTTTAATTTGTTTATCATTAATAAAACGGGAAAATTTTCTGTATGCCTGAAAGTGGCTGTTTGTCTAGAGATCTTTGTTGTTTTGTATATAAGTTCTTGTATGTTAATCTGTTGTGTCATGTCTGGAACTCAACAGTTCTTAGTTTGAATTTGAACCATATTGAGATGTGTCACAGCTACAAAAATGTCACTGCTGTAGCACTGATCATAGTTTTTCTTTTCTTTTGAATAATGGCTTCGTGCGGTTTGCATATTTAGCCAGTGTCAAGTAAGAGATATATTAATAACATATTAATTATAGTAAATGAGAATGAGTGCTGATAAATGATAAATGAGACGCCCTCCCCCTAAGCCCGTTGAGTCCTCATTAAAGATGTGGGACTATACTAAGATCTCACATGGACTTCTTGAGAGAATTTGAAAAGTGATGTTGCTCTGTTTTGTTTCATTTTCCAACGCTCATGTACGTTCACAAACACTAAACGGTTAATAATCCACCGTTATTACACATTAATGTTCGAAATATCACAAATTTTAGAAAATAAAACAAACTTGCAGACATGAAAATTCACTTTCCCGCCAAGAAGTCTGATCGTAGTTTGCTACTATATATGCCAGTTTATTTTTACTTAGCTTTGGACTCACTCGTTTAGAGTCACAGTGAGAGTCAAGTAAAGTCCGTATGAGTAATGTCTAAGTCATTGAATTCAAGTAAGTGTGGAGACTTTACTAGAGGTTCTATGAAGTTTTAGAATCAACACGGAAATTATAATTTACTGCAATATGCCCCTTCCTTACGCTTGTCTACGTTATGTTGCCGAAGAAGAAGAAGAAAATATATTATATATGTTCCTCGATGTTAAGATAATGAAATAATTGACAATATTGAAAGCCTATTTATAAATCATGTTTTACTGTAAACTTCTTTCCTCTCTTGTTTCCATTTATTCCTCTACAACGTGTATAACAAATTAGTTCTATTTTATTAAGCTATCTTGTCATGTGGGCAAAACAGAAAGGCAGACAGTTACTTCTGCATTTTTGATATCAGCATGCATTTTAATGCACTCTAGACTTTACTAGAGGGTAGACTTGTTTAGCTACATTTTAGAATATGAATTTCTATTAATAATTCCTTAGTGCTTTGTTCCAAAATATTACAAAGAAACATGAAAAGATCCAAGACAGATATAATTATAATATTTCATTTTAAAAATTTGATTTAAAATAATAATTAATATAATTTCTTGAATTTTTATAGAATAACTTCAATACGCCTATACAATTTCGATTTAGACGGTTTCTGTTAGAAAATAACTTTTATGAATCTCCTAAGCATATTATCTGAAATATTAGCCGTTTTTAACCGACATATTCTACCTATACTATTGACTACCAAACACCAGTTTTTGAGAACACCAGCAATTACAAAGAGAGTTTCCATTGGTAATGATCACATCCTTCCACGTCAAAAAATAATTTTAATGAAATGTAAGGGACGTCAAGTAAACTTCTCAGAATTGTGTCAGCGGTATGATATACAGCGGCTCGTTAGTGATTCACGTGTACCCATTAGGCTACGTTAGTAATCTAAATTGATAAGCGTCCATGCCGATTGACTCGTGTTCAGGTACAGGGTAATTTAGGTGAGTTACACCCGATTTATAATGCAAAGCTATTCTGACGTTGTGGACGGAATCCGACTGTGAGATTGGTCGAAAACTTTAAGCCGCCAATAGAATAAATAATACAGTTGAACGGCTTCAGCCAGAGAATCTGTAGGGTTAAATGTATACAATTTGAATTGCGTATTTCATATTCTATGACGGTTGGTTTCCAGAGCCCAAATGAATAGTTCGTAAGTAAGTAATTTAGATTGAAATGAAAATAAATACCTACTTGCGGGGTTAAAAATTATAATTATGGTTTCATATCATAAATTAAAAAATGTGCTAAATTTAAATTAAAGTTATATAAATAACACTCATCTATCAACATAAGTTGCTTTTACATAATTATTTTCTTCTAACTCTTAGATAACTTTCCATTAATAAAGCGGTGACTATGACAGCAAAGGTCAAAATTCAAGTCTTTTCTTCTTAATTCCGCTTTACTTATATCTAAGACTTTAAGGTTCTTAAAACTTATTTTATCTGTTTCTGCATCAACTGCATAGCAACAAAGATATTACTTACAGCCATGCTTATATCTAACATTTTACAGCAGACTAAGCAAAGAGCTTTGTGACAGTCGGATTATGTTTCTGCAAAATATCGTTTTATAGTTCATGCCAACTATAAAAACTCTATGATTCTTACAAATTTTAAGTATGTATTTATTACGTCAATCCATTACACAAAGTAACTGTAGATATAAAAGGATTGTGTGGGCTTTACAATTATGTTATCTATGTAGTTACTTACTATTTTATTGTATCGCCTTAATAAATAAAAATAAACGACGATAACTGACAACTGATATGACGCGGACGGAGTATATCCGCACTCCGCTCCTGAGGTCGTGGGTTCGATTCCCACACAGGACAAATCTTAATGTCCATAAATATGAATATTTGACCTGGTCTGGGTGTATTCCCATGTATATTAAGTATGTATTTACAAAAAAGAAATATATTTATGTAAAACCAAATAAAACTAAATAAATGGTGTAATTGTCAGTAAATATTTATTTCTTTCAAAATATAAAATATGAAAATCTTGTTCACACAGTTCTTGAACAACATTTTCATCTATCGAAGATCTTTGAAATATGTAACAGTTGGATGATATTTTATTTATTCATACACAGGAAGCAATACAACAAACCACAAAAATAATAAAGTCAACGAGGTTACTTGGCACATTCTCATAAATATTACCGATAAAGAATACTGAGTGGAAAGTAGTGAAATGACAGTCGGGAGCCGAGACGACTCGCAACGGAGATAAATCATACTGCTGCCCACCTACAATATTTTAAATAAACTTTCTCTTTACATTTAAGTAACAAATTCATTTTATTCCACTGTCATATTTTTGTTATAACTTTTTTTAGTTTTAAATAAACATAAGTGACTTCTTTTTAAGACTTGCTGACTTAGTATTACTTCGGACTTTTCTATCAAAGTTTTAGTCTTAAACGTATTTGACACTACACTGTTACGACACTGACGGGTAAAATATCATAAAAAAGAAATATCATTCATTTGCCTGAGCTTATAGAAAATATTGCATTGCAAAAATGCAGAACTTTTTTACTATGAATCAAGCTGGACTCGACATTTGATTCGTCGATTTGGGTCACCTCCTTAACGTTATAGAGAGTAGAGTTGCCCCCAACAAAGAGAAGATCTTCCACCGGGCGGATAGAAGTGCCAGGCACGTGCACATGCCGTGGCCAAACCGATTATACTTAATACTCAATACTTTATTGCGTTCTACAATGGTTTTATAAGGTGGTGAATATTATAATTTGGTAAATTTGTGGACCCTGTCGGGCATAGCATAGTGTAGAAGAGAGGAGGAAGGGCGCCGTATAATTCAATGAAAAAGAAAATATGGTTCGTTATTGTAAATACAAAAAGGACCTTGTGTAATTGCGCGATACCGGACTAATTCTTCGCTTATACGGTGGCGCTATAACCTTATGCGCTGTATAATAAATAAATTATCAAGTACCTTGGCAGGATCCTGGTGGTTTCCGGTGGCGTAGACCGAAGCCCGACGGCCCAGTAGCGTTCTACTGACGATGGAACTGCTTCTCCGACCAGACATACGATCCTGAGGCACCGGCAACATTTTCACTTAAGTTTATAATACTTCCACAGAAAATTCTTACACTTCACTTATTTACACTTCTAGGTACTGCGAACATGTTAATTTCGTTTTTCATTATAATTTGAAAGAATATTATTTGTATTCCACTTAATTACACTTCTGGGGTACTTGCAACATTCTATACTATAGTTCATTTAACACTTTAAAAAATATCAGTTCTGTCCACTTCACTTATTTACACTCATTCACTGAAATATTTTTTTATTCATTAATTTATCTTAATATACTATGTTATTTTAATTATTGGTCTTATAGGTATTATGGTTGTTATAAGTTAAATATCATGTAGAGGCACAACAATTAATTTGGTGTTCTTTGGTATGGTAGATTTGGTATTAATTTTGTTATTAATATTATATATACAGCATCTCCTATCTCGTACCGGTTAACTGAAACAATCAATAAATGCTGTTAGGATCGTCACAATGGTAATATAGGGGGTCTCAGTAAGAGTGCACTTTTTAATTTTAAATTAAAAACAAGTATTTTATGGCAGAGTGCTGATATTTTTATTGTATTGTAAAGAAGATATGTTACGATTCAGTATGGAATAAAATATCCGTCAAATGACCCCCACGGCTCCGATGACAGGCCATTACTCTTTTCATGCTTTTCATGCTGCAATAAGTCGATTGTTTCATGCGCGGTGTGGCAGGTTCCGCCGTGCGTTTTTTTTTTGGGGTTTTGTGAAATAACGGGTTTATGCGAATAAACTTGAAACAATTCCTGAGTTCAAATCGGAAATCCAACGTGTCATCGGTGAGATACAGCCACATCTCTGTGCAAAAGTCATAGAAAAATTCATGAAAAGTGTAATGGCCTGTTATCGGAGCCGTGAGGGTAATTTGACGTATATTTTATTCCATACTTAATCGCAACATGTCTTCTTTACATTACAAAAAAAATATCACAACTCTGTCATAACATACTTTTTTATTTTAAAATGAAAAAGTGCACTCTTACTAAGACACCCTTTTTTAATAAGCTTGAAGTTATATTTTAATTCTTAAGAAAATAATAATTATAACGAGTACTTGAAACATACATTTTGTTTACTATTTTTTATGTAAAATTTGAACTAACACTTTCTCTTTGCTTGATGCTCAAAGCGAGCAATCTGAAGCGTTTCAACGATATATGAAATATAATGTAACTAGTTTATTTATACATCACTAGCGGCCGTCCGCGACTTTATCCGCGTGACCTACATATAAATCTTATTCTCGAATCACACCATCTATTAAAACAACAACATCAAAATTCGTTACATAGTTTTAAATATCTAAGCATAAATATGACATACAGAGGAAAGCAACTTTGTTATATACTACTATAACTTTGTTATAAGCTGACCCGGCAAGCGTTTTTTTGCCTTATAAATTTTCTAAAATGGCTGTAAAAATAGTGGTTGGTGATAAAAAAGTAAAGATTTAGGGCTGTGTGTATTTTTGTATATTGTATCATAAAAAATAAAAACTAAAAGTTTTGTCTAAAAAATAAAATAAAAAATGTAGGGTTGGACTACCCCTAACATTTAGGGGGATGGAAAATAAATGTTGGCCGATTCTCAGACCTACTCAATACTCGAGCCTTTTTAGAGGAGTATGGGAACGAAAACTGTGACACGAGAATTTTATACATAAGACGTAGTGATTGCTACACCAAAACTATTAATTTCGTCTACTTAATATCCAGGAACGATCACCAAAGTTAAGTTTAGTTATCAAGTAGAAAAACAGTCACAGTGACTGTTTGTGTGACTTTTGATATCTCGTGCTTCCGAACTTAAAACATTGTCAGACACGACTAACCTGCCTCTACCGGTCAACTATGTCCGCATAGTAGTACGGCATGTGTCTTTCTCACTATAGTTTGTTACAGAATGCCCGAGCCCAGTAATTGAACGATAATTGGTTAAGTTGTTTTATTTATTTAATCGAATGATAAGACAAACTAGACGTGTACTTTGCTCTCAATCAGTAGTTCTCTTATGGATTGTCGTGAGTATTTACACATTTACTTTTCCTGTCTTCGTCATCGTCACCATAAGCCAGTTCGCTGTTAATTCTTAACCAAGGCATCCTTTGTGTCCCCCCCCCCCGGACAGGTCCCCACCTTGGCGTGGTGGGAGGGGCTGAGTACTTGTCGGAGGCCGGGAATAGGTAACATTCAGACACCGGCGACTATGGGTGCTCTTAGGACTGACTACCGGGGGGGAAACTAAGAGGAACTTGTGGAGGGCGCAAGGCAGCGCCAGGAGGGTCTTAGGCAGCGGGGGGAGGGGGACCCTGCTGTCTAGCCATGAACCCTCCGAGAAGTCGGCCACACACGCTATGGTCGCACAAGGTGGTAGGAGGGGCGCGTCTACTGCGTCTCTCTGAGAAGGTCCTCCCGGTTTTGATCCGGGGGACGTTGGCCGCAGGCGGGGTGTCAGACGCTGCAACACAGGTACTAGCCCCCGTCTTTTTCTCAACAAGCGGCGGGCATCGTCGGAAGATTTTTAGTGGGTATTACTGCTGGCCGTCGCGTCTGCCAGTGGTGAGCCCCACACGCCCTTTCGGTCCCCCTTTGGCCGGAAGGCAGAGCGTAAATGCATTTTGTTATCGACGTAAATCAAAAAAAAAAAGGCGTTCTTTGTCACAAAAAAAATAGCAACTGTTATCTAGCATGATGAAAAACAAAACTTTTCAATAAACACTAATACAATTTCATATCTAAGTTTTAAAAGATAAATATGTATGTAGTGTGGTGTATGGGGATCCTATCAAGCCCAAGCCAACCTCACCTACAAGTGGTGCACCTGCCGATCAACAGACGAGGTCCTGTGCGAACATAAAAGCTGCCGGTAATCGGCAAGAGGCTCGCCACCTATAACGTAGGCCCAAAAAATTTAATTGGCAAAATGAGAGCATAAATTACATGCCTCTGCCTACCCCTTCGGAGAAACAGGCGTGATAATATATGTAATGTATGTAAGTTTGAATGATAAACTACTACCAAAAAGTATTATTTAAAAAAAAAATATAATTTTAGAAACATGTGCTCCTCATATGGCTAACTTAGGTACAGTAGACACAGTAGGTATTTAATATTCCGTAGATATTCTTATAAATTGAATGCTTCATTCCTATCGGTAGGGTTACTTTTTTACCTAGGCACAAAAAAAATATTTCTCTACCAATACATGGGTCCACAGTGGCGGGATCGCGTGACTCTGTTTCGGGTCGAGTAAACGATTCCCGGCCCATTTCCAGCCGTGGGAAATAAGAAACCATTGGGAAACTGCAACGTTCACGAAAATAGTCTAGGACACAAGGGACCCGTGAAATCGACCGCAGATATTATGTCGTGAGCACTCCGTCTAAATGTACAAATGTGACTTGGTAGTACCAAATTTCCTTGAAAACCATTGGTTATTTTATACGAGGAGTCTGAATTTTCTAATATATTAGTAAAAAAAATAAGATGTATGTGTAATATTTTTATATAAAACATAATTAACAGTTTGCAACATGACAAAATTTGTTTTAAAAAACGGATGGACGTAATTAGTATGATTACTTATTTTTAAAGTAATGTGTATCATATATACTGTTTGCCTGGTGGAGCCGATATGTGTTAGAGTTTATATAAGACGAACGTGCGGCATAACAGACTGACGACTTCATAACGAAGGATGGATGCAGTCTTTTACTGATCGATTTTGCGCTATTTGGAAGAGGACTATTTTCTTAATGGATTGCTTATTTTAATAATAATTCTTTTCATATTAATTATAATACATGTCTAAGGTTATAAAGAACAATCTTTCATAGCCTACTAATCATTCAACATACATTTAAATATATACTATCACGCCTGTTCTCCCGAAGCTATAGGCAGAGGCATACAATATGGCCCACATTCCAAAAATTATATTTTGATCCCACGTAATAGGTGACGAGCCTCTTGCCGCTTGCCGGGAATTTTTATGTTCGCCAGAGCCTTGTCCGTCAGTCAGCAGGTGCTCCATCTTGCAGGTGAGATTGGCATAGGCCCCAAGATCTTAGTGGTCCCCATGCACCCTGGTGGGCCCCAAGCACCCATTCATGAAATCATTCAAGCATTAAATTAAAAATAGTAATCATTCTCACAGAAGTAATCGACAATAGATTTTTGCATTAAAACGCCTTTTATAATATATGTATACTATAGTAAATAATACTGGCTCTAAAACGAAGCTCAACTAAAAACAGACAAATGATTTCTTTGTGTCTGAAAATGTTAAAGCCTTAAAAAGAAAGTAGGTAAGTGCCGCAACCCACCCAGTGAAACGGCTGCCAAAAATAAAGACATAAAAGGAAAGCGAAGTTCAGATTGTGTATGTACCTACGAGTAATTGTCTCCTAATGCTTAGAATAATAACACCTAGAACGATAGTTCCCTCCAAAGCGGTCTTTCAAAAGCGAGGCAAGAAAAAAATCTATGTGTGCGTAAGATACTTGTATTACGCTCGACGAAACGCACACAGTGAAAAAAATCATGTTGTCATTTCATTCAATTTTCCCAAGAAGTAGGGAAGTTGAAACTTTTACACTTTAGCTTAGCTATTTATTGCATTTCGTTTATGCGAAAAACCACTTACATTATAATATCATTGAAAATGTATATATATTTATCCTGCCTGGGGTGAATAATTTTTCACTAATTATTTATTTAATATATTTAGAGCTATGAAACTCTTAAATTGTTATAGTTAGTCAACTGTTTTATGTAGATAGACCAGAATCGAATAAAACTATTTAACCTTTTTAAAATGTGATTTATGCCATATCAATTGAAATCAATCAATCAATGAAAAAATAAATATTTTTGTGTTATCGTATATTAAAGAAATTATTCCTCGCGAACAAAGTCGCGGGCGGAAGGTAGCAGAAGGTAGGAAGTAGCAGATAATTATCAAATAACATTTTGTGAAATTTAATTATTGTCTAATTGAGACGTGTTTTACTTACAACAAAATGTAGGAGATTTTTTCCCCTTAATGGCAACATTTTCATTAACTGTCACGTGACAAATATTGAAATTATTTTTTTCATTTTAATGAATGTTTTACTTAATAATTTAATTTAAAACGCATAATTTACCCGTGTAATGTTATGTTAATATGTTTCTTGTGCTTTTCCGATGTGTTGTGATATCTGTTCATTGCGCAAACCGTCATTTTTAATAAAAATATCAGGAGTAGTTTTCAATACAACACGACCTTGAGCACTGACGGGCCGCGTTACAAACTTAGCCAATATGGCTAGGTTTGAGTTGCCTCACTTTGACGACGCGTACTGGGCTTCTAGGTGTAATTATTCTAAGTCCTAATGTTTATGTTCATTTTGTGGGATAAGTACTTACATACATACAATCACGCATGTTACCCCGAAGGGGTAGGCAGAGGCATATTAGACGCTCACATTTCGCCAATTATATAGTTGGTTTCACGTAATAGGTGGCGAGATTATTGTGGGATATTATGGGGATACAGACATGAGGCAAAAGACTTGCTTTACTGCATATGAAGCTTTGAATTTATACATCCTTTTCGATAGATACATTTCTGATTTTGTAAGAAAAGTTTTAAAGAATGCATAACATCATGGGTTTTAAAACGTTTCTATAGTGAATAATATTGGTAACAGAAAATTAAGAAATATTACCATTTATAATTAATGTAAAGAAAATCAAACAGTGAATCGTGCGATTCGTGATGCGTGCGTGGGGGGTATAGGGATTCTACCAAGACCTAAGAAGCCCAAGCCAACATCACCCGCAAGTGTGGTGCACTTGCCTATCAACGAACGAGGCTCTGGCGAACATAACAGTGCCCGGTAAGCGGCAATAGGCTAGCCAGCCTCGGCGCGATGACGTGGGACCAACTTTATATTAGGCGAAGTGCGGGCGTATAATATGCCTCTGCCTACCCCTTCGGGGAAACAGTCGTGAATTTATGTATGTATGTAACCGTGCGATTTATAGCAGCTATAGGTTGGCACAAGTAATTGAAATAGACAGTTAAAGAGATAATGAGCAAATTATTTATCGAAAACTTTTAATATTGGTACGGACTTTGATAAATAGTTTTATATTCTGAAATATATGTATACTCCTAATAACATTAGTATGTACATTATTATACTAGAAATAGACGTAAAACCATTTATTCGAAGTATGTAACTATGTACTTAGTATTCGTAGACTGAACCCAGAGCAAATGGATATGCGCTCTCAAGGTCTAGCGGATGTAAGTACTTGACGAAGGGTAGTCGCAGATTTTTGCCAGCAAATGGCTTGAAAGCTTTCGAGCAGTTCATTTGTTGGGTGGACCGTATAAATCATGAGCCCAAACGTCGCGGACAACTACTCGGGATTCATTCGCTTCGTGACTCGCTTTTAATGGGAGATTGGGGCCTATCGTTATCTTAAGATCACAATGAACGCTTATATTAGTAATAATACCCTTGCCTAAAAAACTAAATACCACACTTTTGAAACAATTGTTTTCTAAACTGTGTATTATTATGTTATGTATTCAAAATAAAAAAACAAGTAAACTGTACATTAATAACATATTTAATTCGATATAAAGATAAAAATTAAACATGGCGCTATAATTTTTATACCAACCTTATGCGGTTACGGTCTATACGGATGAAAAGTGTTAGGGTGCATATGAATATTTGCAATAAGTGTTGCTTACTGTGGAATAAAAATACAGTGCTATATGTATTATATCAGGAAAACCTTGACAGGGAGTTTATGACATAATCCTTTGAGTACACGAACGAATACAATGCGGGCACACTTTTGGCGTGTTATTTTTTATTTCTTAATAAAAGAAATTCGATATGTTTTATCAATTATAAAGGGAATAAAGCGGTTCATTTCAAAGCGGTTCATTTTAAAGCGGCACCCATGCGTGAATCCATGCGGTTTCTGTGTTTTGGAAATTTACATATTAACTGTAATATCTTCTATTTTTAACAACAAAAAATAACTTCACTAGAATTATTTCTAAACGTAATATTCTTGTTATTTAACAACAAAATGGAAACTTTGAAACAAAACTGATTCTTATCTTTGGCATCCGTTATCCGCATTGCGATCACCCTGTCTCTGCCGAGTTAGTGTTTAGCTCCATTCAGTGCACGTCTTGCTTCTGTCGGTTATTTAACTTGGTGCATCGGTACAGAGAAAGAATCTGCATTCTGAGCGCCGCCGGTACGCGGAGAGAACTCGTTAGGTGCCTTACACGCGTTAATTCAAAACCGACAGTCAGTAAGCTATGGCTGCCTAACAATGACGATCTCTTACTGTTGGAATTGAACGTTCCATAAACATATCTTTATTTTATGCAATGAATAATGGATTTGAGCGGTAAGCACATTTAATAATATATAGGTAATTGTCATAATATCAATTTATTAAACAGTGTCAAGTAAAAGATATATATGATTTATAGTAATTTATGGATAAAAGCACCATTGTAATATTTTAAGTCTGTCATTGTGAGGAGAAAATAAACATTATTATTATAGTAAATGAGATGCCCTTCCCCAAACCCCCTTGAGTTCTCAGTAAAGATGTGGGACTATACTGAGACCTCACATGGATTTCTTGAGAGAATTTGAAAAGTGATGTTACACTGTTTTGTTTTATTTACTCGTGTACGTTCACAAACACTTAACGGTTAATTATCTACCGTTATTACAAATTAGATTTCAAATTATCACAAATTTTAAAAAATAACACAAAACTACAGACATGATGCTTCATTTTCCGCCAAGAAGTCAAGCATAATTTTCTTTATTATGCACTCGGCGTCAAAAAAATCGCACCCCTTTGAAAATCACTTTCAACTGTTATTAACTCTTGATATGTACATACTTGTGCCGCGCCAATTATGATTTAGATTAGAATATTTTATTTATAAGATTATTAAATTTACTTAATAAAAAACAGGGGTTTCACTACTGCAATCAGGAATGCGGCAGTGTGATGTCACCCGGCAACTGAACCTGAGCCGTTTTTCGGTTCGAAGAGTTTACCAGCGCTTCATAGAGACCGGTGGCTACAGTAGCTCGAGGCAGTTCGCAGACGTACTGTCTACAATTACGCGTCTCTACGGCTAGGAGAAGACTGAACGAGAAGAAGCCCACAGAGCTGCTAAGGGTCCAAAATTTACTGCAGCGCATCTGCGAACCCGCTTGCAGTTTGCTCTTGACCACGTCGATTGGACCTTTGAGCAGTGGAGTTCTGTTCTCTTCTCAGACGAGACGAGAGTGTGTCTTTTCTGCAATGACCGTCTGACCACCAACCGACCCTTTAGATACTCCTTTTTATTACCTTCCTTATGATATCCAACACTAACCTCTAATAAAGATTTATGAAATTTAAAAAAAAAAAATTTTAACGGTGCGATTTTTTGACGCCGAGTGTTTAGTCATAGCTCACGGCTTGGTCCAGTATATGAATATTCTCCTGTTCCCGAATAGCCTTCAATTATATATCGCTATCTGAGTCAAAAATTAATTCAATTCACTCTATTGCTTAAGCAGTGCACCGGTAGACTAGCCTGTAAATAAGTTTCAAATTTCTAAATTTCTAAAACATTTTAATAGTAATAACTAGATTAATTAATCCCTGGCAAATAAATCACTGCGTAAGGGAGACGGCATGTCGTTTTGTTGGAATCCTTACATTAGTCATTAGTGGTAAATCATTACTCACTATTATTAATGAAACAATGATTTTGCATCAACGTAAATCGCTTACCCAAGTAAAGTATAATAAATTCCTAACATAGGTATTTAAATTGTTTCTAGAGAAGAAGTCAAGATCCCAAGCGGCCTCTAGTGAAGGCTAAGAGCATTATTTTCAATCTCCAGTAAAATTTTGAGTTTGAATTCGCATTCAAATTAAAAATGGGTTGTCATCTATCATTCATGTCTTTACAAGTAAAGACTACTGACATTACATTTTGGTGAGTCAATAATTAATACGACTGATATCTTTTATGCAACGATTAAAGCAGCCCAAAGAATTGCATGACAGTCCGTGAGACGCCTTACAAGGCCTTGGGTAGGATGAGAATGAAGCACGCGCGGACACGTGACAGTACAGAAATAGAAACAAATTACTTGTTTGATAACAAACCCGGCCAAGAGTACAGACTCGCAAAAGTTGGGATAATGTCAGAATTTATCTTAATTCCGTTAAGAAATGTGTTATTTGAGCTTAGATGGGGTTGATATTAAATAAACTTTATGTGGGTAAGTACAAGAATGGTAAAGTCCTAATTGTACCTATAGCAAACTACTACATGTGCCAATCTACATTTGTGTATTTATTTTAAAATGACTGTTTCTAAAATTTGGTTGTTACTATAAATGTGTCATTGGAAGTGACTTTTTATTTATCCACGTTCGCGCCTAAACAACCATAGTAATGTCAAAGACATTATTAAATAAAAGAGCAAGATGTCGCACTATCCCCTGGAAACTGAGGCGGCCAAATTAAGATAACTGTCGTAATTTGATTTTGCGCTATCCTTTTCTATGTCACTCGAAACATATTATCCGTCTCATTTATTGTTGTTACCATAGATTCGTCTAAGATAAAATGTATATGTCGTAGAACTAAATCTGAGTACGGCGAAGTATGAATATGATAAGAGTTGGATCGATATAGGGGTATAGGTCAGACAAGTGAAAGCTATTCTTGAAAATAAAAATAGATTTTCTTTGAAATTCCTAATTAACTATAAAAGTCGAACTCAATTCCGTGAAGACTCTTCCAGCTTGTTGTCGACCGCAGCCAATTAGTCTGAGCTGTTGGTTTAACCCAGAATGTAGTATAGCCTGCCCACATGCTTATTTATCACCTCACTATTTCTCTAGTGTCTTCGTCTTTATCTTCTCTAGTCTTTTTTTAAATAAAAAGATAAAAAAATATTTTATAATCAAAAAAAATATATGGTTCTAGGATAAGAACCATTAATAACTTGTGTTACTAAATAACGGATTAACATACCTACATGGATACGTACATGACTCTGGATTTTTTTTTAAAAGTTAGAAGCTATTGGCCAGTTTCCAAATATGATACTAACATTAATCATAAATTTTCCAAACATTGACCTCTCCAATAGATTACATTCTATTGTAGGAATTTGCCCATAATCACCACGCCGAGCAGGCGGGTGGGTGATTGCAGTTCAAGCCAGTACCTATGCCATAGGAGAAGGTCAATTGATGATATTCCATCCGAAGCACAAAAAATTCATAGAATGATGACTGCTACTAATAACAGTTGTATCTATTAAGAATAATAATCATAATCCCCCTATAAGAGTCACCGACAAACAAATCTTGAGAAAAAACCACAACAGACAGATAAACTGACAAACCTCGATAAAGAACCCATTTGCTTTTATTTATTGATTATGGTACCGCTCATATCTCTTTTATTGCTGTTAAGAAAAAGAAATATGGAATTTCCATTTTGTGTATCAAAATTTGACGAATCTAAATGATCCTGTTGATCTTAAAGACAATAAATTATATTTTATTTTATTTTTTATTTAATTTTATTGGTATAGTTTTAAGCCAAGACGGAAAAATGTCAGGTCCTTAATAGGTACACTACGCTTAGTGTTTCTTGTTGTAAAACAACCGCCAAGTGTCAGCGATAAAATTTCTAAAGTAACGCCTTTTCCGTCGTCGTTGGGGTTACAAAAAGGCTAGTTCATCGAAAAAGTGCCGCCATGTTGTCTGAGCCGCTATAATCCCGTGTGTTACATTGTAAGTTTATAACCTATTGATGGTCTTTTGGATTACATTGTAAAGTATATAACCTACTGTTCATTAGTTCAACTACATTGAAAAGGATAAAGTCAACATTGATATTCTTTTGTTTTTTATGAAAGTATCTCGTATTTATAAAACAATTACTAGCGATATCTTTTGTATTCGTTCGTGCAAAAAGTTTAAGAAGAATCAAAGATACGGCCGATTAGCAGTTGGACAACGTCTAAAATTTAATAGTATTATATACTGTATTTATATATATAGGGCATGAGTCTTATAATAATCGTGTATAGTACTCGTTTAGAGTGTGAAATTTGATTTTTCAGTTTGTGTATTTTTTGAATTTTGCATTTGAAATATTTCAAAGGAACCTCAAGTTCGTTTCGATTACTCATAAGAATCTTGTTTATGATATTTAGCTGTACGACTGATAATTATAAAAATTCAATAAAAGTCAAAATAATAATGGCGCTGCGGTTTTGAAAACGCCGCATTGGAGGTTGGCGATTTTTTTCCACGGTTGCTTCAAATCGAGTCATAGTCAAATCATATGATATTTTTTCAATGGAGTAGATTAGTA
The DNA here is from genome assembly GCA_949126915.1 of Musotima nitidalis. Classification (NCBI taxonomy): domain Eukaryota; kingdom Metazoa; phylum Arthropoda; class Insecta; order Lepidoptera; family Crambidae; genus Musotima; species Musotima nitidalis. Next base: position 8,928,061 of record OX421414.1, read on the forward strand.
TAACTTAATGTGTTTTAGTAGAAGATAAGAAGTTGATTCTGTAGGCAGAAACATCCATAAATTAATAACCATTCAAAAAAAGTTCTATTGCTAGAGAATCGTATCCTATCAGTGGATAACAGAAAGAAAAAAGGTTTAAATCTAATTTAGCTACCTGACAGAACAAATTGTTTTAAAAATAAATGTACCTTATGCGAAGTTGGATTAAGATAAAAGTGGGTCGGGTCGGTGGGTTGTGAGCGGCTGTCAAGTGCAGACCACGGTCATCCGTGCCGGACGGGCGAATAAAGATTGCCGTGATGCTAAACTCTCTAAGCTACCTACCACATAGCAACACTATACAGCGGGATATATTTGATAAACCTGATGAAGTGAAGCAAAAACCTACGTCAATTTTTCAATCACTCAGGCTTACAGTGAACTTAAGTAAGGCCTTTATAATCATATCAGCCTTATGAGTCCACTGCTGAACGTAAGTCTCCCCAATAAATTACAATCTACTGGGGGTATCTGCCTATAATCACCATGCTGGACAGGCGGGTTGGTAATCACAGTTCAAGTCAGTACGCAGGTTGACGCTGCTGCCCATCATTCGGTAGGAATTCTCTTTGTCGACTTTTACGACTCCCTCCGAGATGAGGGGGGGGGGGCGTCACTTTCTAGAGCGGTACCACAACCCAAATAGTATTTGTATAAATTTCTTTAATTTTATCAGTTTGGAGAATATTCACTAAGTTTTTGGTGAGCCATCATTTTTAATGTAAAAATAAGCAGATATTCATAACATCCAGTTCTTAGACAACGAGAGTGCTAAATGAAAGTTTTCTCAGCAAGAATCAGTAAGTAAGTGGAGACTTAAGTCAAATAATTTCCGATTTGTTCTCAAACCACACGAAGGGAACGCGACGTCTCATCGTATTTTACGAGCAATAAAATCTAACCGCTTACATACCTAGAGCTGTGCAAGCTGAAACTCGAAAAATCTCATGCTATACCCACAGTACAGTTTGAGTTTAATCTCGAGCATGATTCTGAAAAGTGGGTCAAACAATAACGTCTCCAGAGTAAACTTGGGCTTGGACAGCGGGTAATACGCTTAATCTTATTGAGTTTATTGTGTCATCCTTTATGTGATCTATTCTATGGCCGCCTGTAGTGTCTTGTAAAAAAATATTACAATCGTTGTAGGTGGCGCCGCAGGAAACCTTGTGACGTGAAGGTAAAAAACAGATCGAAACACGTGATCCAAACGTGAGGATTTAGGAAACAGTGACTAGAGCTTCAAAACGTGCGTTATTATATATGTGCTTTAGTGTGAATCCGATTAGAATTTTGAATTTTGTAAAGGTAAGAGGGATTTACGCCTTTTTTTTTTTACGTCGGTAACAAAATGCATTTACGCACTGCCTTCCGGCCAAAGGGGGACCGAAAGGGGGTGTGGGACTCACCACCGGCAGACACGACCGCCAAGTAATACCCACTAAAAATCTTCCGACGACGCCCGCCGCTTGTTGAGAAAGAGGCGAGGGCCAGTACCTGGGTTGCAGCTTCTGACACCCCGCCTGCGGCCAACGTCCCCCGGACCAAAACCGGGAAGACCTCCTCAGAGAGGCGCAGTGGACGCGCCCCTCCTACCTCCCCGTGCGACCATAGCGTGTGTGGCCGACTTCCCGGAGGGTCCATGGTTAGACAGCAGGGGCCCCCTGCCCCCACTGCCTAGACCCTCCTGGCGCTGCTGAGCGGGCCCTCCTGGCCCGCCCACTGCGCCCTCCACAGGTCCCTCTTAGTTTCCCCCCCGGTAGTCAGTACTAAGGGCACCCAGAGTCGTCGGTCTCTGGGTGTTACCTTTTCCCTAGCGCCTCCTGCGCCCTACCGGGAGGTACTCAGCCCCCCCACCACGGCAAGGTGGAGACCAGTCGGGGGGGGGGGGGGATTTACGCCTGACTTAACAACGGGGGCCTAATCCGGATTGGCGGAGGCAGATGTTTCTGACCTGCTGTTTTAATTTTTAAATAAGACCTCTAACTTGGCTTAACACCTACATGACTCTCACCTTTTCCATTTAACGAATAGTATTGCCCTAATTAATGTTTTTTTAACAATTTTCGTAAATCATATTTAAAAACAGCTAGTCTGCTTTAGGTTCTTCATGTATCTTTTATTGTAGATGGATAGATATACTCTTTAATGGCCAATAAACTTAAAAACTACAGATCACAGTATTGAGTAATGAGAAAGCCAATCTAGGCGATTGTTATGATATATCCACGAATCTTTTAAGTTTCTTATCCGCTTGCGATGAGTTATTACTCATAATAATGGCAATACCCTGAGGATTTCGTGACTACAGGTACTAGAGATATTAGGACTCATGATCTAAATGCGTAATGCTACAGTATACATTATGCGGTGTCAAGTAAAATTAATGCAATTAAGCTTTAAGTAATTTTAAGCGGTTTGCTCAATGCAATGCACACCACTGCTTATTTTATCATATAGAAATACTCACTTGGTCAATATGCTTATCTATATATGTTATATTATATGGTTTTCTATATTGACGACCGACATGGCGTGGAGGTCAGTATACCTACACTTCACTCCAGGGGTCGTGGGTTCAATTACCACACAGGACAAATCTTTGTGTGCATGAACATGAATATTTGTTCTGGTCTGGGTGTTTTCCTATGTATATTGAGTATGTATTTACAAAAAAAGTATTTAAGTATGTTTATCCGTTGTTTAGTATCCATAACACAAGTTCTTGATGATACTTATCTTGGAACTAAATAATTGGTGTCATTGCTAGAAAATATTTATTTATTTATATATGAACTATACTTACATACTAAGTAAAAACCTACGGCATAGCGATATGCGGTGCGCTGCATTGGGCATAACTACTAAGACATTCTCCTCATGATTTTAAGAAAAAAAGTTTAATAACTTTCTTAGCAACCTGAAAAAAAATATGACATATATAATAATTTCATCTCAAGTGACGTAAAAACTTATTTAATTTGAGACACTTCAAAAGTTGGTTGCCGATAAAAAATCAAGGCTTTCAGTTTGTCTGCGAACTTAATGAAAATTCCATAAAATTACTTTTCAACTTAATCGAACACAGCTTATTTTCGGGCAATAACTAGGAAATAGGTCTCGCAGAAGACTTGATTAAAAAGTTGTTACAACTTTATATTTTCATTGAATGTTGTTATTCAGTTATACTTTCTACTTTCAAATTTATTACCATTAACAACTAAATATGCATGGAAGGTCATGGATTGTATTTCCACACAGGAAAAGCATTAATTAATACGAAGGCTACTCTTATGTTTTAAACAAGAATATAAATTTAAAAAAAATCATAATATAAGATTCCCGTCATGAAAATAATTTCACCTGTACAGGTGAAATTATATACATAACATCTGGAATATACTGCAGTGTTTACGATTTAATATGAATAATATATAGAATGCTTATGTAGAATTTTCCCGAACTATATTAGAGCAACGTCGCTGGCAGGTTCTAACATGGTAGTTTGCAATAACAAAGTATTCGCGGTAAAATTCAAAAAGTCTAACTGTAAACTGTTTGTAAGACTTGTAAACGGAATAGGTGATAAACTAGGCTTTTATTTCTTTTCATAGCCGTCGCAAGCACTGCTCACGCATTCACCTCAGATAACTTCTAACTTCAAAGTCTGTATTCTGTTTACAGATGCTAACACTACATATAAAAAGTCTTTAAAAATACAAAGATACAGTAAATCATACGATCCATTCTTTATAATCAACATGATTTACCTAGTATTCATAATCAGTAAGTATTAGGTTTTCAAATTTATCTAGAAAGGATAATGTTATTTTATTTGGAGTTCAATATAATTTGAACCCTGGTCACATGTGGTATCGGCCTAGAATAGTGCCGCCCCATCTCATCTCACTGGGAGTTGTAAGAGTCAGCAGCGTCATTTTGCGTACTGGCTTAAAATGCGATCACCAATCCGCCTGCCCAGCGTAGTGATTATGGGCGAATATCTCAAATAGAAGGTTATCTATTGGGGAGGCCACGCACAGCAGAGGACTTATAAGGCTGATATTATGATAAATTGAAGTCATACAATGGCGTGAAAAATACTAAAGTTATTTGTCGATCTGGGTGTTGATGAGATGTTGCTTACCGCTCCTTCATATTTGCATTATCCCGGTTGCTATCTCACGGGCCCGGGGTCTGATGTCGTTTACCTATCAGTCAATTTGTCTTTTCTGCTGTTTATCAACACGACAAACTAATGGTATGGTTTGTGCTATGGTAGTAACCAGCATAAAATACTAATTTGCTTAGCAGCCTTACATCACACCAGGTATATATGGCGGCCAGGCCAGAGATTAAAATTTTTCTTTTTTTTTATTTAAATTCGTATGTATTTTGAGAACCAAAACTATTCCGTAAGGATCACAACCTCTTGCAAGCAATACAAATGAGTAAAACAATTGTCGGTACTACGAATGTATTTGAGTAACGATAGCTGTTTATAAATTAATCTTGAACCGCGCCACGCGTTGGTAAGGTGGAATTATCTATTAGATGTACGCACGTGTACCCCATGGGCTGTAGAACAAACAAACTTCACGGCTGCCACTATTATTCCTGAATGCGAGCTCTTTAGCATATTTAACCTATTATGAGGTTAATGGGCAATGATGGCGCTGCCGCGTCTCAGTTCGGGCTTAATTTTCCGCCCGTTCTTAGTTAACGAGACGAAGCACTCACACGCCTGCTTTTCATCGCTAAATTCATAGCAGCAACCTATAAATTGCCTTTAAACTACTCGTTAGAATTATATGTTCAATGTTCGAAAATTTTAATAAATTTTGAAATGAGATCCTTTGAAACGAACTTCATTAACAAAATCAAGCAGTTGTGAAGCATAAGAAAACAATTGTCGTAAATTAATTTATAAGTTACGTTTTAGTAGTGACTATGACATCAATAGAATTTCAATAGCCCAAGATATCTTGGTCGATGTGATGCCGACAGAATGTGAGCGGCGTTTTACGAAACTAATTGGCAAATTGTATTATTCATAACAATTCCCAACATTTTTATGCAACCAACCTAGTGCAGTCTGCCTAAGATACGTTGAGAGCATGAAGTAAAATTTTACAATTGTCGTAAATTAATACGTAATAACTTTATTTATATTATATCAATATTTACAATTTCGAAACAAATAACAACCTCTTTTACCAGTCACTGAGAACTTTATCCTAGTATTATCTATGGCTTAAGTACAATTTTGGACTTCTTGGCGGGAAAGTGAAGCGTCATGTCTGCACTTTTGTTTTATTTTATAAAATTTGTGATATTTTGAATATTAATGTGTAATAACAGTGAATTTTTAACCGTTAAGTGTTTGTGATCTTAAATGAGTGTTGGTAAATAAAACAAAACAGTAAAACATCACTTTTCGAATTATCTCAAAAAGTCCAAGTGAGATCTCAATATACATCTTTACCGAGGACTCAAGTAGCTTGGGGAGGGGATCTCATTTACCATTCCTTATCTTTATCACCAGTTATTCTTAGTTACCTTAAATTATAATATTATTAATATATATTTTATTTGACACTGGCGAAATGTGCTAACCGCACGAATCCATTTTATAAAAAAATTACAATCTTAAAGCGACTTGCACAACGATTCCAAATTTGATTTAAAATTGTCAGTCATTTGTTTAAAATTGAAAGGGGCAGAACGATATTTAAATAGATTTAGGGTGCTGGAGTTTTGACGATAACGCGAAAAAAGACAGATCAGGGGAATATTACTAGTACTATTGATCTTATAAAACGACCCTTCTTAATTTAGGAATTGCACAAAGAGCCGTACTAAAAGTTCCTCCCTTTTCGTTTCCGTTTGTCTCTGTACGACAAGTCTTCATTTTACCATACTTTACCATACAGCACACTCCCATAGATTATTTTGCTTTCTTGGTTAATAGTATACAACAGAAAAAATATTTCATTGGGAATCTACTCAATGAACATTTTTGCATATAAAAATAGGATCAGAGAATGGTTAATAACCAAAAACTACTTATTATTGGTTGTTAAGAAGTACGATAGTCCTTAAGTAATATAAATAATGCTAGTATAAGTAAAATATCGCTTATTTTTATTTGTTAAATAAGCACTAACACATATTTATTATGAATACCTAAGACACAAGTAATTAAGTTTAGTTAGTTTAGAGGGATAACACTTTAATTAACTGCATTACTAACTCAATTTGTGTTCGTAAAATAATGTAACTAGGCTAGTTACTATACAGAAAAAAAAAATATTATTATATGTCATTTTGCAAAACCAGTGTGTATTTTAGTTATTATGTGTAAATTTAGTGGATTTTTATTCATAACTTCTTCGGCAACGTACACAAGTGTAGAAAAGTGGCATATTACAGTGAATTATGATTTTTCCATTTTGACTCTTGGGCCCGGCGCTAATTATCGGCATCGGCAAGGACGAGGATTTTAGGTGGCAAATAGTATTAAACATTAACTTCATTTCAATAAAGTAGAAATTTCAATGATATATCGTCGTAGTTACAAAAATATCGCTTCGGTATACTTGAGGCTACTGCATCGGCAGCCTTGAGGATGCTTCGGGATACTTCGGCATCCTTCGGCGGTACCGAGGCAACAATCAGGAGTAGGGGGTGGGTAATGCAAATCATTGAATAAATTGTTGATTTCACCGGACGTACATCGGTGCTTTCAAAGGTTGTTCACCCAAAATCTTCTCCTTGATTGATTAGATTTCTCCTCTCATTCAGCAAGAGCTGCTATGAGCACTAGATCCCAGTCCACCATATGAAACACAACTCAGACAACAAGCTTGTAACAACTCTGAGACTGTTTTGAAGAGAAATACGATATTGAGAGGTGCGGCATGCTTAAGAACGCCTCGTCATCCTTAAGAACGTTGCAGTATGCCCAAGCATAGTTTCCGACAGTGTGCGCTTGCATGTAGGGATACCGAAGAATCCTCATCCTTGCCGACGCCGATAATGGGCGACGGGCCTGAGACTCCGTGGACAGAGGCGTCCAGTCTCCACTACTTTACTGGGGTATGACTATGACTTTGACTTGACTCGACTATGACATACTGAATGACGAAAAAGCTGCATTTATGCAAATAACTTGATTAATCATATTACTTGACACTGGCAAATACTGTAAACAAGTGATTCATATTTAATAAGAAAAAAAAAGAATTAGCTTTAATCAGTATTAGTGACCGTTGTGCAAGACCTTAGATTACTTTGCAGACCTACATGTATTAATATTTAAATCTCCACGAAGCAAGGACTGAGTGCTATTTATTCTGTCCTCTCTGTTTGTTACTAAGTACTTAGCGCTAAGTACGAAGTTAACTGGATTCTAGAGTGTTTACGCATTGGTCTGTATGCCGGTCTCCCGAGAGAGTTTCTTATCCCAACATTACCAGATTAGCGATCCTTCCCAACTTCGGCTTTGATTTGAACCCGCAAGCCCCCGTGACGTGAATTATGAACGCTTACTCGTTTATTCATACGAGAACTAGCTTGCGTCTGCGATTTCATTCGCTTGACAATTTATTTCCCCCATTTTAGGCAATTTTATAGACAATAATGTATTGTTTATTGGAAATAGACTTTGTTACGCTTAGCTAGGTTAGGTGTATTTTTTAAGTTCCGATGCCCATTAATTCAGGCTGTTTATCATGCGAAAATAAATCTTATTTTATAGCCTTTGATCAGTATCAACACCGTAAATCAAAAATGTGAGGGCTTCTTACAGACAAAAACAAGATCTAGGTTAAGAATTCTGGGAAATTTTGTTTTTCTAAAACATATTTACTTTCGAGCTGTTTGCCTCAAGATGTAACATATTTAATTTATTAAAAACACATTTTGAATATTTGGCTTTGATTACTACTATAAATATGTCTCTAGAGTCTTAATAGTTGTTTTCTTCAATTCATGAGGTTCTTTTTTGTATACATAGACATATTAGTTCTCTAAGTGTTAAAGTGTTGAGTTAAGTGTTAAAAATTTTGATACTCACCACGAATTTGCAAACAATTATAATAATTAGAAGCTACAATTCTAAACTCCTACATATTCCATATTACTTTCAGTTTCATATATCTACATATTTATAATGGTTTTGATGGCTGCATAGCATAACTGATACCATATGGTATCATACTTTAAAGTAAAGGATTTGTGATGTGCAGCACTTTTCGTTCTTTTAATATTATTGTAAATTTTTGTTACATCCCCTTTATCCTCCAGCTTGAGTATGTCATGCTCAATTAAATGTTCCTGCGTTGGTGGCGTCACGTGTCGGGTCGTCACGTTCCCTAAAATATGGTTGAGCGAAACGATGGCTGGTTTATGCGTCATACTCGTGAACGGGTGCCGGACTTGTCTGCTTATTTCTACAATTTTTGTCCCTAATTATGTTCATCTTGCTAAGGAGAGAGAGCTTAATATATATATATATATATATATATATGAAAAACCTTTTTCCAAAAATACCTTTTTTCTGCAGTCACAAAATTTAAAGAAAATACAAATATTAATATATAGAAATTAATATTTGTATATGCCTTTAAATTTTGTGACTGCAGAAAAAAGGTTTTTATTTGTAGACTATATTTTTAATTTATGTGCATTAGTATCTAACTGGCAGAAGAAAAAACTAACTAAGAAACTTTGACGATTTTCTGACTCGTTCTTATGTGATTAAGCTCCCGCCCGCAGTGAATGGGCGCATTAAATTTTAAGTTTGACCTTCATAAGAGCTCTATTGAGCCAAACTTGAATAAATAATTATGACTTGACTTTGACGGTATGGCGTGGTTCGATTCCCACTCAGGACAATTCTTTGTGTGCATGAAAATGCATACTTGTTCTGGTCTGGGTGTTTTTCTACGTATATTAAGTAATAATTTACAAATAAAAATTATCCGTTATTTAGAATGCATAGTACAACTACTTTATAATAATATCTTGGTACAAAATAAATGGTGTAATTGGAAGAAAATATTTTAGTAACGTATTTAGAAACGCATTTAAAATATTATAATCATCTATGTTACATATTAAAAAGGTCAGAAGCTAATAGGGGTAAGTTTTTTTTATCAAATCACCTAGTGGAGGACAAACTCGACGATTTTTCATATTCTTTTCCACTCAATCTCCTGCCTGCAGAGAATAGGCTTGTTAGTATTCAATTGATAATAACTACTTTACGTAGGTCAGTTTAATGAGGCTCCCTCCATGTGAGCAAACCAAATCATTTTTTATGAACCTTTACCTGACGGTTTAAGTATGCAAACCTTGTTCATAGGTAAGCTATATATAACACAACGCTCACATTGATATTGAAGTACTATCCGACTTCCACAAGAAGAAAGTCGTAAGTACAGCTAAAAGTTGTCAGCAATAATTGCTAACAGCAGGACGCCATACACCTGCCTCCGCCAATCCGCACTGGGTCAGCGTGGTGGAGTATGACCCAAGATCCACACACCTTGATATGTGAGAAGAGGCTCGTGCTCAGTAGTGGGGACGTTAATGGGCTGTGATGATGATGACATTAAAGTATATGGTTGGGCTCGCCTTGATCATGAACTGTTTGCCAACCGAACCCCACCAGGCCAGCTGGGCCTCTAACTTCGCTTAGCTACTATAACAGTGCTAGCAGGAACCACTGCCAACCACTTTATGTAATTTCCAGAACATAGAATCGCCATCGATTTAAAATGCCACTCTTACGAAGTTTGCAAACACTGTTTAACTTCATCGATACGATAATAAATATAAAAAATACCATATGAAAATAAACGGCCGACAACCTCGACAGGTCTGGGTATAAATTTCGAACTACTCATGTGAAAATTGTGCAAATCTTGCAAATTTCTTGTGGCACCTAATGAAGCGTGACTATCAGGCGACGTCAGAACGTACATAACCTATTACAAATGCAGAGTTTGCACTATAATCATGTGATATGCTATATACCAAGCGATGTGCTAGCCGTAATGCTCATTTATGGTTTCTCGATCGCAATTTCTGGAGCGATTCTGGCGTCCCAGCTTTAATATCAATTAATGATAGCATCTGAACGTTTAGTACCCCGTTTACTTATAAGTTTTATTATTTTCTTTAATATCTAATTTAGTACTGACTTTTTATAAATACACACATACATTCATGCCTGTTCCCCCGAAGGGGTAGGCAGAGGCATATTATACGCCCACACTTCGCCAATTATAAAGTTGGTCCCACGTAATAGGTGACGAGCCTATTGCCGCTTACCGGGAACTTATATGTACAAGTATGGCACTGTTATGTTCGCCAGAGCCTCGTCCGTTGATCGGCAGGTGAAACACTTGCAGGTGAGGTTTGCTTGGGCTCCTTAGGTCTAGGTAGGATCCCTATACACCGGATTTTTAATGAAAATTTAGTAGCTCTGATGCAGTTCATCTGAAATGCTGCTGTGTATTAATAATGATCATACGGACTTACGACCATTATATAGTCGCCGGGTAAGAATACTATAACACTGTGTTTTTACTTTTTTACGGATAGCACAGCAAAAGGTTTACGAAAGTATTTATCTTATTATTATTATACCTACAATTATTTTGACTTTTGTGTACTCATTGCTATTTAACGACGCTAAAACAACCAGAAGCTTCAATTGTTATCAAATGAATATAACATTAAGCTGGCCGTCTTAAGTATGTACCATATGTATCACACCTATTCAAATGAACTATTTTACTATTGTTTTCCTATAAATTGGTTCACATGGTTGGGAAAAAATAATTATGCTCATCTCTGCTCCGCCCGGCAAACCGAAAATTCTGATAACAACAACAGGTGCGATATGATATTTCTTACATATGACTCACTCCTAAAGAGTAGGTATTACTCGTTATTAATCATGGAAATAAAAACTCTTTATTTCGCTTGCTTGGTAGTCGTAGTGTATTTCCACTGCTTTAAAAGTTATTAACATTTTTCAACAATTTACACAGGCGTCATTAATCTTTAAGCTACGCAGAGTTTGTGAAAACTATAGATAAATTTAGCTATGTTTCCTATTGCATCGTTTTAGTCATAAAGTGACAGTTAGAGTTAACAAAATTCCGTCCACGTCAAGTCAAGACAAAGTAGAAGAGACTTTACTAGAGGTCATTTTTTGTTATTTATAATAAAAACTTTTTTGTCATTTTCTTTTGAGTTTTGGTATTAACACGAAAATTCATATTTCACAGTAATATGCTACTTTCTTCCACTTGTGTACGCTGTCGAAGAAGTTATGTGTAAAAATCCACTATATTACTACAGTTTAAGACCGAGAAAACCTGGAATTTAAACCGGTTTTGGCAAATGACATACTGCCGCCATCTCTTTTCCGGCGTAAGCGCCAAAACCGCAAGAGCGATATTATTTATTTTTCTTTTAAATAATGGCTTCGTGCGTTTAGCACATTTAGCCAGTGTCAAGTAAGAAATATATTAATAATATACAAATCAAAATAAATGAGAATGAGTGGTGATAAAGATAATAAATGGTAAATGAGATGCCCTCCTCCTGAACCCCTTGAGTCCTCATTAAAGATGTGGGACTATACTGAGATCTCACATGGACTTCTTGAGAGAATTTGAAAAGTTATGTTGCACTGTTTTGTTTCATTAACCAACACTCATGCACGTTCACAAACACTTAACGGTTAATAATCCACCGTTATTACACATTAATGTTCGAAATATCACAAATTTTAGAAAATAAAAGAAAACTGCAGACATGACGCTTCACTTTCCCGCCAAGAAGTCGCGATTTTAGACCAACACTGACCGATTTTTTTTAAAAGAAGTTAAAAGACCAACTTTGTTATCTATACTAATATTATAAAGAGGAAAGATTTGTTTGTTTGTTTGTTTGTTTGTTTGTTTGTTTGTTTGTAATGAATAGGCTCCGAAACTACTGGACCGATTTCAAAAATTCTTTCACCTTTGGAAAGCTACATTATCCCCGAGTAACATAGGCTATATTATATTTTAAAAAAATGAAAGGATCCTTACTAAAAATCCAATAATGTAACCCAAGGTGTAAAAAAATGACCTGAAAAATTCCTTACATAGCGTGCGCAGCGAAAACTATTGATGATAGAACAAAATCATGTACTACGACTTTGGAGAACTCATCATTATCTACAAAAAGTGTCGCGACAGCATATGTCTAAATATTATAGTTACGTCACAGTAAGCGGTTTTTTATTCTAAAAAATTAATTTATATGCCGCCGCTTGAAAAGGCTCTATATTTGTACCTTGGTATTAATCCTTATCAAAAAAAATTACTTTATATTCAAGATGGCTTCAATACCTTTTTATAACTTTTTGAATTATTCAATTCGGACATTTCATTTGGAAGATATCACGAGTTTAAAAATGCAAGTATTAGAAAAAAGTCGCTTGGTTGCCGCTCACCGCGCTCAGCTAGCCAGCATGCGATGTAGGCTCACTGGGGTACGGGGGGGGAGGAGTTAATGTAATAATATTATAATAGTATTTTTGTATGTAACCGACCGGACCGATTTTAATTTTTTTTTTCATTAGAAAGCTACATTATTAGTGAGTACCATAGGCAAAATTTTAATTTGTAAAAAAATGGTTTCGTAAGATATATGGGTTTTTCGGACACAAAGTGTAAAAAATCAACCAGGACAGTTACTCATTTTGCGTACGCAGCCTAAACTTTAAAAGATAAAATAAATTAATAAATATTCTTTTACATTAGATAGAACCACAAAATGTGCAAATTAATTGTAGATTATCTACTAAAAAGTCCGCGACACACTATACCTATCTATGTCGAGTGAGGCATAACAACCATTTTTTTATTGTACTACATTTAAACGCATTTAATTTACTTATGATATTAATCCTTATCAAAATAATCACTAAGTGCAGTTTATGTTGATAATATTTAGTCTTTGAATGTTTAAAATTTGACGTTTGGTTTTGAAGTTATGGCGAAATTAAACTATTACGATTTCTGCTGCACGGCGCCCAATCACGGGTCGAGGCTCCCGGCCATCAGTTTATTTTGTTACCTGAAAATAATTTTACGTCAAATGTTGTTTATAGAGAAGCTTTACAATAATCGCTTTAGTTATTTATAACCGACATCCACGCGGGCGGAGCCGCGGGCGACCGCTAGTAATATATATACGACTAGCGGTCGCCCGCGGCTCCGCCCGCGTGGATGTCGGTTACCGCTACAAAATGCCTGCCCAGAAAAGACACAGTCAGCAAAATGATTCCCAGGTCAATTCACAGACACCGACACTACGACGACGCAGTCATTATCCGCAGGCTGCATAGATTGTCTTTATGTAGATGTTAAAGTTGTTAATGATGAAAATATTTAAATGTAATTAATACTAAGTTTTCACTCCTACCGGCCCGGAGTGCAACCGGTTGTTATGGGATAAATAACTAAAGCGATTATTGTAAAGCTTCTCTATAAACAACATTTGACGTAAAATTATTTTCAGGTAACAAAATAAACTGATGGCCGGGAGCCTCGACCCGTGATTGGGCGCCGTGCAGCAGAAATCGTAATAGTTTAATTTCGCCATAACTTCAAAACCAAACGTCAAATTTTAAACATTCAAAGACTAAATATTATCAACATAAACTGCACTTAGTGATTATTTTGATAAGGATTAATATCATAAGTAAATTAAATGCGTTTAAATGTAGTACAATAAAAAAATGGTTGTTATGCCTCACTCGACATAGATAGGTATAGTGTGTCGCGGACTTTTTAGTAGATAATCTACAATTAATTTGCACATTTTGTGGTTCTATCTAATGTAAAAGAATATTTATTAATTTATTTTATCTTTTAAAGTTTAGGCTGCGTACGCAAAATGAGTAACTGTCCTGGTTGATTTTTTACACTTTGTGTCCGAAAAACCCATATATCTTACGAAACCATTTTTTTACAAATTAAAATTTTGCCTATGGTACTCACTAATAATGTAGCTTTCTAATGAAAAAAAAAATTAAAATCGGTCCGGTCGGTTACATACAAAAATACTATTATAATATTATTACATTAACTCCTCCCCCCCCGTACCCCAGTGAGCCTACATCGCATGCTGGCTAGCTGAGCGCGGTGAGCGGCAACCAAGCGACTTTTTTCTAATACTTGCATTTTTAAACTCGTGATATCTTCCAAATGAAATGTCCGAATTGAATAATTCAAAAAGTTATAAAAAGGTATTGAAGCCATCTTGAATATAAAGTAATTTTTTTTGATAAGGATTAATACCAAGGTACAAATATAGAGCCTTTTCAAGCGGCGGCATATAAATTAATTTTTTAGAATAAAAAACCGCTTACTGTGACGTAACTATAATATTTAGACATATGCTGTCGCGACACTTTTTGTAGATAATGATGAGTTCTCCAAAGTCGTAGTACATGATTTTGTTCTATCATCAATAGTTTTCGCTGCGCACGCTATGTAAGGAATTTTTCAGGTCATTTTTTTACACCTTGGGTTACATTATTGGATTTTTAGTAAGGATCCTTTCATTTTTTTAAAATATAATATAGCCTATGTTACTCGGGGATAATGTAGCTTTCCAAAGGTGAAAGAATTTTTGAAATCGGTCCAGTAGTTTCGGAGCCTATTCATTACAAACAAACAAACAAACAAACAAACAAACAAACAAATCTTTCCTCTTTATAATATTAGTATAGACGAACAAATCTTTTCGAGTGGAAAAAAAAATAACCTTATGCTCAGCTTACTGCCTGGACATGAGGAAATTCTGCCATCCACATTAACCATCAATATATGTAATCCGTTGACAATATTGGTTTAAATAACATTTGAAGACCAAAAGAAATATAGATATACAATGAATAAATCTTTTCGAGTGTAAAAAAATAAAATAATTATGCAGTGAGTTATCATTACACCAGCTTCCTTTAAATAGGTACTTTAAATTTTACTATGAATTAATCTTTTCGTGTAAGCCGGAGAGAAAATAATTATGGAGTAAGCGCACTGCCTAGCGATACGAAAATTCTGATACCAACATCAGGCGTGTTAAATGAGGTGTAATTAATTTTCGGTCATGTCCATGGCCCTCAGTCTCTGGTATAATGCAATTTCATTAACAACATATTAAAATGCTCAAATTCCCAATAACCGAGATTCGTAAGGATCGATCACTGACCGGATCCGACCCGACTGTACAAAGCTGTTTAGAGCAATATGTCACTGTGTATTACTTAAACATTTAGGCCAGCTTGCACACCAGTTCTTAATTTGGCTAAGCTAAATTTTGTTAAAGCTAAATTTGATTTAAGCTAGATTTGATTTAAGCTTAATTTGATTTTAGCTAAATTTGATTTCAAATGTTATTGCATTCCTGTCATTGTTTGAAATTGAGAGGGACAGAACAATGTTTTAAATAGATTTCACACTAAACATTGTACAAGACACCCTTAGTTTTAGTATAGAAAATGTGAAATATTGTTTAGGTTTTCACTTCAGACGCCCCACTGAGTGCGCGGTGTTTTAACCCGGCTAAATAAGAGTAACATAACATATAAGCTTAAACTAGAGATAGAAGCTCAGTGAGTCTTTCGAAGCACGGAAACATTTGATATCGCATACCACACCAAAAGTCATTTCTGACTGACTGACTTTTATGAACGCTTTGTTACTTCAGTGGTCGTTTTACCACACACCTACATTGTTTTTCGGCCCCTCAAGCGATTACATTATATGATATTACTTATATAATAGGTGTTTAGGGATTCGACCAAGACATAAGGAGCCAAGCCAACCTCACCTGCAAATGGTGTACCTGCCGATCAACGGACGAGGCTCTGGCAATCATAACAGTTCCCGGTAAACCACCCATTACCTAGGATCAACTATGTATTTAATTGGCAAAGTGTAGGCGTATAATATGCCTTTGCATCGGGGAAACAGGTTTGAATGTATGTATCAATGTGTATATGTATGTATGTGTACGTATATATACTGATGTACATCAATGTTCCATTTCCCTAAAAAAGTATTGGATTACTATTATATATGAGAGCTCTTAGTATATATAATAGTGTATACTATAAGAAGTATACCTTGTAAAGTATATTTCATCCAATTTCCTTGTTTCAATCGAATAACATAACGTTTACTGGTCCACGCGTTTTTCCTTCCCAGGGACAATGAAACGAAAATATTTTTATTCCAACACCCTGTTCGTGTTTAGTCACCTGTGAGTATTTACCGAAGCATGTTTCCAAACAAAAAATAAGAGAAATAATGTTCAGGAAGATAAATTTTTCGACTCGCTTCCTTGGTAGCCGCAGTGTATTTCCTCTGAGATAAAAATCATTTAAACATGACCTAATAATAACAATGATATTAACATTTTGCAACACTTCACACAACGGATAAGTAAATTTAATGTGTTTAATGTGAATACAATACAAAATTGTATTTGTCCTGACCGTTCCATATTCATGCACAACAAGGTCCTATGCGAGACTCGAACTCATATCTTTCCAATATGGAATATCCATAGCAACCTCTGCGATATATTAACATTCTTTCTTTAATTTGATATGTAGGTATATCAAGCCAAGAAAACTTGCTTGCAAACAGACAAAAGGAATGGTTGATGAGGCCGATGATGATAAGATGGGCAGCCGTGTTATTTACCATCACCCGATGCCTTATAAAAAAACAGAAAAAGACACGCCCTAACTGGTAGACACTATACTGCACTCATTTAACATAATAATATATCGGACGCTTGTCTCCAACCACAAATAGTAAAAATATACTATTAAACCTTAAGCTAAGTATTTGGAAGTCGTGGTAGAACTTAACGAAATGTGTTGTGAATGAATCCAATGCGGTTTTTTGACCTCACATTTAATTGAGTCGCGATTCTCCTCCGCGAATAGATAAATGCATTAAATGGAACTCCGCAAACAAATTAAACGATGTTTAAATATTCCATTCCAATGATTTATGTATATTTTTAACTACCGATATAACGTGGGAGTCGATATATCTGCTCATCCTATAACAGAGAGTAGTTTCGATTACCATTTCCCAAATAATAGTTTTGCTTCGCTTAGTTTTGAGCTCTGTGTGAGTTATCTGAGAATACTTATCTTCCCATTCTTTATATAATAAATGAGTAAGTTTGTTCGTTTATCCTCAATACTATACCACAAAACACTTGTGCACTTAGATAGTTTGTTATCTGAGCTATAGATATGAAGTTCAAAAAAAAACGAAATGCATGTTTCAGTGAACGTTTGTCAAGACAGAAAATCATAACCTGAGTCTATTGACATCCTACTTACTAGTACAAGGCCTCCTCTTACGAACCAAGGTGAAAAGAACTCTGGTCCTAACTGGAATGCAGGTGCAAAAATTATCCTAGCCATTCAATAGGGTCTCTAACTTGACTTCAAGAGAACCACATATAGTAATAACTTACGATAAATATAAAGTTAAGTATGATTTAACTATCCAGTCAAGCATTACTGGATGTGACTAAGTTGTTTGTTTCTAAGCACAGAAGCGCTCAATTTTAAACATCGCACAAACGGTCTCCAATTAAACTGGTTTTTGAACTCCGCTTTACTTCTACAATAATATTTGATCACCTAACAAGTGCAGCTACCAGCGCTCAAAAAAAAAAAAAAAATTTACACATTCCTTTTTTCGAATAAGCACTGATCCAATCATTAATCGTATTCATCGTATATAGTATAATAATAGTAACTAACAAAAAATCGTATTAACTTCAAGTTAAACTTTATCAATGTTATACTTAAATTATACACATGCAAAATCAATCTCCTTAACCTCTGTACAGTCTTTTCAATATGCCTGCAACAAAGATACCATCTTAAAGAATACTTAACACGACGTAGTCAACCAGGTTATTTGATTTTCTCATTTACCGCCGCTTCCGATGAGAAATACTGATAAAATTTAGATAAGAGCATCGAGCAATGTAGGAGCAAAGACGAGGTAGGGGAATATCATGTAAATACTAACACGGCGTATTACTGAACACAATTTGCATGAACAAGCCGCAATGAATAGATTCTTTGTTAAAGCAAGTCGAAAATAGTTTCGTGTGATCTCCATTGTACGCAAGCATAACGAAACGATAGTGTTTCTGATTTATGGATACTTTGAACGAATTCACCGCGAGCGATGAGAGTTAGAGCAACACGAGGAAAAACGAAATAACCTAAATCTGTGTACTTCGGTAATACTACATCAAACATGAAGGATTTATGTTGGGCAAGTGTGTGCCGTTTATTATTTTCATATTCGACCTTCAATACTGATGTTTATGAAATTTGCGGGTCGGCTGTGGCAGATTTCCCTGGTGACCACCTGAACCTCATTACTCAGTGAATGCTGTCACCGTGCACTATCTTGTTATATCACCAAGGCGCTAACTGTTGATTTCAATGCTTTGTGCTTAGATAAACAGACATTCTTCTAGGACAACATTTAAAACAATGACTGGTTGCGAATAAATAATTGTATAGTGCTTTGAATGCTGAATCTCTTCTCTGACGCATCTCATTTGTATCTTGACATAGATAATATTTAGAACAACTAAGTAATTTCAATTTAAGATTACGATCAATATCACATACGAGTATTATAAAATTCTCATCTGCGTCTTTTGTGTTCGAACGCCAATAGCTTAAAAACCGATTATCATACTGTTTTTACAATGGGATTTGATTTATAGGAAAACTAAAGCCCGAACGGTCAGACTTTCAAAACCACATTGGTTAGTTAGGCTTATAATAATAAAAATTGCGCTCTAGTCACCGCGTCGTATCGGTTCATAGGATATAAGTCTGTAAAATATTCTCTTATTTCATTACGAAAAAATGCTTTGATACATTGATAACGCATAAAAAAATACAGATTGTCTCTATGTACAGTTTTTGACATCACCATCCCATTAATTATCACTTCTAAGAACGGCTCTAACCAACTCTTTATATACCTTATAAGATAGATAAGATTTCATCCATAAATAATTTTTCTAAAGTTTGAAATGTACTTAAATAGGTAAATATTAAGATAAAATTAACTAATATACCTACTATAAATCTATATTTAGAGTTTTACATTTAACTTTTCTCGTCATGTCAAATCATTTTACTCTGTCAACTCACTACACAAGCGGTTTGTTGTGAGCATGGCAGACGCACAGTAATCTGTGTCAAATTAACGAAGTTACTGTCTGTGATGGTCTAGATCCTTTGAGTGACGTTTTCCGAATACCTAAAACTACTGCGGTACTAACATGCATGTAGTGGATAGACTGGTTCCATCTATCACTTAGTAATTTTACGTTATTACTTTTATGAAAGTGGTACGAAAGATGAAACGTGCGTGATGGATTGTTAGGTATTAAGTAAAAGGACAGCGATTTGCTGATTAATATTTTTATATAATCACATTATTATATAGACTGAATCTGAATGTGGATAGAACTGTCGCTTATAATAAAGCAAACGTATCTCTTCAACATTCTTCGAATTAAGAAAAAAATATATTATAAATCTTTATTCCTTTGTGAATTTTGTGTATGTTCTGTTTTTTTTTTTTTTTTTATAATTGTTTTTCTGTTCAGTGTTATGTGCTTTTCTGTTCAATGATTTTTATTTAATTTTTTTTTTTTGTTTTTTTGTGTTGTCATTTGGTTTTACTGTCGAATTTAATTTACCTGTTGTTTGCCTAATAATTTTGTTTTTGTGGTCTGATTGGAGCCACTGAAAATCAGCGTCTTGACATTTCTTTGTCAGGGCATGAGCTGAGTGGCATCCATTTCGGTAGCAATGTGCTCTTTTAGTTTTAGTTTCATTTTTTTGTAATATTCATGGTGTAAAATTGCTCCGAATAAACATTTACTTTACTTTATTCCATTTAACACATCCACGAACCTTATGTACAAAATCCTACTGACAGTGTTTTATCCTCTCGATAGACGAAACAGATATTAAGTTACTAAAATGGAGCTCATTGTTGTCAAAACCCATTAAGGCTGTTAAATTCCCGACACCGAGAGCTTTCAAAGTTGCTGACAACTTAACAGCTTAATACCGTACTTTGATTCACAGACTTCAACACTCATCTCTAATACTGGGATAAATATACCTATGTATTTAATTATTCTTTAGTCTCCTTTCGCTTTGATTAAATTAATATTGATCTGTATCGTCCTCCTTATTTATTCTATGGCATCCACCCTTAATGTTCATGATTATTTTTGTACCAATTTTAACAGTATCGGCCCTAATGCTCAGGACTTTCTATTTTTTCTTAAATTTATTTTTATTATAGACATGTTATTTATAAATACAAATAAAACATTTTTAATTTATGAGAGGGGAGCCAACGAAAAAAATAGTTATTTACCTTATAACTATTTTTTTTTTACCTTTACTGCTACTTTTCACATTACATAAATTTTTCTTACTTAAGTTAAACTTAGTTTAAGTTAGTATAAATAAAAAGCATTGCATACATGTAAATATTATTTTTTCTAAATATTTCGATGACAAGTAAAAGTTTATTTTCACGTAACATTAAGAATTATTAAATAAGAACCTACTTAACTAACTTGTGAAATAATTTGAATGTTCTCAATGTTAAATGAAGTAAACAAGTCAAACCGCTCAAGTTTCTCGGCAAAAACAAAAACATCTACATTTCACCATTTTTCCAATATCCTTCAAGGAGCGAGACGAGCGAGGAAGCCACTTGAGATTTATGTCAATTGTACGGAAAAGTTGGTGGCGTCAATTTGTTAGACCATTCGCTTAGTGGAGTTAATTGAAAAATACCGTTCGAAAGAATGTATTTTAGTTTTTTGTTAGGCATACTTTTGACCTTGTAAACTTTATTTTGTAGGGCGATCCCAAACCGGCAAACATAGACGGCGTCCTTGGACGAAAGATCTGGTCAAGGCAGCTCAAGGCGACTAATAGGGATAGAGGAGTGAGGATGACTGATCCTGATGGTAATGGAAATTAACACAAAATATGGGCAAATAGGTACATATAAAATTGATGATTTGATTGATTGATTGGTGGAAAATAAAAAACTATTTTTAAAATTTTGTGTTATTTAATCAATCAAAGTATGTACCGTTACTATCTATGCATTTTTTGCCATTTTATAGGCAGTTCATTAATGCTTTTGCTGACAAACCTGCGGGAGTTTTGGACTGAATCATCTGATTTGAGGGAGTATGGGATACGAAGACAATCCTAGCTCCTCTAGTTTCGCCACCGACTATTGTGCAGTGTGTGATCTAGCGGTTTCCTGAAGCAGCAGTGAGCTAGAGCAGTTGACTAATCTCGGTTGTTTAACGGCTAGCTTTTTCATCATGGTTGCCAGATGTTGGCAAGTATAGATCTGCCATAATCGTCTGACCAGATCTTAGGAAGCTGTAGTGGATGACACCAACGCTGGTCCACCATACACTAAACAGTCCTTTTTTTAACTTCTTTTGGGTCACCTTTCTCTTGGGGCAAGATTTGGCCGGTTCACCTGGGTACAAAAAATAATGTTGTGATGAGAGTTTTCGATTATCGTAAAGGATCCAATTTAAATCACAAGTAATGATTATATTAAAATCCCCGGTTGAGTTACGTGACGCAGCAGTCGATGCGTGTTTGTTGGTTTGCTTCACATAAATCAAGTGGTCCCCCATCTCTACAAGCTTCTTCACTTTTCCAAAAATCCAGTTTTAAATAATTCAGCCTCCAGCCAACTCTGATGTGGTTTGAGAGGGCTCAGCTTCAGCTTCCACGATCGCTTTCAATTCCTCACTGACAACTAGGATCTCCGGCTGTCTACGAGAACCGAATGAAAGCGTTGGAACCAAAAACGTACCGTGATTTATTTTACAGTAGCTTCTGATTCCACACAATTCACCCTTCGAGTTTCTGCAGCTTTCGTGTCACGATGAAACTCGTATTAAAAAATAATGCGGTATTTTAAATTTTCCATATTGAGCACAGAAAGATGTCGAAACAAAAGTAAATAAATAAATAAAAAAATGGCGCGAAAATAAATGAATTATCATTTTTCACATTCAGAACACAAATAGATATATATAACATTAAATTTTAAAAATAATTGAATTTGGAATTCCTCGCCATACGTCGAATTTTCGAGATCAAAGTGGCCATTTCGATAAAACGCCAATTTATACGTAAGGACCTAATATTATATATTTACAAGAAGAAAACTAAAAGAAAACCCATATCGAAGAAAATGACATATGTAACAAATATAAGAATGATAAAAAACACAGGACTGAACTTCTTGTGGATGAAATGATGTTGCTTTAGGCTCATTGACATACCTTTTTATCTGTTTATATCTGTAAGGAGGATACGCCTGCCAATAATCAAAAACGTGACATTTAACCTTGTAAGCCACGGGGGGATCCAGGCACAATTGA
Organism: Musotima nitidalis; assembly: GCA_949126915.1. Lineage (NCBI taxonomy): Eukaryota > Metazoa > Arthropoda > Insecta > Lepidoptera > Crambidae > Musotima > Musotima nitidalis. The sequence goes on from OX421414.1 coordinate 8,950,699, forward strand.
AATTCCAGTCGTCAGTCACCTCACAGATTAGGAAAGGTCAAATTATTACTTCACTGATCTGAGCAACTCGGGACATAATTTGATAAGCCCCATATCCCAAGTAATTCAAACCCAACACACACTGTTTTGGGCGATTACTTATAGGAGATAGATTGTTTAACGCGTAAAAACGACAGGCACCTGAACAAATCTTCAAGAATCAATAAAATCATTGATAAGCAAGTGATGGATTAAAAAATATCTTTGTAACAATTCCCGCGCTACAAAGATATTTAAGCAAAGTAACGCCTTAATCAATAAATTATTTAAAATCATTGATGTTATTCAATTACCTAATTATACATCATTTATATACAGTTGTACAGCATGACGTGAAAATTAATAATGAATAACGTTTTTTGTAGATACTGCAAAATCCTGAATACTTGTAGATAGTTATATAATAATATCTATCTGTAGCGAGATAGTAATCTGTCGACATATTGTGATCATCTAAAATAGCATTTAAAACATGGAAATGGTTAAATCATTTAATTTTGAAATACGTTTTCAAACTTTAATATTGGAAAATTATTTGGTTAGGGCAGCTCATTCCTGACATATATACTGAGCTAAGAAGTTTAAAATTGATAGGAAAAATGTAGATGTTTCATGAAAAATCGAACCATTATATATACATACACGTTTTTACGACGATAATCAATCAACCAATTTTACTGCGGCACTATCTATCTTGTAAAAGACCACAAATCGATACGGCTGTTTACAGCCGATAGATCTGCGTTTTAATAGTTAAGTATGTATTTATGGAATTCGACTTAAATACCGTCCGCTCACGCCTTCATTTAAACTGGTTTTTGAGAGATTGAGGGCTATTAGTGTAGCTTTATAATATAATAACAACACTGGGTAGCGTGGTGAAGTATGACTTTATGCGTCTTACCTTGAGTTGTGAGAGGAGGCCCATTTTCAGTAGTGGGATGTTAATGGACTGAGATGATGATATTATAACAATTGTTCCAGCAATTTTTAATTTTAAAAATCTAATAGCAGAACGCCATATGGATGCACTGGGCCCGCATAATGGAGTATGACCATTATCCACATCTCTTCGATTTATAAAAGGACCCTGTAGGTAGGTAAGGTAAACGTAGTTTGGTTGTAACTATAGCTGTTTTGCCATCCGCAACCGTATGTAAAAAAATTATCAAGTTAGAATCCAACTACGAATATTTACATGTTGAACTAAATGCCTTTTGGTGTAGTTATGGTACATCTTTTTCTATTGCACAATCTCAACCCATACACGTCCTAATACCGGGCCTGGGTTGGTTGGTTTGTTATAAACGAAGGTAAGAGAAATTCAGAGCTATCAAGTGGACCCCAGTATGTATTAGCAGACATATAGATTTTTTATATTTAGTTGTAAGAATTTTGTAGGTACTTATATTTTGTTTTTATTAGCATATCTGCAGATGCATATGCATATGTTTAAGTAGTTGGATATAATCAACACATTTATATTTTTATGGTAATCATGATGCTAAAATGTTTTCAACGAATATAGCTATAAAAAATTATAAACCCTCTTTTTATTTTTCTTAAAAAATAACTATGCAACCTCTTTTTTATTCTGTAGAATTTGCATTAAACATTACAGTCGCATGTAAATAAGCTCAACAATATAACACGAAAATTCTCTCAGAAATAAAGTTTTAATGCGTTCAGCTATTTACCTTTTATAACATTAGTTACTAAGAAAGATATACTAAATCTGTCGTGACGTGAGTCATGAATACAGATTTTGTGGTACCGTTAAACCGGGATGAGGTGCTTTAGTGCCCCCGTAGAAAAGAATTCTCGGTATTGGAGGTAGCGTATGTACGGCTACAAAGACTTTTAGTGCCCATCATGCTCGAATCTTGTTACTATGTATAAACAGATCTAGTTTTGGGTTCCGTATTGTATACTTTTATTTACTATTTACAATGCTTTTATTTATACAATGGAATAAAAAAGTGTCTATTTGTTTTCATTAAATGCATTCAAATAAGTAGGTTTTTATTAAGTGACAAAAATTTTTTTTTTATTTCTATCTGTCCGTCCGTTGGTTTAGACTGATGTTGACGCGATTTTTACTGGCAGAAGGCTTTATATTTTTTTCTGGCTGATATTATACAAAGTAGATAATTTAAGTTATGTTGAAACTAAAAAATAAAACATAGTATATTATTACATATTATATATTATTAGGTCAACGGTAGAATTCGCTGGTGGATAAATGCGAAAGGCAAGCAGTTTTAAGCTTGAACCGTTGAATTGATTTAGTGATATTTTATATGAAGACCGTTTGAAACCCCGCCACTCTTCCCATCTCTTGCCCCTCACGAAAAATATAGTTAAAGTTTATAATTATGAAAACTCAATCATCAATCATTACTAAAGCAAGAGATATTAAAACTCATCATAAACATACAAAGAAGTTAGTAGTTGTGTAGTACGACTAATTGTAGATAAATGTAATTGGAATATGTAGATACATAAATAAAGAATGCGACACTATTATGTAGTTATTTATTCATATACGAGTAGGTACGCTAACAGCTAAACATACAAACATCACAAAATTATATGTATGTTGGAATTAAGAAGCGTACACAGCATTCTCCTCAATTTAATCTAATCTTAAATTAAGCAAACATTTGTTTATTTTTTACACAATGAACAAAGAGGTTAATACTTAATTCGAACATTAATGTCGTAACGTGGGCTCAATCAGCCTCAGCAGAGTGTAGCTTAGTATTGTCTGTGAGATACTAAAAACATCCAGATCGGGTGAGTTCGTGTTTATGCTGTTATACATATGGGATACTGAGAACCGAGATTGGCTCTATGTGCCGACAGAGTGAATGTGTAGATAATTCCGAGTGCACCTACGGAGAACTTTTAGGGTGATCGAAGCAAGCAGGTCGGGTATATAATTTTTCTTAAATAATAATAATATTTTTTGAGGACACTACTAAAGAATGATAATCGCATATTGTTTGGAACTCTGTGATGTATGCCAGGCGATATGTATGCTAAGTAACTCGTAAAGTTTTTTGGACAGTTTTTGCAAATTTTTTAAAATATTTGCGTTCAAACATTATTTTTTCTGTTCATGTGTTGATACAAGTACAGTTTTTTAAAATATTTTTGTTACCATAAAATGTTCTAATTATAGAAAAACAAATCGTTCTTCTTTTTTATAAGATTGTATGAACTCAATTCAGACTAGATGACGCCGGTCGATGTACTCAGTGAGAAAAAAGAAGATAACAAAGAAATATCGTCAAAAATCTCACAAAGCATCACCTAGGCTGCCCCTAAGCTTGTAAGTAGGTCTATATAGCTTTGGGCTCATTGTTGGTTTATATTATGTAACACCCATTCGATGGCAAATGTTCCAGTATAGATATAAAAGGTCTGGCGGGAAATTAAAGTCCGTCTTACGAGCCTAAAACAGTTTTAACCAACTTTCGGTACTTCATCGTCAAGCTGCGAGTAAAATACCAAAAACTTTTACTTAAGTTCAACTAACGTGCTGATTGCCACTGCAATTATTACCACTGTAGGTACTACAGAATTTTCTATTACCGCAAAACCTAACTGAAGTTAATTAACAATATTATGACATACTTTGTTTAGTGTGATTAAAGCTTAGGTATGTTTAAGCCCTATTCGTACGCTCAGTCTTTGTGATTTGAAATGTATGTTAATAATTTATATCTTATTTTTTAACAGCTTTGAAAATTATTATTTACTTCAGTTCTGACAGAAGCAATCTTGTAACAGAAATCAAATTATGAACTGAAACAAATTTATTGCAATAATAAGTACAAAATACCAAAAACTATAATAAGAAACAATATTAGACAATTAAAATTGTATGTCTCGTTATCAATATAATTAATATTCATGTCTTTGTATAAATTTAATTTGTCTATAAGACAAAGGATGATTAACTAGGACCTAGGAAGTACTTGTAAGTACAACTACAAGCGCAGTGCGAGATATTCTGCAGGCAAATAGAAGCGTTACACGCGATTCTAAGTTTTGGGTGGTGTAGAGACTTCTAGCTAGAGACAGTAATAAGCTTTATAGGAATTAACAACTTCATATCATTAGGTCAAGAGCGTAGGTTATAAAAAATAAAAAGAGAGCTGTCGCCAAAACAGTTGATTTAATGTATCTCAAACATTTAGGCACAATGAAACATAACCCTTCAATTTAAAAAAGACATTTATATTGTAGACAAATGTATTTTTTTCTTCCGATCACCTTACTTAGAAAAATATTATACTATAGTGAATTTGGTGCTAGCATTTGTACAAAATAACTTTAACTACTTATATTACTATTTTACAGGCATTACGTTATATTAGAGGTATAAAATGCTTAGTTTATCTCTATATCTCGACCTTCTCATCTCATAAAACCTCGACTTTAACTGGTTGTAACTAGATCCCGAAATCATTCCATGTCATAACAGAGCAATACTAAAAGGATATTGAGAGCGAAATGTGACACCAATAAAGATTTTACTCCTACATATTATATTTCGATTCATAAGATAAACATACATTGCACCGTATATTATCACGTATGTTTTAAGCATACATAATTACGTACATACAATCACGCATGTTTCCCCGAAGGGATAGGCAGAGGCATATTATACTCCCACACTTCGCTAATTGTGACGTTGGTCCCACGTAATAGGTAGCGAGCCTATTGCCGATTGCCGGGAGCTTCTATATTAACCAGAGCCTCGTCCGCTGATCGGCAGGTGCAACACTTGCAGGTGAGGTTGGCTTGGGCTCCAAAGATGATGGTAGGATCCCTGTACAACCTGTATCTTTTAAGCAGAATAGGGAATAACTGAACTAAGTGTGAAAACAGTCAACATTAACTCTGAAGACAAAAGTTTACCTTAATGGACACTGGGCACTGATGTCTGAGATACAAGATTAAATAAGACATAGTTTCCACACTTGAATTTTAAAATATAAGCGCTTATTAGTTCTGAATGCTTCGGCTGAATAAGTATTTAAAATAATTTAAAAAAATAGAGATATAGAAATATGCTTTTTTTACCAGTGGCTTGAACAGAATATCGCGTTCTTTAAGAATCATGTTTTTTTTTCAACAATAGTGAACAAGTCTATTTCAAAAGTATGAAATTGATTCTGAAACCGGATGGTAAACCAATAGCGGATATTATTTATAGCTAAAACTTTTGTAAGGAAACCATTTCCACAAACGAACATTTATTATAGCTGTCGAACAAAGTTCTTTTTAGATCCATAGAAAAAAAGGAAACTGTTAGAATATGGGAACCGTTTGAATAAAGATTTGAGGGTAAATTTTAAAATGTGGTTTTGAAAAAATGTGATATTTCAGAAGATCAACATGATCATTTAGATTTGTCAAACATTCACACTCAAAATGGAAATTCGATATATTTTTTTAACCACAATGAAATGATCGGTACCATAGTAAAGAAATAAAAGCAAATGGGTTCTTTGTCAGAATTTGTCAAGGTATGTTAGTTTATCTGTCTGTTGTGGTTTTTCTCAAGATTTGTCAGTCTGTTGGTGACTCTTATCGGGGGGATCTGTCAGTCAGCCTGTCGTGATTCTAAAGGAGGGAGGGGATTGTCCGTCAGTCAGTCAGTATGTTTATAGTACCTACCCTATTATGTTTCTTAACCCAGAGCTTATGTGCTCGATCAAAGTAACAACTTTGCAATTTCCACGACAGGTTACATATACGACTACAATATGTGCTATGCCAATTCGAAACTTCAATTGGCAGTGCGCTGTACTTGTCATTCGAATACCGCATAATCCGGGAGTTATAATTTCGACGTAAGCGAACCCATTCACGCATGTAAATTGAATTTTATATCATAATGCTCTGAGGCTTTATCCATTTCAGATAATAAAGCAACTGCACGTTACCGATCTACTTTTGATCATATTTGCATTACTAGAGAGTAATGCAATCCTTACAGGGTCGGCGTGGTGAAAAATCATCGTTTCTGAAAGGAGGCCAGAGCCCAATAGAAGACCTTTAATAGGCTGAGACTATAGTGCTCATATAAAAGTTTGATTTTAAAGACGTCACCATTATTTAAGTAGCGGTAGTAGTAGAATTAGCCTGCCTCTTTTCTAGCTACAAACCAACACAGATATATTTATTTGGCACCAGAATATATGGCACTGTAGCGCATGTCGTCTGACCGCTTGAGATCTATTACTTTGTGAAACTCTGGACTGCACAAAAAAAGTAAACATTATTTTGGCATTAGTAAGTATACGAAGAAAATAAACTGGTATCATTTGCCAAAAGATTGCGAAGATATCTACAACGTATAGTATACCTACTATACTATAACGTAACAACTAACAATATAGTTGTGATTATTAAAAATTGCAGAATCAGTAATAAATTTCTGATATCAATTACACTGTTATCAGATAATTATTTACTAGTGATAATGTTATTTTTCAAATATACCACAAATAAAATGATCTGTCCTTTAATGTTCTTAAAAAATATATACACATGTTTTGTTAAAGGTTCGCGCGTAAACCTTAAGGCAAAACACCTATACTTCTTGGTCACTTAGTTCCAATTAATCCTCCATACTATCCCGGTTGCCCCAGACTCAAGCCCAGGGCCCAGGGTCTGCTTACTGGTCTAAACAGATTTGGCTGAACTTCAGTTATTACATGGAGCGACTGCCATCTGACCTCCGCAACCCAAAGGGAAACATCATTCTATGGTAAAACCAATTGTCAGAATATAAAAAGGCACCGACTTCCTAATAACGACTGCCATAGATATTCATAACAGCCGGGACCACCGGCTGAACGTGCTTTTCGAGGCACAAAACAAGCGAGACTTTGTTCTAAATAATGATTAAATAAATCTCGATAGCACCCGAAATATAAGCCGTTGGTAGTAGTGAATAGTGTTATAAATAGGTGTGCGTGATCCTGTCCTGTGATCCTTTCGAACGGAATTTGGGATACTCAATAATGTTGCATGTTTATTGAACTGCCAATAGCAGTGTATTGCTTAAGCTCTTTAAGTTACAAATTTACGATATGTTTGCTATCATCGATTATAAACTTTTTATATTGTTGACTTGTTTACTTTATGGCCGATACGGTGTTAAGGTATCGATAAGGTGTTAGGAATAAAGGAGAAGATAAGGTCTAAGATTCGAGAAAAAACATTTGAGTATAAAGATTTTCTATAATTTTTTAATTATATTTCTATTATTTATTTGTTTATGTATTCAGTACATGACAATTAATTAAAATGGTCTCGCAAACCCTATTACAAGGTTTGACTCCAAACTCAAACTAGGTTAAACATTAGTACATTTTTTCTTGTTTATATTTATTTTAGGGTGTATTTCCCGTTAAACGGGAATAGGCTCGCCATCTACACTCGGCGTCGAAAAAATCGTCCTCTGTGAAAATAATTTTCAACTGTCATTAACACTTGATATGTACAAGTGCTGCACAAATTATAATTTTATTTTAAAGATTATTAAATTAACCATATGATGCCATAAAGAAAGTATCACAAAAATTTTATGCAAATTTGGTACCGGTAAAAGTCGCAATTTGCGCTTTCATTGTGTATATTAAATTGTCAACCCGGGGTCAATGTGGGTCATTCGCTATTCAACCGTTGTAGAGGACAAACGCATTGATTTTAAAGAAGAAAAAACAGCTGGAATAGGGATGCGACAGTGTGATATTGTTCAGGCAGGTGAGCATCTCCACGATAAGAAGAAGACTAAAGGAGAAGAAGATAGCGGCCTACAGAGCTGCTACGGGTCCAAAATTGGTTGCAGCGCATCGGCGAACCCGCTTGCAGTTTGCTCGTGACCACGTCGTTTGGACCGTCTCATCTCATAATGCCAACTTCGCAAAATGACAACCGCCCATAAAACGTTCATTTAAACGCTGAAATACGACAAAATCGGTAATCTATGTAAACTGCATTTCTTTTACTTGATTATAAAAAAAAAACCTTAACCTATTAAAAAAATATATATTATATACTTACAACCGGTTGTCATTGCCCATAAAACGTTCATTTAAACGCTGAAATACGACAAAATCGGTAATCTATGTAAACTGCATTTCTTTTACTTGATTATAAAAAAAAAACCTTAACCTATTAAAAAAATATATATACTTACAACCGGTTGTCATTTTGCGAAGTTGGCATTATGAGATGAGACTGTTTGGACCTTTGAGCAGTGAAGTGCTGTTCCCTTCTCAGACGAGACGAGAGTGTGTCTTTTCTGCAACTACCGACCGACCGACGCTTTAGATACTCCTTTTTATTTTTATTACCTTCCTAATGATACCCAACACTATCCTCTAAATAAAGTATAAGAAATCTTCAAGAAGTGGGATCAACAATATAATTAGCGAAATGTGGGCATGTAATATGCCTCTGCCTACCCCTTCGGGGAAACAGGCATGATATAATGTATGTATATTTTTTTATTTAAATACAATGAAATCCATTTTTTTATATTTTGTAAAAAGTTATAATAGTTTGTAAAGAAAACACGTACGCAAGACTGATGAATGAAGTCCTTATCGAGATTTACCCTCAGTGTTGCTAACTTTTATAGGCTACGGAAATCAATTTATATTAAGGCACGTTTCACGAACACTACAACAACAACAGTTTTATACAAATGTAACAGAACTGTTAACAATTTTGCTCAACAATAAATTTGTACAGAGATATGCTAATACGTTTTAAATATAATGACCGCAAAGTACAACTTTTACAGACAAATAAAATCCTTAATCCTTACTGTTTAAAAAATTGTAGATAATATTTTTTATACTGTCTGGAGGATAAAACTTGACGAGGTGCTTTCCTATTTTTTTTTTACTTCAGCACCCACAGTAAATGACTTTGTTGTCTCATAACAGCTTAATTAGCCAAATGTTAAAAAACTATTTTTTTAAATAGTAGTAGGGAAGAGGTATGACCGTATGCTAGAAAATGCATACATAAAATCAGCAATCTATGTCCTGCGAATTATGTATTGAATTTAATGTTTTTGTTTTTGTGTAGTTGTAGTCTACTCAAAATATAAACATGAATTGTTTGTAAATAATTCAGCATTCGTGGAACCCGTATTACTCATAATACGAGTTAAAGAATAAGCACTTTACATAAATGAAATAGCTTTTGCTTAAACCGTATGAAAATACTGGCACGGTGGAAAGTTGTTGTGCATGCCGTACAGTTGGCGGAAAATCGGTTTGTCATTACCGCATAAAATGATTGTACAATATGATACGGTCAGTGTTCGCAACAAATAGGTATTTAATCACCGGTTTTGATATGCGCGTATAAGCTTGTTTCGGTTTTGGCGGTTCCATGTTCGTTACGTTTCACGTTTGAATTTCAGACTAATTGTACGCGTGCACGCGCTTATTCCGGCGGGTTCGCTCGAACTGGCGTGAGGTGAGTGGGCGTTAGGCCTCTTAAGAAAGATTCGAGCTTATAAGCGCATCAACTCTCGCTCATCTTGTGCGTTTGAAAACATATCAAGCTTCAAAAAAGAGGACGAGAATAGATGCTTATTTGCCATCTTCACTTAAATGATAGCTGGGAGGTAGGCGCGCCCAGAATTACGAGAAAAAGCCAAAGAATCTTAACCTATTAAAGTGCTACTACTAAATAAAGAGGCTCCGCTCACGAACCACATAAGGGTAAAGAGCTAGTTAGATCTTAATTGATATAGTCCAAAACAACAGCGTACGGAGTAGCCGTTAAAAGAATTGACGCTAGTTTCCGCGTACCAACAGGTATGTCAACGTAAATACCTTCTTTTGACACCTATTGCATCGTAAATTCAAACTGTATTAGTATTGCTTTCAGATTGATGGAGCTAGAAGCAATAAACTTTGAAGTGTGGGCGGCGAGGTTTAATCAATCGGATACAGATTTATGTCTATTTAAGTATTCTGAATAAATACTACAAAGTGATATTGGCTTATAGAAAAAGCTTCTAACTTTTTCTCACTCCTTATTGCTTATTATACATAAAGATACTGAAACTAATAAAATATTAAGATCAGGGCACAGTTTATTTCATAATAGAATGTCTTTCAGTTGGCTTACGAATCGGAAGACTTAAGATAAAGTTGGCAAGTAAGTGGCAATACATAGAAAAAAAAGTACAGAATGAATAAGAAAAGTGAAGAAAATAGAATCTACGAAATAAAAACTAAACTAACACAATATATATTATTTTACAGTCAAGACTCATAATTTTGCGCGCTTTTAGCAATGAACATGTTAGCAATGAAAACTCGATATTGTCAAAACATTATAGTATAGTAAAAACTACTTCATATAAGGTCAAAATCATTTAGCTCACATGTGTCTGCCCTTTGTGAATATTAGAACCGAATAAAACCCATATTATTCGCTTCTTATCCTTCGGTTATTTAAATACATACAAACATACACACCTGTTTTTCCGAAGGGGTAGGCAGATACGCCCACACTTCGCCAATTATATATAGTTGGTCCCACGTATAGGTGGCGAGCCTATAGCCGCTTTACGGGCAATGTACAATTTATTCAATAAGCTGTTTACAATGATTCAAGAATTTTATAGCTATCGATGACGTGTCTTATATATTAACTTAAGTGCTTTACTAAAGTCGATATATGAGGTTAAGAAAAGATGAGATTAGGAAGTACGAAGATCTGAAAACCAGCACCGTGAAATATTAAATTTTACCAGCTCAACCTGAGTCGCTTCTAATGGTTTTGTAAGTGGCCTACGTGTATGCCGCCCGACTGAACACATTTTAAAATCGTGGCATGACAAGAGAAAATTTATTAAACGTATGTTATGTCGCATTTTGCTCTGAAAACTGCATATAGGTAAGATTTAGTATCCTTATCTTGGAACTAAATAACTGGTGTAACTGTCATGAAATATTTTTTTATTTATTATTATTTATTTAAAGGACATGACATATTTCCATATAATTATTACAATTTATACACGTGCCAAACTATAAATTTGACAAAAAAGATGTATTTATCTCTTAAAAGACGTGATCGATAACTATGAAATTTTAAAGAAGTTATTTTTTAATTGCTGCAATATATCGTCAAAAGATAACCAATCAATCAATCCAAATAAGTACCAATAATAACCAAGTAATAACCAATAATAACAAGACTTTTAGGTTTATCAAAAATACTTATTAGGCGTCTAATGACTATGTTTTTATTTCTGATGTAAATTTTTTTTGAACGATAATTTATGAATTTAAATAACACGATAAATTTAACCATTAATTTTAACTTAACTTTTGAAAATGTCGTTGGTTATTGCACCATCACGGGCTCACAGATTGCTGCCCCCACCTTATAAATTTCACTACCTTAATTCTCATAATACTGTATAAATTTATAAACTTACAATGCAAAGAGGTTTCGCGAGTGTATCTGTGTCTCTAGTTTCCTCCACAAACGGATTAACCGATACTCATTTAATTAATTTCTTGTTTGAAAGGTGGTTTTAATCAAAGCTGTTTTCAGTTCTTTTTATTAAAAGACTGTCGACTGTTTCCATATTATTATGAGTTTTGCTTCTTTTTATAGAAATAAAGTTAATGCTATATAGGAATTACAGATATATCTCCAAGCAGTTCCGGACGCATATAAATTAACTCAACCACTCGTAATTCAGTCTTCACATAATACATATAATCCTCTTAAGAGAAACGTGGGGCTTGCACCTTATGATAACGGCCCGACACAGTCTAGACCTGCTCCAAATTGTATGCATAGGAAGATCTCCACAAATTTATTGGCAACTTTAATCCTACAATCTTAAGTAAATTATTACAACAATCTACAATCTTAAACAATTAAATTAACGCGCGTGTCGCGAAAAGACAATTTCGAAAACGATAATTGAAGTTAAGCAACTTACCAAAAGTCAGACTTTGAATATGTGACCGTTATGTGGCGTTTGATATCTTAGACATTCTTCTTTGATAGCACGCTAATATTTGAATGCTGGATGTGATCTTTTAATCTTGAAATAAAGTATTCTGAAACGCTCGTGTCGCTAAGAGAGGAAATGGTCGCAAACAATAACTAAAGTCAAAATTATTACATAAAAAAAATTAGATTTTACATAAGTTACTTTTTTGATGGCGTTTGGTAGCTCAGATATTATCCTTCTTCAAAAGGCACGCTGAACTTTTATTGATCACCACGGGATGTGTTACTCGTTAAACCAGTACACTTGTGTGTACTGTACAAGTTCAGTACAATCACAACTGGTAAAGTAGTTCTCAGTCAACTGCCTTACATATATTTGTAATATTATGTATGTATTAAAAAGGCAGCCGGTAGATAAGTTGTGTTTGATAAGGTATAGTTATGTCTTATATGTAAACTCTCAAGGGTTGGGTGTCGCTCTGTGGCAAACTGAATCACAAATTGGCGAAGCTTGGAAAGAGGGTCCAAAAAGATCTTTGCTCAATTCACATAAATATTATAAAAGACAAAGTGTCTCTCTCCGTCTGTGACTCTTTTATGCTTAAACCGCTGTATAGAGACATACTTTTCTTTTAGTTTTTAGACACTGGAATTGATATACCTATGACATTTTAGCCCGAATGTTCCTTGAGGGATAGTAGAGAAGAAAGGAAGTTTGTATATAGGAATAAAATATTTGTTAAAAAAGAGATATATGAAGTTTATAAGATTAATGAGTGTATAGGGATCCTACCGAGACCTAAGGAACCCAAGCTAACCTCACCTGCAAGTGGTGCACCTGCCAATTAACGAACGAAGCTCTGGCGACATAACAGTGCCCGGTCAGCGCCAATAGGCTCGCCACCTATTACGTGGGATCAACTATATAATTGGCGAAGAGTGGGCGTATAATATACCTCTGCCTACCCCTTGGGGGAAATAGGCGTGAATGAAATGAAATTATATTATATATAAATATAAAATGGTACTTTTTGTGAAAAATAAAGATAATTTCGACGTGATAAACTGTAGGATATGCAAGCAAAATTGGATTCAGAAGCTAGTGTAAAATATTTTTCTCTTTGATCCACTTCAAAATCCAAAAATTACCAATAACAATTTATCTGACAGGCGAGTTTTCTTTGAAGACTTGTAATGGCTCTATTGGAATTGCTTTTATATCAAATGGTATTTCAATCAGAGTCATAATTTGTTTTTTTTATTGAGTACCCAGGCGGAAAATACGCAATTTCTTGAAAAATTCTGACTAGGTGTAGTGATAGTTTCCTTCTCACACTACAAATGAAAATCAATATGAGTGGGTATTTTATCAGACGAGAATTCGGAAGCATTGGAGCTGCACATTCCTTTCTCTACTACTCGCTTGTGTAAAAGAAAATAACATGACTTGTAAAAGTATACCCTCGACTTCTTGGCAGGAAAATGAAGCGTCATGTCTGCAGTTATTATTTATTTTCTAAAAATTGTGATATTTCGATCATTTATTGGGTGTTTTCCTATTTATATTAAGTAATATATTTACAAAAAAAAAGTATTTAAGGATGTTTATCCGTTCTTTAGTATCCATACAAGTTCTTAATGATACTTAACTTGGAACTAAATAATTGGTGTGATTGTAAGAGAATATTTATTTATGTATAACAACAGTGGATTAATAGCCGCTAAGTGTTTGTGAACGTACTGAGATCACTTTTCAAATTCTCTCAAGAAGGCCATATGAGATCGCAGTATAGTCCCACATCTTTACTGAGGACTCAAGGGGTATAAGGAAGGGCATTTAATTCACCAATTATTATCTTTATCACCACTCATTCTAATCTACTATGAAGTAAATATTATGAATATATCTCTAACTTGACACAAGCTAAATGTGCTAAACCAACAAAGCCATTATTTAAGAGTAAAAAAAGTATACCCACGGTGAAAATAAGTTATAAATCGGGTCATCAAATAAAGACTCATGCAGTTTTTTTTAAAAGACACTGCGTAGAGCTCGAAAATGTTAAAAACAAAGTCGTTATGAACTGTAAAAAGGACTGTTGTTCATTTATTCACAAACGAAATTCACAAGATTTTTATGCGCGGGTGATATTCCTGTCTAGACGTAAAGTGCCCTCAGACTAGAAAATTCGCACAATATTATGTAAAACACATTTCACGAAATTAAATCGCGGCTTAAATTCGTGAAATAGGCTTATATTATATTAGCGTAAATAAACTCACACGGTCATTGTAAGCTTCAAACATCGAGTTTAAATTCTTAAAGTGTGTTAACAACTTCTTGTGATTTTCCATATGCTAAGGAACTTAACGTGAAGAGATAGATGCCATTCGCCCATGAAATTAATATTGAGATTTGAATATGTGACTAACATTCTTTTTTGCTGTCAATAGCGACCTGGTTTATAATAGTTTCAAAGAAAAATTTACTAGTATTTTAAATGAACCGAGTATTTAAAAATATAATATTCGAAAACTCTAACAAGAATACTTTTTCTTTTTGTACTTTTTGAAACGTGATAGTTTTCTCTTACAATACAACATAGAATCAGCAATATATGCCCCTAACGGGTCACAAAAATGTAATTCTTTACAAAAATTGGCATTTATTCTTTTAGGTTATCATCATTATCTTAGCCTATTTACATCTTACCACTAGCTAGTGGTAAGGTTAGCTAACATCAGACTTCATTATCAAGGTGAAAATACTTCAGGTCATGCTTCACTATGCGGAAGCAATGCGGATAGGCGAGGTCAGGTGTGTAGCATCCTGCTGGACATTTGATCACGTTTAGTTGTCCATGAAAGCACGGAAGGTGGCTTCAGAAGGATGGGAAGTGGCTTCCGAGGGACGGACTGACTCGATATCTCGTAACGCCCATTTTGATCACTCTGGTAATAACTTTCGACTGTCTAGTCATGGGGGCACTTACTAGAGCCTTTTTTATAATGTCAACATAGAAGAGTTTCTTATTTTGTGAAGTCCTTTAAAAAAAAAAGTATAAATTTAATATAATTAGTTTTTTCACACTTTTTGCTTTATTATTATGGATGTATTATGGCCGTGGATAGGTCTACAAACTACCAACAGACTAAAGGATAGCATGCAATAAAATTGAATTTTTAAAGTGTTGATGGTTTTAACATAAATTGGAACCATGGACAGAATTATTCAAAACTATGCTAAAACTTTTCAGAAATAAATTAAAACGTACAAAGAGTACAGCACTCGAAATCTGCATGTCAGTGTACGAAATGTCTAAATATGAATGAAGTTTTAATACAAATTGTTCTGAAACCAGATGGGCAGGCCTCTGTATAAACCCAAACACTGTCTGTCAGATTACTCGAATTTCGGTAAGTTAATACAGTATGAGCTCGTTATCCTTTTTGAATATGGTTTTTATGGACGTTTTAACAATGCTGTGTGTTTTTTAAAAGTTTCATATGAAATGTAATATGCAATTTGCAAAAGTGGAGAATGTATTTTTTTGTATTTTAAGTATGTATGTACATTAAAAGGATTTTTTTTGATTTTTAGTGCCCATAATACATGTTTATCCCTTATTTTAGGCTTAGCGGCGGTATGAGAGATGCTAATGTATATTATTTTATTTATTTTAACGTGTAATTTCTTATACTGGTAGTAAATACTGTTATATTTTGCGGTTTTCATTAAGGTTTTTAGTAATTTACCTATCCGTTATTTATTGTTTTATAATAAACAATAAATAAAAAAATCTTTTAATAAACTAAGTTGAAAAAAAAAACATTCCAAAAACTTCATTTGGTTTTATTAATGTGAAATTATATTATCTATCTGTACATTACAAGAATGAAAAGCCTGTTTATTTGTAAAAGGGTAATTGTCTACAGAACTGTACCGAATTCAATATTCTCAGATCTATTTCCACACGATCCGTTAAAGCCGATCAGCATAGGCTTTAACTACTCATAACGTGAGTTCAAAAGCTCGGGCAAAAACCAGTAATTACAATAAAATAAACCAAATATATAATTATAATTAAATACACCCACACTCTCGCTAGTGTATAATAGTAATTTGAAAAGCAGTAATTACACTTAAAAGCACCTCGTAAGTCCGCGAAACTATCTAGGTTGCAATCAAATCAACGAAGTAAAGGAGAATTCACAAAGGTTATTATTCGGATGGGTGACCGTGTCATGAAATATCGAGCCCTTTCGTGCTTCGAAAGGTTATGTTGTTGTTAGCGTTGAGTTAAGTTAGATGCCTTATCTGTCGGCTTGAAGAATTCTATCTTTATATCCGCCGATCCACACTACCCATTTTTTTTTATTTACTTCGGTAACAAAATGCATTTACGCACTGTCTCCCGGCCAAAGGGGGACCGAGAGAGGTGTGTGGGGCTCACCACCGGCAGACACGACCGCCAGCAATAATACCCATTAAAAATCTTCTGACGACGCCCGCCGCTTGTTGAGAAGGAAGCGGGGGCCAGTACCTGGGTTGCAGCGTCTGACACCTCGCTCGCGGCCAACGTCCCCCGGACCAAAACCGGGAGGACCTCCGCAGAGAGACGCAGTGGACGCGCCCCTCCTACCTCCTTGTACGACCATAGCGTGTGTGGCCGACTTTTCGGAGGGTCCATGGTTAGACAGCAGGGGCTCCTTGCCCCCGCTGCCTAAGACCCTCCTGTCGCTGCTTGACGGGCCCTCCTGGCCCGCCCGTTGCGCCCTCCACAGGTCCCTCTTAGTTTCCCCCCCGGTAGTCAGTACTAAGGGCGCCCAGAGTCGCCAATCTCTGGGTGTTACCTTTTCCCTAGCGCCTCCTAAGCCCTACCGGGAGGTACTCAGCCCCCCCACCACTACAAGGTGGAGACCAGTCGGGGGGGATCCACACTACCCTAGCCTATCCGCTGGTGCCGTGTGGTACCGGCCTAGAATAGTGCCACCCTATCTCATCTCACGGGGAGCCGTTAGAGTCGACGAAGACAAATCTTACCGGTTGATGGGCCGCTACGTACTGACCTAAAACCGCCTGCCTTGCATGGTGATAAAGGTGTTGATACTATTGAGGAGGCGAACATTCGGCAGTGGACTTTTTATGGCTTGAAATGATGATGATGAGCACTAAGTCTGCGTGGTAAAGTATAATCTAAATCCTTCTCACCTTGATTTGTGAAAGGAAGCCTATTTTTTTTACTTTCGGCCAAAAAGGGACCGAAAGGGGGTGTGTGACTCACCACCGGCAGACATGACTGCCAGCAGTTATACCCACTAAAAATCATCTGACGACGCTAGTCGCTTGTTGAGAAAGAAGCGGGGCCCAGTACCTGGGTTGCAGCGTCTGACACCTCGCCCGCGGCCAACGTCCTCCGGACCAAAACCGGGAGGACCTCTTCAGAGAGGCGCAGTGGACGCGTCCTCCTTGTGCGACCATAGCTTGTATGGCCGACTTCTTGAAGGATCCATGGTTAGACCCTCCTGGCGCTGCTTGACAAGCTTTCCTGGCCCGCCCGCTATGCCCATAGGTCCCTCTTATTTTCCCCCGGTAGTTAGTACTAAGGGCACCCAGAGTCGCCGACCTTTGGTTGTTACCTTTTCCCGGCCTCCGGGAGGTACTCACCCCCCCCCCCCCCACCACGCCAAGGTGGAGACCTATCGAGGGGGTGAAACGAAGTCTGAAACAACTTCGTCAATAATCACGCACTTTAGTGACAGCATATTCTAGTTTAAACAAACAGTAACTGTACTAAGAAGATTTTTTATTTTATAATAATAATGGGATCCCACTCAGGCTACTGCGCACATATTGATAGCAAATTAAAAATTTCATAATATAAAAGTAACTGCACTGTTTTAGCTTTATGGTTTATACCGTGGGGACAGTGTTGGTCTCTTTGTGTTTTTATGTGGAAAACTTTTCTTTATCTATTATAATTTAATATGTATATTCTGTAACAACAGGAAAATCGCTGAAAACTACGTGAAGAGGTTTTCTTTATAGCTATGACAAATTTTCGCAGATTAAAAGTAAAATAATTGTAACTAGACGATTTATTATTATTTCATCTGTGAAATCTTATAATTGCCTAGTAATTATCCAATGATTTAACAGCCTTAGTAAAATAATGTATACGTTAACATTATTTTTCACAAAAAATATATAGGTTAAAATATATTTTAGTTTGTTGGGCTAGGCTTCCCCTTAAGCTTAAATATATTTAACAGATATTTCCAGACAGCAGTGGACGTCTTTAAGCTAATAATGATATATAATTAAAATAATCTTTAACGGCAGCAACATAGTAAAATATGTTATTTCGTTAAGAAAATATTAAATTGATATACCATTTTTTATTTAGTTAAGATAACTAAATAGAAAACCAAATCTTAAAACAATAACAAAAGACTAATAAACTTATAACTAACAATAAAACTTCTAGGCCTACTAGTTTCGAAACATTACTTGCCTTGAATATTCCCGCGCAAGTTTGACAAACTGTCACATAGAACTCGTGTATCGGATTCGTGCCGCGATCGTAGCGCGACGGGACGGCCGGCCGCTACGGGCCGCGTTCGCTCACTGGCGGACTACGGCTGTAGCACTCACATACAGCCTCTACGGAGAGGAGCATGCAGTTCGTATTGTATTGTGCAAGGTATGAAATAGATAGAATGCAATGGACTACAGTGGACCCCCGGTAGTCCGACAAACGTGTTGCTGGGCAGTGTCGGACTATCGAATTTGTCGGATTACAGAGTACCTACTACCCCAAATCCCTTACAGTCCGGATTTTTTGATAGAGAATACCTTGCAATTCGACAACTACAGCTCAAAATTAAAATATTATCATGAAGAGGCAAGTTGCAATCTGTTTAATTATGCATCAGCTATATTTGTAAAGATTTTCCAAAACAATGATTTTGATCCTACATTCAACAGTGCTAAGCACGTCGGATTACAGGGGGCGGCGTATTTACTTTACATCGAACTTTATTGTGAACTGGTCGCGGGCGCATTAAGCATCTTCGGAAAGTAGCATGCAGTTCGTACTGTATTGTGAAAGGTATCGAGTAGATAGAATGCAATGGACTATTTATTGATGTACAATCAAACATTATTGCCCATAGGCCGTGGGCGCAGCGGTAGACTTTTTATTTTATATTGAATTGTATTGTCTACAGGCCCCGAGCGCTCGATCGATATATCATCTACGGAGAGAATCATGCAGTTCGGACTATATTGTGAAAGCTATATATAGTCTTAATATCATCATCATCATCATCATCATCATCATCATCATCACAGCCCATTAACGTCCCACTACTGAGCACGAGCCTCCTCTCACATACCAAGGTGCGAGGGTATTGGGTCATACTCCACCACGCTGACCCAGTGCGGATTGGCGAAGGCAGGTGTGTGGCGTCCTGCTGTAAGAATTTATCAAGCCGCCCATTAGGCCTCTAACATGGCTTAACGACTACCACATTTAGTGATAACCGGGACCAACGGCTTAACGTGCCTTCCGAAGCACGGAAGCGCTCGATATCAAATGCCACACAAACGGTCACCCATCCAATGACTGACCTCTGTAAACTCTGCTGTACTTCGGCGATCGTTTCCGACCACCGAGCACCGCAAAGCTACGAGCGCTTCCAGTCTTAATATAGTCCATCAGAAATGAGGAAATCCGTAGGAGAACTAGAGTGACCGACATAGCGAAGCGCGTTTGCAAGCTGAAGTGGCAATGGGCAGGGCACATAGCTCGAAGAACCGACGACCGATGGGGCGTTAAGGTTCTTGAAAGGCGACCATGAATCAGCAAACGTAGAAGAGGGCGGCCCCCAACGCGATGGACCGATGATCTGGTCAGGGCGGCGGGGAGCCGGTGGATGCAGGCGGCAAAGAATCGATCTACGTGGAAAGCAATTGGGTAGGCCTATGTTCAGCAGTTTACTTCAAATGGCTGAAATGATGATGATGATACTAGTGGAGTAAAGATAATGCAATGGACTATTTACCTTATATTCTACAGGCTGCGGGAGCAGTAGTAGCAATTCCATTCGGACTCAAGCCAGCGGAGGCTCGCATGCAGTTCGTACTGTATTGCGAAAGGTGTCGAAAAGAGAGAATGAAATGGACCGCCGCCTACAATCGGCTACATTAGAAGTTGAAGCGGAAGGTCTATGTTCAGCAGTGGACTTCCTTGGGCCGATGAGAACATGAATTGTAATATTTAGATTTAACCAAGTAATTACATCTTCATTTTAGGACGTTGTACAAGTGGGAGGGGGAAAGGCTATAGTTGTCAGAGTATAATAATATACTCAGTCAATTCGAGGATGACAACTTTGACACATCACGCCTATGAAGTACCTATTTTTTCAGCCAGACATACGTATCTACAACTCCTCATCTAATATAAACTATAAAAAAAAGATTTTCTTACAATTACACCAGTTATTTAGATCCAAGATAAGTAGGTATCACTAAGAACTTGTGTTATGGATACTAAATAAAATAAAAACATATGTAAATACTTTTTTTTTTAAGTCATACTTAATATACATCGGAAAACACCCAGACCAGAACAAGTACTCATGTTTATCGACATAAACCATGGCCTCAGGAGCGGAGTGCGGATATACTCGCCACATAATATTAAAATATAGATAAAATTATTATGTGTTTGTCATAAATGTAACCTACTAAAAAAAATTCTATAAAAATTCATGAAGCGGTTTGCAGTTGTTTCATACTCGTAAGTGTTCATAAACCTATTACCAAACTTCATGTTCGTTCTTTACATAAACGATTAGCAGCACTATGAAATACACGATGAATTGCCATAAACTGATTTATAACGGGTTCCCTTAACTCAGTTCCCTCAACTCAGTCATATGACGTGACATAGTCCTCCCCCCCCCCCCCCCGAATTGACTTTCACATTGAGCGATCCTGAGCCGCCTGTATCCACCGGCTTTCCGTCGCCTTGACCAGATCATCGCCCCAAACGTGTGGGGGGCCTGCCTCTATTACGTTTACTTAAGGATTATAAGTTTATAACGAGTACATTCCAATTATTTGCTATATCAATCAAATTTATCAGCTGTTTGCCATCTACTGCAGAATATAACATCAGATTCTCTGCAAACCACATAACATCTGTTTATATTGCCGCAATTTGACACAGCAAACATTTCTATTTTGCTGCAAATGTTTCTATTTTTTAAATATATTAACCAACAAACAGAACATCAATGATCTCTTCAACAATAATGGATAGCATTATGCTTGGAGCAAAATGTTTGTGTGAAGGAAGCAATCAAAGGTTCAATCAAAGGAAGCTTATTAAAAATTAATATACAACCACGGGATTAAAATTATAGAGGACTCCCGGTAAACCGGCCCCTGTCTAATCCGCCGCCCCCAGTAATCCGACGTGCTTATCACTGTTGAATGTAGGAACACAAACATTATTTTGCAAAATTTTCACAAATAAAGCTGACGCGCCACTTTATGACAATATTTTAATTTTGAGCTGTAATTTGTCGAATTCAAGGTACTCTTTATCAAAAAATCCAGACTATGAGGGATTTGGGGTAGTACTCTGTAATCCGACAAATTCAATAGCCCTACACTGCCCAGCAACACGTTTGTCGAATTACTGTATATGATTAGGTTTTATTAATTGATTCTTTTGTATCATAAATTGGTTGCTTGCTGTTGTTTATTTACAGTGTATAAATAAACTGTAGCTAATTCATATTTTTATTTAAACAGGATAACCTGATTGTGTTAATTGTTAAGCTAATACGATGTATATCACATTAAGCTTCTACCAAGATCTGAGGAGCCCGTGCCAACCTCACCTGCAGATTGAGACCGGAGAGTGGTGCACCTGCCGATTAACGGACGAACATAAAAGTGCCCAATGAGCGGCAATAGGCTCGCCACATATTACGTGGGACCAATTTTACAATTGGCGAAGTGTGGGTTTATGCTTAAGTATGCCTCTGCCTACCCCTTCGAGGAAACAGGCGTGATATTATGAATGTATGTATGTAAGCTTATTCCGTTCAGCCACCAACGCTTCACTGAATAACAAACACACAGACTTTCATATAAATTAAGCAAACGGTAAAATCATGACGTAGGTTTTCGCTTTGGGAAAGATGTTAAATAAATGAATGTGTCATTACGGCTCTATTGATATAAATCGCAATAAGCTTATTCCATTCGGCCACCAACGCTTCACTGAAGAACAAACACAGACATTTATATAAATTAAGCAAACGGTAAAATCATGACGTAGGTTTTTGCTTTAGGAAAATTTTTAAACCGTTTGAGAAAAAAAACATTTTTTCAAATATAAATTGGTTGTATATATTTTAATTGGTTAACGTAATATATTCCTTAACTTTTAGACTTGTGCTGTCAAATAAGTATTGTTGAGTTTTTCAACCTATAAATGTAAACAATAAAAGAGTCTCCTTATACGAGATGGAGTCCTCATACCTACTTAGTTTTTTGATAGTTTAAAAAAATACCTTATAAACTGGTGAGTGGTGGTGGAGTAAGTGTGGAACGATAGAAAATAAGTTGTTGCATTTTTCTAAGCAACATTGCTCTTATGCAGTAAGTTAAGACTTAAGTTGAGGTCACGATTTCTGGAGCAGGGAGGGAAAGGTTATTTGCGGTCAGCTTATAATTGCATTCGCGTGAGTGGCGTGGAGTTTTTAAATAATTAAGGAGTGGACGATGCACATTAAAATATTTAAAAATAAACTACAAGATGAATAGCGTATTATAGTTATTTTTGATGTTTGTGCAGATAAGCAAGGCCACATCGAACAAATCTTTGTGTGCATGGATATTTGTTTTGGTCCGGATGTTTGCTATGTATTAGGTCGGGGAAAAAGTCTTTTCGCATAACGTAGGTATAAACTTATTATAAAAATTTTTTGACTGTACTATTTGTGTCTGGCTGGTTTTGGTAACATTAAAAAGGTTCCATTATAAAGAAAAGAAAAAAATAAAAAAAAGTTGTTTCCCGCTATTTTTCATTTGTTTTTCTCTCCTTAAAAATGAGTGAATCTAATGAAGAAATTCGATACATTTTAAAATTTTATTATAAAAAAGGCAAAAATGCAACTCAAGCAGTGAAAAAAATTTGTGATGTTTATGGACCTGATGCAGTGTCAGTAAGAGTAGCACAAATTTGGTTCAAACGTTTTCAGTCCGGAAATTTTGATGTTAAAGATGCACCTCGCTCTGGTCGCCCTGTTACGAATAAAATGGACGCCATTTTTGAAAGAGTGGAGCAAGATCGGCATATTAGTAGTTACGATGTAGCTGAAGAACTGGGAATTGACCACAAAACAGTTTTGACCCATTTGAAGAAAGCTGGTTACACAAAAAAGCTCGATATTTGGGTGCCACACGAGCTCACTCAAAGAAACTTAATGAACCGTGTACTCATTTGCGATTCATTATTGAGAAGTAATGAAACCGAGCCGTTTTTGAAGAGATTGATAACTGGCGATGAAAAGTGGATCACGTACGACAAGAACGTGCGAAAAAGGTCGTGGTCGAAAGTTGGCCAGGCTTCACAGACTGTGGCCAAACCTGGCCTAACACGAAATAAGGTGATGCTGTGTGTATGGTGGGATTGGAAGGGCATTGTTTATTATGAGCTTTTACCGCCCGGCAAAACCATCGATTCTGATCTTTACTGCCAGCAACTGATGAGATTAAAGGAAGCAGTCGAGAGAAAACGGCCGGAATTGATCAACAGGAAGGGTGTGGTCTTTCATCGCGATAACGCTAGACCACACACATCTTTAGCCACTCAGCAAAAATTAAGAGAGTTCGACTGGGAGGTCCTAGTGCATCCACCATATAGCCCTGACCTTGCGCCTTCAGATTGTCACCTGTTTCGGTCTCTGCAGAATTCTTTAGGTTCTGTAAGGTTGACCTCAAGAGAGGACTGCCAAAACTATTTGTCCCGTTTTTTTGATCAGAAGTCCCAAAGTTTCTACAGTAACGGGATAATGTCTCTGCCCACAAAATGGCAGAAAGTTATTCAACAAAACGGTACATATATATTGTAAATAAATGTAAATAAACTTTGAAAAAAATGTCTTGACTTTTCATACAAAAATACGAAAAGACTTTTTCCCCAACCTATTATATTAATTAAGTATTTACTAAATAAAAAAGTATTTCAGTGTTTTATCGGTTATTTAATACATACATACATACAATAACGCCTGTTTCCCAGAAGAGGTTGACAAAGGCATAATATAAGCCCACACTTAGCTGTTTGTGTTATTGGTCCCACGTAATAGGTGGCGAGCCTAATGCCGCTTACCGGGAACTTCTATGCTTTCCAGAGCCTCGTCCGTTAATCGGCAGGTGTACCACTTGCAGGTGAGGTTGGCTTCGGCTCCAAAGATCATTGACCTATACACCCATAATTAATATCCATAAACAAGTTCTTAATGATACTCGTCATGATACTAAATAATTAGTAAATAAGTAGTTAAAACATTTATTTATATTTGTTTTCGTACACAATGCGACAAACACAGCATCACGGAATCAGCAAAGCAGAGAGTTTTAATTATAAAACACGCGTTTGACGAATACAAATATATTTTTTAGATATAACTTATTATACTTAGCTGGAGCTTGTGCTGGTACCTGCCGAAAGCAAAGAGGATCTTATATAATGCTTTCAATAAAGAGCACGTGGCTAAGCCTAACACTATTTGGAAAACAAAAGCTTATAAGCTCCGATAATCTGCCCACATGGAGAGAATAGATGAGAATCCTATCAGTCAGCCATTGTTGAGTGCTATAGAGCAAGCGGATGTTAGCGAGTTACAAGACAACAGAAGATCGGGACGATTGACGAATACTTGTTTCGGTAAGGTAAACCTTGCGTAGTTGAGCCAGCGGAGTAAATAAGGCTTATTTCAAACAGCAAGACTTTTTTCAATCACTTATATATTTACAAAGTACATAATAATGTACAATTGTACTAAGGAAACCGGATAAGTTGATATGTATTTTTTTTATTTAACAAGTTTGTGTCTAATCAAAATGTGCAAGAGCGAAATTGACGGACACTAAATCGTGGTCGTTCTAGTAGTAGTTCTTTTTGTGAACCGCACCGCCAAGTAACTGTGCACAAATCCTTGATTTAGGTTTGAAGAGTACCTTGCAAACTGACTGTATTGGCCATTAGGAACGATAATCTTGGGACTATAAGCGCAGTCATGTATTAATAGTTTCGCCGCCCGTTTATGACAAACACTTCATTGTATTTTCAAAGTTTCCGTCTAGCCTCTAAGTCAGCTCAATGATTTAGATGTGAGAGTGTAACACAAAACTCGTCCACCCTTTTATAATATTAGTCAGTTTGTAAATTAACAGACACTAATCTTAAATTTGCACAAAAGATATGATTTAGGAAACAAATTGCGCTGCCGGTATGTTGCCCTATGATATGATTACAGAATTAAAAACATATGTGTTGACAATCTTGCGCATAAAAATAATCCGGAAATAACAATAAAAATCTCCATAACAATATTCGAAGCCAAAAATTCTATACATGTACCAAAACGGAGTTCTTGAACAAAAGGTAAAAGTTAGGAAGATTCGGCGCGTTTGCATGAATAATTTCCTTTCCGCTCACAACTTTTTACCACACGGACTCGACTCCGATGTGTATTTAAATATTTATTTGCATCTTTCAGACTTCTTTAATAAAGTCAGTTTGTTATGTAATCTTTAACATACATCTGTTTACATTCGATACGAGAGGACTGTTTTAGAAAATACAATGAATGAAATTCACAAAAAGCCTAAAGCGCTTGTTGTGAATTTATAATTATTTTTTATTAGGTCTACACTTTTTGAATCAGTAATAGAACATATAGTAAGTTGCACGTAAAGCCCAGGTAGCGAATGTGTTCACAGTTAAGTATCCACTCAAAGACTTTGTACAGAAGTTATGAAAATGGAGCAGTTAGAAGAGAAACAACTATTGGAATGGCAGCTGCTACTTCAAGACCTAAAGGTCAGACGCACTGCAGGCTCGCTTGTGGCGCCCGTGAAAGATAAGATAAGATACAGAAATGTGTCGACAATTGTTTAGATTCCATTCCATTTTCTTTAGATAATTTCTTCTTTGCAAGACAATCGTGTCAACAGAGAACTTTTATGCATTTCATATCATACTGATAATTTTTAAATTTATGTTTTTTTCAGTCTGGTCCAAGATGTCTCCCTTCTTTTAGATTCACCTAATTTGCTCACCTGCTATAATGGTTTATGTGGCAGAAATAAAGTAAGGAAGTCCTACTCATTTTTTAAATATATCTAACTATACGACCTTTGACGCTAGGTTAGCGCGGAGGCACACACACGTAGTTCAAAAACATGAGGTAACCAAAAAGCGATGGCGGCGTTTCGAAGTATCATTAGAGCTTTAGCATATATTTATTGTACCTACAGCTTGTGTTGACAGAAAGCTTTCAACAGGATCTCAATTCGATGTAGAACATATTTTAATTCGGTGCATAATTTTCCATGGAATTGAGTATCAGCGAATTGAGAAAACATCTCTTTATATAAAATACTAGTTGTGCCCGCGACTTCGTCCGCGTGTAATAGTTATTTTAGGCATCATTAATTTTGCGAACAAAATCCTCAGCTTTCGCAAGCCACGCCTCTCCTCCTTGCAGCGTCATGTTTTGCACATCATGCGGCGCGGGTGAGTTTTATATCGGTGTCATTTTAAAATTGTAATTACCATTAAAACGGTTCTAATGAGTTAATCTTAAAGATAGACATATACTGTCGTTGACATTATTTTAGATCATTTCAAGAGAAATAATTCTTTCATACAAATATTTTTGGTATTTTGAACCGTTTTCGCAGCGCACGCAACGGAAGCCCACAAGGATGAATAATTTTCCCCGTCTTTTCACATTTCCCATTATTTCTTTGTTCCTTATTGTTGCAGCGTGATGTTACATAGCCTTAAGCCTTTCTCGATAAATGGTCTATTCAACACAAAAATATTTTTTCAATTCGAACCAGTAGTTTCTTAGATTAGCGCGTTCAAACAAACAAACTCTTCAGCTTTATAATATTAGTATAGATTTAGAAAACGTAAAAAAAATTTACAACTTTTGTAAATTATAAACTTACCTAACTCCGTAAGCTCACTCCGTAGAAATGCCCATTACTCTTCTCGTATCATGATCATCTCATGTGCAATAGTTGCAATTATACACAAATAAAAAGGTTATTTAATTTATTAATTTTAGGAGACGATAAAGTAAGTTTTCAACTATAAAATTAAAGTATAAATGCGACCCAAAATAACATACTTTATTTAATATATATCCTTTTATTGTTAAATTAAACTGTGTCTTAACATTTGGATTCTAACAAAACTTTAATGCCCCTATTTGTATTCCTGAGCTGTGATTGTCGTTAAGGAGTTCTGGGATGTTCAATTTTCTGCAATCGGTTCCGGTATTAGCTGTTAGTATTCTATTCTCTAAAGCAATTAACTAATCGCACATCCTCTAAAAAAGTGTCATAACACAAAAAAGTCGATAACGAAGTAATAATAAAGAAACATTTAATTTTTTCTTTTATTTTTGTCTTACTGTCATAAAGTTAAATAAAATTTAAAGCAATATAACACATAAAAACAAAATTAATTACAGTTCCTAATTCACAAGACGACAAAAAGTAAATAAAAAATAAATCTTAATTTTCATAAAATCACTTTTTTTGTGTTATGACACTTTTTTAGAGGATGTGCGTAATGACGTAGGTTAAAGCCACACTGGAATGCCACGCTTAGCATCAAGATTGCCTGGACTTTAAGATGACAATCCACTGGGACTGGATGGGACTTCTTATCTACTAAATGTATAGTAAATATTAGTGTATTATATACTCTCATAGTACCTAAAAGTTCAAAGATACTTGTTACTACCACTGCACATTATTATAAAACATTTTCGAAATCTAGTTTAGAATATTCTCTTATAAACCATAACTAAAGAGAACTTTAGATGCAAATAAGGGTAAAGTCGCCTATTGTCTTAATTACTATTTTATAAAAGAAACAATATAACGCATGGACGTAACAGTCGCAAACATATACAGTTTTTCTTTTTCAGAGTCTGTTAAAAATGGTCTTATTTCACTAGTAAAGAAGTCAAGCACCTTTTTCTATGAAGTTTTTATAGTGGCCATAACATTACCTGCCGAGGCGAGCACAAAGAGCATTGTATATGAAGGGTCAAGGGTTGCCAAGGACGGTGTAACACGTACATTTCTTAGAGCTTAAATAGAGGAACGGAGGGGTATCGTCGTCAAATCGCTTTTACTTAAAAAACTATTCAATTGTAGCCTGGGAAATAAATGTGACCGGGTTGAAATATTCCCTTTATTTGGTGATAATTTAAAGATCATTTAGTTAAAAAAGAAGTATTTATTTCAAACAATTGAGTGAAGACATTAATGGCATTACATTAAAACTATTGTCTGATAATTAGTACCCTAACAGAATCGTTTTATTTTATCGCTTGCTCCGTGCTGCGGAAAGCACATTAAGCCGTTGGTCCCGGCTGTCTTGAACATCTATGGCAGTCGCTATTAGGAAGTCAGCGCCCTATGCTTAAGACTATGGCAACCGGAATAATGCTAATATAATAGGTTGGGGAAAAAGTCTTTTCGTATTTTTGTATGAAAAGTCAAGACATTTTTTTCAAAGTTTATTTACATTTATTTACAATATATATGTACCGTTTTGTTGAATAACTTTCTGCCATTTTGTGGGCAGAGACATTATCCCGTTACTGTAGAAACTTTGGGACTTCTGATCAAAAAAACGGGACAAATAGTTTTGGCAGTCCTCTCTTGAGGTCAACCTTACAGAACCTAAAGAATTCTGCAGAGACCGAAACAGGTGAAAATCTGAAGGCGCAAGGTCAGGGCTATATGGTGGATGCACTAGGACCTCCCAGTCGACCTCTCTTAATTTTTGCTGAGTGGCTAAAGATGTGTGTGGTCTAGCGTTATCGTGATGAAAGACCACACCCTTCCTGTTGATCAATTCCGGCCGTTTTCTCTCGACTGCTTCCTTTAATCTCATCAGTTGCTGGCAGTAAAGATCAGAATCGATGGTTTTGCCGGGCGGTAAAAGCTCATAATAAACAATGCCCTTCCAATCCCACCATACACACAGCATCACCTTATTTCGTGTTAGGCCAGGTTTGGCCACAGTCTGTGAAGCCTGGCCAACTTTCGACCACGACCTTTTTCGCACGTTCTTGTCGTACGTGATCCACTTTTCATCGCCAGTTATCAATCTCTTCAAAAACGGCACGGTTTCATTACGTCTCGATAATGAATCGCAAATGAGTACACGGTTCATTAAGTTTCTTTGAGTGAGCTCGTGTGGCACCCAAATATCGAGCTTTTTTGTGTAACCAGCTTTCTTCAAATGGGTCAAAACTGTTTTGTGGTCAATTCCCAGTTCTTCAACTACATCGTAACTACTAATATGCCGATCTTGCTCCACTCTTTCAAAAATGGCGTCCATTTTATTCGTAACAGGGCGACCAGAGCGAGGTGCATCTTTAACATCAAAATTTCCGGACTGAAAACGTTTGAACCAAATTTGTGCTACTCTTACTGACACTGCATCAGGTCCATAAACATCACAAATTTTTTTCACTGCTTGAGTTGCATTTTTGCCTTTTTTATAATAAAATTTTAAAATGTATCGAATTTCTTCATTAGATTCACTCATTTTAACGGAGAGAAAAACAAATGAAAAATAGCGGGAAACAACTTTTTTTTATTTTTTTCTTTTCTTTATAATGGAACCTTTTTAATGTTACCAAAACCAGCCAGACACAAATAGTACAGTCAAAAAATTTTTATAATAAGTTTATACCTACGTTATGCGAAAAGACTTTTTCCCCGACCTAATATGATGAAAATAGCATCGTTTTAGCAAAAACGATTATTACGAATCTTTCTCCACCTCATAGCATATGTTATTGAATATATTTTTAGGGGCATAGTGGTCTTAGTGCCATGATATGTATAAGCTTAGCTTGGTAATTTTTTATATCACAAGATACAACTCAAGCATGCGGCCCATCTAATGGAAAGTGGTAGCTATAGACCCCTGCAATATTTGCTAGGGTCATCACTAGCGCTTCGTTAACCCCTTAAAATGCCCTACTTTGGGGCTAGAATCGATGTGAACACCGGTTTAAGAATATTTATATGTTTTTTGAGTAAGCTTTTTCTTTCCACAATCAACTATTACAGCAATTGTCTAGGCGGAAGACAGTAGTGCGAAGCTTCCCTATTTGGCAGCACAATATCTAGCAGTGAGCACCTAAGCGTCCTCTGTCACAAAAAAACTGCGCCCTAATATTTTTATTAGGTTGGTTAAGTTTGTTTTGTCAATATATTAATTCGCAAAATAAATATTAAATAATTAATCTATGAAATGTGGCAAAACATTTCAAGAAACATATATAGGCGCGTTAGTTTATAAGTATGACATTCATAAGAGCTATTCTATCGACCCAAACTTGAATAAATGATTTTTGTTTTTTTTTAATAACAAAGCTTCTTAGCTTAGGGCAAATTATACACCGTCATATCTCTCTACTACTATTGAAATGTAATTTAGTGATAGTGTTTATAATTTATTCATTTTTTCCCTTGTGTAAACAATGACTGCATTTGTTATACTTAAAACGTTTGAGCTGATTTTATAAGCCTTAAATTTAAGAAACATTGTGAAGTAAATTTATATTGGTAAGGTTTAACCTTAAATCATCTCCCACAATGCAAGCCATATGGATATACCTATACTCTTGGGTATTGTCCAGCACATTTACATTTTAATTGGACGAACGAGAACTGAGAAAACCGACCACTACTTAATTATAAAGATTTTCCCGATTAACATGCAAATTGCAAGGAATTATTATTAGATTAAAAAAGTAAAACAGAATTTGCATTAAGCTTTCACACTGCTTGCAAATTATATAATGAGAGTTGTCTTCGTGATTTTTATTTTTTGTATTCAATTTGTTTTTATGATTTTATGTCTAGTTTTCGAGTTTTTATACAATGGTAACATGTATGTTTTAAAAAAAGATGTATGTTAAAAATAATATTTACGTTTATTTTATCAGACATTTCTAGAATTTATTTGTCATATTCATAACTGTTTTTATACTAAAAGCACACGCCACTTTTAAACTACTTATATAGGTATCACTTAGATTCACTTACACTTACACACTTTATTTTGTTTGAATGTAAGTGAATCTAAGCTTCGTGATTTCAGTGTAGTGTTATTTTGTACATATATTTTAATTTGACGTTTTCAAGTGCTATGTACCTAATAGTTTATGCAATAAAGAACTTTTTACTTTTATCAAATACTTTTTATACAATTTCTGTGGGCTATAGAGTGGATCTTGTCTACAGAAATTAATTATCTGGAGTATTGAAATTTTTTATTATATATAGAACCGTCCTTTTCCGTCTCATGTATACACATACTATTACGTAACCATACTAACGACCCTTAATACGAGGTATTAAGGGATAGCACTGAATATTGGGAAAAGTAATATGGACATGTCCGAAAATCCTAACATACCAAATTCACCAGAAGCCACCGTTAACACGAACGAATATTTCTACCTTACATATTATATAATACGACGACCAGTATGGCGTGGACGTTAGTGTATACCTGTACTGCGCTCTCGAGGTTGCAGGTTTGATTTTTTCACAGGAAATAAAATATGTTATTTGCATGAAAAGCAATATGTGTCTTGTTGTGGGTACTTTTAAACTGATATCTATTATGTAATACCTATATAGATTCAAATATAATTATGTTTATCCATTGTCAGTGCCTTAGTACAAATTCTACTTAGTTTAGGGCTAGAGAAGCGTGAGAGGTCCAAGAATTATTATTTATTGACATACTCGGATTTGAAGAAGTGATGTACTGAGTTGAGGTAAGGTACTCAGAAGCGCTGGTAAGTCCGGTTTATTAGAAGGTGTAAAACGATTATCGAAGAAAAACAGGTTTCACAGAGGTGAGTATTTGAATGGAAAACCGTTTATTTGCAACGTAATATAGAGAGAGCGCTTCCGTGCTTTGAAAGGCATGTTTAGCTGATATCCCTCCCAGTTTTCATTAAGTAGTTGTTAAGCCAAGTGTCGGGTCCTAAAGGGCGGCTTGACTTGATAACACTGCACACCCTTGTCTTCACAAGCACTAGCCATAATCTGTATCAATATCACCTTAATTTATGAGAGAAAGCCTAAGCCTGTTTCTGAGATTTTTAAGAATAAAAGCATAGCCATTCATTACTAATTTTAAGCAATTTTTAATTCAAACTAAAGGGATCCCCAATTTCGTTACGATAAAAACTTTTACTTCCCAAAGTTTGTCAAACTTCTGCGAGAGCGACCCTTTATCTTCGAATATGCCTTAAACAAGTTGCAATTTTTTTAAACTGTCTCTTACAAAGGCAGTGAGAATTATAAGGACTATTTTTGTATTTTAACTTTATTATCGAACGAAATATAACTTTGAAATGGAATCAAATTTATTAATGTGAAATTAATTTCGGTAAACATAACTCTCACATTAAAACTGTCACGATATTAGTGGTGAGTCAAAGCTATGAGGAAACCATACATTATTTTATAAGGATTTATTTGACGAGAACAGATAGGTACGTCTCGATATATATTTTAAATAGAACATACTCTACTATGTGAGCAACAAATACATACACGACCACCGGCAAACAAGAGATCGCTAGATACAGCGAAAGCTATCTGGCGAGAATATCAACTCACGACAATGAACTGGCATCAAAACTAGTGAGGACAGGAGGTATCACACACTCCAGATTGAAACGGCATAGTTTCCCTACACTTACCGTGAGATTTGGTGATACTAGATAAAAGGGATTCATAGGAATTCCTCTGCTGATAAGACAAAGATCACGATACCTCATCAGAATGGCTTGTTGTGTTGACACAGATTGCCAAGTTGAACTCATTAAAAAAAATTAACTTAGAGCCTATACCTTAACTTCCATAGCATGTTTAATCTCAAATATTACAATAATAATATTGTTATGGTTAACGACGCTATCGTAAGGAGCACAATGAGTGACGAGGTGAGGTGATCGGGTGGGGCACTCGGATGAAGCCGGTTGGTACGATATTGTGTTCTGGGAGCGAACGTCAATTAATTTATATATTATGGGACCTCTTATTTCAAATTGTGAATAACTATAATAGTGGCGAATGGCAGTGTCCAGTTAAACCAATAATGGTTTTTGTGACACTGGGATTAGTATAAGTAATGTTATAATATTTTGTAATATAATAATAATAAAAAAATAAAAAAGCCACAAAAACGGTGTGCTTGAACGGGTAGGTATTGATCGTTAAAGACTATCAAGTCTATCAAGTCTACAGGCAACCGTACCTAGTCTACGTTACTGTACCTTTTTTAGGAACATGTATTAAAGAACCTTACTTTAGTGACATAACAATTTCATTTATTTTCAAACAAGCCCGGCTCTCAGGATCAATGCAGTATGGAATAAAAATAATACAAAAAGTACAAAAATACAAAAAGTTTATTTCAGTTTCTTAGTCTACTACAGGCATAAGTGGTTGATGCTCCCTTTTAAGCTAAATTGCTTGTGATAGGCAGCACCGCTCTTCCATAGCATGGTTACAAAATAGACTAACCACCATAACAGTTTATAAATTAACGGCAACTAATATAATCTAAGACAATAAAAATAAAAATAATAAAAACATTAAAAATCAAATCGTTAACATAAGAATAAATATAAAAGGAATTTAAAAAAGAAAATCATTAAAGGATTTAAAAAATTGTGTGTGTGTTTGTAAGTGTGAGTGTTTTTGTGAGTGTGGGTGTGTTTGTGAGTGTGTGTGTGTGCCTGTGTGTGCCACGAGTGCGAGTGTGTGTCAGGAGTGCGAGTGTGTGCCGCGAGTTACAGTGTGGTATAAATTATAATAAAATGTAATAAATAGTAGTCAACTTAACAAAAATTCTATTTCAGAATATTTTTTTGTTTTCAGCCACTCAGTAATTACATATTTACATCCTTTGTAATGTACGTTATAAATGTCAAGTTCCTTATTAACTTTATTATATAAGATATTAGCTCTGATGACATATTGCCTCCGCGCAAACGCAGACCTAGCTCGCAGTTGATGCACAACATTACGTTTTCTCCTGGCGTTGTTTACATTGTGTTTGTAAGGAAGAGATTTGTGTTTACTTAACACAGTGGACAAAATATATAATTTTCTAACAGTCAGTAATTTAGTTGAAGAGTAGAGTAAGTCTGTTGAATATTCTCGCGGCTTAAAATACATGATCTTGAGTAATGATCTCTGAGCTCTCTCTAAATCCAAAAATCGAGTTTTGTTCGCTCCCCCCCACACAGTTATGCAGTACGTCAAAACAGATTGCGCTAAAGATAAATATGTGAGACGTAAGAGCCGTTCAGAGGCTACATGTCTTAAAGTTTTAAATGTCCATATTAGTTTCCTCGTTCTATTCAAAAGTAGTTCAATATGTCTGTGCCATGACAGTCGTTGGTCAAGCATTACACCCAAGTATTTTGTATAGGTCACTTTTTTGAGTTCAGGACAAGAGCAAGATATTAAGGAATTTTGTACACATTGATGTATATTTATTTTAAAATCAGGGCATGGTTGACCATTATCGTACTTGCTAAAACAAATATAGTTACTTTTTTTAATATTGAGTGACAGTAGGTGCTTATTCAGCCAAGTAACGATCGTGGTCAGGCCAGCTTCGGTTCTTGATCTTAATGTTTTCCAATCTTTAGCTGCAAAAACAATTGCTGTATCATCAGCATACGAATATATTCTACCCCCGTCAACCTGCATGTTACATAAACCATTCATATATACGAGAAATAAGGTAGGACCCAGTACACTACCTTGAGGCACTCCATAGTTGACGGCACATTCAGAACTCAATGTTGATCCTACCCGAACTCTCGAGCTACGATTAGTTAAGTAACTTTCTAAAAGTTTGAATGGGTTTCCTCTAATGCCTACGTCATGGAGACTGCGTAGAAGAATAATATAAGTTTTATTTAATGAAAACCCCACTGGTGTTCACCCCCTTCTCTATATCCTAATGTAGCTTGTTTTCTGTTTCTACCGCCAGAAAAGCCTAAATAAAAAAGAATCTCGGTAATAATATTTATGTCACGTCCAGACAACCAACAGACGCGATTGGGTGTGGATCCGACGCGGCACACTTACATCTTGATATAACGCCAAGGCTAAGTACAAAGTGTAGAATTAAAATTATATAAAAAGGACTTTGTTTTAATTATGTGCATAAAAATATAGAGCAAAATATCTATTGAAGTTGTAACTTTGAATTTGTATTTCTATTATTTTCCTTTTCCTAAAGTTATGGGTTCATTTAATGATACATTAGTGCAGGTAACTCGGCAAAAATAATGCTATAACTTTTTTTACTCTGACACTTAACAACTTTAAGGTTTTTCCCAGGTATAGTCTCAAAGAAAAAACCATTCTAATGACAGGCAGAATATGTAGCGTCGGCTTTGATCAGGGACTTCTTATATTCTTGACGACTGATATGGCGTGGAGGTCAGTATACCTGCACTTCACTCCAGAGGTCGTTAGTTTGATTCCCACACAGGAAAATTTTTTGTGCGCATGAATTTGAATATTTGTTCTGGTCTGGATTTTTCCTATTTATATAATTTAGTATATATTTATAAAAAAAGAAGCATTTAAGTATGTTTAACCGTTCTTTAGTATCCATCACACAAGTTCTTAATGATAATATCGAACTAAATAATTGGTGTGATTGTAAGAGAATATTTAAATATTTATTTTTTATTTATTCTGTATAGCAAAGTTCTGTGTTAAACAGAGATCTCTGGATCGTGCCACATGATGAGAGCTGACCTTTCGCCATAATGAAGCTAAGGGAGATAAGGGAGAGTAAATGTGGTTAACATTGGTTATTTTTATTTTATTATATAAAGACTATGAAAAGTTACAGAACATTATATGATAAAGGACTATAACTAAATAGTTAATTGCATAGTCACACGATGTCGAATATGTTATTGCGGAGACACAGCTGTCAGAAAAAGCTACATAAATAAATAAAAAGTTCCACAACCAATCAGAATCGCTCTGTCAATTTTGTAGCTGCATTTTAATGTCACAAATCAATGTGACAAGGGTCCTCTGCATATGGGTAACCACTTTCTATTCATAGGTACAAATACATATATAATGGTGCGTTGGCAGCGCCTCCTTTTAAATTACTTCCGAACGAGAATAATTATTGACTTCGGTCAGTCTGGTGGTGCGTTCGTGTCGATGGCGCAGTCTGATAACTGGTCTGCACAAATGAGCAAGGCGGGTAGCCGCCTTCATATATGTTAGTATTTTTGTAATAATTATTCTTGGACATCTAAGACAGCGCTACGTGCACAACCTAAATAAAGCTTGTACTATGAGTAGTAGACAACGGATATTTATACATATAAACTTAATTTTGTAAATACAAACCTATAATAAATGGGAAATACCCAGACCAAAACAAAAAATTATATTCTATAATACAAATACTTGTCCGCTATGGGAATCGAACTCTCGAACTATAAAGCAGAAAACAGGTGTTCTGACCAGGGATGTTGCGAATATTCGCATCCGCATCCGCAAATGCGGAACTACCGCACAGATTTGGACATCTGCATCCACATCCGCATTAATCAGTGCGGATGTTCATACGGATGCGAATATTATGCAAGTAGCGACAAAAAGGAATTGGGCAGGGCCCGGCGATTGGGGCGCGTGCCGGTCAGAACTCAGGGATGTTGCGGATGCTGATTTATTCACATCCGCGGATGCGAATGCGGATGCGGAGTTTTGAAGGCTCACATCCGTGGATGCGGATGCGGATGTTTAAGATATTATATAAATAAAATCTATTAATGAAGAATTAAAACAGTGATAACTTAATTATTATTATTTTTATTGTAATTAAAGCAAACGTAAATACTTAATTTTGTAACGTGTCGAATCTTGTCACCAATTTCTTTCCTTCCATTAGACAAAGTCACGTGCGACCGGCACGCGCCCCAATCGCCGGGCCCTGCCCAATTCCTTTTTGTCGCTACTTGCATAATATTCGCATCCGTATGAACATCCGCACTGATTAATGCGGATGTGGATGCAGATGTCCAAATCTGTGCGGTAGTTCCGCATTTGCGGATGCGGATGGTGAATATTCGCAACATCCCTGGTCAGAACACCTGTTTTCTGCTTCATAGTTCGAGATGCGAATATTCGCAACATCCCTGGTTCTGACCTCCACTCAATATTGGTCAAAGTAGTTAATAATATAATTTTTATAGGAATATCGCTTAGTGTCAATATGAGCAAAGGGCTAATCACCATTTGACACGTTTCATCTCTGTACAAAACGTGAACTTTCACCATTTTTGTAGTGTATATAATGATAAAAGCAATGATTCGATATTCAAAGTTAACGTTTTCAAAACTTTTTATACCCGCCCGAACTTCATATTTTCACAGCTTCATCCCGCGGAGTTTTCTAACAGCATGCGACCAAGTGGAATGGGATAATGGCTAGAGAGGAAATCTTATTTACATACATTGCCTAATAGTCTTTATATAGTTAGTTATCAATGTTCTTTGAGTTTTAGATAGAGTATAATGCCGTTCACTCCATAACTACATATCGTCGGCCTAGATGAGATTACTTGTCCTTGTAAATTATATAGGAAAGACAAAAAACATATAACTAGTATCAGTGTTCGTTACAAGAGTAATTTGTTATATTTTATAATATTTTTTTACCGTCAATTATTATTACAAAATTATTAATACCCATTACATTTACGTGCTAAGACGAAGAAGGGAAGTGATATTTAAAACTTTCTACATCATCATATCCTAGCATTATCCCGGTTGCTCTATAGGGTCCAGGGTCAGGCTTACTGGTTTAACCAGATTTGGCTGAATTTCAGTTATTACATGGAGCGACTGCCGTCTGACCTCCACAACCCAGAGAGAAACATCATTCTATGGTTAACCAGTTGTCTGAATATTAGAAGGCACTGACTTCCTAATAACGACTGCCATAGATGTTCGTGACAGCCGGGACCAAAAGCTTATCGTGCCTTCCGAGGCACAGAGCAAGCGATAATTACGCACAAAACTTCGAAAATTCATAGTTGCCAAGGTTTGAACCCAAGACTCTCTGAATTAAAAGTCTATGGGTCTCGCCACTGGGCTATCTTCGCTTTAAAAACTCATCATAATCTAATTAACCGAAACATTTTAGTTACGAGCCTTCACATCTAGACCGTCGATAAATGAAGATGAGTGAGTTTTTACACACGGCTTTACGCTGATATCATCATGTCCTTCCCTTGCGAAGTTTTTATTCGCTGACGAAAAGGTTTTAAGTCTTATGTACGAGTAAATAGCTTTTATTTATTTTTATATTAAATAGCTTGGGCAAAATTTAATATAACAGTTGAGAATGGCTGTGATATATTTCTTAAGGTAATTAATTAGGTAAAAAATAAATTTTTAATTATATTACAACAAAATGAACTCGAATTATAGGTAAAATCCGCATTTTCAGACATTGGAAAATTGTACTTATGGCATCACACTGTTATACTTTAGTCTTACCAATGACATAATGCGATTGATTTCTATTTCCGAAGGTCCGCTGTCAACTCAAGGCGTAAGCCCTGATCAACCCAAGCAGGAAACTACAAAGAAAAATGCGAAAGTATTGACACTGTCGCAGATTATATTACGGACGTGTTCAATATATTGTATTAGTGACGGGTCGCCAGACACGCGTGATATCAGCAGCCATCGTCGTTCAATTGTTTCTGACCTGTAACATTATTCTATAGGACCGTATCATCTCGATACTCATTTCAAGTTACATGCGAACTTTCTAGAAATATGTATTTTTAAGGCGGTTTTCACTTGGTAGAGTGACCAGCGCCCTTATTTTACGTTAGAGAGATTTTTCAAATCGTTATAATAAAACCACTATATTAAAACAGCTATCGTAGGTATGTTTTTAAAATTTAACAAAAATATAATCAATGCATTTATTGCAATCGCCATTTCCCGGGATCACTGTATTCATCTGAAAAAAAAACTTAATTCTAGCACAAGTTTTTGTCACTATCAGAAGATAGAAAGTTATTGCGTCTGAAATTATATTTTTATTATGTATCAACTATGAAAAGATTTTTCCGTATCTAATTTGTAAACAATTAATTCCACGTACCAAGTTACAGGGATGACGATAATTCGATATAGTACTATTTGAAGATGTGATAGTGAGTTACAGAATTATAATTGTACCTTCGTTTCTATTGTTTAGTATAATACACCTCCTCACCTATTGGGTAATCATTTTTGTTCTCATAGTGACAGCATTGTGCCTTTACGTAATATAGATATTTTTTTAATGTAATATATTAAAAATGTAATGTAATTTTTGAATGTAATATACAGTCAAGAACGGAAATAAAAAGATATAGAGATATTTGTACACTTTAAATATGATCTCAAAATACCTAAGTTTAGATCAATCATAAAAAGTCTGTAAATAAATACCACTACAATAAAATTCAGTTAAAATTGAAGTAGATGGTCTAAAGTTTTTCTTAGGTAGTTTGTAATATAAAACTATTTTTGTTAAAAAATATAGACACCTGCTTATTAAAAGCTCTTTATTGGGAGTGAATGGACTAAGATACCGATGATAATTTTCATACAGTTTCTGTAATCTATGTGTTTTCTAAGGAGATTGGTCAGACGGGACGATTGGCAGCTACAGAGACCTTGATGTTGACTGCTTTTAATAAGCTTAGTTTCCAGTAAGCTCTAAAATACTTACAACATATTTCCATGCCCGCGGACAAAGACGCAGCCACAGCTAGTTCAAACCTAGCTACCAGCTAACATAATAAGCGAAGGATTCACTAAATAAGTAATTAATAGTTTCTAGCAATTACACCAATTATTTAGTCCCAAAAGAAGTATCATTATGAATTTGTGTTATGGATACTAAATAACGGATAAACATACTTAAATACTTTTGTTTGTAAATACATACTTAATATACATAAATACTCCCAGACCAGAATAAATATTCATATTCATATGCACACAAAGATTGGGTCTGAGGGGGAATCGAAACTAATACATGAGTGGAGTGCGGGTATACTAACCACCACGCCATATCGGTCGTCTAACATTAAGGATAAGCATATTGTTATTAATCTATCGAAAACAAGTAATATAATCGACTTTCATATATTGGTATTAATAATGAGCCCAGCAACAGAGCCTTGCTTCTAAACGACGTTGCTATACGCCTTAATTTATATAATCATAAGCGTGAACGCACATAATTCACAGGGAGATATTTCTCCCGACTAGTAATTAAACACAGGCCTTAATAAATCATCTCGAGAAAACCGTTTCCAAAAGCCTTACCTTCCAGAACTTAATCAAAGAAAGGGCATAAGAAATAACCAATTGTCATTTCCAATCACCCTTAATTTTTCAACTCGATTACCGTCGATCTTCTTCTATCGGACCTTCGCCATTGTCACAATCAATTACAAACAGCTATTTTATACGTATAACACCGGTGCGCAAGCCGGTGAGGTGGTTAGAGCCGTTCGGATACGATCACTACAGTTTTTTTTTATATGACATTTTTTAGATGCCGTCCTCTCACACATGACAGCAGAAATGCTGTTTCACGCCCCTCTTTAAAGATTCGGTACTAAAGAAGCTAGGAAACACATGCGTCGGCAGATTCCAAAGCCGAATGGTGGTAATTAATGTTTAGATGGTGTCTGTTTGTGTGGCATTTGATATCAGCCAAATCCGTGCTTCAGAAGCTACTTTAATAGATAATAATAATAATAATTTAATAATACTTTAAGATACCCGTAATGTCGAAGTCCTCAAGCCAAGATAGAGCCAACTATGTTTAGATAGCTAATATTTAATTTTCTTATAGCGGTTCTCATTTGAAGTCGGTTTTTATAAATTCCTAGTGCTAATGGCATCACGTGAGACAAACGTGCAAAATCATTATCTCAGATCAAAGGCGATGCCGCAAGCACACAACCCAATTCACAGTAATTGGGTTGTGCGACAGAAATAGACGTTAAAATAAACTTTTCACGCTTCACTATATAATTTTCTTATCCTTTATGTGACAAAATTAGTTAGCTTGCTGTATTGGTTTTAACTACTGATTCTAAAAAAGTAAACCACAGATAAATTTAGTACTGTGGTCACTCTGCCGCTAATCCGGAGCGTGCAAATACTTTTTTGATAATTACATTTTTATATGTCCTCTTTTTTGATAATAATTTTTCAAAAACTAGACGAGACATTTACTTGGTACGCCTGCTCTGAACCCACTACCGTACAATTCCATTTAAGTATTATCCTGTGCTCGTTACTTTAAAACAATTTATACCACAAGGTGGCAGCTGGTGACCCTGTATAACCGTTTGATGCCTTCATTCTCTTGATAATTATCAAGAATTAATTCCTAGTAATTCCACTAATTACAGGCGACGACCACTTATGATTTTGAACTGAAATATACTGACATACTTTCTCTTATTGCATTGAGTGTATCAGGTTTCTACCAACATCTTAGGAGTCCTAGCCAACCTCATCTTCAAGTGGGGCTCCTGCCGATCAACAGACGAGGCTCTGGCAAACAAAATATCCCGGTAAGCGATAATAGGCTCGCCACCTATTACGAAGGACCAACAATAGAATTGGCGAAATGTGGGCTTATAATAAGCCTCTGCCTACCGCTTCAGGTACACAGGCGTGATTATACGTATGTATGTACTTTCTCTTATTACGTTTCTGTATTATTATAGCGCCAGACCAAGCCGCGGTTGAAAACTAGTGACATAGCTTTTCAATTATTGACAGTTTTATCACACTGACCACAGCAGCGCACATCGAATGTCAATTGGAAACGAGCGGGTTTAATCATTTTATTCGTTTTTATTCAATTATGATTCAAATCACGGCACATTCATTAGTGAAATATATTTTCAGAATTTCTCATGTTGTTGTTCAAATCAATTAAACTTTGATGTATTTCAATTCAATTAAATACAGTTTTACTCTAAATAAATAGAAAATTGAACATTGTAGATATTTTCGGCGTGACTCCGTTAAGCAATATTGTTTTCGACATTTTGATATAGGTTAAATTATATTAACACTGTTATTGAAAAATTTTGTTTTTAATGGCTTA
Source organism: Musotima nitidalis (assembly GCA_949126915.1). Lineage (NCBI taxonomy): Eukaryota > Metazoa > Arthropoda > Insecta > Lepidoptera > Crambidae > Musotima > Musotima nitidalis. Next base: position 8,993,358 of record OX421414.1, read on the forward strand.
CGCTGGCGACTGGTTTTCTCACCTATCAATATTTAATTTCCACGAATGAATTAATATTAGTCGGTTAGTTAAATATAAAGATGAATAATAGTGTTGATAGAACAAAAAGCCTATCGTCAGAATAAATCTTAAGTGTAAAAAACTTCTGTTACAACTTTACAGTAAAATATAATTTTCTTTGTCAGCATTTATTATTCGCCGTTAGTAAGTGAGTTAAGACTTGCTTTCTTTTAGTTTTATAATAAATGGCTATTAAAAGACCTGCGCTGTTCATAAGTCTTAATATCCATTCGTTCGTCTTTCAGAAGGCTGTATCTAAATGACCTATGTGGATAGTTAAAGATTTCAAAGAGTGCATATTTCTTTTAACGCTTTAAGAATAAATGACGATCGATATTGCGCGAATGTCGTCCGTTCAATTCTCATCCAGGAATATGGAAAGTATAGAAACGATGTAAAATAAAACTTGCCATCAAAAGGTCCAAATCCATTATATTTTATTACATTTGGACCGTTTATAATTCCTTAAAGGACATTATTTCAGCATAAGCTACCTACCATGAATATGGTTATTTGTCTTGATATACCTACGTGTTTTCTATGTATTATATATTTTTCATAAAAAAAATTTTGTTATGATTTTGTAGGTTATATTCTTAGAATAATAACACCTATTCTAAGGTTATATTATTATTTAGTCTGCTTTTCTTTTTGTTAATAGGCTAATAATCAAAATGGCAATGGCCCATTCTGACAGGATTTAAACGCGAACTGAAAATTTTTAGCGAATGGTAAACGGCTAACGTTTAACTTAGGATACTGTTCTCTATGAAATATGAAAATAAACTCGAACGAAATATCAAACGAAACGAAGTAACTGGGACGAAGTAAGTGCTCATAGTTCCCAGATTATAGAATCTACCAGAAATGTAATCCTATTTCGTATTCTTATCACGGATGTAAGGAATGATTTCGAAAGTGTGTCCTAGTGTAAATCGATATGTAAAAATAAATGTTCCTGTGAAAACATGGGGATTTCCCCCAGGACTTTCATTTTATTAAGGCGGCCGTTCGTCCCATTTGATCCCGGTAAGGAAGGATCGTCACGCCACTCATAATCCCAGAGATAAGGGTACCCATCTCTTTAAATGGATATCGCCCAGCCTTGTACTAATTAATGGTAATTAATTACAAAAACGTTTGGCATCACTCAGTTATAATTAATTCAATTTTAATGTCTAATATGGGTTAATGCAGATAGGAACGTATACTTCCCTAAAATGCCTTTAAAAATGTGTGTCACTTTGTTTTTTTTTTTTTGTAGTGTCCATTGCTTTGGTTATTACGGCAACCATTTAGTAGGCCATATTTATTACAAAGCGATAACAGAGTGGTAAAATCGATAGACTGTAATACAGAGAGTCTCGGGTTCAAACAATTGTCGCGCTTCAAAACTTCAAAAAATCATAAGTTAATATGACTTTTTAAAGTTATCTACACTAATATTACAAAGAGGACAGATTTGTATTTTCGTATGTAACGAATAAACTCAAAAAGTAATGGATCGATTTTAATAATTCTTTTTTCATTAGAAAGCTACATTATCACTGAGTAACATAGGCTAAATTTTAATTTAGAAAAAAATAGGGTTCTGTAAGATATTTGGGTTTTTCGGACACAAAGTGTTAAAAATCATCCAGAACAGTTACTCATTTCGCATACGCTGCCTAAACTATAAATGATAGAATCACAAAATGTATGAATTAATTGTAGATTTTATACATATCTACTAAAAAGTCCGCAACACACTATACCTATCTATGTCGAGTGAGGCACAACAACCATTTTTTTATTTAAAATTCTTGATTTTTTTTGAACTACGTTTGAACGCATTTATTTTACTTATGTTATTAATCCTTATCAAAATCAATTATTTCATCACTAAGTGCAGTTTATGTAGATAATATTTGAATGTTCAAAATTGGACGTTTGGTTTAAAAGTTATGGCGAAATTAAATTATTACGATTTCTGCTGCACGGCGCCCTATCACGAGTCGGGCTCCCGACCATCAGTTTATTCTGTTACCTGAAAATAATTTAACGTCAAATGTTGTTTATAGAGAAGCTCTACAATAATCGCTTTAGTTATCTATCCCAAAACAACGGGTTGCACTCTGGGACTGCCGGTAGAAGTGAAAACTTAGTATTAATTACATTTAAATATTTTCATCATTAACAACTTTAACATCCACATAAATACAATCTATGAAGCCTGCGGATAATGACTGCGTCGTCGATGTTAGTGTCGGTGTCTGTGAATTGACCTGGGAATCATTTTGTTGACCGTGTCTCTCTTGGGTAGGCATTTTGCAGCGGTAACCGACATCCACGCGGGCGGAGCCGCGGCCGACCGCTAGTGTACTATATTTTTGTTTACAATATCTAAATTAAGACATGATACCACCTTATAATAGAAAAAATATATAAAGTCCTATTATGGAACAATTGAAATGATTTAAAATAAAACTCTCCATAAAAAATAAAAAGGCCTAAATCCAGTATAAGATATTACATTCGGACCGTTTATAATCCCTTAAAAGACATTATTTCAGCATACAAGGCCTTAGAAAAGGCTGCTCGAGCGTTTGAGCATTCACAAGGGCCCAAAGCGGCGGGTACACTTTTGATTCATGACCGCTCACGGGTATTTTGTAACGCTCTATGAAGACAAATAGTTTTCACGTCCGAGAATAAAGTATGTTTAAGTTCCACTAAAGGAAAGCGAAAAAAATATAAAGAAAAACCTTGATGGACGACATGCCTGTAGGCGACAAAATAGAAAATCGCAGTTTTAGAAATATGACTAGAAACTTTTCCTAACTTAGCCTCATTCCTCACTTAACTTCTTCTTTTTTAATTTCTTTTAAATAATGGCATCGTGCGTTTTGCACATAGCTAGTGTCAAGTAAGAGATATATTAATAATATGTAAACCATAGTAAATGAGAATGAGTGGTGATAAAGATGCCCTCCCCCGAAACCCCTAAGTCCTCAGTAAAGATGTTGGACTATACTGACATCCCACATGGATTTCTTGAGAGAATTTGAAAAGATTAAAGATAATAAACAGCCATGTAGGAATTATCCTCACCACAAATTATCAAATAAATTTTGCTTGTTGTGTGAATAACATAAAATTTAACATAGTCATACAATATGTATTTACCGTCTTAATAAAATAAACAGAATAAATAGTTATAAGCGTCTATTGTCGTCAAAGTACGTCGAAAAAGTAAGCCAGAACATTGAAAGCACTGTCAATGGCACACATATGGCATAGTTTATAGTTACCACCTATATTCCGTGTATATTCACTCTTGTCGTATCCCCAAATATATTATTTTAGGAAACATCAAAGTAAGCATCTTTTTCACACGTAGGTATTTAACGACCCCTTATTTCGGTGATTATTCATAAAAATATTAAAAACGTTAGGAACACGTTACCATATTAAACCGACTAGTGATATCGCGAATAACCGAAATATTCACAGCCAATCCTCCAAATACACATGTATTATATAGTCATGTAGCAGTACTGTGTTCGAAGATAAATTACATATAACAGCGCATTGACTTGCAAAGCAAACTGCTCCTAACTTTGCATAGCGACCGAATTCCGCTTTGGTTGTATTCATTCATCATTCAGTACCTAACTAACCTAAATTTCCAACCTATAGAATCGTGTTGGTTGCCAATAGTGAAAATCTTTATTGTCTGCTTACAGTTAGTCTACCTCATCTTCAGTAAAGTAAAAAGTTATTTATTTCATAAACGTTCATTTATTTATTTTATAGCACTTAAAAACGTCAAAACAAACTATAAATTAAAAAAAAGTAAATATTACTACACTGAAATCACGAAGCTTAAATTCACTTACATGCAAAAAAATAAAAATTAAGTGTAAGTGAATCTAAGTGCCAATTTCGAGCCACCGCTCTGTGAGAAGAACTGACAAGAAACACAGGCTATGCTCTTTTAAATTATCAATTAAAAATATAACAATACTTAGAGTGGAATAATCTAGTTTTCGTGTTATAACTTCGTTTTAACTTGCAAACATTTTTTATTAATCCAGCGGTAAAACGTGTAGTAACACGCCGTGATCTGCTGTAGTGCATATTTCATTCGAATTCACCCATTCTTATAAACGTAGTAACATGAGATGGAGGACGGCTGCAAAGGGAAATTGAATAATATTATAACTTTTTCTAGAATGCTCTAACAACTTTCTTAAAAACAATACCTCTATAACAAACAAAGCTAGTACATCATATTTAGTGGCAACATCACGGATATAAATTGTATATCTATATCTGTGGGCATAATTAAGTAGCAAACTTAATAAATAGACCATTGAGCGGTTGGGTTGTGAATTTATTATAATTTACAATCAATATAAAGGGCTTCTACCAAGGCCTGAGGAGCTCAAACCAACCTTACCAGCAACTGGTGCACCTGCCGATCCACGGACGAGGCTCTGACAAACATAAAATTTTCCGGTAAGCGGCAATAAGCACGCCACCTATTTCGTGGGTCAAACTTTATGATTGGCGAAATGTGGTCGTATGATATGCCTCTGCCTACGCCTTCGGGGAAACAGGCTTGATTATAGTTATGTTAAAATAAAACTATAACATTTTGTCCTCTTAGCGAGTCAATGGACTGAACTCGAGCTGTCTCTTTGTTTACCAAGTATTCGACGAAAACATTATCTGCAAGTTCCAAGATACGCCGAGCATGAAATGAGATGATTTGTAAAGGTACGAGTATATTATTTAGTAAAGTAGTGTGCTGTCTCTTTTCCAGGATTTTAAAATGTCAGTATGCAAAGTCACCAAAACATTTACTAGATTACTGAGCAATGCCTGATTACTGCTTATAATAATACGATAAGGTTTTCCAGTACCACCCCGAAACGGGAATGCTTAGACGAAAGTTATATAATAAGATTTGTTACGAATCCAACACAGAGTAAATTACATTAAAATGGTTACGTTTGTACGCAGATGATATGTGAATTTAAAAAGTTATTACTAGAATAACGAGATACCTATCAGACAATGCGTATGATTGACTGATTGGGGTGTATAAGGGACCCTACCTAGATCTAAGTAGCCCAAGCCAACTTCACATGCAACTGGTGCACCTTTTTTTTTTTATCGTCGGTAAAAAAATGCTGTTTACGCACTGTCTCCCGGCCAATGGGGGGACCGAGAGGGGAGTGTGGGGCTCACTGCTACAGACACGACCACCGCAGTCCTACCCACTAAAAAACTTCCGACGACGCCCACCGCTGTTGAAAAAGGGGCAGAGGGCCAGTGCCTGGGTTTGTAGCTTCTGGCACCCCGCCCGCGGCCAACGTCCCCCGGATCAGTGCTGCTGCAAAGTGCTGACACATGAGAGATCACTTCTAATAGCTATTGACGAGGTTTGACAGAATCTTAAAATAAAAGGACCAAGCAATCGCTTTTAACAGCATAACACCGAGCGCGTCGTACCTTCCTTTTTTTAATGTGAAACGTCATTATGTCGTCGATGCAGTACAAAAAAATTAAGGTGCTTTAACCGTGAAATAAGCAAGCAGGGTACATACAAAGCACACTCACTCATATAATAATAAGTATTATATTATATGTTAATAAATTATTCAAAATTTTTTTGTGTTTAAATCAATGTAAATAATTTTGTTTCAAACTATGATAACAGCTAACATTACAATACATTAGTTTACAATGCGGATATAAAGTTAAACTGCCGACAAGTCATTATTTATTGGCAAATATACAATAATACGGGACGTCGTAAGAGTCGACGAAGAGAAATCCTACCGGATGATGGGCGGCAGCGTCATCCTGCGTACTGGCTTGAACTGCGATCACCCAGCGTGGTGATTATAAGGCCGATACCCCCAATATAATGTAATCTAATGAGGGGGTAATGTTCAATAGTAGGCTTTATTTAATTCCATCGAAAATTATAAAATTTATTGGTTAACCATAAATTAGATCTGTAAACTGTTATATTGCCAAAACGTCCAAAATGTGATAGAAGAACCATATCGCCCAATGGACAACAGTTCGTCTCGCTATTTTCCCCAACCACTGCTCCTTAAACTGTGAAATTGTGTTCCCCTATGGAAGCCTTCATTTGGGGTTTGATCAGACATGCTATAATATCTTCATTGTACATTCTTGTATTATATTTTTTTTTTTATGTAATTGTATGTGTACATAACTGTTAAGTACATAAATAAGAAGCACTTTGACAGCCTTGAACCTTGTTAAGAAGTCATCATAGTACCTTGTACTAGCCGCATGCATAGATTAGTTATTATATTATATATAAATAGTTGAATAATATGAAAATGTCTAATACATTACTAAACGATGTTCACTAGTGGTACACAATACAAATTTCGAATTATATTCTCATATAATTTTTTTTTTCATTACATACTTGGCCCATATTTGTGTGTGCGAATATTTATATAAATACTTATAAACTTAACTCATAAACACCTGACCTAATTCACAAGCATTAAATCGCAAACAAAGACAGAAAAGAGTATCTAGAATATTGAAGCCAGGTGTCGCTCATTTTATATTCATTGAAGGTATAAAAAAATTCGTTAGCTGTGATTTCCCCGCGGGACACATCACATATCCTACGTTCAAGGAAACTTGTTGTTCACTGAATTTCTCTCTGTTTATGTTACATAATTATATTGTGATAAGTCTTACATTTTGATACTTAAAAGCGTTATGTTGTAATTAAGGTGTGTTGTTGTAGAACGTATAGTGCTTATAGCAATAGCTCTGTTATGTGGACAACAGTTACTCGGATATTGTATAATAGGTTGGGGAAAAAGTCTTTTCGTATTTTTGTATGAAAAGTCAAGACATTTTTTTCAAAGTTTATTTACATTTATTTACAATATATATGTACCGTTTTGTTGAATAACTTTCTGCCATTTTGTGGGCAGAGACATTATCCCGTTACTGTAGAAACTTTGGGACTTCTGATCAAAAAAACGGGACAAATAGTTTTGGCAGTCCTCTCTTGAGGTCAACCTTACAGAACCTAAAGAATTCTGCAGAGACCGAAACAGGTGAAAATCTGAAGGCGCAAGGTCAGGGCTATATGGTGGATGCACTAGGACCTCCCAGTCGAACTCTCTTAATTTTTGCTGAGTGGCTAAAGATGTGTGTGGTCTAGCGTTATCGTGATGATAACCACACCCTTCCTGTTGATCAATTCCGGCCGTTTTCTCTCGACTGCTTCGACAATTACTCGAAGAAGGTCACATAATTTAAACATTTGTCGCAAGACGCGTCTACACACTAAGAGCCTAGCATGCGTTTACTTATTTACGTATCAATAATTATATGTCAAAATTACGAAATGCACTGAGGAAAAGTAAAAGAATAAAAGGTAATTGCTAGTTGCTAGTAGTTTTAAGAAATATATTTACGTAATTCAAAACCTACTTCTTTTCTAAAGACCATTTCTTGTGATGGCTTAACTGATGGGTGTATAAGGAACCCACAAAGATCTAAGGAGCCCAAGCCAAACTCATCTGCTAGTGGTACATCTGCCGATCAATGGACGAGGCTCTGGCGAACATAACAGTGCCCGGCAAGCGGCAATAGGCTCGCCACTTATTACGTGGGACTATATAATTGGCGAAGTGTAGGTGTATTATATGCCTCTGCCTACCCCTTCGGGGGAGTCAGGCGTGAATGTATGTATGTATATTTTTTGAACAAGAATACGAATTTTCTATTAGTATTCTTGTTCGATAATGGAGGTGAAATAGATATAGACAAACATAACTGCGTTCAGTTATAATTTATTATGATGCTATGAAATGCATGAGGAAAAGGATAAAATAGTCAGTGGCCCACTAGTTATAAATAAGAAAAAACATAACACGTTATTGAAAAACTTCATCTTTTTTGAAGACAATTAAACCAATTGTAAATAAAAGGGCCGCTTTCATCTAAAATTAGACCATAAACTTAGCTTCAATGTAATCCTCGCAAATAGAACCATTGTGCTCTCCGAAATTTCTATCAGTGTTCTTGTGCGATAATGGCAATGAAATAGACACAGACAGGCGTATGAGCATTAGAACATTGGATGTCTGAGTACGATTGACTTGCAAAACAGCTCAGCTCGTCCTCTGGGATCGAGGCTGCACTGTCACACTTAATCAAGTTCACACGCCAGTGCAACCTAACCTCCACACGCGGTACGTGGTCTTGCATCGGATTGTAATATAACTTGTATCCTTATACTTAACTTTACTAATAAATAAGATCGAAGTATCTGTTTATAAAGTCAAAATAAGAGCATTTAATTTAATACATACGAAAGTTATCATCATATATATATTCTTTATTGTACAAAAAACAATAACAAAAAAGAAGCCTTACGTGAAAAGAAATACAAGAGTGCACTTATTTCTAAAAGAAATATCTTCCATTCGATCTTAACTGAAGTGGGAGAGATAGTTAGCAGGCATTAATATGACACTAGAATATAATAACATTACACATATACATACACAAAAATATGATATAAGATACATATCAGATATATAAACCTACTTATATACATAAATAAATACAATGAAAAAAAAAATAACCATCATACCAGACTTATAAAGTCCACTGCCTAACTTTGGCCTCTCCAATAGATTAAATTATATTGGGGGTATTTGCCCACGCTGGACAGGCGGGTTGGTGATCGCAGTTCAAGCCAGTACGTTTAAAATTAATTTTGCGCAATGCCAGTCGCGTCTTACGTATTGTAAGCCCCTCATGGGGTGGTGCACCAAAAACAACGCTTAAACAGTTAGAGGTCTCTCAAAGAATTATTCTAGAAATTTGCACTTTCAAACCGTTTCTATTAAAGGAATTGTTATCCAAATTGTGTTAAGATATTTAATAAGTTACCAAACTAAATTAGTTCAATGCTTAGTTTACCCATATTTAAAATAAAACTACAGTTATGGCTAAAAACTAAATGTTTGTAATCACTCGTAGAATATTTTAACACCAAAATGAATTTTATATAATTAGATATTATTCGTTATTTTGACATGAATTTTATTTTATTATGATTATTACAATGACTTTTAATTTCACTTATTTTATATTGACACTCACATGCCCTGCGTTTGGCAAAATAGATGTTCTATTATATAACAAAACAACCACATGTTACTCTACTTTATGTGAATAAATTCATTTTATTTCATTTCATTTATTTCATTTCTATATCCAACTGAACTTCTTTATGAGTACTGTGAAGTGTTGAGTGTTCGTCAACTGTTTTTGCTCAGAGTTGTTTTAAAGCAACACCCTTTGCAAAAAATATCTTTCGAAGCGTAGATGGCATGCGGTATGAAGACAAACTCTACGACCAAAAACCACATTTTTCCGAAGATTCTTTCCATTTTTTGGCCGTCTCTTCTATAATAAAATTAATAGTTCAATTTATATTTACCCCAGGAATAGTACTGTCGTTAAAATATCTGTCTCAGTGGCTTTTAAAACTTTCTTATGATGAAACAGAGAACTTTGTTGCTATACAGCACTAAAAAAATCCTTTAAAAATTACATTAAAAACCACAATTTGAAAATCCACACTAATTATACGCACTACATTTTATTCACCCTCTCTCACACACACACACACGCACCGACACATTTTACACACAGAGAGGACTCCTGCCATTTAGCTATTTAATAATTTATTGAACCCTTCGTTCATATTGTGAGATCCTTCTGCGTTATTTTTATGTAAATTATGTTTAAGTTCTTGGAATGGAGGCGCTGCATGCTGAAATACAGGTTACCCCATTTCAGTAGCAGAGGCTGCAAACTCGAAATATACTTAAGGTTAACTGTAATTCATGTAAGTTTGTATAAACATATCCATGTATTTTTGGCAATAAATTATTATTATTATATCAGCCTTATAAAGTTCACTGCTTAACATTGACCTCCAAGATAGATTAAATTATATTAGGGGTATGTGCCCATAATTACCACGCTGGACAGGCGGGTTTCACTTCATCGATTCTTACGACTCTCCGTGAAAAGAAAGTAATACGTTACTTTTAATTATATGTCTATATGTCTGTAGTGACTAATCCCCGACTCCTGCACATGAGTATCTTTATGCAGGTGATCCTGAAACGAGCAATAATTCGAGAGAGGAAGGATAGGCCGAGATTTGATAGTTCTATGTTTTTTCAAAATGACTTGGTACTACACATGTAAAAATAAAGACCAGTAATAATATTGCCTCGGTCATAAACAATCACAACCATCACATTCTAAAAAGGACATGTTCCAATTAAGTTGTACCTATTTACAAAATGTGAGTTGAAAACTTTAATCTCAGACGCTTTCGCTAAAACAATTTCCGTTTGAAAACATCAAACAGATAAATTGGAGCATGAGTCGGAACTCTTTTGTGTTGGGTTGATGAATATTCACGAATGAATAATTCTGACCACAATGTCGGCTGGACGGCGGATGGCTGTGTGTGCAAGTCGGAGGAGAACAACTTTCATTATACAATGGGTCTCGAAGTGATTATAGATTCGTCTAATGTCGCGTGTTTCAACTCTAACGGACCCGTATTTCATTAAGTCTTTGAACGCCAAATGTCCGAAAAAACAAAACTAGATTTGATATCGTGTATAATTTTATATTTCAATTAATTCATTTTTGAGGGTCATTTGTCTTAAGGTCCCGTTCCTTTTGTTAATGTGGGCATAGGGCTAGACACTTCTCATCGTTTGAACCAAGTCATCTAGAGAACTCTATACCAACACCTCTATATAAAGATTCCTTTTATAAAAAGTTGTAGCAAGATTTCTACCAATCCCTAATGCGATTATATAGAACCTATGCAATTATGTATTTTTTTAATTCATATTTGTTAGTATATATAAATATATATATTAAGGTGTATAGGGAGGGTCCCTGGTAGGATACCAAGACCTAAGAAGCCCGAGCCAACCTCACCTGCAAGCGGCAATAGGCTCGCCACCTATTACGTAGGACTAACTATATAATTGGCGAAGTGTGGGCGTATAATATACCTCTGCCTACCCCTTCGGCGAAACAGAGGTGAATGTATATATTAGAGCAAATTTAAAAAAATGCATATAATTATGTTTATTTTAACACTTTATCCCATCAGTGTGTTTCTAATTGCTGTGCAAGCCCTGCCTGCCAAAATAGGTTGTGATTTCGTAAATAGAGATAAAGGGTCTCTGACTTGTTCTGACAACTACCACATATAGTATTAATCGAGAACGTAGCCTTGATATGCCTTTGAGGATGCGCTCTATATTAAATGCCACACAACCACCCACACGTCCAAAGACTGACCTCCGTGAACTTTGTCTATATTCTGTGATCTTTCTAAATTTGTTAACCAAATATTGTTTACATACATACGCCGCCTACATATATTTTAAATAACATAGAGAATATTGTGTTTGACTTTATCCATGGAGAGTGTCAACTCCCCATTTTGCGTGACCTTACTGCAGAAGCCCACGCCCACACTTCGCCAATTACACTAGTACTACGTAATAGGTGACGAGCCTATTACCGCTATTAATGATTGCCTAATATTGTTTAGCTACAAGAATTGATACAGACAGAATTGAATACGTAAAATTGAGCTTTGTTAAAATTGATATGTAACCAATGGAGAGGTAACTTTAGAAAAATCTCTTAAAAATTCTAAATATTACTTTGCATTATCCTGTCTTACTTATCTTCACACCACAAAATGTGGATAAAAACTGTACAGATAATGTATGAACCATGTTATATCTGTTTATCACATATAACAAGTTTCAAAAATATACTGTTTATTACAGCACAAGTAAATATCTTTTTATGAATTTTTATTGACAATTTTTTTTGAAAACGCATGACGATTTGCTCTCCAACCTTAATCAATAATTAGTTGATTACTTTGCCAAAGTTGTTAGAAGATAACTAACATTGTAAGTAATATTATGAAAGAACTAAGAAACTTTATAGGAAAATGTTAAAGTTTTTTCTTATTTCAGATATTTTCACATTATATATTTTGTAAACTAACTAAACCAAAAAGTAAGTAGATCCATTTTCTTATAATATTTAAAGAAAACAGGGACAATTCGAAAATATGTATATACCTTTATAGATTTATCGCTCTCCAACTAACTTAGAGATCCTGTTCACAATCCACCTAGCCTACACATTAATTACTATATCAACATTGTATAAATAAAGTCAATATCACTAACTAGTAAACAAACAAAAGTAATAAAAACATCAGTGTAACATTGGCAGGACAAACAGGCTAGCTGTTGTATTTCCCGCCCGGGGGAACTGCGCTAGTTCTGCTGTCCCCTAGTGCTATTGTCGTATAAGTTCGATACCAAGGGAGCTTACGATCATTTGTGATAAATGTACCTCAGTATTATGCTTCGTAAATATGAATAGAGGCCGAAGTTTATTTCGAATACAAACTGTTTCGTTTTAAAAGAGTTTTTGTAATCCTCGTTAGAGTCACCGACAGACTGACTGACTGACAGACAATCCCCTCCCCCATTTATAATCTATTTAGAATCACGACAGACTGGCTGACAGATCCCCCTTATAAGAGTCAATGACAGACTGACAAATCTCGAGAAAAACCACAAAAGACAGATAAACTTTGATAAACCTTTACAAATTCTAACAAAGAACCCATTCGCTTTTATTTCTTTATTATGGTACCGCTCATATCTCTTTCATTGTTACTAAAAAAATATTTCGAATTTCCATTTTGTGTGTGAATGTTTGACGAACCTAAATGATCATGTTAAAGATAGTATATTTTATTTTATTTTGAATATCAAACAGAAATATTATAATCAAAAATAATTAACAATAGCTTGATATATTTGTTTACCATCAGCGGTCAGTCCATTATCGTCCCAGCACTGAGAACGGGCTTTCTCTCATGAACGAAGGGATTCAGGTTATACTTCACCACGTGTACCAAGTGTGGATTGGATTAGGCAGGTTTGGCATACTGTTAGATCTTTTGAATTCACTCAATAGTGTCTCCATGGTCTACCGACTACCATATAAAGTGATGCCCATGATTATAGCCCCAACGTGCCGAATCACCAAAGTAGTAAGCTTGGTTTATCAATTAACATCTAAATAACATACAAACCACTTATAAAATACCATAAATATACAACAAATAATATATTTAAACACACTTTACTATCTATTTTATAGAAATTTTAATTTCTGCGTGTGTTAAATTATTTGAAACAAATTTTCCTATAAAAACATATATTTTTTACACACCTAACTGTTTACAAATAAACCCCGATTTAAAGAGTTGGTAGTGATTACTTTTCTACATAATAAAAAAAAAAAATTTTTCTTTTAATCCCTACCTAAAGTGTATTTATAATTTTTCCTCCAAATAAGTATAAATACTTTTTTCATAAACATCTAATATGTAATAAAATAAACTGAACAGTATATTTCGCCCAACAATTCTTTAAAATTTATGAAATCTAGCAACGACTTGAATTTAAAGCACACCTGGCTACTTGAATTATTAGCACGCTGTAGATTTTCTGTAACGTTTCGGCGAATTTCTCACAAGATTTCGAAGACCATGACCGATTTTCTTTACTTCCGAAAGAGCCTTATGTGAATCCCGTAAGAGTCATTTTACCCTGTAAGAAGTTAAATTCGTTCTAGCTACATGTAGTTTATTAGTTTCCTCTATTCTTGTGATTATTCCTTATAAATAAATAATTTTTTTTTAAAACTAAATTCTCAAATCAAGTATACAATAGGTATGTATTTTTATTACCTGAACCTTCTTCAAGGCAGCGGTATAGATACATCGAAAAATCATTTATTTTTTATTCAATATTACAATGTAGGTTAACAGATCAAGTCCGACACACCCAAATTCACAATCAACACTAACCAATAATTTTCGAAAAGAAAGTACCGTACCGTACGTACCCAGATAGCAAAAAAATTCAATAAAAATGACAAAGTTAGTAAATTACATAAATTCATGTCAACGATTCATATAACAATGTCCAAATTAAAATTTAAAATAAATCAAGGTCACATTAAGAATTATTAATAAAATAAGAATTAATATTATGTCACTTACTTACTAAAATACGTCTTATTTGCATCTTAAAACACACAAACATTTTTAAAAATGCACTTAAAATTAAAACATTAGGTATTATTAAAACGTCTCATTTCTTATTTATTTACATAGGTACACCCACAGCATAAATATAGTAATGGTAGGTACAATTAGAGTCTTATCCTAGTAATGTTGACTTATATCTATGCCAACAGAATGTATTAAACTATACACAGTATTAAAATATAAAAATTATTAATTAATCGATTGATATAAAAAAAGTGTACAGGTTTGTTTTTAAACTGTACCAATGATTCGTTAAAAATAGCCATCTGCCCGTTTCGCTGCTATAAGGTTGTATTGGGCTGAATTCGGGCAAGTGGTTGGTGCAGACCTAAATTTGTGCGACAATAAGGAAGTGAAATAAGGTTTTATACGGGATCAAGAGTACTCATATGGGACAGAAAAAAATACTTTTTCCACTAGTGAACTGCACCAAAATTTTGCCGCTGAGCAGCTTTATGATGTCGTAAGAGTAGATGAAGAGAAATCCTACCGGATGATGGGCAGCAGCGTCATTCTGCCTACTGGCTTGAACTTGGCAAATACCCCCAATAGAATGTTATCTATTGGGGAGGCCAGCCAGCAGTGGACTCATAAGGCTAATATGATGATAGTTCTTGCTTGCGTTCTTCTATTTCGTAAGGTGTTGAGACTAAAATGTTTTAGTCCTTGCTAATTTGGTCGTCTGTTCATGTTTGGAGATTTAAACGCAAAGTGTCTCGTAAAGGCGCGTTGTAGTCTCTCTATTTACTGTGAATGTGCAGCATATATTATTGTTACATCTAAAGATGGACACGAACAATAAATGCGTGGTCAGTTGACACTAAAGCTCAGCGATTATTTTGCCTAGATATGGCAAAACACTGATTGCCAGATTTGAGCTAGGGTAGAAAACCAATGAAAATTTTTAACATGTTCTGCTCGTTTTAAAGAGTAAAGGTATTGAGGAGAATCTGTCGACCTGCCAAGACAAGACAAGCGAAGCGTAAGGACGAAGTAAGCGAAGTGTAAGGTTTTTAACTTTTATAGTATATGGGTATTTCAGGTAAGCAAAATGTCATAATTGTATGTCAATAGTGAAGTTCTTAAACATTAGGGGCTTAATACAAAACAAGATTTAAAGTTAGACTAGTGCTGTCACTGTCTTTATATATTCAAAAGTGACAGCACTAGTTTTAAACCTGTCTTAACTTTAGATCTTGTATTGTAATAAGCCCCTATAAGTTTTATTAATACTTGGAACAGCCGTATCGTTCAAATGTTGTACATACATACATAAATACTATTCATGCCTGTTTCCCCGAAGGGGCAGGCAGAGGCATATTATCGTTCTCTCGGCGTGGCAGGCGATGGCCTTCTTCTGCGAAGTGGTGATGTCGCAGAAGGAGGCCGCGGAGCGGGGGAGGGAGCGGGATCTGCTCTCTCTCCGGCCGCGCCTGGGAGGTCTTAGGCGGCGGGGGCAGGGGGCCCCTTCCGTCTAGCTAGACCCTTCCAGAAGTCGGCCAGTTACGCCATGGCCGCACAAGGAGGTAGGGGGGGTGCGACACACTGCGCTTCTCTGAGGAGGTCCTCCCTGTTCAGATTCGGGGGACGTTGGCCGCGGGCGGGGTGCCAGAAGCTACAAACCCAGGCACTATTTCGCACTATATCCCGCCCCTTTTTCAACAGCAGTGGGCGTCGTCGGAAGTTTTTTAGTGGGTAGGACTGCGATGGTCGCGACTGCCGCAGTGAGGCCCACACGAGAACTGTCTCCCGGCTCATGACAACGTAATGGCGAAAACAGCATTTTTATACCGACGATAAAAAAAAAATTTACGAACGCATATTGTACGAACGATTTTCGCTAATTCTATTTTTGTAAGCAAACCTGTCGCCGCCTGCAGGGCACATGTTTTAAAATACATGAGTATAAACAAAACACATATTATGTGGGTGGGTCCTATAAATGCACCTCCGTTCTAATCCTTTTATGCCTTAAAAATGTGAGTAAAAATGCAATAACGCAATAGATCACGTTTGTAAAAATGCAAGGAAAAAAACGTAATATTTGAGATTAGTAAAAAAGACTCACGGCTACTCGGCCTATCTGTACCGTATTATAAGGTATTCATCAAACTTGTAAATAAGTTATTGTATAAAGTCTCAAAACAATGTACTTGTAATTTTTTTTGGGCTAACATATTTAAATGTATCGTGGTTTAGTCCATAAGCCAACTTAGGCCACGTGCGTATAGCATGAATAAAATTTGATACCACAATTGCCACCACAGTGTAACCACTCAGTAGACTAATGTTAACTTATTTTCTTTAGGCCCAGACGATTATACGATCCAACGTGTTCCTACCTTTATCTGCTCGTCAATTCCGTGGAAACTCCGCGCTACATTTTCTTTTTAACAAAGGAGAGTATTTAATTTACTAAAACAATTATGAATATTGATTACTCACTTACTTACATAATAAAAATAAACGCTATAAATAAAAGATGTCTTTCAACTGGGGGCCCATGGATTTTCTCGTTGGATTGCCAGGCTAAAGTAGCCTAGCAGCTTCTTGTCACCGGAAGCATCAATGATGCGAACACTTAACTCTTTTACGGGTTGCTTTGCTTCCGGCCCCCATGGACCCAATGAAGACTATTTGATTCCAAAACTTCTTTACCTCGACATCAATTATTGCAATTGGTCACATTTAAAGTTTATGGGGGAGGCCTTTGTTTTGCTGTGCACTTTTTTAGGCTGATGATAATGATTATACAATTGACGATCGGCTCGCCAATGCAACCTACAATCGGGCAATAATGTAGTTCTTTTAATTCTTATAATGAAATATTAAACGTTTACAAACTCAGGCTATGTTCCCACTGGGGTAGACCAAGATATTGAACTGCCACTTTAATACTTCTTCCGCTTCATCCAACTTCATTAATTTCTTGTCATAAATGCTCTTTTATTATTCCCACTGCAGTACTTGGCTTCTTTTCACGGGTTTGATTGTCTATTATAGCACTATCTCATACCGATCAAGAAGTTTTGTTCATATTCTTTTTTCAATTAAGAATTGTATTTGTCAGATCCAAAAATGTGTCCATTATAATAAGCCATATTTCATCGCTTACACCATCAAAATAAAGCTAAATCTAAGATATTGTGGCTGAGTGGTAATGTAGATTTAAAAATCCCATAGTATTATATTCTTGAGTTATTATAACTATAATCATTATCTCACAAGACATTGAGCATAGATATCCTCTCAAGAACCAAGAGCGACTCATAGTGTGGAGCATACATAAAGAATACTAGAAAAGCGGAATACATTCGTAATGAATGTAGTAATTATTAAAAATATCCATAAATATCCTTTATGTAAATATGTAACATACAAATGATACAATATGTATTTTTTGTTGTACAACTGCACTGATTGTAAGACTGTGGTTGGAGCTGATAGGGTTACCGCTCACAAAGGATGTGATTTATTTCCATTCGACCTTTTGCCACACTTTTACGTATCTGCATTTACATTTTCCCGCGTCCGTTAAAAGCTTGCAGTACTATTTACAAATTTTCCACCTATTTATCCACGAATCTTTTGTAGATACTGAAGCTCGTTATGCAGATATTACATGCTAATTTCCTTGTTTGCTGCTTTCATCCCATCGCATAAGTTCAAGTGAACTAGTGCTCGTAGGTTTACGTGAAAATATATTTCTACGGTTAAACTAACTGTCAGGATATTAGAAGGCACTGACTTTCTAATACCGAATGCAATAGATGACCAATGGCTAGACATGAAATCAACAAAGCGATAAAATTCTTATAAAAACCAAGAGTCAAGAATTTTTTGACTTTGAATTCGTGAAAATCCTCTTGAATTGACGTGCAGCTACTAGCTGCTGATAAGGAGTGACAGGTTTTGGTCTTTGATATTAATTATATCGAGATTCATTAATACTAACCAAGGCCGTGTTTACGAGCGCCACGATCAATTTTTTTGTAAACGTATTCTTAAGAGCATCACTGACATGTCATCAACGAATTACACTCGTATTTTAGGTACTGAATTCAATATGGAAACAGCTTTTCCAAATTGGTGATGTGTTTTTTAGCTGAACTCTGACCATTAGAAACCGTTCCGTTTATTTTTTTGGAATGAAGACTTTTTTTCTAAATATAAATTACGATAATTTATGTTAAAATCGTACATATTATCGAATTAAGCCTCTTTCATCAAAAACAGAGGTCAGTAAGTTTTGATCGTACCCCACAATGCGGACCCCGTGCAGTTTAAAGGAAGCTGAAAGCAGTTGAGGTCCCAGAGCCAAGAAAAATATAAAATTAAAACCTACATAGTCTCAATATAATAATAAATATTTTCTATGTATGGGAATCGAACTCACGATCTTGGAGCGGAGTATATCGGTCGTCCAATATATAATATGCTAATGTTGCCATGTTTTACTGACATTTGAACTACAAATTTCAAAGAATTATAATTATTTCATACAAAAGTCCTCATTATTCAATCAAAATTAAATTATCACTTATTTTCCAAATTTCATTTTTCTTGATTAATTTTTTGTCACTTATGGCAAACGATTTAATAAGTATTAATAACATTTAACAATAGCACACAGAGGTCACAATTAATTTCGTTTATATTGACTGAACTATGTACTGAAACAGACCCTGGTCTCTACAACAAAAAGGTCATTATCTAGGCTGAAGTTTTAATCAGTTTTCTAGTTTCAACTGTTACTTGTTCATTTAACTTCCACGACTGTATCGTAGTTGAGCATCCAATTTATTGTTTAATTTAAAAGAGTACTTAAAATAGTCCGCGCTGCCTACAAAACAGTGACCATTTAAATATATAAACCTATAAAGGCAACATTGTGACCGCGGCGATTCCTAATAAGGCGTTATTATTTTGACCGCCATGAGACCCATTAGAGTGCTTGCTCTCCAGTTACTTTTTCTGTTTCCGACTGGCCAGTGGATGCGATATGTACCAAACAGTTAGCATCATATTCATCATCATCATTTCAGCCATATAAAGTCCATAGCCGAACGTTGGCCTCCCCAATCGTATATTTTATTTGAATTTTTCTTTTCCTATAATCCCCACGCTAGGCAGGCGGGTTCATGATCGCAGACTCAGCCAGTTTGCAGGATGACGCAGCTGCCCATCATTTGGGTGGATTTATTTTTGTCGACTCTTACGGCTTCCCGTGAAATGAGAGGGGGTGGCACTATTCTCGGCTGGTACCACACGGCACATGCATTATATTCCCCAATAAAAAGAAATTGATTCTTTCACCAGGAGCTGTTGTTCAACAAAATAAGTATGCATATTGGGCGTGCTCTAAGTTTTAAAAAAGTTTTACGAAACCACTGTTTTTGGCATAGCGAAAGAGGATAAGAGAATTTCTCTTTTGCAAAAGATATAAGATTTGTGTAGGGTTCGTAGTACTTAAGAAAAACCAGTCTTTTTTACCATACTACGTAAGTGTATGAAATTTAATATTGATTTCCTATAAACAGGGTATATATCTACATTCGATTGGTTGGTCGTCCTAATTGTTTGTGCTTAAGCCTATATAGCCATTTGAAATAGCATGCAAATATTTACACAAAATTTATACTAAATGGCAATTTAAAGTAGAACAAAATTCTTAATATTTATTACAAATATATAAAAGAAAAGGTTTTGACAGTGAACGTCAAATATAACAATACTGCCATGATTCATGAGATAAGTATAGGAAAGCCTCTTATTAATATCAGACAATTAATTAAGAAATCTCTTAAATGCTATATTTTTTTTCGGTTTTATAATTAAATGTAGTTCTGCTTTCATATAATTTTTTTCTTTTAATTTCATTTTCTAATGTACCCCCCATGGTCGGATTTACCATTAAAACTTGTAAAAACAAAATACTTTTGCATTGAAATTCACACCTCTCTTAATTTATTCTCAAAAGCGGCTCGCGGACACCCACATAAAATGGCGTCGCGTAACTGTAAACTGTCAAGTTGACGTTCATCAATATCAAAAATCGTAGTCATTCAATATACCCGTTTTATTGGGTCAGCTCACTAGTCTAAATTTCAGTTATTACATGCCACCAGCCAGACCTTCGCAACCCAAAGGGAAATATCATTCTACGAGAAAATCAGCTGTCAAGATATTAGGAATCACTGTTTTCCTAATAACGACTGCCATAGAGGTTCATGACAGCCGGAACCAACGACTTAACGTACTTTCCGAGGCACGGAGCTAGCGATAATTTCGCAAATAACTTCGAAAAGCCCTATCGCTGCAACATCTGACAAAGTCATAATTCCGATTAAGAATAATAATATGTAGAAACAAAATCCTTTGCGGTGGAATCTACACCTCTCTAAATTCATTATTAAACGCAGGGTGCTTGCGGTCGGCTCCCGGGCACCTCCATAAAATGGCGTCGGGTAACTGTATACGCACTCGACGTCCATCAGTATCAATCACGCCACCTAAATTAATGGGATACACCCGTCTGATCACTCGTGAAGTCGTGATACGGGAGAACAGCTATAAAAATTAATGTCTTTTGAAATTAGTATTAAGGTCAGGACCCCTGCATTCGGCGATTTGTACTTGCAGAATTTCAATTATCTATAATTGTTATAAATAATATCTAAAAGGTTCGCCTACCACACAGGACAAATGATTTTGTGCATGATTATAAAAATGATTTCTGGTCTGGGTGTAATATACATAATATTTAGTACATATTTACAACAAAATGTTTATACGTTATTTAGTATACGTAACACAAGTTCTTAATGAAAACCTGTTTATGTTTATGAAAACCTAGTATATGTACATAAAAATATTAATAAATTGAGTAAGAAAAGTGATATACATAACCTAAACACAAGGAATAAGCATAAACTAGTTGTACCTGCCACTAGGCTCCAAAAAATTAACAAATCTTTTAAAGGTCAATGTGTGCGATTCTATAATAAAAACCCAAGCAATATACAGCAATTAAGCCTAAATAAATTTAAATTAACAATAAAACGCAAGCTGTCTTTAAAGGGATACTATTCTATCAAAGACTATATGGCTGATAAAAATGCTTGGGATTAAACTGCCGTTTCATACAGGCTATTCTAATATGAATGACTTAAAGCATGAATATTGTTATATTATGTTGCATTGTATAGCGTCACAGACAAATGAAGATTGTAACTAACCAATCGATAATTTAAAAGAGCATAGCCTGTGAGTTTCTTGCCAGTTCTTCTTACAGAGCGGTGGCTCGGAACTGGCACTTAGATTCACTTACACTTACACAGATATTTTTTGTTTTTTTAAATTGTTTGGTTGCAAGTGAATCTAAGCTTCGTGATTTTAGTATAATTATATTTTATTTGTTTTTTTTTTATAATTTTGACGTTTTCAAGTACTATGTAATAGTTTATGAAATAAAAAGTATTTTGACTTTGACTTTGACTTAATGATCTTGAAAAGAAATATTTGGTGTGTAAGACAATTATTATTGCATTTTTATTGTTATCATATAATGCCTCTATAATGAGTTAGCAGAGGTTACTTAAATAAACTTTTAAAAGGACGCCATTTGAAACCTATTCTATCATATTCATAAACCCCCTCCCCTGTTTCCAGTAATATCTAGGGCCGCATGTGTCAGTAAAGGAATATTAGCATAAAAATTTGGAGTCGCCGCCTGCCTGACCAATCCTCATCGGAAGTGCTACTGTCAGTTGGTTTTCTCCCGCTTACTGATCACAGTCTTCGTTCATTTGTACCCTACAGCTAAATCCGTATCTACACTCCCAAAGGTTTCTATGCTATCACTGCAATCCGTCGAGATTCAACAAATTATTCCACTTATTTTACCATAAAACACACGTCTTTAAAGTCGTTGATACGGGAATCTGAGCCATAATTACATTGGATTAAAAGTAATTTAATATCCACATAAGGCCGACTGTTAAAAGAAGTTACACATTTATTCCGAATTCGAACTACATCTCAATTCAAACGTCAAACCTGTAAGCAGTACTACTATATTACTAGCTGTTACTGTAAACAACTAGTTACATAACAGTATAATTTTATAATCATGAACAACGGTTTAATCGCTTGATACTAATTTCCACCAAACAGGCCAACCATCACAGTACTCACCTTTGTGAACGATGCTTTACTTGGTTAATCGTTAACAATTATCTAATCAACCGATTTGATCGACGATTGAGGCACTATTCTGGAGACCTAAAAAAAAAACAACTTTGATAAGGCCAGATGATGCTACTGTGTTGTTTCAATTAACAAAATAAGGGAAAAAATAACACTACTTTTTGACAGCGTCTCTAAGTTTTCTTCGCATCAAAATCAGCATGGAGTGGTTCAGATGTGAAAGGGTAAAATAAAATTGTACTCGTATATTCTTTATTTTGGCATTAATTTTATTTACCTGGCTTTTTAAACTTGTGGTACAAAAACGCTAAGAAATAGTGATTTGGATATTTCCAACAAATGTATTTAATTGTTTATGCTATAATTTGAAAGTAGTACCTAGTAGTTAATATTAACTATAATTTGATAATTGGTACATTTACTAGTGATATGTGTTCCTAATTTGAAACTGAGGATTTATATTTGCGAATCCTGTCATAAAATTTATAGGCATTACTCTTTAAATTTTCCATCAGAAGCTCGTTAAAAACAAATCATTTTGCTGAATCGATTGAGACATAAAAAAGTAAGATAATGATATCTCTTAAATTATATTTCAACTAGCGTCTGCTAACGGTTCCCTGCGTTGGCCTTTTGATTCCATTTGATTTGTTTTCTTAGTATCATATAATATACCATCATCATCTCAGAGATATGGCTGCCCACGTCGACTTCATATAATGTCTTTGTAAATTTATACCTATAGATTTCCACTTTTTGTGACACATCCTGGCAGAGTCGCCCTACAAGAAAAGGGCCACGCAATCGTTAAAGAAAACACTATAATTGATGTATATAAGCTTAATAATGTATATGATTATAAGACGTTACGGGCTTGTGCAGTAAGACACGCAAAATGGGGAGTTCACACTCTTCATGAACGAAGTCCATCACAATATTCCCTATATTATTTAAAATGTGGTATAGGGGTCGGGATCCTGCCAAGATCTTAGCACTCCTTTTTTTTTTCTTCGGTAAAAAATGTAATAAATGTAATGTTTGCGCACTGTGGACAGTGCTATTATGCAGCACTGGACTCGCGTTGACATAACCAAGGATGCCACAATTACATATAACCGGTATGTGTAATGGTGGTATCTTGTTATGTACTTAATTATAAAATTGTAATACTAACATAATTTTTAAGATTTATTGTTTACTAACGCTATGGATTTTGGTCCGAAATAAACGAAGTTAATTTTTTTATTTTATATTTATTTACTGTCTCCCGGCCAACGGGGGTACCCACTAAAAAACTTCCGACGACGCCCACCGCTGTTGAAAAAGGGGCAGGGGGCCAATGCCTAGCTTTGTAGCTTTTGACACCCCGCCCGCGGCCAACGACCCCGGATCAGAACCGGGAGGACCTCCTTAGAGAAGCAAGTGTGTCGCGCCCCCCCTACCTCCTTGTGCGGCCATGGCGTAGCTGGCCGACTTCTGGGAGGGTGTATAGCTAGACGGAAGGGGCCCCTGCCTCCGCCGCCTAAGGCCCCCCAGGCGCGGCCGGACTGGCCCTCTGGCCCGCCCGCTGCGCCAACGGCGTAGCTGGAGAGAGAGCGGATCCCGCTCCCTCTCCCGCTCCGCGGCCTCTTTCTGCGACATCACCACTTCGCAGAAGGAGGCCATCGCCTCCCACGCCGTCTCGCTGTCGACCATCATTCGCATGAGAGAGCGACTCCACCCAGGGTAAGCATCGCCCGCGTGTGCTGCGCAGTGTCGAGCAGTCACAGTGGCAAGCCAACCACACCTGCAAGTGTTGCACTTGCCGATCCACAGACTAGGTCCCGGAAAACATTTTCCGGTTAGCGGCAACGAGCTCGCCTCCTATTACTTGGCATCAACAATGTTATTGGCGAAATGTGTACAATATAACTCTGCTACCCTTCAGGTAAATAGGCCTGATTACATAAATGTAAATTTTAAATAAATATTATGAGAATAGACACGAATCTCTATAATAATATATCATTTCAAACAATGGTTAGTAAAAGAATATTCCAGATAATTCCCAAAGTCACTATTTGACTTGCTTGCTGAAATCAAGGATGAAATTGGGATTTTTACGGGTGAATCAGGAAGCCCGATCGGAACGTGACTCTTTAAATTCATTCGGGCATTGATTAAGTTTCTCATTATGCAAAATATGGATGGGACTGTAAACGTGTTGGGAATATTAGTTGATTTTCTGATTAAATGTTAAAAAAGTTTTTTTTTTATTAAAGTAACTTTTTCGTGATCAGTGTTTCCTCAATCTAACACAAGAATATGCGGACATTGCTTTACTTTTTAACAATCTTTTCACGCCCTTATATTTATTTCTAAATAAACCTTGCTACAACTTTTTACATAAAAATAGTTATCTTTTAACTTCAAATACTTGTATTTCATAAGCTATTACATAGTTCTTGAAAACGTCAAAATAAAATATTAAAAAACAATCGATATATGATTACACTGAAATCAGGAAGCTTCAATTCACTTACTTGCAACGAAACGATTAAAAAACAAAAAAATATATTTTCGTCTAAATGAATCTAAGTGCCAGTTCGAGCCACCGCTATATAAGAAGAACTGGCAAGAAACTCACTCTTTTAAATTATCAATTGGTTAGGTAATCGAAATTACAATCTTCATTTGTCTATGACGCTATATAATAAGATAGAATATATAAACAAGAATAAACAATATTCATGTTTTAAGTCATTTATATAAGAATACCCTGTATGAAACGGCAGTTTGATTCCAAGCATTTTTATTACATTAGCCAACAGATCCCTACATGAAAAGTGTCAAATGGTAAGAGGTGGCTAGCCCTTCGCCCATATTGACACCGAACGAGATCCCATTCCTTAGTGGTCTTTCACGATACTCTCGGGTAGAGTTATGTGGAGGCAGCGGTATCACACGACATAGCTAACACACGGCATAAAATATTAAGACATATATTTATAACCATAATTTATAAACATTCATTTTAGCTCGGCTCGCCACCTATTACGTGGAGCCAACAATATAATCGGCCAAATGTGGGCGTATAATATGCCTACCCCTTCAGGGAAATAGGCGTGATTATATGTATGTATATATTCTTGTATTATTTTCTACACCCCCGGTTTTTATATAATTTTATCACTCTCCATCCTAAAAGGTTGCCTGGAAGAAATCGTTGTAAGCGATAAGGCCGCCAATTGTATTGCTTTTCTTTTGCAATTTTTTTCTTGAATTATTTTTAATTTGGTGTACAATAAAGAATTGTCTATCTATCTATCATTTTAGCAATTTCCAACTACTCAGGCCTCCTTCTCTCACGTAGCTACCAAGATTTGTGGGATTTAGGTCATATTCTAACACGTTGACACATTACGTATTGGCGGAGGTAGGTGTGTGGCGTCCTCTTGTTAGAATATATTAATCCGTCCATAGGATCTCTAACTACCACGTATATTGTGTTAATCGTTAACTATGCTTTAATCCGGAGCACGAAAGCGCTCAATATCAAATGTCACACAAGGCCAATGTAAACTTAGATTAATTTCGTCGATTGTTCCCAAAAATGCCCATGTATTCATGAAGTTGTCATACATCGTACTTTAACTATGAACTCAGTCTTAAGACCTCCTTCGGAAAATTGCACTCAAAAAATTATTTCATAAACATCATCTCTGCCTTTTAACTTCTTACAACTGAGCACGAGCCTCCTATCTGAAACAACAGTGAGAAAGATAAAATATTCACTATGCAATAAATTACATAATTTAATTATCCATCCATGTCCCGCCCGAATCCGATGGGATTAATTTGTATAATTCGCTCGTAATTTCGTAATATTCAAGATTATGGTATATTATATTATACTCGTAAAATAATTATTGTTATCTGTTTTAATAAAAAGCAAAAAGTTGTACTACATACAACAAGTTTGACTTCAAAACTCTCGTCTATTTAATTATAACCACAATAAACTGTGTGAACATTAAGAGAACTGTAACTCACTCGATGCTGGAGTAAGTTGCAGTTCTCTTGATGATATGCGACGCCTAGGTACCTTCTTACAATCGCAATGCCAGAAGGTCCCATACTGGTGTTAAAAAGGTTAAATAAGTAAAAAACCCTTTGAAATAAATAAATAATTCCTCCCCTCTCCAATATTGTTGTGCCCGAGGGACCCAGGTTAGTTCTAATTATAACTGTAAGATCTTTTGATACACTATGGAATAAAATGATTGAATTGAACGACACTTTTTTCACTTTCTTCTTTTATCTGGTTAATAATTTAATAATGAGATAAGAATGTTAAGATCCAATGCCCAATGTGAAGCATTATTTGATAATGCTAGCTAGAAGGCTATCAATCGCTTAAAGCAATTTGTGAGCTGACCCCAAACGGACGGTCTTTCTTGATTACTGACCTCTACCACTCCTTGATTAAACGGCGCTATACTTTATTACTGGGGCGAATTTCCCCCGAAATCTGTGAATCTCATATGTAAGCTCTGTGCACTGCCGCTTACCAATAAGTGCATATACCCTCAAAATCTTCCCTCACTGATATCAGTGAGAGAAAATTTTGAGGTGATATATATATGTATAATATATTTTCCAAAGTAGGACTTATATAAAACTGCTAATGGTTTTTAACATTATATGCGGTACGTTGAATCTGTACGTAGGTGTATGGGAATCCTACCAAGACCTAAGGAGCTCAAGACAACCTTACCTGCAAGGGGTGCACCTGCCGATCAACGGACGAGGCTCTGGCGAACATAAAAGTTTCCAGTGAGCGGCAATAAGCTCGCAACCTATTACGTAGGACCAAAAATAAATTCGCGAAACTTGGGCGTATAATATGCCTC
This sequence comes from Musotima nitidalis, assembly GCA_949126915.1. Taxonomy (NCBI): domain Eukaryota; kingdom Metazoa; phylum Arthropoda; class Insecta; order Lepidoptera; family Crambidae; genus Musotima; species Musotima nitidalis. The sequence continues at coordinate 9,020,787 of OX421414.1, forward strand.
TGCCTACACCTTCATGTTGAATTATTATTGTGCCCTATTTATTGAATTTACTGCCTGCTCAAATTAAAAGCCAGATAAATGAAAAAACCTTAAATCTTAAAACTGTACTTTACTGCTTTGTAAATCTCGTTTAACACATGGTTAAAAATATTGTATTTGCGGAAGTATAGTAAAGTCAAATTGATGTTTACTTTGTTCAATTATTATTGAAAATGAAAATAAAATGCTCTTTATTGCTCAATAATGTTTAATTGTATTATGTACTATGAGCATAGCCTGTGAGTTTCTTGTCAGTTCTTCTCACAGAGCGGAGGCTCGGAACTGGCACTTAGATTCACTTACACCTAATTTTTATTTATTTGCATGTAAGTGAATCTAAGCTTCGTGATTTCAGGGTTAATATAAATTTTTTTTTCATGTATATTTTGTTTTGACGTTTTCAAGTGCTATGTAATAGTTTATGAAATAAAGAACTTTTTACTTTTTTTTTTTTTTGTATGCTATAGCTATGATAACATGTTAATGAATATCCGATGTACTGTACAAAATTTCAGTAATATTAATTATTAATTTCAGTAATGTATGTGTATAATGTAAACATAAATAAACAAATATTGTATTATGAAAGTCCTATATTGCGGCCCAGTTATAAGACTATATAAACTTCAGTATTCATACTTCAACTTAACCCCAAGCTCTCGTCCTCGACACGAAAACTCTTTCCTAATTGAGCGATTGCCTCTTATTATCGGAGCTAAAGCGGCTTCTATTAGCGAACTGTAACCTTTTAACTAGTAATTTAAGAGATTACAGTTCATATAAATGTATGAACCAGTTTTTTAAAGATCAGCAACGCGCTATCAATTCTTTTGGTATTGCAAGATTTTTCCGTTCACTTGCTATAAGGTGGGCCCTATGCTTCAGTGCCACCTGGTCATATGAAAGAAGTCAATAATTCATTTTATTATAAAGTTTATCAAGCAGCTTTTTGTTGGTAAACATTTTAGGAATATGTGGAAAAAGAAAGTATTTTTTGTTGCTCATAAAATGAGTAATTTGAAAAGCAGTACACTTAAAAAAATTTAAGCTACTCCTAGTTGAAAGTGTTAGGTGGCGGGAGGCTTCCCGCGGCCTCGGATCATTGCAGGCACAAGAAAGAATTTGGATGAATTTTGGTCAGTAAAAGCCTGACACACGCTTCCGTTTCACCCACAGCGGAAGACAGTTGATAGTTTTGGGTCCGAAAAAAAAATTAAGTCTTATAGCATAATGAACGTTGCATCACAACCTCGGTTCCTTGTCACGAAAGCGCTACCTTAATAGACCGATTGCCTTTAATTAGTCGGAGTTACAGCTCGATTAGCTACGTGTAATCCTTGAATTAAGTGTTTTATATCTCTGATCTTCTCGCTGTATTCAATTTATGTCTTAACTTAATTCTGATTTAGATGGTTCTAATTTAAATTCTATTTATTTAAGGAAGCTACTGCAAAATGGGCATAATTTTTTTGTGCCACGTCTAAAGTAAGTTAAGTCTATAGTTTTTGATTTATAATTCCACTAATATAACGGCAGTTTAATAAAACATAGCCATTATAATGTTCGCTACTTTTAATAAACTGAGATTATTAATTTTCTAGCGATACGACTGAAAGCGATTTACAATTGATTTGTGTTTTAAGCGGGACGTGAAACGGACTTTTTGCAGGCCGTCATGCGCTTAGAACCGTGCCTGCTCGAAAGTATAGAGCGGTTCTACTTTTCTGGACTGCATCAGCTGCTTATCATCAGGCAGAATGTTGACACTAGGACCAGTCACATTTAAAAAAAGGTTGGTTGGTAGCATTAGGTTCTCTGCATTAAAATTACACCATCACACCACAAACTCCATCCTTATTTATCTATTCCATAGAGAGCACCCCTCATGCTGACGTGACCCTGCTGCCTTGCACGTGTGTCATGATGGCTTGGATGCGGTCAGTGCGCCCCAGTGGCAACAAACTCGTACGCGCTGAGCTGCCATGCCTCGTGAGTTTAAACGGCATTCTGAATTGTTTGTTATGTTGCACAAGCAAGATTGTAAGTTACATAGAAATTGAATCAGAGATATCAGAGAATAACACATACTGCCTGCGAAGCCGACTCTATAGCCACCTAAAGATCCAGGTAATGTATTGTACTAAACCGATGCAGTCGTAAAAAAAAGTCAGTATCATTTATTCAAGTTCGACTCACGGAACAGTTTCACATCACATCGCGGCAGTTTTTTATTTTCCACAACTAGTGTAAATTTGAGTTTTTATGTGTAAATGTAGTGGATTTTTGAACATAAGTTCTTTGGCAATTTACAGAAAACTCATGACAAGACAAGTTTTATTTGACGACGGATATGACGTGGAGGTCAGTATACCTGCACTCCGCTCCTGAGGTCGTGGGTTCAATTCCCACACAGAACAAATATTTGTGTGTATGAATATGAATATTTGTTCTGGTTTGGGTGTTTCCTATGTATGTTAAGTATTTATTTACAATAAAAAGTATTTATGTATGTGTATCCGTTATTTAGTATCCATAACACAAGTTCTTAATGATACATATCTACATATCTTGGAACTAAATAATTGGTGTAATTATAAGAATTTTTTTTTATTTGTTTTGCAGTGAATTGTGATATTGCATGTTGATTTCAAAACTTCCTAGAAGCCTTTATGTCTCCACTCTTTTACTAGGATTTGACTCAGGCTTGACTCGACTATGACCGACTTTACTTGACTTTGACGAAAATAATGCACTTATGCAAATAAGTTTATCAATTACATCACTTGACACTGGTAAATACTCTAAACGAATTAGTCCATACTTATGAGGCTCGATAAAGCTCTTTTGAACGTCAATCAATCATCGTCATCGTCTTCGAAAGTCATCTCAGCCAATTACTGAGCACAGGCCTTTAACGAGCCTAGGCAAGTGGGATTTAAGGCGTTCGCCATGCTCGGCCAAATTAGCTTTTATTGGATCACAGACATGAAGAGAGTTAATGAACTATTTGTAATCTTCAATATCTACATACATTTTAATAAGTATTTAAATTATTATCTTTTTTCTCAACTCAAAACTAACCTTACTACAATAAACGTATTTTTATATATTCAGCCCATCTCTTTAAAGTAATTTGTCTCAAATACGATGTGTTAGAAACAGTTATTATTGATCACAGTATGGAATTGATTTATATATTAATTGCAATATGTCTGTGTAGAAATTCTTCAATATGTATGGTATGTTACTTAAACATATCTGTCACAAATAACTTACTCTCATGTAGTCATATTATTAAAGTTTTCCATACAGTCTGCTTATTTCTCATCAATGCTTGTACTCGTAATATTATTTAAGGTCGGTGTCTGCTCATCTATCTGCAAAATCGCTAGCGTGTAATTTTCTCGAGAGCAATACTCATTTACTTTAGTTGCGAGCTCGGCGCTCACCGCTCACACGGCACCCGTCGAACTCAATTTGTTGCTCTTAAGTAAAATAAATAAGGTGTAGGAATAGAACTAATATTAACAAGTATAATAAATTATAAGACTGTTTTTTCTGACTTTGTATATTCTCTTTAATATTTGTAAGTACCAACAGTTCGTTGTCTTGTTACTAGCTGGCTTAGAACAATCATCATCATCACCTACTTAGATTTTGATGACGATAAGAGAGGTCATTTTGCCAACCAAGGTACTTACTCAATACACAGATCCAGCTCCGATTGTGACTCGCCGCCTATCCCCTCTTGATTGGCAACAGTCGGGGAGGGAGCCAAGCCTTGCGGGGTTGCGGTATGGTTCAAAAGGATTCCCGAACGGACTTAAGAAGACACAAATATGTTTCTTAGTTAGTAAAAGTGTGACACATTCCTTCCGCTGCACTCACAGCGGGAGGCTGTCAGTTGCTGATATAATACCTTACAAAAAAGATACAGCTCAGATTGGTAGTAGCAGGTGTATGGTAACCTCCCGTTACAACTTTTCAAGTTGCATATTTTGCAACTGCATTGCAGCCGGAACGACTACTACAGTGATAACGGCGATTATTGACTCAACGCGACCGCGTGGTGGTGTATGAACTTCAGGATTGTCGGATTTAGTAGTGGTATTCATCATTCCTGTGCGTGTTCACGTGTATATATAGTTGGAATTGATTATTTCAGTATCGTAGTAGAAAAAATATAAGAATAGCTCTTAAAATATTATAATTTAGTTCTGGACATAAACTTTATGAAATTGTCAACTCTTTTCTACATATTTCAAATGAGCCATAATGTTTCTGTATTAATATACAGTTTTACTCGAAGAATATTAATAAAAATATGAATAGCCTAAGCCGTTTTCGTACTGTTTTCCACATTTACACTATATAAAACGGGGCCTAAATTAATGACTCTATTAGAAGTCTTTTTTTATGAATGGTCACCTTTAAAGAACCTATTCATCAGACTTGTCTGCTTAGAAATAGGGTGGACGCTCAAACGGAAAACGTACTTCACAATCCGTTATAAGCCAACCCTCCGCGGACAATTTTTGTTCCAACCACTTACATCATAAAGAGAGGTATAGAGACAAGTGAAGCTCTTACTTCAGAAATAAATAGTTATATGAGAACTATATATTTTCCACTTTACATACAAACCCGCCTATTTCCCCGAAGGGATAGGCAGAGGCATACCGCCCACACTTCGCAAATTATATTTAGGTCCCACATAATAGGTAGCGAGCCTATTACCGCTTACCGGGAACTTTTGTATTTGCCAGAGCCTCGTCCGTTGATCGGCAGGTGCATCACTTGCAGGTGATTGGTAGGACCCTCAACAGCTTGGCACTCATTTTTCAAAAAGATGCGTCAGGGCTATACAAGGACTGAAGTCAACTGATAGCTGTACTCCCTCCCGCCCTCCTTGTACATTTGTGAGATTGCTGTATTTGTCAAACTAAATCCTCATCTTTTTGAGACTTTTTTGGAAGAAATTCCAAATAAAAGACACAGACATGGGTCTACAATTTGTGCACAAAAGGGAAAAACGTCTCTTATTCAAAAAAGTATCCTAGGTATGGCCCCCAGAATCTATAATAAGATCCCCGATAACTATAAAACTCTTCCCATAAGAAATTTTAAAAAAGAACTACTGACATTTCTTAGTGACAAAGCAAACTACACTGTTTTTGAATACCTACTTAAAAGAAATTTTTCTTTATTAAAAAAATATATATTGTATTGCACAATTTACTAACCAAGTTTTTTAATTATTGATATGTTATTATAATTTTTTTTCCTTGTAACTTAAGAGTACTTAATTAGTACAATATTTTAATTGCATTGTTTTTCCTGACTCAGTTGTACTATATAGTGACTAATAATATTTTCTATTTTTATTTGTGACTTAATTCATAATGAATAATTTTATAAACCTAATACTCCAATATGACATTTGTGTAACATGTAAATTTTTTTCCAATTATTTAACCTATATTTCACAAATAAATGAATTCTATTCTATTCTATTCCACTTTAACAGTCTTGTATTACATTTTTTGTCACCCTCCCGCCAATTCACTGTTTATTGAAAATAAGATACCTAATATGTTTTAAAACAACACAAATCAATACATTATTTAATCTATTTTATGCAATAACTCGCAAGCTTCAACAATCATGTAAAAAAATAAAATGAATTGACTGGTCCGATGACGTAAAAAGTATTCTTCATGATTTTAAACTAAGAAACAAGGTAACTTTACTTAAACTTCTGAAATCCTAAAAACCATTACCTATTCATACTATTTGCCCACTGCATCCCCCATGTCGTTCGGTCTCATTACTTGCAGCTGTCATCAGTGCCAGCACTTTAGTGTCAATATTTTACTCAATTTTCTTGTGTTCTTTTCTAAATTATCAAGAAACGATATGTAGGATTTTGCTTTTTGTATCAGAATTTTTATTTTTTTTATTTTTATAAATTTACGTGACTTGTTAGAAATGTAGACTTTAAGCATGTGATGCATCAAAAATATCTTTATGTAAAGTCCCGCGCAACCATAATTTGAGAAACAACTCAACATGACCCGTGGGTCGCCCTTACGCAGGGCATCTTCAGGTAAGATATCAGCCTCAGAACAACGATGTCTACACGACCAACGCTGAGACGAGAGTGAAAAGAGGCCTTAAGTATGTTTACCATTCACAGGCTGAAGCCTAAAGTGAAGTTTGATTTGTCTACTATTTCGGGATGAATTGGGAGCACAATGAGGCGGTTCATTAAACGACGCGACTCGTCGGAAGCGAGCTAATGAACCCCAGCCGCTGTTGTCTGCCCCGTAATTGCCGCACAATTATTACCGACGAGCTGCATTTTAATAAATGCACCCCTAACAACCGGGAGTTTCACACTGTGACCCATTTGGACTTTTCTTTGGGTAAGAGATTGTAAGTATTTCAAACAAAAGGCGAAAGTAATTTTTGTAAAAAAAAACTACTTTTCTTAGTTAAAAAAAATATCATTATTTATCCAGAAAAGTTCGCCGAAGCAAAACTGATTATTATTTTTAATAGGTACACATACTTAACGCAATATATATGAATAATATATTATAGGCTAGTACTTTAGTTGACGACCGATATGGCGTGGTGGCGAGTGTACCCGCATTCCACTCCTCAGGTCGTGGGTTCGATTCCCACACAGGACAAATATTTGTTAAAGTTGTTACTTATTTGTTAAATATGAATATTTGTTCTGGTATGGATGTTTTTCTATGTATATTAAGTATGTATTTACAAAAAAAAGTATTTATGTATGTTTATCCGTTATTTAGTATCCATAACACAAGTTCTTAATGATACTTATCTTGGAACTAAATAATTGGTGTAAGTAATTAATTAATTCAACATGTGCCAATCGCAACATCGCAATGCTTGGTTGTCAGAAACGTTCGCCGAAGGAATCTTCAACCGCAGCTGAATACAGCAATTTTCTGTGATAGCTACAAAATTAACAAACAGTCATGCAAAAATGCAGTTTGTCGTAAAAGCTAGTCGTTGTGACCTATTGACTTAAATCTTTTTTGGGAAAATAAAATAGCGTACTTTCCGTATAGTCATTATCTCAGCTCATCAACGCCCCACTCTGGGCTAAAACCTCCTTGTACAAACCAAGGTAGGAGTGATTCAGGTCATACCCCATCACGCGCAAACCATTCTTATTATCAATATACGTTTTCTATATAATAAATGTGAAAGTGTATAGTATATTGTAATAACATTATTTTCCAATAATACATACATACATACATTCACGCCTGTTTCCCTGAACGGGTAGGCAGAGGCATATTGTACGCCCACACTTCGCCAATTATATAGTTGGTCCTACGTAATAGGTGGCGAGCCTATTGCCGCTTAGCGGGCACTGTTATGCTCGCCAGAGCCTCGTCCGTTGATCGGCAGGTGCACCACTTGCAGGTGAGGTTGGCTTGGGCTCCTTAGGTCTTGGTAGGATCCCTATACACCTCATCCATTTCCATCCATCCATCATTTATTTTCCAATCAAATAACAATAAAAAGTAAGGTCCAGTAGTACTCATCGTAGTGATCACTAAAAGTATAAAGAATGTTAATCTTCCCATTTTTTGATTATATGAAATAAATAAATAATTTACAATAAATTCTAATAATATTAGCACCGTTTTGACACTTTGCCTTATAATTGCTTAATAAAATATAAAATCTACGTTAATTTGTCACCGCCAAGGGACACATCGTGGCAAAAGCAAAGAGTTTTCAAGCTACAACTAAATTCATTAATCTTCGTTGCCAGCTAAGCCGGATCTCAGAAGTTCTGCGAAATATCTACTAAACAATGTATGTTAATAACTTCATTGCTCAGGTTATGCTTGGTTCTTACCTTAAAACATAAATTCAAATTCATTTATTCAAGTTTGGCTCAAAAGAGCTCTTATGAACGTCAAAACTTAAAAACTAGCGCGCCCATTTACTGCGGGCGGGAGCTTGATCGTAAAAGAACGGGCAAGAAAATCGTCAAGGTTAGTTTTTTCTCCCGCCAGTTCAAGAATATGTACTTAGTATTAAAACAATTTGACAATTCTACAAAAACCTGTGTTCTGCAGTCACATGATTTAAAATAAAAGAAGAAAATAACTTTTTATTTTAAGTTATACGAGTATGAGTACGAATAAACATAACTAGGTACTTTTTTCATAATGTTCTTTGTAAAAAGGGATGCAGGCAGCTCAAGTCTATTCAATGGGGAAAACAATTGGGGACCTACATTCATCAGTGCATTTTTAGTGGCAGATAATGATGATGATACATTATTCTGTTCAGTCTTTTTACTAAATAAAATTTTGATAATCAAGGCCGAAAAACGTCTCTTTTAGGAATTTTACGGTTAATGGAGTGGCACCTTTTCCCGTAAAATATACTTGAGATCATAGTTATCGCTCAGTTACCTTTTTTCAAACCTAAATAGAATATATAATGAACAGTCATAGTGTTTTTGTGTTGCTTGGTTTCGTTATTTTTACTACAAAACAATATTTCCAAAAACCATAACATTTAGAAACCAAAAATCATAAAAACACTTATTTTTCATAAATATGCTGATTTTCGTTATGCTCTCAAGTATATTTTACGGTAAAAGCTGCAACTTTATTAACGGTTTAATTTCTTCGAGAGACGTTATTCGGCCTTGATTACCAAATTTTATTTAGTAAAAATGAAATTTTAGAGTAAACTCTGAATACAGCGCTATCACACTCGAGTGTTTATAGTCTAATAATATTAAATAAACCGTTCTAAGCCATGCCTTTTTATCATGATTACTTAAAGAGTATTATATTAGCTAGATACTTGAGAGAGGGATCTTTGAGAAATGGCGTCAACGCCTCTCATCTCGTAGCATTTTATTGCCGGAAAGCCGTTTTCTTAAGCAAACGCTCAACGATGCGTTACTTAAAGCACTTTTTACAGTCGCTTATTATGATTATGTTTATTTGTACTTGAATCTGTCTTTCACTTGAGTTTCACAGTCTTTTCGTAACCATAAATTTCATATTCATATTTTATCAAATAATTTCTTTGCGCAAATGTAGGTATCATGAAGGTGATAAGTATTATAATGAAGTTAAACATAAATAAATCTAAAAGTAGCATTTGAATAAACGTAAACATAAAATTTGAGAAAGCCGGTCAAAATATAATCGCAATTTCTGTAACAAATTGGGCCTATATAGGTGATGTCTGAACTCAAGGAACCTCGTGAAAAATTGGGTACATAAATTTGGAACTACGAGTATCTATGAACAAAATTCATAAGGGAATTCATAATGCAGCTTTGAGCCGCTTTAAGCTCCGGCTGTATTAGTAAATACTTAACTTGACTATGCGGTTGTTTGAGCTTAGTGTATATTTCACTTTGCTTTATCTGAGTCTAGTAAACACATGCATCACATCAAATATCAATATAACGAAGCTCGTGAAATAATCAACAAAAACATAATGGTTTTGATCTATAATTAACTAGCGGCCGCCCGCGACTGCGTCCGCGTGACATACATATAAACCTTTCTCTTGAAGCACTCTTTTTAATTTAAAAAAAACGCATCAAAATGCTCTGCCTAGTTTTAAAGATATTTGCATAGATAGGGGCAGCCAGTGCAAAGTGACATTGTTTTACAAATTTAAAAGTATTTTATTTTATAAAGTATTACAAAGTACTTAAAAACGTAAAAATTCAACATTAAAAAATAATCGAAATATGATTACACTGAAATCACGAAGCTTGGATTAACTTACATCAAAAAAAATGTTTAAGTGTAAGTAAATATAATAGGTTGGGGAAAAAGTCTTTTCGTATTTTTGTATGAAAAGTCAAGACATTTTTTTCAAAGTTTATTTACATTTATTTACAATATATATGTACCGTTTTGTTGAATAACTTTCTGCCATTTTGTGGGCAGAGACATTATCCCGTTACTGTAGAAACTTTGGGACTTCTGATCAAAAAAACGGGACAAATAGTTTTGGCAGTCCTCTCTTGAGGTCAACCTTACAGAACCTAAAGAATTCTGCAGAGACCGAAACAGGTGAAAATCTGAAGGCGCAAGGTCAGGGCTATATGGTGGATGCACTAGGACCTCCCAGTCGAACTCTCTTAATTTTTGCTGAGTGGCTAAAGATGTGTGTGGTCTAGCGTTATCGTGATGAAAGACCACACCCTTCCTGTTGATCAATTCCGGCCGTTTTCTCTCGACTGCTTCCTTTAATCTCATCAGTTGCTGGCAGTAAAGATCAGAATCGATGGTTTTGCCGGGCGGTAAAAGCTCATAATAAACAATGCCCTTCCAATCCCACCATAAACACAGCATCACCTTATTTCGTGTTAGGCCAGGTTTGGCCACTGTCTGTGAAGCCTGGCCAACTTTCGACCACGACCTTTTTCGCACGTTCTTGTCGTACGTGATCCACTTTTCATCGCCAGTTATCAATCTCTTCAAAAACGGCTCGGTTTCATTACGTCTCAATAATGAATCGCAAATGAGTACACGGTTCATTAAGTTTCTTTGAGTGAGCTCGTGTGGCACCCAAATATCGAGCTTATTTGTATAACCAGCTTTCTTCAAATGGGTCAAAACTGTTTTGTGGTCAATTCCCAGTTCTTCAGCTGCATCGTAACTAACCGATAACCGATCTTGCTCCACTCTTTTAAAAAATGGCGTCCATTTTATTCGTAACAGGGCGACCAGAGCGAGGTTCATCTTTAACATCAAAATTTCCGGACTGAAAACGTTTGAACCACATTTGTGCTACTCTTACTGACACTGCATCAGGTCCATAAACATCACAAATTTTTTTCACTGCTTGAGTTGCATTTTTGCCTTTTTTATAATAAAATTTTAAAATGTATCGAATTTCTTCATTAGATTCACCCATTTTTACGGAGAGAAAAACAAATGAAAAATAGCGGGAAACAACTTTTTTTTATTTTTTTCTTTTCTTTATAATGGAACCTTTTTAATGTTACCAAAACCAGCCAGACACAAATAGTACAGTCAAAAAAATTTTATAATAAGTTTATACCTACGTTATGCGAAAAGACTTTTTCCCCGACCTAATATATAAGTAAAAATCTTATATTATATTTTTGTATATGTATATGTGTAATATTATCATATTGTAGTGTGATATTAATGCCCGCTAACTATCTCTCCCACTTCATTTAAGGTTGACTGGAAGAGATTTCTTTTAGAAATAAGTCCACCTTTGTACATCGTCTTTTTCACATAAGGCTTTTTTTTGTTATTGTTTTTATGTGCAATAAAGAATATGTATATAAATCTAAATGCCAGTTCCGAGCCACCCACAGCTCTATAAAAAGAACAGAAAAGAAACTCCCGGGCTATGACGACATAAACTAAAGTAATATGTCGTTCTCTCTCCTAAAAAATACCGTGCCCGACATGGTCCATAAAGATCCTATTTGTCATTTTTGACATCTAATGTAAACTTATGGAGTGCAATAAAGAACTTTCGTCTCAATTCTCAATAGAAAGTACTTTAAGAGATTTTGGTTAAATAAACATACATACATACAGTCACTGCTGTTTCCCCGAAAGGGTAGGTAGAGGCATATTTCGCCCACACTTCGCCTATTATATTTTGGTCCCATTGCCGCTCACAGGGAACTTTTGTGTTTCCCAGAGCTTCGTCCGTTGATCGGCAGGTGACCCACTTGCAGGTGAGGTTGTCTTGGGATCTCAAGGTCTTAGTAGGACCTAAATAAACTATGCAGTTAATGGTGATAAATCGTTATGTAGTTCCCCTTGTACTGTGGTAATTTAAAAACAAATAAATACCTTATTTTCAAAACATACTTTTAATACTTAAAAACCACTTGGTCTGAAGCAAGACAAATGTTCATATTTATGAACACAAATAGTTGCCTTGTTTGGGAACTGAATCTATGAGCTTAGGAGCACAACACAGGTATATTGACTTCCAATCCGTATCAGTATTTCTTCCTTCTTTATAATACTCAATATCACAATGCAGTAATATCTTTCTTTTTATTTTCATCCACTGACGAGATACTATTTAATAAATGATATACTTGCACATAAAAATCGTCTATGCTGATAAGTAAGTGTATCACTTATCTGACAGTTAAGGAAAATTGCTCGTCACTAGTAGACTAGCAAATCCAAGTAATATCCAAGAGCAATAAAAACTAAGCATCCATTTGAGTAGCGTGGGACGAGTGGCGCATTGAGTAATCCCGCGGATTTCAAATAATGCCAGGCACTGCGACCAAATACTTTTTCTAATTTCAAATGTAGAAAACAAAAGCCGACCATAAATCTTGGGTCTAAAAACTGAGGCGTGATTCATCTGTCTGTTGATATACATTCAAAGCGTTGAATTGCGACTTTTTGTAGGTCTTATATTCTTGCACTAAAAGGGATAGCAAGGAAATTATGGGTCAAGAAGTTTTTTTATAAATTTTGGAACCAATTATCGTCAGCAACAGCAAAAGTACGCTTCGCCAAGCAACCGCGGGTGTCCAGCGCATTTCGTACAGAAAAAACCAGCGGGGCTGAAACTTCCTGGTCAAATTATAAAATAATGATAGCTTGGTGCTCGACTTTTTGCAATATTTTGAAGGAACGAATTTTCATTTTGTGTTCTCTGATATTCGTGTGCATAGCTGTTTTCATGTGACCAAACATTTAGTATTAAATTTTCAAAATTTTGGATGAATGTTTACCAAAATCACTCTGTATTTACAGGCTATTTCGTCAGTGAAGGGGCAATAAAAACAAAGCACTCATTTGAGATTCGGAGGACGGATGCAGCTTATCCCGGGTATCGGGTAAGCCGGGTTTCAAATAATTTCACGCACCGCCACTGACGGCCAGGACATTTTTTCTTTAGCATTTCCAATGCGGGCATTTTTGTTTAGAACTTTGACCCATTCGTAAAGATAGCATGTAGCACTCTTTTTAAATACTGTAACTAATATATTAATTCAGGCGTTACACAGGGCATCTTCAGGTAAGATAGGAGCCTCAGAACAACGATGTCTTCACGACCAACGCTCTTCTCGTTTCAGCGTAACCAGGGCATAACACGTGTCGTGTTGAATAGTTTCTCGATTTTTCAGGAAATTATAGTAGCGCGGGAATTGTTACAAAGATATTTTTAAACCATCACTTGCTTGATTAGTAACTTGTTTGAAGCAGCTTCGAGGTGCTTGGTGGTTGGAAAATACAAACATAATATCACGCCTCTTTCCCTTTGGGGATAGGCAGAGATCAATTTGTTTTACTTGCTCCGATTGATTGCACACACTCTTAGCTTCATTCACACTCAGGAATCCTCTTATACACGTCTGTCGTTTAAGGGTACAGTTGACCTGCCCTTTTTGGATTTGCTCATGGAAGGTGTTACTTGGTCTTTCCCTCCCAACGATCAGAAGAAAAGCAGAGCTCATAGAGATCAGTCCTTAAATGGGTGACCGTTTATATGTTATGCATATGCACTTTAAGCCACTGGTTCCGGTTTTCACTATACCTATGTGGTAATATTTAATCCGTGTTAAGAACATATTGGGCTGCTTGGAAAAAGGGAGGCAGGTGTATGGCGATTTGCTATTGGACTTTTTAAGCCGCTCGATAGCTACTAACAAGGCCACCACATTTCGTAATAAGAAGGCACTACGGCTTGGCGTGTTTACTAAAGAACGAAAGCGCTGGATATCAAATGCCGTACAAACTGCCACCCGTGTACATGATACTCAGCTACTAGTTAACACTAAGGTATACGCTTTGTTAGCAAACTACGTAAGAATATTAAATGTCGCTGTGTCAACGATACATATCAAGCACTGCTAAACTAAAACGGAATATTGTACACAGAATTCAGGGAATGTTTGTACAGTTTATATTGAAATTCTGAAATATAAGTACCTTTGCTTGGAAGTGCTCTTAACCTGCGCATTCGGAATCCAAAACATGCAGCGATCCGTGCTTACTCTACATAATATAAGTTTAAATATGAACCATTTATTTTATAGGAATTAAGGATTTCGTGCTGTTTTTTGTTACTAGGCACTTATTAGTTATCGGAATTTCCAAGAAATATTTAGTAAGTACTATCGAACTGTTGCATACGTAGGTAATATACAGTTCCAAATATTACCTACATACCTAGAGTTTTAATTAAATTGAACGTCAAACGGTACCGCTAATTTAAAGACTAGATACCTTATCGATGCTCTGGTTAGATTTCAAAAGTATGTGAGCAGTGTGCATTATTGGTGATGCTGAAATTTTAACCTCTTTATTATAAAAAAAAAATCAAATTAGTTTGTCAAATATCAAATAGTATGAACATTCATGTCTTGCAAGCTTAAATAGTGTTATAAATAAATGATCTCAAAGTCTTATCAGGGTGCCAGAAACGAAGGATGCTGATAAATCAATAATATAGTATTGAAAATGCTTCATGTCTGGAAGGTAAGCACGAAAAGTGGATGTCACCATTTTGGAAACGCATTTCCACTTATAATTTAATTGAATTGCACGTACAAATCTGCACATGATCCTACCGCGCCAGTCGGCATTATCTATGATAATTTATACCACGCTTTCGACGTTTTCACTTCCACTCTGATAGGTCATAAGTACCTTAGGTCACAGATTCTTGTACTGTTTTTTTACATAAAACAGTAATTAATACTGTCACTGATTCACCTGATAGAAAATTGTTGATCTCGCCATGATTAACTATCACAAATATCAACTATTGAGGTGCTCAAACAAATGAAGATAATTTATTGATTCAGGCGTTACTTTGCTGAAATCCATTGTAAGCAAGTGATGGATTAAAAATATCTTTGTAACAATTCCCGCGCTACTATAATTTCCCGAAAAATTGAGAAACTATTCAACACGACACGTGTTTCGCCCTTACACAGGGCATCTTCAGGTAAGATAGGAGCCTCAGAACAACGATGTCTTCACGACCAACGCTGAAACGAGAGTGAATTCACTCTCGTGCTTTAAATGAAGATAGACAGTGATTATTCCACGGTATTCAAATTTTTTGAGATTGCATCGACAGTATGTGGTACTACTATAAAAAACTATTAATAAGTTTTTTAAACTTTTTTACTTATAAACTACATTAACATTCGACCTTGCAGATATGTGTATGTACAAAAAAATCAATTGGTTTGCGTACACTGAAGGTATGCGCTTAAAGAAAACCTTCGGAAAATCTGTCGATATTTATCCATTCGCTGTGTCTGACCCTACGCCTTGTTAATAGTATTTTCACTAACTTTTATTGTTAAGTAAACCACAAAAAGGTTAGTGGGCATCTAATGTGGTAATCTACAAATAAACTAAAGGCTACTTTATTTATATTAACTAACAGAACCAAAGTCAGTAGTCCCAAGCGATCCTCCGTGAGAAAATTACACCATTCGTTACGAGTCGACAGTTGCCGCCGCCCGAAGATCTCTCTGTAATTAGTATTCACGCCTCATGCCGCACCTTGGAATAGATTGGAGCTCAAACATAAGGACACCATCCACTGACGTTCAGTTCTGCTGTCTTGTATTTAATAAGAGATTATTTGACAAACTTTATGCGTGTTGGTCGTTATGCCAACACTTCCCTTTATTCTTTGACATCTTACACAGCACTTTTAACCCCCACCTATTTGCGTAGTACCATAGATACATTTATGAAAAATATTTTTCCTAACTTCCTCTAAAAACGGTATTTAGATACACGGATTCCAAATGCACAATAAATAGCTTTATTTTTTGGATATGATAAATTCTTGCGTGATACCGGACCGTCTGTTACTATTTACTACCTTTGTATACAAAACAACGGCACATTGCATTATTTTTTTACAAACCAAATTGTAACTTTATTAACATAATAAAAATGACTTAAGTACTAATCTATAAATGTTTTTATGATAATCTGAAATATTTCAAAATACGCTTAGCCCTTACAGATGACAACGCGCCCGTTGATGAAAACAGCCTAAAAACAGCAGCCTATGTATATAGTATTTCTATTGTCATACTCCACCATGCAGAACCAGTACGAATTAGCGGAGGCAAGTGCGTAGCGAATTCGAACCGCACTATAGAGCCTCTAACATAACTTAACGACTGCCACATACATATAACTGTGATCAATATTTATTGAATTTCATATTCATAAATATGATAAACAATCGAAATATGATTACACTAAAATCACGACACTTAGATTCAGAAAAAAATTAAGTGTAAGTAAGTGAATCTAAGTGCCAGTTCCGAGCCATTGCTCTGTGAAAAGAACTGGCAAGAAACTCACAGGCTATGGTGTTTTTAATTATCAATTGGTAAGATATTTAGATTACAATCTTCATTTGCCTGTGACGTTATACAAAGCAATAAAATATAACATTAACAATATTCATGTTTTAAGTCATTCTTATGAGAATAGCATGTAAGAAACGGCAGCCTTCCGAAGCACGGAAGCGCTTGATAATAAATGCCATACAATCGGTACGAGCTGCTCATCCAAGGACCGACTATACTGTGTACTATGCTTTACTTCAATGATCATTTCAGGCCACCTTTTGTCCTAAATCTATTGCAAGATAATGCTCCAACTACATTACTTGCGTTAGTAACACATTACATTAGTTACGTAACGTTTTACGTTTTAGGTGTTACGTAAACAATTTTATAGAAACGAAAGTTAGTGGATGATCCCCTTACCAGATACGTTTTTAATATGTCGGAAAGGACTCGGTGAGGAAAACGGCGAGATTACCTCTTAAAGTGGGAAGTGAAAACCATTGCTATAGTCTTGTTTTCTTGATTCCAAATGTTTATTTTATTGCTTAATTACGTACAAACTCACAAAAACATTTACACTCACATTTATTTGACTGAATACCTACTGAATATTTGAATATCGAAAACTAGAGTGTTTACGTAAAATACAGATTTTAGCTGAATAGTCGTGTTTTAGCGTTAGGACATTCGTCTGCCGAAGTTGATTATTCTAAACGAATATTCTTCATTCATTTTAAAGGGTATATTCTAGAGTTCGTTCCATTAACGATGCTATACAATATTACAGGAAAATGAGGAACAGACTTGTTTTCTATAAATTATGTGGCATTTAAAAATGATTGGCATTGAATTGAAACAAACCTGTAACAAAAACCAGGTAAGATTTAAGAATAGTAGATACAGCACCTTTGAAATTATTATTTTTCCCTCAATCACCCTAAATAAAAAAATGTTAAAAGTAAATGAAATTAATAATGTAATAATTCGCTTATAACCACACCAATTATCTAGTTTCAAGATAAGTATCATTAAGAAGTTGTGTTATATATAGATACTTTTGTTTTGTAAATACATACTTTATATACACATATCAGCCACACACCCAGGACAGTACAAATATACACGTTCATGCACACAAAATTTTTACCATGTGTGGAAATCAAAACCACGACCTCGGGATCGAAGTGCTGGTATACTGACTTCAAAGCCATATTGGTCAAGGCGGCGGGAAGTTAGCTGTGGTAACTGTGGTTTATAGAAGAACTTGACTGAAAAGACTTCTTGGCGGGAAAGTGAAGCGTCATGTCTGCAGTTTTGTTTTATTTTCTAAAATTTGTGATATTTCTAACATTAATGCGTAATAACGGTGGATTATTAACCGTTAAGTGTTTGTGAACATACATGAGTGCTGGTAAATCAAACAAAACAGTGCAACATCACTTTTCAAATTTTCTCTCAAGGAGTCCATGTGAGATCTCAGTATAGTCCCACATCTTTACGGAGGACTCAAGGGGCTTAGGAGAGGGTATCTCATTTATCATCTTTTTCACTCATTCTCATTTACTATTAATTATATATTATTAAGATATCACTTACTTGACACTGGCAAAATGTGCTAGACGCACGAAGCCATTATTTAAAATAAAGAAAAAAAAACTTGACTGAGAAAACAGAAGCTATTTCTAACCCTCCAGTGTATTTATGTTAGACCACAGATATAAATATACAATAGATAACGCTGATATTTGGTGACGGGAAATCCATACTGATTCATCGACACTGATGCCGCTGGTGAAAAATATTTCATAATATGAAATCGTTCATGTTTCAATATGTAAAAAACATTAACAGACCCGCGCCAGCGAATATAGCGATGGCCAATTTATAATTATTGTACATAAATACATAATACATTCACGCCTGTTCTCCCGAAGGGGTAGGCAGAGGAATGTTATACGCTCATATTTTGAAAGTTATATTGTTGGTTCCACGTATATAATAAGTTATATTGTTGGAGCCTATTGCCGCTTACCGGGAACTTTTATGT
This sequence comes from Musotima nitidalis, assembly GCA_949126915.1. Lineage (NCBI taxonomy): Eukaryota > Metazoa > Arthropoda > Insecta > Lepidoptera > Crambidae > Musotima > Musotima nitidalis. The sequence goes on from OX421414.1 coordinate 9,039,260, forward strand.
TCGCCAGAGCCTCGTCCGTTGATCGGCAGGTGCATCACTTGTCAGGTTGGCTTGGGCTCTTTAGATGTTACTAGAAACCCTATACTATACACCCTATATATACTATATTTATCAGTATGTAGGACAAATATAAAATTTTCCAAGTCTATGCCCGAAAATATTTATCCTATAAGGGAATCGAGCTCACGACCTTTAAAGTTACAAACGTGAATAAAAACCCCATCTTATCAACTGTTGGTACAATGTGTGCGTCACAGTTTTTACATCCAGAAAATATTTTGAGAGAAGAAAAATAAACAGTCGAGGAAGGTTTACCAACATTTTGCGCAAAAAATGAGATATAAATGTGGCTCGAAGGCTAAGTAAAATGTCACTTGTGCAAATGGTGGACCCCGGGGGAGGGCAAACACTTCACCGTGTCTGTCTATGAATTACCCTTGTGGTGAGTATATAGGCAATATAAACTATATTTATTTGTTATACAGAGTACTTTCTAAAACATTAAATCTAAATTATTTAATTAAATCTATAATCATTATTATAGATGCGGCTATGCGGCTCAGGATCGATCGATGTGGAAAACTATTGGGGAGACATAAGCCAAGTTTTATATAGCGTACTTGCTATGACTATGACGACCGATATGGTGTCGAGGCGAGAATACCCGCACTCCGCTCCTTAGGTCGTGGGTTCGATTTCCACGCAGGACAAATATTTGTGTGCATAAACATGAATATTTGTTTTGGTCTGTGTATTCTCGTATGTATCTTAAGTATGTACTTAGAAAAAAAAAGTATTTATGCATGTTTATCCGTTATTTAGTATCTATAACACAAGTTCTACGTGATACTTATCTTGAAACTAAAATAACTGGTGTGTTTGTCAGAAAATATTATAATTATTGTAATGACAAACTTTTAAATATTCATTATTTAATTTAAATATATTTATTTATAATTGCTATGCGGCTCAGGATCTATCGAAGTGGAAAATGTAGAGGCCGTTTATGCAGTGGACTTCACTTCTTTACTCACTGAGTTAGTTATTGTAATTGGGGCCAGACCCATTCAACTAATACTTGAATAAAATAAATAAATATGGCTGAGATGATTATAATGATTTATCTATTTCTACAACTTTAAAACTATATGAGTTTTTTAATAACAAACTATATGACTCTTTTTTAATAACAATGTATCAGATCGTCAATTCATATTGCAGTTGGATGTCCGCTGACACGCTGTCATTCCTACGCTACGATAGGGCGATTAGGATTAGGGGGATTAGGGCGGGCGAAGGTTTGTGTCACTTAGAATGCAGAACATAAGACGTTGTGACACAGGCACTCGCCTATAGTACCAGATTGTCCCGTCTGGTGCCTTGGCTCTTGGCTTTGGGGAGTAGCGCCGGTCGCCGATCCCCCAAAGCAAGTCTGACTGTTATTTCCTTCACGTGGTTGCTGCCTGTTATAGGTCAGATTCCCTATGAAACTGACGTAACTGAAACGGTCAGGCGATCCCCCCCCCCCATCTATGTACCTCCCTACACCATGTACCTCCTACTATCCAATCCTCAATACTTTCCCAGCCATCCTATGTTCTCTTCCCCATCCCATCCTGTCCTACTAATGACTATGTCTTCGGTTCCAGCGGTGCTTTGGAGGGCGGCCCGTATGGACTATGCAGTCCTTCCTGCGCTAGGGCCTGCGCAGTTGAGCGCCGTAAGGGGGGAGGAAGGAATCCTGGGAGGTTGAGCCGAGCAAGAGCGGTGGTTGTTCTCTTCGCAAGGCAACACGCCCCTTTGGTCCGGAGTTCTCTCACAAACGGTGGCCTCCCACAGTAGCCGAGTGGGGGGAAATGGTCAAGCGTCCCATCAGAGGGCCGCGGCGAGGCGCGGGGAGGAGCTGGTAATTGGCCTCGGCTGATGACCAGTTTGGGGTGATGGCCATGCTGAAGGGGTAAGTTTGCGTAGGTTTGAGTTAGCATGCGTATAACGAGCCCTGGATGTCGCGTCCTCTCATCCACTTCCTGTTGCCTATACCTGCCAGATAATCCTAGTGCACCGGGAATCGGGCACTCCCAAATGTGCGGGCTCCATGGAGGGTGGGAAATCTGGCAGGCGAATCAATTAGTACAAAAGAATGGAGAAAAAATTAACTCCCCAACCAAAAACCAAGACGCCTACGGGCGTCGGGCCCGCTAGGGCAAAGGTCTCGAGAGAGACGTATGCGCATCATGCGCCTAATAGAGAAGCTGGGCTGCCAGGACCAACTGGGACTCCTCGGAGTACCAGCTCGGGCCAGGGAGACCGCTACATTGGAGCTCGTGGTGGAGTGGGCCAGCTGGGGCATACTGGTGCCCCCCGGGGGCCTGGTGGTTCCGGCATGGACCGTCTACCACGAGGGGGAGGCGAGCCTTCGGGCGTGCGGGGAATGATACCTCCCTTGACCGCTAGGACCGGGGCAACTCTGGCACCTAGTAGGGCAAGCGGGGGAGGACCTCCGGGGAGGGGCAGCAAGCCTTTACCACGACCTGGCGGCACCCAGCGGCAGGGCGCACCGGAGCTTGGGCCCATGCGGACCGGCAATGGGGTGCCCGCTGCTGGACCATCGGGAAGGGGGAAGAAGTCTCGCCTAAGCGGTGCTCGCCGTAAGAAGGAATACCTCTTACGGCAGAATGCCGAAGAATCACTGGGCCCTACGGACAGGGCTAAGAGGTTGAGGGCCGACATCAGCGATGAGAGCCGGGGGGATGCCGATGCCAAACGCGTGAAGATGGGGGGATCTTACGCGGATGCCACGGTAGCCCAGAAACTGGCTATCATCGCTGATGAGTACCCAACCACAGTGATCAGTGACGGGCTAGCGGTGGCCATTCAAGGCATGGTGTGGGACCGTCTGGAGGAGACTCCTGACCCGGCTCCCGACATCAACATCGCGAACCTCGTCGGGGGGGTCATCCCAGTAACCTGCAGGGGGGATGACTCAGCTGACTGGCTCAGGGCCCTTGACGGTGCTACCGTTGAGGGTACTAAGATCAGGGTGGTTGATGCCAGGGATCTTCCTAGGCCCATCAAGATGGCCTGGAAATCCAGGAACGTCAGCCGCCTTGATATTGGCAGGGTCCTGCGTATGGTGGAGCGGCTTCATCCGGGCCTGAGGGCTACCCGCTGGAAGGTCCTCAATACCCTGCTGGAGCCGCTTCACGTTAGGCGCATAGTCCTCATGGATGAGGCCTCGGCTGCCTTTATAAAGGAGAAGGGGTACATGCTCAACACCGGCATTGACAGGAGCACATTCAAGGTGCTGGAGGCGCAGGACAGACCTGAGGATGGGCCTGTCGATGACGGGGTTGAGGCTACCGAGGAGGCTGAGGTTGTCGAGGACGACCTCGGTCTGCAAGACCAACCAGGCGGTTCGGAGGAGACAGGGAGGATACCGTCTGGGTTGGTAGGGCCTCTTGGGGGAGAAACCACCTCCGAGTACATGGAGGATGTATCTTCTCCAAGAGGCGTTGATGACTGTCTGGGGGCCCTGGACGAACTGGAGTTGGGCCAGTCCTCGCCGTTGGACACGAGAGTGGACACGGACGGGGACATAGGAGACGAATAGGCTTCCAGATGGATAATTTAAGGTGCGTGCAAATTAATTTACACCATTGTAAGGCAGCTACCGCCCTTCTGGCACGGGAGCTGAATAATGAGAAATTCGATGTTGCCCTTATTCAAGAACCCTATATTTACAAGGGTCAAATTCGAGGCTTCAATGGGCTCAATGGTAGCGTAATGTATTATTGTGATACTAATGACATGAGGACTTGTATCTATGTCAAAGGAGGCATAGATGCGTCTCCTCTTGCACAGTTTTGTTATAGGGATCTGACGGCAGTCATGGTCCGAAGGAGGAGGGATGGTGGTGGGCGGGGCATCATTATTGCCTCTGCCTACCTGCCCTTCGAAGAGGCGGAACCTGTATCAACCAAGCTACGGGAACTGGTAAATCACGGCAGACACAGCGACCTAGAACTCATTGTGGGCTGCGACGCCAATGCGCATCATGTTGACTGGGGCAGCTCAGACATCAACAACAGAGGAGAGAAACTCCTGGAATATCTGGTGAGTTCATCTTTACATGTTACTAACAAGGGATGTAAACCAACATTCTTCAATGCCCGAAGGGCGGAGGTAATTGACATTACAGTGGCTAATCAAAAAGCGGTAAGGTATATTACAGGATGGCATGTGTCGGATGAGGTAACGTTATCGGACCACAACTACATCTGCTTCAAGTATAGGGCTCAGGTCAGTAGGAGCACTTTACGTAGGAGGAATCCCAGAAACACCGACTGGTCAGGTTTCAGAGGAGACCTCGGGGCCGAGCTAGGCAAAGTTCAGGGCAGATTAAATTCAACAATAGACATTGAGTTTGAGGCTGACCGAATAACTAATGCCTTGCTCTCTTCATGGAAGGACAACTGTCCGGAAAGCAAGGTCACTGCATCAAAACTACCTTGGTGGACGAAAGAGGTAGCAGAGATGAGAAGGGAAACGAGAAAGGCTTTCAATCGAGCAAAAGCTACCATGAACTTTGAGGAATACACCATCTCTCTAAAGCTATATAGCAAAATGGTACGCAAAGCCAAGCGTCAGGCATGGCGGGCACACTGCGAAGAGATAAGCTCACTTCCTGAGGGAATGAGATTATGTAAGGCTATGGCAACAACCAAGGCGATCCCACTCACGACTGTTAAGAAGTCGAATGGGGAGCGCACGGAGTCCATACATGAGACCCTAGACACACTTTTAAGGACCCACTTTCCGGGGTCAATAGCCCTAGGGGCTAATGATGATCCACTAAGCCTGGAAGACCAGATAAAACATACTTGCAGGGCAGACTGGACCATTGCAAAGAGAATTGTAGACGACAAAAGACTGAGATGGGCAACTGGTAGCTTCCAACCTTTTAAAGCTCCTGGCCCTGACGGAATCTACCCTGCAATTCTTCAAAAGGGAGCCTCAGAATTGAACACTCATCTCTGTAGGCTTTATAAGGCCTGCATATCGTTTGGATATATTCCGAAAGCCTGGAGAAAGGTTGAGGTTATATATATACCGAAGCCAGGCAAACCGGACTATGAAGAGCCACGTGCATACAGGCCCATTAGTCTTCAATCGTTTCTTCTTAAGACCCTGGAGAAACTAATTGACCGTTACATTAGAGATGGTCCGCTCAGGAAACTTCCCCTACACAAGTTTCAATGTGCGTATCAATCCGGGAAATCAACGGAAACAGCACTACACCTAGTTGTTAAGAGGGCCGAGGCCGCGATAGAGAATAAGGAAGTGTGCCTGGGAGCCTTTGTTGATATAGAAGGCGCCTTCGACAGAACAACCTTTGAATCGATAAGAGCAGCAGCTAGGGACCACGGTATCCCTGACACGATCTGTAAATGGATAGACTGCATGCTTAAGGGTAGAATCATTACCTCAGGTAAGTTTGGTGAGACACTAATGGTAAAGACCACGAAAGGGTGTCCGCAGGGGGGAGTTTTGTCACCCCTCCTGTGGAGTCTTGTAGTGGATTCTATTCTAACCAAACTAAACCAAGGACCATATCAGACAATAGGCTATGCTGACGACCTTGTCATTATGGTCAATGGGAAGTTTCCCAATATCGTATCACAACTGATGCAAAGAGCCCTGGGTCAGCTTGAGGAATGGTGCGACGACAACCACCTCTCTGTAAACCCAGGGAAGACGACCGTGATTACATTCACTAAAATGAGAAACCTGTCAGCGTTGAAAACGCTGACTCTCTGCGGTACACAGCTGCCTTGGACTACAGAAGTTAAATATCTAGGTGTAATCCTAGATAAGGAACTAACTTGGAAGTCACATGTAGAACAGACCCTTAAAAAGGCTCTTAGGAGCTTTGGATTGTGTCGTTTTACTTACGGAAAAACTTGGGGGCTAAAACCAAGAATCCTAAGGTGGATTTACACAGTACTGGTGCGGCCTATAGTGACCTATGGGTGCATTGTATGGTGGCCTCGAGCGAGGCTATCTATTTGTAGAAATGAGCTCAGTAAGGTTCAAAGGGTGGCATGTATGGCCATTACTGGAGCATTCAGATCTACACCAACGGCAGCGATGGAGATCCTACTGGACTTACCGCCGCTGCATACTGTTATAGAGGCGGAGGCCTGGAAGGCAATCCACAGATTGAAAGTGGCTGGTCTGTGGGATCCGTCTAGTAACCAGGGTAAACATACAAGATGTGAGGCTAATTCCAGCCTCAAAAGGCTCATGAGTATGGGGACTGATAAACAATGTCCTGTATTCATGTTCAAAAATAAATTCAAAACAAAGGTCCCCACTAGGGATGAATGGGAGCAAGGGCCACCTACTCCTGATGTAAACAGCCTTGTCTGGTATACTGATGGTTCCAAAATGGAATCTGGTACGGGCGCGGGTGTTTATTCCGAAAACCATGAAATTAGCCAAAGCTTAGGCGAATATGCTACGGTTTTTCAGGCTGAAACATATGCAATAATCATATGTGCTATGAAGATCCTCGACCTGAACATCAGGGACCGAGTGATTTACATACTCAGCGACAGTCAAGCAGCACTCAAGGCTATCGCCTCAGTGCGAGTAGACTCAAGGCTGGTACTAGAAGCTGCTCAAACCCTTAACAGACTGGGCCGGACAAACAGGGTAACCCTCATGTGGATACCAGGCCACGCCGGATTTAAAGGGAATGAGCACGCTGACAGGCTTGCCAGACAGGGCTCGGAATCGTTATTCACGGGACCGGAGCCATGCATTGCACTCTCTATGAGTACAATAGCCATGACGCTAAAAAAGTATATGGTGGAGAAACATCTATCGGAATGGCAGCTGCTACCGGCACTTAAGCATTCAAAGGCCTTCATCGGGGTGACAGGGAGCAGCTGGTGTAAGGCTCTCTGCGAAGGTAGCAGGAATCAAGCCAGACTGATAATTGGGGCTCTAACAGGGCATTATGCCACAAACAAAATGCTCCACAGGATGCGACTAGTGCAATCACCGCTATGTCGCAGATGTGGTGACGAAGAGGAGTCTATGGAACACCTGCTGTGTACCTGTGACTCGTTGGCTGCTTGCCGAATGAGTCTCCTGGGGGTGGCCTACCCACAACCAAGGGACTATGGGCTCCAATCTGCAAAGACTGTCATAAAGATGATGGTAACAATATTTGGAGATTTGGAGTGATAGGCAAGGGGATGCACAAAAGATCCGGCATAAGGGTCAAAGTGCGCCACGGTTAATCTGTGGCCCCCGCTATAAGATAAGATAAGATACGCTACGATTCCTATCAAAGGGTCTCAATTTCAAAGCTTTTCTGCCACAGTTCTTCCTGCTATGTGCCCTGCCCACTGCCTATGTTCAGCAGTTGACGTCTTTGGGCCCATGATAATGTAGGTATAGTAGTAATAATATATTATTATAACCTTAAGTAATCCCTGACACAGGCTTTTTAGCTTGAAAGGATGCTACGGTCACATAAACACAATGTAACTTTTGCTAATAAAATAAACATTTATTTCTACATGTCAAGTTATATTTTACCTAATACGCAGGCATGCATAAACAAACAGACAAATTGAAACTAATAGTAATTATAGATAAATTTAGGTCAGTACAGAAGAAATACTAGAAAAATAAGTGGTTATCATGAAGTTTATCTAATTCCTCGTGAAACCATCGGTATTCACCTAGGTCCGTTTCCTTTGTAGTGGAGAAGAAGGAGTTTATCACATAGAGGCCCTCCTTCTCCATTATTATTTTGTAAATTTTTTATATATTTATAGTTATGATTACCTGTTGTTCAGTTAAAGACTCCCAAAAAGCGCCAACCAACCGTGTTCTCTGCTAAACACGTCTATCCGGCACCAGTCTGGGTCGAGTCGTCGATTTACCTGGCAGCAAATCATCTTACACTAGGTGCGCCCAATGCGGTCTCTTTTTTATTTTTTTTTACGTCGGTAACAAAATGCGTTTACGCACTGCCTTCCGGCCAAAGGGGGACCGAAAGGGGGTGTGGGACTCACCACCGGCAGACACGACCGCCAAGTAATACCCACTAAAAATCTTCCGACGACGCCCGCCGCTTGTTATGAAAAAGGCGAGGGCCAGTACCTGGGTTGCAGCTTCTGACACCCCGCCTGCGGCCAACGTCCCCCGGACCAAAACCGGGAGGACCTTCTCAGAGAGGCGCAGTGGACGCGCCCCTCCTACCTCCCCATGCGACCAAAGCGTGTGTGGCCGACTTCCCGGAGGGTCCATGGTTATACAGCAGGGGCCCCCTGCCCCCACTGCCTAGACCCTCCTGGCGCTGCTGAGCGGGCCCTCCTGGCCCGCCCACTGCGCCCTCCACAGGTCCCTCTTAGTTTCCCCCCCGGTAGTCAGTACTAAGGGCACCCAGAGTCGTCGGTCTCTGGGTGTTGCCTTTTCCCTAGCGCCTCCTGCGCCCTACCGGGAGGTACTCAGCCCCCCCACCACGACAAGGTGGAGACCAGTCGGGGGGGGCCCAATGCGGTCTCTACTTCAACACATGTAACCTCCATCGTCTTACAGTCCGTCTAGAAAGATGAACGGTCCACTTCCCCTTCAGCAGTGGACGGCAATTGGCTGATTGGTTGATATAACTACATGAAAGGTTGAAAATAATATTGTATTTAGGGACAGATTCGGAAACGAACGTCACTGTGATTTTTACAGCAGTAAACAAAGCTTATCCGAAAAATAAATACGAGTAGGTCACCTTAACTTCGGTAATATAATGATGAATGGCCTACTTTCAACGTATGTAAACGATTTCTTCGCTTTGACACCCTAGAACGTACTCAGTGTAATTTGAAGAAAGGAAAGTAATATTAGTGCCTAGATATGTGGAAGGATGTGTTAAATCAAAATCGTATTTTATGTGTTTGGGACTTTTAGGAGAGATTCTTTTAACCTACTTAAAAAAAGCGGAGATACGTACTAAATTCGTCGGGTTGTTATTTATTTTGTGTGTTCCTCAATTCCTTGAAGACTCGTTAAATAGATTTTTAAATTAATACAACCTTCGCATAGATCCTAACTCAGTGAATGTAATTTGTTTGATCATAAGGTTTTATCCAGACGAGATCTGGACTGATCAACATAGCAAGATGTATTCGCTGGCTAAAGTGCCAATGGGTAAGGCACATATGTGAAAAAGGATCCTTCTTGGAAAACCGGCAAAAGATGGGGCGTCAAGGTTCTTTAATGGCGACCGTGAACCAGCATACGTAATAGAGACTCCCAACCGATAGATCGACGATAGTCAAGGTGGCGGGAAGCTGGTGGTAATGTAGGGTGTATTCGACAAGAAAAACGTGGTCTATGTTTATAATAATAATCATTTTTTATTGTAACCATACTAAAGTTTATTTAACAGTACACTTCATGTAGCTACTTGAACTGTACAAAAAAAATCATTCAATATTTAAGCCATACGCCTTATCTAGTGGTACTTTATTATGCTTTTAAATGTGTAATTTGGACTCCAAGGATATTCAATCCGATAGCCATAACGCCGCTAGTAATGCTTGTATAGCAGCGTGGATGACCTCCCAAAGGAACACTATCGCTAGTGTTTCAAATTTCAAAAGAGACCGATAGAGATTGTTTGTAAAACTGGTAACCATTATAACATATATTTTTGGAAATCGTTTATTGGAATACTTATTACTAATCTAAACACATAAATGCGGTTTCCTCAGATCAAGTAAAAAAATGTTTTACTTGATCTGAGGCGGTTTCTAATAAGTTGAAATATTTTCACTAAGCCATCAGCTGATCGAACTCTACCGGTTGACATAGGCATTCCCGTATTCCACAATAATCGATACTGAGCAGCCTACATGAAACCGATCCACCTTGTAAAAGGCCACCCACGCTTCATTTTCCGGCACGTGGTCACCATTGAATACCTTTTCCGCCCCAATTGCAATCAGTTCTTCTCGCGATGCTATCTCCAGCCCACGCAACGTCTGACATTACGGATACAGAACAATCCTATTTACTTTCAATCTAAAGTATTCTTCCACACATAGATTGATAAGTACATCATATTTTTCAAGATTTAGTTGAAGCAATAAACAACAAAGTTTTTATTATGTCCATATAACATGGCCGCGCGCCCAATACTTCACGAGGCGCTTGAGTCAAATTACACTTTTTATTTCCGCGGATTTTATTATGGTAATAACGCGAAGGAGCAATGAATAATGTTCCTTTCCTACTTTATAACGTACTGGGAAGTTCTTTCGCGCCTCTGGGTGCGGACATCTTTTATTTTCTTTACAAACTTATGACCATACGAGCGCCTCCAGGGAAAACATAAATCAGATAGATAACGGCGATCTAAGGGCAATAGCCTTTTTTCTTTTTTCCTTACTTATTTTAGAAATGGAACGATCTACTACGTAAAACGAGATCAAAGCGGTCAATGACTTAGTGAAAAATAAGTTCCTGCTTACCAAGAAACGTAAAGCAGTAAGAATTAGCAGATTGGTACAATTTACTTATTCTGATGATGAGTTATTTATACTGTTAGCCTTTAAAATAAAAGGTTTATTACTCGTTCTATAAATAATATCATCATATCAGCCCATCCACGTTACACTACTAAGAACAAGCCTCGCGGCTCAAAGAGCCCACCTATTGGAAAGCGGTAACTACTGCATATTTATCAATCAAATATAGGCAAAAAAATACAGCTTCTGCCTCCCATTATTTTATTGTTAGCACACTGTTGAAGGACTTCTTCATGTAGCAGTCGTTAAACGAAACAAAGGCCCTATAAAAAGAGAGCCGCACACCTGTCTCCGGCAGTTTGGACTGGGCCCGCGTAAAATATGAATTTAACTCCATTCACTGCTTTGTCTGAGGAGATGTGTGCCTATCAGTGGGACGTTAAGGTGCTTAGATTAACGGTGATATTTTTATCACCTTTAATGAAAGTCAAACTGAAGTCGGACCCACACTAAAAGATCTACCAACAACAACACTCTTTCTCTCAGTACCTATGTAGCTAAATGCAAAAGGGTACAAAATCTGAATTCTTTGTCTTTAAGATAAATTATTTGTTTGGATTTACATTATACATACATTCTTGTTTTGGCAGAATAGCGATAATTTAGGATTTAGAAGTTTTACATATGTGAATGCTTTTACTGTTTGAAACCATTTGTACACATTTCACACATATTATATATAACAAATCATCACAAAAATATTATAAAAGCAATTATTTATTTAAAAAAACTTGATGCCTGCCCTAGTCTAAACTCAGGTGTAAGGACTCAGGTCTACATCAAAATTTTAATTTAACATTTAAGTGCTTGCAATATAAGCATTAGGATTAATTTACATATAAATCGCGTTTAAGATTTAATAAATGTGTAAATACGTGCGATAAGAAAATAATAGCTTTGGTGCGAAACATTTCGGTCGTATGAATACCCTATTACGGCAAATGAATGGCGAAATTGCAAGAAAGAAATGAAATTTAGACAACGAACACCTGACACACTCATAAGGAAGAAAATAATGGGTTATGGGCTGCTTTCATCTTCACCTTATACTTTTTTTTTTTTTTTTGAAATCATTTATTCATTTTAAAACATACAAAAAAGACATTACATATATTCCTCGCCAAGCTATAAAGCTTTATAATTTAATACTAGTATACATTTATAAATTTTTGCAGGATCACAGATGGGATCGACCTAAATTCATTAATTAGGACCTTCTTGCTAGATTGCCGCCATGGGATAAATGGATTTCGGAAACTATAGTACACGCACACAGAAACACTTGTGAACATATTGTTCTATTTTTGATTGGAACGGAAACCCTAAAAAACAGTTACTTTTATATAACTATGTGATGCCATAACAGCTACCTTCTCTAGAGACAATCTGGCCAGGCGGTAAGCCCTTTTAAAACCACAAGCGGCTTAAACTTGCTGGACACGGCGTTGGCGAAAAGCCAAGAGTGGCCAAACCTCAACTCACTTGGTTCAAGCCACTTCGCCATCAGTTTTATTATAAACTTGATGGATGGATGCAATATTTCAGATTGTCGTTTTGTAAAGCATCGTAATATTGGTGGCGTTAGGTCCCTATTATAAAAATACTAACTTTCGTACGCTGGCAAGACTACATACTAATTCTTAGAGCTGTCGTAGGTCTGATTATACGAGTTTACATTCAGGAAAAAAATTTACTGCCATTATTCGATCAAGCCTGTTTTGGTAGAGATATGGAAACAGTAACGGCGATATAATTTTGTAACAATTTTTGATGTGAGAAACCTATAATGTCTATGCTAATTAAGTACCTAGGTACTTCTTGTTAATAGTTAGGGACGTCTAAAAAACTTGTCATTGATACCTAGCAAACAATAAAAAATATACCTTTATTATTATTTATAATAGAAGCACTCGTAGCTCCGCATAGTTGTAGCGATCACCGAAGTAAAGATTTTTTTTGAGATAGTTACTTTGCTATCCTAGTGCCTCATTTTTGAGTGATCGATCGTGTCCCATAATATCAAGCGTTTCAGTGCTTTGGTAGACTCGTTATGTTATTGATTTTTAATTTTTGTTGACAGCAATCATATCATTATTAAAATCATCCAAACTGCAGCCTCTTATTTGTGGCTATTATTTTCGTAAAAAAATACACTATATGGAATTGCCTAGGCTGAAGACAATTTTTGATACTGTTATTTGATAGTTAGGTAATTACAATCTGTCTTAAACATAAAGATACATCTTTCATAATATTAATATCTCTCCCATTTCCAGGTTATTGAAGAAGTCTGAAATTCGGAACAGTTTGTGTAGTCGCGTTGTCCCTGTTGGCTTCTTAAAGAAATTGGAAAATTAACGAACTAACAGCGTGGAGGTCAGTATATCTGCACTCCGCTCCTGAGGTCGTAGATTTCCAGAGACGACCAATATTTTTGCGCATGACTCTGCTAGGTTTGGTGCGTGATTATTTATTTGATTAAACTCGTTTGAAGCAGTTTTTTATATTAAATTTCGTGTTTTATTACATAACATAGGCTAATAGTACCTACCTATCGGCAAGAAAACATTATAAACAAAAATAATACTGCTACTGATGTTTTCCCGTACAAACAAATCAATAAATCCCTTCGTAACTGAGACAATGCCTTAAAAACTTATTCCAGTTATCTATGTAACTTTTGTAGCAGAAGATAAACCACACATTATTATACAAATGCTATCAATCACAGCTATTATCTCTAAACATTGAACAATTCTATCATCTATCTCCGAAAGTTCAACATCAGAAGTTCGTTAAAACAAACCATTAATATGTAAGCCATATTAACATATACGTATTAAGATCCCTCAGAGTATATCCGGTGTGTCACTGTTAGAATCAGAAGAACGGGAGTGACTGAATTATTGCAAGATATATTTAATCCTCCTGCCCTTTCGTCCTTTAAATACAGGCTGAATAAAGGGGCAGTGAGCGGAACATAGCTTGAAAAACCGACGACTAGCGCTAGTATTTAAGTTTTGACCTTCATAAGAGCTGTATTGAGCCAAAATTTAATAAATAATTCGCACTTTGACTTTGAATGACGAACGCGAACCGGCAGGCGGTAAAAGAGGACCCGGTGGACGATGGCCTATGTTAAACAGTGGACTTACAATGGCTGAGATGATGACGAGACGTATCACTACTTTCCCTTCTGAAAAAAAATATACAGAAAGTCGACTAACGAAAGTGATTTATGATGGACAAGCGAATGGACCTTACATGACCAAAACCAGAAGATTTTGGAAAAAGGGCAGGTCAAAAGTGCCCTAAGCCGATGGGCATGTATAAGAAGGTTAATGAAGCTAAGAGTGTGTGCCAAGATCGTAGCAAGTGGCAGGATGTGATCTTCGCCTACCTCTACGGGAAAGAGGCATGACATTGTGTATGTATAGATGTAGCGAAGATAATAAATTAAACGGAATTGGTTTACGGCCACTGTGCTTATGGCCAGCAAATAGTCATAAAAATTTGATTGCTATAATATAGGTACCTACTATTAAATACTATAAAAACGCCATAAAATCTAAACATTCCTTCCAGATTTGTATTCAATTAATTAATTCTTTATTGATATACTAAAAGAAACTAGCAAACCTGTGAATACCGAAAATGAACCAATAATTTTTGAAATAATATTTCTTATAGCTACTTAACTACTGGCACAATTTTCGGTCTTTAGGTCATGTGTTTAACTTCATTTTGGGCCCATATTTTCTTAAAAATCGTCAAAAATATTCAGATTAAGACAAATATCCTTGTTAACTTAAGAAAATATGGGCCCAAAATGAAGTTAAACACATGACCTAAAGACCGAAAATTGTGCCAGTAGTTAAGTAGCTATAAGAAATATTATTTCAAAAATTATTGGTTCATTTTCGGTATTCACAGGTTTGCTAGTTTCTTTTAGTATATCAATAAAGAATTAATTAATTGAATACAAATCTGGAAGGAATGTTTAGATTTTATGGCGTTTTTATAGTATTTAATAGTAGGTACCTATATTATAGCAATCAAATTTTTATGACTATTTGCTGGCCATAAGCACAGTGGCCGTAAACCAATTCCGTTTAATTTATTATCTTCGCTACATCTATACATACACAATGTCATGCCTCTTTCCCGTAGAGGTAGGCGAAGATCACATCCTGCCACTTGCTACGATCTTGGCACGCACTCTTAGCTTCATTAACCTTCTTATACATGCCCATCGGCTTAGGGCACTTTTGACCTGCCCTTTTTCCAAAATCTTCTGGTTTTGGTCATGTAAGGTCCATTCGCTTGTCCATCATAAATCACTTTCGTTAGTCGACTTTCTGTATATTTTTTTTCAGAAGGGAAAGTAGTGATACGTCTCGTCATCATCTCAGCCATTGTAAGTCCACTGTTTAACATAGGCCATCGTCCACCGGGTCCTCTTTTACCGCCTGCCGGTTCGCGTTCGTCATTCAAAGTCAAAGTGCGAATTATTTATTAAATTTTGGCTCAATACAGCTCTTATGAAGGTCAAAACTTAAATACTAGCGCTAGTCGTCGGTTTTTCAAGCTATGTTCCGCTCACTGCCCCTTTATTCAGCCTGTATTTAAAGGACGAAAGGGCAGGAGGATTAAATATATCTTGCAATAATTCAGTCACTCCCGTTCTTCTGATTCTAACAGTGACACACCGGATATACTCTGAGGGATCTTAATACGTATATGTTAATATGGCTTACATATTAATGGTTTGTTTTAACGATCTTCTGATGTTGAACTTTCGGAGATAGATGATAAAATTGTTCAATGTTTAGAGATAATGCTGTGATTGATAGCATTTGTATAATAATGTGTGGTTTATCTGTTCCTATAGCACAATATAAGATATACACAGAATAAGTTTTTAAGGCATTGTCTCGGTTACGAAGGGATTTATTGATTTGTTTGTATGGGAAAACATCAGTAGTAGTATAATTTTTGTTTATAATGTTTTCTTGCCGATAGGTACTATTAGCTAATGTTAAGTAATAAAACACGGAAATTAATATAAAAAACTGCTTCAAACGAGTTTAATCAAATAAGTAATCACGCACCGAACCTAGCAGAGTCATGCGCAAAAATATTGGTCGTCTCTGGAAATCTACGACTTCAGGAGCGGAGTGCAGATATACTGACCTCCACGCTGTTAGTTCGTTAATTTTCCATTTTCTTTAAGAAGCCAACAGGGACAACGCGACTACATAAAATGTTCCGAATTTCAGACTTCTTCAATAACTTGGAAATGGGAGAGATATTAATATTATGAAAGATGTATCTTTATGTTTAAGACAGATTGTTATTACCTAACTATCAAATAACAGTACCAAAAAATGCACAAATTGTCTTCAGCCTAGGCAATTCCATATAGTTTATTTTTTTTAATATCTTACCCGTGAATTGACTAAACGAAAATAATAGCCACAAATACTGCAGCTAAGCTAGGCTAAGTTACTGGCACAATTTTCGGTCTTTAGGTCATGTGTTCAACTCCATATTGGGCCCATATTTTCTCAAGTTAACAAGGATATTTGTTACTTACCTTACACAGGGCATCTTCGAAACACGTGTCGTGTTGAATAGTTTCTCGATTTTTCGGGAAATTATAGAAGCGCGGGAATTGTTACAAAGATATTTTTAATCCATCACTTGCTTACAATGGATTTCCGCAAAGTAACGCCTGAATCAATAAATTATTTAATCTGGATATTTTTTATGTACGTATTTACAAAAAAAGGGAATTTTTATATGAAGAAAAGCTTTAGGTATATGTTGTATATTAGGTATATATAATATATATATATATATAAGCGCTCGTAGCTCTGTGGTGCTAGGTGGTCGAAAACGATCGGCGAAGTACAGCAAAGTTTATAAAGGTCAGTCCTTGGATGGGTGACCGTTTGGGTGGCATTTGATATCGAGCGCTTCCGTGCTTCGGAAGGCACGTTAAGCCGTTGGTCCCGGTTATCACTAAATGTGGTAGTCGTTAAGCCATATGTTAGAGGCCAAATGGGCGGCTTGATAAATTCTAACAGCAGGACGCCATACACCTGCCTTTTTTTATTTTTTTTTATTATCGTCTGTAAAAAAATGCTGCTTACGCACTGTCTCCCGGCCAAAAGGGGGAGACCGGGAGGGGGTGTGAGGCTCACTGCGGCCGACGCGACCACCGCAGTCCTACCCACTAAAAAACTTCAGACGACGCCCACCGCTGTTGAAAAGGGGCGAGGCACCAGTGCCCGGGTTTGTAGCTTCTGGAACCCCGCCCGCGGCCAACGTCCCCCGGATCAGAACCGGGGAGACCTCCTCAGGAAGGCGCAATTTGCAGCGCCCCCCCTACCTCTTTGTGCGGCCATGGCGTAACTGGCCGACTTCGGGGGGGGTCTATGGCGAGACGGAAGGGGCCCCCTGCCCCCGCCGCCTAAGACCCCCCGGGCGCTGCCTGACGGGCCCTCCTGGCCCGCCCGCTGCGCCAACGGCGTAGCCGGAGAGAGAACGGATCCCGCTCCCTCTCCCGCTCCGCGGCCTCCTTCTGCGACATCACCACTTCGCAGAAGGAGGCCATCGCCTCCCACGCCGTCTCGCTGTCGACCATCTTTGCATGATGGTCGGCAGCGAGAGAGCCACTCCACCCAGGGCCGCGGCTAACGTCGACCGCGGCCCCTCCATACACCTGCCTCCGCCAATCCGCACTGGGTCAGCGTGGAGTATGACCCAATACCCTCACAACTTGATATGTGATAGGCAGCTCGTGCTCAGTAGTGGGACGTTAATGGGCTGAGATAATGAATATATATATATAGCTATATATATACAGCAATTGAGCCTAAATAAATTTAAATTAACAATAAAACACAAGCTGTCTTCAAAGGGATACTATTCTATTAAAGACTATATGGCAGATAAAAATGCTTGGGATTAAGCTGCCGTTTCATACAGGCTATTCTAATATGAATGACTTGAAAACATAAATACTGTTAAGGTACATAACCTTAACTTATTGCATTGTATAGCTTCACAGACAAATGAAGATTGTATTTCTAGTACCAAACTAATGGACATATTTAAAAAAGCAAAGCCTGTGAGTTTCTTGCCAGTTCTTCTTACAGAGCGGTGGCTCGGAACTGGCACTTAGATTCACTTACACTTAATTATTTTTTGTTTTTAAATTGTTTTGTTGCATGTAAGTGAATCTAAGCTTCGTGATTTAGTGTAATATTATTTCGATTGTTTTTTTTTTTCATTTGTAATCATGACGTTTTCAAGTACTATGTATAATAGTTTATGAAATAAATAACTTTTTTACTTTACTTTACTTTACTATATATATATATATATATATATATATTTATATATACATATATATATATATTATACTAAGAATTAATATTCCTTCATCCCTGTTGTTTCAAAAATCAATACATACATACATGCTATCACGCCTCTTTTCCCAAAGGGGAAGGCAGAGGCTTATTATACATATATAGACATATTTTGCCAAAAGGCGGTCAAAATTTGCGCTTATCGGGAACTTTTAAGTTTGAGAGTCTTGGTAGAATCCCTATGCACCTTAATCCAAAATCGAATTGTCTTCAGGAATTAAGTATATTCATTTTTTTTATTCAATAGCCTTCCTTAAAACGTGGCAGCAGCCTTCATATTTTTCTTGGTAAACTTAGTACCTACCTATTTAGAAATACCCTTTGTTTTTATTATAGTGATTGTTTCATAGTCATCTATCAGCCTTTTAAAGTCGAATGCTGAACATTCGATACTATAATAGATTACATTATAGTGGGGGTATCTGCACATAATCACCACGCTGGGCAAGCGGGTTAATGATCGCAACTCAAGCCAGTGCGCAGTATGACGCTGCTGCCCATCTTTCGCTAAACTAATAGATACATTCGTCAGCACTTAATGGATTTATATATATTATATATTATAATTAGAGGTAACAAACACATTCCATAAATAAAACAACCTGTACATTCACAAAACATTTATTTCAGTAATGATCGGACCCTAGTGTATAATATCGTTCAGTAATATAGTATTGTATCCTACTCTCCGTAAGCTTAAGTAGTGATGGCCACTATGGGCAGACCACAACAACCACTGGAAAAATGTCTAATGGTTAGAATCGTACCATGTATCAAAAGAAGGGGCCTGGTCACGCCTCCCAAACGAATTGAACGTGATAAGGTAATTTAGTGCCCCTGGGCAAGTGAGAAGTAGATCTTAATATCGACAGTGTGTTGTGTTTTCGGTGCCACATGTGCCTATTAATTTTTATTTATGTATTTTTGTAAACCAATGTATCATGTCTCTTGTTGTTTGGTGGGTTGGTGTAAACTGTTTGTTCCAAATAAATGATTTATTTATTATTATTATTACAAACATGATAATAAAATGAAATATTGGTTTTTACAGGACATTTATACATAAAGTACATTTTAAAGGTATGTTATACTACATCCCGATAAAATCGGATTGTCTTAGTCTGGACTTAAGTTGACAGATTGTAACTTCCATAAGTTTTCTCGCGGGCTTGGTACAAATACATACAACTATATCAAAATAATAGGCGTACATAGAACCAATAATTGTGTTGTATGAAGTTCCTTATTAAAAAAGAGGTTATATATATTATATTTAAAAAGAGGTTATATATATTTCAAAGAGCTATTCCATAGCTTTACTTTTTAAATTAACATCGTCCATGTTTAGCCTATGATTGTCTTTTGTACTCGTAGGTTTGGCTACAGGTTCTGGAATCTTTGGTAGTTCTTCTGCGTCCATATCTGACGTATTTGAGGCTTTTGTACCCACTGATTTAGTTTTTAGCAATTCTGCCGCGGAATTGTTGTCCGTAATATTATCAGCTTCCATCTAAAAGTAAAAGACGTTGTTCTGTTAAAATATGTACGAAATATACAAAATTCTAATTCACTTTTTCAAGCTTGTCTCATCATCGTCTCTCATCAAGTTTTCAAGAAACTCGGCAAGGTTTCCCGCTAAATCAATTAGATAAATTGGTTGGAAAGTTCTCTTAGAAACCGTAACCTATAAAATAGTACATAGGGAATATGGACCTAAACCCAGGATTCCCCCACGTGATATTGAGTTGGTTGTTGTCTGACATGCTCTATTGGGCTCATTCGTTAAGCCCAGGAAATTCTGCATCAAACTCAACCTTTAGGGGTGGTATAAACGTGTTCCAACCGTGTGAAAAGGTAGGAATCACTAAAATAAGCTCCAGATAGGGGTTTGTTACAATAATTCCCTCCCAGATTTTTGTTGCGCTTCTGATTTCTACTAGCTATTTACTTTTATCTTATATTATTATTCACACATATATTTTATTCATAACACATTTGATATTTATCTCTTAAATTTTGTATACATAAATACATTCACGCCTGTACGCCCCGAAGGGATAGGCAGGGGCATTTTATACGCCCACACTTCGCCAATTATATGGTTTGTGCCACGTAATAGGTGGCGCTTATCGGGCACTGTTATCTGCATCCCTATGCACCTTAAATTTTGTATGTTTAGTTGTATTTAGTTTAAACTTTGAGAAGTGATGCGTAGCAATTAATGATATCACTCTTTGGGAAGGAACCCGTCCCACGTAATAGGTGGCGAGCCTATTGCCGCTTATTGGACACTGTTATCTGCATCCCTATACACCTTAAATTTTGTATGTTTATTTGTATTTAGTTAAAACTTTGAGAAGTGATGCGTAGCCATTAATGATATCACTCTTTGGGAAGGAACCTGACCTGACTCCTACACCAAAGGGAACAACCTAAAATAGGTTTCAGTGTCTGTTACTGTCTTATTAGCTTGTTTCATTGTCGATTCATTGTTGATATAAAAAAATAACTTTAATGCTAACCATTGAGTCATAAAATAATTGTAACTGGATAAATAATTACCTCAGTCTTATTGTCCTTATTATCTTTAGCCATTTCATCAGCTGTGTCCATGCTACTGCTATCATTGGAATGTCTATTAGACCGTCTATCTTTTTTCTTAGAGATTTTCTCTTCAAATTCTTTGATGTATTCTGTCTGATTTACATAATCTAATGGTTTCTGTAATTTGTATACTTGGTGCACTGTTACATCTGTAATAGTAAAAAGTTTTGGGTCACGTCAAAGAAATAACAGTTATATCGTACTGAAACTTGTTTTAATTTATAAAATTATTCATGTTACATAAGTCACTATTAAAGTCATAATTTTGTTATTTAGAAGAAAATTCTTTGACAATAATCTGTGCTGAAGTACTTGTTTGGTACAACTACGACGTGACACTGCTAGCTTGGCGTCACCCTCCCCCGTTTCACGGCTTACGTATCTTAGGCGGTGACTAGCACTCCTGCGCATCCTATTACTGCGCAAATTAGATTATGTTTTACTGACAAAATAAAGCTTTAATGCATAACCAGTAAAACATAACGTACTAGATATAGATATGCGCTAACCCCCATGCGTAACTATAGCAACGCGGAAAAGCTACGCTCGGCCATATGCGTTTAGTCACTTTGTACTGAGCAGACATTTTTTGTTCAAATTAGACATTATAATAGCCTATTACGAAAACCTATACCTGATCCTAAAAGTTCTTGAACCATGAAAGGGAACAGCCATCCAACTAAAGGTGTTTCTCCAGACACATAATGCGCCTTCTTGTGATAAAAGAGTAACCCATCTAATTCAGGTACATTATTTTCAAAATAAGGGTATGTCATCATAAATCTGTAACGATAATAAATTTGATAGATCCTATAGGTTACAAATAAAAAAGTTTAAATAAAAATAAAATCAAGAGACACTATGACCAACTGAAGCTGTTATCATTGCTGCAGAACTGCTATTAGTTAGGAATACAAGCACTCCATTAGGCCGATTGAATAGTTCTGACAGTTAGCAGATGCAAGTGAAATGACCTGCGTTTCACTTGCGTCTGCTAATCTGCATTGCGGAGTATGGCCAGAATCTCTCTCATCTTAGTTCTTTGGTGGTTGAAGGATGATACTTAGTAAGACGATAATGGGCTCAAATGATATTAGAGATTAACAAAATGCAGTATATGATATCAATAATGACCCATTAACATTATTATTATAATATTTTTATTACTTACTTATTTATTTCATCTGGAATGCAAGGTATCTTAGGTAGTAAGACAAATTTGCATTTGTTTGTTTTGCTGACGAAACCAAGTGATTGGTTCTCAGCAAACTGTGACTGAAGCCAGAAATTCCGGAACTCGGCCTGAATTACCAAATTTAATTATTAGTTACAAATTATAAATACGTTGCCTAAACCTAATATCCATTACGACCGATATGGCGAGAATACCCGCTCTCTGCTCCTAAGGCCGAGGGTTCAATTCCCACGCAGGACAAATGTTTGTGTGCATGAACATGAATATTTGTTCTGGTCTGGTTCTATTTACAAAAAAAAAGTATTTATGTATGTTTATCCGTTATTTAGTATCCACAACACAAGTTCTTAATGATACTTATCTTGGAACTAAATAATTAGTGTAATTGTCAGAAAATATTTATTTATTATATAGAAACTTAGCAGGCAAAGGATAACACTAACAGAAGCTTGCGAAATCCAAACAAGCTTATATTAAATGCTGCACCGAGAAGTGAAAGTTATTTGCACAGTCTCACTATGTACATTATTGGGAGATGAGATATGAAGATTGTAATTAAATTACCTAACCAATTGATAATTTAAAAGCGCATAGCCTGTGAGTTGTTTGCTAGTTCTTCTTCAAGAGCAGTGGCTCAGAACTGGCAGTTAGATTCACTTGCTGAAATATTTTATGTTTATCAATTGTCAAATAATTTTTTTGCATTTAGGTGAATCTAAGCTTATTAAATATATAAACAAGTTTGTGATTTTACTGGAATCACCAAGTTGTTTTTATATTTAATTTAAGTACTATGTAATAGTTTATGAAATAAAAATATTGAAGTTTGACATTGGAATGTACGTATTGCAAACTCTTAATAAATAGTAACATATACATAAGTCTGAAATACAAATTACCTCACAGTCAGTCATTGAATGATTGTTCCAAGCCAAAAAATCCAAAACAAACATAGTGTTGGTGCTTTCTTGATAAAAACAATCCAGCACACACAACTTATCCTTTTTGTAGCCTGAGTCACGGTGATTACCTCCTGGCAATGCTGACGCCATTTCAAATCTGAACTGTCCATACTTTGTATAGCATTTAGTTCTTCCCTAGAAAATGTGAAAGTCGATTTCAATTATAGTTCTGTATAAATTTTTGGTTTGAACTCGAGACCCTTTGATTTGAAGGCTATGGGTCTCACCAGTGGACTACTGCCACTCAGCAGAATTTCAATTCAGAATTCAGTATGTGTTTCAAAAAATTACTTACCCAATTTGATATGACAAGCATCCTTACACCTTTTGGACAAGGTGTGATGTACCAGTTTTCAGCGAAATCCTCTGGCTTCTCAATCATCCACTCTGACATCATAAGGACATTGCCATAAGTTCGAGATGTTCCATTGAAGCCTGACACATATACACGGGGTCTGTAATGGGACTAGAAAAAAAATATTATTACAATAAAACCCCTAATGCATTTGTGACATTTTGATACTTTTCATCTACCATGTCCATTCCGACATCGTGACGAAATGCTATAAGTTTGAGACGTTCCATTGAAACCTGTTTATTTTGTTGTTGATCATTGAGTCTGTATTGGGACTAAAAATGAAGTTAATATCCAATACTATTTAATATTACTGCGAAATATAGAAATAAAATATTAAGATTGCATAGGTAGAAGTACCTATACAATTAAAGAAAAATAATTGTGAGTTAATTTAGTAAGATTACTAATGAGAAAAATTATAAAAATGAAGTAAAGTAAAAAAGTACCTTTTTTTCAAAAATATTGTCTTCAACAACATTTACAAGGTCTAAAATGCCTCTGCATACATCCAATTTTGAGTTCCGTTTACTGAAATTAACTTTTCATTAGTATTGACTTATTTAACCGCCCATTACTTTTAGGCAACAAACTTGAGATTTTCTAACCTGTCATTTTGGCTATCGATTCACAACAATGCAGAGTAATACAAAGTACTCCTGTATATCAATTTACAAATAAAATAAACACCTTTTTTGAGTTTCTAACATATCTCGGCGCCTCTCTTCCTGATTGCCAATTTTACCCCAATTTTTATAAAGTCCTATATGATCACTTTTACTGTTTTTCGGTGGCATGGTACTAATGCCCGAGATTTCCATTTTATCCAGTAGTTCCTCCATTTCTACAATTCTATTATCTGGATAGTACTTATTCTCAACTATAAAATTCCAAAACAACTAAACTGGAAACTCAAATTTGCCAGTGCAGTGTTGTGACTGTTTATGCTTAGTGCCAGTTAGTTATAGTCCATTTCACCTATGATGAGTTCTATGACAGATCGATTTTTGACACTTGTAGAGATGTCCTTTAATGAAATCGTATCTAATATTTCCGATAATCGATAGTAATTTATAAGGAAATAAAATCGATTTGAATAAACCAAAACTTGTTGGTAATAAACAAATATTGTTGGTGTATATGTATTATATTGAAAGTTTATTGTGCATAAATACATAAACGGTATATTTTGCACAGTTTTATTAAGGTAAAATACAACAGAATTTTAAAAGACTTCATTCTTTGGTCACTTTCTGAAAAATAACTGTCAGAACTCTTGAAGAGTCGCTATCGCCGAAAAGTATTATCAGTTCGTCTTTCCACCTGTCTATTCTGACGTACCGCTCCCTGTCCTCTAATATAATCTCTGCAGTTTCGAGCGATGGTCGAGCGATCACAAGATGACTGCCGATTATGTGATTTCGCAGCCCTATGCTCTTTCTACGTTCCGTTCCACGGCCAAGAATTGCATAGGTATTTTATTTATGTGCTTTTTTATTTTATATTTCATTAAATCAAACAAAGCGAGACTGTTTCTGTTGTATAAGTTTGAATGTTTCATAATAATGCCGTTTCACGCCCGCTGGAAATAGGAGTTGGGAAACAGCTTGTGTTTGCCTTGCTGGTAGAAAAGTCTAAAGCAGAATGAACACAGAAACCGACACAATTTCTTTTTTGGTTCGAGTGCTGATAGTCTGCACAGTATAGGGCTTGTTTCTAAGACCAGTATGTAAAGTTTAGAAGAGGGCGGGATTAGTTCGAAAAGTTCTTCTGAACATTCGCCGTAGTACTTCCGTTCCGATATAGAACATAGAAGCAATGTCCTTAGACAGCTTGGGGTTCTCAATAGTGGCAGTAACCTCAGCATCTCTATTAAAGCGTATCGCCTGCCTTTGCAGTCTATCAAGTGGGTCGAGGTCCGAGGAGGTATTTAGCGGACCCCTCTCAAACATAGCACAGCTTCACACTCGATCGAACCATTCGTGTATAGAATATATTTATAGAAATTTAAGTTAATATACTCTAAAAATAAATCTATCGACCACAAACAAAATATATCCCCTATTTTATACACTCATAGATAGAATTTTGAATGCTCTCGCATTACTCAACTAATTAAATAAAGGAACTTACTTTATGTATCTACAAATTCATTTCAAACTTCGAATTTCAGCGGTATCTGAAGTAGACCTAGTACCTCCCGGAGGCCGGGAAATGGTAACACCCAGAGACCGACGACTCTGGTTGCCCTTAGTACTGACTACCGGGGGAGAAACTAAGAGGGACCTGTGGAGGGTGCAGCGGGCGGGGAGGTAGGAGGGGCGCGTCCACTGCGCCTCTCTGAGGAGGTTTTCCGGTTTTGGTCCGGGGGACGTTGGCCGCAGGTGGGGTGTCAGAAGCTGCAACCCAGGTACTGGCCCCCGCCTCTTTCTCAACAAGGGGCGGGCGTCGTCGGAAGATTTTTAGTGGGTATTACTGCGGGCAGTCGTGCCTGCCGGTGGTGAGTCCCACACTCCCCTTTCGGTCCCCCTTTGGCCGGAAGGCAGTGCGTAAATGCATTTTGTTACTGACGTAAAACAAAAAAAAAAAGGGAAATTTGTACTGCCACGTAACGAAAACGTTACATTTTTTTAGAACTACCTAACTAGTTAACATTTCGTTATGAATCTAGGAAACTCGAAAAGTTGGACCTCTTCTATTCATTCATCATCATTATTCGACCGACATCTTTTATGGCGTGAACGTCAGTACCTATGCACACCGCGCCTGAGGTCGTGTGTTCTAGGCTCACACAAGACAAATCGTCGTTTTCACGAACATAAAGTTTGTTCAGGTCTGGGTATGTAAAGTATGTAAGTATTTAAAAAAAACGTTTTTAAGTATGTTATTCCGTTCTTTAGTACCCTTAACACAAGTTTTTAATGATACCTATCTTGGAGCTTAATATTAAGTGGTGTGATAGTCATGGCAACCATAGACGTAATAACTTGATTAAACAGACTGTTTCAACAGTTTAATCAAATAAAAAATTATATTTCTTCAAGACATTTTCATTGAATTTGATCAAAATGTTTGAACCAGCCTGTTTGATCAAATTACTTGAACGTCTATTGCAGCCATAAGATAATATTTATATAGTTATTTAATCATCTCAGCCCACAACTGAGTCTACTGACACGAGACTCCTCTGACGAACGAAGTCATTCATTCCAAACCCCGTGGATCCAGTGCATATTACAACTTGTATAGTATTTTTTTATCTGTGGCATTACGAAGGCGTGACGTCATGCCACTAACATGGTATAGCAACCACCTGATAACTGGAAGAAACGACATGGCGTGTCTTCCAAAGCACGAAAGGAAATCCAAGAGCTATCAAGCCCCTTTGAATTCTGTTGTACTTCGGTGATCGTTTGCGACTACGAAGCAAATAGCGCTTTAGCTATGACTTATTAAATAACAATCATGTGATTTTTTAGTTACCTATTTCCGATTTGATCTTACCAGTATATATACACTTCAAAATCCAACGCAAAATTAAAAGCAAAATTTCTCAAAATTTAATATTCTGTAATTTAAAATAATAATTTATCGTCGTATCTTTAAATCTGTAACTGTGTGATAGCAGCCACTCCAATTGACAAAAATTCTAATCCACACTTAGTTTTAAAATATTTTTTATTTTAAACCAAATATTATTTTAACCACGGCAAGCGAAATTATCATAATAGGCGAAACTAACATTGACTAATTACTTTCCCATAGACTTTATCACATTTGTAAAATCATACCGCTATTAACGCTTACACTATATTTCAATAATAGGTACCTAACTGTTATTTTAAAAGAAAACATAGAACTTTAAAAAATCCCGAAACATTAACAACCCTTCATTTGCGATAGACATTATTCTAGAAAGGGCTTTGCTGTTGCTTCATGGAAATCTTGACATGCGTGGGAGGGAAACGAGGAATATATATAATAATTGAAGGAGGTTGGGCGTTGGATTCGCTGTTATTTTGACAGCTCCATGTTTGAAATTTGCCGCCATTTTAATTTAAATATACGCAAGTATTTTCATAAATTTACCACCCTTAAGAAGGTTAGAAAATTAAACACGAAAATGTAATTTCATACAATTTTAAGCTCAACGACAATACAAATAAATCATTGCTAACTTTAGCTCGTTTTTATTTATGCACAACTTATTAGTGTTGTCACATATATTTTTTCACCCCTTATCATAGGAAACACAAATTAACTCTCCGAAGTCCTGGTTTTTCGTATCAAAGAAACTGTGTTTAGATCTAGTGCTGGTATGTATTCAGGAGTGGTTTGGCATGTACTCATACCGGGATCTATGTTGTATTTAATTTTATCAGAAGAAATGAACAAATCCGTAAGAGAACTGGAGTGACCGTCATAGCGAGGTGAGTTTGCAAGCTGAAAAGACAGTGGGCGGGGCACATAGCTCAAAGAACCAACGACCAATGGGGTGATAATGGCGACCACAAACCAGCAAATGCAGTAGAGGGTGGCCTGACAGACCGACGTGGACGACGACTCACGCTTTTATCTCGTAAGGGTAGGTAAAGATCGTATTCTTCCACTTGCTACGGTCTTGGAACACACTCTGAGCTACATTCTCACTCATTAACCTTCTCATATACAAATCAATCATCAATCAATCTGATCAAAGCCGCAGGAAACCGGTGGATGCAGGCGACAAAAGATCCACTAACGTGGAAAGCAATTGTGGACTTTAAATGAAGTGATGATTATGATGATAAAACAGATAAGATTGAGCACTTCACAGATAACAATTATTAATTCCCCAGAGTAGGTATTCGGGATTACCAGTGCATGTTGGGATTTTGATTTGGTGATATTAGTAACATGAAATTAGCCCATGTTACAAACAATATATCTACTTGACTCTAATTCTTATAATTATTTGTCTGCTTATTGCTAAACCCACGGAACAGAAAAAACTAGTGGAAGTGCAAAGTAGGCGTATCGCGCGTGTCACAAGTAGGCGCTGTTACGCTTACTTCATTGAGTCAAGCCGCAGTTGTGTTCTGACATCACGTCGAGTTGGTAGTCGTTGCGTTCCCTTGATTTTGAAAAATATGCCGTATTGTTCCATTTTCGAGTGCAAAAATGATAGTAGGAGAAAAAATCTTATAAATGGAGGTGTTTCGTACCATCGGTAAGTAATATTTTAATTGTATTCTAAGAAAATTATGTAATTTTAGTTTACACGTTATTTAATTAAACGACTAGCTAAAATAAACCTTAATTTGCAAGGTTAAATAAAGTCCATTTTGGCTTAACTGTATTAGGCAAGTCCATGCCGAATGTTCTTCGCTACATAGTTAATGATGTAGTCAGGTGAAATACTGATATTATCGATAAATGAAAATAATGTATTACGAGATATATTTCCTGCGTCCAATCATGTCACTGATTTGATGAAAGCAGTTGTCGAAAAATATATAAATGTTCGCATACATCATTTATTAAAATTAAAAATAAAACTTTCAAAACGTCAGTTTTTAAATAAATATGTTTTATTTCAAGGAAAATAAAATAAATTTTAAATAAACGTGTTTTTCATTCTATTCTATTTTCGATGTAGGTATAATAAAAGTTATTACAAATTTCTCAAAAACTTCATGTTTTTATCGAACGTATCTATCGATATCGCTTTCTACTGCAACAATCAAAGCGACACCCTGCACTGGCAGACTAGCAGTAGAATCTACGTCTGTGGCGGTAATGACAACCTTATTACTATTTTATAAGGGTTATAATTGCTTCAACAAACAACAACACCATCTAGCGATACTTTCTCAACAATCATAGGTAGTTTGAATTTAGTTTAAAAAATGTTTTAAGTATTTTTCTTTTAAGCAAATTAAATCTTATTATAGTGGGTGAATGTATATTTTCCGGTGTAGAACAATTGACTTAAGCTAATTTTGACTAAAATAAAAATGACCAATTACGCTCATTGTTTATCTGTAGTGTAATATACGGTCAATGGTTTATTTGTGTGAGTTTGGCGACAGCGGTCTTCATACTAATTTTGTCACTTACCATTTCCACTAGTTTTTTCTGTTCCGTGGCTGAACCCCTCAAAGACAAACGCCATAGACTCGATACCTTACCTATTTGATTCAAATGGTTTGAGTAATGTTGGTTTGAGAAACATATAAATTGAGTTTATGTATTTAGGAATTTTATTTTATCTTTTGCGGTCTATACGGAATTATTTGCAAAATTTCGAGCAACTCTGTCTGCTACAGGTATGTAGTGCACCTTATTATCACTTGATTTGCGTATTTCAACCAGGTTAACTTTTGCAGTCAAAGGCATGTACTAAATCGGATTAAATCATATTATTTTTATAATTAAATAAAAAAAAGTTTATAATTTGGTAGAACTCAAATTTTAAAAAATATACTAATAACATAATACTGTTAGTAGGTAGGTAATATTTCAATAAATATTATTATAATACATAAATAATTTTATACACCTCATAAAATAATTTTCCTTTATGTCTAAACACAAATTACATTATTATATTTATTTATGAACAAAAGTATAATAATATGGCAAATATTTGATCATAAGTTGGTAACATTATTTCTGCGACACGAGGTTTGCCGAACAGTTTTCTATTGAAAGCCGAGGACGCCCGAACTTATGATTAGGTCACGTGGTACAATTGGAGTCTTCGTGGCGTAGCTTGTTCAGCTGCTCGTCGAAGCGGCTGTCGGTCGGTCGCCTTGCAGCGGTTAGCCGTACGATGTAGCGGCCATTTTTGTTCTTAGTATATTTGTTATATGTAGTAGCGTGATCATATATGTCTTTAGAGAAGTATATTAGTAATTTTCACGATGACTATCATAGTCTTTTTAATAGATACGTCAGCTTCCATGAACCAAAGAGCTTACTTGGGCGGACGCCCAACATTACTAGATGTAGCCAAGGGCGCTGTGGAAACGTTCGTAAAGGTACGTGCAGTGTCATCGACTCGTCAACCGCCTCGTTTCTGTGATTGATTTGTTTATCGCGTGTTAGTGTGTTGATCTAAATATTTCTGTTATTTAGGTTCGGCAAAGATCTCCTGAAAGCCGAGGGGACAGGTATATGCTTCTCACTTTCGAAGAGCCACCCGCGAACATCAAGGTTAGTACATCAAAGTGAACACGTTAGTGGGAATATGTTGTTTACGCTGCGACGTGAGCGTAATCAAAAAAGGCAGCCGCTTCCTTAGCATCCATTTCAAAGGCACTTGATCTGCAAACCAAAACATTACATTCTACGAAAGTGCGAATTTACTGAAATAGACAGCACGCACGACGTAAACAGGACAAATCGCCGCCGCCGTAGCTGGCTGCCTTCCGATCCGACCGATAGTGCTCGCGTTTGCGCTCTCATCGCATTCTGATTGGCCTTGCCGGTTCATAACGAAATGGCGCTTTGAGTGGGAAATTTGAAATTATGCTATATAAGTATATGTATATGCTGACTCGCTTCTCTACCGGTGGGGTCCCATATTGTTGCTTATTAACTGGATTTCCATGTTTATACCGACATTGATACTAATAGTTTCTTATTAGCACAAGGAAATAAAAATTATAATGCCACATCATTATAATTTTTCTAATTATCAGATTCGGAAAATGTACTTTTATCATCAAGCTAGCACTAAGTTATTTATTGTACAGTAAAATTCTATTTAAAGCAAAATAACATTATTTTGTTTACAGGCTGGTTGGAAAGAGAATTTAGCAACATTTATAAATGAATTAAAAAACTTACAATGCCTCGGTTTAACCACAATGGGGGCTGCATTAAAGCATGCCTTCGATGTTCTCAACATAAACCGAATGCAGACAGGAATAGATACATATGGTCAAGGCAGATGTCCATTTTACCTAGAACCATCTGTTATAGTTGTTATCACAGATGGAGGAAAATTATCTAGTAATGCTGGCATTCAGGAAGAGGTAAGAGTTATTGACAATTGTTCTACATCTTTGTTCTTTAGACCCGTCTAATGTTCAAGTCCCATTGGATTTGTCGTTGATATACTATTTATTTGTAAAATTATTATTTCAGGATTTATTTAATAGTAAAAAATGAATGCTCACCATACAGAGGCATGCATAACATCAAAACATATGCCACAAAAACACTTAATTTTATTCATTTTTAAAAAACTTGTAGCTTTTGCATCACACACATACAAATATTTAAATGAATCATTACCCATTACTAGTTTTTAACTATATTTATTATTAGTTATTCATTTATTTACAAAGTATATTGTATTACTTAAAAGTAATAAAGATGTCCAACAAAACTGCTCAAGCAGTTTAACTGAAAGATCAAGTACCATAAACTATTTTTTTTTACAATTAAAATATATGAATTATAATTGCGGAGACCATCTATGGTAGCATATTTATTAAGTACTTTCTCAGTAAATATTTAAAGTTGTTTTATAGTATAGGGCTTATTGAAAAACACATTAATGTTATGTTATTTTTTAAAGATATTCTAATCTTATAATTTTTCTACAATGATGATTAAATGTATGAATTTAATCAAGCAAAAACCTTATACTAAATATTAAATATAATGATACTGTTTAAAGTTTTTGTGTCACAGGAGAAGTTCTTTTTATCAGTGGTTGGTGTTCATGAGAATATTATGCAGGATAATCTTATCTTTAGTTTGTTTTAGGTTGATAAAACTTTTGAAAGCACTTTGGAATTAGTTGATTATGAGTTGATAAAAGTTTATAACTATAGTTTTTAAGTTTTTGTACCATAACTTTGAATTATTAAATCAGTAAATGCTTTCTTATAGTAACACCACGTTCATGCTGTGGTTAGAAACTACATTACTTATTCCTTCTACTTATCATTATAATTGTGGTAATTCAATATTTAGTCGAAAGATTTGTGGTACATAAAATAAATGCATTGAAATAATATATATATGTAGCTGAGTGGTAAAGAATAATAAGTCCACATTTTTTTAATTGTTATTATCATGGTGACGACCGATATGACGTGTAGGTGAGTATACCTGCACTTCACGCCAGAGGTCGTGGGTTCGATTCCCACACAGGACAAATCTTTGTGTGCATGAACATGAATATTTGTTCTGTGCTGGGTGTTTTTCTATGTATATATTTTTATATGTTTATCCATTCTTTAGTATCCACAACACAAGTTCTTACTGATACTTATCTTGGAACTAAGTAACTGGTGTGATTGTAAGAGAATATTTATATTTATTTAAATAAGCAAGTGATGGATTAAAAATATCTTTGTAACAATTCAGTAAATGTATTTAATTATTTATGGTTTAGGATATCGGGATATTTACTCTAGTCCGTAAACAATAACAAATAAAAGAAAAAAGTGGACTTATTATTATTTACCTCTCAGCTACAGATATATTTTTCATATCAAGTTAAATTTAAATAAAATAAAGAACAAATGCATTGACTAATAAAAAAACTATTTACTATTACCAATATTTCTTTCAGTTTAACTTGCCAATGAACTGTCCTATACCAGGCTCAGAATTGACGAGAGAACCATTCCGATGGGACCAAAGACTGTTTTCGTTGGTGCTCCGGTTAGCTGGAACACCAGCAGTGGAAAGAGATACGGGCCTAGTGCCCTCGGATTCTTCTCCTATTGATGCCATGTGTGAAGTCACAGGAGGTAAGATATAATAAATTTCTCATTACAAAACATAGTATGTGGTTGATGATTTTGTGTATAAGTGCTTAATGTACTTTATATTTAGTTATTCAGTACCAGTGACAGTTTTATTAGGATAATTTTTCTTTTTTTAAACACAATTTTTAAGACTAACTAACTTTTTTCATAAATTTCTATCCTTACTTGCATTAAATAATACATATATAAGAGAAGACCCGAGACCAGTCCTTCAGACCAGTCATTAATGTTAGCTGTAATGGAAATAAGGCATAGATTGAACTTAATTTTTTTTAGTCATAAGAAATGCAAATAATAAAATTGCTGTCTATGAAAACAAATTTAAATAAAATAAAAGACGAGTAATTGGAGCACAGTGAGAAAGTGTTCTTTCGTTAGCCGCCCAATCAAGCTTGGTTCCTTGATATCTTATCTAAGAAATAAATGCTGTTTCCTAGAAACTAATTTAACAAAAGTTTTTTTAGCCGCGCACTTTTAATAATATATTCATGAATGTTTACCGACACCTTATTAAAATGTATTCTATATAATAATATAAATATATACTTAATTTTATACAAAACCAAACACCTAAGTTGACATTAACATGAAATTTCTTATTTTTTTTGTTGAAAGTCATTAACATGAAATCTCTGCATTGACAATAAAAGACTTTATGTAATTATGAAAATTAAATACATTTACTTGTATTTTAAATTAAGTGAAGTCAAAAACAGGTCTAGCTTGTTATTTGTTTCAAATTATCTATGTATTAAATATCCTCATGCTTTTGTCAAGGGCAGTAGGCTCATTTAACAATTTTTCTCTAATAAGAAAATGAGAGTGCTCCATACCGTGGTTCTTGAAGTAAGACTTAAGTTCTAAACTGAGCAAAGCTTGTGTGTTGTGTGCTTAAAAACAAACATTAATACATAGGAAATAAACAGGCCGAAACAAATATACCTATTCATTAAAAATGTTGGATGGATTTATTTACCAAGTAAACTTTTTTTAATTTCAATGATTTAATATTTTGCTTCGTTTAATTTCAGGGCGATCGTACTGCATTACGTCTCACAGAATGTTGATGCAATGCATCGACAGTTTGGTTCAGAAGGTGCAGAGTGGCGTGGTTATCAATTTTGAGAAGATCGGGCCTGATCCGCCTCCCATAGACGGCGCAGAAAAACGCGACGATCAGCCTGATGAATTGAATCCAGACATTGATAAAGAAATGGATATTGATGGAGATAGGAATGGGGTAAGAAAGTCAAGCTTTATTTAATTTTTACTTGTATATCTGTTCGTATCATCACTCAGCCCATTAATGTCTCTTGATACAAACAAAGGTAAGAGGGTGTTAAGTAATACTCCACTACGCAGACCTATTGCCGTAGGTGTGTCAAGTCGACTAATTAGGCCTGTCACATAGCTAAGAACTACCTCATATAGCAATACTGACGGCTTAACGTGCCATCCGAAGCACGGAAGCGCTCTATATTCATCAAAAGTATGACCTCTTTGAACTCTGCTGTACATTGGTGATTGTTTCCGACCATGCCACCATAATAATATGTAAATATAGTGATAGACATAATTTTCACTTAAGAAATAAGATAAAACTGGCTGTGCCCAAGTATAGGCTCAAGGTTAAAAATCTTTTGCGGGAACAGTATTCGCGTGTACAATACGCTGCCAGATGATGTGAAAAATTAACGATAAGGCTGGCTGGAAGTGACATGAATTGCTCCTTTCTTTCTTAAGTAGATATTAGATGTTTGTAGTTTTATGAACAACTGATAATTTGAAAAATTCTTCTCAACCTTGTTGCTTTCCGAAGCTTTCAAAGCCTCGTTAGAGTCACCGACCGACTGACTGACTGACTGACTGCCGGACAATCCGCTCCCCCTTTAGATTCACGACAGGCTGTCTGACAAATCCCCTTAACAAGGTCTCCGGCAGACTGAAAAATGTTTAGAATAAAACACAACAGACAGAGTACCTGACATAGAATCCATTTTGCTTTTATTTTTTGAATATGGCACTGGTCATATCTTGATGGTTTATTGGTGCATCATACATTTTAAAATTAAAACTAAAAACAATTTAAAAAAATACATAATATATACATGTTTCCATTTATTTGCAAACATTTGAAGAATATAAATGATTTTGTTGATCTTATAGACAATAATATTTTAAATTTTCTGTTTATATGCCATAGCATACAAAATGGTCCTTAGAGATGGTTATAAGATTATATGAACCATACAGGTCCAATGTCGTAATTGTGTAGCTTGAATATCTCACGCCATGTGAATTTGATTCAGTCAGGAAAGGATATGTTTATCATCATCTGATCACATTATCGTCCCTCTACTGGGCTCCGACCTTCTGCCACAAATGAGAAATAGTCAGGTCCAGTAGGACCGGATTTTGCAGCTTCTGTTTTTTCGTGTTCTATCTTTAAAATCCTATAACCTAAAAAAGCCATTTGAAGCATGCAGGTAGTTGATATCAAATGCCTATAGACTTATAGTCGGCGTTGAACAAAAATGGCGAATGTCTCACATGTACAATGATACTGTTTACTTGATACTGGATACTTGTTCACATGTACGTCGGCAGAAAGTTGTAATTATGTACTAGTCATAAAATTAATTTTTTTTTTTTTTTTTTTCTGCAATCGGCCTTTGAAGCCATAATCAGAAGAGATGCTCCTAAATAATTATCAGCTGGCAGTTCATTAACTGTCATCGCTGGTCCAAAAGAACTATTTCAGTTTCTCTGATCTAAGTTAAAAATACTCCATCGCCTCAGTCTCTGAATCTGATTGCCTTGATTTAGGAGATCTCTGGCCAGCTTATTTGAGTGCAGTCTCAGACGTTTTTTATATTTAGTGCTGTATCTTTGCACATCCTCCCTAATAGTTGATATGTCAGTATATTCATGAACTTCTGAATTGCGTGCAAACCATGGGGCATTAGTAATTATTCTCAGCGTCTTATTTTGTACTCTCTGTAGCACCTCGAGATTTGAATTACTCGCTGATCCCCGTAACTCAATGCCATAGGTCCAGATTGGCTTGATAATGCATTTGTAAACGAGCAATTTGTTGTTGAGAGATAGGACAGATTTTCGGCCCATGAGCCAGTATAGGCTTTTTATAAGCATGTTTGCTTCGTTCCTCTTTGCCTTAATGTGGTTGGCCCATGTCAGACGCCTATCCAAGTGTATACCAAGATATTTTACACTGTTCTGAACCGGCAGCACTTCACCTTTGATTGTGACAGGGCTACAGTTTCCCTTTCTTAGTGAGAAAGTGATATGTACGGACTTAGTGGCACTGGCTTTAATTCGCCATTTCCCAAGCCAGTCATCGATCTTATTTAAATGTTCCTGCAATTTAGATGACGCTAGGTTTGGATCTTTATCACTTGATAGGCAGGCTGTGTCGTCAGCATATGTCGCAGTTTCGACTCCTAAAGTTGTAGGTAGGTCAGCCGTGTATATGGAATAGAGCACAGGCCCAAGAACAGAGCCCTGTGGCACTGAGGCTTTTATATCATAAAAGTCTGAAACTTTGTCCTCAAATCTTACATAGAATTTCCGATTTTGTAGGTATGATTTCAGAACCATATAAAGTGAGTTCGGGACAACATTTCGAAGTTTGTAGAGCAGACCTTTATGCCACACCTTATCAAAGGCCTGCTGAACATCCAGAAATACTGCCGAGCAATATTTCTTTTCTTCTAGCGATTGTCTGATAGTTTGTGCTACTCGATGCACCTGTTCTACTGTGCCATGGTGTTGGCGAAAGCCAAACTGGTGATTAGGAATTATACCCTCTTCATCCAGGATCGGCTTCAGTCTAGTAAGAAGCATTGTTTCAAATAACTTCGAGATCACTGGAAGGAGGCTAATTGGTCTGTAGGAGCTTGGTTGAGTTGGAGGCTTGCCAGGTTTCGGTATCATGCATATTTGAGAGATTTTCCATAGTTTTGGATAGTAGTTAATCCTCAGAATGGCGTTAAAAAGTATAGTAATAAAGACAATAGCTTTTCTGGGTAGATGTTTTAATACTTCTCCTGTAATAAGGTCAAATCCTGGTGCTTTTTTATTTTCCAGCTTTCGTATATATCTCGATATTTCTTTCGGTGATGCGGGTTTTAATGGCAACGATAACTGTTGGGCACTTTTTATAGTTCTTTCTATTTCTGCTTCAAAGTCAGGCATTGTGGAGTCATTAGGAGTAAACACCTCGCTTAAGTATTCAGCGAATAGTTCAGCCTTTTCACTAGGTTTCCTCACCCATTCTCCAGTGAATCCTTTCAGTGGTGGAATTTGCTGAATGGGTCTTTTATGTGTTTTAGTAATTTTCCAGAGCGCGTAGTTATCTTTTTTAGTCGCCGTGATCGAAATCAATTTTTGATTGAAAGCATCATTTTCAAGATTTTTTATTAACATCTTTAGTTCCTTTGCAGATCGATTAAAAGCAGTCTTATCCTCCCGCCGGCGACTGAGTTGCCAACGACGTCTAAATTTTCTCTTTTCAGCAAGCTTGATACGTACTTTCCAGTTAAGATTTGCCGAATTATTACTAAGTTTCAGTTCCGGCGTAGCACGCCATGCCGCTTCCTGTATGAGGTTGGTTATTATAAAGGCAGCTTCGTCAACTTCACTCTCTACTTTCAGGGGAATATTTAAGTTTAATCTGTCTGTAATAAATTCGCTGAAAGAGTCCCAATCTGTTTTAGAGTTGTATAGTTTTATTTGTTTTTCTTTATAAGTTATGCAGGCACCAAATGTACCAATTATGGGTGAGTGGTCAGAAGTTGCATCATAACATGAGATTACTTTTACTTCATGTTGTGAAAAGCCTTTGGTTATGAAGAAGTCCAGTAAATCTGGCAGTTTATTAGTGTCTGTCGGCCAATAAGTTGGTTCTCCTGTAGAATAGCTATCAATGTTCAGGTTTTCTAAACATTTCTTAAGTTCTCGGCCTCTGGTAGTGGTTAGCCTGGATCCCCAGAAGGTATGTTTACTATTCCAATCCCCTCCACTAATAAATTTATTGCCAAGAGAAGTGAAGTAACCTTCAAACATCTCCTTGTTAATATTATATCGAGGTGGACAGTAGATAGCACTAACATCAATATCACCATTTCTATTTTCTACTGTAATGGTGGTAGCCTGTATAAAGTTTTGGTTTATTTTGTTTTTTAAGTGATGCCTGATATTACTTTTGATAATGACAGCTGATCCAGCATGAGATCTACCGTCAGGATGATTAGTATAATAGCTGTTATATCCATCAAGCTCAAAGGATTTTTGATCATTTAGGTGTGTCTCTGATATTAAAGCTATGTCTATTTTATTTTCTTGGAGCAGTACTTTAAGTTCATCTTTGTTGGGTATTAAACCATTGATATTCCAGGCTACGATCCGTAGGTCATGAAATTTTATTGAGAAGCAGTGTTATCAATTGTATCATATTTCCAAACTGTTCTAAAAGTAGGTCTATTTTTTCGGCCTGTTTGATAATGAGATGTTCTAATTGATTTGGTTTTTCCGACTGGTTGTCTTTGTTTCTATCAGCTTCTGTATCGCTGCTTTGTGTTCGCTGTAACTTTTTAAAGTTAACTTTTGGTTGTGGTCTTAATTTTTCCTCATTTACAGGTTTCTGGTAAGAGGTAACTTCGCTATAGGTTCGTGACATATCAAGATTTTTACCAGTGATCTGTTTTTGGTTCTTGCTTTTGTTATGATTTTCTTTCATGATCTCGGGTGTGACCTGAGTTCTTCGGATCTGAGTTTTTCTAGCTAATATTTCTTTATACACACGACATCCCTTATAGCTTGCTGGGTGGCTGCCAGTGCAAAGTGAACAAGTGGCAGGTGTGTTTTTATCTTGTGTGCACATTGTGGTTTTATGGGGTCCAGCACATTTGACGCATCTATATGGTCTCATGCAATTGTTCTTGGTATGTCCGTATTGCTGGCATCGAATGCATTGGGGTATTGAAGACTGCTTTTTTGGGTCTTCAATGATCACACGTTGATGGTAAATATATCTTATTTCTTTTACCAGTCTATTGTTTTCGTGAGGTAATATGTTCACAAAGAAAACATTGAGCGGTTCCTTAGTCTCTTTTGTCCTGGCTGTCACAATTTCACCTTTAACTGTGTTTCCTGTATCTTCTATAGCCTTAACAATTTCTTCTTTTGGTGTACTGTGATGGAGATGTTTGATGACAATACGGGGACATCTATCATCTTTTCTAGTGAAGGTGTGGCCAATAAGACCTTTTATTCTGACGTGTTCAAGTAAGGTCTTATATTTGTCTACAGATTTTGTTGAGATAATGATTTGGTTTTTCGAAACGATTTTGAAAGTATAATCATCGTTATTAATTACTTCTTCTGTTAGGTCTGATAATTTGGTTAGGTCATCTACACCATATAATATAATTGGTGGTGGCTTTGAGGGACGTCTGGAGTTGTTTTGCTTATTTTCAACAGTCTCTTGGTCTACATTTAACACTGAAAAGCTGTTAGATGTCTCTATTTGGTTTTTAGTTATAACAGTATCTCCTTTATCATTACATTTTGAATTATTTATTTTTTTAATAAGTTTAGAGGGATGTGTGTTGTCAGGTGATCTGGGTCTTTTTTGTTTGTGTTCTGGTACCCTCTGCCATGAGACACTTGGAACTGGGCTCGAACTGCTCGAACCATCAAAATTATTTTTTTCATTAATCGAAGCACTGCCTAGTGATGAGCTTCTAGGCCGCGTTAAAAAGAGGCTAGGATGGAAAGCCTGTTGTATAAATTTTTTACTGGTGACACTTCCAGGAGCATTTACTGTCACGGGGGCCTGGTTGCCTACCCTCGTGGAGTCTTCGGAAACACATTTCTCACCCTCCAGCCCGGGTACTAGAGGGCGCCGGGGATTAGCCGGATCGCATGACAAATCTATTTCACTATTATCTGACATTTCATGAAAAAGGGGGTTTGGAGAGTACAAGCAATGGCTTTCCAAAGGCATTGCCGCCACACTTTTTGAGGTCATTTCCTTCCTCTTGGTTAGTGGTGCACCAGAGTACAGGTTATTTTACCGCCGCCTGTTGCTCGGCGTTAGAGTTCGTTTAGCGCCACCCGGGAGACACGTGTAGGGTAACAAAGGGCAATCTTCCTACGGACGCGAACAACCACCATCTCCCAACAACCACCATCTCCCTCATAAAATTAATAAAAATATTTTGTTTATATGCAGCGTTGGAATGGTGGTTCATATCAGTCTGGTGCGGTAGGAGTTGCCGGCGGCAGCGCACCTCAAGCGTGGCACTCCTGCAGAAGACTTATCTACGTGCCTCGCACTGTTGCACAAAAGGGATTCGCCGTCGGCTTCTGGCCTATACCGGAGTCTTTTAGGCCTGACCCTAATGCGCCTACTTTGGTAAGTCATCGTCATTGTGTACAAGATATTTTAAACAACACACTATCTTAGGATGGCTTTTAGTAAACTTGACAGTATGGTATTCACTTTAGTTAAAATGCCCATGTCACTGAACTAATTAAAATCAATTTCTTTTGCTAGTATATACGTGAAGGAAATATATTTTTTCTTTTATGTTTAGTATTTCTTTTACAATACACAAAAAACTGTTTATATAGAGAACTAAATTTTAACTAAGCTAATAATGAATACATACTACTTATCTTTGTAACCACAACAATAAACTAAAAATGTAAATGTTATAATTTCAGCCGCCCCGATCTGCTCATCCAGTGGTAAAATTCACCTGTTCAAGCCAGGAGCCAATGGTGATTGATAACTTGCCTTTCGACAAGTATGAGTTGGAGCCCAGTCCGATGACACAGTTTATTCTGGCCAGAAAACAACCAACTATTTGCTGGCAGGTTAGTTTTTCTATTTTATAATATTACAAAGCCATATTGGACGACTGATATGGCGAGGTAGCGAGGATACCCGCACTCCGCTCCTGTGGTCGTGGGTTCGATTCCCACACAGTATAAATCTTTGCGTGCATAAACATGAATATTTGTTCTGGTCTGGGTGTTTTCCTATGCATTTATATAATTTATGCTAAAATACGTCCCTTGTCAAAAAGTTGTTTAAATGTTATGTAAGTTACCTATGACATATCCACTTACTAAATAAACATACACGCGCGGGAATTTGAATATCAATAAACATATACTTATAGTTCAAATTTTAATGCCGCACGCTGCGCCCCATCTAAAGTTTTTTCAATATGAGCAATATTGAAATACTTTTCAAATATTATCTTATTATTACAAAACATTTACATGATATATTATAGTTAAAATTATGATGCCGCTCGCTGCGCCCCTCCTAAATTACTCTACGCCCCCTGCTTTAACAATATTGAAATACTTTTTTATTTCAGGTTTTCGTAGCCCAGAACAGTTGTAAAAATGCTGAAGTGAACAATCCGTTTGGATATTTGAAGGCGTCCACAAACTTGACCTGTGTGAACTTATTTGTGTTACCATACAACTACCCTACCTTGCTACCACTTCTGGATGACCTATTCAAAGTTCACCGTTGCAAGCCTTCAAATGACTGGAAAGTTCTATTCCAACAGTATTTGGATAGAATGCCTTCTTACTATGTAGCTGTGAGTATATTATTGATTAATAAAAAAAACCTCTTTTTTTAAAATCTATACATGCATATAAGGTACGTAGAAGTAATCTACTATGTACCTGACAATTGGATCCAATATAGTAACATTTTTGTTATTGCTGTATAAGCATCATCTTAATTACGCCTGGAATTGAGTACGATCTGTCTCAAAAGTAGCTGAACACGTTGATATTATATCGCTATAATAATTGCATACAAATAGTAAAGCAATACTTGTGAACTATCACCCTAGTTAAAGTGACAAAGTACTAAAATTATAAGCTACTTTGCAAAACGATTGTACAAGCATAAAAATACGGGCACGTAAATATTAATTTCTCTACAT
The DNA here is from genome assembly GCA_949126915.1 of Musotima nitidalis. Classification (NCBI taxonomy): domain Eukaryota; kingdom Metazoa; phylum Arthropoda; class Insecta; order Lepidoptera; family Crambidae; genus Musotima; species Musotima nitidalis. The sequence continues at coordinate 9,081,188 of OX421414.1, forward strand.
TTTTTTTACTTTGTACTGATTTACATAACACGTATTCATCGTAAATAAAGCAAGTAAGTTTCTTTAAAAGCATTTTCGTCTTTTTCAGCCTTTGCGCAGAGCGTTAACCAAAATGGGAGCGTCGGCGCCGCTGTTACAAAGCGTTGTCCCAGACACGCAAGACAACTCTCTGAGCTTCTCCGTACTCAATTATTTGAAAAGACTGAAGAATCAAGCTAAAATAGAGTTCGAGAAACTATGCGCTGACGTCATCAACAAGGCCTCTAGTAACAACAGCCAAAAGGTATGAAGCTTAGAAGTTTTTATACGGGAGGTTATGCCCTTTAATTTATTTGCTCCTTGAGAAAGAACGAATGCAGTACATAAGCCGATAGTTAATCCAGCCACCATAACAAAATAGGAAACTACGTGCATCTGCGCGTTACGCCTTACGATACGTACATGATACGTACTTGTTTTGACGTACTTACGTACGCAATTCCATGTAATCCACAATTTTAAATTTAAAGTAAATTTTTGTCCTTACAACCCATGTTTATTAATCACTTTAAAATATTCTAATACTAATAAATATTAATTCCCCTTTACAGATCGCAGAAAGTGTGAGGGTAGTTCCCCGTTCTCCATTGAAAAAAGATCTGATTACGCATCCGTGTCTCCTGGACAAATTCACCGCTCTTAGGGATCAGCTTAACGAGTTTGGTGGCTTTGTTGTGGGACTGTCTCGAGGAAGGCACAAGACCCAAGCTCACACCTATAGAAATCCCTTTGATATACAGAGGAGAGATCTTTTAGATCAGGTAAAATATTTATTCCAATTGTCTTTATTCTACTTTTTTCATATGTTTTGTCACTTTTTCATTTTCCTAAACAAGGAATAAATGTACTGATTTCGAAATTTTAATGGATTTAAAATTACATAGAACCATTGCAGTCTGAATCTAGAATTTTTATGCATTAACATAGAATCAGAAAACAATAATGAAGTCATTTGCAATGCATTATAAACAATTACCCTATATAAGATATAAGTGTAACAATCACTTCAAATCACATCTTATTAATTAATTATTGATATTTCTAAAATTATATAAGCTTTCCAATAAGAACATAATTGTGATAACAGACATTATTCATTTCTAAATGGTTTTTATACAGCATGTCCATAATTTATTTTTCAGGTGGTACGCATGCGCGCGAACTTCCTTCAGCCTTCATTAGCTCACACGCGTCTTGTGGATGAAGACAGCGTGCACTCAATGCCTGTAGCTCAAATGGGCAACTACCAGGAATATCTCAAGAGGATGGCTCCTCAACTTAGAGAGATCGAGTCGCAGCCTGTACGGCAGCATATGTTCGGAAATCCTTTTAAGATAGATAAGGTAAAATCATTTGTAAATTTGAATTGTATATATACATACATCTCACGGCCGTATATCTCTACATGAAACGTGTTAAACAGTGAATTAGGAGTCCTTTGCCTTTCATAGGGAATAGGCGCTGAATCCTGAGATATGGGCATAATAACCTTATTTAGGTGTCGGAGATCTTATTAAAATTTCTTAATAATTATGAATCAATGAAAAAATATTATTTATTATTGACACTAGACGATGTTCCATTCCCTTAGTTTATGCACGTATGAATATATTTCTACTGATTCTCGTTTTGTACAACCAATTGAATTTGAATTTACTGTCTTTTCCAGCGAATGATGGTAGACGAGGCAGACGTAGATCCGGTGGGAGCGGCGGTACGAGGGGCGGGAGGTAGCGGGAGCGGGGGCGGAAAAAGAGGCTCGGAGTCCCCTCGTGCCCCTCCTCGACGAAAGGCCGGGCCGCTGCCGTTACACGTGGTCGCCAGAAGGTATCTACTAGACTAACATTTTAAAAATAATTAAAATTTCAGTCTGGTTTTTTAATATAACTCTGAGATGAAAGATTCTGACCGATGTTAAAGGCCGGGCGCTGCCTCCACACAATGGCATTTTAAATTCAATTTCAGTCAACCTTTTTTTTGATATGACTAGTCGTAATTGCAAACAGTCCAAAAATAATTTGAGCGGTCTATACCGCGGAATAAGAACGGTAACGAGCGCACCTACTCATGAGGAACTGCAATAATGCCGGTTATAAATAACAGAGATAAGTCCTAAGTTGAATTTTGTTTCTATCTTTTTATTATGCGGAGACGGCTTGCTTTAAAATAAAATAAAATATACTTTATTGTCTTTAATATCATTTAGATTCGTCAAATTTTCACAAACAAAATTATACAATATTTTTTTACAACAATACAACTAATCTTATTGTTGTCTATGTTTTTTAATGAATATAACTTAGTCGCAAGTCATCCCCAAAAGTGAAAATCATTTTCTGTGAAACGGATTAAATTTTTTATCTTAACATAAATAATAGTGTGATGGGAGTTGCAATCTATATCATTTACTTGTGTAGCGACATTCATGGCGAATTAAGTTTTGCCATGTATTGCTGTCTCACCTTTGTCTATAATCCTTCGACAGATTAAGAACGTTGTATGCTGGTTGAAGATGCGTTTTTAGTTTACGCAATAATAATAACAACAGGAATATTATTTTAACTCAGTGTATGTGCAGATCCTACGGAAGACTGCCACTTCTGTAGTTTACTAATCTTTTGGGCTATATCAGTAACAGTGACTTTAAATTGGTGGACGACTCGTAAGAGTGCACGTTTCGGCACAGTCCATCATGATAGGTAGACTGCACTTATTCAAACCCTTTTAATTTCCACAAAACCGTCGCACTTTCCCATTTTACTAAGGGCTTGTTATTAATAGTATGTTTTATTTATTTCAGGCCATCATCGCCAGCGATAATATCAATGTCATCACCTTCATCACCGGTGCCAATGTCGCCGATGTCGCCGGTGTCTCCCCCGCCAGCACCCCTCTCTCCCGCGGCGCATTCACCGCTGTCACCGGTCACAGTGCGGCGGCCCGCGTCTCCTCTCGCGCCACTACCCTCAGAGGTGCCTTCGGGGCGACCGCCTGAGGTTAGTTTTTTTGTATTATTGTTACGAAAAAAGGCCGTAAAAAAAAAATTTATTATTGGATAAATCCAAAGGAGAAATTATAAAAGTAGCCTAAGTCCTATCTGGAACGATTTACGAACTTTAATTATTTTTAACAGTGCAAGTTACCCTAATTTACATGCAATTTTGTAAGTAGTTGCTAAAGGAACTGTTGCTAATGTGCGTGCACTGAATAATACTTTGTTTGTTTGTCGTTGCAGGAACCACAGATCGTGGACACGGGAGGTCCTATCCTGCCGCCGCCTGCGCAGCCTATCGTCGCCCCAACCAACCTGCCGCCTGTTATCAAACCTTTTCTCAATGGAGGTGTGTAAATGTTTAGCGTAGTATTAGGACAGGATCGATATTATTTTTTACACAATAAGGAGCTGACATAAGACTAGTAGGTTCGGTCAGGGGTCGTACTCCTGGACCCATTTGTATCCATTGACTAGATTCTCTGTATGTCCGAGAAGTAGTAAATACCTCTAAACAATACTTTATACAAAGAGGCGTAAAATAAGAAGAAATTATTTGAAAATTTTTCACATTTAAAGAACTTTTTTATTCATTCCTTTTTTTAGGGTTTCATTTCACTATATCCACACCCAAATTTATTTGACTGGTAAACAATGGGTTTTGTATTGTATGTGTGGGACCGATGACGTTTATCAATAAAATTATTTCTAATTTAAGTAAAGATACGTACAATAGTAATAATAACGTTGTATATCCACAGACGCGTACACAACAATGTGCAGTAAAATGGCGCGTTCTCCCTCCCCGCCACTGGAGCTGCCACCGCCCGCGCCAGTGGCGCCTCCTCCGCCTTTGCACGACTCGCAAGAGTTGCAGATCAACGCCATACTGCAAGGACTGGCTGCTGAGAACAACGCGCACCATCCCAGGCCAGCTAAGCGAAGACGGAAGGTATGTGTAACGCTTTTTGATACGAAACATCTAAACGCGCTAGTCTTAGTAACCACTCCCGAAACTCTTTAGTGCGCAGGTTATCGTGATTATTCCACGTTAAAAATCGCGACAACTTAACCCGAATACTTACCATCAGACGGAAAATGGCTATTATGAAGTTTTACATAAAATAATTATTTGGCGCGCCTTGTCAGAAAAATGTATAGATAGTTCAATCCACGATGACGCATGGCGACGCTCTTAACAGTAATCTATAGAGTTCATTATTGCTCAATTCATGCGTCATCGTGGATTGAACTATCTATACTCGAATGCCATGAAGGAAGTTAGCGTGCCTAAGACGCCTCTCTGCACTCCTTTGTTAAGTATACGCACGCGTATACTTCACGCGCGTACACGTTGTTAGTTCTTGTTCGTGAGTTGCGTTCCTGTTTCTATTCGAGCTATATGAAAAATAAATTAATTTTATATCATTATTTTATTCAATCTTTCATGCAATCTTTCGTTTTTTTTCATTATGAGTCGTAAAATGAACATGGATAAGATTTATAAAAAATCCGCATTATTTATTTTACAGAATGATAAGTCTCCAGTGCCGGCTCTGACGCCGCTCAGTCCGCTTTTGTCGTTCTCTCCGCTCGTACCTGGCGCATCTCTAGTGCCGCAACCTTCGCGAAAGGAACTCGCTGAAATAAGACAACACAATCTCCAAGTGCGTTCGGATGTGTTCCGAGCGATAAGGCGGCCGGGAAGAGGTAATTATTTTCATATATATATTTTTTTTTCTTTTAACACGGAATAAACGAACCTATATTGCCTTGCCGTAAGACTTGTTTGTGAGGAAGCAAGAAATGGTCATCACAGGCCCTGCATCATGATATTACAGTATGGAAGTATATCACTAAATTCCAGCCTTGTAACCTTTTTATACTGGAATTGTCCTCAAAATTCGAATTCTAAGACGTACGAGCGGAGAGCATGTTATGTTAGGTTGCACCCGCAACGTTTGTATCGCGGGACCGCAGTTTTTTTTTGTGGTATTCAAGTATCTCAGTTCGAATAGGAAAATTAGGAAATCGGTTTGGTCCAACACACTTACCATGCGGGTTTTATATACGTTACAATCTACCGTCACGCACTATGCGACGGAGCTAGATGTAGTAGGCTAACTGCCTAACATGCTATCGACACAGTTTCGACAATCCTAGTTAATATAGATCTTATATCTTTGGAATTCATCAATATTATATTTCACTTCTGTTATCTCTTGATGCAGGCGCCTAGGGTGAGCATTAGTTGCTGACAAGTCTTTTTAAATTAAATAAAGTTAAATGTTATTTATGTGCAGCAATCAATTACAACTACAATACTACTAAATAGCCCACTAACTAGAATATTGTACACACTTTTAATACGATTTTTTTTTATAAATAACACTTTCTAATATATTAACATTTCTCTCTTTTCAGATTTCACAAAACTGTTCGATCATTTAAAACAATTAAAAGGTAGTGTGACCATTAAAAAAGAAGTGTTGCGTGAAGTGATTAACGAGTCGCTGAGGTTCAAGAGAAAAGCTCTCGCGCAATTACTAGAAGACTTTGTCGCTGGCCTTGAGAAGAACGGCAACAGCGCGTCAGTCGGCATGAAGCGAATGTCGAACTCTTTGTATAGCAATGTGAACAATAACCACAGTTAGTGTTGTGTACAGACGTTTAACTGAGAAGTCAGAAAGCTCAATTGGTGACGCGTGTTTCGAAGACTGTATTATTTATTGTAAAAATGGGACTTACTATGTTTTACCTTCGACCAGTGATTATTTAATAATCATTACATTAAATGCTCTGAAGCAGCATGCATGTATTCTCGCTCTACACTATTTTATGTTACGTATTAGGAATTCTTATTGGTTTTAAAAATTTCACAATGAGTCATCGCTTGAATCAAGTTGGTAATGTCAAAGTCTATAAATAGTTTGTGGGCGTTCGCAAAGTCATACCTTGTAAAAGGTCAAGTTTAAAGACGTCGCTTTAATACAGGTTTGTAAACATAAGTTGAATATAAAGGTAAGCCTGGATTATCTTATGTCTTTAAAAATGATCGAATGTTGATGTCAGATGTATAAATTTTTATGTCATTAAAAGAGCCTGATTTGCAATAAAATTTGAATATTATTTTATACAAATTCGTTGTAATTTAGTTGTTTTGTTTTTATTTAATATGCCAAACTTAGCAAGCAGTTGCTGAAAATGAAATTAACTAAGCTTAAAAATGTAGAGATTATCTATTATTACATGTATATTCTTATTAGCTGCATTGCAATGGTGACAGTGTTATGAGACGGTTTGTACTCGAGTTTTGATGATTTTCAACATTGGACGACTGCAGTTAATTGTTATTTTATGTTAACTGCAGAACTGTTCTTTTAAAATAATATTTTGCCTTTATATGGGTTAATAAGTACTCTTATTTGACCAATGTTAAGACCCGCCTATCTTTATTCAAGGGGTCAGATAATATGTAATTGAGTCTATAGTGTTATATTTTTTCTTAACTATAGCGTGTACGTACGGAAGAGCTTTCGAAGAAGAAAAAAGTAAAGAAAACGGTTCTAGGGATCACCATTAAGGGAAAGTGATCTAAAGCGGGATTAAAATATTGTTAAAAGAGAAACAGATTGAGATTTAGAAACCGTTTTAATTAAATTAATCATTTATTTGCCATACATTAGTGTTTTTTTATTTAAAATCTTATCTACGTGAATTATTAAAGCATAATTATAACCATATAAATTCTAATAACATACTAGGTGGTGAAGTTAACGACTGAAAATATTTATTACTTCAATGGATTTTAATAAACATACATATTGGTTTAATTATTGAGAATATTAGTTATATCTTAGGAAATGCTGAAAATATTTATTGAATGAAATGATGTTGATTTTGTCGAAAGTAAAAGTTATGCAAGCGTTGATTTTTAATACACAGGGTTCGTGTTTTTTTAAAGTAATAAATATTATTATGATTTTTTATGTTTGACATTCATTATTGCATTTAAATTATATTGTAGTAGTCGGTAAAAAGTATATTTGCTATTACGTAACACAAACCATACTGTGTGCGGAATCATTTTCGAAATTTCGTCAAACATTTTCGTATAAATTTCGATAACATGTTCTCAATTCACTAGTTTCGTTTTCGGAAAGCTGACTTGGTACATGCTACTCCAGAAACATCACATTTTTGCCTATTATTCTTAAAATAACAATAAACTCCTTGCGTTGTCACTATTGCGTAATATACTGTTGCGTGTTACATGAACATTTATTGTATGGAACAATCCTTGCTTTATTTTTTGAATATTAATATTCAAGGCTGCAATCTTATCGTTTTTTTTTTTGTAAAACTAATCTTCTATTCACAGTAAAATTACGTTTTACTCAAAAAAATGCATTTTTTTTCATACAACTGGCTATTATGAGTCAAAATTGTATTAGTTGCAAGTTTCTTGCAAGTATGTATTTAAATACATCACTTAAGGTAAAATTAATTGTGCAGCGCACAGACACGCATCTATGAACCAAAACATCCAACAGAAATGCTTTTTATTACTATATAATGCACATGCATAGATATAGGCTTCTATAAACTATTTGTGGCATATTCGCCCGGTGTAAACACACAAGGGTTCAATAAATTGCAATTTAAACTAACAAAGTCCAAATGCAGCGAAGCGAATTCCTAAATGATTTATTACACATTAAGTTATAAAGGTCCATGCGAGATCGTGTGGGTGTTTTACAAGATATCCGCATGTCCTTTTGTTTGTTACCAATCGATTTGCAATTTTCGTTTTCTACCAACTATTAACATAAATAAAACAGCATAGACGCATTACTAAAACGTCAAACCCAATTAGAGGCGTCGGCCTAGTTACGGCCCACTCGCTTCCTCTATCAAGTCAACGTGAGAGAAATTGAATTCCAGTTAGGATATATATCGGTCAGTAACTCATAAAAACAATTATTAAGAGTTTCGTTTCACTGCACTTTAACTACATACATAATATCACGCCTGTTTCCCCGAAGGGGTAGGCTGTAATCTGCATTTCTGTGCCAATGCGTGTACAATTATTTATTAAAGTTTTATTAATGCTTCGCATGTAACTGATATTTTTATCTTATAAAATCTATAAAGCATTTACTGGAACTTTAAATTCATTCCCCAAGTCTTTTATTTTCTTCACAAATTATTTATTTGTATGTAAGGTATTTATCAAAATTTATACAAATTTGGTCCTTCGAAAATTGTGCTAAAAAGAAACGACTTAATCGTAATTTATGGAATAGGTAGAGCGTGTTCACAAAATAAGATAACATTATAGTAAGATTGAGTAATTCAAAGAGTATGTAAATATCTAGTGTACATATTAGTCAAGTATCTTTATTACCAATGAGAACCTATGATGTAGGTGCATGATGCGTCAATATCATTACCGATAATGTGGCCGAGCAACTGCTATTTTATTACTATAACTTAAAAAGTACTTATTAAAGCGCTTAAAATTCCAGTACTTAGTACTGTATTTGTATTTAATTATTATTTTTATATAAAATTTCTAGTTTTTGTTTCTAAATTTGTTGTTCGGCCACATTACCATGCCACAGTTCGGTCAATTTGTAAAGTGTATTATATCTTTTTTTAAATAAATTATAATCCTTATTGGATTTTTATGTGTTGTGTTTTATTTAAAATTCTAATATGCAAATAGATTACTTAATCAAATGATATAAAATAACGGCGATATCGACGACAAACACTTCCTCGATTGACAAAATAAATATTTTTGAGTTATAAAGCCAAACTTCAAATATTATTATCTCATAATACTTGAAGACGTCAAAATTAAATATAAAAAAAACGATCGAAATATGATTACTCTGGAATCACAAAGCTAAAATTCTCTTACATGTTACAATACAATTAAAAAACAAAAAATATTTAAGTGTAAGTGAATGTTAGCACTAAACTCAACAGCCTTTTAGAGGATAAATGAAATGCATTTAATTTTCTATTCCAGTTGTATAACTCTCTAATACCATAATTACAGTCGTATGAACAAATATTTTTATCTACCTTCTCTTTTCTGTTGCCATACAAGGGCGGATCCAGGGGGGGGGGGGGGGTCATGGGGGTCATGACCCCCCCCCCCCCTAGGCTGGTGCAAAGACTTAGGAGGACCACTAATGTAATGATTTTATTCATATTTTTGTCAAAAAATAACAAAACATATTTAAAATGGTTGCTGCAAGTTCATTAATTACATGAAATGGTAAATAATCAGTTTCTCATTATTCTAGAGCGTGTGTTTTACTGAAAGGCGGCTGCGTGATTTATGCCTACTTATATATTTTTTGCAGGAGGGAGATTGAAGAGCATTAAGCTTACTAACATAACTTATGATCTTAGATAAATTCACACAATGAAATCAAGTGTATCGTCGTGACCACACTGGTTTTGATGCTCTTAAAAAAAATAAGAGAGCCACTATTGATCTGATCTTATTTTAATTTGAGACATCGATAATTTAAGACTTTTTTATGTTTTATGGCTACACTACTTGTTAGTGTGGCGACAGCAGAAAATTATTTTTCTACGTTAGTGCAGAATTAAATGGTGGCTAAGAACTTCAATGGATTCTCCTCGTTTATAAAAACGTACCTACCCATTGACGTAAATGACGTAATAAGACGTTTCAGAAAAAACCGTAAATCAAAAATTGATTTTTTAATTTAAATTCATGTATTTTTTTTAAGGTGTACAGTAGGAATAAATATTTGAAAGTGCAGTACTTTCGTACATTTAGAAAATACGTACTTTCTACTTACATTCAGTCAACAAAGTATCGGGAATTAATGTTCTGTTTATGGTTAAAAATTAAAAAAAATGTCTTTTTTGTTGTTGTTAGATTGGCACAGTTGTTTTCCATTATTATAATTTTTCATTTTGTCGGCGCTGATTAAGTATTTAATAACTGTTCTATTTCATAAGGTGTTTGTCAATTTAAAAATCATTAGTTTCGTTTTAGTCAAAAGGTTTATTTATATAGGAAAGTAATACGTCGCACAATAAAAAATAGTTTACCCGACTCATATCTATGGCAACTGTGCAAACAGTGAAAAATGGACTTCTTGGCGGGAAAGTGAACCGTCATGTCTGCAGTTTTGTTTTATTTTCTAAAATTTGTGATATTTCGAACATTAATGTGTAATAACGGTGGATTATTAACCCTTAAGTATTTGTGAACGTACATAAGTGTTGTTAAATTAAACAAAACAGTGCAACATCACTTTACAAATTCTCTCAAGAAGTCCATGTGAGATCTCAGTATAGCCCCACATCTTTACTGAGGACTCAAGGGGTTTAGGGGAGGGCATCTCATTTACCATTTATCATCCTTATCACCACTCATTCTCATTTACTATAATTTATATGTTATTGATATATCTCTTACTTGACACTGGCTACATGTGCAAATCGCACGAAGCCATTATTTAAAAGAATAAGAAAACTGTGGAAAACTGACTTCTTGGCGGGAAAGTAAAGCGTCATGACTGTAGTTTTGTTTTATTTTCTAAAATTTGTGATATTTCGAACATTATTAATAACGGTGGATTATTAACCGTTGAGTATTTGTGAACGTACATGAGTGTTGGTAAACTACACAAAACATTGCAACATAACTTTTCAAATTCTCTCAAGAAGTCCAAGTGAGATCTCAGTATAGTCCCACATCTTTACTGAGGACTCAAGGGGCTTAGGAGGATGGCATCTCATTTACCATTTGTCATCTTTATCACCACTCATTCTCATTTACTATAATTTATATGTTATTAATATATCTCTTACTTGACACTGACTAAATATGCAAACCGCACGAAGCCATTATTTAAAAGAAAAAAAAAAAACAATGGAAAATACGTTTGGTTTTATTTTGATGTTTAGAATTTTATTAATTTTACTTTGACTTAAAGATCGTCGAGTCATACTGATTTGACTTCTGAATTTATTAAATCTGACGCTTCACGAATTATAAAATTAAATAATCTGCTACCGAAGAAATTATGAAGTTAATGTAATATATATGTAATTTGGGAAGTTATACTTAAAAGGTATTAATGGACCTGATGTCTGAATCGGTAATTTCGCTTCATATGTGATTGTCAATAAATCCCCAGGTCTCGGCTGTCATGGACATCTATAAACACAAGAAATAAGCATAAACTAGTTGTACCTGCCACTAGGCTCCAAAAAATTAACAAATCTTTTAAAGGTCAATGTGTGCGATTCTATAATAAAATCCCAAGCAATATACAGCAATTAAGCCTAAATAAATTTAAATTAACAATAAAACGCAAGCTGTCTTCAAAGGGATATTATTCTATTAAAGACTATATGGCTGATAAAAATGCTTGGGATTAAGCCGCCGTTTCATACAGGCTATTCTAATATGAATGACTTAAAGCATGAATATTGTTATATTATGTTGCATTGTATAGCGTCACAGACAAATGAAGATTGTTACTAACCAATAGATAATTTAAAAGAGCATAGCCTGTGAGTTTCTTGCCAGTTCTTCTTACAGAGCGGTGGCTCGGAACTGGCACTTAGATTCGCTTGCACTTAAATGTTTTTTGTTTTTTTAAATTATTTGGTTGCAAGTGAATCTAAGCTTCGTGATTTTAGTATAGTTATATTTTATTTGTTTTTGTTATTTTTTTATAATTTTGACGTTTTCAAGTACTATGTAATAGTTTATGAAATAAAGTATTTTTGACTTTGACTTTTGACTTTATGGCAGTCGTTTTTAGGTAGTCAGTGCCTTCTAATAACATGACCGCTGGTTTAACTTTAGAATGATGTCCTTCTCTAAGTTGCGGAGGTCAGACGGCAGTCGCTCCGGTATAACTAAAATTCAGCCACATCTGGTAAAGCCAGTGAGCAAATACTGGGTCCTTAGCGTTAGTCTCACAACCAGGATACAATTATGTTTTGATATATAGGTACTGCAAAGTGCTCACTTATGTGGAGACAGAATCGGGCACAGAAACAGAAAAGATCAATTAAATTATTTATTTAATAGTTCGACAAATGTGTCTAGTATTAATATTGATTTATTACTTTTATCCCACCAAAAACATTAAATGTAAAAGAATGCCAAGTCTCTCGATGCAGTCTTTCCATCATAAAAAGTTTTGTGATCTCATAGAAGCCAAGTCCTATTTAAATTATTTTGTAGTTATAAATCAACATTTAGTAATAGAGATATTTCTCTGTAACGAAACTTTAGCGCGATACAGACAGGTACAACGCCATCTATTGAGCGCGCATACAATATTTATCGCAATACAATGGAGTTTTAGCTTTATTAATTTAATAAACTTTATGTATTAATTTGTATTAATTTTAGTCTATGTATTACATTTATATTATCCTTTTCTATTCTATGTATGAACAAAGTTAACAATGCAATCAAAATCCATACACAATGTTCTTGCCAAACCGCAAATATAATATTGTTTTCTATGGTATATTATTTTTTAATGTTTTTATAAATTTTCCTTTAAATGTGGCTAATGACCTATCTTGGTGCAAAATTTAAAGTTTCTAAGTCTGCTAGAAGTACCTTAGATTTTTGATGATCGGTCAGTGAGTCAGTGAGTGACAAAATGGTGTAACTTTGACCGACCGTAACTCCTAAACTATAAATTAAATTGGCATGTCATTTCGAATTTAAGCTTGTTCTAATGCCTACTATTATTCACCGAAAACCTAAACTCCTATCTTTGTCCACGTCGAAGATATAGGGGGGGCAAAACATCCGCGAATCGCTTCGAGAAAAGATAGTACGGCCGTGCCCGTTTTGCTCGAGACTTGGCTGGGGCACTTCCGTGCCCCTAGATATATCGGTTGTTCTGTGTTTTTATTGTCAGAGTGTGAAAAGTACTCTGCCTTACTCAGGATGTTAGTCATAACACCCTAGTTATTCTCGGTGTTTCACTAGCGTCTCTCGTTAAGTTACCGTTTACGACGTAAGTACAGCACCTATGTTATCTTAGTGCATAGGGTACTTTTTTTTACACTGTGAATTTGCGCCTGGACGTCGCAGCAAATTTTCCGCTTTTGACCACATGTAGCTTACAAACTTGTAGCTAAATAAAGAGGTAGCATATCTCTAATATCTCTATATAATCTGATGTTTTCTATAAATAAGTAGATAACTTCATCATCATCATCAGCCTATCTTCGTCCACTGCTGGACATAGGCCTCTACAATGGTACACCACTGAGCTTGATCCTCAGCTCTTCGTCTCCAACCGCTACCAGCCGTTTTGCGTATGTCGTCGCTCCACCTAGCTGGAGGGCGTCCTACACTGCGCTTACCAAGACACGGTCTCCACTGTAGGTCACGTCTACCCCAACGGTTATCGGTCCTACGGCATATATGACCGGCCCACTGCCACTTCAGCCTGCTAATCCTGTGGACTTTGTAGTTTTATTAGATTTATATAATTTTCTCAAGCCTAAGTAACTGTAGAAATATCGACAGTCTTGAAAACCGCTATCGTTTAATTGAGTACTCGCAAATTACGTTCTAAACGGATAATCTGTAAATTTACAGAATAGAATAAACTATGTACTCTACTTATAATTCAAGAATATCGAATTACATAACAAGGAAAATTTGAAGATAAATATTTCTCATCAGCAAGATTAATCTAAAGCGGAAATCGAACTCCGGCCTTCTCGAGTTCAGTTTTAGCTTAAACCGAAACTTTTAGCCGCTCTTAACGATCCAGACTCATAAATCTTTTACAATGAATACATTTTTCATCTTTAACTTTAAATATTATATTGTTGGCTACAGTTTAATGACCCATGTATAGATGACATTTTTATTCAAGGCCTATTAAGATTGCTTTTTGAATCTAAATGTAAATAAATAATATCGTCCACTAATCATCTCAGCCCATTCTCACAAACAAAGGTATGAGGGTTTTAGGCCTAACACTAGTGCTGTTTACCAGCCAAATGACCAACGGCTTAACGCGTCTTCTGAAGGACGGTAGACTGGCGTACTTTTTCGAGTAGGTACTTAATTTCGATATAAAATCATACAGGCCCTAAGTGTCTAAATAAAAGTCCTGTGTGACGGTATTAATTCATCCTCATATCGTAGCACTATCCCGGTTGCCTTAAACTTAAGCTTAGGACCCAGGATCTGCTTACAGGTTTAAACAGATTTGGGTGAATTTCAGTCATTACATGGAGCGACTGCCGTCTGACCTCCGCAACCCAGAAAGAAACATCATTCTTTTATTAAACCAGCTGTAAGATGTTCGAAGGCACTGACTTCCTAATAACATCTGTCATAGATGTTTATGACAGCCGGGACCACCGGCTTAACGTGCTATCCCAGGCACGGAGCCAACGATATTTACGCACATAACTTCGAAAAATCATAGGTGCGTCACCAGGGTTTGAACCCGAGACCCTCTGAATTTGAAGGCTATGGGTCTCGCCACTGGGCTATCACCATTTCTTAACGTAAAGGTATTTATTAAAAGAAATTTATTTTACCTACTCAGATAATATTTTGTATAATTATTAGTAAAAATCAGCACGTGGACTCTTTCATATATTTGTATGTTTATTCTTATATATAAGTGTGAGTAAAGATTCCTTTACCTACTCAAGTAATACCTAAACCCTGTAAATATACTTAATGCAGTTTCCCAAACCGCAACTATTCTGCTTTGCAAAGCTAGTATTAAATTCAATTCATAGCTTACCATCGGTTTCCAAATAGACGTTCGTTGCCCTCTGCTCCGCCGTCTGCCATGGTCAACGTAATTTATTACGGTTTCGGGATTTATTAACATTTGTAACCGTTCCCCTATCTAAATGACGTGTTTTATCGCAATTTGTCCAGTTAATGCGATTTTTACTACTCTGGTATTGTATCTACAACAACGAAAGGTCACAAGGTGGAGCTTATTGTTTAATCTTTTAAATTAAACCTAAAACTATAGTGTAAGTAATTTAGGTTTAAATTAAATAATTAAATACCATTAGACATATCACACAGCGCCACTTCGTTTCAAAGTAGAGCTAAGACCAAACAAAATTTTCACGATCTTCCACACAAATATTTAGCTAGGTAAAACATTAAGAATTAACTTAATATATATTTATTAATGCCTCATTAAATAACATATTATTATTACCATGTCGGTCGACATGGGTCGGAAGCGAGTATACCCGCACTCCGCTCCTGAGGTCGTGGGTTCGATTCCCAATAAGGACAAATCCTTATGTGCCTAAAGATAAATGTTTGTTCTGGTCTGGGTGTTTTTCTGCGTATATTAAGTATGTTTGTACCTATATTCAATAAAATTATATGTATATCCGTTATTTAGTAGGTACCTATAACACACGTTTTTAATGATACTTATCTTGGAACTAAAATAATTGGTGTAATTGTCAAAAAATATTTATTTATTATCTATTGTAATAAAAAATAAAACAGTGTTATTTGTTAATATGTTACTATCATTAAACCGTACTTTTTATTCACACAAAATGAACATTAAATATTTAAAAAAATATATGTTTCCCTGCTACAGTAGCATTTTGAAAACGCTTTGCCCCTATATCCTTCTTTCGTTATCAAATTTATGAGAACATGTACTGAAA
Source organism: Musotima nitidalis (assembly GCA_949126915.1). Taxonomy (NCBI): domain Eukaryota; kingdom Metazoa; phylum Arthropoda; class Insecta; order Lepidoptera; family Crambidae; genus Musotima; species Musotima nitidalis. The sequence goes on from OX421414.1 coordinate 9,096,933, forward strand.
AATTGTATCAGGGTGCCGTACATTGTATAGTAGAACGATTTAATATCACGCTAGAGCTGTTCGTGTGATCATATCATAATAAGTACCAAAACTCATTTTTTATATCGATTAAGACTAATAAATAAAAGTGCAAGTTTATTTGTTTGAATGTTACGTAACTAATCACACAAACATGGACTTAAATAAAACTAAGAAATTATATAAATTTATAAACTAGTTTAAATTATTTATATTGCACATACAAATATTTCATTACTTGTGCCCTTAAAACATCTTTAACTGTAACATATCATGTCAATTGTGTATTTTGTAAGCAATAAAAAAGTAACGCTTTACATTATAATTATTCATTCATAAACATATAGGAAGGTGTATAGTTTAACTTGTCACTATTGATAAAGATTCCAGATTTCAGACATTATTAACAATAGTTTAAAAAGTAATGTGAAGCGTTTTGATTTAATGTTCATGCGGTGTATGTAAAATCGTGTTTTATATCCGTTAAAAAGTTTTTTAATTTTCTTATGATTTTTTTTGTAAGGTTTTATGATATCCGGTTTGCCACGGATGTATGTTCAACTATATTATAATTATAAAAGCTTTTTTCAACGAAGTACACTAGTTATGCTTTTAAAAAGATTAAAATAAATACTGACCACCCTCGTCATGGAGACCTACTTTTACGAGTCTTATAAAAAATGAAATAAGCCTGTACTATTTTGGCACACCTAAGGTCGATTGTCACACTAACAACCTCTCCTTACAATTTTACTGGCGGAATTTGGGCTCAGTATATTAACACACCCACAATTTATGTTCCATGGGAGTCGCCTATGAAAATTTTACGGGATTCGTTAACCGTGCCGCTGAAAAAATGCCTGTAAAGATTTTTTTCGGTCCTTTGAGCCATTATTTTATACATTGTACGAGTACCAACTTAGTTATTAATGGTGATTTGAGGCGGATAATTCTTGATGAAACAAATGATTTTTTAAACATTTGAATGCTACCTACTATTCTACATTTGATGCCTCGAGGTGACTATCGTATTTAAGTACTAAGATTTATCATCCAATTCATAATTCACATATGACCATTTCTTTTTACAAGCTAAAGCATAATTAAAAGTGGAATAAAAGCTTAACGCCCCACTATTTAAAGGCAGTACATCTGTACCTACACAGTTCTTTTATGACGTCTCTGTGTAAATATTACTACAATCTACTGAATCTGTGAAGGATGTCTAGAGGTTTACTTACATCGAAATGAGTTTATTATAACTTATCAAATTAAATATATTTTGTAGATTGAGGCGTCTGGCGGGTGCTTGACGTTATTAAATAACCAGGATCATAAAGGAGCCTCTGAAGGGTCAATAGAAGGTATTGAGCGGGTCTTAATAAGGTTTCTTCGATTAAAATAATCTTCCCTACCTTGGAAAATAGAGGCCTTATCTGAGAGTGCAGGCGCCTCCCTACTGCCCATTATATCGGGCTGGATGGATGACAACATTCCATAAAGCCATTCGTGTAAGCGGTTTGCCCCAGTGGTCAGTCGATTTGACCTTTTTTCGCCCGCTTACAATGTATTTATTAAGTTTTGAGCTTAATTCATGACATAATATTTTTTTATTTGCATCTTATATTTTTGTTTGTAATTTTTGATTATTAATTTATATTTGTTTTGCTTTACCTTTATATTTGTGCTGCGCAAGTTGCGTTAAACCTTTGGTTTCAGTTACCACGTGATGTAGTCGTTAAGTGCCCATAGGGGGTGGTGCGGTCCAAAGCCTTGTATGAGGCCTCAATTTGGGCGAGCTCCGTATCGGGTCGCCATCGACAGATACTGCAGCAGTCGCAGAGGGTCATGGCGACTCGTGCCGGACCACTTCTGGGAAGGGGTGATGTCGCAGAAGGAGGCTGCGGAATGGGAGAGGGAGCGGGATCTGCTCTCTCTACGGATACGCCGTTGGCGTAGTGGGCGGGCCAGGAGGGCCCGTCCAGCAGCGCCCGGGGGGTCTTAGGCGGCGGGGGCAGGGGGCCCCTTCCGTCTAGCCGTATGGACCCTCCCAGAAGTCGGCCAGTTACGCCATGGCTGCACAAGGAGGTAGGGGGGGCGCTTCACATCGCGAATCTCTGAGGTCCTCCCGGTTCTGATTAGGGGGACGTTGGCCGCAGGCGGGGTGCCAGAAGCTATAAACCCAGGCACTGGCCCCTCGCCCCTTTTCAATAGCGGTGGGCGTCGTCGGAAGTTTTTTAGTGTGAGGGACTGCGGTGGTCGTGTCTGCCGCAGTGAGCCCCACCCTCCCCTCTTGGTCCCCCCATTGGCCGGGAGGTAGTCCGTAAACAGCATTTTTTTAACGACGATAAAGAAAAAAAACAATTTTAATAGGTTACCCCCCGACTGGTCTCCACCTTGCCGTAGTGGGGGGGCTGAGTAACTCCCGATAGGGCAAAGGAGCCGCTAGGGAAAAGATAGCACCCAGAGACCGGCGACTCTGGGTGCCCTTAGTACTACCTACCGGGGGATACGATATGAGTGTTCACACTATACAACATTTACTGCAGCTTTTATTATTTAACTTAAGAACGAGGACTAAAAAAATGACTTGCCGATGCACAGCTTGTGTTTTGCAAATCTATATAAAACCTTGTGGACAATGCGTTGGAATTGCTAGGTAAAGCCAAATATGTTTTCTATTTATAGATAATTTAAAGAAGCACAGGGAATGTACAGAAGTGATTGATGTCTAAGTGGTATATATGAGGGTTCTAAGAGTTATATCAGTTAGAAGATCTATAAATTAATAGATCCGGTAACTGTTATAATAAAAAAAAAACAAATTGTTGTTTCACGTTGCAGTTTTAATCTAATGGAAGTAAGCGGTGTTTCATATAGGTATATCTTATTGTATATTTTCTATAGTGATTACTAATAATTTAACATATAATTCTTATAAAAGTACTGAAATTAGTAATAAACAATTAGGTAGAAGACATTGTTCATTAGTTCAAAACACACAACGAACTGCTAAGTGGGCAAATTAACAAATGTTATATGTTTTTTACCTAACGGCAAAACCTAACTTAACGCTACATATCATAAATGGTCCCTATAATCTTTAGTAGTCAGAATCAAATCCACATGCCTAAAAGTACTATCTATTTAGCATTTTTGACTTCAAAGAGACAAGAAAGTAATATGAAACTTTTGTTCAGATTCTTTTCTAAGACTATAAATGACTAGTGGTTCGAGCTCACGAAAATCCATCACAAATTAGACAGGCGGCAAATTATATTCTGCGTTTTGAGGCAGTATCTCATCTAACTATTCATGTTATAAATTATAGAGGCTGCGTGTTAGATCTCCTTGTTACGAAATCACAGGAATATAATGTCAGATATCACGATTAGAATAATAATTGCTAAACTCTATGCTTGGGGTTTTTTTGGCAAACAGAACTCAACAAGATACTTAACTAATAACTCGACTAGAAACTTCAGTAAGTAGTCAAGTAAGTGGTCGAGTTACAAGTCAAATTACGGGTCGAGTATAGGGTCAAGTAACTAGTCGAGTAACTAGTCGAGTAACTAGGCGAGAAACTAGTTCAGTTACTAGTCGAGTAACTAGTCGAGTAATTGGTCGAGAAACTAGTCCAGTAACTAGTCGAGTAATTGGTCGAGTAACTGGATGAACGCTAGCAGAAGACGACCTGTGGCAATGATTTGAGAAATGTGGTGCCGGATAGATACAGTATAGTTTGCTCCCCAATGGTACGGCAAGTAACTGTTCCAGTAAGTAGTCGAGTAAGTAGTCGAGTAACTGGTCAAGTATCGAGTCGAGTAACTAATCGAGTAACTAGTCTAGTATCGGGTCGAGTAACTAGTCGAGTAACTAATCGAGTAACTAGTCGAGGCAATATACGGCAAGTAACTAGTATAGTAACTAGTCGAGTAACGTGTCGAGTAACTGGATGGACGTTAGCAGAAGACGACCTGTAGAAATGTTTTGAGAAATGTGGTACCGGATGGATGCAGTATAGTTTGTTCCCCAATGGTATGGCAAGTAACTGTTAAGGTAAGTAGTCAAGTAAGTGATTAAGATGCTAGTCCAACTACGGGTCGAGTAACTAGTCGAGTAACGTGTCGAGTAACTGGATGAACGTAAGCAGAAGACGATCTGTAGCAATGTTTTGAGAAATGTGGTACCGGATGGATGCAGTAAAGTTTGTTCCCCAATGGTACGGCAAATAACTGTTAAGGTAAGTAAGTCAAGTAACTGTTCGAGTAAGTGATCGAGTAAGTGGTCGAACGTTAGAAGAAGACGACTTGTGGCAAGAATTGGAGAAATGTGGTACCGGTTGGATGCAATATAGTTTGTTCCCCAATGGTATTGCGAGTAACTGTTAAGATAAGCAGTCAAGTAAGTGATCGAGTAAGTGGTCGAGTAAGTGGTCGAGTAAGTGGTCGAGTAAGTGGTCGAGTAAGTGGTCGAGTAAGTGGTCGAGTAAGTGGTCGAGTATGTAGTCGAGTAAGTGGTCGAGTAAGTAGTCGAGTACCCGGACGAACGTTAGAATAAGACGACTTGTGGCAAAGATTTCAGAAATGTGGTCCCGGATAGATGCAGTATAGTTTGTTCCCCAAATAGTAGGGCAAATAACTGTTAAGGTAAGTAGTGAGAAATGTGGTACCGGATGGATGCAGTACGTTTTGTTGCCCAAAGGTACGGCAAGCAAGTATTCGAGTAACGTAGATATGGGATACTATTTTTTATTCCTAGAACACATTTTGTAAATTTTGATAAATAGTTTCGGAGACAATTTTACAGTGTGTACGAGAACTTCATTACAGTTGGCCAATAATTTTGGGGTTATTGATGGTGGTAAAATAATTTTTGATTAGTCAACTTGTTACTATGTAAAGGATCTGTTGTGAGGGATTGTTGTTTTTCGTTCGACATAAAAATGCATAGGGGTTTTTAAGAAGTATGAGAGAATAAATGATATAATATTTTGGGATTAAAAATGGAGAATGGATATTAAGTGTACTTCGTGTGATAAAATGTACCTGCTTCCGATAAAAAGTTTTATCATTACTTTATTGGCTACGTTTCCTGAAAGCACATTCCTATTTCAATGTATCGCTCAGGAGGAAGAACTTTGCGAGTTTAGTGAGTGAGAGAGAATGTGTATCGCAATATACGCCGCAGTATACTAGTGCTTCTTTCATACCCTTCACAAGTGCTTCTTAACTGAAACCAGAGAAAAGTAATGATTTTTATTGCGTTTTGATTGTGTTAGTTCCATCCACAAAGGATAGGCCAAACTTTAAGAGATATTTCCTGCTTAATATCAGGTGGCCGTATTATGCCAGGCTACTTTTGTCACTATCATCTCATTAACGTTAATGTAACTATACCAACACACTACAGGGCACTGAACGCCTCAAACTATGTAAGCACGGTACGGTATACGGCAGAGTATGGCCTGAATCTGTATAGATTTAGTGCTATTTGTCAAAAAATAATTATTTACTTCGAGCTGTTAGATTTCTTTAATTCATCTCAGTTATCACAGTATATGGTGATCATGAAAGAGATTTCGTGACCACTGCATATAGTTATGGTTATTATATGAGACTAAAGCCTTTTTTTTTGTTTTATGTCGGTAACAAAATGCATATACGCACTGCCTTCCGGCCAAAGGCGGACCGAAAGGGGGTGTGGGACTCACCGCCGGCAGACTCGACTGCCAGCAGTAATACCCACTAAAAATCTTCCGACGACGCCCGCCGCTTGTTGAGAAAAAGGCGGGGGCCAGTACCTGGGTTGCAGCGTCTGACACCCGGCCCACGGCCTACGTCCCCCGGACTTAAAGCGGGTGGACCTCATCAGAGAGGCGCAGTGGCCCCTCCTATCTGCTTATGCGACCATAGCGTGTGTGGCCGACTTCTCGGAGGGTCTATGGTTAGACAGCAGGGGCCCTCTGCCCCCATTGCCTAAGACCCTCCTGGCCCGCCTGCTGCGCCCTCCATAGGTCCCTCTTAGTTTCCCCCTCGGTAGTCAGTATTAAGAGCACCCAGAGTCGCCAACCTCTGGGTGTTATCTTTTCCCGGCCTCCGGGAGGTACTCAGCCCCCCTACCACGCCAAGGTGGAGACCTGTCGGGGGCGGGGGGAATAAAACCTAGCCTAACTAGGCTGGCTAAGCACGGAAGAGCTGGATTTCAAAATAGCACATAAACGGCAACCCATCTAAGAACAAAACGCTGTGACCGCTGCTTAATTCCCGACCACCTAGTCACACCTACACTGCGGTGCCCCAAGCGTTTCTATACGAATAACGTAAAAAGAACAAAGCTTCCAAGGTACCATTATATCTACATTCAAAAAACTTATACGAGTAGAAACCCGAAACTTCTAAATCAAATGCAAATTACAATAAAGGTATGTCGGAAGTACTACTGTATGTTTGTTACACTTCGTCGCGCGACGCCGAGCCAATTTGTGTTCCGCAGAGTGGTCCAGGTACAGGAATCATATTCGCTACTCTAGGGATCACCCAGTTATGCATTTTCGATTCCGGCTGCACCTTTCTGTAGCCGTGATGTTCTTTAACTTTACATGGAAAATTGCTTTGTACGTGTGTAGTTAGTTAACTTTGTGTCTTCAACGTATAGTCTGTGTTTGATAGTGGTTGAGATTAACAATTGTTAATATGTGGCGTTAAGATCACGATTGATTTTGACAAGACAACTACAGCACTACTAGGGTTCACTAGTTCGTTGATCTAATTCAATTGTATAACTTTTTGGTACACCCTACCTTAAGTTATAATACTTTGTGATTTCAATATCATACTACCTTACAAACAGCCGAGTGGTATCAGCCTAGAATACTACTACTAGTGCTACCCACTGTAATCCCATGGGGAGTCGATGAAGAGAAATGTTTCCGGATGATGGGCAGCGACGTCTTCCCGCGTACTGGCTGGAACTGCGATCACCAACCCCAAGCCCAGCGTGCTGTTTATTAGCAATAATAATAATAGCAATTATCGAATGTAAATGCAATGTATTGGGGAGGCTAATGTTCAGTATTGGACTTAATAAGGCTGATATTATGGTGATTTCAATATTACCTGAAAATACACTAATAGCTTTTTGAGTTACCAATAAATGCAAAGACCACTTGAAGATAACCACTTATAAGAAATGAAAAAAGGTCTGGTGTAAATCGACATAGTACACAGACTTCATTATGAGAATAAAAGTAAAAATTATAATATGTAGAAGAATATGAAAGAGTTTTATAGGACCGGTCAGGGAAGGGCTCGCGTCGGTTCATCGGGGTATTGGGGTCGTAAATCTAAGTGTCGAATTTCACGATCGAGTTGGCTTGACTCGAGTAATGTCTAGCGAACGGTGCTCGCACAGGTGAGCTCTATTTGAAGATCGAATTTAAATGCTGAACGAATTTAAGAAAACTGACTTTTGACAAAATCAGTTTTCTCAGTTTAATGAAATTTGTGGTTGTCCCTGATTTTATTTAAATATAAAAGGGGTTGTCTAATTTAATCAATGATAACGGTACACCATTAGGTGATACAATGGTCAGCTCGGTAATGCTGTCACTACAGTCCGCCTGTATTCTTTACAATGCAAACAAGTAACCAAATAATATCGACGAATAAAGACATTCAGTGTTAATTCCAAAGCTCCACAGAATTCTTTAGCAAAGTGCCCATTGCAGTAAAACTTTCTAGACTTTTATTGTGATATGTGTGTAAAATGCTGCATATTGTTACATTTAAATAAATTGATTTATAAAATTAATAAAATTCGCGTAAGTTCATTTAAAAAACCTAACAGTGCTTGAATGTTCGTATTATCAATACATGATAAAACGCGAAACTCATTGAAATACATTATATAATGTTTACCAAACAGTGTCATAGATAAAATATGAGAGCATTCAATCACAAAGGACAATGGCCAAATCTCTCTATAAACTGATGCTTCGTGTTGCATAAATTTTCATTAACAATAATTAATTTATCAATCGGAAAATAATGCGATTTACGACGTCAGTAATGAATACTGCAGCTGCAATTAAGAATTTAATACTCATTTGATGATTAATGGGGTTTTATATTATACGTTTCGTTAATCCGTGCAATTTCTCTCTTATTCACAAAATGTGGTTTTGTATCCCACTAAGTGATAAGAGTGCATAGAGTACAGTCGTCAGCAAATTATTTATGTCATAGTTCAATTCAATTCAAAATCTTTTATTCAAGTTTGGATCAATGAAGGTCAAACTTAAAATTTAACGCGCCCATTCATTGCGCTGCGCTGCGCTTAAAAATCCCTTAGTCCACTAAGGGATTTTTAAGTATGTATGTTTGTCGTATTAAATATTAAATGTTTCATGTGTTGAAACAGAAATGTTTGTAGATATCTCATATACTTAATTGTTTACTATTAAGTAACGTTCGTACTAACAAGAGAATAAAACTTTTTGTTTTTACGTTGATGTATTCTATTGAGCCAAACGTGAATAAACTATTTTGAGTTTGGCTCATCGTTGTCTTAGCCTATCCAGCCACACTAAGTAGTTCACAAACCAAGGATAGAGTATTTCAGATCATACTTCAGTGATTGTTTTTGAACACGTAGTTTGGCAGCGGCACGTTGAGCGCTATTTTTTTAAATAGTATAAATATTATGCCAGTAATTATTGAAAAAAAAACTTTTTTAACTGCTATAGCGTAGAGATCTGCCCGGTCCTGGCAACGAACTGGCAAATGGCAAATGAACATTGAGTACAAGCTTCCCATTAACCCTTAGTCCAGGCTCTGCTTAGTTTATGACAGAAGCGCTGTGTGAGATGTTTAAGAATATTTATTTATGTACATTTAGATGCGGGAAGCTATTGGCCTATTAATATTAGAAATTAAATTTGCATAATTATGCGAACGATAATGACACTTGGGTATGGGTTTAAACACTTGCATCGCCTTCGAGGGTCTTGTGGAGCGTTTATGTGTGTGCGATGCTAGCGAGCAATGCACGTTGCACAGAAAAATGTAGGTAGTGTTATGAGCACATGTAATGTAGATGTCCTTATTATTAGTGATGTCCTTACTAGCATTAGAACTGTTTTAACAGATTTATAGGACATTGTTTTAATTAATTTGTATGTCATACTATGTTCTTTATAAATTAATATCGTTTTGTAGTTTGTCCATACATTAGCGAGTTGCAGAATTTAATTTTTTTTATTTATGAATAAACAAATATTACTACACTTCTCAGACAGCATAAATTTGCCCAAATTAGGTAGAGCTTGTCCTATGGGTTCCAAAGAATGGATAAACATACTTACAAAAAACTTTGTAAAAATATGTAGGAAACGGCTGAACTAAGACAAATGTTTTTGTTGATGCATATACATATTTGTCCTGGGTGGGAATCGAGCCCTCGACCTTAGAAGTAGAAGGAGGTCGGGTCGTCTTAATATTTACCTACGAAATTATTCAATTCACACCACTAAAACGTTAAACCGCTAAAGGTCTTTAGGTAATTCAAATTGTTTTAAATATTTTTTCTCACATTTGAGTCACTTTTGTACAGTTTTGTTGTGTGATTTGTTAAATATCAGAACTATTTATGTTACTTGTAAATAACCAGAAAAAAACTGGTATAAGAGCTTACGAATATTGGGTTGTAATATCAAATAAAATAATGTGAGCCTATTCAACTTTCAAGCCAATTTGTTATTTGAGCGGAAATCCTTTTATTTGAGGACAACTTCAAAGAACTTCGGATAAGACCAACATGCGTTAGTTTCGACATGTTATGTTGGGTTTTTGGGGCCTGCCTATATAATAGTACGATGGGTCACTTATCCAATAGTTTAGTTAGGACGTTTGATGTACATTTACTAAATGTAAAGTATAATAGCAGACTTTATAAAAAAAAACTATGTTAAAGTCTCCTAAATTTTAAAATGATTTCCTTACAAATTTATATATGTCGTTAACTAATAAAGTCGAGGAAAATCCAGTAGTATTTTAGTTTAAAGGTTATTATTAACCATTAACCTACTTCCTAAAATCTGGCCCTATTTGTTAGTGTTTACATGGACTGAATCTGCCGAAAACTTATATATAAATAGTGACATATAATGAACGCCCAGGCTAATTATACTAATATAACTTATGTTATCTTTGCTACTGTTAATATAACCTAATTTAACGACTGGACAACGAAATAAAGATAAAATAAAAGAATACTGTAATTTTTCTGTAGAAAAAGTAAGTAAAATAAAGCTTAACTTTACTACATTTGATTAAAAATATAATTGTTGTAATAACTTTCGTAAACGATGTTAAAATCATGCCTAAGCCGTTGCAAAAGCACTTGGAAAATTTCTCGAGTGAGCCTTTAACTGAAACAATCTGAAACGTTGTTACTGCGGGTACTTCGTATAATATTTATTCCTCGCGACACGTTTCAATTAGGGGTGAAGGGGGTTGAAGGGGAGGTGGGGAAGCAAAATTGGTTCCCGTCTGTCTACAAGTGGAGTATCGTCTGGAAACCATTGGAATACGACTTACATATAATTTTTTAATTTAACTTTCTATATAAATTTTTAAAGAAGTAAAATTTTCCTTAAGAGTCCCCTATTACATTTCGATCTTTTTTTTTTCAGTAATCCCTCTGACGTTGTTGATCTAAGAGGCTGTAGGACTTAGGTAATTTTAGCTTTTTAAGTTTTGAAAAATAATGATAAGTCTTTATCGCAACTAAGCTTCTCTTATTTATTTAAAATAAATTATATCAAATCTTTCATAAATTGTGCGTGTGTAGGTGTATGGAAATCCTTATTTTTTTCGTCGGTAACAAAATGCAAGTGATGCTCCTGCCGATCAAGGTAATAAAAGATCCGGTAAGCGGCAATAACCTCTGCCCACCCCTCCGGGAAAACAGGCGTAATGATATGTATGTATGTATGTTTTATAAAATGCGCGACTACACTTTTTTCGAACGAGCAAAAAGAAGAAGTAAAAAAACGATCACATGAAATGACAAATAAAATTACGTATGTTATCTTCAAAATCTTCAGTACAAATCGGCCATACAAATTTAACATTCTAGAAAAAAATACAGTCGTAGCCAAAGAATACAAAAGACGAGAGAAAAATGCTATATAAAGAACCTTAAGTAAACATTATTACAACTTCCAATTTGCTACACAATGTGCTGCGTTGGTCGTATTATCTCCAAAATGTATTTCTGTGATAGGGCCGCACTCGCTTCAACCGACTATATTTTTGCGATAGAACTGCACAGCATTAAGTACTGATGAATACATTGTAGCTTTGACTGCGTGATTATCATAAAATACATAGAGACCTTTCTTAACTAGTAGGTGTCAAATTTGATTGCTCATGACTTTACGGTTTCGATATTGCTGTTTCAGCAGTAGGTGACTACTTGCTTCGGAAAGAACGTTAAGCCGTTGTTCCCTCCTGTTCTGAACATATAAGGCAGTCATTATCAGGAAGTCAGTACCTTCTAATATCTTGACAGCTGGTTTCACCAGAGAATGATGTTTCCCTTTGGGTTGCGGAGGTCAGACGGCAGTCGCTCCATGTAATAACTGAATTCTGATTGGCCCAGCGCCTGCTCATTGGTAAATAAGCTTAAATCTAATCTTAAAGCCGGGATAATGCTAGGATATGATATGATTCTGCGGAAAATATTTGCGGCAGCACTCAACATTTGCAGTTTGAACAGAATGTAATGATAAAATATAGAGTTGACATAAGCTGATAAACTTATTCGTGCATACTATATTTGAAATTCAGAAACGCTGCTTGACAAGAGATAACGGCCCATTCAGAATTTATTATTTCATTTCACCGTGTGTCTATGAAGAATCATTGTCTGATTGTAACTGATACGTCTTCTTTTAGAACGAGCTATTGCCAATTGATAGAAAAGTTTCATCGCTTACTTCAAAAATCTTTTAAGGTTCTGTGACCAAATTTTTGATTGTTACAAAACTTCTGTTCCGTGGAAGAATGTTTATATATAAGTCGTTCTAGTCTAATCGAGCTTAGGAAGAAGTTAAAGAACTCAACGGGAACTTGTCACGAATTGTTGACCGGAAAAAGGTCAACCTGTGATAGACCTGTGACCGACAAAATACTATATTGTGATAGGGAAAAAAAATGCAAATTTAAATAAGCTTTATGGCCAGTGACAAAACTAAGAGACAGGAAACTTCAATAAGTTGAGGTAGCTAGTAATGTTGGTGTTATTTGTTACGTTTCTTGGAATTCCAAAAACACCTGAGGAAGTGGTAGCTCAATGTTATTTTGGGGCTGAAGTAATTCAGCCGTTTTTCACTACAGTTCCCAATTTATTTTAATTCTTTTTTTTGTACATATAGGTAAGTTTAAAAACAAAAACATTATTGTACTGGAAGTGAGAAACTTTTTAAAGTTGATAAAACTTCAGCTGGTGATTCAATAAAAAGTTCGAAATTTTGAGCCTCATTAATTTATTCTGCTTTAAATATGGTTCACTGCTGTGAAACTATTCCAGAAAGAGCGACGAGTTTTAAGACTTTGATTTTGTATTAGTCGTCGAAAAGCAAAACTATAGTTTTATTCTTAGTATTTTCAGAAGAAATACTGTAGGTATTTTTTCTGAAATTAAAGCTCTTGAGCTAATATCTTCGGGACGTGTATAAACCCTATGATACTTGTACCTCGTATTTCAAGGCAATAGGTGCTGTCATCCACAACCCACCATAAGTTCCAGCTCAGTATCGTTAACTTGTCACTGTACGTTCGGAACAGATATGCATATCAGTGCCTTAGACGAGTACACGCACCTCATTTTAATTTACTGCAGAACTGTTATAGCGGTTACAATGAGGCTATGAAATTAAGCCTAAGTAGGGAGCAGTCCTTAATGATAACAGTTATTTTATTTCTCGGCAAATATCGTTAATAGAGCCTTCATCACTGAAGATAAGGGAGGACGGGAAGTGCCTCCATAGCTTAATTCCGTTTGTTAAAAGAGCACGCGGACATGGCGGGATTATAAGAGTTCTTTAGTCGAGTGGCGGAGATTTAAAAACAGTTAAACCGTTTAGTTTTTTAAAAAAACAAAGACACGAGGCGGTCGACTCGCCAGCCGTCCACAATTTATGTTTCGCCAGCGCGTCTAGTGAAAGCCTCCGATGAAAGTTTCATCCTATCTGCGAGTTGCAGGCGTGGAAATAAAATTGGACCGCTTTCGGCTTTCAAAATGGCGCTATCGGAGCGTTGTCGGGAAATAGTTTGCTTGATGATACACCGTTTCCGATTTTGTTGTATGCGTGTGAGCGTCAAATGTGGTCAGATCGCACAAGATCTGAAATCATAGAATTTCAGACCAGATCATTTCGTCAAATACTTACGTCAAATTTCCTATTTATTATATGATAATCACACAATGTATTTATCGGTATTTTGGAAGTTAATAAAAAAACTTAATTCAAACTTTCCTTGCGAAATTCAATAGTTTATTTCATAACAAAGATGAAATATGTTGATGTAAGGATATCTAGTAGAAACAAATCAAAATGTTAACCCATAACCCCAGGAAAACATTATTTTTCTTATTTGATGAAGACTTTTAGTATTGCCAAACTATTAACTCATTTTATAGCTACCTCCAGCCTCCATATCCAACTACTATTTCTTAAAACTAACTTTTCCAACTATTTTTTTAAATTTTTCATTCACGATATACATTTACATTCATACATGTTCGATCTTATAATACAACAAAGAAAAATAATTGTATCTATCGCTATATTTTTATCATTCAGTAATAAGACCATTCGAATTCCAATCTCAAATACGTTTTATTAGAGTGGTCTCATTGAGTAGGTGTATGACAGATACAGATACCCATAAGAAAAATAAAAACCGCTGGGCAAGTGCAAAATAGCCGTTACATAAATAAAATCAGCTAATAAAACGACACCAGTGGAGTTCCTTATAACTGTTACTGGCTCATTTGTATGCTGATTTTGTTATTTTGATTTAATGGTCCCTCGATACGACGACGCTTGAATTTCAAGATATTACTAATTAAGAATTTAAAGGAAAACCATGTATAGTAATTAATAATCAAAAATACGTCTATAATATTATTTTTTACAGTGCATAAGTTTTCTTTTGTGTCGAGAGTTTATTTATTTTTTATCTTTGATCTGTCGGTAAATTTGATTTAGCGGTATTATTACTAAAGCGTTAGTTAGAAATAAACCAAAGAGGAATTAATTCATACGAATAAATAATCATCCTTTAAAAGAAAATGTGTTGAATTAGATCAATATTTATGTGTTTCCAAACACAGTGATTTCAAAAGCATAACTGATAAGGTATTCGAAATTTCACATTTCTAACACTGGTAGCAGTAAGCCTGATTAATTTGGAGATTTGGAGTGAAAGGCAAGGGGATGCACAAAAGATCCGACATAAGGGTCAAAGTGCGCCACGGTTAGTCTGTGGCCCCCGCGATAAGATAATATAAGCCTGATTAACAAAAAAATGTAGAAAAATCCGTTGATTATAATTAAATGGGTTAAAGTTAGATAATAACTACAAGAGATATAGTTTGGCTACGTGGACCAAAGGAAGGGTGCAGGAGGAGTATAACCTAAATACCTCCCAATTAGCATAGTCGCCTGATGTCTAAACCTAGGACATTAGTAGCGCAACGATAATAAAGTGAGATAATCAATAAATACTTTTACTTGTTACATATATGTTTAAGGTGCAAATCACTGACATAATATAGACATAAAACATTAGCTATTACATTATTATATCATATCCTAGCATTATCCCGGTTGCCCCAGACCCAAGTCCAGGGCCCAGGGTCTGCTCACTGGTTTAATCAGGTATGGCTGAATTTCAGTACTTACATGGAGCGACTGTCACAGATGTCCATGACAGCCGGCACCAACGGCTTCACGTGCTTTCCGAGGCACAGAGCAAGCGATAATTACGCTAATAACTTTGAAAAGTCATAGGTGCGCCACACGGGTTTGTAACCTGTACACTCTGAATTAGAAGTCTATGGGTCTCATAGCTATTACAAACCAGTTAAAATTCCGATTCCCGCTGCGAGACAACAATGAGATAAGGTGCCCTGTATTAGTCCCTTTAAGTACAAACAGCTTTGTTGGTACAAACATTTTTTGCAAAATATCAGGCACTATGATAGTACGTATGTGTCCTTAGTCGTAAAGAGAACCAGTATCTAGTAAATAGTATATGTAGTCTTACTTGACTATTCTAACAAATGGAAAACCACCTGTCTTTGCCAATGCTTACTCGATCTCTCTAACTCCGCGGGGTGACATGTTTACCTGTCTTACCTAGCACCCTAGCAGGAGGAGTGGTCGGGGGATAACTTATATTCCACCTTCTATTATAAATATCGTAGGATTGGATAATCTATCTAGAAAATGATTGATTGCAGTTTTGACGTGTTCTTGTGAATAAGAAGTATGTGTTGGGAAATCGATTTCGCGTATTTCACGCGCTGTAAAGATTAAGGAATATAGACGGTTAAACTAGACTTCATATTTCAGACTTTCATAGGCCGGAACACCGGTGAGTAAAGAGACAAGATTCTACTTTTTTTGAATTATGACAAGGAATATTATTAGGAAGTATTATTATTACTATTATCCTATTCCTAAAAACCCCTTTTAAAATTCAAGGAGCGATGTTTCGAGTCAATAGATGAGTGCACGTCTGTAGCATGTCGTTTAGGTTTGAACTGTGTCTTAACTTAAAACCTTATCTTATATATCTTTATCGCCATAACTATGTGTTTAGTTACCACATTTTAGCAATCCTTCAATAAGAGTTCTTTATAATTTTGTGGTCCCAAAGTAAAAATAAATGTTTAAACATTTTCTAAAAAAAGATGTCTCTATATTAAAAGACAAACTTATTGTTTGTCTTTTTGTCACATCTAGGTATCTCATCATATCTCAATTTTGTACTTTCAACCAAAAAGTATTGTATGAAAAAAAATTTTAAACCGCTGGCTTTTGTACTTGCCTAAACAAATATCACTGTACTTTCCACGGACTTGGGCATCCTTTACAACTCTAGACTGAATGGGGACACCGGCGAACGTATCAATTTCTCGGCGTCTTAATATCTTTTTGTTTTGTTAGAGAGGAAAAAAATGTGTCACAGTGGTTGTCATCTCGTTTTTATCAGGCCTCTCTCGCGCCGCTGCGTACTCTGAATAACATGAATTTATTGCGTTGTACAGCCTTCAGCGGAGCGGAGGAATTAGCAGACAATCAGCTGGCACTGTGCTGGGCCGGGACAATGTCGTCATTAAAACGAGCGGAAAAAATATTTTCTCGCTTTGTCGATGTCAGACCCATCGATTGGATAATACTCGTAGAGATATAGTACTCTTGTGAATTCTGTATTATTGACTATTGTATATTTATGTGATATTGTAAGTTAATTATTTAATTTGTTTGACATTTTGTTTCTATAAGACCATTTGGCTTTAAAATTATCTGCCGTCGATTTTTTTTACCAGCTCCTTGAGTCCCAGGTCTTTCAAGCGAGGCATGATACGGCTCATTCTTGACAAAATCCAGAAGGTTTCGGAGAAATATGGCGGTTCAAAATTATCCTAAAATGTTATATATCCTAATGTTAGTTGTACCTTTTAAGTGGTGGCTATTGTATTTAGCTATAAGACATTATTAGTTGATACTTTTAATTTTTTTCTTTCTTGTTTCTATAATTAATTGTTTTCTGTAGATTCCGGCGAGTAGACAAATTGGTATAGTGGAAGCATAAACTTGACGACTATGGGTCATAATTCTTCTCCGCCCCTGTTCGTAGTAAATATGCGCATAGTAATTTTTTTTTGATTAGTAAAAGTATATCTTGTTAGTAAATGAGCCAAAATGTACTATCGTTTCTTATTTTTTCGAACACACTGCAACTGGTGCAGCCATTAACCGACTCGAAGTGCCACAGCAGGATTCTACACACATACAAACACGCCTGTTTTCTTGAACACGCCAGTTGTGTTGTTGGTCACACGTAATAGGTGGCGAGCGTATTGCCGCTTAGCGAGAATTTTTATTACCTTGATCGGCAGGTGCATCACTTGCATTTTGTTACCGACGTAAAGAAATAAGGATCCCTATACACCCATAAACATTTCATGAAAACTTTGATTTAAATTATTTTAAATAAGAGAAGCGGGCTAGTTGAGATATAGACATAAAAATTCCGTCCGTTGATCGGCAGGTGCACCACTTGCAGGTGAGGTTGGCGTGAGCTCCAAAGACGGTCTAGGATCCTTGTACACCCAAGGCGAAGCTAAGTTTAACGAGTATAAAATATATGGACATGACATCTCGCTCAGCTCGTGAAACGAGACTCGAAAGCTGAGATGATGATTGATGCCAGTTGCTCGCCAGTCGTCAATATTATGAATGTTGTATTAAGTATATTTCTACACATATATTTACTTTCGCGTAATTGCTGTGCGGCAATACGGGAATGTCACCCAATTGGATAACCTTTTTTGAGCATTTAAACAGAGTGATATAATTAACAGACAGTCACATCGGTATCTTTGGTCGATATCAATAACTAATCCATGAATACGTACAATCGTCTGGTAAGAATTATATATCACATAAAACTTTAATTGAATCAATTTATAATCCTTTTACCAAATTGTGTTTACAAATCACATTTTATGTTCGGCAGTATTATACTCATATTTCAACTATCTCAATTTTGATGTGTTAAGTGAAATTAGGCTCAAATACCTCTTAGTCTATTAAAATCATCCGTTGGAATATAAATAAATATTTTGTGATAGTTACACCAATTATTTAGTTCAATAAAACTAAATACATAAATGTCTTTTTTTTGTAAATATATACTTAATATACATAGGAATAGACCCAGACTAAAACAAATCGCATAATATTTCCTAATACATCATAAAAGAAGATGATATAATTCTTCTTGTAACCGCATAATATTTTAACTCATTAAATTATCATGCTTGTATTGTAAACGTTTGATTGAAATTTATTAGATCTCAGAAAAAGAATGTAAAGACACAAAGCTTGCGAAATATTCAAGTTATGCTTACAAAGAACCCACGACCTCAGGAGCGGAGTGCGAGTATACTCGCCACTGCGCCATGTTGGCCGAACAATTGACATTTTTTATTTTGACATTACCAATTCCTAATAATATTGTAATTTAATTTAAGCGTCTAGTAGTATTTAATCTAAGCAGCTGCGTCATCCTGCGTACTAGCTAGAACTGCGATCACCAACCCGTCTTTTATTTATAAGTTACAACTCCATATTACATAGGTTTTTAGGATGTTTTTATATTTTAATAGTTTCTCGTCTGAGTGAATTTTCATTTCTTTTAGAGCTTAATAACTCATGTTTTAAGCTTATTAACTTAAAAATATGAGATATATCTTGAATATTTCCCCAAATATCATTTAGGCACAGCAAACAATCAGTTTATTACGCCAACGCAAAAATGTAGTGGGTACATTAAACATTTTGTATTGGTTTCAATAACCAGAGGGCCTACTCTAATTCAACGAAAACGAAACTTCGTTGCATCTATCTCTGTCACTCCTTGGGTATATCATTATCGAGTGAAAGGAATGGATATATACGAAGTTTCGTTTTCGTTGAATTAGAGTAGGCCCTCAGTTTATTGTCTGATATCGATGGCCTGACATCGACAAACTTTATTAACAGTTTAATTAAGAAATATAAATGCAATTAATAAAAAGAAACGGTCAATAATTATGTAAATTAAAATAAAGCAAAATGTCATTTCAGATACTTCATTAAATTATATAAAACACATTCTCTTCGTGGACTTTCACGACCCCCCTTGTGATAATAGGGAGTGGCATTATTCTAGGCCGGTACGAACATGAAACATCTGAACCTTTTGAAATCTTTCACTAATAGGAAGCTACAATCTTCGAAAGTAACACATGCTACATTGTAATCGACTAAAATTAGGGATCTCTACGACAACTCCTAAAATTGTGGCCCCGTATGTAAATATGTAGATCACGCGGGGGATGCCCGCTGTGAACAGAAGCTAATAGTAGTAAATAAACAAGAAACAATATAATTATAATGTACCATAGACAAAGTATATAAACTGAAACATCACAAACAGTAAATAGTCCGATAACCCTTTCAAATGAAGTGTTACACTAAAAATAGGTTTTCTTGGCGGAAAAAGAAATTTCTAATACAATAATAACGTACGCCTACGATAAATCTACGCTACGTAGCGTGTCCTACAGTTTATCACAGTGTCCCACAGGAACTACGCATTTTTTCCGGAGTGTATTCCAGTATGTTTTTTTTAATGTAGTAAAGTAATGTCTTTTTTAAGGTCCCATCTCTCTTTTGTATCTAAACTCTTTACCTAACATCACAAATCATATCCTTATGGAAAATTGTCTTATTTTACGTTAACTTCAAAAAGCACTGTATGAATTATTTATAGTTCACATTGTTATGTAAAATAGACAGACCATACCAATTATTTTGATTATAAGATGTAAAATAGTTAAATGTACAATATGTATAAGATTGTGAAATTAACATATCTGTGTAGTATTTTATCAAAATCGTCTGTTGGCATAGTTACAGCTTTATTAAGACAGATAAATTAAACTAAAGAATATCTGTGGATTCATTAACTTGTCGATAGCGATCTTTTAAAAACTATATGGCATTAGTCCGGACACAAAGCGCTCGTGTTTTCACCGAAGTTAAAAGCTTAACAGACGTCAATTCTTGGAAAACGGGTATATAACAATGAACACTGAATCAGCGGGAATGCAACACGGTATATAGCCCATTTTTATATGACTACCTGTCTTAAACCTTTTACACCCTATTATTAGGCATAACTAGACATGGGCGTTTTCGTTTTTTTACCAAAACCGTTTTAAAACCGATATACAGTTTTCATATCGATATGGATAACCGTTTTTAAATATCGATATCAGTAGGTAGAGTTTCATAACTTAAATGCGTTATGTTATTTTATTAGTTACGGCAAACTAATAACAAAACTTAACGCGCATATTATCGAGTTATTTATAAGCATAAATATGTTATACAGATTCCACTCGCTTTTAGTTATGGCGTTTTTCCTTTGTCTTTCGCGACATTGTTAATAAAAATATCGATCCTATAAACCTACTAACCTACCTTAGACTACGTTCAAACTAATTTACCTATTTACAAATTCGTAAAATAACGAGTCACTAAAAGTATCATTATAATTATTTATAAGTAATCCTTTTTTTATAACACTATAACAAATGCAAAAGTTGCACAAAACGCAATGTTTACTTTCTTAATTTCACGGCACGCGTCACCAAGGTCAAGGGCGCATAAAAACTATTACAAAAAAAACTCTCTCAAACAAATCATAACTAGGTACCTACTAAAACTAATATTTCTTAAGCATTGCATCCAATAAGCAAAAAAATCGCTTTATCTCTTTTACACCTCTATAAGAAGACAGAGAAGAAGCGAATATCCTCATATTCGCATCATCTCTTTTACACCTCTATAAGAAGACAGAGAAGAAGCGAATATCCTCATATTCGCATCATCTCTTTTCAACCGCTATAGTAAGAAAGAGAAAAAGCGAATATCGGTACATTCGGTTGTGCACGGTTTGCGTTTTAGACAGTTTTGGTCAGTTTTGGTTATCTTTAGTTATATCGTTTCAAACATCATAACTAAGTGTTTTGATATCGTTTCGATATCATAGTTTTTGCAATAACCGTTACGGATAACTGTCATATCGATATGATATGGTATAAAACTCAAAACGGTTATTAGTTACGTTTTGATATATCGAACTCATGCCTAGGCATAACTATCTAAGGTATAAAATAATCAGATAAAAGGGAAGGATACTCTATCATTAGTTCGCACTCAAGCGTTCGACCCACTTGATGGAAAGTTACACCAGGAGCATCACTAGCGTCTAGCCGACTCTCCAGAAACCGATTGACACCCATTTTGACAATAACGCTGAAATCTATTGCGCGTAATGCGCGGATTGGTCAAGGCAGTCTTTACGTCTTTTATTATGAGTGATAATCAGAGTTAATGTGTCTTCTAACGATTTGTACAGAATGCCAAACAAACAGTCACCCATTTAAAGAATGACCTGTGTTATGCTGCTGGTTTTCGACATTATAGTCTGGCGGTGTATGTGTGTTATTAATACATAACTTGTCTGATATGTAAAAAAATATATTTTATGGCTTACATAATATCATCGTCAATCATTTTATACTTATTTGATTATATGACGTTTCATTACCCCGAAAAACCACTATTTTATGATAAAACAGCGATAAAGATCTTTCATACTAATGACCTACCTTATTAAAGACCGTTTCACGCTTCGCTTAAAATACTCCTGGATCTTTAGAGCTATACTTAAAAGAAAGTTTATTATTTAGTTTCAATTATGATATTGACTTAAGGAGGTAGTAGGTATATTGTTTTAATTTTGAAAACTTTATAAAATATTTGTTAATAGGTCTGGGGCTCGATTTACTGGGAGACAATTAAGCCACACAACATTATTGTACTATTTAAACTTACCTATACATACAATTCAATGTATTTAGGAGTAAATTTCTAATTCCAGAATAATAGCTTTTCAATAAATGCATATGAATGGGTAAACGAAAAAATCTGTTTTAATTGTCGTTCTCTTTACTGTGCCTAATCACCTAACTGCTGTACCGATTTACATGAGATTTAACCAATGTTATAAAAAGTTACTTAAGCTACTTATTAACCCAAAAAATAACAAAGTACATGTAGCTCAAGCGTACAAAGCCGCGGGCGGCTGCTATATATGTATATCACATAATCACTCTACGAACTCAGGTAATTATGGCAGTGAAATTTTTAATTCGCTCTGCTGTCGCATTTGAAATTCTACGTCTGGAGCTTTGTGACGGGCTGGTTATAATGGTTATAGTTTTCACCAGAGCAAAAACTTTGTCAATGTGTGGTCCTAATTATCACGATTTTTTTTGCTTTAGAGCTATACCTGAGAACTGATTTGTATAGGTGATATAAAAGATCCTGGCAAAGTTGTTCGGTCAAGACTGCGGGACGACGGTGCAGCCAATTCGCGATCGATCGACGTGCATAACATTTGGGGAGGCTTAAGTTCAGCAGTGAACTTCTAATGGATGAGATGATGACATATCTGGCTTCATTATTACACACCGAGACATTTTTATATGTATATAATAACTTACTCTATAATATTGACATATTAATAATACAATATAACATTTCAGACTGGGTCATTTTCCCCATACAGATTACTTTTGAATACATTCTTACAAAACACTGAATAGATCACCTCCATCCATGCTCATATAAATAAATATTTGTCCTGTGAAAGAATCAAACCCACGACATTTGAAAAACCATTAATAATAATAACTATTTATTTACACGTAATCATCACTTTTCAAACTCATTCCTAATTTGCATAAAAGAACTTCGTCTAAAACTAGTCAGTCAATCACAGTTTAATTTACCCTCGGGTCGTAGTTTCACAATAATTGGAGCGCCACTCTTGTTTGGTACACATTTACACTTTTCAGAGGCGGGGAGGGGCGGAGGGTCACCGTTGTATTTCATAACTTATTTAATTATAGCTGGTTTTATATCTCTATTTTTAGAGTTGCCACGAAACTCATATAATACATTTTACTAGTTAAAGTTTAATGTAATAGCGCTACAAGATTAAAATCGGAAGCTTTCACTTAAGTCTCGCTTTAATCCTAACACATTGAACGACATCGCTCCTAGATGCAATGGAAAAAGATATTAGTGCTTCGTTGGTTGATCATTTGGTGTTCAAAGACTTTGATATTTGTAATCGGTTGTGTGGCGATTTCGCTGTATTTTTTAATGTGACAAAAAAGTTATTATAATGATATGATATTATAAGATGACAGACATTGTGAAACACGGATATGTTCATGTAGTATGTCTAATCGCGTAAATAGAATAAAACAATATATATATGTATATATAAAACCAGTAGAATGATCAGATTTTAATAACACAAACACAAAACTACTTAACAATTGAAGGATCTTTGTCTGGCGCAGATTGTCTCGTTCGCCGTCGGATTTGTTCGTTTTGTCGAGCAATCGGACCCCGACTAATTATCGAATATACGTAAAAAATATGTTTACAACTAGCAATGTCCATCGGCCAGTATGGGGTTGATCCACTGCTTACAACGACCACCACTTTTTGCTGCCACAATCCTCTGTTGCACATAAAAGTGGATTTTAAAAACCCATCATAATCATCTCAGCCCATTAACGTCCCACTACTGAGCACGAGCCTCCTCTCACATATCAAGGTGTGAGGGTTTTGGGTCATTCTCCACCACGCTGACCCAGTGCGGATTGGCGAAGGCAGGTGTATGGCGTCCTGCTGTTAGAATTTATCAAGCCTTTAACATGGCTTAACGACTACCACATTTTGCGATAACCGGGACCAACGGCTGAACGTGCCTTCCGAAGCACGGAAGCGCTCGATATCAAATGCCACACAAACGGTCACCCATTCAAGGACTGATCTCTGTAAACTCTGCTGCACTTCGGTGATCGTTTCCGACCACCTAACACCGCAGAGCTACGAGCGCTTCTAAAAACCCATGCGTCTTAATTAAATGGCATTTTTTTTAAATATTCTTCGGTAACAAAATGCATTTACGCACTGTCTCCCGGCAAAAAGGGGACCGAGAGAGGTGTGTGGGACTCACCACAGGCAGACAAGACCGCCAGCAGTAATACCCACTAAAAATCTTCCGACGACGCCCGCCGCTTGTTGAGAAAGAGGCGGGGGGCCAGTACCTGGGTTGCAGCTCTGAAACCTTGCCCGCGGCCAACGTTCCCGGACCAAAACCGGGAGGACCTCCTCAGAGAGACGCAGTGGATGCGCCCCTCCTACTTCCTTGTGCGACCATAGCGTGTGTGGCCGACTTCTCGAAGGGTCCATGGTTAGACAGCAGGGGCCCCCTGCCCCCGCTGCCTAAGACCCTCCTGGCGCTGCTTGAAGGGCCCTCCTGGCCCGCCCGCTGCGCCCTCCACAGGTCCCTCTTAGTTTCCCCCCCGGTAGTCAGTACTAAGGGCACCCAGAGTCGCCAATCTCTGGGTGTTACCTTTTCCCTAGCGCCCTCTCCGCCCTACCGGGAGGTACTCGGGTACGACAAGGTGGAGATCAGCCGGGGGTTTACTCAAGTAAAACAGAGTGCCCTGTTTTACTTGAGTAAACGCTGTTTTACTTGAGTAAACGCTGTTTTACTTGAGTAAACGCTGTTTTACTTGAGTAAACGCTGTTTTACTTGAGTAAACGCTGTTTTACTTGAGTAAACGCTGTTTTACTTGAATAAACGTTTTTTTTCTTGGGTAAGCTCTGTTTTTCTGGAGGAAACACTGTTTTACTTGAGTAAACGCTATTTTCCTTGGGTAAGCTCTGTTTTACTTTAATAAACTTCGTGTTACTTCAGTCAATTCTGTTTTACTTCAGTGCACTCTGTTTTACTTCAGTGATTTTTCCGATTACCTAGTACAAGCGATTTAAAGCTTTTTATGCATTTTTTAAAATAAAACACAGAAACTACTTACCAATTGAGGGATCTTTGTCTAGCGAAGATCGCCCCGCTCCCGTCGCCTTTGTTCGTTTTATCCCGCCATCGGACCCCGACTAATTTGCCGTGAGACATGTTTTTCACATTCTCTAGCTATAATTTCGTTTGCAGTGGACACGTCGCTTAAATTTAGTGATCCAATCTCTCTTATTAGATGGAACTACAATATTCAATTTGTGATACGTGTTTGTTTTGTAAGGTCTTTGTTAATGTTATCTTCTGGTTTTGTGTTTCAACCGTGATACAGGTATATATCAAGGCAAAACCTGTATTTAGTATGTTTAAAAAAATGCAGGTGCATAGGAATCTTATTAACGTCTAAGAAGTTCACTCACGTGTATACGGCGTATAATAACGGGGGCTTACATTTAAAAAATAATATAATTGTGGTTGTTTAGATAGAATACAAAAGCCTATAAAATAGAAAATACCTTAAAGATTTCTAAAATTCTAAACAAGAGGATCTGGTATAGTATTGTTGAGTTGTTACTATATTAATGGTAACAGTTTAATAATTACGTATTACAACGTATTGTTAAGCTCATCAATTGGAGGTAAACTAATAACAAAGACTACGGCGTAGCTACGCATTGTGGTCCTGCTACGAGGTTGCTACGGATCGTAGGCGTGTTGCTTCTTTAGCCAAGCGGCAATAGACAACTACTATTAGTAGAATATGAAATGAATATGTATAAAATAACAATTACTGTTAATGTAATTACCTTAAATTTTCATGTTACTCTACAGTTCTCCCTGTGTTAGAACATTTGGCTTTTGGAATTCTCTGTCGGCACATGTGTTCACATCAATTATAGTACCGGGTCTTTTAAGCGAGACATTTGTGTTCTGGACTCACTTACCATCAGCAAGGATGTGGTGTATTACGTTTTACATAAAAACATATTAATTTAAATCGCGATTGTTTGTGAAAAGGGGCTCTGTACTTTCGTTTCTGTTTTTCTGTTTTTTCGTTTTTGTTTTTTTTGAGTTGTTTTAGTGAAATCCCTCGACAACGTTAGGGATAAAAACAAGCACGATAAAGTTTACTACCGGCAGAAACTTTTCATTTTTTTTATAAACCAATATGAATCCTTTATTTTTTACATATTTATTGTAGGGTAGAGTATAAATTTAGTGGAATATAAATGTAAGGTTTAAAACATATTGCTTGGGCTGAAAATAGTTGGTTGGTTTTCTATATACATGGACAATCTTGAATTGACAGTTACATGAAACAACCTGCTATTTTTTAATATGAAGGTAATTTTACTGTAATTTCTTTTACTTATATTGGGTAAGCAGTCTAAAAAATTAGAGCGCTCAATGGAGAAAGCACCATAGTGCCGATTCGTCATCTAGAGCTTGCCCTTGCTAGAGAACGGATAAATATACGTTAATTATAGTTTGTAGGTATTTATAACGAGAAATGCACACAAAGATGTGTCCTATATAGGAATCAAACGTAGGAATAGAGCGGGATGTATACCGTACGATTACGATCATATCGTACGCCCTTCACGTATTTTCTTCATACAAAATAACATGAAAGCCAAATTTCACATAAATATATACACAAAAAGGACTCTAAACCTACGAGTATACCACAAGTTTCAAACTATACAGTTTCTGTATTGAGTTGTGAATATTTTCCATCTATTCGGATATATGTGGAAAGTTGGCATTCCTCGACCTCCGTCAGGCGTCGATTGGTTGCCGTGATGAATGGCCAGCCACGTCCCTCTTGCTCTCATAATATTACCGATGTAATGTCATAGTGGAGTAGACACAAATAAGTAGAACAACTCGCGCCCCAAACTATCAATTATCGCCCTAACACGTACTGCTGCGGCTTGTAGTAGGCGTAAATGCATTTACGCACTGTTTTCCAGCCAAAGGGGGACCGAAAGGGGGTGTGGGACTCACCACCGGCAGACGCGACTGCCAGCAGTAATACCCACTAAAAATCTTCCTGGGTTGCAGCGTCTGCCTGCGGCCAACGTCCCCTGGACCAATACCGGGAGGACCTCCTCAGAGAGGCGCAGTGAACGCGCCCTCCTACCTCCCCTTGCGACCAGAGCGTGCGTGACTGACTTCCCGGAGAGTCCATGGTAAGACAACAGGGGCCCCCTGCCGCCGCCGCCTAAAACCCTCCTGGCGCTGCTTGACGGGCCCTTCTTGCCCGCCCGCCAAAGGGCACTAAGAGGCGCCAATCTCTGGGTGTTACCTTTTCCCTAGCGGCTTCTTCGCCTTATCGGGAGATACTTAGGCCAACCACCACTACAAGGTGGAGACTAGTCGGGGGGAGAGGGGAGGGGGGTTTAAGCCAAAAACTAACCTAACCTGTAAGTGGTACACCTACCGATCAACGTAGGAGGTTCTAACATAGAAAAGTTCCCAGTGAGCCGCGAAAGACTTGCCACATACTACGTGGGACATACAAAATAAATATAAGCGAAATGTGGGCTTGTAATATGTCCCTGTCTACCTCTTCGGGGAAACAGGCATGGTTGTAGGTATGTACGTGTAAGACGAAGAGTACGTGGGCGCGAACGGTATTAAGTACGACGGCGGCTTAACCACGATCTGCGTACCTTTAGGAGCGATAAACTTTGTCAATGTATGAGACGACGCAAACGTTTGTGCATGCTCGCATACAAACCACATTGCCGTAGGTACTGCTTATTTTGCGCTTGATTTAATTAAGCAAATTAAATATATTCGGTGCGTATGTATGAAGATGTCGTACTTATTTGTTTCAACTATGGTATTACCGATATAATGTACCCGAGTCAAGGTGAGTTTCATTCCGACGAACCCTTTGCTGTTCTAAGCTTATATATGCAAATCTTTTTTGTCAGCTCTACTTAAACTACCTATTTTTGTAAAAGGAAAATGTTGGGTAACGCAAAAACTGGTTATGTCATATTTTATATAAAGCTTCTATATTGTGTTTATTATGTTTATATCAGAATAACTTTACTGATATTATAAATCCGAATGTGAGATTGTGTGTTATTCTTTCACGCTGATATTTAGACACTTGAGATATCTTTTTGAAAAATTATAAGTTTATTAAATTTATACAAAAATACAACAATTTACTCATCAGATCGATTTTTTTGACAAGCAAGCTCGGTAAAAATATAGAAGGGAAAGCTTAGACTTTTATAAAAAGTTTTTATTTCCGTTGTCTTGTATAGTTAATAAATGCCTATACGACTAGATGGCAATGTGTAAGATGACCGTTTGCCTTGTGCAAAATAAGGTAATACAAAGAGGACGTCAAAGTTTATAACAGACGAATATTGTACAAAAATAGTTTACAATGAATCAGTTTTAATTAATTTTCGGTAACGTAAGACACTGTACAAAATACATACAACAAAAATTAAGTATTAATTACAGGCTTCATACGCGTAGCTACCTCAATAAAATGCAAGTTAATTAACGCAAGATACCCTTCAACATCAGATAGATCATCCTACGCAAATGACTATCGTTGTTAATTTGAATCAAATAAGGATTGTAGTTACAAAACATAAATATATACATTCACTGGTTGGATTGTACCCTTATGTATGTAACATAGGTAATCTTTTTTGTGCATAAAACTTCATAAATCAATTATTTTAAATTCCCCGTGACCACGAAATATACAAAATCATTCTGAGGGATAACAATCGTAAAATTTAATATAAATACGTACGTGTCCTACTTAGTAAGTTGAGCCGTTTAAACCATTAAAGTTCAACATTCAAAGTGCCAAAGTGCTTCTCTTTTAAACGTTACTTAAATATAAAAGCTGCTTATTAAAACTTATTTCTTTGCGTTTATAAGGGTGTATAGGGATCCAACCAAGACCTAAGAAGCCCAAGCCAACCTCACCTGTAAGTGGAGCACCTGCCGATCCGACGGGGCTCTGGCGAACATAACAGTGCCCGGCAAGCGGCAATAGGCTCGCCACCTAATATATATAACGCCACTATATTACGGGGGATAAACTATATAATCGGCGAAGTGTGGTCGTATAATATGCCTCTGCCTACCCCTTCGGGGAGACAGGCGTGAATGAATGTATGTTTCATTGCGTAATACATTCGCGGTCACAGGAGAATGTTAGTCTATTATAAAATGTTCTTACTCCAACTTAACTAACCATAACCATAGCAAGTATCGTTAGTAGCACGAAAAGTTGTATTGAATTTATAAAGTTACAAGGATAACGGATTCATTTTCGATAAGGCGAATTTACGAGCACCCCGCGGACGGAGCAGGCTCTCCCTCTACTAGCTATTTTTAAATAAAACGTACCACGAAGCTTTAACTAAACTCAAACAGTTATAAATTATACGAATTGTTGACTTTATAGCGTACGAACTATGTCACACATGGTTGAGTTTTTGTTTGTAAAATATGTGATTCTATTCGACTTTGAAAAAGATTGGGGATTAAATTTTTAACAATGAATTAAATGATTAAGTGTTGCCACTATGTCAATTTAGCTAAGAACGGTTTTGTCTAAAGCTTATATTGTGAAACATCGTTATTTTTAGGAGAAACAGATATGTATTGTTATTTATTAATGTACATTGTACAAGTGAATCATTGTGTCAAAAAGGGATGTAATTGTCCCAAATATATCGATAAATGCACAGGAGAATATATTCAAGCCACTGAATTGGTAAAGGATGTCGTTGAGATGTCAAAATTTAATCGGCACTGGTCTAATCTTATCATCAGGCAGGAGGTGGTTTATATAAGGACGCACGTCTAAAATCGTCATTATTACAACTGTCTAGGTCTTCAATAGAGATGGAGTGACGGTTTTTTAGGCGTCTGGCAAGAGTTAGACCAGAACAGCCATGGATCGATCCAATGTCGTGCAAACCTCTCCGAGTTATCACCACCATTGGACTGCTAAGACGATAAAGGTATATTGCATGCTGGATAATAGACGTCTGGTAACATAAAGTGCACATGTTTCTGAGATAACTTTCAAAGTTTAGTAAGTAAATGCTTAACGAGGGAAGTTAGGGAAGAGTCACGGTCCACTGCCCGACTTCAAATATGGTTAGTAGAACCTTAGAATATCAATATTTAGTACATAGTTAAACCTAAGAACACTTAACTGTACAATGCTATTAGCAAGTAAATGCATTTCATTTTCTCGTAGATTTTCTTAAAGCATTCAGCTAAGACAAATTAGATGCGCATTTAGTCATTTATCCTCAAATTAGCTAGCTATTTACGCCATGTAAGGTACACATACCCACGAGTTGCGAGGATATATATTATATTTCTTAAGGATAAGTTCCCCGGCAGTTTATCCGCCAAAAATACGAGCCACCTCGAGAAAAGCCATGTTTGTTATTTAGCAAACGGCCAACAAAGAAAGAGGGGATGGTGAGCAGAGAACTCGTTGTGAGCGTGAAGTGAGAGCATCCGTTGCTATGAGAATAGTTTATATAATAAATACACTGAAGTTGTTGACTTTTGTCCAATGATTTGTAACTAAAAATGCCCACGGTTACTAAAAACGCTAAGGAACGTTTCATCATAAATCCAATACAAATCCATTTAAAAGCATGTTAAGTATATAGAAAAAAATATAAGATATACGTGCGCAAGCATTTTAGTTTTAGCATTGTCATGGTAGAAGAGATAAGACGTCCCAGTTAGTAGACAAGAAATAAATGTCTACAACTTTTTTTAACCTCACGCCCATAAATCCTATTTGAGGTAGGCAGAAAACTTGGTAACATTATTTAAATGGGATCAATTTAGTTGCAGCAAAGTGCACAGAGATCTTGCGATATAGATGCGTATCAAATGGTACGAGGTAGCTAGCCCTTTGACAAGTTGGACACTCAATGTGGTTCCCTTCCTTAGTCGCCTTCTACTACGCACTCGGAAGCACATAGAATTCCGTAAAAACGTAAAGAATTATATACGTGAGAATTAATTATGTTCATCGCATTTTAAAACCTAAGCAGTGTAATAACAAAAAAATACTGTAAACACTTCTTAGACATGCGTTTAACTTCCTCTATTACAAAACACTGCTTAGCAAGCGTTTAATTAAAACTACTTCTAAGCGATACGTTCATTCAACGGGCTTTGATTCATTCTTTCACACTCCGTGTTAAGCAAATCATGTTCGACTAAACGGAGTTCATTATTATAAAATATGAATACTCAACATATTAAAAAAGGTGTGATTTTAGTGAAATAATCTTTTTATGTATTTAAACAACTTTTAAACGGTCATGTTAGGAATATAAAATACCTACTTCTAAATAATAAGCGTAGTGGAGCATAAAACGGAACGTCACAGATGTCAGCTGTCATCCTTTAAAATATAGATATATAAAAATCTGATTGATTAAAAATATCTTTGTAACTCCAACTCCTCGAGAGGAGTTGACTCTCGTTTCAGCGGTTGTGAAGACATCGTTGTTCTGAGGCTCCTATCTTACTTGAAGATGCCCTGTGTAAGGGCGAAACACGTGTCGTGTTGAATAGTTTCTCGATTTTTCGGGAAATTATAGTAGCGCGGGAATTGTTACAAAGATATTTTTAATCCATCACTTGCTTACAATGGATTTCCGCAAAGTAACGCCTGAATCAATAAATTATATAAAAATCTGTTTAATATAAATATAAAAATAAATTTCCGTTAACACCAGCCAAGTCTCGAGCAAAACGGGCACGGCCGTACTATCTTTTCTCGAAGCGATTCGCGACTGTTTCGCCCCCTCTATATCTTCGACGTGGACAAAGCTAGGAGTTTAGGTTTTCGGTGAACAATAGTAGGCATTAGAACAAGCTTAAGTTCGAAATTACATGCCAATTGAATTAATAGTTTAGGAGTTACGGGCGATCAAAGTTACACCATTTTGTCACTCACTGACTCACTGACCGATAATCAAAAATCTAAGCTACTTCTAGCAGACTTAGAAACTTCAAATTTTGCATCAAGATAGGTCATTAGCCATATAAAGGGAAAATTATAAAAACATAAAAAATAATATACCATAGAAAACAATTTTATATTTGCGGTTCGGCAAGAACATTGTGTATGGATTTCGACTGCATTGTTAACTTTGTTCGTTGTTTAAGTGTTCAAGTGGTCAAGCATACGTGGCCCTTTCAAGAGAGACTAGTTTGGGTGGATTACATTTAACAAATGTGAATTTTAGTAGTATCAAAGCTCAGGAGAAAGCAATAGCTGAATATAATCGACTCCGAAGTATATATTGCCCAGACTTGTCTACCTTCGAAGTAACGAAGCCTCAGATAGAAAAAAAAGAGATAGAGATAGAGAATAGGTTCTAAGCAAAGCAGTAGCTGAAGTCCAAGAAATTATGTAATCACCTAAAAAAAAGAAAGAAATACCTACACTAACAAAAAATAAATGAGATCCCACCAAAAACATTAAATGTAAAAAAATGCCAAGTCTCTCGATGTAGTCTTTCCATCGTAAAAAGTTTTGAGATCTTATAGAAGCCAAGTCCTATTCAAATTATTTTGTAGTTATAAATCAACATTTAGTAATTGTATCAATAGTTATCTTCATATTATAATTATAGTGACTTGGCAATGAGCACAAATTAAAAGCTGCTTACAGCCTGGAATTATGTGCGAATGTTACTGACGAGACCTGTGATCAGATTATTTGTTATATGTGAATCATGATGGTCACTACCGACTACATGCTCCAATACAATAATTAAGAATACCTTACGGGCCATCGCTTTATGAAAGTAAATGAACCGAGAGTACACTAGCACTAGTGTTTGCGTATACACTTGTGCACTTTTATTATAATAATATTTCTCATCATCTCATCACAGCCCATTAATGTCCCACTACTGAGCACGAGCCTCCTCTCACATACCAAGGTGCGAGGGTATTAGGTCATACTCCACCACGATGACTCAGTGCGGATTGGCGGAGGCAGGTGTATGGCGTCCTGCTGTTAGAATTTTTCAAGCCGCCCATTAGGCCTCTAACATGGCTTAACGACCACCACATTTAGTGATAACCGGGACCAACGGCTTAACGTGCCTTCCGAAGCACGGAAGCGCTCGATATCAAATGCCACACAAACGGTCATCCACCAAGGACTGACCTTTGTAAACTCTGCTGTACTTTGGTGATCGGTTCCAACCACCGAGACCGCAGAGCTACGAGCGCTTCAAAAATGAAAATGTGCCATAATATTTATTCATTATAATTTATGTCCTGTGCAGTTTACTAGTCTTGGATGAGACTGACTGCCGTTGCCGAAATTCGGTTGGGACGACACGGATAAACCAAAAGAAAATTAATTTTGTGATATTAATGTTTACGCATGCGGTGTGTGCAACTGTTAACTCCTCCAAATATGCCGTTTTATTTGTTTATTTTTGTGCTCATTGCCAAGTTACTATAATTATAATATAAAGAAAACTATTTATACAATTAATAAATATTTATTTATAACTACAAATAATTTAAACATGACTTGGCTTCTATAAGATCTCAAAACCTTTTACGATGTAAAGACTACATCGAGAGACTTGGCATTTTTTTACATTTAATGTTTTTGGTGGGATAGCGTTTTTTTTAACGCGTGTTCAACGTCTGTTTAAGTTTTTTGTAATAACACTGATAATGTTTATTGTAAATTTAACTGATATTCTAGTTTAATGAAGCTTTATGAGGTGTATTGGATCAAATTGCTCATTATTTCAATATCAAACTTCCAAGCATTTCAATGTTTTGGAAAATTAATTGCTGCTTTGTAATTGCTACGATAACCCCGAAATGCGGCTGTAACCATTAATTGCTGGTATTTCATTGAGACTTCATGACACATTTAAAATCACGATGTGGTTTTAGACGAATATTTTTACAATATGATTCTTATAACTAAATTGATTTAATAATTTTCTTAACAGGTTCCGGAAAATATTTTCAGTTTTTCATTGCCATTATATATCACTTTTATTATATATATCGGGAAATCGGACAAATAAATCGATATCTCAAAGGTTCAAAAAACTGTGTGGGGTAAACATAGGTGTAAAGGGATCCTACCGAGACCTAAGGAGCGCAAGCGAACCTAATCTGCAAGTGGTGCACCTGCCGATCGACGAGGCTCTGGCGAACATAACAGTGCCCGGTAAGCGGCAATAGGCTCGCAACCTATTACGTGGGACCAACTATATATTTGGCGAAGTGTGGGCGTATAATATGCCCCTGCCTACGCCTTCGGGCGTGAATGTAGGTATATATGAATGTCAAAAAAAAATCTGCTTAATATGTAACTTAAAATCAACTTTGGCAGATAAAGTTGTTCAGCAACCATCGAATCGTTGGTATAAATGTAAAAACATAGTCTTGAACAAATCCAGAAATGGTTGTGAAAGTGAAAGCGATCGTTATAAATGGATGTATCATTAATGATGCTGAGTAGGTTTTTAATCAAAATATTACGACCAGGACTTGCAATATCAATAAAGATCCGGGCCTAATGAAGAGAAGGCTTTTATCCAAATTGTCACAATCAAAATAATGCCCAACATTTTTGTAACTTAAAAAAAGATAAGTCGACTAAGTTCGACTGAATCAATTAGCGGTTTATTGTAATCCTGAAAAAAGTCAAAAGCAGGGATTGGTTCCCGAAGCTGACCGGGTCCAAGTGAGTAATTAATTGTTCGCGGCCGTTTTTGCAGGCGGCCAAGGAAGAACTCGCCAAGATTTATCGTCCGCGCCACTTCACTCCGTCCCGACGGCGCATTACTAATAATCTTTTCTTTAATTCTGATCCCTTGTTTTCTTCAGAGTGTAATAGAGCCGTGAGTCTGATTAAAGAAAACGCTCGTTCCGACCTCGTTTATATTGCATTCCCGAGGAAAAGGGTCAGGCTAAATAATACTATTGTTATGGTGAAACTTGACGTTGATGATTTCGGAAAATAAGATTGTGCTTTTGACTTAACACGTCTGCTTCAGACTTTCAGGGATATGTTAACACATTATTGTGAGTAGTATGTTATAATAATATTATTAACATACCGGCATAGCGTGGTGGCTATTACACCCGCTCTCCGCTGCTAAGGTCGTGGGTTCCATTCTCAGACAGTACAAATCTTATGTGCAAAAAGATGAATATTTATTCTGGCCTATGTATATTAAGTATGAATTTACAAAAAGAAGTATTTATATATTTTTATCCGATATTTAGTATCTATAACACAAGTTCTTAATGATATTTACCTTTAAACAAAATAATTGGTGTTATTGTCAGAAAACATTTCTTTATTAGAAATTACGGTAACACATATTTAAAAAATTCACTTATTATTAAGGTATGTTTTTACAGGTACGCTATAAATACAAGTAAACAAAATGCACTACATTAAAAAATACAGTGATTACTTGTTTTTTCATTAGTCATATTTTGAACAAAAGAATCGATAAAATTACCTACGTTTGATTTTATCGCATTATTTTAATGCAGGAAAATTTTCTTGTCATAAAATTTGTTACTTATTACAAAAGATTAAGTAATTCGTCTTGCCGTGCTGTGCTGTCGTGTCTTATATCCCAGCCTTAGGACTGAAGGTATTGCGCGTAAGTGGCAGTTAACGTGTAGAGCAGTCTTTCCCAAAGTGGGCGATAACGCCCCCTTGTGGGCGCTGCAGGTCTCAAGGGGGGCGGTAAGAGACCCAGAAAGAAAATGGGGGCGTTGTGTAGAGGCCTGGGAAGTGATTTGTAATTTTATTTAGCTAGGAAGCCTCTTAA
Organism: Musotima nitidalis; assembly: GCA_949126915.1. Lineage (NCBI taxonomy): Eukaryota > Metazoa > Arthropoda > Insecta > Lepidoptera > Crambidae > Musotima > Musotima nitidalis. The sequence goes on from OX421414.1 coordinate 9,132,583, forward strand.
AAAATATTTATTCTCAAAGTGGGCATTAGACAAAATAAGTTTGGGAACCACTGGGTAAAGCCATGATTTCCCTTAATTTTGCGCTGTTCTGCATCTAGATCAGTGGTTCTCGCAGTTGGGAACTGAGAAGTGAAAACCAACCCTGTAATCTTCCATCCTTAATTTCGTGGCTTTCCGCATTTCATATGTTCTTCACCAGTAAGGCAGCCCGGTATTTAGCAGCAGTTGTAGTTTTTCAACCAGTGGCAAAATCGCCTGGTGAAGATATTAGGCGAACTTTTCACTCTTCAAAACTTTGGGTTGTAAAGAGAAGCTTTTTTTTTTTACGTCGGTAACAAAATGCATTTACGCACTGCTTTCCGGCTAAAGGGGACCGAAAGGGGGTGTGGGACTCACCACCGGCAGACACGACCGCCAAGTAATACCCACTAAAAATCTTCCGACGACGCCCGCCGCTTGTTGAGAAAGAGGCGAGGGCCAGTACCTGGGTTGCAGCTTCTGACACCCCGCCAGCGGCCAACGTCCCCCGGACCAAAACCGGGAGGACCTCCTCAGAGAGGCGCAGTGGACGCGCCCCTCCTACCTCCCCGTGCGACCATAGCGTGTGTGGCCGACTTCCCGGAGGGTCCATGGTTAGACAGCAGGGGCCCCCTGCCCCCACTGCCTAGACCCTCCTGGCGCTGCTGAGCGGGCTCTCCTGGCCCGCCCACTGCGCCCTCCACAGGTCCCTCTTAGTTTCCCCCCCGGTAGTCAGAACTAAGGGCACCCAGAGTCGTCGGTCTCTGAGTGTTGCCTTTTCCCTAGCGCCTCCTGTGCCCTACCGGGAGGTACTCAGCCCCCCCACCACGACAAGGTGGAGACCAGTCGGGGGGGTTGTAAAGAGAAACTAGTCCAACCATCATCAATATCTCAGCAATTAGAAGTCCATTACTAAACATAGGACTCTCCAAATTGTTTTCCATGTCGAGTAATTTTGAGCAATGTCGAGCAATGTCGAGCAATATCGAGCAATATTGAGCAATGTCAAGCAATGATGTCGAGCCGGCTACATCCCCCGACTACCCACCAACTACCAGTAATCTAATTAATATTTAATTATGTCAAAGCACTTAATGCAATTGTCTGAAAAACAATATATTTGTACAAACAAAATTTGCGTGCGTTGGAAAGCGAAATTGCGAAATGATTAATAATTAAAACGACCTTTATACCAGTATTTGGCAATTTCAATAATAACACAAAGGTCGCGAATTTGTCCTTCCATTTATTATAACGCCCCATGGAGAGATACCCAAATAAACTTGTACACAACTAAATTGGGTCGATCCCAGCAGAGTCCACCTTGTTATGTGATTGGGATTACCTACGTAATTCCACAGAGGGTTCGCTTTAAACATATTATAGTAAAACTTCATAATATTACACCTGTCACGTGTATTAAGAATGTTTACTCTTAATTTATTAGGGTCCCCATCTACCTACCTAATTCAGTGGATTATGGATAAAACTAATTTATTAAAAGTCGTATTACCTGTTCGAGAAATAGTATAGAATATTCCCTTACTAGTAATATGCAGATAAAAGTGATGTTCGAATTTCAAGGGAACAAAATGCTTGAACAGTGAACTGCGAGCATAATTTTGCTTGCCTTTTCCGGGAGCAACGTAGAATTAATATCTGGTTCACTACAGTAGCCAGTAGACTGGTTTCCAGAATATTTTTTTGCTAAGGAAAATCTTTGTTGCGATTCACTAGAACTCTTTCACAATAAAGTAAAACATTTTTTTTATATATTAGTTATATAAAGAGGATTAAAACATTATATAACGCAATTAAAAAAATATACAGGTATATTATTTGGCTTGATCTATATAGCTTTTGCCTGCGGCTATATTCAAGTCATAAAAATTAAATCTACCTATAAACAAATAGAAATATATGCTATCAAGGACATAGGAAACAATTTATTTGAAGTATGTCTGGATACCTTAAGCTTTAAATTTTAAAACGTCATCAACCCTTTAAAGTTTAAAGGGTTGATGACAAAAGCTGCAAGAAATAGACGAACCACCATTTTAAACATATACATTTAAAGACGCATTTTTCCGTCTTTTTTTTTGATTGTTTCAAAAGAAAGAACAAACAAAAAGCAACCATAAATGAAATTCAAAAGTTTTATCTAAATTGTATTAATAGTGCCTATGTATAAATATGTGCAGGCCATTTCTCGCCGTTCTGGCAACTTTGACCGTTAATTAGTGCGCTCACGCTCCAGCTGCGAACTCAGGTGGAATACGTCTATGTTTCACGAATTTACATAAAAGTTGGTGCATAACATTGTCATACCCGTACGTTCCCTGTAGAATAGCAGATCTCCTTAAATCTAAGAGTGTAGGACTGTGCTAATTGCTTAAAATTCCTTTTTTTAACAAGACAAGAACCTAAAATTAATTAAATTAAAATTTACTTTCAGATAATGTTGATACGTAATTATTACGAATCAACATTTTCTGAAAGTCAATTTTAATCTAAAGAAAACAGAAGAAATTTCTTATAGTCCAATAAACTAAAATGAAATTTCATATAACAAATTTGTCTAACTTTTATATCTTTTAATAAACTTAAATTTGTTAACATTATTGACTCCATTATTTTTTATCTATGATATTGACATTGACATATAAATAACAAAGCTAATGTATAATATTATTCCTTCGTATGACATGTGTGTAAATAAATTCATTGTTTAATAAAATATTTGTATGCTGACATACATACAATCACGCCTGTTTCCCCGAAGAGGTAGGCAGAAGAATATTAAAAGCCCACATTTCGCCATTTTATTTATTTAACAATTTATGCTCATAAGGAACGTACACAAAGATAGAAGTAATAAAGACATGAACAACGGCACTACTTATCCCTAAAAGGAATTTCTTCCAGCAGACCGAAAAAAGGAAAGAACATAATAATATACAAAGTAGATACATGCACAAAATACGTAAAAAAACAAACAAAAATAAAACAACATTAAAAGACTAAAATCAAACAATAACATACTAAAATTAAACAATTAGACAAAAAGTTACAGCTAGCAGGCAGAAAGAAAGTGTTCCTTTGTTGCCTTCTTAAAAATGGAAATACTTTTGAAAGTGCGAATAATGACTGGCAACGCATTCCACAGCCCAACCGCATGCACAGAAAACGAATAGAAAAAGAAATCGGAGTTATGAGAGGGGAATTTCAGGAGTAAAAGGAGATTTGACCTACATGAGGAACCAGGCGCATGAATAAAAGAAAACCGCTCATGACTATAAGAGGGATAGGAAGGATTAAAAAGAGAATTGTACAGTAAACATAGAATACGAAAGTCTCTGCGCCTTCGAATGGGAAGCCAATTCAGACCTTTGCGATAACTCGACACGTGATCAAAATTTCTCAAGCCATATACAATACACGCATTTTGCAGTCTCTCAAGCTTATTTAGGAGCTCCTCCGTGGCATCTAAGTAACAGACATCCGCATAATCCAATACAGGAAAGACCAGGACCTGCACAAGGGGTACCCTTGAGGCCTCAGGCAAATAACCCACCCTGAAGACATTTCAGCGAATGAAAAGTAAAAAACACCTTGCGACTTAACTCGCTTAGATCTTGGGGGCAAGATAAAGTGCTATCCATTCGAACACCAAGGTTCTTAACGGTACCGGAATAATTATTGTAGGTCCGACGTAATAGGTGGCGAGCCTATTGCCGGTTACCAGGTACTTTTATGTTTGCCAAAGCCTCGTCCGTTGATCGGCAGGTGCATCACTTGCAGGTGAGGTTGGCGTGGACTCCTAAGATGTTGGTAGGATGCACCTTATGCTTATGTAGGCTGATATATTCAGATAAATGTGTGTTTCTCAGCTTCTATTTTTCATCTATTAATTTCTAGTCTATTACTATTTTTTCTTTTTAAATATATTCTCTTGTTTACTTTGATTATAATTATGTAGGAATCTTTCGTGTTTTGAATTTGTATATTTTAATAACTTGTTTATAATACCAGATTTATAAAATGTATAGAAGAATGGCAGTGCACGGAAAAACCTCGATTTGTTTTTGTTGAACTGTTTTTATTTTAACTTATGATTTAAATTGTAGTTTGTTATACAAATAAAAGAAAAATCTATGTAATGCACAACTTTATTGTAAATAATTTATCTTTATCTCTTTATCTTTACCTTTAGAAATTAAATTATTCTTTCAACCCACATATATCCAATTGCTGTTAAAATACTATTGTCTGTTATTTAGGGATATATCTCTGTGTACCCTTCATCGATTTGATTATACTTAACGCATATTTTTTATCTTCACTTTCACCGTATGTATACTTATGATTCACCGGTGTATAGGGATCCTACTAAGACCTAAGGAGCCAAAGCCAACCTCACCTGCAAGTGGTGCACCTGCCGATCAGCGGACCAGGCTCTGGCGAATATAACAGTGCCCGGCAAGCGGCAATAGGCTCACCACCTATTACGTGGGACCTATAATAATTATTCCGGTACCGTTAAGAACCTTGGTGTTCGGATGGATAGCACTTTATCTTGGGGGACGCATGTAAGCGAGTTAAGTCGCAAGGTATTTTTTACTTTTCATTCGCTGAAATGTCTTCAGGGTTATTTACCTGAGGCCTCAAGGGTACTCCTTGTGCAATATAATTGGCGAAGTGTGGGCGTATAATATGCCTATGAATTTATGTATGTATATATGTATGTACTTTCACCGGTATTAAATAAAACACGAAGATGACGATATATGTAATGTCAAAATATGTCCATATTTCTTGATGACAATTGATTATACTTGTAGACGCAACGATGACTGTGTTGTGAGTATTCATGAAAGCGATCAGGTGAAAACTAGTTGGCTCAATGTGAATTTCCGCATCCGGGACCACATTTCAAAATTTTGGCGCTTCGTTAAATTTTCTGTGGCTTATGGCGTTGGTATTGCAATTAGTGACTGACCTATATGAAGTATAAATCAAAATATTCAATTTGTCAGTAACTGCTAGATATTGATTTTGTTTAAATTTTATGTCGGAACTATTTTTGAATTGGAAACCGGTATTGCTAACATAGTACCTATACGTACTTCGATGACATAAAAACTTAACATAAAAATATGTTTAAAATGGAATAAAACACATTTTAAGAATGTATGTGGCAGTTACTGTTTTAAATTTAATATTGTATAATCGAGTACAGAGAAAAAAACAATAACGTTATTGAAAATATACGGATACTAAATAACGGATAAACATACATAAATACTTTCATACTTAATATACATAGCAAAACACCCAGACCAGAACAAATATTAATGTTCATGCACATAAAGATTTGTCCTGTGTGGGAATCGTACCCACGACCTTAGGACCTTATTTCATTCAGTTTAGGGGTTAGTGGGGAGAATGTCATTGGGGTGCCTTTTCTTTAAAAGGCGAATTGAAACGAATGCGGGTCGTAACGGGTTTGCTACTTTCTACTATGGACTTTTTCCTACTGTTGACTGAAAAAGTTCGTTTAAGCAAGAAGTGTAAAAAAAAATTGTGCACGCAAATTATTTCACTCCCGGATGTTTTTTTCAATCTGTAAAATATACGTACTAACAAAAATCCATCAAAACGTAAAAAGTTTGGAATTTAAAAGTAAAATAATTCTACGAGTTTCAGACAAAATGGTTTTGAGTACATGTAGATAGAAAAGTATTGGAGTCGATCTTCTAAAAGGTCCGTATCATATTTATTTTGGGCTTTCGGCTCGGACCCTTAAAATATCGAGGTTGTGATTCTTTCAATGTAAACAATGTAAAATGTTGTTTTTAATAAATTAGTTACTTTTTTTACATCTGTCCATTAGTTACATATCCTATTTAGTGCTAACAAACCATTAATTATTTTTCTTCTGCATACATATTAATATCTACGAAGAATTAAGGAATTGATGAAATAAAAATCGTCTCAGCCTTCAAAATAAACCGTACAATTGAAGTGGTGCCGAATAGTTGTCTACCGGTTGGTTGTGGGTGGCCCCCCGAAGGAGGGCTAATGGCCCGTTGATAATGCCAGCCAGCCAGTCCGTTAGCGGCCTGCGCGAGTTACGACCGCGGCCTCTTTGCTCAACTGCCAGGAGTCAACATTCTACTTATTGCCAAAATACCTTTCAGCGTCGCAATGTTTAATTGTATAATATAAACTAGCTGTAGCCCATGGTGAATTACCTCAAAACTATTTCATATTTTCTAGCATCAAAAATAAAAACATTTAGCTCTGATGAAGTAAAGCAGAGATCACAGTTGCGATTCATTGGATCGAAGACCGTTTGTGTGGTACTTAATAGTGAGCGAGAAGGTTCCGGAATATCCTAGTCATTACTATATGTGGTAGTCGTAGACATGTGCCTGCCTCCAGGCTTAAAATATTTATAACAATAGGACGCCATACAGCTGCTTTAATCCGCAATAGGTTCGCGTGGTGGCCTGACCTACATCCCTCTTACCTTCGTTTTTGAGAGAAGGCCAGCGTTTAGTAATGGGTCGTGGGCTGAGAAGAAGAATAAAGAATAAATAACACTTTAGAAATTAAACTTTATTGATTCGTCCGAGCTAAAGGAGCTACTTATATAATTTATATTTGAACGTTTCGTTTGGGGACTTCGATTATATCAAATATAAGGTTCTAGAATAGGAAACATATTATAGCAATTGTCTTATTTTCTGAGTCAAGACATAACATTATGTATGTAACATAATAAAAAAAAAAAGGCTGGCAGAGAATGCCTTATGGCATTACGATATACAAACAAAACCTATATAAAAAAATAAGGTCCAACGGTAAAAGGTGTTTCGGCATTACGTCCCGAGCCCCAAGAGATCGCACTCCAGCCGTGGGCCCTAATGAGACGTGGCGCCGTGATTACCGCACAAACTTCGTGTCACTATTAACGCATTGTGTTAATGATTTGTGGCAATAGTATTAAATAGCGACAAGAATACGCTATATGTAGTAGTACTAAACATCAGTTACCTGCTCAAAATAACGTTAGTTTATTTATAAATAAATATCAAGTGCTTACATGTAGCGTAATATTAAGCTCATGAGCTTTCTACTCACTTTAATGTTAATTAGCAGAAAATGTGTTATAGCATTCATTTTGCCTTTTATTAATAATTTTTCAGTTGTGATAATGAGACGCATCAGGATTACCACACACACTTAGAGTCACCACTAAAGCCTTGGTAAATGGTTCGGCAGGAACCCAGGAAGGAAAGGTACTGTACGCAATTTATTATTCTGATTTATTTTTAACTTATTGTGTTTTATTTGAGCCTTCATGGTACACATGGATACATAATGTTTATTGTTGTTATTGTGGATATTAATGTTCATTATTTTCTATTTGATAGTACGTTAAAGAATGAAATCAATTATATGGTATAACAAGTCTTTTTAGTCTCAAATTATTAAAAATTAATAAAATCTACCTGACCCGGGCCAAAGACCGAAACCAAGGTGGTATTTGACACTATATTGTAATAGTTTAGTTGATTAAATGTTACTCTACCCCGCCTTCTATTGTGAGAACAAAATAACAAGATTTCTAACGAAAAGCTAGTTCTTTGTAATAAATAAGTATATATATGTTCACATAAAACCTTCTACATAATATACAAACATGTCTTACAAATCCCAAGCTCCACTCATGGATGCTAGACAAAAGGGATGACGTCACCTTTTTTATCTTACACTTTTCGCTCGGCCGAGTTCTGCCACGAAAGAAAATTATGGGCTCATAGAAAAACCTGTGGAATAGGACGTCAGCACGATCACACAAAGACAGTGCTACTAAATGTGGAAGGTCTCCAAATAATCAAACAGATCTCGTCAAACAAAGCGGTGTGATTTGTCTATGACACACTTCGCATCTAAAGGGTTTTCACTGGGTCCATGTAGTCCTTTATGTGATGTTAACCAGCGGATTACCGTCAGCAAATGTTTGCTTTCCGAATAGGTTTGAACTTTAGTGTTGGATATTGTTTAAATTGTCCTGATAGAGACTATCGTATTACATAAGATCTTGATGTTTATACGAGAATCAACTAGCAGAAAAGTCTATTGTAAATCTTTGAAAAAGTAATGGAACGGCATCTATTTATTTTATCCAGCTTTGTTACAATCTGGTGTTGTGGTTAGAGCGTTTGTTCTTAAATCTGTTCTTCGACTGACTACACACATTTGTTTTAATGCATAGCCATGGCGGATGTCCGTTTTGTGTGTTTGTGTTTTGTGGCAGCAGAAAGCTGCGTAATATAGATCTATTTAAACGTAATTTATAAGTAATAAGACTTTCTTGTCACTGGAGGGAGAAAAAACGATTGACGTTAAACGTTGACGATTTTTTTGCCCGTTCTTTTACAATCAAGCTCCCGGCCGCAGTGAATGGGCGCTTTTTATTTTTGACTTTCATATGAGCTATATTTAGCCAAACTTGAATAAATGATTTTAACTTTGACTTGACCATACTTACTTCTTACCGTCAAGCAAGCTACGTCTCTGCATGTCTCATACACACAGCAATTTTACTTCCCTATACTGTTCTTTTCATTTTCTTGAAGTAGATAAATAAATACTCGCTCACCTTGGTTTGTGAGAAGAATCCCCTGCTCATTAGTAGGACTTCATTGGGCTAAGACAATGATGATAATGAAATGAAAAAATAAAAGATCAAAACCGCCTTGAGGAACTACCTTGGATTAAACAAAAAAAAAAAGAAAGTTAATTGAAATTAATGAGGTAATGTAAACAGTAGGGTGTATAGGGCTCCGATCAAGATCTAAGAAGGCTTAGCCAACCTCACATATAAGTGGTGCACCTGCCAAACAACAGACGCGGCTCTGGCGAACATAAAAGTTCCCGGTAAGCGACAATCGCCACCTATTACGTGGGACCAACTATATAATTTATATAATTGGCAAAGTGAGGGCGTATAATATGCCTCTGCCTACCCCTTCGGGGAAACAGGCGTGAATGTAATGTACGTATGAAATTAACCTCACCTACAAGTGGTGCACATGCTGTTTGACGGACGAGGCTTTGGCAAACATAGAAGTTCCCAGCAAGCGGCACTAGGGTCGCCAACTATTACGTGGGACCAACAGCACAATTGGAGAAGCGTGGGCGTATAATATGCTTCTGCCTACCCATTCGGGGAAACAGGCGTGATTCAATTGTTGTTATATAATTAACTGATTCCAAAAGGAAAGACTTGATTGTTTATCAAAAATGATTTATATTTTATATGTGCAATAAGGTGTGGTTAAGTTGGTATTTTATTAGTTTCAAATTAATAAGTAAAATAAAAATATTCTATCTATCCTACTAATATTATTAATGCGTAAGTTTAAATGTAAGCTCGCCACCTGTTTAGTGGGACTAACAACGTTATTGGCGAAGTGTGGGCGTATAATATGCCTCTGCCTACCCCTTAGGGGAAACAGGCGTGAAAGTGTGAAAGAAATAGACGACCGATACGGCGTGAAGGCGAGTATACCTGCACTCCTCTCCTGCGGTCGTGGGTTCCATTCCCCCATAGGACAAATTTTGGTGTGCATACATATGAATATTTGTTCTGGTCTGGGTTATCTTGGAACTAAATAATTAGTATTAATAAAATAAAATTTTTCTTAGCTAAAAGCTCGTTAATATGACACATACTACTGAAAAAAAAAACCTATTTAATATTCTGCTCAGCAGAAGGGAAATATATGTGCGGAGAGTAGTGAACTCATATTTATATCAGGTGCAGCCGACTGCGCGAGCTTAGTCAATAAAACTCCAAGAACCTTTGGATATATAAAATGCTTTTGTAGAGAAAACCTGACGTCGTAAAAAATATTCAACTAACGGTAGATACTTATCATATTGTATTACGAGTTTTTACGTTTTTTTCACTGGCAAGTTAGCATGTTTTTAGTTTAGTTCCTACAGTGTATAATGGTTTACCATGTGATATGGAAAGCAACAGTATCACAAATAAAAAGACATCTAGAAGTGCTTAAAAAGTACTTATTGCATGTATTTTTCATAAACCTATTTAATAATATGTAATATCTAAAATGAAAACCATTTAGGTCACTGTGTATAGTTTCCCTTTTTTATTTTTATTTCATTAGATCGATAAGTTGTAAAATCAAAGAAGTAAAATAATCTTAGGTTAAGTAACATTTTTATTAAGGGAGTTACATCTGCCAACAAACTGTTGTACAGTTTGGTAGATGTTGAATATTATGTAATCATTGTTAAGAAAACTGAATAAATACTTTTTCTTTATTTTTTCTTAAATAGTAGAAAACCACACCTGGACATAACACAACCGATTACATTCTGTGCCCTCTCACCTTGGTTAGCCCGTGAAGAGCCCGTGCTCAGTAGAAGAATGTTCTATCCAGAGATCCACATACACCAGCTTATCCATGACACAACAACTATGTTATTTATAAGATGGGCAAGGAGAGTTCAAGAGTTTCTCCTGAAAGAGTCAACATTATAAATGCTCAGCATTTATAATAATTGTACTAACTCTTTGTAACTAAAATTTCTTTAGCTATTAGGCCGTTTGTCAAGCGGCAGTTAGTTGGGGTGTAAAAAACCTTTTAGCAAAATTCCCGCGAATCCTTTTCTTAACGTTATTTGACAAAACACAGTGTCTGTCTTTCTGGACAAATCGCCTAGGATCGTATTATTTCGTGGGCAGATTTATCGGCCGGCCGGATCGAGGGCCTTTGTTGGGTTTTACCATAAATCTACGAGCTATTTAAACGGTTATTAGGGAACGCTGGATTGATGTCCGCTGTGTGCGAACATTTCACTACACACGTTACTTTTACAGTCACATTTTAGGAGTTTTACCTATGTGTATCAAAGTCAGTTTCACACTGGACAGATTCATTGCTGATATGAGGGCGAGTTTATGTACCTGGTTTTCGGTACTTACATTCACTGAATGTGTATAAGTGCCAGCTGCTGTATATAGATCATTAAGCTGACATGACACGGAGTTTGGTGTATTTGTTTTTCGCTACTATGGTCGCGAGTTCTGTCTTTTTACTGAAAAATAATACCCAAGAAAAAACAAAACATTGAGACTTTTCTAAAAAACCGAATGATGTTCGGTTATTTACGCGTGAATATTCTTTCCACATGATTTTTATAGTCAGTGTTTACGGGCTATGGGTTGCATGTGTCGGTAATGCGCCAGATGCACCGGGGATACGGCATAATGACGTAATGACACTAAGTAAGTTATACATGCTATTCGTAACCAAGCTCGTCTGTTCCATATCTACACTACATGAACAAGATTCTTACTATAAATACCCTTCGTTTTCACCAAGGTAAAAAACATGTATTACACAAATTATAGAAAATGTTATCATTTCTCATATTCATGTATGAAAAATGTTGCATACTCAACTTGTCATAAGTATACAAAACTTGTATAAAAACATATGTTTGTATAATACTTGTTGTAAACAAAACTTGTATAAAACTTGTCGCAAATTGTAATTGCCTTCATGTTTGAGTTGTAGACAAACCTGAAGTATTATACAAAATACAATTACTAGCATACAAAAATTGTATATAACACAACTGGATTTTATAGATGAGAACGCTATTTATGTATTGGACAAGTTCACAAACTTCAGTTTAAACGCAAATATTTTTTATACTTGCATTTATACTTGTTTGCTATACAGTGTGCACGAATAAATGTTTGGTTGGGACAGCCTCAATACATGTATAGAATCAATAAGTATGTTTTATACAACTTTTTTATCGGACTAGTATAATACTTGTTTCTTAGTAAAATCAAAGGGTAAGCAACGTTAAAACGTTATTTAGCGGGTCTTGTAGGTATTTGGGAGGAGTATAGTATTATGCCCCAGAAAGTATTCATCAGACCAGCACCAATATTTTCACTTTAGAGTGTTGCTATTTTAAACTAACCTTAAAATATCCTTTCTTTTACGATCAAACTCCCGCCCGCAGTGTTAGTTTTTTAGTTAACTTTCATAAGAGCTTTATTGAGCCAAACTTGAATAAATGATTTTCACTCTACATTGACAAATTCCGTCTTTGACGATTCGGGGAATATACAATTAATTAACAACCTCTTTCTTATTTAAGAGGGTTAAAAAGGTTTTAGCTTCAAAACGATTCCAAAAAGGTTGTATAGAATAGATGACACCATTTTTAATAAGAAGTGTAATACTCGCCTCAGCAAAGTTCAACATATGTCAAGCTGAGATAATCCTGCTTTAATAGTAGTTCTTGACACAGGTTCAGATTTGCCCTACATTAAACGCGACGTCGGCGACTAAAGGCTAAAACGGCAAATGTTTAATTAGAGCGCTTAAGTCGATTTTAATTTACAAACTTAAGCATATTTTAATTATTTTGAAGCGTATTTATTTATACAATGATAGGAACTTTATTAAAAATTTTAATGTGAATAGTAACCCATATATTAATATACTTAATTTATATGTGAATTAAAATAATAAAGTTTCATAAAAAGTAGAAAAGCACTTGAGCACATTAAAAAACTCAAATGTATCTAGTATATATATGTCACCGTAAAATTGTAAATAACGTTAGATTATAATCTATCCCGCGATATTGTAATCTGTCGAAAAATTGTGATCCGGAACAACTGCTTACAATTTAACGCATTATTTTTCGATAGATTATAATCTATCGAAGACAAACCGTCAGATTGTAAAATGGCATGCGAAAGAACGCACCTCGCGCTCTGATTGGTTGAACTTCACGTTCCCCGCTCAGCCGCCCGTCGTCGCCATCTTCGGTTGTTATTAGTCAAAATAATTTGTTGTGAAATGTAAACAAACAGTGTTTTGGTGATTTAAAACAGATTTCGTGTTAATAATAATAACGCATTGTATTATAATAAGTTGTAGGGAGTGTTAACGGACCTGTGATAACCTAAAGAAGTGCAGTTAAGTAATGAATAAGAGTTAGTCACCGAACATAACCTAATTTGTATTTTCAGTGTTTTAATATTTTTTATGCGGGTGAACCTGTGTGAACTCATTTAATATCTTATTTGATAATATTTACAATGTCGGATATTGAGTCTGTCTGTCAAGAAAACTCTGAAATACCAGTTATTGTTAACCAGGAAGAATTTACCATAGAGTTACAAAACTACTACAGTGGGCATAGTAAAAATAGTAAAAAATTTGAATGGACAAATCAAAGAATACAAACAGTAATAAGATTGTTAGACGAGTATAATACAATAAAATCTCAAAATAGGCGACCAACAAACAAGCATTACCATCATGCAAGAAAATACGATGTAATGAATATTGGTCACCAAAAAGTTTTAATTATGAAAAGAAAGAATATCTCAGATCCTGTAGTACAAATCATTCCAACGGAAGAGTATTATCAAACAATTCTCGACGCGCATATGGCAACTGGACATGGACGACGAGACAAAATTGTCCATTCCTTGAAAGATAAATATGTGATACCAATATTTGCCATAACAATATTCCTGAATTTGTGTAAAACATGTCTATCAAAAAAAAGCTTTCCAAAAAAAGGAATTGTCGTAAAATCATTGATTTCTGACGACTTTAATAGAAGGGGTCAAATAGATCTTGTAGATTTTCAAACATCTCCAGATCAAGAGAAAAATGGTTGTTACAATATCAGGATCATTTAACTAAATTTTGTTTTTTGCGACCACTAAAAAGCAAACAGGCGAAAGAAGTGGCAATCGAAATTTTAAAGATATTTTTGGAAGTTGGCTGTCCCAATATCCTTCAAAGTGATAATGGCCGCGAGTTCACAGCATCTGTGTTAAAAGAAATAGTCAGTTTGTGGCCTGCTTGTAAAATAGTTAATGGAAGACCCAGATATCTGCAAAGCCAAGGAAGTATTGAACGTTCAAATCAAGACGTAAAAAATATGATTCGAGCCTGGATGACAGATAATAAATCTTCAATTATTAATTAATAATATTCAATCTTTAATTATTTATCTATTGTATCTGGAATCTCTGGAATATCCGGTTGAAAAATTAATTTGTGTTCGAAGAGTAAAATATATATTTTAATCATCATCATCATCACAGCCCATTAACGTCCCACTACTGAGCACGAGCCTCCTCTCACATACCAAGGTGCGAGGGGTTGGTATTGGGTCATACTCCACCACGCTGACCCAGTGCGGATTGGCGGAGGCAGGTGTGTGGCGTCCTGCTGTTAGAAATTTTCAAGCCGCCCATTAGGCCTCTAACATGGCTTAACGACTACCACATTTAGTGATAACCGGGACCAACGGCTTAACGTGCCTTCCGAAGCACGGAAGCGCTCGATATCAAATGCCACACAAACGGTCACCCATCCAATGACTGACCTCTGTAAACTCTGCTGTACTTCGGCGATCGTTTCCGACCACCGAGCACCGCAGAGCTACGAGCGCTTCTAATACAAATACCTAATAAAAAATCAATAATTAATAAAACACATACCTACTTGATGTCACACAAAGTATTGAATTTATTTGCATTTATTTTATTTGACTGCTCTTTGACATGTAACAAAAAGTGAGCATTGGTGTATTTTTACGTAGTAAATTCATTTATATCTCTTGCAATAAGTAAAGATTTTGTCTGGTAATTTATTTTATTCTATTTTATGATAATATTTTCTATGAGAAAATTTTGCTATGTTTTACTTTTTAATTTATATTTAATTTGTGTTCGAAAAGATTTGTTTTAATTATTTTAATTAAAAAAAACTTATTATATTTGCATTTTATTTTTTTGACTGATACCTATGTTTGATTCCTAACTCTATCCAGCCCGTCCCTGGTTGCCTGCTCTTGTCATCAAGACCAGCCAATCATGGACAGGCTTTAAACAGTTGACAATTTAACGCGCGACAGATTATGATTTAACGGTTTGACTTCGATAGATTATAATCTATCGAAAAATAATGCGTTAAATTGTGAGCAGTTGTTCCGGATCACAATTTTTCGACAGATTACAATATCGCGGGATAGATTATAATCTAACGTTATTTACAATCTTACGGTGACATATATATCAGAAGTAGAGTTACCATTTTTATGTTAGTTACCTTACGGGGGCTAAAGTTGAATTATTCCAATAGTTTACTTTTGATAAAAGGTAAGCACTTGATTAGTGGGTAAGACAATCATTTATCTTAGCCGATTAATAGGCCATTACTGGCCTATGATTTTAAACCAGGATGAGAACTATTTCGGTCATACGATATCACGCTGATCCTATGCAGATTAGCGATGTGTATCCTGCAGTTAGAAGTAATCTTATATATGACAAAGTATATATAGCTGACCGGGGGATCGGGCACGTGCTCGTGCTCGTCCTCACTCATATTCATCGCAAAGGGGTTGAAATAACCACACAGGGGGTTAGATATGAAACGTGTATTATCAAATAATTAGTTATTACAACACGAAATAGACAAGGATTGCTCTAATGATTCGCGATTGAAATGCAGTGATTCCATAGATGCGTGCGGTCGCACCAACTGTCCGAATTCGAATGCCCTCTCTCCACATAAGCTGTCACCTTGACCGACGTCAAAAGTGACAACCGTCAAACCAAGACTTGCGACCGCCACGCCATCTATGATTCCACTCAGGCATTACACCCGACACTTCAACCAACGAATTGTCCGATTAAATCAATGAAATCAAATAGTTTGCCCGCAACTCCGACATATTATTATATAAGAGTACCAACCAATATCCGGGACCTATGATTTAGCATACTTTTCAAAGCTTTTAGGGACTAATTATAATAACTCACACTATGATCATTAGGTCACCCCATCTGTTTTTATCTGATCTGGTCACCAGGACTGCTATTTCAGACCGCTGCTTTACTGAGGTGATTGTGACTATTAGGTCTGAAATATTGCAGAGCGACATATGGTTCTGTACCATCAATTTACCACCTATTTATACACTGTGATATGCAATAAATGATTTGAATTTGAATTGACCCGAGGTCCGGCCTATAGTCGACCTAACAAGAGGGAGCGAGCAAGAAAATAAATAAATATATTCTTACAATTACACCAAATATTTTATTCCAAGATATTACTTATCATTAAGGACTTGTGTTATGCATACTAAATAACGGATAATCATACTTTTTTTTTGTAAATACATGCCTAATATAGAAAACACACAGATCAGAACAAATAGGTTACGAAATAGGTCAAAAGGAAGTAAGAGGATAGGTTAGGAAGGAACAAGTAGGTTTGAATAATTACACAAAGCTTAGAGGGAGATATAAGCCATTGCTGCGCGGGACCCATGTTTAATAATAAATAATCATGGCCTTTAACCCTTTAGAGGCCACGGCCAAATCTTACATCCGTTGTCTGTTCGTTAAGTCACGAAATAGCGGAAATCTATCAAGAAAAAAATCAAATCAAATTATATTTTGTCTTGTTCAATGTTGATTATGTATTAATGATATGATCCCTAGAGATATATGGCGGACAAAAGAATTTTCCAAATCGTAAGGTGGCTCTGGAGCTTTCGGCCCACCTGATGGCAAATGGTGATCGTAGCCTACAAATAGCGCGTTGCCGAACCTTTAAAAACTGTTTTACACCTTTTATATCTACAAATATTTAAGCAGCAATAATCGTAATAATAACACGTTTTTATTGTATTTCAAAGCTTCTTATTTCATGGGTTGGTACTACATCTCTTAAGTTTAGTATAACTTGAGTTAGAAGAGTACTCTCTTTGCTGTGGTACTTGGAACATTGTAAATAGAATTAGATCTTTTTTGCAAATATTATCAATTTATTGCAAATATATACATTTTTCATATAGGACAGTAATCAAAGAAAAGTAACTAAAAAGAAGTAAGGGTTAAACAGATTGACAGCGAAATCAACAATCTAAAGTAAAATAACTTATATAAATGTGAGAGACAGTTCTAATTACATAATCATTTTAGTTGCTCTGCGTTCACCACGCAACGCTAAGACACGTACCCACAATATCTTTAGAAGTTTCCCACAGGGTCACCTAGCCCCAAACTAAGCACAGCTTGTACTATGGGTACTCGACAAATGGTTTAACATACTTAATTACTTTTTCTTAATTCATACTAAACTACATAGAAACCATCCAGACCAAGACATGTTTATACACACAAATATTTTTTCTATGTCCTGAATTAAACTCATGATCTTTGGAGCAATAAATCTCCGCCTAATAATAATCTCGATTGTATTCCTCCCAACGTGTCTTATCTTAATGTCATATCAAGCATTCCATGTAAAACATTTTTATTTTTAAACGTCGACAGACAGTCGGCGAAAAAACACTTTTATCATTATAAAAGAAGAAAGAATTAACAAAACGCGATAAAGTACGGACACCTGAGTGTTGTTCAAGAATATCTGTCGTGCTAAGAGCACTCCGTTGTAATAAATTCACTCTCAATTTATCTTTTTGTGGATTGCTTTGGTTGTAATAGCGGTGGGGCGTGGGAATTTGTGGAAAAAGCCCAAAGCGCTGCCTGTTCTTCGCAGGGCGCAACCATTACACAAAACATTATTCCAAATTACATTAGACGCGTTACGATAATGCGCCAGTTCATTTACAGAACGAAATGTTACTTTTTAATTAGAGTTAAATCAAAATTATGGTAATATCCTTCTACTTTGTTTGTATAAAGACGACATTAAGGGAGATAATGAAGTTAAAATTAATTACATAAGTGTTGCAAAAGTTTCTGAAGAAAATAATTATTTTAAGTGCAATTCTGTAATGCACCTTATAACTGATCTTTGTTAAGTTTTGCTTGTTAAAACAATGTAAATAATGAGAGTCGAATAATTGTTTTTCTTTCTTTCTGACTAATGATAATATTATTTATTTATGTCATCGGGTGTCATAAGACATTCATTGCTTCGCGTCCTCACATGGTTCTAATTACTAGCTTCTGAATGCGGCTTCGCCTGGTTTTTAACTTACATGGTTTACATTACTGGAGATTATATAGGATCGCTATTAAATGAAATTTGAATCGATTAATAGCATAGCTAGTGTTACTCACTAAAAATGTAGCATGCTATTTCAGAGCGAATTTTTCAAAACGATCCCTTAGTTTCAGATCATACTGAGACAATGAACCAAACATTAAAATCTTTGCTCTCTGTAATTATATAGTATGTACAAGATAAGTCATACACTTTATTTTAGGAAAACTGGTAAATAAAGCAAAAGCTTATTGTGGATATTGAGGATTAAGTTTCGAATTATTTATTGCAGATTTCCGAAACTGGTGGTCGTTAAAAATGGGTTGTTGCCAAAAATGTATGTGAAATTTTACGAACGCACGTTATGTTTCGTTGTGAGTAGTGTCTGCTATTAAATATTTTATAACCTCACAACCTGTTACAATACGCGGGACCCTTTGACATTAGGGAAGTTTTATGTACCGCATGTATTTCAAGAAGATTATAAAATGACAAGCATACTGTAGCACTGAATTAATTGTGTAGCTATTACACGCCTAATTTTAACAATGGTCTCCGGTAGAAATTTCATGGTTGATAGTCCAATGTGTAATACTCGTAAATACTTGTGGTGGATTTCAAAGGTTAGTATAGCTACTGGTTTTTGGTAGAATTTTCACGGTTGTTAGTGTATACGGATTCTACCAAGACCTGAGAAGCCCAACCCAGCCTCACCTGCAAGTGGTGCCTGCCGAACAACGGAAGAGGCTCTAGCGAACAAAAAAGTTCCCGATAAGCGGCAATAGGCTCGCCACCTATTACATAGGTCTAACAGTATAATTGGCGATATGTAGGCATACAATATGCCTCTGCCCATCCTTTTGTGGAAACAGGCAAATGTATGTATATATATAGTCTAAAATGTTAATGTCGTACTTACTTAGTGACAGATTTCAAAGGCTAATAGAGTTTAACTTATGCATCTTAGTTTAATTAGATTAGAGTTATGAATTTTTAGGGTGCAAAGGGGATCCTAACAAGATCTGAGGAACCCAAGCCAACCTCACCTGCAAGTGGTGCACCTGCCGATCAACGGACGAGCCTCTGGCGAATATTACAGTGCCCGATAAGCGGCAATAGGCTCGCCACCTATTACGTGAGACCAACTATATAATTGGCGAAGTGTGGGCATATAATATGCCTCTGCCTACCCCTTCGGGGAAACAGGTGTGTTATTATGCATGTATTTTTACTTGTTGATTGTTCTTTTTGAAACATTTACGTTTATGAATTTTGTTGTTATTGAAAATTTTAATTGCTTTGAAATCAAGAGGCCGCAAATTCAATTCCTGTTTGGGTCTGCCTGGTGGTAGGCCTATTTTTTGTTCGACTGACTATAATATATCTACCTATTATTATAGCGGTCACCTTCATATTACAGTGTGCTGTGTTCCAGTTATAAAAACTTAAATAATTAAATTCATTGAAGTTAGGGTCTGACCAGCATAGGAATATAAAGTACGGCATGCCGCGGCAGTACATTAGGTGTAAATTTTCTTTGTAGTACCTCTAAGTGGTCTGATTCACATACAGTACCTACCCAGTTTTGAACAAAGTAATGTTTTATTCTGTCTAACTGTCAATTACGTAAAAGAGAAGTGGCAAATCAGTAGAAATTTTACAAAGCGTATATAAGTCCCCTTTGTGCTCAGTTTCAACTGCGGGGTACACTCGTGAGCAGAATATAAGAACCGCTTTACAAATAAAGACATTCGGCTGTGACTAATGGCGCGTTAATAATTTGCGCAAGACTCTATTGAATGGGAGACGAGAGATTTATAACTACAGGCTTCTGGCAAGATGCCTCTTGGCACGCTGATTATGCACTTTTTAAACGTTTCCAAACCGTGCAATTATAGCCGGGTAATAGTACTTTCTTAATCTTACTTGAATATTAAATCGTATTATATGATAGCTTTTGAAATCGGCATCTTATTAAGCATATATTTATCTGATTTTCGAATCCTAGGATTATGGAGATCTTGCCTAGTACTGTAACATTAAAAGGATAATGATGATTATCTAACTTTCGTGTTTAATATATGGAGTGGCAGACGGCTAGCGAGCAATACAGGAAACAATAGAATTTCAATTACACCTGGACATAATTGGGCAACTCATTTTGTACAATATTTATTCTGTAATGAATAAACTAGAAGACACTTGCTAAAGATTAGAAAGGACAGGGAGAATTTCAATTTGGACTAGAACTGTGACTTGAGCGTTAAAATTACAAATTATAATATATTTGAAACTTTCAGACTGTAAAAAGTATCGGATATCATAATATCAGAGGCGATGCGGAGATTTCAATTTGTGTAATCTGCCACAAAGGGAACGACTACCTAAGTAGTATTGAATTTTTATTGGCTGTTATCTTTTATTGCTGGAAACATCATCACAATGTTATGACTACATATTTATGGATACTGCAAGATTGCTCTCATTTATAAGTATACCATATTACTAAACTTTCTTCGTCCTAAGCAAAGACAATCAGAATAGTTTTACTGGAAGAATGACTTTACAAATATGTAAAAATATTATAGTGCATATGGATCCTACCAAGACCTAAGGAGCCCAAGTCAACCTCACCTGCAAGTAGTGCACAATTATTATTTTTTATCGTCGGTTAAAAATGCTGTTTACGCACTGTCTTCCGGCCAATAGGGGGACCGGGAGGGGAGTGTCGGGCTCACTGCGGCAGACGCGACCACCACAGTCCTACCCACTAAAAAACTTCCGACGACGCCCACCGCTGTTGAAAAAAGAGCGGGGCGCCAGTGCCAGGGTTTGTAGCTTTTAGCACCCCGCCCGCGGCCAACATCCCCCGGATCAGACCGGGAGGACCTCCTCAAAGGAGCGCAGTATGTCGCGCCCCCCCCCCTACCTCCTTGTGCGGCCATGGCGTAACTGGCCGACTTCTGGGAGGATCTATAGCTAGGCGAAAGGGGCCTGCCCCCGCCGCCTAAGACCCCCCAGGCGCGGCCGGAAAGAGAGCAGATCCCGCTCCTTCTCCCGCTCCGCGGCCTCCTTCTGCGACATCACCACTTCGCAGAAGGAGGCCATCGCCTCCCACCGACGGCCGACCCATCGCTCCAAGATGGGCAAGTAGAGCACCTGCCGATCAACGGACGAGGCTCTGGCGAACATAACAGTGCCCGATAAGCGGCAATAGTCTCGCCACCTATTACGTGGGACCAACTTTATTACTGGCGAAGTGTGGGCGTATAATATGTGAATGTGTGTATTTATGTGTAATAAAAATGTTTTTTGACAAAAATAGCAATTAGTATTTACTTAGCTAGGTGATAGTTGATATGACCTTATATCAGCTCTCTTTTAAAAAGGAAGGTACATGTCATACATATAAAACAAAACTATTACTACTTTTTAGGTAATGATTTGCTTTTGTGTAAGACTTTGTAGCTCTGCAACTAGGTGATTGATAACGATTCATTGAGGACAGTCTTCGGAGGGGTTCGAATCGTTTTCTTCATTGTGTTCCATATTTTATTTGGTAGTTTAGCATAGTTAGATGCTATGATGGGCGGCTTGAAAGACAGCTGTCTGACAGCAGGACGCTACACCCGAATCACTATGACCCCAGACTGTTAAAGAAATACTGAGGTCCGTGCGAACTCATGCACCGTATAGCAGAACTCTTAAATACATTACCATTAGAGTTCATTTCATCTGAATCGTACGTAACTGCGTAAATTATCCTATACCTATATAATTTTTAATACACAATGAATTATTCGTAGTCCACATATCATCTATATATAAAAAAGATATATAATATATAAGATATATCAGATATATAGATAATCCAAATCAATCAATACGAACAACTAATAACATAGGTCAAACTTTGCATTTGTAAATAATACAGCTGTTCCATCCTACTGAGTCGAGATATTTCTGTAAGAAAAAGCAATCTATTTTTACTTCAATACGAAGTGTATCATAGTAAAAGTAGACTAAGTCTATAAGTTCAGCGTACCTAGTATAAGTAATATGTGAATAAAAATGTGTTGTTAGGTCCATAGATAATTAGCAATTGCCATGCACTAGTCTCATTTTAATCTAGATAAACAACAGTAACGAGTGGTTACAAAATAATGTTCAAAATTTAACGCTAACAATGTAAAACTAGAAAATATTGCACAAAAATATTCAAGTTGCAACAAGACTTCTTAAAAACTTCAGAGAAAAACCAAAACATTCACGTGAAACAATAAATTAATATCGATACATAACACTATTTCTAGTTTTGATGTATTATAAACAAAACTAGTGATATTAATTGATACATAACTTATTTATTTATTTGCATTTAATCAATTTTATTAAATTTAGTTGCTTATTTATTTTAGTTGTTTTTTGTCACCTTATTATAATTTATTAGGTACTTAGTGTTAAGCACTAGCGTAAGAAACGAACGTCACTCAAATGAGTACCACATTTTCAGATTGGCGACACGCGTTTCGATAGTTTGAGGCGGCGCAAACCATTTCTATCCCAATTGGGGAGGAAAAAAAAACAATTTCTAGTAACGCATTATTTAGATTTATGTGGGTGATGGTGGGGATTGTTTTACTAGATCTAGTACCTACTCCTTTTAAACAAGAATACACTGCAATTTATGCTGCTTATTTATGCAATGCAACAGTATTTTTAAACATTGAACCGTCAACTTTTAATGGTGTTGTAACAAGATAAATTACGGTGCTTTCCTTTAAAAAAATCAAGATAACGAGAGCGACGCAGTGTGCCAATTGAGTTTTTTCTTAATTGGCTCCACAATCAATATGGACAGGCGTAACACTTCAGATGAATCTTCTTTTAAGTGGAGTCGGTAAGATTATTGTGCTTAAATTTTATAATTTTTGAAGTGGGTTTTTCTTTAAGAGTTTTCTACAAAGTTTTAGCGATTTAAAAAAGTTATCGAAATGAAAGCTACAGTAAAGTAAAAACAATCTTTTAAGCAAAGGAAAGCTTTACATTTAAAAAAAATGTTCCAGTTTAGGTATAAAGATTTTTCTGCTACAGGAAGATAAATACATATACATACATACGCCTGATATTCATAAAAAGACATCTATGAATGTAAGAATTTCACTATTTTCTCTTTCGGTAAGCTTTTTCCTACACTCTGTGGGGCTTATTACAAAACAAGATCTAAACTTAAGCCAGGTTTAAAACTAGTGCTGTCACATTTTTTTGATAAGATGAAGACATTGACAGCAGTATTTTAAAACCTGCTCTAGCTTTAGACCTTCTTTTGTAATAAGACCCTATATGATTAAATATTCACCAACTAATCTCTAGTCTCTTTTTCATCTTACTCTAGAGCGAGTACGAAGGAATCGCTGCAATGTATGTTTTAATAGTTATATTAGAAATTTATAAAGTTTTCATGAAGAAAGTAAACCAAAAATGCTGGGTTTAAAAACATTGTTAACCCCTCATGGCACGCTTAAAGCATTATGAATGGGTATTCTTAGCATATCGACGGGGTTTAACTCGGTGCCAACTGCCAACTGGTTCTTTAATCCAAATTCTTTCAGCCAGTCGGCTTAATTTATAAACTTATTAGTGATATAAGTTGACCTGGCATTTAAAAAAATAATAATAATATGTTCTGACAATTACACCAATTATTTAGTTCCTAGGTAAGTGTCATTAAAGACTTGTGTTATGGATACTAAAGAGCGGAACTATATATGAATTTTTTTTTTGTAAATACATACTCAATATTTATCGGATCAGAAAACCCTCAGACCAGAACAAAGATTTGCCCTGTGTGGAAATCGAACCAACGGCCTAAGCAGCGGTGTGCGGCTATACTCGCCACCACGCCATATACAACGTCAAATATGCCAAGTTATATGGTGTCTTATAACTCGACATATTAACGAACTCAAAATAAAATTAAAAATATAGCATTTAAAATAGTTCTTTATTATTATCATCCTATATGTGGTCTCTACAATATTAGTAAGAACATTTAATTTAATTATGTTTCAATAAAATTAGCTTTTGACTAAATAACATTTTCCAATCAAAACCTTCAAGAAAAAAATGTAACGCAAAAGAAAAACTTAATTATAACGTCCACTGATCTGGATACTGTTGATATTGCCACAGACATTTTACAATTTCAAAACATTGCCGCCGACAGACTTGCAACCTTTCAAATTCCATCAAAACTTTTTGTTGTTCATTTCTACTTTAATTAGATATTAAATTATGAACAACATTTTATGTTATAGCTAATATGTTTCGCACATTTAAATTTCAACTTGACCGCTGCCAACGGATGCCATAATAAATCTAAGTGATTTACCGGCCTCGAAATTTAGGAACATTACATAAAGTTTACTATTTCAAGTATCACAATAACCTCAGAGTCAAGTTGTTTATTTCCATCTGCATACGTTGATTGCTTAAAATGACATTTTTTATATTTCTTTTGATGACGGATATATACAGAATGTCTCAGTAACGAGTGTCAAGCGCATGTTCAGAGATAGAGCTCCCTCGTAATTTTTTTTAGTTTCTAGTTATAATTTTTTTTCTGAATTTATGAGAATGTTCAACCTGAACTACATAATAAGTATTTTAAATTTTATAATTAAATTAAATAATTGGTTATTTTATAATTAAATTTATCAGATTCGTCAATTTGATGAAAATTGTGAAAATGTTGGTATAAAGTAAAAAACTTACTTTCGTTAAATTTTATTTAATTTTAAACATTTATGCGTTTGCTTAACTTTGGAAAACAGTAGAAGGGTCATGTATGCATATTCAGTATATTTATCTGAAATTCAGTCGTGGCGATAAAAGAAGAAGATGTAGAAGTTTCGCAGCTTTAAGTGTTTCCAAATTATTTTGCTTCTCTTTTACTGTCTTAATTTTTGTTATCCTACATAGATAAGGTAATTTTTTATTGCCTTCAAACAATAGGGGAAATGTTCCAATAAGTACACTTAAGAGTGCTTTACATTAAAATATCATTAAAAAACAGAAATCAAAAATAACAATAAAGTATTATCTATACGACATAGCGTAATTAAAAAGAGCCGTGCTCGTAACAATTTGCAAGTTTTCATAACTCACTCCGACCGTAATATCAGTGTCACAACTTACAAACGGACACAATTAAATTTTAAAGTTATCTGGTTAAGTATCTTGGGCGGGGTTGGGTGAAATTTGCATATTTGTGCGTTTAGGCCCACTGGGCGAGCGGCCGGTGAGTGATTGAATTATTAACTGAGTGGCGGGACTGCCGGGCGCGCGGTGCTCTGCGGACGTGGGTGGAGTACCATTCGCGGATTTGAGCACCCTCATAATTATTGTAATTACACTGGATGTGCTCACGGCTCCGTGCTTACAAGATACCCTCTTACAGTTTTCTTTTGCACAGATAAATATTATCTTATTATATTTTCATCAAAATGAATTTAAAAATTTCTAATTTATTTAAGTAAGGTCGCGGCTGGGCCAAAGTAGTCAAAGCATAATCAGATGTACTTATCTCAAATTTGTAAATGTTCCACATTGTCAAAGTTCTTTACTCTCAAGCGTCGCGTGTGTTTTCTTTAGTTCTTTAGAAATTTATTTTCCGTTGTCAAGTATAAGCTAAGGTAAGTACTATAGATAAAATTTCATTTTTTCTAGTTCCATTGATTAGTTTACCTGTCCAATTCAATAATTTAACGGTCATGTATACGTATCGTCACTTGTCATATTTTCTGGATTGCATTATTTAATTTAATTGTAGAATTTAGCCCCTTTTCACGGTAATACAAACATAGTACTGATAAACATAATAGAATTGATTGATATTCCCTAAAGCCTTTATTATTTTACCAATAAATAATATTCATAATAGAGAAAAGAGCTTTCATAAAATGAACTGACATTAAATAATTGTAATTAAAGTTAAGTGACCGCATCAGTATGACGACCTAATTACTTGAACAAACCAATTCATGAGCGACATTTTAATAACGCAACGTTATCAAAATGTCGTTTCTATGTCAGTTTAATGCGTAACATAAATTTCTATTACTCCAAAAACCGACTGAGATTCGTACGTGACTATTTCGAAATGGCTTAAATATTTGATAAATGTGAGTAGGAATTTATTACCTGCGAATATAAGGAGTGACTTGATATTGCAAAGCTGTGGGGTGTAAAAACTTCAAAATTACAAGTAATAAAGCTATTATTGGTTACGGTAAGATATCAAAAAGCTATAATATCCCCACGTCTAAAGTTGTTGTAAAATTTTATGATACGATCCTGTTCGGCTAAGTCAAACTTTTCTGACAACATCTAGGTGATGTTGTACTTTATGTTTATTTAAAGATATGTTGTCTTTTTATTGGACTTTTACAAATATTTGAGCTTTTGGCGCTACCTTTAATTTATTTGTGACCTTTTCCTTATCCAAGACCCGCCAGTGATTTTCATAAGAATCTTTTTCGGCATCTTATTTGCAAAGAATGTGCCTATGTAGAAGAATAAACCTTTCTTTTTTGTGCCCACATAAACTGATCTTATTGTAATTCATTTAATTGTAAGTCATTAAATTAGGATTGTAAGTATCAAAGATATATAAAATGAACGGAATGGGAACAGGTCAGGAACTGCAGTTATTTTGTGTTATGATATTCCTAACTACATTCCAAAGCTTTCAATTACCGCGCTTCTATTTTATGCCCCGAGTAAAGCATAAAACAATTTTTTTGTATGACCAGTTCATCACAAATAACAATTCAAAACGCAATTCAAGAACATAGGCTTCTCCAATAGCACGCCACTGTGCTGGATCTTCAGCCTTTTGCCTCCCACCGCTGCCTGGCGTTATTCGTACATTGTCGCTTCACCTTGCTGAAGGGCGTCCTATACTATGCTTTCCGAACCGTAGTCTCAAAATTAAGACACGTCCATCCCAGCAGTTATCGCTCCTATGGCACATGTGACCGGCCCACTGTCACTTCAGCTTGTTCTTTGGGTTATGTCGGCTACTTTAGCTATTTGTCAACTTACCTTATTTCGAATCCCATCATTCAGACAAATGCAAAGCACGGCCATTTCTATAGCTACTTCAAATTTGTGAGTCAATCGTACCTACTATTGTTAGTGTCTACTTCTCGGAACCGTAAGTCATTACAGTTAGGACGCACTCTCTCTGATTAGTTTATTTATAACTATACTCACTGCATAGGCTTACCCGCAATGTCTGCCCTGTCGTGCACGCCAGATGTGCCCCTGTGTATATGAAATAAAAAAAAAAATATTCAAGCCTTCGTCAGGAACAATAAGTTATTATCTCACGTAAAGTATTTCGCCAGTCAAATAAGCATGTAACAGCAGCTTTAGAATATCCTAATGAAGCCAAAAAACTTAAGAAATATGTTTAGATATTTAAAATATTACAATATGAAACAAAAACAGTATCCCTTAACCACATGTACCTAACCTTACTCCAATATTGTTTTGAAGCCTCTTAAAATTCTTTTCTATTGTAAATGTGATAGCTGTGCTCATAAAAATGTTAATTTATTTGTAGTAATAAAGCCGAGAAGTGGGTTTCGTGTTTGCAAATTAATGCTTTGTATCCCATGAGAACCCATAGGAATGGCTTTGGGAATATTAATGACATTGTGCCGTTATTTCATTAAGAGCGCCCGTTTGTGGCCTCCTTGACCGAATTATTAAATTACTAAACAATTTAAGATCAAAATATTATTTACTCAAGTTAAAGTAATTAACATAGAAGCAATATTATATTACGATTATTTTGAAATTATCGTTAATATTTAAAGTCATCGACTCATACAGTCGCTTCTTGATCATATAATTTTTTAATCGTCGTCGTCCTTCGTCCATCTCTTTGAAAATTTAATTTATTATAAAATTTTGTTTTTTGTTACTTTATGAATGAATGAATGAACACTTTATTGTACACTAAAAATAAAAAAGTAATGAAATCACATAAACAAATATATGGTACAATGGGCGGCCTTATTGCTAACAGCAATTTCTTCCAGGCAACCTTTATTATTTACTGGTAAGTGTTAATTTGCCGGATATTTACTGCCGCTCTTGGAGCTTGAACTGAGATGAGCACGTAACAATGTGTAACCGGACAAGCTTAATTACTTTCTTAAAAATTTAAGGAGGTCATAAATTATGCAAACATATAGGTTGAAATAATGTTTGCTGCCTTAGTCTCTTATTTCTCTATATTAGATAAAAAATCATGAAATATTGGTAATTTGTTAGTAGCGATGAATTTGATCAGCCTTTTTAGTTAGAAATCACATCTGGTGGTCATCGTGGTGGAGTCAAAGCGAGGTTGTTACCGCATAATGGTGCGGTGTTTATAACGCTGCCTGGAATTCATCACATCAAATTATTTCCGACTAAGTAATACAATTAATTTAAAATGTACTGTGTCTTTTGGTACATGAGAGATTTTATGAAAGAAAGTCACATCTATTCTTCGTGGTTCCATTACAAACGAATCATTAATTAATTGATAGTCTTGTTAGAGATATATCCAAAGCTTTTCATAAAATTAAGTGTATAGGGATCCTAAGGAGCCCAAGCCAACCTCACCTGCAAGTGGTGCACCTGCCGATCAACGGACGAGGCTCTGGCGAACATAACAGTGCCCGGTAAGCGGCAATAAGTTCGCCACCTATTACGTGGGATCAACTATATAATTGGCGAAGTGTGGGAGTACAATATGCCTTTGCCAACCCCTTCGGGGAAACAGGCGTGAATTTATGTATGTTTTCATAAAATTTTACATAGAACGTTGCTTACGTACACCTCATACAAATACACGGCATTGAGTCTCGCCGTGTAGTAGAATTTAAAAGCAAAACGAGTCCATTAAGTCGACTTGGGGTATTGCAAATTGTCTCTAATTGACGTGGCTTCATAGGACACCAAAATAAGGTAGACTTACGCGAACATTATCTATTAGACTTGACTCGATAAGGCTAGTGGACACCGGCCCAAAGTTTGTCTAGATAAGCAGCATCTGCCATTTTAACCCAAAAGGCTCCTTATTATGAAAGGTCAGTCCTCCCCACATCGCTACCTTTATGAAATTTTTAATGAACAACTTGTTCCACTATAGTTCTGCTCGCTGAAAAGGTGTTTCACGATTCAGTTTAATAATACCGAATCCGAACATAAATCAGGCTCTTGTCTGAATGGGTACTACGGAGACGGGCAGTGGACAACAAAAACAATGTTACCCGCAAGCAGTAACATATTTCATACGCTAGATAACTTTTAACAATGCATGCAATATTTGAAGCGGCGCTCTAGTTCTAAACTAGTACTCTTGTATGTGAAGAGTTCGTGGCGCTGTGATACTAGGATAAAGGAAAATGATCACCATATTTATGTATCGGTAGATTCCACCAATTGATGATTGATTCCGCGTGCTGGAGTATAATTATACACGTGGTACACCGTGGTTCTCCCAGATCGGATAGAAAAACCTTTTGCTTGTCGGTCATTTGGCTTTTGAAGACGAAAGAACTCAGTTGTTAATGAGTCGAGTAGGTGTAATCGTTGACATATGAAAGTACTCGTAAATCAATTCTTAATGAATAACTATATAATTATGTGTATAGGGTTCCTTCAAGGATCTAGGGAGCCCAAGTAAACCTGACATGCAAGTCCTGCCTGCCTGCCGATCAACGGACGGGGCTCTGACGAACATAACTGTGCCCGGTAAGCGGCAATAGGCTCGCCACTTATTACGTGGGACCAACTATATATTTGGCGAAGTGTGGGCGAATAGCGAGTGTGGCATATTATAATATGCCTCTGCCTACCTCTTCAGGGAAACAGGCGTGAATGTATGAAGGAATGTATAATTATGTCAAAAAAACTTTACGGTATATGTAACTATCTAAACATTCTCCAATATTTATGGTGTTATAGTTTAGAGTTTGTGATAGTTTGTAGAAGTGACCCCGATCGAAACCGAGCTTAAGTTTCAACATTAAACTTGGAGACTTGGTCTGGCTTTGCTGGGTTCAAAATCTTTTGTGACTATAAAACGAATTACAGCGCTTAAATTTGACAACGGAAAGTTATGCTAATGGGTTACTTGAGTGTATAAAGCTATTTAGAGCAATTAGAATATGCACAGCAGACTCGTAGAGCGTAAATAAAAAGTATTATTTTATTAAGGTAGGTACCAACTAGTTATTGCATGAAAAGTGCTTCGCGCAATTTTCATAATTTACGAGGTCAGCGGAAGGGTAGGAGAGTTTATACCGCACTGGAGTCACAAAAATACCATTTTAGCCAACTTCCAAACAGAATGAGCTTTTTATTCGGCACTTAATTGTAAAATAATTATAAATTATTCCATATCTAGTTAATTCGTTTCTTTTTTTTTTTGGTAGTATTTCCTTAATTATGAATATACCTAGTAGAATATTTTGTATTCATAGTTTATACAGGGTGTCCCGGAAACGAGTGTCAAGCAAAACCCTAGAACCCCCCTTAAAGTATCCAAAGCCAAACTAGGCTACATTTATAACTACTTTTTTCTACTATACATTTATCTACTATAAAAGTTGAAAATCTGGAAAAGTTGTAGATCTACTTTGAAACCACCTGTTTTAATTTTTTATGTAAAGTTTAATGATTTTATTTTAATTCAAATAAAGTAAATATTTTATTTTATACAAACATTTTTATAATTTCCAGCAGAGTTTCGAAGCTAATAATTTTAACTATAAAAGAACAACTTATGATGATTCAGTTGCAAAATAAAAAAAACCTGTTATTGCAATTGAATTTACTTTTTCGTTATGTTTGAAATAATGCCAAATGGTTGAAATCGCAAATTCTTAAAAAAAGTGTGGACGCTATTGATAGCGTGGGATAATCACAATAACATTCAAAACGGCCTGCATACACATCGTTTCAAAACCGCTAAAAAGATCCGGGACTGTTGTATCAGTAATGTACCTAGCAATGGCTTTTCATTTCCGAGCCGAATCGTAAAATTGGGAATGAGTCGTGAACATAATGCATGTGTCTACGTAAAGTGTAACTTTGCAAATTGCTATGTACGATCGTAACACATGCAGCTACTGAGTGTTACTACTGAGGTGCAAGTTTATATTTTCATAGTATCTAGCTAGGGCTATTTAGATATATTTTTATTTATTTATCTTAAATTGTCTCACTGCAGGGCTGTCCTCTGTTGTTTCCATTGCTTTATTTCTTGGTCTAGGTTCCCCCAGCCTGGGACGAAAGATGTCGCAATGTCGTCTAACCTAAAAAAAAACGAAAAATGAAACCAAATTAAAGTCCTACGTTTTTTTTATAAAAATAATTGCAGCAAAATCATATTTTTGAAAAAAAAAGTACAACTGAAACGACGAATATATGAAAGTAGGATCTTTCATATTTTACATGGGAATATTTGGAGAAAATTCCTGCATTTCTTTAACCTATTTATTTTTTTATTAATCCAGCATGTTCAAAGATTTAGGAATTAGGAAGCTTCTCGGACTATATAAATTTTAGTTACATTACTTGATTATCTCCTAGTTTTTCTCATTAACGTCAACTTACCTCTGAGTTTGGGCTTCTTTTCAGTTGAGATAGTTTCATGTCGTATTCCACGGCTTGAACCAAGTGCGTATTGGCTCAGGTGAGTGGTGTCACGCTGTTATATTTTTTTATACGGCTAGTCAGTTTGTAAAATATGACTATCATATGAATTGCTGTAACCAACGGCTTGACGTGCCATTTTAAACGAAAATTTAGGCCTCATTACATAGAGAACTTGATTTTACAGGTTTTACTGAGTTTATCTACACATAATCTTGGAGCGGTTCAAAATCCCATATATATTTTAGTGAGGCGTCTATTTCAAATGGTTTCAATTGAAATACCTGTTTGTAACAAAGATCGAACCTCGAACAATATTCTGGCAAGGCTGCTATAGCCCAAGCTATCCGATGAGGTTGGTAGCGGCCTGGAACAATGTCCTAAGCGCGGCCAAGCACAGTTCACAAATAACAAAGGCTGGCTGAAACTCCGCGTGGCTCAAATTGTGATTGAGTCAACTCCGCCCGCCACTGAATAATAACTTTCATTCCATTCCGACCGGAGTTATTACAGGCGCATAGTGTATTTGATATTTGGCTAAGTTTCTCGCCATGCGAAACGTTCTAATTGGTGAGAAATTGTACCTGTATTATTATGTGTTGGAAGTGAAAATTTGATAGAGGATTGTTTGTGGCCGTGAATGTAAATTGTGAACTACGAATGTTATCTCGTTGTTAGGGTTGGGTATTTTGATTATATGCTCAGTGTATTGTAAAATAATATAAATTTTAATCATTAAGTAAAGATTACATAGATACATTACATAGATGTTTATTTATTGATTTGCAAGTAAACTAACTGTGGGTAAAGGTAATTAAATTATTGTTGTTTTTATTATCGTTCAAAATTATGTTTTGTGTAAATTGCGTTTTCTTATGTATATTAAATTAAATTAATTTATTTGTGTGTAGTAAATATCAAATTATCTATTTATAATCGTGTTTGATAAAGAAATAAACATTTAAAAATATCTTTAAAATTGTAAAGGAATCTTTATAAAAATCAATAGAAATATGTGAGATCTAGTATACCAGTGGTATAAGATTCTGAAAATTTGTCACGAAAGTATTATTACTGTATGATACCGGCCTAGAATGGTGCCAACCCCTCTTATCTCACGGCGAGTCGTAACAGTCGACGACCAGCTGCCAGCAGCGTCATCTTGCGTACTGCTTGAACTGCGATCACCAACGCACCTAGTGTGGTGATTATGGGCTAATACCCCTTTTTTTTTTGTTTTACGTCGGTAACAAAATGCGTTTACGCACTACCTTCCGGCCAAAGGGGGACCGAAAGGGGGTGTGGGACTCACCACCAGCAGACGCGACTGCCAGCAGTAATACCCACTAAAAATCTTCCGACGACGCCCGCCGCTTGTTGAGAAAAAGGCGGGGGCCAGTACCTGGGTTGCAGCGTCTGACACCCCGCCTGCGGCCAACGTCCCCCGGACCAAAACCGGGAGGACCTCCTCAGAGAGGCGCAGTGGACGCGCCCCTCCTACCTCCTTGTGCGACCATAGCGTGTGTGGCCGACTTCTCGGAGGGTCTATGGTTAGACAGCAGGGGCCCCCTGCCCCCACTGCCTAAGACCCTCCTGGCGCTGCTTGACGGGCCCTCCTGGCCCGCCCGCTGCGCCCTCCACAGGTCCCTCTTAGTTTCTCCCCCGGTAGTAAGTACTAAGGGCACACAGAGTCGTCGTTCTCTGGGTGTTACCTTTTCCCGGCCTCCGGGAGGTACTCAGCCCCCCCCACCACGACAAGGTGGAGACCAGTCAGGGGAGGGGCTAATACTCCTAATAGAATGTAATGGAGCTGTATGGTGGCGGCTCATTCAAAGAATACTACCAACCCATCTCTTCCCTTGGGTGTCGTAAAACGACTAAAGGACTAAAGACTGCACAACATACAACCAACAGCTTAGAGCGGCGACGGGCTCACCACCTATCACGCTGAGCACTTGTGCAGTTGTTATTTGGTGAAAAGTGGACTGTGACAGTAAACTGCTTTTGCGGTCCTTATTGCCTAGTCTCTGACTACCCCTTCGGGGATAATAGACGTGAGTGTATGTATGTATGTAGAATGTAATGTATTGGCGAGGCTATTGTTCAGAAGTGGACTTTGTAGGGCTGATATTATAAAGTATTATATTAGTTAACAGAAAAAATAACCTCTACCCTAATATATACGCGTTCGTAATCGACTCTAAATTCTCATCCAAATAAGTTTATAGGCATTCAGTTTTTGAGCGTTCGATAGCATGTAAATTGAAAGAATATAAATAAAGTCGTATTCCTTATAACTGCAATGAAATAAATATAGGGAATTTTCCTCTACATTTCCCAATAAGACTTTGCTAGTTTATTAATTTAAATGAAGGTATCTGGGGAATACGGCAGGCAATTATGTTTTCGTGTCATCCGCATGTTGGTTCTGTTTGCAATAAATAAACTAATAATGGCTCCCACAACGATATTTTGTACCGAACAAGGCATTATGTGGTTGGATACGACTTGACTTATATAATTTAATGGTATTTGATAATAAATCTACAAGTTTTGGGCCGTTTGTAATATTTAGGATTAAGAATGGCTAAAATAATGTAAATTTTTAATAATTATATTACTGTTCCGAGTAGAATGAGTTCTAGTGTAGGTAGGTAGAAACTAATTATTTAATAAGCCACGAGTATTCAGGCCCAATTAAAATATTAATATTTCCTGTTAATTCGCCACCACATCTATGTAACAAAAAATATTAGATGGATCCAAAATATCAGCCTTATAGAGTCCACTGCTGAACATTGGCCTTCCTAATACATTACTTTCTATTGGGGGTATTTGCCAATAATCACCGCACGTGGTAGGAGGGTTGGTGATCACAGTTGAAGTCAGAACGCAAGATGACGCTGCTGCCCATCATCCGGTAAGATATTTTTTTATCGACTTTTACGAGTACCTAACCAAAATGTGACATTTGGCCCCGACTACTGCCCGGATTATACATACATCTTACTCACTATAGGTTTTGGGAAAAGTCCGAGCTCAACAGTTAGACAGTGGGTTGATATGAGGATCAATTAAGTTAGTTATATAGTTTTAAACATGAATTGTTTCATCATAATCTCAGCCCATTAACGTCCCACTACTGAGCACGAGCCACCTCTCACATACCAAGGTGTGAGGGTATTGGGTCATACCCCAGTGCGAATTGGCGAAGGCAGGTGTATGGAGTCCTGCTGTTAGAATTTTTCAATCCGCCCAATCAGGCCTCTAACATGGCTTAACGACTACCATTATGAACTGTTTTAGTAACTTTAAATATCATATTTCTATCAGCTATTAATGAAACTCTGCCTATCTTTTCGGAGGGACAGACTTGATAGTATGTAATGAAATTTATGTAATAAACTTCACATAATAGTTTTACGCTAATGGCTTCAAAAGTAAAGACTTTCCTTAAACTTCGATCTAATTTATGACTTTTATGGATATTCATCATATTGACAACAAATAAAAAATGGGAGGAGATTATGGCGTCACAAAAGCTTATACTACTAACTCTGAATGTGTAAAACATTTCATATAAAACCTTTTTCCAAATATATGTCTTTTATCAAGATAATCATTTTATTACAACTGCTATTCTGTATCCATTAAGATATATAAAAAAATAGCATACAGTGAAATCAGTATTTTAATTATAAAACTCTGATATATTATAACATTTTGGGTCTTACAAATTTGTCTCATTTCATCTTAATCCTGTTCAATGCAAAGGAGAGACAGGAAATCATTTTATCTTTGATAAAATAAATACCGTCGCTCTTAAATGAAATACGAGAGAGTATTATACTAAAACTCCCGAGACCAATTTTAATAATAAATAAATAATACCAATAAAATGAACATTTTCGGAGAGGAACCAATTATTTTTAATGTCCACGAGGAATTCCTTTTTGCCCAATGAAAAGCGCTTCATTAACGAACGGAGTCTCTCACCTGCCGTATTTCGTCTGTAATTTTGAATTGTGAAAGAACAATAAACTGCGAATAAAGTTGTGCGAACGCGGGTGGGTTTTTTTTATGGAAACCGACCGGTAAATAAGGCAAAGGTCCCAGTCGTATCCATTTGTCCCCCGGGAGCGTTCATGGCAATGAGTAAAAACAACTGGAAATAAAGTGAAACGTTGTTATTCTCGTGTGGATTATGTGGCGTGGATTCATACACACGGCCTAACCGAACAACCAACGTTAATATTTAAGAGTAATCCTAACAATGGCGTCCGCCACTTTGCTCTAGGTCCGCGTGGTAAAATATGATTCAGATACTTCTCACCTTAATGGGTGTGAGGGGGCCCTTTTTTTTCAAATGTGCATTTACGTATACCAGCTGAGTAGACCGGGGCCGGGAGATCGGATGGGTTAAGTAGGATTACTGCAGCGACTAACAAGACCCGCTGAAGGATCAGATGAATCCGGCTTGTGGAAGGGGGGTCTCCGTGGTTCCTTTTCAGGTCACACCTTGGCAGCGGTCAACATCCGCCCCAGATATGAACAAAATGGGAGCAGATTTTCTCAGAGGGGTGAGATGGCAGTACCCACTCCTACCTACCGGCGTGAGAAAGCCTGAGCCAACTAGTAGATGTAGTGGCCTGTTAATAGACTGAGATGAAATCCACAAAGTGTAAATATTAATAGTATAGTGTATATGGATCCCACTATGATCTAAAGAGCCCAAGTCAACCTCACCTGCAAGTGGTGCACCTGCTGAACAACGAACGAGGCTCTGGCTATATAAGTAAGTTCTCGATAAGCAGCAAAAGGCTCGCCACCGTGTGAATGTGCCTCTGCCTACCTCTTTGGGGAAACAGGCATGATATTGTGTATGTATGTATGTTTCTTGGACATATCTTACACAACTTAATACCCTAAACTATGCAAAGCTTTTATTATAGGCACTAAAAAAAAAATCTAAATTAATATGATAAAGATGAGTAGTAAAAATCTTCCATGAAAATGAAGTAGTCACGTCACTATAAATATATCCTACTGAACTCCTATTTTTAATCTGCAAGATTGAATAGAAAGATTTACAATCATTACAATGGTACACTACTTGATCCTTGATTGTGATTATTTGCAAAGATTCAAGAAACACGTCCTCCTCCTCCTCAGTATACCGTTTTTCTCAATGCTAAGGGTTTTACCCTCAGGTTTTACTTTTTGAGTGATGACCCTTTTATTTTTATTTTTTTTACGTCGGTAACAAAATGCGTTTATGCAGTACCTTCCGGCGAAAGGGGGACCGAAAGGGGGTGTGGGGCTCACCACCGTCAGACACGACTGCCAGCAGTAATACCCACTAAAAATCTTCCGACGACGCCCGCCGCTTGTTGAGAAAAAGGCGGGGGCCAGTACCTGGGTTGCAGCGT
The DNA here is from genome assembly GCA_949126915.1 of Musotima nitidalis. Taxonomy (NCBI): domain Eukaryota; kingdom Metazoa; phylum Arthropoda; class Insecta; order Lepidoptera; family Crambidae; genus Musotima; species Musotima nitidalis. The sequence continues at coordinate 9,169,868 of OX421414.1, forward strand.
CTGACACCCCGCCTGCGGCCAACGTCCCCCGGACCAAAACCGGGAAGACCTCCTCAGAGAGGCGCAGTGGACGTGCCCCTCCTACCTCCTTGTGCGACCATAGCGTGTGTGGCCGACTTCTCGGAGGGTCTATTGTTAGACAGCAGGGGCCCCCTGCCCCCACTGCCTAAGACCCTCCCGGCGTCGCTTGACGGGCCCTCCCGGCCCGCCCGCCGCGCCCACCACAGGTCCCTCTTAGTTTCTCCCCCGGTAGTCAGTACTAAGGGTAAGGGTGTTACCTTTTCCCTAGCGCCTCCTGCGCCCTACCGGGAGGTACTCAGCCCCCCCACCACGACAAGGTGGAGACCAGTCGGGGAGGTGAGTGATGACCCTGCGCCAACGTTGTCGGTCCTCGGCTACATGTAATGCCTCGTGCTGCACAGCGTCTAAGGTGAGGTAAGGTAAGGTCAATCCAATTGGCTGCTTATTCGTGGCCTTCTTTTTTCTTCACGTTGCTGGTCTCCGCTAGGGTTGTCTATTGTTTGCCCGACAAGTATATGCCATAATAATCATATGCCCGAATTTCATTTGCCCGAATTTCATTTGCCCCAATGTTTCGTTTTCGATATACTCTTGTTTGCCCGAACTTCAGATTCCATAATGATTCGAATGCCATAAATATTGTTATCCATAATTTTAATTGCACTAATATTATTTAACCGAATTTTCCAACGCCACGCTAAATTAATTTCCAATAATGAAAGAGTCTCATAAAGTAATGTTGGAAATTGAATCAATTCTAAATGGAGAACCAGAGAAAAAAAAACGTAAAAAAACCTTAAATCGTACACTTAAAATCAATGAGATATTAACTAAAAAAGGTGAATATACAAAAGAAGAATTTTTGCGAGCTTTAGCATCGAATCTGTATTTGCACTAAAAATAAAACTGTAATAAATGTAATAGTCAATCAAAAATATAGTATGATTATAATATTATAATTGTTTTTATTTCTAATACCTACTTATCACTATAATCAATCCAAGTCGTTTCCGTACAAATTTAACTTAACGCCTTTGTTCTAATAAATAAACGATTGGCTTTCTGGCACTTCGCCGGCCGCTGCCGCGGCACGCTCGCTTCGCTCGCTCGGCTCGTGCGTTGTCTTTCATGTTTCAAACCTAACCTAACCTAATTTTATAATAATTTTAACCTATTTTATAACATTATAAGATAATATTGATATTGTTTTTATTTCTATTAAGTACCTACTTATCACTATAATCAATCCATGTGACATGGCATGTGATAATTCCAGCTTACAAACAAGTGATATTATGGAAAGTGATTTTATGGAAAACAATGATTATAACAAGTGATATTATGGAAATTAACTTTATGGGAAACAAAGTTTCTAGCACGTGACTATTATAGTAAACAATGAGTATGACATATAAATATTATGAGAAACAATAATATGTCTGTTGAATAGTATGGCAATTAAAATTCGGGCAAATGAAATTCTGGCAAGTGGGGGTATCCCCTCCGCTAGGCGCTCAAAGTTGTCAAGAAGCACGTAAAGCATCATTTTGATCAGGTTATAATATATTTTTTACTTGAAAACGAATTCTTGTAGAACTATTCTAAAACTAGTTGTCGAAAGAGGCATCAAATGAATAAAATATCATTTAGATTCGTCAAATTTTCACAAACGAAATGGAAATACAATATTTTATTTGACAACAATGAAAGAGATATGGGCGGTACTATAATCCAGAAAGAGAGAGAAATAAAAGCAAAATGAATTCTTTCTGAAAATTTGTCAAGGTTTGTCTGTTGTAGTTTATTCTCAAGATTTGGTAATATGTCGGTAACTCTAACGGGAGGATTTGACAGTCAGCCTGTCGTGATTTTAAAAGGGGGAGGGGATTGTCCGTCAGTCAGTCTGTCTGTCTTGTATTTTTTGAAGCAAAATGCAACGAGATTGAGAAGAATGCCTCAAGAAACTCATATCGGTATTGCATCTGAGTATATCTAACTATATCATTATTGCTTCAATATTGTCTGGGATAATATAATTTAACACTAAGTAGCAGATATGACGGTGGCCTGAAATTTATAAATATGAAAAGAATAATTGATTGAATATAATGATCAGCAATATTAAATTACTTGTAACAAAGTCTGTCTCACGTATTTTTCCGTTTAAATCAAAAGGATCAATGAAAATGTATGTTCCACGTACTTATACTTTAAGCTAAAATTTGCTTATGTGATATTAAATATAACACATATTTTACGAATTTTATTATTTTTGTTCTAGTACGCTATTTTAACACGCGTTGACTATTTAATACTGGTCATGGGGAGACTGGGGTGATAGGCATTTGTACAAACAAATACATTTTATTTGTTAAACTTCTATCACTAAAACTTTAATTGTTGGATAAGTTTTAGTGACGGTAGTTTTAAAAAGATTTTCTTACAGATTTACAAAATACTAGCTTATGTTGTACCTCAGAATTATAAAAATCTCACCATATATTTTTTTGTAGTATCGTGTATCTGTTGTAGGTGAGTCCCATGCATGGGGCTCTTCTAATGAGATTACTCTTGGGTAACATCGCCAGGGAGCTCACACCACAAACCCAGGCACGTGCCCCCAGCGCCTTTTCAACAGGGGTGGGCGTTGCGGAAGATTTTTAGTGGGTAGGACTGCTGGCGGTCGCGTCTGCCCCAGTGAGCTCCACACTCCCCTCTTGGTCCTCCTTCGGCCGGGAGGCAGTACGAAATGCATTTTTACATCGGTATCAAAATACCGATATAATATACTCATATGCTTAATATGCTCATACCACAACCCAAGGGTACGCGTCAGAAATTTGCATTTGAAACGTACCGTGTGTATTATGTGATGTAAAGCTGTATGACGATTAGGTAGGTAGGTCAGTTAGAGAAAACCTACATGGTATTCCGGCACGCGCCGCACAACAAACTATACTTCCATACGTTTAAAAAATAATTTCGTGACTTGCGGAATTTCAGACGAGCTCTAATTGAGTCCATGAAACTTTTATTCGCTCCGGAATATTTCGGGTCATTACAACACTTACGTTGTTCAGTTGATTACGGAGCAATTGCGGGATGTTTTCCAGTGCGGAACCGGAGGAAAGTGCATTTCGTATTTTTTTCTCGCTTTCGTTGCCGTGTTATTGTGTACGCAATTTCGAAACACGCTAAGGCTATTTTTGGATTCCGTAACCAAATGGCTATAACTGAAAACGCGCTGTTTTAATTTTCTTGTCTTAGACTGCTTTAATAGTAGATTTCAGATCTAAGTGTTAAGAGACAATTGGCTTGTTAAATCAGTTTTAAAAACAATTATAATTAAATCGGAAATTCTTAAGTAATTTGAATAAATATGTACTAGACACAGAAAAGCACTAATTACTAAAAAAGAAAAAAATACTAACATTCGTTACGTGTTTAAATTGAAGTTAATTTATATTCCGAAAAATTAAGATATTTAAGTAAGAGAAAATAAAAATGTCTAAAACTTTTAATCAATTATGCATGCAATAGTATTTGCATGTTTGTAAGTCAGAACTTAGCAAACTGGCTCGGTTTTTATTTAATTAAGTTAGTATGTGACCAGTTAGTATTGTTGATGTATTAAATAATATTAAAGCATTTTCTTCCTTGAATATCAATCATTTGCTTAAGATTTTGATGTAAATACTTATAATATTGAATGATGATCAAAATTTCTTTATACCTCACCCTCAATAACGAGCTTTTTAAGAGTTTATAAAAGATTGTAGTTTCTAGAAATAGCTAATAAATTTACGTAATTCTGTATAATTTCAATAAAATTTGCAAAAAAGTCCTTTGTCATAAATTAACGTTTTTCTCAGTAAATTATTGAATATACGGAATTCTTAAAAGCTCCTACTTCGACACATACATGGCAGGTTTTTATTTAGTTCTCTACACCTCCGGCTTAGTTACATTAGAACGCCCCCGGTACAATTTCACTTGTATAACGTATTATTTCACCGCGCCCAGAAACCACGGTTGAAATAAAACTGTATGAAATGGAAACAACATAATTCTTGTTGAGATTACTTCGTGTTATCTCTCCGGATACGAATCCTCGCGGTTATGAATGCTTACTGTATTTAACCACGGCATTTTCTTATTTGAGATACTTTTATTTTTCCATTTCTTTGGTATGTTATGCTGTTGCTATTGATACAGATGTCGTTGGGGGAAATGAGTTCTTGAATAGAAACTGCGCTTCGGAAACATTTTGCAGAGCGTTCTTAGACTAGGTGGAGTGACTGGCTTCTTAGCAGTTCGGAAGAGGTATATTTATAGATCGTCCGCACGCTGGGCTTAGCGATTGTGTCAAAGGAAGGCTGGCTAAAGCTATGGATTGCGCAATAACGAGTAAAAGGAGAGGCCTATGTACAGATATGAATTATCTTCCTTTATATATATGACTCGTCATAATTACTACATCCTGCCTAAAGCAGTCAATGTAGTTTAAAAATTTTCTGCCCTAGTCACGCGGGATTTCCGCAAAGTAACGCCTGAATCAATAAATTACTTTATCATACAATAATTAGGCACATACAATTTTTTGTAAAAAAGAAATCTGGCTCTTTTTATTTTTTACTGCTTTTAGTGAATAAAAAAAAAAAAATAAAATCAACAGAAATAGTTGTCAAAATGTCTATAACCCCATTGAAACGCTCAATTTGCCTTGTGCTGCAAAGATTGGACTTCTGTGAACTCCCGTATTTTTATTGCGATTTTTGTTTTTATAAATGTTTGATATCCTCGTATTAACATGAACGATTATATCGACTCAATAGTTGTCTAAATACTTCCTCCTTTTTCAGAGAAAGCCCTGCCTACAGAAAAACTAATATCCGAGCTGACAAATGAAATATCTCGGCGATGCTCCATCACAATTTCAGCCACCTATTGTCGTCAATGGTGTTGTTTGAGTGGTAGATGTACGCTTACGTTGACCCATATTCGGCACGAAATGTGTATGCTGGTCGGTATAACGGGCACAATAGATCAGTTGTCGGAGTATTTGCGAGTGTAAATTGAAACATGTCGAGAGTTAATTGAGTCCGGCCGGTGGGACCCGCCTCTGGCTCGTCCTTCGCAAACGCCTTACGGCTTAACAAGCTTCCACTTCTAACTCTGATTGCTCTTATTATTTCAATTTAAATACTATGTTCTATATCGGATCAGTTACGAAAATAGAAATTCAATTTAACGTTACTTGCGGAAACATATTACTTGGCTTCAGTAAGCTGCAAATATAATACTCCGGGTTCTGTGATAGGTTATTGTACCTATTACAAGCTAACGTTAAATGTGTAAAACCTTTTAAAGACGTTATTGTATTTATGTGCATGTGTGTTTGCATGTATGTTACCCGTTAACTAGTAACACTACAGGCCTAGCTTACTTGGACTAGAAACATTTGTGACAAGCCCAAATCATTAAAATTACATTGCTACAAATGCTCGTGACTTATATACAAACCTCATTCGGAGAAACAGTAGGAAGCAGTAAGATGATCAAACTTGAGGTTAGAGAGTTCAAAAATTGCAGCATTTTTTTATAGGACCATCTTTATGTGCTACTCCCAACTTAAAACAGTTAAATATTTTTTCAAAAAGGCCCATTATTCATATTCGAAATCAAAATCAAAAATCATTTATAAAATCAAATATATTAATGCTATTACAAGTTGGTTGTGCTTTACCTAGGCATACTCACTTCTAAGCACATTGTTAACGTTTTCACTCAAAGTTTGCGGAACGCTTCCGACACCTGTCCTACCAAGTACTAAGCTACATACGAGTATTTCGAGGCATAACTACATTCAGGGAGAATTTCACATTTAATAGTGATTGCTTTTTACATAGAAGGTGGTTTTGAGGTTAAAGTAGTTGGCTTAATTTTAGGATCTTAGTGATTAAATTACAAAGATTTTTCGTCGGCTATAAAAAGTATCATCTTATCCTGGCACCATCCTGGTTGCCCTAAACTTAAGCTTAGGGCCCAGGGTCTGCATACTGGTTTAATCAGATTTGGCCGAATTTCAGTTATAATATGGATCGTCTGCTGTTTGACCTCCGCAACCCAGAGAGAAACATCATTTTATTGTTAAACCAGCTGTCAGAATATTAGAAGGCATTGACTTACTAACAACGACGGCCATAGATGTTCATGACAGCCGGGACCACCGGTTTAACGTGCTATCCGAGGCACGGAGCAAGCGATAATTACGTATATAACTTCGAAAATCCATAGGTGCGTTTGCACCAGGGTTTGAACCCGAGACCCTCTGAATTTGAAGGCTATGGGTCTCGCCACAGGGCTATCGCTGCTCGTAAAATACGGCTATAAAAAGTATATCAGGCTATTTTAGCATGAAGTCATGATCATTAACGTACAGACATAAATATACAATAGATAACGCAAATGCATATACTTCGCGTGTCAAAACCCCGACCGATCATCGAGGTTGACCGCCGTCACTTACAGTCCACGCATACATTACAGTATTGTTACATGAACGATTTCACATAATTATGATATCAGCGGCATTAGTGTCGATGAATCAGTTTAGACTTCTCGTTACTAAACTTCGACAGTGGCGTCACAGTTGGTGTTAAAAAGTCAGCACGTTTGATTTGAACACAAACAATGATACTTACGTTATCTATCTATTGTATTTCCATATCTATGGTATCAGCCCACTACAGAGTACGTCGTCAGAGCATAGGTTCATACTTCACCTCGCGGGCCCAGTGCGGATTGGCGGAGGAGTTGGGAGTAGAAATTACGGTTTTATTTTATTTGACTATACCACTTGGGAAGTGTATTAGTGTAGCTGCAAAAATAATACTACATTGCCCAAATTGAAGGGAATTCAACTCATAGTTCTTGTATTACATAAAGTGTTTATTCATATTGATATAACGGCTAAACCAGTAGCAATAATATTGCGAGGGTTTTTTACGTATAATAAATGTCCATTTACAATAAAAAAATATTTAAGTATGTTTATTCTTTATTTTTTAGTATGCATAACACAAGTTCTTAATGATACTTATTTTTGAACTAAATAATTGGTGTAATTGTTAAAAATTATTATCATTATTAATAATAATGTCATATATTCTGACAACTTCACCAATTATTCAGTTTCAAGATAAGTATCATTACGAACTGGTGTTATGGATACTAAATAACGGATAAACATACATACATACTTTTTTTTTGTAAAAACACACTTAATATTCATAATACACCTAGACCAGAGAGCCTACTCTAATTCAACGAAAACGAAACATCGTTATACTCATTCCTTTCACCCGATAATGATATACCTAGAGAGTGAAAGAGTTAGGTTTAACGAAATTTTGGTTTCGTTGAATTAGAAAGAAAGAAAAGAAAGAATTTTATACAAGTTGCAAGAAAAAAAAAATACATAAAATAAGTCCAAAATATAGTTAACACAAATCAAGAATAATTAGAGTAGACCCTCAGAACAAATATTCATGTTCATGCACACAAAGATTTCTGCTGTGTGGGAATCAAACCCACGGATCACGCCATATCGGTCATCAAAATTAATATAGTAATACCATTATTCAATTAAATAAAACTCGTTGTTTTCGAATAGAAGGACAATAACCTTGTAGTTTAAATGAGTAATTCCATTTACAATCCTAGAATCAAATTCCTTTGAGTAAATATTTACAAAGATATCAGTACGCGTGTCAGCGCGCAGTAAATGTTGGGAAGCTTCATTACGTCGGTCGCGGCCACATAATGTCGACTAGTTTATGTAATGTGCCAAGAAAACTGATCGACGTATGTACCTGGCCCGACTTGCAATGTACTGTTCTATAGCTGGTTACATCCGTTTTTGGTCTGTGCGTGGTTTTGGTGGACTTATAGATAGATAGATGAATAATATACAAAAAGACCCCGTGGCAAGCTTCATACAACTTTAGATGGTTAGGTTAGAGATGTTTTGATAAAGAAAATGATAAATGCTTATTTATCAGAAACCAATAAGACATACATTAAAGGAATAATATATAATAATACTGGCACAATTTAAATAAAACTATATGCTGTCTTATTCAAAGAAAGCTTATGCAAATTGTCACTGCATGCAAAAGTGGTATAACAATATTTTTGTACATATAGACGGAGACTCTAAAGAGGCTTCCAAAAGGCAACGAGTTTGAGAAAAATGCCTCAAGAAACATAACTCGTTATAATTAATGATAATTTTCCATATGTAAAAAAAGATATTGATATATAGGGCGGCACGTAAAATTCTAACAACAGAAGTCCTTCCCTGCGTTTGCGTAGTGAGTATGTTCCAGCAAGTGAGATCTATATTTCTGTCTGCTTCGGTAACCTGGCCAATCATTGGGACCTAATAATTGTGCCAGGTGTACCGGCCTATGCCTTATCATCTCACTGGGAGTCGTCAGAGACAATGAAGAGAAAACCTGCCGGATGATAGACAGCAGCGTCATCCTGCGTCCTAGCTTGAACTGCGATCACCATGGTAATTATGGGAAAATAGCCCCCATAGAATGTAACCTTTTGGAAGTATTTAGGCCAACGTTCAGAAGTGGACTTTACAATGCTAATATAATGATGATGAAAAAATAGATTGTGATGATTTTGATAATTATTTTGGCATCTATACTCATGCCGCGAGTATAGCAGAGTGAAGTATACTTTCTAGCTCGTCTATGATCCCAGAAAGTTTCACCAACAAACAAAACAAGTTACAAACACGAATTTTCTCGACAAGTAAATAGACATACATTAAAAAGGGCTATCAAGATACATCGTTTTACTTGATTGATGGTGTGTTATAAATTTTCTTTCCAGTAGTAATGTTGGGACCGGTAAAGTCGATCGAAATGAATAAGACTTGAACGCAGTGTTGTGCTTCCCTATAAGATATTAGATTGTTGCCACGTTATAGGTGGCAGCCTATTGACACTTCCCTGGAATTTTTATTTTTCCCAAGCCTCGTCTGTTGATCGATAGGTGCACCACTTGCAGATGAGTTTGGCTTAGGCTCCTCAGATCTTCCAGAGGCCACACCTTTCAACTAATCCCTATCAACCGATAGTTGAAAAAAAATAGACGAAGGTTTGATAGGATCAACAGTTACTCTGTTATCTCTTTGGTTCCTTACGTGGAGCAGGAAACAGTGGGGTTTAGTCGGTAGTCGGCAGTACCACTTTACATGTGAGGCTCTCTTATGATCCAAATATTTTGTATATTATTTAAGTTGAGATATCTACTTTATGTTGTTGGTTCGCCTCCATAAATAAACAAGAGTTGCATTTCTGAATTAGTTCGCGTATGGTCGATGTCGACACTGTTTTTGATCCACAGTGAACAAACGCAATGCCGCACGCCTATGACGTAATGCTTTTTCATGTCGAAATATTTTGATGGAAAATATAGAAAACATGTCCAGGTGAAATTTAGAATAAAACGAGAAAGAAACTCTTCCAAATATTTAGTTCCACGTAAAATTCTATGAATATCGGAAAACCTATAGGTATATTGCGTCTGTTTTTATTATTACATTCATGTTTGACATGACACGTAGGCTCGGGTAGCTCAGGTAAGCGGAAACCATAGTACCATATCAATTACGTGCTGCATTACCTTGGTCTCTTCTGTTGTAAAAATATCAACCGAGAGTACACTGGCTATCATACTTTTTATTGCCGGCACACAACGTTTGAATATTATGGCAATGTAATAGCTTGAACGCCAAAATTCGAATAAAAAGGAAATGTCACCTCTAATAATGCACTAGGAAGTGAAGCAGAACCATCCTTGCTATAAATAAAAACATAAGTATTTGTGAAAAAACTCTTTTCTTTACAACAAGCATAAAATAGCAAATCGCTGTCTAAATGTTTGCTATTTTATGCAGTACTGGCATATTATGGAAAATTATAAAATACCCAAGGAAAAAGGAAAAAATTACAAAGATCTGAGATACTGATTACTGAGATGAGCAGCTCAGCTAGTTGCAAGAATATTTTTTATTGTAAATTTTCTTTAATGTACATACAAATAATTATTAACTGTAAGCTCATATCATAAGTTCCAATAAAGCTTTACATCGTCACTTTCGAATGGGACTGCCCAGCCAATATTAACTAAGGATTTAGTATTTAGTGCTGGTCGAAATTGAAACATGTCAGAGTTAATTGTGACTAGAGAGGCGGTCACTTTGGCTTCTGGTCCTCCACTGTACAGAATATCTATTAAACTACTAACTAAATGTTAGAGGGAAATTCATAGAATAGAGATTTAATATAGTTAATATTCGTACTTTTTACTTTATTGAATGTTACAAACAATGTTTACTTCTCATGTCTTGTTACAAAAATGGTTTGAATGTGATTATGCCGTTTCTTCCAGAAAAACTGAAAAGCGTTGACGAATTCTGACAAATATTAATTTAGATTTTATTTCTTTCTCCGTCTTGATTTTAATACCGCCTAAATCTCGTTCATTACTAAAATTGTTGTGGTTGCTGTATTAATTGTTGTTGTTAAAAATATGGTATGTAGATTTTGTTTGTGAAAATATGACGAACCTAAATGATCTTGTTGATCTTAAAGACAATGAAGTTTATTTCACATAATTGATTTTTTATTTGCGATGTAATGTTTTATTTAAAATTATTCATTTACTACATGGCAATATGTAACGAGAAGTAACGTTAGAACATTAACAAATTCTAATGTATACCTTTTTAATTTATATGCACAGTATGTATACGATATTATTATACGAGTGTCTAGAGGTGAGTAATAAAACATAACAAATTTATATTGGCAACAAAAGCACGGAGTTTATTGCACATTCCATTAGTTTTACGGGTAAATATAAAAATATGTTATATCAAATAAAACATAAAAGGTTTCTATATAGTGCAGGTAATAAAATAACCTAGAAGTGAACATTTCCGTTTAGATATTTAAACTACTGGTTCTGGATTAAAATTAGGACAATGATTTTATAAAGACTATTATTACTAGGCCAGTTTTTTCAGATTTACAGCTATGTTGACAGTTTGTTACACTATTTCTGTACAGTCATCATTTCAGCCATACGAAATCCACTGCTGAACATAGAAATTCGTTATAGTATTTGCCCACCACCACTCTGGGCAGTCAGGTGCGTGATCGCAGTTCAAGCCAGTATGCAGGATGACGCTCTTGCCAATGATCCAGTAAAATTTATCTTCGTCGACTCTTCCGACTCCCCATAAGGTGAGAGAGAGTGGCAGTGTTCCAGGCCGCTACCATATGAAAATGGTGCTAATTAAATACAGTCTGTTACACAAAATTACAGTTCAGTACACAAAATTACAGTTTAGTACACAAATTTACAGTTTGTTACACAAATTACAGTTTGTTACACAAATAACAGTTTGTTACATAAATTACAGTTTATTACACAAATTATAAGAATAATAAGAATAAGAATAAGAATATTTTTTATTGACAAAGTAACATTACATTAACAAATTAGATCAAACAGTTACAAAGAAAAAACGTACACAGAAAAAAACAAAAATATTTAAACAAAAATTACAATAATAAAAACAACAACATAGGTAATGTTACCTGTCAAAAGGGCGATACATCAGCATAATGCTGCTGCATCTAATAATACAGCAGCGCTGGTGTTCCTGCACCGCCCTTTTGAAGTAGAGTGGCGTAGAAGTAATAAAACAATTAATAAGACAAATATAAAAAACTAACATTAAAATGAAAACAAAAAATTTTATTCTTTTATTTTCATTTATTTTATTATAATTCTTTTATTTTATTTTCAAATTACAGTTTATTTCACACACAAAACACAGTTTGTTATTCAAAATTTATACAGCGTTTTAATTGTAACCAATTGCGAAACGAAGGGATAGTTAACCGCCACATAAAATAGAATTGCATTTGCTGTATGAATAAGTACACTTATATGTACTATACATTGAAAACTTTAGAGAAAAGACAACTTTACCAAGTCGGTTCTATCCCTTTCACAACTATATCAACAATTTGTTACTCAAAATTCGATACCGGTTTGTAACCAATAGTAACTATTAAAGTTTGTTACGCAAAATCTCTTCACCATTCCAATTGTAACCGATTGAAAACGGAACAGTATAGTTATCCGTCAAATAAAATGGAACTGCTGAACGACGGCTGACGCATGCAAATGAATCGAGTTTTGACGCGATTGTTTGCCCGGGCCCGCTGCGAACCGCCGCTCTTCCGTGAGGTTCACTGTTTACTATAAATGTAATTGTTAAAGACATATCATTGGTAAAGTACGTTAAATTCTCTATGTTAAATGTGATACTTTATTTTAAAACAACATTGTGCAAAATCCTCGCAATCTGAGGATAAGTTTGCAGAAGTTCGCGGTCTTAAATCTGTTATTTTTTTTCATGTAGAAGTTGGCAGGCAGATATACCCATCTGATGGTAAGCTGAAACTGCTGTCTTTTGAATTAAGAGTACCTACTTGCACTTAAACAAACAGTTTATCAAAAGAATGCCTAAAGAATGTGCAGTCCATCCTTCCAGCAATCATCGCAAGGACAATGTTGGAGCTGGCCCGTACGCTGTGCACAAGAGATGCGGCGGCTAGCTCGCATAGTGGCGTAAAAGCTGCCCCGATACTGCAGTATGACCCATTTAGTGATGGGATACCTCTACCTCATCTAGTCATGATGATGATTTAAGTCTTAGTATTATTTATTTTATTAGGTGCCGCAAGACTGCAAGCATGTATAAAACAATCGTATTTCTTTTGTCTGTATATCCCTGGCTTGAAATGTAGGTTTTACAAGAAAAAAAACACAGACAAAACTAGTTCTTCACCGAGAAAAAAATCATGATCAGTTCTAAAACATGTTACACAAACTCTGGACCATGTTACTGTTGTGACCGATTGAAAATCGGACGGGAAAGTTAACCGTTAAATGAAATGAAATTGCTAAACGATCGTTGACGCATGCAAATGAATCGGGTTTGGACGGCGTTGTTTGCTCCGCCCGCTGCGGTCGCCTCTCTTCCGTGACATGCATTCTTTATTGGAATTCATTTACGCAATTACTATGTTAATGTGGGGCATGATATTTATATATATAAACATACATAAAAATCACAATTATTAAAAAACATGCACACAGGTGAGCTTATTACTATAAGAAATCTCTTCCAGCCAACCCTATTAGAAGTGTCGGAGATTAGTGTGTGGGATCACAATAAGAAATAATAAATGAATATTGGGAAAAAAAGACAAAAAAATTAGGAAGAAATTTTATTTCACACGTGAACGGATATTTAAGATAAAACAAAAACTGTCAGTCTAGGACTGTGGTTTCCCATAATTCAGCATTTCAGACAACAATTTTGTGTAAAATAGCTCATTACCCTCCGTACATAGCAGTTCTAACGCCGCGGAGGTATCTTCCAGTTTTGGGAACCAGGGTCTGCAATAAAGTTAATGAACATGTCATTTTATATTATATTTCAGCCAATGAACGGCACAGTGCAGTTATACCGTACATATTAGCAACCGGAACTTACAGTGAGATGTCCCTCCGAAGCATACTACATGGTACATAAAAGGTGTTCCATCTTAAGACTGACCTGTGTGAGCTATGCATATAAGATAAACAGAGAAAGTAAATAGGCTAAGATGATACTGTCAACTGAGTTCAAGCCTCGTCTTAAAAACCTGGTAAGAGCGATTTAGGTCTTACACCACCACGCGAACCTATTGCGGATTTTTAGAGGCCCGTTTATGGTGTCTTGATTTTAGAAATTTTTAATTGCTGAATAGAGCATCTAACTCAGGTTCTGGATATCAATTTCAGTTGCCAAAGAAACGATCACCTTTTCGAGAACGTTTCTTCTCACTCAGTCTCACGGAGCTTCAATCGCGTCTTTAACCAGCGCGGCATTGCTCAAAATGTATATTCCTTACTTATCTGGTAAATTTTAAATCCAATTTTCCAAGTCGTAACATAAGATAAAGTGCTAAGAAGTAAGTACAAGCCACAAGTAGATCAATTTCTTTAAAAATATACCTTCATTTCAGACACATGTAATAACATAACATATTATTCTATTTTTATTTTCACTCGAATCAAATATTAGATAACCGGTTCCATCGAATCGTGAACAGAGTGTTGCAAATATATTGAATACTACGTCAAGGTTGTTGGTAATTTTTATGTGAAAGACTTTTCGACATGTTTTTCTAATGTAATGTCATTTTTGTTCACGGGAAATAAAAACAAAACAAAAACTTTTTACAGATAATAGTAGGTTTGGTGAAAGTTTCGGAAAAGGCGATGGTAGTTTGTCGGTTTTCTTTGGTTTAGAGCCAGTTGATACAAAAATCAAAACTCGCCGAAATTCTAGACGCTTGCAACCTTAAGAAGAGAGGTCTACGAGACTGCCAATGAAATCTTAATTATAAAGGTCAACGGCATTGTTTATATGAAATTTTAACAATAGACTTATCTATATATATAAAAGAAAGTCGTGTTAGTTACTGCACTTATAACTCAAGAACGGCAGAACAGATTTGGGCGAAAATTGGTAGGGAGGTAGCTTAGAGCCAGGAGACGGACATAGGATACTTTTTATCCCGTTCGACAGCGTTCCCGTGTGATTTGACATGAAACGTCAGTCACTATAAAACGGGATATAACAAAAAAGAATCAGACTTGGAATAACAAAACGCAAATGACAGCTATGTAATGACGTATGGATGACAATTTGATATTTGTAAGAAATCAATATTCAAACTATTTCTGACTTCTTGGCGGGAATGTGAATATGAGTTTTGAAATAATTTTTTAGGTGAATTGAAGTTTAATTAATAATGCCGCGAACAAGACTATCGAATCTTTACCGAAAAAGCCGTAATGCAAGAAGAATACGAAATACTGGAAATGAAAGGACTGAAGAAGAACAAGAAATTGCACGTGAACAGCGCCGCGATAGTATGGCTCGACTTCGTGCTTCTCAATAAATAATAATAAAACAAAAAATGTCGTGTTTCACAAAGTACTTAAGTGAAGAGCAACTTTGTATAAAAAAACACAGAAATAATAATGAATGATTAATGTAGGTATTTAATTTTTTTGTAATTTTTCCAATAAAATAAAAACACAACCTGCTTATTTATTGCCAATAAGGCGGAACAAAGTTTGCCGGGTCAGCTCGTTTCTTTATAAAAAAGTATCCTAGTTTATCTGGAACATTCTCAATTAAAGTTCTCATTCTCAATTAAGTTACTACTATGGATAAAAATATGCTGAAACAGAGAAACTGTTGGCTCACCCTAACAATTAGGTTACAATAGGAGAAATAAGCGTCCCCCCCGAACAGGTCTCCATCTTGGCGTGGTGGGGGGGCTGAGTACCTCCCGGAGGCCGGGAAAAGGTAACACCCAGAGACCGACGACTCTGGGTGCCCTTAGTACTGACTACCGGGGGAGAAACTAAGAGGGACCTGTGGAGGGCGCAGCCGGCGGGCCAGGAGGGCCCGCTCAGCAGCGCCAGGAGGGTCTAGGCAGTGGGGGCAGGGGGCCCCTGCTGTCACACCATGGACCCTCCGGGAAGTCGGCCACACACGCTATGGTCGCACGGGGAGGTAGGAGGAGCGCGTCCACTTCGCCTCTCTGAGGAGGTCCTGCCGGTTTTGGTCCGGGGGACGTTAACCGCAGGCGGGGTGTCAGAAGCTGCAACCCAGGTACTGGCCCCCGCCTCTTTCTCAACAAGCGGCGGGCGTCGTCGGAAGATTTTTAGTGGGTATTACTGCGGGCAGTCGTGTCTGCCGGTGTTGAGTCCCACACCCCCCTTTCGGTCCCCCTTTGGCCGGAAGGCAGTGCGTAAATGCAGTTTGTTACCGACGTAAAACAAAAACAAAAAAAGGAGAAATAAGCGTAATAAAGAAGACAAGCGCTCGTAGCTCCGCGGTGCTTGGTGGTCGGAAATGGTCAGTCCTTGGATGGGTGACCGTTTATGTGGTATTTTATATCGAGCGCTTCCGTGCTTCGGGAGACTCGCCATGCTGTTGTCCCGGTTATCACTAAATGTGGTAGTTGTGAAGCCATGCTAGAGGACTAATTGGGCGGCTTAAAAAATTCTAGCAGCAGGACGGCATACACTTGCCTCCGCAAATCCGCACTGGGTCAGCGTGGTATTCATACACCAGGACAAAGTTAGACCGGAGATCCGGAGAAGATAGGTCCTTGTTATCGTTGGGTCTTCCCAACGATGCAGAGGCCGCCGATCTTTGCGAGCTTTAAGCAGAAAACTGGCGGGAAGCTGCTCACGACTCGGACGTCGACATCTTGTATCGGAGACTAAGACACTCTGGGTCCCTGAGCCGATGAAGTAAGTATGAATATAAACATACAGCCTTTCAAAATCAGAACATGAAAAGTGAATACATACATAATATCACGTCTGTTTCCCCGAAGGGGTAGGCAGAGGCATATCATACGCCCACATATATTGCGTGGCTGTTAAATGAGTAAATGCTAAGTAATGCTATGTATGTATATGCAGCCAATTAATCTAGGAGACAGAACTGGGACATTGGGAAATTATAGAACTTTAACTGATACTATTGTAACGTATTCCGAAGCTTATTGATTTTTACGTAAAAGTATTCTTAGTGTTGGTAGATCGTAGTTGTCTCTCATCAACGTAGTGGTGGTCGTTTCAGGAGGTTGAGTTTTTAGTTCACGATCTAGTATTGAGTTTAAACTTTCTTAATATACAAACGATACCATGCATTATATAGCCACTTTAAGCTTACCACCAGGGGTTATCGAGCCTCTAAACAGTGTGCTTCCATCTGTTATTAATAAACTTTATAAAAAATTATGAAACTGGCTTTACAGAAATTAAAATAAAATTATTCAAAATAATAGGCACACATTTTGAATACCCGTAAACCTCGTTAAATACTTACGTTTTATATTTAAAAGCACTTTGATCAATTATTTTAATTCGAACAAATAAGAGGAGTATTTAAAAGCATTTAGTTACCCGTAACAGTAAATACTGGGATTTATTAATTCATTTTATTGAATTATACCAGAATATTTTCAATCTTTATAAATTTATCCTTCATCTTTTTTCATGACGTTGATTTTAATCGGACATTAAAGTCTTAATCAGAACTGATCGTCATATCAGCCACTAGGAGATCACCACTGAACATGAGGTTTCCCAATGAAAGATTTTGTGCCGTTTGCATACATCGACTTCAAATCAAATAATTTATTTGCGATAACAGGCCAGTTTGTTTGATAACCTATAGAGTCCTAGAAAGTTAGCTGTTATTTGTAGTTGTCGAAGTTACAGGTTTTATAATTTTATTATTATAAGATATATTTAGGTATGTCTAGAGGTTGTATGCGTTGTCGAAAATGAGTAATTTTGGTTTTGTCGATATTAATATTAAAATTGTTCATGTCAAGCCATTTAATTATTTTATTCAATGTCATATTTATTTCATGTTCCTATTTCAAAATATTACATGGTATTATTATTGTACTTGTTGACTTGCCGCCGACTTAGGCAGATCATTCGGTCTATCGAGTGGGAGGCCATTCTCTACTACGTTACAGTGGTTTGTACAAAATTTATTTAAACTTCTTTTAAATGAATATCTCTCCATTTGGATGTCTAAAATGTTTCATAAGAAACGTTCACCTGTGGAACAGTGTAAATAGCCGGGTAATATGTGTGCTGCGATTAGTTACCGGAGATAATTACACATTCCATTTGTTCGGTTAATGCAGCCTAATCGAGCCTTCTGATAAGGGTCGGCCCGCCTTGGGACCCGGTGACCTTTTCACTACCTTGTTTCCACGATTTGTACGACGTATTTGTACTTGTATTTCAAGAACTTTTCACCCTATTGAAAATTATTTACCCAAATATATTCAACTACTGGCCATAACTTGAATAAGAGGCAAAAAGGGTCTTGGGGAATCATCAATGAACATGTTTATTAAGCCGCTGCAAAACTTTGTTTGTATCTCTAATTGATTTTATATGTTTAATATGGACAGGTTTCTGACTCATTTGGGTGATATGTGGATATGTGTGTGTTCAGCGAGGTCTGCGCGTATTACTTGTTGAGGTATATTTATTAGTTTTTGAGGAGCCGGGGGTCAGAAGAATTTCAATTGTGTCGAATCTCAGATCACACAGACTTCCACCACTCGGTGGTTTATATTTTAAATATCGTAAAATATTTGGTATACCTACTTATCACTAATAAGTATTGTACTCATCGAAATATCATTGGCGACCTATTTTATTTTTCGATTCCAACACTTAGCAAACCTTTGTGCGCATATATGCATTCATAATTGTTCTGGTCTGGGTTTTTCCTTTGTATATTAAGTATGTAAGTATTTTTGTATGTTTATCCGTGTGTGCATATCACAAGTTCTTTATGATAATTGTCTTGGAACTAAATAATTTGTGTAATTGTCAGAAAATATTTATTTATCATTGGTGGTTAACAAGTAAAGTATTAATTAGCGGGACCTTAATCGTAAAATATTTAAGAATAAGATTTCAATTAACAGAACTATAAAAAAAAATACTACTGAAATTGAGCTAAAATCTGGTCAGAACAGAAAGCAGACCCTGGGGCCCTATGCTTCAGACTAAGGCAACCGGTATAATGCTAGGATATAACAATTAGAACACATATAATGTATGCTTATGTAAACAAAATTAGGGATAGAATAGGCGCAAATAAGTTATTGCAGCTAATGACATTCTATTTGTTTTCCTAATCCGGCCCGTCGTCGACCCATCTCATGCGAGTCAAGTTTTGAGGGGATGTGGGTGCCTCAAATATATTTTTATGGAAGAGGCTTGCTTTCACAATATTTATATTATTAACTTTTTTTGTATACGTATGTATGATTCAAACGCCTAGTATTCAATTCAATTCAATGTTTATTTCTCTCCATTATGTTTTGTATATGGTCTTACATCTACACTAGTTACAATTATGGACCCTGTTGGGCACGGCAAACACAGACTAGACTGCAAATTCAGAGAGTCAAGAGTTTACAAACTCGTTTGCGTAATTACCGCTAGCTCCGTGTGTTGAAAAGCACGCTAATGTTGTAATGTTGTATAACGCTGTAATGAACATCTAAGACAGTTGTTATAAAGACTTGAAAGGTTTAACCATAGAATTATGTTTCCCTCTAGGTTGCGGAGGTCAGACGGCTGTCGCTTCGTGTAATAACTGAAACTCTGCCAAATCTGGTTAGACCAGTAAATGGATCCTGGGCCCCAAACTTAAGTATCAGCCACCAGGGATAATGCTGGGATGATAATGAGTTAATATAATTAAGACCCAGCGTTATAGGCGGTAACGTCTTAAATAGACCAGGCCAAGATAACTCGTCTGCAAGTGGCAAGTCAAGAAATACCACCAGACAGTGCAAGTTCTTATAATAGGTTGACAAAATGTTCTTTTCATATTACGCATTCAGAAGGTACTTGCTAGATTGTAGAATAACATTCCATTTGTCCGACTAATCTGACTCGTCGGCTTGGCTGATGTGGGTCGGGAGTCGGGCGCAAGTAGGATGTGCTCCTCAAACGCCTACCATATTTTGATGAAAGAGTTTACAATGTTAGCTATTTAATTACTTTAATGTTTAATACGATTATGAAATTATAAAGAGTTTTGAGTTGTTTGAATAATGGGTAACTCGCCGCCCGTCTTCGTTCGTGTTCCACGCGCGCCTCAAAGAGATGTCAGCTCACTGAGGGGCCCCCACGGTGGGTGCCAAGCATGCCGGGGTTGCGGGACTGTTCGCAAGGGTTACCGCGACCTCGGTACATAGCAGGCTCAAAAGAAGGAACATGGATGGTTTTTAGTCAGTAGAAGTCTGAAACACCCTCCCGCTCCACCTACAGCGGGGAAAGGTTATTTGATGATTTTCCAACCAAAAAAAAAAAAAAACCGGTCACCACTCAGGCCCAATTAAGATAGGTGAAATAAAGTATCCTGCTGTTAGAAATGTTCCAGCTACGCGAGTTTCTTGACTAAGTTTTAAAATAAAAATTAAATAAGCGATTAAAATTAACACCACACAAAGGGTTACCCATATGATCCGGATCTCCCGCATTTATAATTAACATTAGTAATGTGATGATTAAAAGCTTAGTTCTTATTCTTACTGTAATCGTTTTCTATATCACGAATTACATTTAGCTAATTATTCGTAAGAACAGTGTCATGTCAGCACAGTGAAAGGGTCCCCATGGATGGGGTCAAGCCTGTCGGGGCTGCGGGACTATTCGAAAGGGTTACCGCGGCGTCGGGACGTAGCAGGCTCAAGAAGGAACATGGATGGTTTTGAGTTAGTAAAAGTTCCACCCTCCACCCTCAGCGGGAGAAGGTGATTAGATGATTTCCGAAAAAAAAACTTAAGAGCATAATGCGTTTTTACAATAAAACGTTAAACGTAAACGTTATTATTTATTGACATTTAAAAAAGTTACTATGTAAGTACGACTAAATGAGTTATTAACCTGTTAATTCGTCGTAAATAAATTGAACATTAATGGTGAACAGGAGTAAATTAGCCATTTATCAGCGTTTCAAGATGATCATTATGATAATGTATGCCTGGAATTATGATCGACGTCTGAAAATATTAAACGATTTTCAATATACTTAGATTTGAAACAAGACATTGCTTGTACATTTTGACGTAAAATAATGAGGTGTATAGTAGCTCTTTTATAGCATCGCATGCCAGTTAAAATAATCATTCTACAATTTGATGTTAGAAGGCCTAAAAACACATTATGTAAACGTTATTAGCCCAAATTTTTCTGACGTACTTTCATATTAAATATAGGTTAAAAACAAATTATATCAATTTCAACGCCCACTAAGACGTAAGTTAATAAGCTTGTCAAAGGAAAGTATGACAACTCTCTATTAGGCATTATTTTTCATAAGCAAGTGATTCTTTGTAACAATTCCCGTGCAACTATAATTTCCCGAAAAATCGAAAACAATTCAACACGACATGTGTTGCGCCCTTACACTGGGCATTTTCAGGTAGCCTCAGAACAATGATATCTTCCGTCGTGTTGAATTTATTGTTTGTCGTGAAAAATATACTAATATTTTTTTAATGCATTACTTGCTTAAAACGGATTTCCGCAAAGTAACGCCTGAATCAATAATTTTTTTTATTATAATAATATGACTTTTGATCGACTTTTGTTTTAGAAAAAATAATTCTGATATTTTTTCTAAGGTCAGTGCAATTTTGTTTCCGTGCACTCTCTTGACTATAAGAAGAGCAGAAAAAGCTCTGGTATGTACATGGTAATTCTTCTGTTAAATTTAGTAAATCTATAAGAATGATTATCGTTATATCTAAAGTCGTTAATTCTTGTTAGAGGCCCTATTCGGGGCATGAAGAATTCTAACAGCTGAATTCCACACACTGGCCTTTGCAAGATGTATTGGGTCCGTTACTAGGTACGACTTGAATTCCTTTCAATTTGGTTTGTGAAAGAAGGCCTTAGTCCAGTAGTCCCACTACTTTTACATTTACAGGCTGAGATGATATGAAACATTTACAGGCTAAAAATGGATTGAATTAACCTGTCATATTTGGTCAGTAAGCAAATTAAAATTTAAACGAGTACAGCAACCATTAGATGTCGTGTAAAAAATATTATTTAGAAAAGCAACACACATGTCAATAGACATGACATTGATGGCCAAGGTAATTTCAATTAGATACAAAAATGTATAATCGCTTTTAATTTCGCATTGTAATTCAATAACAAGAGAAAATGTATAGAGCAGTAGAATGCACAGAATTGTCTTACAATTATTGTGTATTTATTTTACTCCTACGGATCAAATATTTTTTGTTTTATATTTGTGTATACAATAGTGAAGAAACCTGTACGGCCACACAAATATTGCGTTCATATTCATATTGCGTTTTCAAAATTAAAAACGGAGCTAATTTTTTAACCTCTTTATTATTTATTGAGCTATAATAAATTGTCTTGATAGTAGTATTATGAGTTCCTTCATTATTGTCTTTAACCTAGATTCCCTTGAATTATAACATTTCAACAAAGACATTGAGTTGATTTGGAAAACGAACCTGAGTCAAAAAGGCTCATTTAAATTTGATAATATCATATCATAACCGTCTACCTAGTGTCATGAATAAGACAAGCCAACTCCGTTTGAGAGAGACTCGTGTCGATTACGCTATTCAAGTCTTCTCCCAGAATTCCCAGAGCGCCCGAGGGAATCTTACGTCCATTTGGTAAAACTTGCCGCTATACAATTCCAAGGAACAAATGTCGGTGGAAGAGGATTGTGACTGCTATTCATATTTTAATGTTGCCTATGTAAAGGTATATAACTTTGTAAATTTACCAGAAAAAAACGTCTACATTAATACTCATGTTATGCGTTTATGAATACAACATACATTTTACATCTAGTCAAAGGTAAAATGGTTTTTCCGAGAATTGCATAGGCGGTCACTTTTATTAAAAGCTTTTTTGACTTAGTTTGTATTTAACATTTTTCTTTAGAATTTATGTATTAGAAGCTAGATGTTTGATTGGTCAAGCTTTAAGAGCGGCTATACGCACTGTTAGTCTTTTAGGCTTAAAGTGCATTCCGATACATAAAAGCGACCGATACCATATGCCACCCATCAAAGGAGAATTGCTTCATAAGTTCCGTGATCGTTCTTAACTATCTATCGATTACTCGGGGCCCTATTAGACTAACTAAATAAATAGTATATGCAAGGGGTAAAACACGCTAGTTATTTATCACAGTAGACATAAATGGCTTGCCAATGGAGTTGTGTGAGATATAACTATCTCTAGTATGTCATAAAAGTTATAAAGGTAGTTTGCGTTGCTGTTACCATAAAACATTCACCATAACGATACGATTACTCACTGATAAACGGTACATCAAACCGTAATAAAACTCCTGTTTACTTCCTTTCTTACGTTTCGAAAATGAAGTACTAAAGTCAAAGATATAAGTTCCACATGTGATTTACTTAAGGGGAAGTATTATGAGTATTTTTTGCAATCTATTGCGTCATAGATCTTTGTTCCAAGCATTGAAACATTCTGTATCGTATAGTGTCCTAATATCAAAATTAAAATGATTTTGCTAATGAAATTGCTAACTTGAGAGCTTCCAATACGTTTTTAAAAGTTTATTATTTGTTATTATAAATATAAATTCTCAAAATGTGCTTTAAAAATGTAATAGTAACAAATATTTTTAACACGAAATATAAGAAAAGTCTTTCTTCCAATTAAGAATCGTTGTATGCATTTATAATTATCGTTAACCGAGTTAGACACTGTATAATCACTACATAGTATAAAACAAAGTCGCCTTTTCTGTCCCTATATCCCTATGTGCGCTTAAATCTTTAAAACTACGCAACGGATTTTGATGCGGTTTTTTCCAATAGATAGAGTGATTCAAGAGAAAGGTTTATATGTATAATACATCCATAATATAGTAGTGGAACACTGTCAATTTTTGAGATTTCTAATGTGATGTCGTAAATCAACTCACTTTTTTGCGCTTATATTGCAAACGCTGGCCAAACTCTACGAGATTAGTCAAAATAATGTACTAAAATATTGTACAACTTACAAAATTCTTCAAAAAAGTCCGCGATGGTATATGTCTATCTCTCAAGAATACCCCACAATAACCAATTTTATCTTTTACTTTTTACTAAAAATAATGGCTTATTAACGAAGCCATTTTAAGTATGTATAACTTTTTTTAATATCTAAATAAACATATTAGTAAGCTTGGACATTAGACATAGATTAAATTTGTCTACTACATCATGTAATTTCGATCAGTACTTTACAAGATATCAAACGAATATACTTACGCTAAATCGAAAAATTATGGTTGCGGCGGTGGTAGGTACTCGCGGCCTATATAGAGACATTCTGTAATTATGTAATATACGTAACTATTCATATTAGCATACCACCCGTGCGAAGCTGGGGCGGGTCGCTAGTATAAGTATAAAAATAAGTGATACATTGTAGCAATGCAAGAAATTTTCATGCCATATTAAGCAGAACTTAAAATCTAGTGTTCTAGTAGCTGAATTCACAAAGCACACTCGGAATAAACGTGTAAGCAGTCTTCAAAAGCAACTCATGTGTTACGAGAGACAAGAAAATGTAATAAAAATATTCAGTGAAGTTGAAAACAAAAATATGGGACGGAAAATGAGAACAAAGGGGGAAATCGCATCAGTGTCTCCCACGCGACCTCAAGTTATATTTTTCGGGACTTTATTGAATAAATATACATAATTTTACTTCGATGCCCCGTAAGAGGCTTTAGAGTAGGTGAGCGTGTATTATGTACCTAATAATTGTGTAAATGTCGCAGGGTTTGTTGGAAAGTGGAAATGTAGACATATGTCTAGTTTTTATTTGTTTTGCAAACCAATTTGAATGAAATGTTTGATTACAATTAAAAGTTACATCTTTTTGAGGTATTTATAAGTAAAAGGATTAGTCGTACCAGAGTTAATTTATAAACATAAAACCAATTCTGTACACATATCTACTCTTTAATTGTTTTCCTTCTTCGGTCTGCTGGAAGAAATTCATTGGTACTGCTTATACCGTTATACATATATTTTGAGACATTTGTCCGTATTAAGTTCACTATATATTTTTATTTAACAATGTGTGCACATTTCTATTAAGAGAATCGTAGTCAATGGTATCATACCTCTAATAATATCATAACGTCACTACTACAGTGAGGTAACATTACTGTCTAGACGGTCCAGAGTACGCTTTGCTCTGTAAAACAGTACCGGTGCTTGCTGCGCCTACAGACAGGGTCACAAAAGTAGCACCAGTGCACCAAAATGTAAGTGCAATATGTCAAAGATTTTAGACTATATTAAATTGCTCTTACTTAATGTTGTAACGTAACATGAATGCAAAGTACTGATGTATGGAGAAAGTTCTGATACTTCTAAAGAACACACCACCTTTGAATTATTCATCGTAATAGGATTGCTCTTTACTTTACTTACACAGAGCATAAAGTAAAATTGAATACCACTGATGAAATGTTTATGTCAAGCTTTGTGGTCATTAGAACGATACCAAAAAAAAGTACTTATTAAGAAATAATGTTAGTCTTTGAATGTGGATTTTTCTAAAAATAAGAGTTATTTTATTTTGGGTAACGATACAAACGAGACCTGGTGGTTATTCACAACTGCTTTAAACTGGTGACTACTAATAGTTTATAAGGCACTCAATGCTACTTCATATATCTTATTTTTGATTTTACAGGGTTTAAACATTCCTTGATCTATGCCAAAAACTACGCAATCTACACTCTGTCAGCACCAAAAAGAGACATAACCAATTTATATTTATCGGTCAACTCTTTTCATATTTGATGTTAAAAAAAACTGCAAATAGCAGCACGCAATGAAACGCGCGCAACTAAACGCGTTTCTGTGTGGCCCATGCATGCTCGCTCACGTTATTTCTAAAAAAAATACTTTTTTTTTCTTTTAAATAATGGCTATGTGCGGTTTGCACATTTAGCCAGTGTCAAGTAAGAGTATATTAATAACATATAAATAATAGTAAATGAGAATGAGTGGTGATAAAGATGATAATGGTGCCAGGCATTTATCATTTTTATTATCACGGCCTCTATCAGATGCCCTTTCCCTAAACTCCTTGAGACCTCAGTAAAGATGCGGGACTAACTGAGATCTCAGATGGACTTCTTGAGAGAATTGGAAAAGTGATGTTGCACTGTTTTGTTTGATTTACCAACACTCGTGTACGTTCACAAACACTTAACGGCTTATAATTTACCGTTATTATTCATTGATGTTGCAAATATCACAAATTTTAGAAAATAAAACAAAACTACAGTCGTTGCGCTTCACTTTCCCGCCAACGATTCTGAATTTTATTTTTGACTTTAAACGTCAATTACTATAAGGCTGTTGATTTCACAGCTATAGCCGTGAACAAAAAAAAACTGAATTCTGGCGGTTTTACTCAGGGTATTTTTAAACAACTAATATAGTCCTAGCACTTGTTGTTCCGGGATTACCGAAGTAAACCAGAGTTTAATAAGATCAGTCCTTGGATGTATGACCGTTAAAGTGACATTTTAAGTCGAGCGATTTGGTGCTTTGGAAAGCATGTTAAGCTCTTGCCCCCTTGTAGTAGTCATAGAGCCCTTACATACAGTCAGTTTCCTCGAAGGGTCAGTCAGAGGCATATTATACGCCCACACTTCTCCAATTAAATCGTTGGTCCCACGTAATAGTGGCGAGCCTATTGCCGCTTACCAAGAACTTTATTATATTTCCAGAGCCTTGTCCTTTGACCGGCCGGTGCAACACTTACAGGAGAGGATGGCTTGGGCTCCAAAGATGATGGATGAATTCTTGGGTGCCAAGTGTCTCAAAATGGCATCTATTGGCATAAAGCCCTTAGATGGCTTAAAAACAAAACAGATGGCCGCAACACATTTGGCTCCGCTGATCCGCACGTGGTACAGTATGACCTAAATCTTCCTCCTTGGTCGGTCAAAGAAGGATCGTGCTCGGTGGTAGGATATTAATGGGCAGAGATGATGATAATGCTGATAAACATGTGGTATAAAGAGCTTACTGATGAAAAGAAACCTTTTACACTTTATAATCGATGAACGTCAAAAAATTTGGAATTAAGTAGTTTCTCGTTTATTTAACAGTAGAACGAACGAAACAAACGCTTTGTAAAACAATTACAGGGAAAACTAAATGTCCCGGCAGGGGAACTAGGTGCGACAGATTGCAGTTGGAAATAATTTCTAGGGCAATTTTATCGCCACAAAGTGCATGCCTCGATTTATATAACTGTCCTATTTTAGTCCGTAGATCGGAAAGGAAGATGATATTACTAAGTATTCTATTTTAAAGTGCGATCTTCTTAGATTAGATATAATATCGTGAGATATGGTAATTTTAGCCTTGGTAGACCACCATGGCTAATATCAATCAGAGACTAAAAACATAAAGTAAAAAACTAGATATTCTTAAAAATAATTAGATATACTAATTCATCTTCAAATGTTATGTCACTGCTTGTTAAAATATATTTATAAGAAACACTCGCAGCTCCGCGAGGCTTAGTGTTTTTAATGTGGCAGTTCAAAGTGCCTTCCTGCCTGATTGAAAGCAGTCTGCGCACAAAGATCAGACCTTGGATGGGTTGAGTGACTTTCGACACCGAAAGCTTCAGAAGCGACGTTAACCTTGTTCATCATCATCATCATTTCAGCCATCTGAAGTCCACTGCTGAACATAGGCCTCCCCAATTGCTTTCCACGTAGATCGATTCTTTACCGCCTGCCTCCGCCTGCCTTCGCCTGCCTCCACCGGCTCCCCGCCGCCCTGACCAGATCATCGGTCCATCGCGTAAGGGGGGCCGCCCTCTACTACGCTTGCTGATTCGTGGTCGCCATTCAAGAACCTCAACGCCCCATCGGTCGTCGGTTCTTCGAGCTACGTGCCCCGCCCACTGCCACTTCAGCTTGCAAACGCGCTTCGCTATGTTGGTCACACTAGGTCTCCTACGGATTTCCTTATTTCTGATTCGATCACGTAGGGACACTCCGAGCATAGCTCTCTCCATTGCACGCTGAGCGACTTTGAGCTTTCTTATGAGGCCCATAGTCAGGCACCACGTCTCAGTCCCATACGTCATCGCTGGCAACACACACTGGTCGAAGACTTTCGTCTTGAGACACTGAGGTATTATGGACGAGAAGATTTTGCGTAGTTTCCCGAACGCAGCCCAACCGAGCTGGACTCAACGACTGACCTCTTTCTCGAAGTTGGACTTACCTAATTGGACTTTTTGCCCCAGGTGTGTGCTCGTCGACAACTTCGAGGGCCGAGCTTCCGGCTATTACTGGGGTAGGCACAACATGGATATTTGACATGATTTTCGTCTTATCCATGTTCATTTTAAGACCTACCCTTCGGGAAACTCTGTCGAGGTCTCCGAGCATTGTGCTCAGATCCACAAGCGCGCTATGACCACTTTGTCGTCGGCAAATTGAAGGTGAAGGTGAGTAGGCTTACTACATTTAGTGGTAACCTTGTTCATGGTTACCACTAGATGTAGTAAGCCTACTAAGTAGGAAGCCAAGTTAGGTTTAAATATATTAGCTTTAGGGCACGCCTGCGGTCAGGTCTCCACCTTGATTGTACTGACTACCGCGAAAAGAAACTAAGAGAGACCTGTGTAGGGCCCGTCAAGCTGCGCCAGGAGGGCCTTAGGTGGCTGGGGCAGGAGCCTGCTGTCTAACCATAGACCCTCCGGGAAGTCGGCCACACACGCTATGGTCGCACACGGAGATAGAAGTGGCGCGTTTACTGCACCTCTCGGAAGAGATGCTCCTTATTTTGACCCGGGGGACGTTGACCGTGGGCGGGGCGTCAGACGCTGAATCACAGGCACTGGACCCCTATCTCTTTCCAATAAGCGGCGGGCGTCGTCGAAATAGTTTTAATAGGTGATATTTTGCGCACTGATAGACTACCGTTAAAGCATTACGAGGAATATATATTATTGCGGGAAAATTCCTAATAGCCACGGGAAACACATGATTTACATAACTGAATTTCATGCGAGCGGAAGCAAGTATATTATGATTTTCGAATATTCGAAATATCACACTTAGGCGTTTGCAGCAGTACGTGGTAAAAGCTAAAGTTGGAACAAAATAATACTAAAATGAAGCAAATACCGTGAATTAACAAAACAAATCTTAAACCCTCCTCTACAAATCGTACATACATACAATGAAGCCTATTCACCCAGAGGGGTAGGCATATTATAAGCGTACTTTTTGCCAATTATTTGTTGATCTCACGGGACGTGCCTATTGCCACTTACCATAACTTAAATAAACACCAGCTCTTAAAGTTCCCGAACATTCATGTATTATCAATACACAAATGTATTTTTTTAAGGCGCTCGATAATAAATGCCACATAAAAGGAGACCCATTCAAGTGCTGACCTCTTAACTCTGCTAAGCTCGCGTAGTTTTTTCCTCGTAGACTCCCAAAACTACGAGCGATTCATTAACTTAGATTTACCACTTTGCACTTTACGGGACAAATTATTTACTACAACCGTCATCATAAATTGATCCTTAAAAAGTCCATTGATGAACATTAGCCTCCCCAATTTTAAAGCCTCATTATTTTAGAAGTATCTGCCCATAATCACCACGCCGGGCAGGAGGGTTGGTGATCGCAGTTCAAACAAGTACGTAGTATGGCGCTGCTGCCCATCATCCGGTGGAATTTATCTTCTTTGACTCTTACGAGTGCCGGCACTATTCTACCACAACCGTCTAGTAGGTTTTACAAATATTATTCTTCTTTGAAATGCAATAGTGATAGTAATACATAGAATAACAATGAGGGCCGCTGTATACAGGTGTCCGGAGCCGACAGATGGCGAGCGGACGTAATTTCTGCGACCGTTTTATCGCCACAAACTGCGCGTTCTGCTCAGCTGTTTGCGGCTGCATGTTTTATGGATAGCTTATATTACCGAGTCCTAATATCATTATAAATGTGAAAGGAAATATGTTTTTTACATAGTCACGAGTAAACAGATAGAAAGGGTGTGGTAAAGTATAACGCAAATTGTGTCATCATCCCAGCTTATTGATATCAGCATTCGTGGTTCCTGTTATGGTTATAGATGAGACGGACTTGGGTGCACATACAAGCTGAGAAAGATATTAACATGTTTCATACTGGACCTTTTTAGGATGATTGTAAATCTGTTTATTGAGTTAGTACAATTGTTAACTAAGCGTGGCCCCCTAGCACATATTTCACATAAATACATCTCAGGGAACAGGGGTGGCTGAAAACCAGCGCCGTCTGGATAGTATACACTGGACAGCACATGGAAATTATTGAATATATGTGGAAGCTATTTAACTACCAGGATAGCTTCTCGTTTGTCTAGTCATTTGATGAACATACAAGACAGTTTTAGTTTATTTTGCGTCATTATCGTCATTTCAGGCATCTAAAGTCCCGCTATTTTCCAATAATCACAGCGCTGGGCAGGTGGGTTGGTGTTCCCAGGTCGCACAATAATGCTACTGTCCATCATCCGATAGGACTTCTCTTCGTCGACTCTTACAAATCCCCATAAGATGAGAGGGGTGGCACGGTTCTAGGCTGATATCACACGGCACATTGTGATTCACGTAATTTGTAAAATGAAACTTTTGATGATTGAATGACTTACACAAATACCTTTTATCTCTAAGATCGTATATTTTTTGACTATATTTTTTATATGTATTTGATATATTTTTTAAGCGTAAGACTATGGAATAAAAGGCGTATCGAGAGACGAAAATGTTGAACGGATCCACAACAATCTGAGCATAATTTGTTTCCGTTTCATCGAATCTATAACTCAAGTGTCACTATCTCTTCTTTGATAATTTGCTTCTATCCAAATATAAACAGACAATGCTAAAATAATATTTTTTACAGACTAAGATATAAGATACAGTTCTATAAATTGATTTATAAATATTTCATAAACGTTAAAAATATTAGTTCTATATAGAAGGCTCTTTGGCACTTTTTACAATTGTAAAAGGAAAACATTTGTTTGTGTGATCAATGTAATCCTAAAACGTATTTTTGATGTCGCGACAATACTGACTATCATCATCATCATTTCAGCCATTCGAAGTCCACTGCTGAACATAGGCCTCCCCAATTGCTTTCCACGTAGATCGATTCTTTGCCGCCTGCATCCACCGGCTCCCCGCCGCCCTGACCAGATCGTCGGTCCATCGCGTTGGGGGCCGCCCTCTACTACGTTTGCTGATTCGTGGTCGCCATTCAAGAACCTTAACGCCCCATCGGTCGTCGGTTCTTCGAGCTATGTGCCCCGCCCATTGCCACTTCAGTCTGCAAACGCGCTTCGCTATGTCGGTCACTCTGGTTCTCCTACGGATTTCCTCATTTCTGATTCTATCACGTAGGGACACTCCGAGCATAGCTCTCTCCATTGCACGCTGAGCGACTTTGAGCTTCCTTATGAGGCCCATAGTCAGGCACCACGTCTCAGTCCCATACGTCATCGCTGGCAACACACACTGGTCGAAGACTTTCGTCTTGAGACACTGAGGTACTTTGGACGAGAAGATTTTGCGTAGTTTCCCGAACGCAGCCCAACCGAGCTGGATTCGACGATTGACCTCTTTCTCGAAGTTGGACTTACCTAATTGGACTTTTTGTCCCAGGTATACGTACTCGTCGACAACTTCGAGGGCCGAGCTTCCCACTATTACTGGGGTAGGCACAACATGGATATTTGACATGATTTTGGTCTTATCCATGTTCATTTTAAGACCTACCCTTCGGGAAGCTCTGTCGAGGTCTCCGAGCATTGTGCCCAGATCCACAAGCGACTCCGCTATGACCACTATGTCGTCGGCAAATCGAAGGTGAGTCATATACTCGCCATTAATGTTGATGCCGTAGTTTTCCCAGTCCAGTAGCTTGAAAACATCCTCCAGAGCAGCAGTGAACAGTTTCGGTGAAATGACATCACCCTGTCTCACGCCTTTCTGCAAGAGGATAGGATTCGTGCACTGGTCCAGTACTCGTACGGACATGGTGGCGTTTCTGTATAAACTCCTCAGAACTTCGATATACCGATGATCAATGCGGCATCGCTGCAGGGACTGAAACACTGCCCAGCTCTCGATCGAATCAAAGGCTTTCTCATAGTCCACAAACGCTAAGCAAAGTGGCTGGTTATACTCCTCGGTCTTCTATATAACCTGCCGCAGCGTGTGAATGTGGTCTATGGTTGAAAAGCCTTTTCGGAAACCGGCTTGTTCGGAAGGCTGGAAGTCGTCAAACCTTTGACCGAGACGGTTCGTGATGACCCGTGAAAACAACTTATAGACGTGGCTCAGTAGCGTGATTGGCCTATAATTCTTCAAAAGGGATTTATCACCTTTCTTGAAGAAAAGGACAACCACACCACTGGACCACGCCTGTGGCGTACGTCCCTCGAGAATGACGGTATTAAAGAGCTTCTGGAGTACCTTAAGTACTGGTGTACCACCCGCTCTCAGAAGCTCTGCTGTCATCCCGTCTTCCCCCGGTGCCTTGTTGTTTTTTAGTTGTTTCAGGGCCATCCTAATCTCGTACAGGCTGACGTCCGGGATGTCTTCGGTAGTATGTCGAGTTAGTTTGGCTCTAGGGTCTTTAGCCAAACAAGTAGCGGGATCTTGCGTACTGGTATACAACTGTCCATAAAACCTTTCGATCTCCCTCATAATCTCAGGTCTCGACGTGACTAGACTGCCTTCGTTGGTCTTCAGCTGTGTCAACTGACTCTGACCAATAGACAGATCCCGTGCGAACACTTTTGAACCCCTGTTCCTCTCTATTGCATCTTCAATACAATTTGTATTGAATTTGCGAATATCGAGTCGCAAGGATTTCGAGATCTGTCTATTGATGAGCCGGTAAGAAGACGCTTCCGCTGAAGACTGCAATCGCATGTCTCGTCGCGCTTCCATGAGATTAAGAGTTTGAGTCGACAGTTTATTGGTTTTAGTTTGTCGGGTCTTATAATGTTTGGACCCGACAACGTGGACAGTCTCAACCAGCCCGCCGCTTATATCGTCAACGGTTACGCAGTTCTCCAGACCTGCGAAGCGATTTTGAAGCTCGAGCTGAAAGTTCTCGGGGTTTTGAATATGGGCAGCTGAGGGTCGGAGCGTAGACCTCATCAAACGGGACCTTTCAAGCTTTATTTTAATATTCAATGTGCCCCTTACCATTCGGTGATCGCTACCGGTTTTCACCCTGGCGATCACAGAGACATCATTGAATATTTGTCGCTTAGTGGTCATGATGAAGTCTATCTCATTCCTCGTGAAACCATCGGGGCTCAGCCAGGTCCATTTCCTGTGTGGTGGCTTCTTGAAGAAGGAGTTCATCATAAAGAGGCCCTCCTTCTCCATGAAGTCAGCCAACCGCTGTGCCCTATGGTTCCTTCGCCCTATTCCAAATTGCCCCACTTTCTGCTCGTCACCGCTTCGTTGGCCTAGCCTTGCGTTAAAGTCTCCCATAACAACCGTGTAGTGAGTCGGTGAAGTATGAATGGCGGCAGAAATGTCATCATACAATATCTCCACGTCTATATCCAATCCAATACGTCGTCCAATACTGACTATACAAAATAATAAAACCTATAACCCACAAGATTGTAGGTTAAGGGCAAATGCTAGAACCATTACGCCATGAGGACGTTAAACACTCTTAAGTATCAGAGCCATCGGTAAACGCCACTCGGTAAAATAACAAAAACGAACCCATGTGTGTTCGTATACGAAAACCAATAATTAGAAATGTATGACCTATGCTTGAGTCAGGAATAGGCATGTCATAAATGGCTTATGTGTAAAGCCATACCAAGCAAGACTAATGAACACCCACAAGCAGACAGTGAAATAAATTTCTCACGAAGGCTGTTTAGGGGTAAAATTTAATAAAGCAAATAGGAATGGTGTAACGAACTGCGATGTCTGAGCATATTTTAGAAGATTTATAAGCGTTGGAACAAAGCGCGTTACTTACAATTAATTTACGAGAAATTAAGCAATGAAAAATGGCCGAATAGTTAATTACTCCTGTTTATCCTTATTGGTAGAGAGAATGTTACATTAAGTAATGTTTCGAAATTTGTGAAAGGTTTTGGTTTAAGAGTGGGTTGACTTATCTTTTAATGTCTATTTATAGCGTCAGAACTGAACATTGGTGTGCAGTCTGTGTAATGCTTTTAATTGTTAAAGACTTTGCCTGCAATTTACAGATTACCTTCGTATATGAAATATCCAATATTCATCAAGTGTCTCAATTAATTGACTTATAAATTCAGTGCCGTGGTTTAATCTCATCTACAAGTTATGTGAAATATCAACATGTATATATAATTTTTTTTTTTTAAGTATTTTTCGAGCTACGGGATACAGTAGGAGGAGTTCGTGAATCGACTAGAACATTTTGGCGTGCTTATAGTGGAGAGGGGGGGGGGGGATTCAGTTATTAAGTAGACAGTCAGTTGGTGCTGGTTTGAACAAAGTAGACGCTACGATTTACCATCATCAATAGTTAGTATGTAACATGCGAAACTATTGTACACTCAACGTCACGTGTGAATTATTGCGTTAAATCGTCTGTTCAATTCCGACTTATGTATTGTTGACCTCAATAGATATCACGTTATTTTTGATATGCTGCTGTTCAGTGGCTTTTCTGCATTGTCAATATCGCTTATTTCATTAACACATTTTCAAGTAATTGAAGCAGAACCACTGACGGAGCGATCAGGAAGAACAACCTAACACCTTGGGAGGCTTCACTAAAGGCCTTGTGTTGAATTTAATAATTCGAACAGCAGATGGCCAGTTCTCTATTTCCGCCAATCAGAACTAAGATTCATAACTCATATATTTTCGGCTATGTATGTAACTTACATAATATCACGCCTGTTTCCCCGAAGGGGTAGGCAGAGGCATATGATACGCCCATATTTTGTCTTTATATATTTATATTTCTGTAGCTGAGAGGTCAAAAATAATAAGTCCACAATTATTTTTATTCGTTACTATTTACCACATACTAGAGTAGATATTCAGATATCCAAAACAATTAAAATAACAATTTAAAAAAAGGGTACTTATTTTTCTTTACCTCTCAGCTACAGTTTTATATTTAGGCTAAAGGTAGGTAAAGTTAGGATATACAAAGTTCCCCCCCGACTGGTCTTCACCTTGTCGTGGTGGAAAAAAAAGATTAATATCGAATGTCACTCTTAGGACCTCTCTGTATTTTACATACATACATAGTTTTGCTCATAGTTCATTCTCTATTCTCGAAGTATATTTTTGATTAGGCTTAGAGGACTTTCGTTAATTTCGTTAATTATTTGAAAGATGTAACATGAGAACTACAAATAATTTCGTTTGGCTGAAAACTTTGTATGTGGTCCTTATGATGTATTTTAAATATAATGAAACATGGTTAACAGGAATATAATTCCATCAATTTTAATAAAACAGTATAATAATAATAATAATAATAATAATAAATAAATAATAAATATTTTCTGACAATTACACCAATTATTTAGTTCCAAGATAAGTATCATTAAGAACTTGTGTTATGGATACTAAACAACGTATAAACATACTTAAATACTTTTTTTTTTTTGTAAATACATACTTAATATACATAGGAAAACACCCAGACCAGAACAAATATTCATGTTCATGCACACAAAGATTTGTCCTGTGTGGGAATCGAACCCACAACCTCTGGAGTGAAGTGTAGGTATACTGACCTCCACGCCATATCGGTCGTCAGTATGATTATTTTTTTGTTCAGTGTACTTGTCATAATTTGTTACGATTTGAAGACTACTACCATTTATAAATTGTTTTATTTATTGATCACAATTTAAGGAGGACCGGCAGTATGCTCAACTTAATAAATTAAACATCTTACTACAGAAAGCCAAATATAGGTTCCCACTGATAGAATTCATAGAATAGATTAATTAATCTTTGCATGGCTTATGGCAAACATGGTAACAGTACCAAAATTAAATCTTCATCTTTTGACCAGTTATAAGTATACCATAAATGGCAGTAGTTATAAGAAAGTCAGTGCCTTCTATTACCCTGACAGCTGGTTTAACCATGAAATGATGTTTCCCTCTGGGTTGCGGAGGTCGGTTGGCAGACGGTCCATGTCATAACTTAATTTCACCTAAATATTAATATTAATTTAACATTATTACTTAAAGTTAATATTATTAACTATTTGTTATGAATTGAAATATTTAGAAATTTTCACTCGATAATATATTTTTTTCCAAAATATATCGATACCAACTTTTATAATAACTAAAAATTATGACGATGAAAAGATATGAATATTTGATTATATTAGGTCGGGGAAAAAGTCTTTTCGCATAACGTAGGTATAAACTTATTATAAATTTTTTTTGACTGTACTATTTGTGTCTGGCTGGTTTTGGTAACATTAAAAAGGTTCCATTATAAAGAAAAGAAAAAAATAAAAAAAAGTTGTTTCCCGCTATTTTTCATTTGATTTTCTCTCCGTAAAAATGAGTGAATCTAATGAAGAAATTCGATACATTTTAAAATTTTATTATAAAAAAGGCAAAAATGCAACTCAAGCAGTGAAAAAATTTTATGATGTTTATGGACCTGATGCAGTGTCAGTAAGAGTAGCACAAATTTGGTTCAAACGTTTTCAGTCCGGAAATTTTGATGTTAAAGATGCACCTCGCCCTGTTACGAATAAAATGGACGCCATTTTTGAAAGAGTGGAGCAAAATCGGCATATTAGTAGTTACGATGTAGCTGAAGAACTTGGAATTGACCACAAAACAGTTTTGACCCATTTGAAGAAAGCTGGTTATACAAAAAAGCTCGATATTTGGGTGCCACACGAGCTCACTCAAAGAAACTTAATGAACCGTGTACTCATTTGCGATTCATTATTGAGACGTAATGAAACCGAGCCGTTTTTGAAGAGATTGATAACTGGCGATGAAAAGTGGATCACGTACGACAAGAACGTGCGAAAAAGGTCGTGGTCGAAAGTTGGCCAGGCTTCACAGACTGTGGCCAAACCTGGCCTAACACGAAATAAGGTGATGCTGTGTGTATGGTGGGATTGGAAGAGCATTGTTTATTATGAGCTTTTACCGCCCGGCAAAACCATTGATTCTGATCTTTACTGCCAGCAACTGATGAGATTAAAGGAAGCAGTCGAGAGAAAACGGCCGGAATTGATCAACAGGAAGGGCCACACCCTTCCTTCTTTCATCACGATAACGCTAGACCACACACATCTTTAGCCACTCAGCAAAAATTAAGAGAGTTCGACTGGGAGGTCCTAGTGCATCCACCATATAGCCCTGACCTTGCGCCTTCAGATTTTCACCTGTTTCGGTCTCTGCAGAATTCTTTAGGTTCTGTAAGGTTGACCTCAAGAGAGGACTGCCAAAACTATTTGTCCCGTTTTTTTGATCAGAAGTCCCAAAGTTTCTACAGTAACGGGATAATGTCTCTGCCCACAAAATGGCAGAAAGTTATTCAACAAAACGGTACATATATATTGTAAATAAATGTAAATAAACTTTGAAAAAAATGTCTTGACTTTTCATACAAAAATACGAAAAGACTTTTTCCCCAACCTATTATTAATATTCTTGGACATCTTACACAGCGCTTCTAGCCTGAATGTACGAAATTATAATGATTATAAGAAGAAGAAAAATTTACCATTGTTTTTTCTAAAACTTTAAAACAACGCACATCTACTTTACAATAAATCCATAATTTTAACTTTAATATATGAGTGGTATATTCTATTATATACTATGAACCATGGTAACGTATGGTGTAAAACCTTAATCAAAGCCAAAGTTATTATATATATTAAAACGAATGTCTCTATTCGTTTCAATTATCGTTGGAAAACGATTTTCATTTTTGGTGTTAACAAAATTGCAAATAGTAGCATACAATAAAATGCGCGTAATAGATCGCGTTTCTGCGTGGCTCACAAGCGTGGTGTGGTAATACCAAAAAAAAGAACTCTAAAAATGTCGTTGTCTGACTTTTTATATATAATAGAAAGGCGTTTGATTTCGCAGGTAAAGTCTCAAATAAGAATACGTAGCTCTCAGGTTACATCACGATCTTTTTACACCATATACATTAAAATAAATTCTCCTCTCATAGATTTTATAATGCTTGGCTCGTCTAATGCGGCTTTCAGACAAGCTACTCTCTCGCTATCGAATCAATGGTTATTCCATTGAAAATTACGTATTCCATCTGTAACAGATTTTTCAACTTGAATTCGAGAGAACGACTATTTTCTGCTGTCACGAGCTAAGAACAGCTTTACTAACGCTTTTCTGGATGTTCAACGGTTGTTTCAATCGCTAATAATATTGCTGAATTTTATTCTTTGTTCATAATAAAATTATTTTCTAGTAGTATCGTTTTTATATTTATCCTCTGAAGATGATAATCCTGTCTGTGTATATGCAGCTTTTTTAAGTTGTGATATAGAAGTAAATTCGATTTAATGTTGTGTATTCGACTCTTTTGTTTGTTTTGCACATGCATTGAATAATAAATCATTAACATAGTAACTTTTCTACGTGAGAACACCTAGATAAGATTCTAACATAGTTACGAATATATAAGGGTTGTATGGTATTGATTATTAAATTATTTAGTGTTAAAATACTAATTATGTATATATAATTATGAATTATTTAATGTATTGAGTTGGCAGAATTTTCCGGAAGAAAAATAATCTATTTTGAGAATTATGGCTTATATTCTTGTAATTCTTGTTGTCCTAAGTTTTCGTTTTCGACAAATCTCTCTCCCGTAAATATTTGCAAATGATCACCCTTAAAGCAAATTCTAAACGAAACACAGCTCATATATTTAAACCTGTTCACAACATACATTAATCCTTATCCGAAATCCTTACTAATTATAAACGTGAAAGTGCGTTTGTTTGTTTTTTACGATTTTACGTATAAACAACTCGGCCGATTTTAATGAAATTTGGTAATACGAGAGCCTTAGGGAACGATATGCCTTCCTTGTTGTCCCAGAATAATGAGCAGTTCCTATGTACGTGACAATGGATAGGTAACGCTAGCTAAGCCGATTATAACATGTGTCATATCTTATTTAACCCATTACGTGTTGTTGGTTATAATATTTATAAATATTCTCATGTAAGCAAGTGATGGATTGAAAATATCTTTGTAACAATTCCCGCGCTACTATAATTTCCTTACACAGGGCATCTTCAGGTAAGAACACGTATCGTGTTGAATAGTTTCTCGATTTTTCGGGAAATTATAATAGCGCTGGAATTGTTACAAATAAATTTTAATCTATCACTTGCTTACAATGGATTTCCGCAAAGTAACGCCTGAATCAATAAATTATTTAAATATTCTCATTACAGAGTCATATCATATCAGCCTTATAAAGTCCACTGCTAAACATAGGCTTCCTTAATAGATATTCTATTGAAAGTATTTGCCCATAACCACCACGCTGGGTGTTCCGCTCGCAGTTCCAGCCAGTAAACGGAATAGTGGGGATTTTGTAATTTTCCCCCCTGGCTGCGGTATCGGTCTGCGTCCGTAGATATGAAAGCGGCGTCAGGTGGGCTGATGAGCCTTTTCTTACTCCGAGTTGTCAGTCCGGTGGGGCGCCGGGATCAAGCTCTGGGGCGATCAGCGGCGCGGGGTAGTTCACGGAATGACGCTATAGGCCATCCGGTAGGATTTCTCCTCGTCGACTCTTACGACTACCCATAAGATGACAAAGGCACTATTCTAGGCCGGTACCACACAGCACATCATAACGTAGTAGCTGTGCTATCTATAGTGGGTAACGTAATCGTAACACAAAAACTAATTTACTTGTTTTTGATTCATCAAAAAGTGTATGAAATAGAGAAAATATTTTGAAGCATTTTGATCTCAAAATGTGACTGCAAAAATGTTTTCATGATTTAATTTTAAATTATTAGTATGCATAATATACTTAAGAGTGATTTACGATGATATTTTAATGGACTTCTGTTACAAGTAATAGTAAATAAAATCAGTAATAGTAAGTAGTTATTAACATCTATCATTGGAACTAATATCTATTACAAAATTATAAACTATTCCTAAGCAAACACGTCTGTTGTGTTCCCAAAATCTCTATAATATGATGAAATTACGTGAACTATTGATAGAAAATGCTATTATAATGTTAAAAATTATTTAAACGACTTATCACTATAAACTTTTGACAAAGTCCGACTTGTTAGTATTACTTATAAAATCCATTAATATATGATTTCGTGCTATATGAAATCACAAATCATTGTACGCCCATGAGGCAGACCTCAGCTAGACCTAAACCTGTACTGTAACACCTAACCTGTAACCTGTGTTCGCAATAAACGACTTTGTTTGATATGTTTTATAAAAAAAAAGTTTTCCTATAAACGTTAAGTAAGCGACATAATTCCGTATTATTTTATTTTACCTTGGCTTTGGTGGCTTTTTACTTTTTTTACACATTTTTCACAAAAGAGGCACTAACTAACTTTTCTGGGAAAAGTGTCATCCTAAAGTTTTGCTCTATGGATCTAAATAAAGAAACTGAAATTGATAAGTTCTAACTCCTTATACGCCAGCGGTCATCATACGAGTCTGGCTGAATTGTCGTCACTACCCTTGAAGACATAGTGCCATTAATTTAAAAAAGAAGAAAAAGAAGTATACGCCAGCGTGTGAGAAGTATTTTAGTGAAACTAATTATATCCTTATCATACGAAATACCCCTATAACCTTCAACCCACACCTCATAAAAACGAAAAGGTGAATTTATATTAGCTTCAGCTTTTACGCCATCCCTTCAATTTACATCAAGCAATTCCGGTAGATTAGTTGTCCGAATATAGCCTTTAAACTTTTATTGCACATTTATAACGTTCAAATAATCATAAATTGCTTATGGCAGGTAGTAAAGACATCAAGCTACAATATTTTTTCCAATTTATCTTAACAACTTGGTTTTATAACTCAATATCCGAGATGGTACGATAATAGATTTACACATCAATTATAACTTTTGCAGCGCCTTGCCTTATCAGAAAATATGTTTCAGCCAACTTTATAGCTGTTTCTCTTCGTTTAATTGCCTAGCTGTGAACGGCTGCTTATTAAATACGATTTACGTGTATATCTTTCTCCTCGAACAGACTTGGAGTAATCTGAAGTCGATTGAAGCCACTAAAGAAGAGTTTCTCGTTTCGTTCGTCTGCATGATATTCAGCTTATAAAATAATATTTTCATAATAGGGGGTCGTGGGTTCTATTCCCACAAA
The DNA here is from genome assembly GCA_949126915.1 of Musotima nitidalis. Lineage (NCBI taxonomy): Eukaryota > Metazoa > Arthropoda > Insecta > Lepidoptera > Crambidae > Musotima > Musotima nitidalis. Next base: position 9,211,170 of record OX421414.1, read on the forward strand.
GGACAATTTTTTATGTGCATAGATATGAATATTTGTTCTGGTCTGGGCGTTTCCTATGTATATGAAGTATGTATGTACAACAAGAATAATATATATGTATGTTTATCCGTTATTATGTTATCACATCATAAGTTTCTAATGATACCTACCTTGGAACTGAATGATTGGTATATTGTCAGAAAATATTATTAGAAAAACTGCGGGCGTTTGTTAGTGTAATATAGACGGGGAAGATAATTTACCGGGGCAATCGAGTAATGTAAAAGTATAATTAGTTATTCAATACTAGAAAACGTGCAGAAATAAAAACTCTAAATTTGTAATTTACTGTACAGTAGTTTTTTTTAATAAGATGTTTTGTTTAGTCTGTAAATTAGAACAGACAGCTCTACGATCTGTTAAAATAAATGAGCTATATGTTGAAAGTAGATAATTTCACGTTCAACAAATGTATACGGCAGACAACAAATTTATGTCTACGGAATATGGTATATTTAGGTATACACACCCAATAAAAAAAGATTTGAACAAGCTATTGAATGAAAATATTTTACGTTCTCCCTTCTAAGAAAACATATCACTGTCCCCTTTTAATAACCTGAATCTTGCAAAATCAATCTATTTATTACTCTTCCGGCCGAAACCACAACAAATAATAAAAGTAAAACAAAGTGGGCCCTGTACCTGATATAAGAATCATGATACTGTTATTTCTAGTACGAAGGTTTGGCAGTCTTCGTGTTTTAGTCCAACTCGCACATTATTACCCATTGAAATACACATGAATACTGAATTCTACATCCATATTCCATTTGGAAGGGGCAGACACTTTACGAAATCTATTTAAAACGGATCTATACAGTTGTAGAAATGTTCACTTTTAGCACAAAGATCAATAGGTTAACTTCTTGAAATGTAATCAACATACATACATAATGTCACGTCTCTTTCCCGTAGGAGTAGGCAGAGATCACATCTTTCCACTTGCTACGATCTTGGCCCACACTTTTAGCTTCATTCACACTCATTAACCTCCTCATACACGCCCGTCAGTTTAGGGTACTTTTGACCTGCTCTTTCTCCAAAATTTCTAAATTTGGTCATGGAAGGTCTTACGTGGTCTTCCCCTCCCAACACTTCCACCTTCCACCTTCACTTGTCCATCATAAATCACTTTCGTTAGTCTGCTTTAAATTCATCCTCTCAATATGACCAAACCATTTAAGCATACCTTTCTTAATTCTTGTCACTATAATATCTTCTTTTACTCTAGCTTCGACCCTTATCACTTCATTCTTAATCCTATTAAATAACGAATTAAGGCCGTGTGGTACCGACCTAGAATAGTGCCATTCCCCATTCCTCATTGAGATGAGACACTCACGGGAAGTCGTAAGAGTCGAAGAGAAAGCGTCATCCTGCGTACTGGCTTGAACTGCGATCACCAACCCGCCTGCCCAGCGTGGTAATTATGGCGGGGTAGGCCAATGTTCAGCAGTGCACTTTTTATGGCTATTATAATGATGACAAAGTAGAGGTCTATTTTAAAATGGTTTGTCATCGACACGAAAGAAGAAGAAAGAAAAATCTCTAACCTACATAAGACTTTTAAATTTAAGCTTTGAAAGACTAAACTTCAATATTGTCGATATAATTTCTAACAAAACGTTGTTTGTGGTTCATTATCTGTTTGAGAGTTTATTTAGAAAGCTTCCCAAGATGTAATTCATAGCTGACAATGAGGCGGGCTACGGCTCGGAAAGCGCCACACAAAGCCGGGAGTCGAACTAATGGCGCGTGCATAATCCAAGCCAACCCGCCATTCAGCATCTGCTGGAAAATTTCACGAATATGACTTACTGGCTTACTAACTCCGAAAGGTTGGTTGCAGCTGTAAAGTGAATACTTTTTTGTTACATACTTTTATATATGGTAAAGATTTCGTTATAAGAGCGTCGTAAGGCATTGAAATTTGTTTGATGTAATTTATTTAACGCTGCAACGCAGGCACTGGCGCCCCGCCTCTTTTGCAGTAAGCGGCGGGCTTCGTGTGAACCAGTTGTATCAAAAATGATAAAAATAATTATTGATAAAAGCCTTCAAAGTCTAGAAGGCCTATCTTACAAAGTAGGACCTCAGTAAGATTAAGGCTACTATAATAACTGAAAGAAGCAAAGGCAGCGTAGATCTACAAACAACTCGCATATATCTTTCACGAAGAACGAAATCGACTTGTAATTTTGCGCCACACGTTGTAGTCAGGCATGGGTCGTTGCAAAACATTTCTATGAAAGAAATAGTTTTCGCATATCCTTTATTAAATATCCGACACAGGTATCGGAAGACCAAACTTTTGAATGCAAAAGTAAGTAATTAAAATATCTTACGTAATGTTTGGTTAAATATTACTTTACATTAAGTAGGTACCAAAAGTCCGATGATGAAATTTTTGGAAGACCTTACTATAAAAGTAATTAATATTTCTTACAAAGCGTTGAGTTGTAAAAATGAACATTCTCAACTAAAATATATGATAAATCTAACTCTACAATGTAACTCAGTATTTACAATAAATTTGCTGCTATAATTTTATTTAATTATTTCGCATTTTATCGTGATATACAAGCCGCACTTTTTATCCCTTGCACTTCATACGCTTTTCCAATTATGCCAGAGGCTGCAGCCTGATAAGTATGGCATTTTTCCGCATTGCGTGCTGTACCACTCATCCATGGCAATTCTTGTTCAATATTATTTCAAGCAAAAAAATATAAATAAACTTTCAGTTTTCGCAAACTGGCATATTTCCGCAATGCGCGCTTTACTAGTCATCAATGTCACTTCCTGTACAAGTTTTTTTAAGCAAACAATCGTTCAAATTATCTTTTTTGTGGCACTAACTCCTGATATAACTAATTATATACGTATGTCTATTTTTAGAGTTGATTTTAATTTGTTTGGCAAAATTCTATTTTACATATAACTTTTTAATGTTTTTTTATAGTCTACTATTTGCTATAAATGATTAAAGAATAGACAGAGTAACTCTGACTGTATACTGCAAAAAAAATCTTTCATCTTTCAAACGACTGTTTTTAACAGAGAACTGATGAATTGTACGAAAAGGAGTAAAACATTACTAGTTTATTTAAGACAAACGCAATATATTTTCAGACCCTGCACATAACTCGGTGTCACTCCAGTTATCAGCAGTATTCATATTCTACTTTTCTAATAATCTTCGTAATGTAATGTCACTACAGAGCAAGAGCCTCGTCTCAGAAGCCAAAAAAAGTAGCCAGTAAAAAGGGTTTAGGTCATGTCATGCTTCAACCGTTGCGGGACTTTTCGATAGGGTTTCCGCTGTCCCAGGACATAGCAGGCTCGGAAAGAACATGGGTGATTTTTAGACAGTAAAAGTCTGACACACTCTTCTGCTCCACCTACTCGGTCGATTGATGATTTTCTAACCGGAAAAAGGAAATAATAAAAAAGGTCCTATAGCAGATTTAAGAAAGCCGTGTGTGGCACTGTGTCCTGCTGTTTAATATTTTCAAGTCACCAAACGACTACTACATAACATAATGTTAACGTAACACGACAGAGCTCACATACACCCATCCAAAGAAAAATTCAATTTTACTTTGGCCACGTCGTTTCGACCACCGACCACCAAATACAGCGAAGCGTCTTCTAACAAATTCTAAAACTTACCTTTATGTTTCTGATATTGTTACTATTAAGTAATTGACTAGATCTTAATACACCAAATTAAAACAACGAACTTTCACTATTCCTAATAGTAATTACTAAAAAAATATCCCTGTTTGTAACGTTTTAATGTACAAATCCGTTATCTCAGCTGGCACACAGAAGTGGCTTACCTTTAAATAGACTTCTTTTTAAATGTTATTTTTATGTAACCTTCAATATACAGAATCACAACAAGAAACTTTTCCTATCCGTGTCCATCTAAAGACAATATAACAGCCGCAAAGCGCATAAGCCAGTATCTAGCTAAAAGCAAAAGTTAGAAGCCAACGTAAATGTTGGTACAGCAAACTCTCACCTCGTATTGAATTGATAATGTTAACCACACAGCGCAGTTCCGCACTTCAAGCTATATCACTATAATATTAAATTTGGAGTTTAACTTTTACTGGTTTATTCCCACATCACAATAATTTTGAATTTAGAGTTTCATTTTATTGGTTTAAAATCCCACTTTCTTATATTTTTTTTGATTTATGTAGACTAGACTACACATATAAGTTGAAATTGAATCTGTAATGACAGAATGAATTACACAGCTGAACTGATAATAGGAACTGTGATATTGTTGCATATTTTTATATGTTTAGTGTAGTGTAAATGAAGTGCAATATTGTGACTTAGAACACAGTATGAAAGTGTCTTCGTATTTATAGAAACAATAAGAATAGTGTTATTGGACAAATTCTTACTTTAAAAAGGAATATAATAAACTGAACCTCTAAAAAATACTTTTTTGATCATCAAAAATACTGATCTAGCATCTAATAGGGGATTAGGTGCTCCATCAGAATTTTTTGATGTACAAAAAGGTTAGGTTAGGTTGGTAATTTATTAATTTTGATGACACATTAAATATGAGCCCTTTAAAAATATGTAGAAGTTTATGTTAGAACAAAATTACTTATTTACTACTACTTATTTACTTTTAATATTACTTAATTAGACTTGATTGTAGTTGATATGGGGTACTTTCTTTTGAAAAGAAAGGTATGTATGTATGTATGTCATACCATCCTTTAAAAAAAACAATATCTTTTGAACACCCGTCGGAATTCATCCCAGTAATAAAAGATGTTGAACCCGGACTTGCTCCAAAAATAGTGAGAGTGCGTATTACCAGAGGCTGGTGGATGGTGATGGACAAATTTATAACAGAATATTATAGCGATCTGTGATCCGATACATAAAGATCAAAATACATTCCAAATTCGAAAACTTGTTATCACAGAAACACCCTACCTATCCAAGGAATGACTTCTGTAAACACTGCCTAACTAGATTAATCGATTCACACCTTCAGTGTTTGAATCCTGTAAGTCAAAGAATTTTGCAAAATATTTTGTTCAATCCAACCAAAGTAGGTAGTTGATTCGAGTTATTTTATTACAAAAAAAATATTTTGGTATGATCAAAGATAACGGCTAGTTAAAATATTTATTTCGTGGTCAGATCGAAACATTTTAGACAGGTGGCAACGGTTTTGTGAATTTATGTTTTTCCTAAAGTTTCCAAGTAGAATGTTCAGCTTTGAGATTAAAAACAATAGAGTCAGTGCACTCAAATAGAGTGATACAAACTTGTAAAGACATGTTTTTATTGGTTTGGTATTAAAACGTTTGTTAAGCCCTACTGCGTTGTAAAATCTTATGAAACATGTCGAGTGAAAGTTATTTTACTTAATACAAGTTTATCAATAAAGCTTGACTTGCACAAACTGCTTTTTAAAGTTAAAATAATCAAAATCACAACTTTGTCTTTGGCTTCACACAAATCTGTCAAGTTAATTTTGATTAAGTTGACACTAAATGCGTTTAGCTAACGTGCAACGACCCTTATATACAAAAGTAGACTTATTATGACAAATATGAGCTGATCAAATTAAATCATATGTGCGTATTAAAATTATTTTCATATAAAATTATGACGCTGCCACACGAATATAGTTTCGTGTCAAATTCCATGAATATTAATGAGGCGTTGACTGTGGACGCATCAAAATAAAAGTACAATAGGTACTTTTATAGAATGCATTTACGTTGACGTGGATTTGAAGCTGAAATTATTAAAATTGAATAAACTCCTCGGACAATCAGTTTGACGGTTTTGTACGAATAAATTTTAGCGAACAAAAGTTTAAAATTTTTAAGGCAGGAGAGAATTTAGTTCACGAATTGTTGGAAAATCGTGTGAATTATATTATTATACATACCTACATAATACCTGTTTCCCCGAAAGGGTAGGCAGAGGTATATTATACACCCACATTTCGCAAGTTAGTACCCTAAACCGACGGGCGTGTATGAGGAGGTTAATAAGTGTTAATGAAGCTAAAATGGTGTGCCAAGATCGTAGCATGTGGAAGGATCTCTGCCTACCCCTACGGGAAAAAGGCGTGACATTATGTATGTATGTCGCCAGTTATATTGTTGGTCCTACGTAATAGGTAGCGAGCCTATTTCCACTTATCGGAAACTTTTATGTTAGCCAGAGCCTCGTTCGTTGATCGGCAGGTGCACCAGTTGCAGGTGAAGTTTGCTGCACGGGCACGACGTTAATATATACTTACTTATAATATACTTAGGCCGTGGGGTGCCGGCTTAGATTAGTTCCACTCCCTATCATCCCACGAGGAATCATAAGAGTCGCCGAAAAAAATATTACCGGATGATAGGCAGCAGGGTCATCCGGCGTACTGGCTGGCACTGCAATCACCAGCTGCCCAACGTGGTGAATACTGTCAAATATTCCCAAAAATAATGTAATGGGGAGACTAATTTTTAGTACTAATTTTTAGGACTTTAAAAGCCTGCTATGAAGAATATATATACAGCCAGAGTAAAATAAATGTTCGTAATTTGTCCTGTGTGGGAATCGAACCCACGATCTCCAGTGCGGAGTACATCTACATATTATCGTTTGTACTTTTCAAAACAATAATTACAATTTTCAAAAATTATACTTGCACATTATAGCTTACAGCTTTGTTTTTGCTTACATGTTGACATTATCCATACATAGAATATGGGTTACGTTACTTTATACCAGTATCAGACTGCTAATATAATTATCCGAATGCACATTATCGTGCGGTGACCTCTCCTGTACAAATCGGAAGCGTATTCAATTAGCAATAACGTATTCCACTCGCCTAGTTTAATCTGTCCCTAATCAGTTATATGGGCCGATAAAGACAACCCACGTGACTGGGCACGTCTTATCGAATGATTCGATGCTTATTCGATTGTGATTTTGGTTTAATCGTGGGGATATTAGGGAAAAAACGTTAATACAAAGGCTTATTTTATTTACTAGTCCTTTGATATTTTGTACTAGTTTCTTTGCAGTGATCATAGAATTTAATATTTAATGTGGAAAATTACAATGATTTTGATTATTAAAAGATACATTTTGTTTTATTTAAAATAAAAAGAATTTAAAACGAACAGTAATATGGGCCGATAAAGACAACCCACGTGACTGGGCACGTCTTGTCGAATGATTCGATGCTTATTCGATTGAGATTTTGGTTTAATCGTGGGGGTATTAGGGAAAAAACGTTCATACAAAAACTTCTCTTATTTACTAGGCCTTTGATATTTTGTAGTTAAACCTTTGCAGTGATCTCTAGAATTTAATATTTTATATGGTTTATAGTGTTTCTGATCACTATGCCAGTATTACTACATCACTACATTATCGAAGCGTTGTTCCGATTGTATCCAATAATTAATAATTTATCGTTATGTGATGGTTGTGTACAACTTCTAACTAATTTTTTTGTAGAGAAACTTATCATACACAGTAAATTATTTTATTTATCGGGATAGAACAGCGAATCATAATAGCAATAACTATTATTTTACATTTACACCAATTGTTTAGTTTAATTATAAGTATCATTAAAAGCTTGTGTTATGGATACTAAATCAGACCAGAATACATATTAATAAAATACACAAATATTTGTCCTGAGTGATAATCGAACTCAGGGCTTCAGGAGCGGAGTTCCGGTAGACCTAACCTCCACACCATATCGGTCTTCAAAATGTTCTTTAGTAAATTCATATAATATAATGTTACAGTTAGTCACACAACCCTTTTATAGACCCTCTGAAATACAAAACTGAAGGTAAAGCGAGAGTTGTGTGCGTAGTTTCCATTCTAATGAACCAATTTGACTGCCTAATTATTTTGCTTATTTTAGTGTAACACGTGAATTTACCACGCAGGTGTCCCATCAGTTTATTCTACCGACTCGCGTACGGCTCAATTCGATTAAAAGTTTCTCAATAAACAGTCATAGCGTTCACACCAACTTCATCCGAATGGAAAATGTGTATTTCGAGAACGATGTTACCGAGTCAGCCCATAGATAAAATAAATATGCTAATGCTCCGAAGTTCGTTGTTCATGTATTGTGTAGGTACAACAATGTGTACTGGTATGAGAGAAGGGTTCAAGGACATTGATTGCGCCCGCGATGAGAATCGATTTCATTCTGATGAAATGACTGTAGCTCATCCGATCTTAGACTGATAAGTCGGATCTTTTGATCGATGTGCCGTTTATATAGAACATTTTGAAGACTTGGTAAGGGTAGGGGTAGATGTGCAGAGCATTTTCTCAAAGATAATATCTCTGAATCTATTTTTAAAGAAGCTGTCTGTGCTTAATTTATATATGGGTCGTTGAGGCGGGACAGAACATGTAATTAGTCATATTTAGAAAAAACATTCCTAAAATACAACTTATAACTTGGATAAATTGATTGAAATTGTTCAAGCAATTCATCCAAAAATATTTGAAGAATTCCGTCTTAAAGAACTTTTTTGTTCTGCCGTGTATAATGCCGTCAATCTTTAGAGAATCTCTAGAACCATTTGGATACATGGTCAGAGTCGGGATTCAGATAAATGAAGGTAATTTCGAGACGCTGTCGATAGGTTCACATGGTGAACTTAGTAAGACCACCTTGCAGCCCCAATCTAACTAGTCTTGTTTTTATTGGAATCTCAAAAATGAAGTCTACAAAATAAAATCCGGCAGGGGCAATCGATTCTTTGTGTCTGTTTATTTTACAAAGTAGTAGTCTTCAGTAGAGGAGTAAGTAAGTTTTTGTATATTTTTATTACCTTTATCATACTTACATATATATTGATTCGAGAGTTACGTTGCGGAATCCATTGTAACCGGTTGAAGTTTGGAAATGACAAAGAACTCTCGTTTTTCGTGCCGAAGTCGTTGTTCTGGGGTTGCTAAAAATTTCTACCTCAAGATGCCCTGCCAAGCCGTCTTGTTTAGTTGAGTTGTTTCTTAATTTTTTGGGAGATTACAGAGACAAATGCATAGAAATTATTTATCTTAAATTGTTTGTGTAAACTAATTTCACTTTTAAAAAATCCTATGCCGTTCACATAATAAACCAATATTTTTAACAGATTATTATAAATTGTAAAGCATGTATTAAGAACCTTACCTAACCTACGTACAGGGAAACTATCCGCATTATTGAAGCGGCGCCGCAGAGTGCCGGCTCTCAGACAGTGACGATTTTGACAAGTGCATTATCCCTGCTCACACGGCGTGCCACCGAACGTCTGTCCTGATCAATAATGCTCCTCTTCTCTCGGCAGGCATTAAAGGGTATGTACTCGTAGTGTACATATTAAAACCTCGTTTAATATATCATGGTTTTTACCTACCTCAAAATGGATTTATGAGCGAAAGATTACGTAAGAAAGAGATTATATAATAGGTTGGGGAAAAAGTCTTTTCGTATTTTTGTATGAAAAGTCAAGACATTTTTTTCAAAGTTTATTTACATTTATTTACAATATATATGTACCGTTTTGTTGAATAACTTTCTGCCATTTTGTGGGCAGAGACATTATCCCGTTACTGTAGAAACTTTGGGACTTCTGATCAAAAAAACGGGACAAATAGTTTTGGCAGTCCTCTCTTGAGGTCAACCTTACAGAACCTAAAGAATTCTGCAGAGACCGAAACAGGTGAAAATCTGAAGGCGCAAGGTCAGGGCTATATGGTGGATGCACTAGGACCTCCCAGTCGAACTCTCTTAATTTTTGCTGAGTGGCTAAAGATGTGTGTGGTCTAGCGTTATCGTGATGAAAGACCACACCCTTCCTGTTGATCAATTCCGGCCGTTTTCTCTCGACTGCTTCCTTTAATCTCATCAGTTGCTGGCAGTAAAGATCAGAATCGATGGTTTTGCCGGGCGGTAAAAGCTCATAATAAACAATGCCCTTCCAATCCCACCATACACACAGCATCACCTTATTTCGTGTTAGGCCAGGTTTGGCCACAGTCTGTGAAGCCTGGCCAACTTTCGACCACGACCTTTTTCGCACGTTCTTGTCGTACGTGATCCACTTTTCATCGCCAGTTATCAATCTCTTCAAAAACGGCTCGGTTTCATTACGTCTCAATAATGAATCGCAAATGAGTACACGGTTCATTAAGTTTCTTTGAGTGAGCTCGTGTGGCACCCAAATATCGAGCTTTTTTGTATAACCAGCTTTCTTCAAATGGGTCAAAACTGTTTTGTGGTTAATTCCCAGTTCTTCAGCTACATCGTAACTACTAATATGCCGATCTTGCTCCACTCTTTCAAAAATGGCGTCCATTTTATTCGTAACAGGGCGACCAGAGCGAGGTGCATCTTTAACATCAAAATTTCCGGACTGAAAACGTTTGAACCAAATTTGTGCTACTCTTACTGACACTGCATCAGGTTCATAAACATCACAAATTTTTTTCACTGCTTGAGTTGCATTTTTGCCTTTTTTATAATAAAATTTTAAAATGTATCGAATTTCTTCATTAGATTCACTCATTTTTACGGAGAGAAAAACAAATGAAAATTAGCGGGAAACAACTTTTTTTTATTTTTTTCTTTTCTTTATAATGGAACCTTTTGAATGTTAGCAAAACCAGCCAGACACAAATAGTACAGTCAAAAAAAATTTATAATAAGTTTATACCTACGTTATGCGAAAAGACTTTTTCCCCGACCTAATATGTTATACTAAATTGATATAGTTATAGGGATCCTACAAGACCTTATTTTTTGTTTTTTTGATTTACGTCGGTAACATAATGCGTTTACGCACTGCCTTCCGGCCAAAGGGGGACCGAAAGGGGGCGAAGGACTCACCACCGGCAGACACGACTGCTAGCAGTAATATCCACTAAAAATCTTTCGACGACGCCCGTCGCTTGTTGAGAAAAAGGCGGGGGCCTGGATTGCAGTCAACGTCCCCCGGACCAAAATCGTGAGGACCTTCTCAGAGAGGCGCAGTTGAAGCGCCCCTCCCACCTCCGCGTGCGACCATAGCGTGTGTGGCCGACTTCTCGGAGGGTCTATGGATAGACAGCAGGGGCCCCCTGTCCCCGCTGCCTAAGACCCTCCTGACGCTGCTTGACGGGCCTTTCTGGCACGCCCGCTGCACCCTCCATATGTCCCTCTTAGTTTCCCCCCCCCCGGTAGTCAGTTCTAAGGGTACCAAGAGTCACCAATCTCTGGGTGTTACCTTTCTCCAAGCGCCCTCTGCGCCCTACCGGGAGGTACTGAGCCCTCCCACCACGACAAGGTGGAGACCAGTCGGGGGGGATCCTACCAAGGCCTTTTTTATTTTTTTTATTTTTATTTTATTATCGTCTGTAAAAAAATGCTGCTTACGCACTGTCTCCCGGCCAAAAGGGGGAGACCGGGAGGGGGTGTGGGGCTCACTGCGGCCGACGCGACCACCGCAGTCCTACCCACTAAAAAACTTCAGACGACGCCCACCGCTGTTGAAAAGGGCCGAGGCACCAGTGCCCGGGTTTGTAGCTCCTGGTACCCCGCCCGCGGCCAACGTCCCCCGGATGAGAACCGGGGAGACCTCCTCAGGAAGACGCAATTTGCAGCGCCCCCCCTACCTCTATGTGCGGCCATGGCGTAACTGGCCGACCTCGGGGGTGGGGTCAATGGCGAGACGGAAGGGGCCACCTGCCCCCGCCGCCTAAGACACCCCGGGCGCTGCCTGACGGGCCCTCCTGGCCTGCCCGCTGCGCCAACGGCGTAGCCGGAGAGAGAGCGGATCCCGCTCCCTCTCCCGCTCCGCGGCCTCCTTCTGCGACATCACCACTTTGCAGAAGGAGGCCATATCCTACCAAGACCTAAGGAGCCCAAGCCAACCTCACCTGAAAGTGGTGCACCTGCCGATCAACGGACGAGGCTCTGGCAAACATAAAAGTGCCTAGTAAGCTGCAATAGGCTCGCCACCTATTACGTCGGACCAACTATATAATTGGCGAAGTGTGGGCGTATGATATGCCACACAGGCGTGAATATATGTACGTATGTGTGTACTAAATTCACTGCAAAATTGTAAAGAATGGTACTATACGAATGAAATGACGATCGATATAGCGTGGAGATAGTATACAATATACCAAATCTTCTCTCCAGAGGTCGTGTCCTCAAATTCCATTCCAGCAAAGGACAAACATTTGTGAGCATGAATACCAACATTTGTAATGGTATGGTGTTTTCTTCCGAGTTTAAAAAAAAACTGGTAACTACATTCTATTCATTGTCTTTATAGTATCTTTAGTATAAGTTATTCTTTGTATGGGTCTAGAATATTTATTTATTATAAGAAATTATATTTTATTTAAGTATGTTTCAAGTACTATTAAATTCATACAAATTCTATTATTTAATATTATTGTTGTCGTTGAAACCATTAGAGAAAGACGCTTGACGTTGAGCATTTTTAAACTGTACCTATAGATTTTTTTTTATTGCTGTTACATAAAAATGCGAGTTGAAGTTTTATTCCTGTAACAAAAGTTATATTTTACCAGAACTATCTAGTTTGATATACTGTCGGCACAAAATGATTTTAACCGATACAAACAAGCAAAACAAAAACATAAGACAACTATTGTTAAAAAAACCTATACATATGAAAATAGCAGCAATTCTGTTAGGTATTACAAAACTGTCACCAAAACAATAACACTATTGATTACAAAATTGCCTTTACAGTAAATATTTGTTTTTAACGACTGTTTGATGGTCCACCAGTCATTTGTATAAATATTCGAAGTAATTAGGGACATGTCGACAGCGCTGTTACATGTAAGTGCTGTTTAATTGTTACGAAAACTTTAATTTGTCTTATAATTTACATAACAATACTAAATAGTTAAAAATGTACGTAGATTTTTAACAGTTCTTAAGAGAATGGCACTTCAACTTTCTTCTTCTTTTTAATTCTGTTATTATTCTAATAATTTGGGAAAGCTCTATTAAACTGTTGTGTCCGACCAAGTGTTAGGTGCTATTTTTATGTTAATATATTTGTCTACTCTTTTCTCTCTTCTCTTTTTTGTCTTGTCTATATTTGTCTATACTTGGTCTGCAATCAATATGATGTAAAAGCATTCAGTATTTTACATCATGCTAAATAACTTTTTTTATCATTTTCATCAGCCAGTTAGTGGCACACAAACTAGGTGAAACGAATTATGCTTTTATATACCACGCGGGCCCACTGCGGATAAGCGCAAGCTGGATTGTGGCTAACAGATTTTCCTAACATATTTTTTTAAGCGCTAAGCTGTAAGCCCAATACAGCCTCTATTGGGCATAACGTTCCTTCCGAAGCACTTAGTGACATTATAAATACATAAATAATGTCATTCGTAAACGAACTAATAAACTAAAAGTGATCCTAACCTTACCTGTCGACCGAATTTCAAGCTAAAAGCAACCCTCGGCGCCAAAACAATAATTATAACTTTGAACCGTAATACCAGAAATACAAACAGCAAACAAATAAGCAGAAAATATACAATCTCCAGCAAACATCCACTGTTTATTATTTCATTCGAGTAGCGAAACAGAGCATTAGTACCAATTTCCCGTAATAAGTAGGGTGAACTGCCCTGATTACAGTCACGTAAAAACACTTGTTACACAGCCGGATCAAATGGCTGGCATCAATCAACCCAGGCTATGTTTAGATTGCCCAAATTATGGCTTACTGACTTAAGCGAGCTCCCGCCATTCTGCAGGGGAGCAAGAAGAAAAATAATGGCGGTGCTTTAGATTTACACTTGTACAGTGGAGTTTGTATTATTAAGCTCAAAGAGGTAAAGGCCGAAATCGTGATTATTTTATTAAGTTATTTCAAATATTTTTTAAACTAAATGTCTTAAAAAATATCTCGTGAGTGTTACTGAGTTAAAAAAATTACCATTTTTGTTGCATATTAAGACTAAATCTGAATACGCTGAAAATTATAAAGTCAAAATCATATTCAATTACTCAAGTTAGGCTCAATAGAGCTCTTGTGAAAGTCAAACTTAAAAACTAACGCTCTAACTTCATAATTTATCGTCATCCAAAAATTAATAACAATTTAGAACATCGTTCTTTCTTATAACTTTAAAGGCTTATTAATAAAGAATATACTTGTTTTACAATTCTTTCCTACATGCATAAGTTTTATGAAAGAAAGTGCAGGTAAGTTTGTGACTAATGATGCTGACTCATGGTGATGGTCTGAGAGGATTATGTTGTTTGAATAATACTCTTTCGAAGGTATTATTGAAATTAATGCATAATTTATTAAACTTTAAGATCACGGCGTTCATAATGATTAATGAACAGGCAGGTACAAAACATTGGTAGTGTAAAAATAAAATGTGGATGAAACGATCGAATAGCTTGTTAGTTACACTCTCAGACACTATCGATGCCCTGCAACCCGTTTACCCGTTCCCCCGCTGAAGTGATCTTGATAACAAAGTATTTAGTATACTAATAGATTAAATCTGTTCCGTGATGTTTTAGCATTATTAAATTGGGCTGTACGTTGCGTTGTGATCGACAGTTTTGGTTTAGGCAATTTTACCGTCCAATTACTCAGGGCAGGGCGACTCAGCAGATTTCAATACGTGATAATGAATATACAATATGACGTCGAAGCCTCAACATTGCACTACGTAATAGGTCTACTAGGAATATCGGGGGAGTAAGTAAATAATAATAAATAACTTTTAACAATTATTTAGTTCCCAGATAAGTACTCATGAACCAAGAATTCAAGATACATACACACATTCACGCCTGTTTCCCCGAAGGGGTAGGCAGAGGCATATTGTACGCTCACACTTCGCTAGTTATAGTTGGTCCCACGTAATAGGTGGCGAGCCTATTGCCACTTACCGGGCACTATTATGTTTTTGTCCGCTGATCAGCAGGTGCACCATGCAGGTGAGGTTAGCATGGGCTCCTTAGGTCTTGGTCGGAACCCTTTACACCTAGTATTCAAGATACCAGAACAAATATTCACGTTCATACAAACAAATATTTGGAAATCGAACCCACGACCTTGGAGCGGAGTGGGTTCATACCGACCTCCACGCCATATCGGTCGGTTGGAGTTATAGGTAATAAACTTATATAAATAACTAATAAGCAAATATCTTATTATTATATTTAGGCTCCGGTGACCACTTTTCATCAGGTGGGTCGTATGTTTAAATGGCACTTTGTGGTGTTACTGAAAAAATAGCCGAAAACTAAGCAAACCTTGTACTGAAGAACGGATATCTGACGGATACTTACATATTTAATTGCATATACATATATGAAATGACCGAGTCATAGGAAGCCAGACATATAACAAATGTTTGTTTCTTGCACCTACACATTTGTCTTGAGTAGGAATCGAACAGACGACCTTATAAGCGGCGAGCTGGCACACAAACGCCGTCACTACCGTTCTAGGCCTCCTTTAAACATAATCATATTATATATTTCTATTTTAAATTAAATTGTAAAGGGGAGAGAACGACTTTAGCCAACGCCTCGCATAACCCAAAATTTTATATTTTGCGAACTTTCTCTTTGATTGTCAAATGTTGCTTTGTCTATGCCTCCCGGTAAGAAAGATAAGCGTCTAGGTTGTTTACAAGTTTAAAAATAAATAATATAAATGAATTGTTAAAAAAAAAATAAGAAAAAAGAATTAGTTCCAAGATAAAAAATATAATTATTCAATACTAGCTGTTACCTGCGACTACGTCCGCGTGGAATAGTATCTTTGGGTAGCATTTACAAACCCCTTTTCGCAATAAAAAGTAGCCTATATCCTTTCTCAGGGTCTAGACTATCTGTATACCAAATTTCATTTAAATCCGTTCAGTAGTTTTGGCGTGAAAGAGTAACAGACAGACAGACAGACAGAGTTACTTTCGCATTTATAATAAGTAAGGATAAGGATTCTGCTGCTTATCAAGTACCTACCTACTTATTGCTCGTAACATTGCATTAGTTATAAATGGATATGTTATCTTATCACAGGAGCCACAGACTGTTCGTGGCGCACTTTGACCCTTATGTCGGATCTTCCATGCATCCCCTTGCCTTTCACTCCGAATCTCCAAATGTTGTTGCCATCATCTTAATGACAGTCTTTGCAGATTGAAGCCCATTAGTCTCTTGGCTGTGGGTAGGCCACCCCAGGAGACCCATTCAAGAACCGCCAGCAAGTCACAGGTACACAGCAGGTGTTCCATAGACTCCGCTTCGTCTCCATATCTATGACATAGCGGTGATTGCACTAGTCGCATCCTGTGGAGCATTTTGTTTGTGGCATAATGCCCTGTTACAGCCCTAATTATCAGTCTGACTTGTTTCCTACTACCTTCGCAAAGGGCCTTACACCAGCTGCTTCCTGTCTCCCCGATGAAGGCCTTTGAATGCTTAAGCGCCGGTAGCAGCTGCCATTCCGATTCCGGTGTTTTGCTATGCGTTTTACGTCGTGTCTATTACACTCATGGAGAGTGCAATGCATGGCTCCGGTCCCGTGAATATCGATTCCGAGCCCTGTATGGCAAGATTGTCAGCGTGCTCACTCCCCTTAAATCCGGCATGGTGTGGTATCCAAACGAGAGTTACCCTGTTTATCCGGCCCAGTCTGTTTAGAGCAGCTTCTAGCACCAGCTTTGAGCCCTCCGGTTTAATAATCTGTATTGTTTCATAAATCGCACAGCGTGATTTTTTAATTGTTTGACACAATAGATGTCAAACAAGACAAATGAAATTTGTGTTCACATTTTATATAGTTCTTAAGGATATAATAATATGTGGAAATTAAGGGTAAGCCTTGTTTCAAGACAGATGTCACATTTTAGAGTATACTTAATATACCTTCATTCATTATCATCTCAGCCCATTATATTGCTGTAGCAAGCACAAGCGCGATATCTTAAGGAAGCTAGTTTTGAGAAAATCGAGATTTTATAAATAGATCTTTGAAGCAAAACAAAGGTAATGAAAACTTTATTAAGAGGTTTTATATATCTTTTATAAGTCAATTGGATGCGTATTTCTGCCAAATATCCAATGTCATAAAATTTACTTCGAGATTATTTCCGAAACAGCGCCTTAGCGTTCGTTAAGTTCAGTTCTGTAGTCTCACTACTAAGCACAAAAGAAAAATATGGTTTCAATTCCAGTTTGAGTAGCAGTTCGCATGTTTTTTCTTCTATATTTATTTGGCGTATCTTAGCTTGTAAGGCGCTCTTTTACTTAATCAAACTATTTTTAATTTTCTCAAATTTTACCAAAAATAAGTTAAAATAGTTTATGCTAAACATTTTGGAACGTTGTGGAATGCATCATGTTACATTTTGTTGTTTATTGTATTGGTTGATCATTGAATCATTATTATCCAATCCAGTGAAAGTTAGTACGTTAATTTACACCGAAATTTGGCTGTTTTTATTCTAGCTAGATAGAACTATTCGACATTCCGTAGTAAACTCTTATTTCATGAGCGAAGAAGCGGGCATAGCTAACTAAGTATTTTTTTTCATATGTTCTAAAAACACAAATTAAATTATATGGTTGGTAATTTTCTCGTGGGCAGATAAGTTTAAAATAGCTTCATTGGGCGATACAAGGAATAAACTTTTTTATTTTATAGAAAAGATTGTAAATAAAAATCAGTTTTATGCATATATATGTCATCGCTTTTATTATTTTTTTGTAACGATCAGATTATTAACATACATTGTTCGGAAGAAGTTTATGTCTTTTCTACGCTATTAAGAGTCGCTGAAAAAACTGTCAGATGCAACTTTCATGAGTATTTCTCATTTAAACACAAAAGCTTTCTTTTTTGTAATAATATTAATGCAAAGATAAAATTACAAGACTATGTTGATTCTTTGATCTTGATTTTTCATAAAAGTTGCATCTGAAGTAAAAGCCCTGTCAATTAATCGAAAAGTCTTATACATAGAAATCTAAATAATAAGACATTAGAAATGGTTTGTGCCGCGTAAAATTATCGAAACGCATGTCACCAATTTGAAAATGTGACACTTGTTTGAGTGCCGTACGTTACTTACGCTAATACTTCACACAAAATACCTGTTACAGTCTATATATAGGTGACAAAAGAACTTTTAAGTTGTTCACGTGACTGTTTCGGCTATCGTCTCAAGTTTTTAAGAAGTCTTGTTGTAACTTTTTTTGTTGCGATTGCGCCTAGTTTTACATTGTTGGCGTTTTATTTTTAATCGTTGTGATATAACCACACGTTTCTTTTGTTCTTCTGTAATGACGTGAGATTAGTCAATGGCAATTGCTGATTATCTAAGGGCCTCACAACACATTTTCACTATAGATGATGGTTCGCATAGTATTGGCTTGGATTTATGAACAATAATATACCCTAGTTTTAATTCTGGTGAAGTAGCAGTTGACCTGTAGACTATGAATTATACATTAAATGTTTTGTAAAATTATGAATATTGTGTGTTAAAAACTATATAATGGGATAACTTAAAGTTATTTCTGGAATTAGTACACTGATTAACTACATACTTAATTTAAATAACTACTATAAATAAGTATGACTACACTTCACTTATTATATTGCAACAATAAGTACTTTATTTATTCGAAATGAGAATGAAAAATATCGTTAGCACATCCTAGTTCGCAACCTTTTGCAGTGGCTAGGCTGTACAACTCACAGTTCGAAAAAGACGTTAACATTCACGGACGAAATGTTATTCTTGAACACAATACATTGATTTTTTGCAGTGCGGTACAATTTAGATATAACGAACACAAACGGCAATGTATTTAAAAGTTCTGCTAAAGCAACTAAATGGCAAATTATCCACTGGTGCCATACGATACACCGAAGCACAAGCGATTTGACGCGCGCATAGCACTTCTATTGTCATATTATTAAGATTTATATGGTCTTACACGTTCGACAATAACGTCATAGATACTATGTCGGAATCTGAAATAAATTACTAACTTAATATGTAATTTTATTAAATATTTTACTATTGTTAACATTTTTCCCAATTCTATCGAATATAATTATTTACAGTTAACATACACGATATTTATTAAAAATTCAATAATATAAATGTTCTATTCAAGTTATTAGCAAATATACATGGCACATTTATTATAAACAGTATCTCACTTATCCATTAAAATTTTGACGTACTGAAAATATCAGACATATTTCACTTTCAAAATTTCTTTATGCATAATAATACTTTGTTTCAATACATCTCTAAAGGATTATGTACAATTGAATTAATTTCTAGTTATTATCACGTTACACGACAGCGTAATTAAAATAATGATAGATAAAACCTTGTGTTAAAGAAACAATGTGTTAAATGAAGTACAAAAGAAAATTTGAGTATCAATTATGTAAAAACATGTTATTAAATGTTACTATCATATTCTGACAACATGTTTACTAATTTAATATGAATGTGAGATCGTTGCGGAAATTTTCGCTGAATATTTTTTATAAGAAACTCTTTTGTCTTGTATACTTGTAACTGTATAAAGCGGCATTTGCATACGCCTCTTCTGTATTGATACATAAAAGAGAAAAATAATTAAAAGTACAAAAATGAGCGAATTACATTGTGTAACTAAACAAGAACAGTTAACATGTGTAGAAAGACAATGAGGTTTGTTACTGCTAGCGCGATGTTCCCTTCGTTAGAGTTGGTAAGTGTCACTTTACCGTCATTAGAATACCATTTATTAGCGCGATCTGGCACTCGATTGCTCTTTAAATTGTCGCTGTCTTCGTCCTCGTCGTATATTTCTGTCCCGTATTCGTCAGACGTCATCCTCTCGTCGGGATATTGATAGACATGTCTATCGTTGCCTGGGATTTCTGCAATATGGAATACGGTCGATATATTGAAGTGTTTTATGCACTTTAGTTTGCATATACTAAATATGGTGATCGAATGTATGAATAAAATAACTTCATGTGCGATCAACTTATTGAGAACATAATTTTTTTTTAACTTCATTAAACATAACGTGTTATTTCTGGGCTCTGGAAGATTTCATATCAAAGTGACCTCGACTCACATTATACTCTACCACGTGGAAATAGCTAAATAGCGATAGCAGGTAATAATAATATAGGGCAAATTGTTGTTGGATTTTCAAGCCATCCAATTGGAAACCTAACTAGGCTTTATGAATATAACATTGTAAGACGGTCCCTCTCCTTCCCCGTCCCAGTCTTTAAGTAAACATTTCGACTTAATATTTAGCATTGTAAATGGAAAAAAATTTAAAGTATGAAACAAAGTAATATAACCTTATTTAGTAATAACCAAATACATACAATTGATATAAAATGCCACTCAGGAGGTCATTTATGCAAGTTTAGTACTATATGAAATCTAAATAGCTTTAAATATTTATGGCGACCATTAGTCTTGAAAAATAAAATATGTTTCTTCGCAATTGAATCACGTTACTCAGCTCAGCTCAGTATTATCACTGTCTCCCTATCTAGACATTTTACCTAAACAAATAGCTGTTGCTATAGTTTAGTATTTGTTTAAGAGCATATTTTCCCATATTTATGGAAGCCAGTCAGCAACGTCCTGCTGTTAGAATATTTAGTGGCATAACGGCTTGTTACGAATAATAATCACAATTTGATAAAACATAAACAGTGTCGTTTGTTTTTAAACTCTTTTATAAGATAGTCCACATATTATTTAAAATCTACCCTTTTTTCGTAAAGAGAAATACAGATGACATTTTTGTCATTGTTCTTAACAAAAATTTTTTTTTTTAAACTTTTACTGAGGTTAATTCATTTATTGTTTTCTGCCTACTAAGCTACTATCTAGCTACTAAGCTAATTTTATGAAATGATTTAATATTAACCTATTTTCCTAAATCCTTTCCTTCGTTTAATTTAATTATAAAACGTTTATTTTATTACTATAATAATAAGATTTAAATTTCAATTCAGTATTGAAAATGTTTTCATATTGGTATTGAATAATCGGAGATTTCCATTGAGTACTTAAATATATATTAATAAGAAAAATGTCATTTATGTTAACATGGAAAAATACAACCGAGTTCTTAACATAAAATGTAACAAAGTCAAAATAATTAATTAAAGTTTGGCTCAATAAAGCTTTTAATTGAATGTAAACTTAAAAACTTACGCGTTATAGGTCTATACAATTGTACTAGCAACGTTGTACTATTAATTAATAATGAAAAGGGTGTATAGGGGTCCTAACAAGATCTGAGGAGCCCAAGCCAACCTCACCTGCAAATGGTGCACCTGCCGATCAACGGACGAGGCTCTGGCGAACATAAAAGTGCCCGGAAAGCGGAAATAGGCTCGCCACCTATTAAGTGGACTATCAATATAAATGGCGAAGTGTGGGCGTATAGTATCCCTCTACCTACCCATTAGGGGAAACAGGCGTAATATTATATAGGTATGTTTGTAAACAAATCAAAACAATATAAATGTGATCAAACAAACCGTAAAGGCGAATTTTGCTTTCCACGTCCCCCAAAGAGTTTTTGGCAACACAAATGTAGCTTCCAAGATCTTCCTTCCTAATGTTCCGTATCGTCATCGTCATTTCCGCCTCAAACATCGACTTTTGCCTCACAGTCATCTCATGATGCTCCGACGGTATAATCAATTCACCTGTGGAATAATTTATTACTGAAAACACTTGCTTTCAAATTCAATATTAGAATTTCATCTTCCTTGGGAAAAGTTTTATGAAAAATGTAAAAACTTTGCGCAGACACCCAGAGTTTTATGTTTGCCTTATAATTTGTTTTACTTTTATCGAAAATGCTAAAGAGTTAATTAAATACAGGTATTGTTTTAACCTGGCTTAGATTTACGTGGAACACAAAAGTACAATTAAAACTTTTCCAAGTTTTAATTATATTTTTGTCGTTAAATTGAGCAGACAGACATGAAACGCATCTGTTGGTAAGTTTTAACTGTTTATTCTATTGAAGGAACTTTCATAACAAAAAGTTGTTTTCCTTAAACATCAACGCAGCTATAAATAATAGTCGAATATTTTCCAAAACACTAATAATAAATAACGATAATAATAAATAAATAATTTCTAACAATTACACCAATTATTTAGTTCCAAGATAAGTGTCATTAAGAACTTTTGTTATGGATACTAAATAACGGATAAACATACTTAAATACTTTTTGTTTGTTGTAAATACATACTTAATATACATAGGAAACACTCAGACCAGAACAAATATTCACATTCATGCGCACAAAGATTTGTCCTGTGTGGGATCGAAACCACGACCTCATGGGCGGAGTGCAGGTAACTAACCTTCACGCCATATCGGTCGTCACACTGATTGTATTACCTGGATCCTTAACCCAATAGTTAATGGATTTGGGTGATGATTCCACATAGCATTCGAGTGTTACATCGGTACCTAATGGAGCCCCAACAAGTTGATTTGGCACTTGAATTACTGGATGAACTGTGAAGAAAATTAGACAGATGTGAGGTAATTTTAGCTACATACCTAGTATTATAAAATCCAGATTTATTTATTGTTTAACACAACTATTTTACAAGTAAAAATGTTGCAACAAAAACCAAATGAAGAAAAAACAATACATCAACAGTAAGAATATTTGATAAATTATAAATGTACCTACTTGATAAATTATAGCATCGATTACTACTAAATATTAAAACACGCAAAAGTCAATGAAGTTTGTTACATAGATAGTCTAAAGCCTTAGAAAGAACATAGGCTACTTTTTAATTGGAATGTATTCACCTATACACCTATACATGTGGTTCACGCGGACAAAGTCGCAGGCGGCCGCTAATAATTTAATACGTCTACAAAAACTTATATTCTGCAGTATACAGTGTTAAAAAAAGCAGAAAATAACTTATTTTAATGTATTTATACAATGTACTTACAATGTACACTGATGTGGATCCTCTTGCTGACTGTCGGCGGAATTCCGTTCCCGGCGATGCAGAGGTACGTCCCCATCTCCGACCGGGATATCTTCGTTAGCTTCAGAACTTCGCCTTGGTAGCTCAGTACTAAAACAAAACATATTTAGTGTGAAGTGTGCATATTTATATAAGTGAAGTGAAAAATTTACAGCTTAACATACATATAAACCGAAATTTTATATTGCGACCAATGACTAGAAGAACAAGTTGTTCGCTCCAATATCTGATAAGGCTGCTCATAATTAGTACAATGCCATTTCAGGGTAACCGTGTTTAGCACTTTACTGCGCTCGCAATGCTTTTGTTGTTAAGTCTTCTTTGCCTAGAAATTTCGCTAAAGCAACTAAAAGTAAAGTATAGCACTGTTATTTGCGGTAAAATATCGAGAATTACAAAATGCTATCCACCTTGATGTCCTCTCTCATAAAATTTCAGTAACAAGATTAATTATTCAAATAAATTATTATTGAATGCCATCCCCTTTTAAACAATATAACTCTCAATTATTCATAAAGTTATTTGATACATTGTACTTAAAATGTACCATCAACGTTTATTTGTACAATAGCTGAGAGAGCTTCAAATATCCACGTTCATTATTTTAATTGTAATTGCCGTGCTGTTCTTCAAATAAATTGTATTTTCTCGAAAAAACATGAGCCCATTAGCTATTAAACACCTGGGAGTAATGATAGCGTTTTTTCAATAAGCCATTAAAACGGTTTCAGAGTACAATAAGATCTAGGAGTCTATTCAGCAGAACTACTAATTACGACAAACTTTAAACAATGCTGGACGCGAAACTCATCCCCCGAATGGTCGCAGCACCGCTCATTGTGGGAACAAATGCGGTCACACAGACACTCGTATAATTATACATATTCGGAAAAACAATGGCGTCCTTGCGCTATTCAAATAAACTAAGACAAATGGAATACTTTTTTTCCGTAGCTGAAATTGGTTTGCATTTTTGTTTATAATGTCGAGAAATTGCACTGCGACTATGTCAACAATAAATTAATTAAAAATATGTTATTTCTAATAACTGTTAAAATAATATGTTGTTAAAAAATATATTAACTAGATATTACATTAATTAGTTCAGAAACGACTGTCCTGTAAATGGTATCGCAGCAATGTCACAAGAAATTTAAAGGAAAATATTTTTTTTAAGTTTTTGTGTCGTAGAGGAGAATAATCACATACATAAGTGGTAAATCAAAATAATAAGCTTACAACTGATGAAAGTGAGTTTATGTATTTTCAAGTAAACATTATACATAACTATGTCAGTACTTAGCTGCTGATTTCATGACATCGACTTGACGTTGGTTTGCAAGTAACATGTAAAACTATTAAGATAATAATTCTGATACTCTTAAATTTAGTGTGAATAAAAAGAACAATATATACATTTCAATCGAAACCTTACAATACAACTTTATTACATACATACATACAAACACGCCTGTTTCCCCGACTGGGTAGGCAGAGGCATAATATACGCCCACACTTCGCCAGTTGCGCATTTCGTCCCAAGTAATAGGTGGCGAGCCTATTGCCGCTTAGCGGGAACTTCTATGTTCGCCAGAGCCTCCTCCAGGAAAACATATCTACAACTTTATTGATTCGAAAATACCCCTCGGTTTTCATTTCAATGCAATACAAAACCCGCCTATCGAGCACTTTAGATGAAATATACATTATTTATCTTAGGAAATATAACTTAGAAATAGGAAAATAATTATGAAATTTATACATTTCATGTGCTAATACGAGCAAATCCAGCTATTTATACAATCATAAGGGTATGCTTATAGAAACCGTAGCGGACAATATCTTCTGTTTCGAACGTTAACGGTGTCAAGAAGAAATTTACCCGAAATAGTTTCTACGTGTCCAGTTATCGTGAACTCAGTTTGTATGAACGTGGATGAGTGCCCACCGGTAGCACGTGACTGGCTTATTGGATGGACACGACAATGGAAACTTGAGTTTGTACTGTACTAGACACTACTGTTTAGTACACTACTGTCTAGTGAAACACAAGACTATTTAGATTTTTCTTATCAAAATTGAATCTACCAAGGGTTATCATACTAATATTTTAATTATAAAGAGAAACCACATGCATTTTTGGAAGTTTTAAATTAAAAAACTCATAGACTACTCGACCATTTAAAAAAATCTTCCACCATTAGAAAGCTTTATTATTCCTGAGTAACATAGGCTATATTTATCACTGGCAAAAATTAGGGATCCCTACAAAAACTCAAATAACGTAGCTCAATGTGTAAAATATTTATCAAATACCTACAGATGAGAAAAATGTCACTACGAATTGTAACTTTGAATTGCTACACTAGCACACAGGATTCATAAGAGGCCTTAAACTAAATTGGATACCGCATTTTTGAAACAAAATGAATCAAAAAAAAGTTTGCAAGTCGACCTAGTTATCTCAAAATCTTATCAAACAATAGCCGCCAAATCTTAATGTCTAGTCTTTTAAAACAACAGAAAGTAACAGAAAAGAACGTCTCTTGCCCCTTTTTCAACTTTTTAAAGCAGCGCTTTAATCGAAATAGATTTCTTTCATTGAAACAGGAAAAAAGGAAGGCTCTTTGACGTTTTAAGTTGTAAGTTTTATGTTATTACAGATATAGTTTTGTTCGTTAACATATATTACATAGCACTTAATGTCTAAAACATTATTTACGTGTTGTACATAGTTTTTATGTTCGCGTGTAACTTCAACATTGACTGTCATGAGTATAATAAAAGTAATTAAGTTCTTAGTTCAGATAAATTATACTCCTGCGCAGAAAAGAAAACAACAAATACAGTACACTTAATTTAAATACATTTTGTCTGATATACAAAATATATTTTCAACCAAAATGCTTTTTTTATATGCTAAATAATAGTAACTAATAAATTTAACACAAGAAAAAACTGAAATTTACATAAAAATACTTTGCTTTACTTTTTTAATTGGTGGAAAATTCTAAAAAATGTTTTTATGTTTTTCTACACATAGAAATATATTATGTAGTTACTTTTGTAATTTGTTTGTTTCGGAAATATTATAGTTTGTATTTTGTTAACATCCCCAAGGAGTTCCACTGCTGAACATAGGCCTCCCCATTAATTTCCAGTGTGAGTGATTGTAGGCGCCTTGCATCTATCCTTGTAACTGTGCAAAAAAACAAATATAGTAGTAACATAAATTTTTGCTTACCTCTGGTTTTTGCACCAGTTTGGTCCCTTACGACGATTTCCTGTCCGTCTTCTCTTTTCCACATGACTCTTGGAGGGGGAACGCCTCGGGCTTTGCATGAGACCCTCGCCGTTCCCCCTTCTGGCACCATGGTGTCTCCAGAGGTCTCTTCTGGGACGAAGTCTGGAGGTATCACCACGTCTAAGTAGCCCATCTGTTAGGAAAAACATGAAGTTTTAGGCTGAAGTATGCATGGGCTTGAAAGATATAGCTGCTTAATTGAAATATGATAGCCAAGCTAGTTGGCG
Source organism: Musotima nitidalis (assembly GCA_949126915.1). Classification (NCBI taxonomy): domain Eukaryota; kingdom Metazoa; phylum Arthropoda; class Insecta; order Lepidoptera; family Crambidae; genus Musotima; species Musotima nitidalis. The sequence continues at coordinate 9,237,855 of OX421414.1, forward strand.
GATAAACTTCCTAGATTTTAAATTCGCATACTCCAAATGCAAAAACCTTAATAAGTACAAGAATAATAAAGAGATCATCATATCCTAGAATTATCCCGGTGGTTCGAGACTTAAACATTGGGCCCTGTGTTTTCTTACTGGTCTTACCAGATTTGGCTGAATCTCAGTAAGTAATATTGTAAATACATGGCGCGACTGCCGTAAGACCTTCGCAACCCAAAATGAAACATCGTTCTAAGGTTAAACCAGCTGTCAGAATATTAGAAGGCAATGACTTTCTTATAACGACTGCCATATATGTTTATGATAGCCGGGACCAACAGCTTAAGTCGCTTTTCGAGGCATGGATCGCTACCAGGGTTTGAACCTGAGACCCTCTAAATTTGATGGTCTCGCCACTGGGTTATCGCCGCCTGAAAAGTACAAGAACAGTAAACAGATAATGACTGTTAATTACTGAATTTTTTTTAGCGTGCCTTCAAGGACATAATCAAGTCGTATTTTGTAATGTCTGATTTTAATCATTTTTGCTTTTATTGTAAAATATAATTTATATTTAACCTAAAGTCTATATAGATGTATTTTAGCAGATTATAATTACCGCATCTTGCCTGGTGGTAAGCAATAGATGCAATCCAAAAAATAGAGCTTACCATACGGTGGGTTAATCACGACAACAAGCGCATTAACTAATGACGGCCTGCATAAATACTCGTTTATAACCTGCTTAAAAGACCCGGCATTATATTATGAGCTGGGGAACACATGCGGCGGAAGAGAATGTAAATTAACTAGCGCTTAGTTTGTATTATATTTAGAATTTATGCATGAATGATTTTTCATATGATCCTTATTGATCTGGCACATATATGGCCGTTTTTATTTACCTTGCACGTTCTTGATACCTCGACGTGAAGGTGGAGTAGTCGCTGTGGAAGACTGCTACTGGAGGGTTGTAAGATGTACGCACCTGACTCTTCATGGGATCCATATTTATCTGGTATATAAACTAGCTCCTGTCTTCCTTCTGCACGCTCTTGATGTGGAGGTACCAGGTAGAGTGATCGTTGTGAAAAATTAAAACTCGAGCGTTGTATAATATACGCACCTCACTTTTTACGGGATCCGTTTTGATTTGGCACATATACTGCTCATTGTCTTCTTTCTGCACGCTCTTGATGTGGATGTTGGTTCTAAACGTATCAGTATACCACAGCGACTATTCCAGTCGCTTTGGGAGACTGATACGTGAGGATTAGAAGATTTACACACCTGACTCTTCATGGGATCGGTATTGATCTGGCACATATACTGCCCCCTGTCTTCCTCCTGCACGCTCTTGATGTGGAGGTACCAGGTGGAGTGGTCGCTGTGGGAGACTGATACTCGAGGGTTGTGAGTGATCACGTGCTCGTGAATAGCTTGGATAGCTTTTGTATCCGCCTTCACCCAGCCCACCTAAAGAAAAAAAATTGTGATTGTTATCATCTCAGCTCATTATTATCCCACTAATGAGCACGAGGCTCCTCTCACGAACCAAGATGGGAGGGTTAGATAATAATATGATGTTCCCTCTGTATAATATAGGTACAAAAACAATAATAATGAACGCAATCAGCAGACTCTTAGTTTCAAGCATTTATTTGAACTGCATAGTCTTCTAAGCAGAAATTTGTTTCTCGCCCTCACACTTTAAGAGTCGAACAAAATTAGCTGAGGTTAGCAGCACACATAGACTGCTACAACACATAGTATATTATATTTTTAATGACTTGTGCTAGCGGCATCATTAAAAAATTCTGCGACGCTATCGACGTCTTGGCCGAGGGCAGCGCAGCAGGCGGCTAAGGCAATATCAGTTATTACATGGCGCGACTGCCATCTGACCTACGCAACCCAGAGGGAAACATCATTCTATGACAAAACCAGTTGCAGGATGTTAGAAGGCACTGACTTCCTAATAACGACTGCCATAGATGTTCATGACAGCCGGGACCACAGATTAACGTGCTTTACGAAGCACGAAGTAAGCGATAAATACGCACATTACTTTGAAAAGTCATGAACCCGAGACCCTCTGAAGAATATGGGTCCCGCTACTGGGCTATCGCTGCTTTACACTTAACGGGTAAAACTTGATAAAGAGACGACGACGGTTGTATAAACTGATATTTGGAAAAAATAGAAAAGCAGATCCCGAGCCAAAAGAGATTACTTGATATATCAAGGTGGATTACTTAAGCTTTTTTCGTAAATAAACGTATAAAGAATCCTATATAAGCATTTATTCAAATGTTAGAATCATATTTTATCAATCTTGTAAATTAAAAGGGTAGATATACGAGTATACTTCAAATTATTTCCTACTGCTAGCACACGTACTCATGAGAGTACTGGCGTCTTACGACCTAATTCACCTGTAAGAACATGACCACAATACACAGAAACTGTAAATAAAAAATAAAAACCGACTTGAAAGTGTATGTAGTTTAAAATAACAAACAAGCATAATTATAATCATTTAAATATAAACACTGTCCATGCAATTTTATTGAAACATTAATTTTAGTACACTGGCATTAATTAGTATGTTCTATGTTGAAAGTGTTATCAAAATTTAAACCTAACCTAAATTAATATAAAAAACACAATCTGAGATTAAAGTCCCGCATTTGATACTGAAGGTATGCTTTTGAGAATCGGTTTATTACATAGTAGCATAGCATATACTTCTGCCTAGTTATCGTACCCCTATTGGCCACGGGCTTTCTCTCATGAATAAAGGTGAGAGGTAAAGGTAAATTTCTAAATATAAAAATAATGGACTCACCCGATAATTTCCAAGATTCACTACTATACATTCAAATGTAGCATCTCGTCCTATTGGCACCGTCAAGTTAGTGATGGGCTCGCCAAACTCCGGCACTTCAACACCGCCTGTGGACAAAATTAATAAACTCAGAGCATATCATACAGTATCAAAAAAAAATTTTTTTTTTTATTAGTGAAAGTTCCGGAGCAACTGTAATCTTCCGGAAAATCGAGAAACATCACAACTCGTGTTTCGAGAGAAATTTTAGCGCTATCAATGATGTCTACACGACAGAGTCAGTCGAATCTTAGGTTGTCTAACAAAAAGTGTGTAGAGATTTCACAATGAAATACATATGTTATTTTCGTAAAAAAGAGCAGATGCATTTAGGTTTTCCTATATAATTTAATTAAAACATCTTTTTTGCCAAATGCGTTTCTCGTAAATGTCAATAAAGCAATTATAGTAAATATTTCACCAACAAATTAATAATTTTAAAGTTAGCAGTAAAATTACAACCGTGACTGGGTACTCGAAGCTTGAAAAGTTAAAGTTTTTGATCGAAGTTACGAAAATATAATTAAATTTAGTAAGAAGCGAAATTTAATGCAGTTGAAAACCTAAATTAGTCTTGATAAAAGATTTCAAAAGTACATTAGCATTACGACGATTCCAAATTTTTCTATGATCCCAATGTATTCATAAAATTTATTATTTAATTAGTACTTATTTTGAGATAAAATACTTTAAATGCTTAAGCAAATTGTGAAAATTTGCCGTGTGGCGCCGGGAGTCGTAAGAGTCGACGAGGAGAAATATGACCAGATCGACGGTAGTAATTAATAATGTCGTAAGTGCAAAGCCGTTAGTTTTAACAATGCCGTAAGTGAAAAGTAACGACTTATCACTTATGATATTGTTATAAAAAAAGAAACGACTTTTCACTTACGACATTGTTAATTGCTACCATCGAGATGATGGGCAGCAGCGTCATCCTGCGTACTGGCTAGAACTGCAATCATCAACCGCCGGCCGCATCAAGCGTGGTGATTACGGGCAAATGCCTCTAATAGACTGGCACACACACACCAACGGCCTCTAGTTCCCGGCGGCCCTGCCATTCCAGATTACGGAAGCGGTCTTGGTAACGGCAGGGCAGGGGGTGCAAAGAATAACCGGCAGAGATCCGGCTATAATCCTAAACGACTTCAGGACTTTACTTAATTCAATTTTTTTTTGTACCTACTAAACTTTACAGTATTGCTAATTGCTATTGATTTTAATGCTTCAAAACATATATCATATTGTATTATGATAGTATTGTAGTAGGTACAAACCTAGAATGTGACTTTTACAGTAATTCTTCTAACTATTAAATACAATATATAACAAATGTACATCAAGTTTGCCTTCTGTATTACTTCTAGAGAATGCCATAAAGATGAATATAAATATTAAAAGTATGAAAAGGTTATCCTTAAAAATATTATAACTAGAGAGAATTGTAAGCAGGAAATAACCAAGAACTTGGAAACATGATTAAGCCGTTTTCTGAAGGCGCCTACACAACCCCACACTATTAGCAGTTGATAGTTAGCCACAATTAGTACAGCCGAAAAGCGGCAAACATGTTAGGAATTAGTTGTTGAAAGTTGACAATACTACACACTTAGTGGGTGTACCACGAAGTAGCAAAGTTTTGTTAAGTAAGTAAGTAGCATGGCATATGTCATGCCACATTCTCTGAATAAGCTTAGACACCATTTAATCGTGGTTTCAAAAAAGGGTTATTGAGTGTGAAAGCTGATGGACTTTGAATTATCCAATGTTTTAATGATATAAACAAACATTCATGCCTGCTTCCCCGAAAGGGTAGGCAGAGGCATATTATACGCCCACACTTTGCAAAGTGAAAACAAATTTCAAAATATAAAAACCACTACGTAGAGATTCCACGGAGTTTTTTTATGTCTACACATTTGTAAACATGCATGTTTACTTAGACATTTATCTGTGGTGAGTAAGCGAATCCTTTTAATTGGATAATTAGGATTCTCATGAGGAAAGCCTGAGTGTATCAAATGAGTTGTTTTTAGAATTTCATAAATTATTATACAACGCAATACATTGTGTGTAAGTACGTGTAATGCATAATAAATTAACCTAATACATATATAAATTCACGTCTTTTACCCCGAAGGGGTAGGCAAAGGCATATTATGCGCCCACACTTAGTCAATTATAAAGTTGGTCCCACGTAATAGGTGGCGGGCCTATTGCCGCTTGCCGGGCATTGTTATGTTCGCCAGAGCCTTTTCCGTTGATCGGCAGGTGCACCACTTGCAGGTGGGGTTGGCTTGAGCTCCTTTGGTCTTGGTAGGATCCCTGTACACCCTTATTAATTAGGATTCGGATTTCGGTATTTAGGCACGACTTTATATTTAGACTATTGCTTAGAAATAAGGAAAGACCAACGCGTGGTACAGTGAAATTGGATTTTTGTCGGGACACAGCTGCATTTGAAGTAAGCTTCACCAGATAAAGTTCGCGGACGTGAGTTCCTGCTACTGTGGTGCAAGCTCCACACCGACGCACTGACCTGTTGGATGGGGTGAAGACGCTTGAGTTGGGCCCAGTTTATTATCAAGACCTCGTAAAATCGGAGGTAAACTTTAAACTGCTGCAGACCCGGACTATGGCGATACGATTCGGAGTGGGCTAGCCCACTCGCATAGAGGCGAAGAAATGCCAAATAAAAACGAAGAAATAGAAGACTGAAAAGGGAGTCAAGAAGCGGCGTACGGAATGACCGGAAGGCACCGAAGGCGGACGTGTGGTTGTCGGCCCGAGAAAGGGGAGTAGTAGGACTGATAGGGACAAGGATACTGAATTTATTTACAGCTGGAAGTCAAGAAGTACGAGCGGTAGAGTGTTAACATCATCATCTGCAGGTTTCGCGCGTATCTCCGACGTTTGTCAAGTACTATGTAATAGTTTATGGAATATAAATAACTTGAACTGAACTGAACTCCCGCGTTTCGGCCCGAATAACCTAAGGGTTGAGTAGGGCCGGTTGAGTAGGGCCGGTCGAGTAAGGTGGTGGGTTTGTTCATATATCGAAATATAATTAATGCAACAAGTAGATCAATATAAATTAGAATCTGTATATATCAACTGATATAGTACTGAACAAACAGGAGAGCGGCGATAGCCCAGTGGCGAGACCCGTTGCCTTCAAATTCAAACCCTGGTGGCGCATTTATGACTTTTCGAAGTTATGTGCATAATTATCACTTGCAGCTCTGTGCCTCGGCAAGCATGTTAAGCCGATGGTCCCGGATGTCATGAACATCTATGGCAGTCTTTATTAGGAAGTCAGTGCCTTTTTATATTCAGACAACTGGCTTAACCATAGAATTATATTTTCTATTGGGTTGTGGAGATCAGATGGCAGTCGCTCCATGTAATAAGTAAAATTCAGCCAAATCTGAATGAGCCAGTGAGCAGACCTTGCTTGGATATGTTGATCTGTTTACTGTTCTTATATTTATTGTCCAACCAGATTTGGCTGAACTTCAGTTATTACATAGAGCGGTTATAACTGAAGTTTAGCCAAATCTGGTTAGACCAGTGAGCAGACTTTGGGCCCTGGGCTTTAGTCTGGGGCAACCAGGACAATGCTAGAATATAATGAGTCGTTCGTGAACAACTGAGGAAAGTCGGCCGTTTGCTACTGGCCTAGAATAGTGCCATTTCCTCTCATCTCATGGGAAGTCTTAAGAGTCGAGGAAGAGAAAACCTACTGGATGATGGGCAGCAACGTTATCCTACATACAGGCCTGAATTGAACAGGCGATCACCAACCCGACTGCCTAGTGCAGTGATTATGGGCAGAGACATCCAATAGAATATAATCGGTTGGGAAGGCTAATGTACAGCTGTGGACTTTAAAGGCTGATATGATAAGGTGAGTGAAAGAAAAAGACCTGCTGCGCCAAGGATAAACTAGGATAAGGTCAGGAAAATGATAACTTTTGCAGTTGTATAGCAACTACCGAACGGTTTATATAATAGTTATCCAGAAATATACAGCAGTAAGCTTAATGAAGTGAAAATGAAAAGTTAATATATGTCAAGTACTTAAATACTCAATCACGCGGAACCAGTGCGGATTTGCGGAGTCAGGCGTGGGGGAAACCTGATATTAGAAATTATCAGACAACCCAGCAGGGGCCGTGGCTACAAACGGCTTAACGTGTCTCGTGGGGTCCGAAAGCGTTGGAGCAAATACCATACCAGCGATCACTCACCCATTCACGATGACCTGAATAAGGCTGCGTTTCCATCAGAGATGTGCGAGGATGCTTTGCGAGGAATATGTTAGTTGGAAACCAATAGAATCACTGCTCTGAGCGAAGCTAGGTAACTGAATCTATTCTACTGTTCTTAACAAACACACCCCTCATAAAGCATTCTCACACATCTCTGGTCGAAACGCAGCCTTATGCTAAAAAGACCTCGGACTGTAGAACTAGGGAATCACACCAGGATTGCGCATGGTGGTCTGATGAGGTTGGTGGGCGTAATTGAATGAATCTGAAATCTTCTGATCAAAATATTGGTTGATAGGACAGGGTTGACACGAGACAATAGCTTTTTGTTATGATGTAATAAAAAGAAAACCAAAAGATTGCCTACTGTTGTACATTTCATAATAAAATAAAAATATCGTAATTTATTTTTATATCAAAGTAACTTCAATTAAGTAAATGTCTTATTTCTCTCTTGGAAAATGTAATTAGCATTTTACAGTCTTCTTTCAAGATCTAATTTATATTTCATAAAAATCAAAAGACATTAATTTAGTATAACATAACCTCATTAAGTTTTATCAAATATTTTATTTGACTTTAGAAATCGAAATCAGTGTCAATCTTTCTACCAACAACCGATATGGCGTAAATATCAATACAGTAGCACTTCGCTCCTGAGGTCGTGAGGCCGTTTCCTGAACGGAATAAATATTTTTGTGTGTGAATATGTATATTCATCACTTTTCTGAGTGTTTGCTATTATTATATGTATGTATTTCCCGTTCCGTTTAAGATTTCCAATGATATTTAAACTAAAATTATTTCTACGTTCTTGTATATGTTATTCCATAGCTAAACACACAGAAATTCGCCAAAGTTTTGTTGCTTAAAGAGAACACTCACAAATTAGTTTAAGAGACAATGTTGCCGACCCGACAGCCAACTTTGGTCGACATTACTTGGTTGGCACACAACGGCTTATCGCGATGCGGCCTCAACGTTACGTACAGCCTAGTTCCTTCTTCGATAGCATACCCCAACATGAAGTTAGTTTAGATTCTCACGAGCCTACATGACTGAGATTTTATTTTAGATTGTTCGTTAATTAGTGGTTTATTTTTCAATTACTGTAAATAATAAAAGTACGACGGAACTATGTAACAAACTCTATAAATAAGCTTTCATTACCATGTTGGTAAAGTTGTTTGTTTTTAAAGTGATTAAGTTGAGTTTTTTTCCCTTGTTATTTAATTTGAGTAAATAGTTTATCACAGCGAATAAAATGCAAGATAATGGCCTGGCCTGAAGTTGGTATTTGTATCTATAAAATAAGCTAAGTCGAAACAAGCAATCTAGAAATTATATAGTCAAAGTCATTTATTTAAGTTCAGCTCCTATAAGCTCTTATGTAAGTCAGACTTAAAAATTAGTGCGCCCATTTACGTTTTATCCGTTATTTCAAATATTTTCGTAAAACAACACCCTAATGTATAACTACTATGTAGGTATTTCAGTACTTTCTGGCCTCCTTTACAAACATTTTCTTAAAAGTTGCAAATTTATTCGAGTTTGACTCAATAAAGCCCACTGCGGGAGCTTGAGTTTTGAAGAATCGGGAAAGAAGCTTGTCAAGTTTTGTTCAACATGAATGTAACATTTTGTTTTGAAAAGAAAAAAAAATACGGAAATTATACGATGCCTAAATATAATTACACGCTTATATTCCATTTGGTGTGGAAAGAAAGCTTGCTAATACTTTTAAAAAAGGGATACAGATACACGAAATCACGCCTGTTTCCACGAAGCGGTAGGCAGAGGCATAATATATGCCCACATTTTGCCAATAATATTATTGGACGCACGTAATAGGTCAATAGGCATATATTGCTGCTTTGGAACTTTTCTGTTCGCCAGAGCCTCGTCTGTTGATCGGCAGGTGCACCACTGGCAGGTGAGGTTGGCTTGGGCTCTCAAAGTCTTGGTAGGATCCCTATATCATTGAAACAAACTTTACTCATGGCACAGAGATCTTTCCGAGGTGAAACGTGTCAAATGGGTACTTAATAAGATATAAATGTCTTAGTGCCTATTATATCCACTCTTTACGACACGCTCGGGCAAGATATGGGATAATAGAATTTTGAGAGGTGCCGCTACCATGCAGAATTTTGTATAGATAAATAAATATTCCCTTACAATCACACCAAATATTTAGTTCCAAGATAAGTAAGTATCATTAAGTACTTGTGTTATTGATGCTAAATAACATTCTTACACACCTTTTTTGTGTACTTACATACCTGATATACATAGGCAAAAACCTAGACCAGAAAGTTATGTTCATGCACACAAAGATTTGTCTTGTGTAGGAATCGAAACCACGACTTCTGAAGTGAAGTGCAGGTATCTCCACACCATATCGGTTTTAAACGTTGTATTTTCGATGTTATTGTTAAAGACTCATAAGGTTCTCATAGGAGTCGCAATCGTTCGTATTGAAATCAAATCTATTATAGTTATTTTGTTTCCAATATTCAACCGGAGGACAGTCGCTACCACATAGGTCAAAGAAGTATACAAAATTTAGCATCGGTGTTATCACTCTGCTGAACTTCTGACAGTGTCACTAGCAGCAGCACTCCGCTCGGTAGACCTGCAGTGAAGTGTCAACTATCTGCTCCAACTTGGCCCGTTACTCGCGGTTTCAACTTCACAACATGAACCGACGCGAATAACTTTACAAGTGATAGTAACAAGACCGCGCCTCCTATCGCATAGTCGCTAACTAACTGAATTATTCAAACTGTTGATGTTGCCGCACAGAAATAATTAGGTTTTACTTGCGGTTAATATGACTTTACACATGACACGCTTAGTTAAAAGACGTTTTCTGCACGTAATAATCGTACAATTAGGAGTTTGATGGCTGTAACTAGTTGTTTAACATGATAATCATGTTGCCGAATACAGTGCTTCATACTAATTTAGTATGTGATACTTAATTTTGTGACGCGAAACGTTTGGAGAGATAGGTGACATCGTAACACCAAATAATTTTCAATAAAATTGTGTTCAACTATCCTAAATTGTATGTATTGTGTGATTCAAAACTAATTTCTTCTGTTAACGCGGAAAAGTTATAATACTTTAAAAGTTTTCTTAAATTATCATATTATTATTGGCAGTCGTGTTACTTATTATAAGGTAAAATTTTCATCAGTCTTAACGCTTTGTGACTTTTGTTAAATAATGATCGTTACAACAAAATTTTATAAACTTTATTTAGTTTTACTATGGCGGCCCATTTTTGGTGTCTTGGATGTTTTCACATCAAAGTGTATTTGGCAATTTCCTTTCACATTTACGGTCTTAATAGAAAACATTCCCTATCATTGGATTCACTAGGTTTATTTTGGGTTTGACACATTTCAAATTCAGTGTCAAAGGAGAGGACATGGGCTTGGCTATTTGTTATACATAAAAATGTTCAAGAATGATTACACTTTAATAACCATTTGGTTGTCTAAAGTATAACTTTGAAAGAAAATATTTATTTGGAACTGTTCACAGTACTGCAAAAAAATCTACAGCTAGTTCTAATAACTGGATATAGTATTAATTCTCCTTTTTATCATTATAGTGGCGATGTTATATTAATTATAATACTGAGTGCATATAAAATTAAATCTGGTCGGATTAATAATATACAACTTCGTAATAGACCTTTTTGTTTTGTTTTACGTCGGTAACAAAATGCGTTTACGAACTGCCTTCCGGCCAAAGGGGGACCGAGAGAGGTGTGTGGGACCCACCGGCAGCAAGACCGCCAGCAGTAATACCCACTAAAAATCTTCCGACGACGCCCGCCGCTTGTTGAGATAGAGGCGGGGGGCCAGTACCTGGGTTGCAGCTCTGACACCCCGCCCAATGCCAACGTCCCCCGGACCAAAACCGGGAGGACCTCCTTAGAGAGACGCAGTGGACGCGCCTCTCCTACTTCCTTGTGCGACCATAGCGTGTGTGGCCGACTTCTCGGAGGGTCCATGGTAAGACAGCAGGGGCCCCTGCCCCCGCTGCCTAAGACCCTCCTGGCGCTGCTTGACGGGCCCCTTCTGGCCCGCCCGCTGCGCCCTCCCCAGGTCCCTCTTAGTTTCCCCCCCGGTAGTCAGTACTAAGGGCACCCAGAGTCGCCAATCTCTGGGTGTTACCTTTTCCCTAGCGCCCTCTGCGCCCTACCGGGAGGTACTCAGCCCCCCTACCACGGCAAGGTAGAGACCCTATACCAAATCTAGTCAATCAAAACAGGTGCACTATTTTCTTTTCTGTTAATTGTTAGGTATTTATGCTTTCAAAGTAAAACAAAATTTTTTTTGTTTCTTGATCGACTTAATTTCGATACGATATGGCTCGAAGTTCAGTCCACCCGTACACTTTTTTTTTTTTTTTATTTACGTCGGTAACAAAATGCATTTACGCACTGTCTCCCGGCCAAAGGGGAACCGAGAGAGGTGTGTGGGACTCACAACCGGCAGACACGACCGCCAGCTGTAATACCCACTAAAAATCTTCCGACGACGCCCGCCGCTTGTTGAGAAAGAGGCGGGGGGCCAGTACCTGGGTTGCAGCTCTGACACCCCGCCCGCGGCCAACGTCCCCCGGACCAAAACCGGGAGGACCTCCTCAGAGAGACGCAGTGAACGCGCCCCTCCTACCTGCTTGTGCGACCATAGCGTGTGTGGCCGACTTCTCGGAGGGTCCATAGTTAGACAGTAGGGGCCCCCTGCCCCCGCTGCCTAAGACCCTCCTGGCGCTGCTTGACGGGCCCTCCTGGCCCGCCCGCTGCGCCCTCCACAGGTCCCTCTTAGTTTCCCCCCGGTAGTCAGTACTAAGGGCACCCAGAGTCGCCAATCTCTGGGTGTTACCTTTTCCACAGCGCCTCCTGCGCCCTACCGGGAGGTACTCAGCCCCCCCACCACGACAAGGTGGAGACCAGTCGGGGAGAGTCCACCCGTACACTACTCCAAAGGTCTTGGGTTCGACACAAGGCAAATTTTTATGCGTAGAATGGTTTTCTTTTCTGTTCGTGGTGTTTTCTTTATACGCACAAAAATAAAGTATGTTTATCCGTTAGTTTTGAGTTAGATGGCACTGAGTGAAATGTTATGAGAATATTATATATAATTTGAATGACTTGGAATACTAGATAGATAGACTGCGCTTTGAATTAACACAAAAGATTTAGTATAAGTAAATTAAAAACCCTATAGTAAAACAATAACCACTTTAAAACAAAATGACGATATCATTACGACTGATTTGACGATCTACATATATGGTGTGGTGGCGAGAATACCCGCTCTCCGCTCCTAAGGTCGTGGGTTCGATTCCCACGCAGGACAAATCTTTGTTTGTATGAACATGAATATTTGTTCTGGTCTGGGTGTTTTCCTATGTATATTAAGTATGTATTTACAAAAAAAAAAAGTATGTGTATGTTTATCCGTTATTTAGTATCCATAACACAAGTTCTTAATGATACTTATCTTGGAACTAAATAATTGGTGTAATTGTCAGAAAATATTTATTTATTTATTACTGCTGAAATTGTATACAACTACGCAAACTATGTTTATTTATGAAACACCAGTTAATTTTCTACTGGTCAACGTTTGGGTTAGCTTAAAAGTATGAGGCAGTACGTCAAAGAAAACGCATTAACTTGAATATAATTAAAAGTATAGTAATTCTGATATCGATACCTCCTCCGATCCTATAATATTTTCAAAAAGAGGTATTTTTATGAAAAAAAGCAATAATGCCATTTTCTTAGTAAACATATTATATGTAGAAGGTATAGAGACTCAATCAGATGAAAAGTATATATAATATATCCATGTTTTGAGCTATTTAGACTTATTTTAACTGTATATTTTTTTTAATTTCAAGTAAGTTTAGTAAATAAATAAGAAGGGAATTCCATTGCCATTTTAGTCATGGCTCACAAGAAACACATGGTGCATGGTATTATTTAGGAGGAAACGATGACAAACACTGGCAACGCTGCCTGGTTTCTCTCAAAGCGAAGTTGTCGTGTATAATTAGATTTCCATGCCGTTCCGGAGCTGTCTTGTCGAGAGTAAGACAACGCCGTCTGCTATAATGAGTACCTTCATTACATCTTAAGGCTTAATAGATTATTTTATTTTGTTGCTTTAATGATTTCTTAAGCGTAAATAGTCCATTCCATTTTCTGAAGTATTTAAGGCTCATAAAAAAACTAGATAAATTTAACCTTCAAGTCTTAGAGAAAAAGTATCAGAACTGATAACTAATATTTAGTTGAAGCCTCTAAAGGTATTTAATTCAAGAAAATCGTCTAATGAAACTAAACCGCAAATTAGAAAACTAAAGATCTCGTGCCTTACCCTGAGTAAGTGAGTCGTGAAGTGAGGCGAATTCGATGGTAGCTAATATTATTATTATTATGTTTATGTTTTAATATGCGTATGCAGTGTGTTGTTTTATTAACTTGATGGCATTAGAATTTATGAATTTAAAATTGCCTTTAACTGTTGGTGTTTCTAAAAATATTTGAAACCCAAAAATCTTCACTGCGTGTTTGTAAAGGAATTTTCTGTCCTGACAAAACAAATGCACATTGTAAGCTAATGTTTGTTCTCTCGTTTGGACATTTTGTATGACCCTCTAAGCATTAAAGTTTAGTAGGTGCTCAGGCGAATATTTATTTTTAAAATTGCACCCCTTCATATCGCGAACCACTAGAGTAGATGTAATAGTTTCGCCAGCGAACAGTGTCGTGGAAAGCAGTAAAAACGGCATTTCGCTGCGGTAGCGTCCACATATCGTCGCAGGCTGGAGCGCAGTAAATTGTTTACAAAACGTGCCTCTTTTGTTGCCAACAGCGGTTCTATCGCTTTTGTATTGCTTAGTTTAGATTCTGAACGGACTCCGTTAAGCAAAAGGTAAGACAAAAGGTTCGTATGTCTAATGAGAGGTAATTGTTTTTGCATCTGGTTCTGGTTGGAATTGCTTCTGCGTTATTATGATAAAATAAAGAGGTACCTATGTAACTTTAGCCTTGTTACAATAGTTTTGACAAAGATTAAAGTTCAAAGTAAAACATGAATTACAATCGTCATTAAAATACAGTACACGCCTATTACGTTCAGTAATCATCATCGCGTACTGATCATCTAAACTCTTTCAATTACCGCTGGACTTACCCTGATTTTAATAGCAACTTTTATATATGTATCAATGTGAACCGTGTGGTACTGGCTAAAAAAGTGCCACCCCCCTGATCTCATGGGGAGTCGTATGATTCGATGAAGAGAAATCCTTTTGAAAGATGGGCAGCAGCATCATTCTGCATATAGGCTGGAACTGCAAGAACTGAATGGGCAAATACTTCTAACAGAATAAAACCTATGGGGAAGGCTAATGTTTAGCAGTGGACGTTATATTAGGCTGACTTAACCAATTTACCATTTCAATGAAAACAAATAGTGTATTGATCTCTGTGTTACACGTTTATCTGTTGAAACAATTACTGGATTCTTTATTTCAGATTCCGATGTAAGATAAGATAACTAGATAAAATTAATTCCTTAAATTAATTAATGTAATATTTTTCTTTTATTTCTCTAAAAAAAAACAAAAGAGCTGATAAACTAGTCATTACTGTGTACTTATTGACTTTAAATTTAACGCAGTAATCAATTTAGGATTATAAATCGATATACCCTGTAGTAAACAAAAGAAAAACTACATTTTCATATATGTATTAATAGAACACAGTACTAACAAATTAAAAAACAACATACACACAAGAGATCAGCTTCCACAAGTCGGAAACCGTGTTTCTAATTTCACCTAAATTACTATTAGTTGGATCAATAGTCCTTTATAATGAATGTGTATTATTATTTAGCCATATGAGATGTAACCCAAAAACAGTAATATCATAAAAACTTGACTACAAGTTAAAGTTCATCGAATATACCATATTTTTACACTTTGCAGGGCACATATTTTCCCACTGAAGACAGCTTCTAGTACCGAAGCCATCATTTATGAGATGAGACATAAATCTATGTGTCTCGTAATACAACGAAACAGCTCATGGTCGTGAATTTTTAAAATACGACTCTTAAAGAGGATTGCTCTCTTTTTATACATTTATGTATAAATAATTCTGGCCTTGTTTGTTCATACGTAACATAAGGACAGCACTTTTGACAAATTAATTGACAACAATTAATGATTGTTTTTCAATTTATTTAATAAAAATGGACATACAATTATTATAAAATCGAAAAATCACCAAAGTGATAATAATCATTATGACAGTTTGTTGGCGATAATATCTTTCTTTTCATAACATAATGTGCATTTATTTTACAATTACAAAAAATCTATTGTTATTTATATTGCAACTTTTAACCTAGTTTTATACTACTTTACTAATGTATGTATGTATAATAATAATTATTATTTATTTATGTATAATAAGTAGCCTAATTGTATTGGATTAGTAATGCAGTTAATTTAAGTGTTATCTACCTAAACTAAGTAAACTTTATTACTTGTGTCTTAGGTTTCTTTCACAATAAATATGAGTTACATACATACATACATACATAATGCCACGCCTTTTTCCTGTAGGGGTAGGCAGAGATTACAACCTTCCATTTGCCACGATCTTGACACACACACTCTTAGCTTCATTCACACTTATTAACCTTCTCATATATGCTCGTCAGATTAGGGTACTTTTGACCTGCCCTTACTCCAAAACTTTCTGGATTTAGTTATGGAAGGTCTTACATGGTCTTTCCTTCCCAACACTTCCATTCACATGTTCATCATAAATCACTTTCGTTAGTCTACTTTCATTCATCCTCTCAACATGACCAAACCGTCTACGCACACCTTTCTCAGTTAGTCACTATTTCTTCTTTTACGAGCTTCGGCCCTTATTACTTCATTCCTAATCCTATCACTCAATTTCACACCTACTTCTGAGTGCTCTCATTTCTACTGCATTATTCTTACTTTCATGTTTCTTCTGCCATAACCAGCATTCGCTTCCATACTTTAGTGCAGGTACCTGTATGAGTTAGTGCTACCTTAACAAAAGTCCTCAAATCTATCTGATAGATCTATTTATCTTATAATTATTTAGCTCTGATTTTACGGGGTGACGTCCTTGCATTTTTATATAAGATTTATCTTAAATTATATTGTTATGAACATAGTTCGGGTAAATTGCTGGTAGGTACGGCTTGATTTCCCTATGAAGTAAAAAAAATCTTTTTTAAATTGCTACTTTCATTCCTCTATAGCTTGCATATTAGATCACCTAGGAAACACCTGCCCATAAGTAATTTACGTGGCAATCTGTTTTCTCACGAGGCTTTGCGTAAACCTGCTAACATAATTGCAAGTTTACTTTGAATTGGTTCATCCTTGATTGGTTTTTAATCTTATAGCGCTTCTTGTCGCTTGTGTAATAAATAAATATTGACGTTTAACACAGAATTACTTAGCCAGTCATAGGCGCTGGGTCGAGAGTCGTCATTATAATCTCAGCCCATTAATATGTTAGGCCTTCATCCAAAGTCGGGACGTGAGAGGGTCAGATCCACTTTATCACTAAATTGGCAAAACTGCAATAGTAATTTTTTGCAAGTCACAAAATAACTACCACAGACCCGAAATCAGTTACAACTGATAAAGCCATGATATTGCTACAGACCTTACTGTAGCAATATCATGGCTTGCATAAAAGTGGTATTCACGGGCCTAAAGATAATATTTAGGTCAGTCCTAATACTTAGTTTGAAATGAGGAAATCCGTAGGAGAACTAGAGTGACCGATATAGCGAAGCGCGTTTGCAAGCTGAAGTGGCAGTGGGTGTGGCACATGGAGAAACGACGACCGATGGGGCGTTAAGGTTCTTAAATGGCGGCCACGAATCAGCAAACGTAGTAGGGGGCGGCCCCCCACGTGATGGACCAATGATCTGGTCAGGGCGGCAGGGAGCCGGTGGATGCAGGCGGCAAAGAATCGATCTACGTGGAAAGCAATTGGGGAGGCCTATGTTCAGCAATGGACTTCAAATGGCTGAAACTATGATGATAAATGATAATACTGAGTTTTAGGACAGCCCTAAAACTGAGGCTTATCACATACTCAAATTCATATCATATTATATTTATTGAAGCTTAGGAAAAATTTACCATGTGTGTTCCGTTTTAGATTATTTTTTTTAGAAATGTTCACCTACACGGTAAAAATTTGGATATACCTACATCAGTCCTAAACCTCAGCTTTGGACCGTAAATGCCTAGCCTTAGAATGAAATAGCTTAATGTAGCAAAAAGGAAACAAATGATATCAGAAATTTCTGACACATAATTTTGATTGGCTATGTTAAATTTAAATTGAAACTAAATGAAAGTTCCAGCGGTTATTTGTCATTGCCTCGGCGCCGGTCGCGACGGTCCGAGTTCCGGTTGCAAGCTGCTTTTATTAATATTTCCAGCGAATCCGCGCTTTATTAGCAAACAGCCGTCATGTGGCTGATAAATTATTAATGTGGTCGCGCAGCTTGTATTTTGCGACCCGTTTTTTGCCAAAACGCGGGTTACATCTGTTTGCCAATACTGGAACTATTGTTTTGTATGTTTTAGTTTTAGCGGAATTCATTCATCTCTCGCAACGTGTTCTGTGTTTATTACATTATCGGTATATCAAAGTGTTTATGTTATTTGGTTTTGATTTTTGTTTAAAAAAATGTGTTTTTTATTTACTGAAAAAGGTGGACCTGCATGGTTGGCTTAATTTGCAATTGGCTATCGGTATATCAAAGTGTTTATGTTATGTGGTTTTGCTTTTTGTTTAAAAAAATATGTTTTTTTTTATTTACTGTAAAAAGGTGGACCTGCATGGTTGGCGTAATTTGCAATTGGCTGATTGGTTTATGCAAATTTTATCTTATGTTAAAAACATATTTCAAACTTTTATTTCTAATGTTCTCATTACAATATTTATAACAGTAATTCAGTAGGTAAATAGAATGCAATTTTTTTATCATTTGCTGCCTCCGTTAATTATCCGTCACCACAAAATATGAAATATATTTTAATAACAAATGAATTACTTTTTATATTAACTAAATATGAAAAGAACCAAATAAAACAATATTTTTTTATACAACATCGATAAAATTGTCCTTTTTATTTCCAAATAAAAAGTTAACTTTCGTAGTCAACTATCGACTATTTGCAACATTGTCTGTGTGGACCCACAAGAGCTGTGATAAACAGAATTAAAATGGTTATCATTTCACTGTATCATAGTATGTTTAGTAATATTTTTGTAAATGGTTTACTTATCTATGTTTAACCAAAACATTGTTAGCAAATATTTACTTTCAAACCAACATTTCATATGCTGTTTCTTTCAAACTATATTGGTAATGTTATATTCTCATACAATCATAGATATAAAATATTAAGTTCTCATTACAGAGCGGTGAACTGGCACTTAGATTCACTTACACTTTAATATTTTTTTTTTAATTGTGTTGTTGCATGTAAGTGAATCTAAGCTTCGTGATTTCTGTGTAATCATTTTTGAATTGTTTTTTAATTTCATATTTAACTTTTGACGTTTTCAAGTATTATGTAATTGTTTATGAAGTAAAAGGTTTTGAAGTTTGGAACAATTATTTCCGCACATATACCCGTACACATACGATCGATATGGCGTGGTGGCGAGTATACCCGCTTTCCGCTCCAAGGTCGTGGGTTCGATTCCCACACAGGACAAATATTTGTGTGCATGAACATGAATATTTGTTCTGGTCTGGCCGTGTCCCTATGTAGGTATATTAAGTATTTATTTACGAAAAAAAAAGTATTTATGTATTTATATCCGTTATTTAGTATCCATAACACAAGTTCTATCTTGGAACTAAATGATTGGTGTAATTGTAAGAAAATCTTTATTTATTATTATTTATATATCACTGTATAAAGTGTCATTTCAGAAACTCTTCACAATTTTTTGATTACAGTTAATCAATTTACCTATCCAAGCGTTTATTATATAGTAGGTCCTCTAAACCTTGCCTCGTTCGGTTCTTTGAAACCAGAGTAAGATTAAATTTAGTTCAAGCCCAACGTTTACTAGGAATCGGAAATTTAGGTATGAATGTTGTCGGAAAAGATCATTTATTTCATTTTAAGTATTATTTCGTTTGAAATCTCTTTTAACGTCGTTAAGTTGTGTAAAAAATTAAAATAATTACTTTAAAAAAGTCAATACAAACTATAATGTACAAGTGATTTTTTTTTATTAAACTACGTTACTAGTTTTTTTGTTTAATGTCTTTAATTTTGTATAAAAAAACACTAACACTGAAATACATCAATTTAGTTAGTCTACTCTTCTATAGCAATATTATAAAGAAGGAAGATTTTCTTTTGTTATTTATGTTTGTTACGAATGAACTCAAAAGGTACTAAACAGATCTGAACAATTGTTATGCCATTAAAATGCTGAATTATACTTAACTAACACAGGTTGCCGGTATAGTGTCACCGCCTCTCATCTCACGGGGGGTCGTAAGAGTCGACGAAAAGAAATCTGCGATCACCAATCCGCCTGCCCAGCGTGATGATTATAGGGAAAAAAACCCAATACAATGTACTCTATTGGGGAGGACAATGTTCAGCAGTGGACTTTATGAGGCTGATATGATAAACACAGGCTGCATTTTTACTAGAAAAAATTAAGGATTCCGACAAAACCTTTAAACCCAAAATGTAAAATATTTAAAAGCGAAGCAATAGTTGCTAGTGCGAAAGACACCTATGACAACAAACAATTACCTAATCGATAAATAAATCATATTTAGTATCTGCCAGATGCCAACAGTAATTATGTCAGTCACTTACTTGTCATTATTTCGTAAATTGAACGCGTATTATTTTAATTCATTGAGTTTCCTTGTGTTTTTGGGGATCAATTGTAATAATTATTCCCTACGACGCGACGGCTTTTGCGTTAGCAATGACTAGATCAATAAATAATGAAATGTATTTGCTAGACATTGGCATATGGTTTCACTGGTTTCACCAGAACATATGTAAGTATTATATATAGGTTATCAAGTTCTTGGACTTCTTAATTTTTACTTTTATATGTATGATATATATGATTATAAATATTATATTACAAATAATAATATTAAGAGAATGAAATTTCACTTTTAATATTAAATTTAGTAGTGTAATTATTTTGTGCATTTTTTGGATAATTGAATGATATAACGTAAAGGTCGATTTGATCATTATGTAAATCGTAATATACAAAGGATGTAAGTTTTTATATAATGTTATTTAAATTGACGGTGATAACGGGACTAGGCTCGCATATTATGTGAGACCAACAATAATATTGGCGAAAAGTGGGCACATAATATGTCTTTGCTACCCCTTTAGGGAAATAGACGTATATTTCTATGTCGGTTTTCAAATTGACAAGGATGACATGTAAACAATAATTTATGTTATCGTAACTTCGAACAGTTCAATTAAAAGGACATCTATGGTATATTTTGCTATAAGGTAATGAGATAAAATGGTTCAGTACATTTTTAGACTTGACTTTAGCCGTAAGTAGTAACTTAGGACACTAAACATACTGCCCAGAGTCAAGAGAGAATTGGACCGTGGAGGTCGCAGATTCAAAAAGTGTAATCTTTGTCCAGTCGATTATTTATTACAAAGCAGCTTTACCAGTTTGTCCATTATTCGGTGGGGAGCATCTTCAACTTGACTTAAGTCACAAGTCAACCATTTAAGTCGTAATTTAATAAAGGACGCAAGTTAATTATACAAATGTTTCACGTCTTCTATACAACTAGGAAACAAACGACAAGTCATAATTTATATTGTAAAAACTTCGGTCAATTCTCTTAAAGGGCCTAATATCATTTTTTTTACTGTCCAAGCTTTGCAAGCCGTTATAGCAAAAGTCTACGATAAAAATAGGCGCTAGCTACTACTTGAACATTAAACATACCGCCCAGACACAATACACGATTGAAATCTACGGACTCGTAGTCTTCAAACCAGAAGGCAGACAAAACAAAACTCAATTATGTTAAGTGAATAGTTTTTTCTAGTAATTTATTCATTAAAAAGCAACATTACCAGTTGATCCATTCTCGCTGTGGAGGCGGTGGGGAGCATGTCCGACTTGGCTTAAGTCACAAGTCGTCCATTTAAATCGTAATTTAATAAAGGACGCAAGTTAATTATACAAATGTTTCAAGTCTTCTCTACAACTAGGAAACAAAGGTCATAATTATAAAAACATATATATTATAAAAACTTCGGTCAATTCTTTTAAAGGGACTAATATCATTTTTTTGCTGTCCAAGCTATGCAAGCCGTTATAGCAAAAGTCTACGATTAAAATAGGCGCTAGCTACTACTTGAACATTAAACATACCGCCCAGACACAATACACGATTGAAATCTACGGACTCGTAGTCTTCAAACCAGAAGGCAGACAAAACAAAACTAAATTATGTTAAGTAAATAGTTTTTTCTAGTAATTTATTCATTAAAAAGCAACATTACCAGTTGGTCCATTCTCGCTGTGGAGGCGGTGGGGAGCATGTCCAACTTGGCTTAAGTCACAAGTCGTCCATTTATCATGGAGCTCTAGTCGGACGTTAGAAACGCAATTTTCTGAATGCAGCGGTTTTTATTTGACTTCCCTGAGACCACAGATATTGCCTTGTACGTCTTTTGTTGTCTTACTTACTTACCTTATTTAATTTCGTTTAAAATTAACGTTTTCATAGTAATTTGATAAGTATGTGTTAGGTGCTTTTAGTTTTTCTTGTTGTTGGTCGTAAACAAAAAGGTAAGGATATAGATGTTTGATATTGTTACATTTATGTTTGAATGTCTAAGAAATGTTGTATAAACTAAAGGAAAAATGTCTTTATCTTTACAATGCAAAGACGAAATGAATTGTTTTGACTTTTGTTGACACTGCGTTTATTCACATTATTGTTGCATGCAGTCTTAGAAGTAATTTTTGTTTTGTCATATCAGAAATTAGTAAGTTTATGTAAGTTTTTTTACAGATAAAGAAAAAATTGAATAAATTGCCCGCGTGCCTGGTGGTTTTTAGAACACCGCAGTCATGCAGAGTTTTACGGGACTCAGTCTTAGATTAAGAACGCTTTCGTGCTTCGGAAGACGCTAATGCTATAATGATAATGATAATATAAAACGTTGTAATGATTTTTTTTTTTGTAAATCAGTTTATGAGTAGATTTTAGTCAAAGTAACATTTCTGTAAGTAAGTACTAACATAAATCATTATATTGTTATTACAAAGCACGCACTATACGTTTTTAGAGAGGTAGGAAATATTATTTGTAAGGGTTTTCGTCATAGGTTTATTGTCTATAAACTTAGTATAAAGTTATCAAAATAAACTATTACGTAATCCTAACTACGTAGGCACACAACAATATGAAAAGCACTCACGTGTCAATAAATAAAGATATCATAATAGTTTAGAACTAACTTTCTTTTTAAAGTGTATAAAAACTAATATTTGTTTGACATTGACTGCCTCTTGCTGAGTTTTCTAGTAAGCCATTTATTTTTTTCCAACTTAAAGTCGAGTACAGTATTATAGAAAACAGTAGTAAATAAAAAAAGTTGTAGTTTCACGTCGGGTATGGCTCGAAGAGCAGTATACCTGCCTTCCGCTTCTAAGATCGATGGCCCGATTTCTTACACAGAATAAGTATTATGTACATTGCCTTACACCTGGGTGAAAATTTAATGGCTCGATTGTAGGAACTAGGTGGCTTTAATACAATATTATGATTTAATACCTTGTTAATAGTTTCACTATATATTTGGTACATCACATGTAGCATTATCAAAGGATTGAAACGAAAAAATTCTACGTTTTAACCTTATTCATAAAACAACTGACCCTAAACAAAAGCTTCAGTCGCCAGACATGCTAATGTCTACATACGTATTTTTTATCTCAATGCGAATTACCTCGTGTTCTTTTACTCGTAATTAAGTTTTTAATATAATTTTATACGAAAATAGCTTGGTCTACATAGAGTGACATAATTTATTTCTATTAATAAACTGTAGGTGACGTGGGCGCTAGAGGAACTTAGTTATTTATTTTCTTTGCGATTTATCCAAATAAATTCAGCTAAAAAAACAAACCATTCATATGAAAATTAAGTTAAACTAGCACGGGAGCATCATTTAAATATTACGACACATTTAATTCTGAGTTAAGTATTCATGCTCGTTAAGAATTAATTATAAAGAGCTCTTACATTAATATTAAAGCGTGAGATTAAACCACTAAACGTTTTGTTGGTGGAATACAAAATGAGTTAGACTGATTAGGTGCTCATTGTTAAGTTATTTTAAAAGTTACTTTTTGTTTTCCCAAATTACGAAGAAAATTTAATATTTCACAAGGAGAGAAGAAATCTTTTCTTGAAGGTCATTAAATATTTTTTTACTCCTACAAGTCGATGCCGCTGAATAAACTTTTCCCATTTCTCGTTTTCGTAATTATTTCCAATTCAAGAAAACTTACAACTAAGTCCTGACAAAACAATTTATTAATCTTTGGAATAATCATTTGACATTATTTTTTCAAACCCAATTAGTATAACTATGTGAAAACTTAAGCAACAAACATACATACATACAATCACTCCTTTTTTTCAAAGGGGTAGGCAGAGCCATATTAATAGCAAATTTATTATGTTGATCCCACGTATAGGTGGCGAGCCTATTGCCGCTTACCTGAAACTTTTGCGTTTGGCAGATGCACCACTTGCAGGTGAGGTAAAATTGGACTTCTAAATTCTGCCCCTAAATTGTCTCCACCTTGACGGGGTGGAGGGCTAAGTATGTTCGCCCGGAGAAGCCGCTGAGAAAAAGGTAACACTCAGACACTCAGAGGCCGGCGACTCTAGGTGCCTAGTTCCTAGGTGCGTAGTTCAGTACTAAGGGCACCCAGAGAGACTACCTACTTTCTTCCCGAAACTAAGAGGGACCTGTGGAGGGCTTAGTGGGCGGGCCGAGAGAGCTAGTATTTTATAGTAAATAAAGCAACAACACTGGTCGATGCTTGTGATACGAGTGGATTCTTCAGTACTGTAGTAAATCGTTCAGGCTTGAACTTGGTAATAGCACACTAAACGCATAATTGATAATAAAAGAAAAATTAGAAAGCTTTAATTTAGAAGCGTTCGTTGTTCCGCGAAATTAGGCGGTCGGTTCTTGACATCAAACGTGAAGCGAATAAGTGACTGTTTCTGACATTTTATAGTTTTCGTACTTAAATTAAACATTTTAAGCCTTTGATCCGGTATGCATAGTGGAGAATTATACAAATTCCCCTTACCTAGGTTAATGTTTGAAAATGTGCCCGTGTAATAAAAAACTAGATTTACATAAAATATTTATCCTAAATTGAGAGTAATATAAATATACTAGCAAACTATGAACACATTTAAAAACAATGACACTCTAAAAAGTTTCACGTAAATCAACATGAATTAAGTGATCCTTTTATACCACTAACATCAAAATAAATATGTTTACCTACGTGTACGAAAAAGTTTTCACTTGAGGCAAATAAAGCAAGAGTCACGTTCAAGCGAGTGATATCACGCCTGAGGCTCATCAGCGTCAGCACGTGACGACTTTAGCACAAACAGATTTCTTTACACAACCACTTTCACTTGACCTCCAAAATCTCACGCCCTCACTCAAAAAAGCAACCAGACCTACATATCTTACTGTCTGTATACAACTATTGCTCATCTAAAAATTTCTACATTTCACTCTATTCCACACTAATAAGTAACATTTTCGCAATGCCCTCTTAACTTCTCGCGGGATTACTGAAGAGACCTCCTTTCATTGGCGAGTTAATAAATACACAAAAAAACGACAAAAGTTTTCTTTTCCCTAACTTTATTACGTCATTAGAGATCGCGACGAAAAGTACTACTTTTCGCTCTGATATAATTCATTTTGACAATTTTATCTACGTAGAAATAAATACATTTAACTTTTGTTTTTTCTTAAGAAATTTCTAAAACGAATGGGTTTAAAAGTTACTTGTGTTTATTTGATATTTTTGTTTAATGCAAGTATCTGATGATAAGCGGCGGCAACTTTCGGCCAAAATTGTATTGTTAAATTTACATTTGTTTAACAGTTTATGGTGTATAGCGGTAAGTGCACTAATCCCCCAATCAGTATTTTTGATGTCAATCTGTCTTTTTCTTTGCTGCATCCATTTAAAGATGTATGCCAAAATATCTAATCTTATAATAATTATTTTTTGTTAAAATTTTTGTTAAATAAACGTTTCTAATATTTTTTTCTATTAAATTATCCTGTAAATTAATGTAATCTTACTCCTTAAAATAACGAAAAACTGTATAAACTCAAAACAATGGATGCTCCATTTAATATTTTTGTTTTCAAGGAATAATAAAGCTCGAAGTTCGTACACAACGCAGGAAATTGAAGTGAAAAGGTAAGGAAAGTTTCGCGTGCGCTCAGAATAATATGAGAAATAATAGGCATGTGATTTTATATGCTGCGTTATAATTAGCATCAAGATTTTCATAAATTAGATGATGGGTGTTTAGGGATCGTACTAAGATCTAAGGAGCCAAGCCAACCTCACCTGCAAGTGCTGCATCTGCTGAACAACGGACGAGGCTCTGGCAATCAGAAACGATCCCGCTAAGCGGCAAAGGCTCGTCGTGGGACCACTAATATAATTGGCGAAATATGGGCGTTTAATAAGGGAAACAGGCGTGATATTATGAGTATGGGTATGGGTGTCAAAAAAGTAGGATCTATTATCTATTGGATAGAATCTTTTCAAGATTTTGGCATAATTTAAAAAAGAAAAACAATATCACCAGCGGCTTTAGTGTAAAAAATTCGGTATGTCACAAACATTCGCGTTGTTAAAAATAATAATAGTATGAATATGAATTATATTTGATAAATAAAAGCGCAATCAAAATCATGTAAATATATTATTTGCGAAGGGTTCGAAATTACAGCTCTAAAAATCTTGTAATATTTTGCAAACCATCTAGAATTTTTTTTACATAGGTTTTCTGGTTATCGCAGATTCGTTCACAACAATAAAATACTTAGCCTTAATATTCTACTCTCTATAATATGTAGGTTCAAACATTGTGGAAAGTTCTGTTTAACAGATATAATTAAAGCACGGTCAATGCCAATTTGAACTTACCGCAGCGGCGTGTGGTTAATTTTACTTTCGCAAGGCTAAATTACAAAACTTCATGTGGTTACGGTTTCTTGCTTTTCAACTTAACATGTAACAGATATAGAAGTATATATCTTAATTATTTCGTAGAAACAAAGTTTGAGAAATTATATTTCTCTGATGTTAATTTTGTGATAAGTGTAGAAATAAATGGACTTATTTCGGAGCTGTAAAAAGCTTCAGGCTAAAGTAATTTCTTACGTAGTCTCATTGAATGTGACAACAAATATTTTGTGATCATACTACCTTGTTTGATGAAATGAGGTTCAATCTACGTAAAGCATGTGGGTTGCCATAGCAACGTCTCCGGTCTCTCTAGAGACTAATACAGAACCTTGTCTTGCCCGGCTTTCTTGCGTATAGCTCTTCACTTAAGTGATATGTTTATGAAATTTCTTAATCAAAGTAATACTATCCCGAATTATATAGTGTTTTGACTGAAATAAAATCCTTTCGGTAATAAGTCAGTCCTTAAACATGTTTTCTAATTTTATCATAATCATACTCCAAACCCCTGCATCTAAAAAGTGATGAAACATTTTAGAACTCTTTTTTTCAACAACATATTCATACAGCAACAGCAAATAAAAATAGGGACGATGTCGATCGATTTAGTATGTAAATCGGTATACCGTTTTAGAATCCACAGGTCGTGGGTTCGACATTCACACATGGCAAACAGTTATGAGCAGAAACATAGCTATATATGTTTTGGTCTGCTTCATACTTCATACCTTTACTACGCGGACCTAGTGAGGATGGCGAAGGTAAGTAATAGTTCTTAAGAACTATATGGTGGCTGAACTATATACCGCAGATGATGACTTTAAATACTAGGGGGATCACTGATAAGAGATCGCAGTCTTGCTGTTGGATTTTTTTTTGGCTCTAATAGAGCTTCAAACTAACACGTAATGGTTATTCAGGACCAATTGCTTAACCCTTCTCAACTCAGCTGCCCTTCTCAACACGGAAGCAGTCGTTGTGCAAATTACTAAATTGACTAAAAGTTACCGGACAAAAGATGTTATATTTATTTAAAAAAATCTCTTTAAATCCCGTACTATTTTAATAATTTTTATAGATAGTCACAGGTTATACTGAAATTTGAAAGCTTGTCGAATTTACATTTATATTTGATAAAATATTGAGGCGTAAATGATAGTTTAAGCCAGGGTTTACTAAAGAAAATAGAAGAGCTTAAAGTTTATTTGCGAGGAAATTTATATTGAAATGAATTCATAAAATTGCATTAAAATTTGAATTTGTCTTCAATGCTTATGCAAATGATTACGCTGAATTTATGTAATTGAAGTTATATGTGTACCAAAACACATGATAATAGATAAAACGATCTCCTATCCCATATAGTTCATAAAGTTCAACACTCGTCGACTTGATCTATCATTTGGGATTAAGAATTACAATTTCAAATAAATAGAATAATACAATTAATCTAAAATAAGCCTCATTTTTCGTTTATAATAGTACGATCTTTAAATCTGTACCAACTGTATCATAAAAATAATACCCGTTCTTACTTTGGTAGATCGTGAGATCGACACAGGTAAAATATGATACATAAATATCAGGAGTATCAAAATAAAAATATATTTGGTGGTTTGTTATGGCGCTTTATAAACTGACTGCTTATATTATTAATTTGTTAAGCCCGCTAAGATATAACTAAACACATTATGTATCTGATGAATAAAGATTGTGAGCCAGTGAGTTTCTTGTCAGTTCTTCTTTCTTGCTTTGTTTTATAATTATTTCGTTGCATGTAATTGAATTTAAGCTTCGTGATTTTAGTATAATCATATTTATAATATTTATAATCATATTTTGATAGTATTTTATATTCAATTTTGACGTTTTCCAGTAAGTTTATAAAATAAAAATATTTGAAGTTTGAAGATGTAACTTTCTGAAAACTTTATTTACAACTGAACTTTTCTTCTTAAACGAAAAATGTAGCAGTCTGTCTACATTAATATATCGGAAGATAAATAAACACTTTATCGCTCACCAATACAATACATAATTAACAAAATATTAAACACTATTAAACTTGCTGCAGTCTGTGTTCATATTTTATGACAAGAACTTTCATCGTGTAAAACAAATAGACAACTTTCCTACAAGCCTCTGAATGCCGTTCCTTGATCTGATTTATTTTCTTTTGACAACGAGTGACTACAGTGAGCGGCACATGTATGCGTCATTAGCACCCTTCCGGCGCTTAATTGCGTCGATGGAGACGCAGGAAGCGAAAAGATTGCATTTGAATGGTCGCCTGCTTCAGCCAGACAGGCCATTACACGTTTTGATTTGAATTGAAGAAACTAAACGTCCCTCATGTATTCGTATGAGTGTTAAATTCAAACCAAGCGACTGGTTCTACGTTATTTCTGTCATCATCTTATCCTAGCTTTATCACGGTTGCACTAGATTTAAGCCTAGGACTCAGGTCTCACTGGTTAGACCAGTGAGCAGACCCTGGCTGAACTTCAGTTATTGCATGTAGCGACTGCCAGCTGACCTCAACAACCAAAAGGGAAATATTATTCTATGGTTTAACCAGTTGTCAGAATATTAGAAGGCGCTGACTTGCTAATAAAGACTGCGATAGATGTTTATGACAGCCGCGACCAACGGCTTAACGTGCCACCTGAGGGACACTGCAAGCGATAATTATGCACATAACTTCAAAGAGTCACGGGTTTGACCGCCAGGTTTGTCCACCAGTCGGATTGGTCTCCTTCGGTCTTGGTAGGATCTCTAAACACAAAACATCAAAAATCTAAGTTTTAATATAATATACCTATCATACCCATCGAACTTATTCAAAAACCATACGTCCAAACACAAAGCAGCTTGTCCTGAAATTTGGGCCAAAATATATTCATTTACGTAGTAAAATAAATGTATATGAAGCTAAGAGACAACGACTCGACGCCATTATTATAGCTAATATGTTCGTTTATTGAACTATTTCACTTCAATCAGATTCTGTATATTTTATTGAAAGACAGAGAGAAAAGAGGGAACGCGTAATGATTGATGAAGGAACTAATTAATTCTTTCAGAGGAAAGGAAATAAAGGGAATATAAATACAAATGTCTGATTTGGGGTATTTTTGTAACTTGTTACATTCGTTATGCCACATAAGCTAGAGGCGCTTATAACGTCTTAAAGCAACAAGAGCTTTCTGAAGTGAAGCAGCTTCAACGTTAGCTCATGTTTAAGAGTTCTTTTGTCTGAAAACCAATCGCTTATTATGCAAAACACTATTTTCACATTAAGTTTCATCATCATAATGTAGGCCTTATAAAGTACACTTCTGAACATTAGCCTCCCCAATAGATTACATTATGTTGGGTGTATATGCCCATAATCACCACGCTGGGCAGGCGGGTTGGTTATTGCAGTTTAAAGCCCAGTACTCAGGCTGAAGCTGCTGCCCATCATACGGTAGGATGTCTCTTTGTCGACTCTAACGACCCTTGAGATGAGAGTGATTGCATTATTCTAGGACGATATCACACGGTATTTAGAACATCAGAACTTTATACAAGTTATTAAAGTATACAAATGATTATTTAGATTAAATAATATTCGTGAGTCATTTATTGGGAAAACTATGCAGTTCCATATCAAAAACCATGTACTTTGTTTAAAATAATCTTATAAACTATTAAAGCTAAGTCCTGAACAAGGACTGACCATTGTAAACTTTGCTTAACAGCAGTGGTTTTGTGAATACGTACGTACGACGTATAATTCATGATTCATACAAAATTTTCTCACTTTATAAAGACAAACATACCAGACGGAAGACGGTTCCAACTCATAACTTTGAACGCAACGTGAACTCCAAACGTCGAGTGACGATATTAATATTCTAATTCGATGTCGTCAAGAAGAAAAAGTGTGGATATTAAACGGGACCTCGACGCCATTATTAACCAACGAATGCCATATTTCTCAACCCTTTTTCTCGTTGCCTCCAAAGTTTTAATTAGTGCCAGAGGACATTATCCAGCCACTTCTTACTTCTGACGCGGCTGTTTGGAACTCCTTACCGAAATATCCGATTTTACTTTTAATGCGCATTAAGGTTTGAGAAAGTTTGACAGTATCTTACATCTATTTAGGTACAGCCGATGATAATTTGCGTGATAAAACTTTGCGGCGGGACGCGCTGGATGAAAAACTGCGAGTACAGTGATTCTGCTAACCATTTATGTATTTAATGACATTTTAATTACGTTTTTGCGTGTCTTACTTGAGTTTGCTGACCAGTAGGAATTGATAATAATAACTGTATAATAAACTCAAAAGTAAATAAAGTTACTTATTAACTCGTACCTACTTCAGGGGCTTACAGAGTCTTTAGTAATTGACTTCGTTCTATATGAATATTTAAAAGTAAACAAATAGGTGTGTTGAAAATATATGTATAAATAAGTAGTCTTGCACAATAAATGCACGCATTTGATGTTTTGTAGATCCTCAGTAATTACTTACAGTGTTCATTTTATATTATCAGGTACAAGAAAATAAATGAGTATTTTCGTTACGAAATATGAAATAAATTTTTAATTTTTGACGGTAACAGATGCATTAATTTAACTACAAATTTGTACATATTATTAATGAAATGAGTATATGTCCCTAACGAAATGTTCTTTATACAATAAAACATGTACCACTTAGCTTAATATATTTTATAATAAATATTATTTGTTTTTTAAAAACAGCTGCTCGAAATTAGTTGTAAGACACACGAAACCATGACCTGGATCAACTCAGAGGATACATTTAGAAGCTGAAAAGTCTAGCATTCAGAGCTTCTTTGAGACATTCCTACAACGGGAAGCACGCGGAAATGAATTCATACCTATGTTTTACAAATCATATGACAGAATACAAACTCTTTTAATAATTATATCTGAACTACAAGAATGTGAGGGAATTTTTAGCCTATCGATTAAGCATTTGATCAAAGAATCAGCTGGGACCGAGTGCACATTTTGCCGTTGTATTACAGACTTGTCTTACCTTGAACCAACCCACTAGTAACACAAGTGTGTTAGGTATACCACAAGTGGTTAAAGAGACTAATAATAATATCAATGTAATATTGCTTATAGTTCAAAATAAAAATCAAACAAATAGCAGTAAAATTAAGGTCAAGAAAACCAAAAAGAATAAATATCGAGCCCGATAGAATGACATCAAAATGTTTTCATTACAACTTTGTACAACATAAAACAGTGGCTAGGAACAAAAGCAAAACCAAAGGTGTGCTAGAAAGTAGCTAGAAAGACTACCACCTTATAACTAAATCTTAATTTTAATTATTCTATGAAGAAGGCACCAATTTTTCTAAATTAAGAAAGTTAATTCTTTCAACTTCAGTTTGCAATTAATTATGATTAATTACGACTTTGTCAAAAAGTCTGATGCTCCAATTTAATAGTTACGTTTTTTTAAATTTCATGCTTTGTTTTTTTGCTACAGGCTTTCAGAGGATTTAGTTCTAGTGTTCTGATATATTTTTTTACACCTATAGTAATAACATAAAACATATATTTCTCCTCAGGCCAACGCTTTTAAGGTAATTAAATCTAGATTGAAATTTGTATATTGGAACTGATATGTTTGCTTCATGTCCCAACATCTGGCGAATTGATTTGCCTTTTTACACTGAATTTTATTAAAAAAAATATATCAACCATGTAAATCCTGGTACGTTTTTAAAATCAAAAGCTAGTTCTCGAGTTAATAAGTAGTGATGAAAAACAGTAACTACATTATTATTACTTTGCAAAGTCGATACAGTAATGGAAAGTTTAAAAAAGCTGTTTCATCCTCTTGACTTGAGTTTTTAAAAACAGAACAAAATGTTTACTTATTGCATATATAAAGTTTTAAAAATGCTTATAGCTTTCATCATCTGATTGAGTCTACATAATTTCATAATTACTATTATTTTTGTGTATCTAAGTAGTAAGTACGATCAAGAAAATTTATATATATTCTTGATCGTACTTACTGCCTCATACTTTTCTGCTAAAACAAAGTTAACTAGTAGAGATTGCCTTGCAGCATTAAATCGTCTTTTGTATTTTTTTTAAATTTGTGCGATAAAGTTTAAATAAATAAACAAATTAAAATTTCGGACCTCATTTCACCCTCTTAATATTAATTTACAATATTCATTTAATTCTCACTATAATCCTTACATATTGAATGACACAATTAAATACCATTACTTAATAATGACGGTTTATTGATTATGGTGGGCCGATATCTGAACTAGGTAATAGCTGTAAACTTAAGGCCAAAATTGGTTAAATACGGTACCTTATTAATTGGGTACCGTAATCTTTAAAGATTCCAACAGAATTTAAAGAGTTGTTATACAATACGAGTATCTTATTTGTATTTTTAATAAATTCTGAAAGAGCGAGTATGAAAAGTGCGTAAATCGTAAATGTGCGTGTTTGTGCGCGTGACTGATATAAACGAGCTAATTATATGATACAAACAGAATAAATAATAATTATGTGCTATAGAATACTGCTATATATTATGTGAGCGGTACAAAATTATCTTTTATTACCTACCTTTAACCTTCTACTATGAGTTACGAATTAACCAAGATAATGTTATTTAATTTTCTATACAATATACATGAATTTTGTTCTACTTAATGATAATGAATATTCGAGAAAATGGACGACTAGACAATGAGTTTTTTTTCAATTCCTCTTCAATATTGAAGCAATTGCACAATAAAGGTATCCCATCAATGAGTTTCATTGTTCCCAATGTAAGATTGATGACGTCAATTGTCGGAATGAATCGACCTACGCTTTTTCATTTCTGTCTGAACGTTGCTGTCGGGCGCCGAGGTAATAAGTGCAGGTTCGAGTAAAGTAGCCCATTCGAACTATGGTTTAGGAATGTCTAAATTCATGAATGGTGCTAATCCTATCGTAACGAACCGATTATAAAAGTTATTTTACGACTAAACAATTGTAAATTTTAATTTACAGTTTTTTATTTTTACGGTTGATTTTGATTTAATCTATGAAAAAAACTACATTTTCGTTGTTGAGTTATTAAAACTTCGCAAGATTAATACAATATCTAAAGCATTCTTTGAAAATAATATTGGAAATAAAAGAATTTGCGCCATTTCTTTCACTATTTAGTACTAGCTAATATTACTTTAGAGCTTTTTCTCCACGGGAAAATGGTTAGCATAAGTTAATCCAATCTTAGTTGGAAACCGACACCAGTCTGAAGCGCGTTATTAAAATCGTCTAATATTAAACTCTCATAAGATACACCCGACGCAAAAACCAGTTACAAGTGCGCAATCAGCGTCTTGTGCGAGCAAGCGAGATCGTTGTCTGAGAACAAAGAACCATCACAGTGAAAGAAAGAAATTAAAAAAGGGCGGGTGAAACAAACATTTTAATTAGCAGGCTTACGTCATGATTTGAAGCGGAACGTTTAAAGTTGTCGGCGGGAGTCGCGAGTCAGCTGGGAAGCGACCCCGTTGCCCGTAATCCCCGGCTTTGGATGAATGGACATAATTTTCTGCACTTGACACCGTGTCTAGCAGGCATTGTGCGACTCAACTGCTCCGGTTTTCTTCATTTTTATTGCTCGTTCATGTCATTTGTTTATCTTCAGCGCAATCCGTGTTGGAGTGGACTTTTCTAGATGTTCTGCGTTTTTGGTTGTTTTTGCAATTTTTCATTGCAATGCTGTTCCTTTTTTTAATAAAATAACAAATAGTATATATATTTTTTTGTTCACTAACTAGCGGTTGTCTGGGTGCGGGTGGTAAAATTGGGTTTCAACTTAACTCCGTATAAATTTCAAAATACAACATCTGAACGGAAGCATTCGATGCAGTAAGATACGGATTACGACTATACACATAATGTATACATAAATACTAAATCCTGAAGCGACCCTCTTCGTTCATTACATTTTTATCTTAATCAGTCATAATGCTGATGGTTCAAGTATGTTAATTAAAATGAAATTATGTTATGGTGTATAGGAATCCTACTAAAACCTAAGGAGCCCAAGCCAACCTTACCCGCAAGTGGTGCACCTGCCGATCAACGAACGAGACTCTGGCGAACATAACAGTGCCCGGTAAGCGGCAATAGGCTCGCCACCTATTACGTGGGACTAAATATATAATTGGCGAAGTGTGGGCGTATAATATGCCTCTGCCTACCCTTCGGGGAAACTGGCTTGAATTTATGTATGAAAATATATTAGGTAATGAACAAAACTAGTTCTAATGAACTTTTAATATAACATTTAAATAAAACTTTTACTTAAAATTGATACGATATTAAAAAGTCAAAAATTTTATTTTCGGCAAAGTATATGATATCACATTTTAAAGTTAAAAGTGATATCAAAACGACTTAACACCAACAGATATGAACACAAAATAGTTCGGTTACGTTGCGGGATGGCTGGTTGCCTGACATCAGTAACGTTTCTCGTTGTGGTCGTAGCGTCACTCAGTTCCAGGATAAGTTCAAAATCACAAATATACATCAGAAATAATAGCAAAATGAAACCTACAGTCAAATACATATAATAGTTTAAAAAGTACTATATTGTGTGAAAAACATTAATAATTCAATATTATGATCGCCAGCTACACCACTTGCAGGTGAGGTTGGTTTGAGCTCCTTAGGTCTTGATAGGATCCCTATACACCTTATCATATAAGTATAGTATTCAAATATCATATAAGTAACGAGTTACTCGAGTCTTGTTTTAAGCATAAAAATACTTGTATTAGAAAGCTCTGCTCTTCCAATAACATAGGTGGACATTTAAAATAAACACATAAGATAAACGAGCGATTAGAATACTAATAACTTAAAACTTTACGTACTTTATGTGCTATATCGTTGTCCATTTCCTATAATTACGTTTTTCATTTCAACATAGTATTCATTTTGTCATGTAAATTATGCTGTGGAGTTCATAGAAGCAGTCTTTGGATTGTGGCATATAATATCAATCGTTTTCGTGGTTCGAAAGGCACGTAAATATATTGGGACTGGTTATCAATATATGTGGTGGTCGATAATATATCAGATGCCTTATTGGAAAAGTCTAAATCTGTGATCAATAAGTTAAAGAAATGATAATTTCTCGAATGCTGTTATGATATTAATGCTCTTGCAAAAATAAAACTTGTTAATAATCGTATTGTATTATTTTCCAGAGCCGAGGAGCCCCCAAAGGCGCGTATCGAAGAAGTTAACCGACTTTTCGATGCTTTCCCCGCGGCCTGCCATGACTTGGAAAAAATGTAACAGACAGACGCCACACACCTGCCAATTCGCATTGGTGGCTGCGTGGTGGAGTATGCCCTTAATAAGAAGGCCTAAAAAAAGGCTGAGATAATTATTAAATTGTGTTGTGAGTTTCCGTGTGATACATTTATACATGTATATTTTTTGCGTATATATCTTTGAATTTTAATGAGATAAGCTATAAAACATTTTAATAATACCGATATTTATTCAAATACTGCTTCCTAACTGTATGCATAAAGTAATTAACCTTCGTCAAGTAAAGTAATTTAAATAACTCTATTAAAGTTTAGCCTTAAATTGTTTGTCATAAATTTTATATGAAAGGCATAAACTCAAAGCGCAGAATAATATTAAGCTGAGTGTTTCATAACATGATAATTGCTAGGATTATTAACTTTCATTAAAATCTCAAAGCTTAATAATCGTTAGCCTCATAGTTATTTTTTGATAACTTTTAAAGTACTATTCGGACCGAAGGACTCCTACCTATGCTTGCTTTTTCGATCTATCTAGGGCTTTCGATTTGGTCTGATATCCTTATACTGTGGAGTAAACTTGAGAAAGCTGAAGTTCCATTAGATTTAATAAACATGAAATGTTGGTATGAGGGTCAGATTATGGTATGGGATTATGATATGGGGCAGCAGGGATCTTAAAAAACAGAACAACCATACGACTGCTCCATGCCTTCGGAGTTCTCCCTGAAAATAGGACGGAATTTAAAATGCGCTGCAGCTGTTATAGTACAGGAGTCCCATCTGCCTCAAAAGCCCCGTAGTAATGCCGTTCTCACCCGGGGCTTTTCCGATTTTAAGCTGCTTAAGAGCTCTCACGGTGTCGTCTAGGCTGACATCTGGCAAATCTTCAGTGTGATGACAGGTAAGAGTGGCTCTGGAATCCTCAGAGTCGGAAAGAGGTCTGGAGGCTTGCGATGTGTAAAGACTACCCTGACAGCTGGTACGCTGTACCAGCTGCGAACCTTACCGTTACAGTCCCCAATGATAACGTTGAGGTGAGCCTTTTGGGTGGTGATAAAGGCTTTCGAAACATCGTCGTATATTTCCTCTACTTCTTCGTCCGAATGTGTTGATGTTGGTGCGAGCACTTGGATAACCTTGAGGCTATACCTATATATCTTGGTAAGTCTGATAACAAGGTACGCTACCCTTGTCGACACACTGGAGATCTCCAGAACGTTGCCAGAGAGAGCTTTGTTGACCAAAAACTCTTTGCTTGTTGAAAAAATTTCTCATTGCATTTCACCTTAATTGTTTGTTTCACTTAGATAATTTTAATAATATTTGTGTAATTATTTTTAAGTAATAGTGTAAACAGATACTGGTGATCCTAAATAAAATTAAAAAAAAAAAACCCAACACCGCCTTGGGATGGTTGGTGTCCCTCTCTGAAATACGTATCGCCATAAGTATGTTACATATAACATTATTAGGACAATTTTATCATGCCATTTCAAATTAGAGATTTCACTAGTAATGCTTGGTAGGTATTCGAAAAGGAAAATTAGATAATTATGTAAAGTTATGATCGTTCGACGTTTGATCTTAATAATTATGCTAACCGTTCTTAGAATTCTTATTTAATGAAAACCTCCCTATTTTGTTTGTACTATTGTTATTGTTACTATTCAATATATTTTAATTAAGGTATTTATCTATAAAGCAACACGTATTTCCTTCGAAATTCACGTATTTTAAAAAATGCATTAAAGATTTTTTCATAATGAGTTTTCGTGCTATTACGTAATTTTAATCAGCATTATTATCATTTGTTTTGTTTTTCTATTTATTACTCAATACTTGTTTTGTTTTACTTGCTCCTGTACAATTGTTTTCTCTCACTAATTTATCCAATGTACAAAACCGAATATTCGGCTGGCGTAACTGCATTGAATTCACCTTTCAGCAAATGAATAGGCACAATTTCAGGAGCTTGACTTGCTCCACAACCGTGTGCATTTGGTATTGACTCGAACACTTCAATTTGTGTAACGGGGATACACACTGACATTATTCACATTTAACTGCAGAGACTAGGCAAGCAAACCACACACATTAAGTGAAATTGGAATATGTGTTTATAAAATAAGGAAGGGACCGATACGTCACAAAGTTTGATATAATTAATATGTTATGATTCTTACACCAGACAATTCACATGAACACGGGAATTTGTTTTAATCTGGGTTTTTTTCTTGAATTTTATTAAAGTATACCCATTTTTTTATTATACTGAGTACAAGTGCTTTGTTTGGGATTAGATACGAATTATAAAGTGAATGCCGATAAACAATTTTATTGTTTTACTTCACTAACTGAGGAAACAAGCAGCATTTTCTCTTGAGTAAAAGTTGTACGTCGGTCAATGATCTTTGCTGTATGATTCGAAGGTTTACGGGATACCACGTCAACAGTACGCCTCACATACTCAGCAATTTTGCTAGATTGTAGACCCTTTTGACTGACACACATTCTTTCGTTATAGTAGAATATCTGAACCCTAGGTACTTAAGATCTTTTTTAAAAACTTTGTACACCTTTTTATAAGCAGTTTTGGACTAGGTCTTCGGATTTTCAAGATATTTTTTTACTTTTGTACAAATAGTAGCCTACGTTAATCTTTATGATATTAACTATCAGCCAGTCACACGAGCTGTTGTGAAATGGCGATGTGAGGGTTGTCTTAGAATATATATTTATTTATTTATACACAAGCATCATAATTACATACTTTCATAAGACAATAAGTAAAATCTATCGTAATAAAATTAATTAATTGATTCGAGTATATTAATACTCGAATCAATTAATTAGTATTAATCAATTAATAGTAACAAAGGACATTAAGAGCTTTGATAGCATACATATAAAATTAAATAACTTTGAAATTTAACAACTCAAACAATTTTACTAGAGAACGCGCGGCTAAATTGAAGCTTGTAGGTAAACCCAGTGACGCAAGAATGGCGAGTCCCGATGGTCTGCAATAGCACACAGAATAGAGTTATTTCGACATTACAAACAAAAAAGTTCTAGTAGACTTTTTGTTTAGGAATAAATCATGTACGAAAGTAGTATACAGATAAACAAATGCGATAGCGAGGGTCAGCCGACTGCCTGGTACGACTATTGGATTAGACTTTTAATCTGCTGAGTAACACTGCCTCATTTCACCGTCTAGTGCTTAGAAATAACACTTTCCCTTCGCTAGTGAATCTACTAATCACTTAAACCAGATAGAAATATATTTCTACCGTTAAAACGGACGTAAGGTATTCAACAAGCTTGGTAAAGCATTTTTAATTGAAATTTCTATAATTTGCATATTATCAGTAATTCAATGGACATTGAAACAAAAAACTATTTCTATGTAAAAATGTGGTAGATAAAATCAGGACATAAATAAATACACCAATATCATATAGAATAACAATTGCTCGCGGGATTTCTGATCAATCAGTACTTTATTTATTCCCATTCATATTTACCATCAATCTGTACTGACTGGAGAATAATGTTAACGATTTTCTTACTAAATTAATCTTCTCCACCAAAACAGGAAAATCGCGCCAGTATTCGGTTATCTGGACATTCTTATTTTAAGTCCTAATAGACATTTCCTTCAAATCTAATTGAAATCATTTATTGAATGGCACATTACACGACACGTTGCTAAATGTACCCCGCCCTTTTGTGTCTTGAAGATTTTTTAAGTAGTCGTCAGCTTTAGAATATAAAGTAAATATTGAAAATTTAATTGTTTATCATATCAAAATATAAGTAAGTATTCACGATTCAAACGAGTGCCAACATGGATCTCCATTATCATATAAATAGCCGACTTACATAAATAAAAAATATATTTTTATAATTAAACGAAATATTCATAACAATCTCTTCCTGAATTTGAATAGTTAATGAGCTGTGATAAGATCTTCCGCCGGGAAATACTTAAATGTTGAAAGAGTATCCTATTGTTTTTATTCAAAGGAAATTGGCTTATGAAAGCGATTTAAATTTGCAAGAGATTCAATTTACATAACGAGCGATTTGTACCTCATAGAGATTAAGCCCGCTGCTTCCGATTTACTCGAGAAGAATACCTTCAATCCTTATGGATTTCACCTTTTATAAACGTATTTTCTATGTGACGCGACAAAAACGTTTCTCGATTGTTGGTTTGTAATTGCTACTGTTGAAAAAGGGTGGGTAGGCTTCTTACAAGGGGATTAATGAGTTGATAAAGCTGCGGGAATTTGAACCCTTGAAAAATATGCATACATTTTTTTATGAAATATAACCACAGAAATGTATATTTTCTGTCGGTTATGATTACTGAGTTATGAGAACTGTGATTTTTTTAACAAATAAAATTTCAATCTTAGAAAAATATTACTATTTGCATTTATTTTAAATAAACCCATACGTATTTTCTCTGGGATATGATTAATTATTAGTCACGCAAGTGAAAGCCAGTTTTCAATAAGAGAAAAATGTTACTATATGAAAAATCATAGGGCCCATTTCTTCTATCTAGTCTAGAAAATATTAAAACCATTTAAAGCAATATGATAAGGCTGCCTTGAAGGCTTGTCGTGGTAAATCATTAAAATAAATTAGCAGAAGCGAGGACGTTCTTTCCATTTATTACGATATCGACAGCCAAAATGTACTTACAGGTCCTGCTATATTGCCGATGTATTGAACGCGCACAATCGTGTTTTTTCATACAATGGACATAGAGCGGACTGTGTCACGCGCATTGAAATAGCCGTTTTGCTGTTATGCGTTTGCGGTTCGTAGTATTTTATTTAAAGAAATAACGTTCCGTTTCGGCACTGAAGTCAGATGATCACTAACTTCTTAATTGATACAGCCTTAGGGCGCCTTCAATTTAAACGTTTCGTGTCGGACCGCCGCGGTCCCGAAGCAGTGCATTTGTCGTACTGCGCAGGGGCCGGTCCCGAAGCAGTGCGTTTGTCGTACCCGTCGTACGTCCTTTGTTTTCATACAAACCGCGTGGTTCGGCAACAGTGCGGAAATCGTCCACGCGCGATGTCATTGCCGTCCTGCTGCCGTGCGTGTGCGGTGAAGCTTTGTATGAAAAAATACGACCAATAATAATACCATTTCGGTATTGCAGCAGAACGACAGCAAACATCGTAATTGAAGCCCTTAAATGTTATGTTGATCTTCCTTTGCCAGATAATCTATGTTTAAAAATTATTTTCATGCTCATTTATTTCCAACCTCTTTTTGTACCGGATAGTTTTAGGCGAGACGTAAAATGGCATTATCCAGCTTGTTGAAGGTGTGAGCGAATCATAGCAAACTTTAATTATGATGTCCCTTATTGTCATTTTGTGGGTAGCTTGAATTGTATCCTCTTAACTTCTAACAGGGTGCAGCCGACTCATATTTTTAACCACACCACCCAGTCCTGTTAAACCTAGTTATAAGAGAAGTATTAATGCTTTGTAATTAAAAGTCAACATTAGTTCCCAAAATAAATTTATAAATAGGTTTCTGTATCTCATCAATAAAAGTGTGTGTTTTCTATGAATATTAAGTATGTATTTACAAAAAAAATATAGAAAAGTATATACCTTATCCGTTCTTTAGTATAAAAGAAGTTCTTAATGAAATTTATCTTGGAGCTAAGTAATCGATGTGATTTTAAAGGAATATTTATTTGATTATTCAAAAGTATGCTCGTAAGGTAGCGTATAACTCTATTTTTACACTATGTAAAATATATTTAATATTTGTGGTTTCATTGCATAAAACTCTATAGAGAAATATTACGCTTTAAGATAAAACGCACTTGTTGCTACTTGTTTTGTTTGCGCCCAGTCACCAAGTCTACTGAATAAAATGCTTAAGTACATCTTACAGCATTAAAATCGTAACCTGTAATTCTTTTTACAATGTCGAAGCCTGTCTCTGTTTGTTTTTTTTTAAAATAATTTAGATATTTTCCACTTCTTTTGGCTATGCAAACTTGTTGGATACTATTTGCACGTTACCTTATTTCTGAGGGCAAACACTCAAAAATCTATTTATTTTATACGTTGTGTTTGCCCAGATCCTCTTAAAATTATTGTAGTATAAACTCAAGAGGTACAAAATTAAATAATCCTGCATGTATGATGACATATTGAGGTTAAGCAGAGATCACACTTTTCCATATTCTACAATCCTGGCATACACTTTTATCAAACACAGAGGCATATTATAGGCATTTGCTAAGTTACATATATTTTTTATTATTTTTTTATATCCTAAACTGTTGTCAACCCCATAATACACTGGTGACGAATTCATTACTTAGATTAATATAATTTTATTGTTGCATATTGTACAAATTGTAAATAAAAAGAGACAATTAAAAAAAGTATAAACACTCTTTGCACATAACATTGCTTAATTGATGTGCTTTTTGTGGGGAGCGACGATCGGTCGGCATTAATCAATTGATATAAACCGAGAAAGCACACTTGACTTATAATTAAAAGTTTTATTTTATTGGAAAAATTACACTTTCATCAAAAATAAACTTACAAACACACTAAATAAGGTAAGTAAGTATCTTTACGATGAGATTGCCTGTATGAAATAGTCTGTATGATTCCAGTTAAGATTATTAAAAAAAAAATAGTTCTTAGTTTATTTTCATACTTTAAATATTTTCTTTTTTAAGTAAAGTTAGTTAATGCAACGTTTCTAGTAAGTCGAAAAAGTTTGAACACGATATCATTTGATACATTCACCAAACGATCATCCAATGAAGGACGGCTGTAGATTTTTCTATATATAAATTGAAAATATGAACTGAATTGATCTTTAACTACATTGATGCCTCACCGCAGTCGAACCCAATAACCTAAAGATAAAACTTGGTAAAAACACGAGACAGCCGTCGCGTTATTATGATGAAAGACGTTATTTTAACGGAGTCCCTTTTTACTACTTTCGTAACGATTTCGGTAAATTTGGCTCTCCACTCTTTGGGCTTGTACAATCAGTGTTTACGGTTTGATGTGGCGAGAAAATTAAATTTCTCTTTCCGAAGTTTCTGGAAGTTATTTCCGCTGGGTGGGAAATAGCTGGCGTATATCTATTAAGGACCTATTAGGGGTGCGGGGAAAACAATTAGGGATCTCTTTAGCGCTTCCTTGTAATGATGCCGGGCTTATTGTTTTAGCTGGTGTAGGGACGAGCTACGTTATTCTAGCAAACAAAATTACTTTGTATTCATTGGTTCTCGTCAGAATAGAAGGAAAATATATATGCTTTTGTGTATTTAGTTGCGGTATTTATTAATGATACATAAGTAACATAATATTTTATTTTGATCTTCTGGCGCTAATTAAAATCTGACTTGACGATTTGATTAT
The DNA here is from genome assembly GCA_949126915.1 of Musotima nitidalis. Lineage (NCBI taxonomy): Eukaryota > Metazoa > Arthropoda > Insecta > Lepidoptera > Crambidae > Musotima > Musotima nitidalis. Next base: position 9,281,210 of record OX421414.1, read on the forward strand.
ATTTCACTTTGGGTAGCGGAGGTCAAACAGCAGTCGTTTCATATAATAAATGAAATTCAGCCAAATTTGGTTAGACCAGTGAATAGAACCTGGTCCCTAAGCTGAAGTCCAGGGCAACCGGGATAATGCTAGGATATGATGTAATGCAGGCCAAATCTGGTCATCTGATACGTTAGCATGATGGAAGTTTTATCACAGCGTGTGGTAGTCGTTAAGATAAGTTAAAGGCTGGTGGCTTGAAAAGTTTAACAGAAGGGCGTCACATTCTTGCCTCCGCTAATCCGAATAGTTTTTTCGTAGTACCTTATTTCACTCCAACCTTTTTTTTATTTATGAAATAACTGGTTCTGCCCAAGTGATTGGTTGATTCCTTATCGTCCAGCAATAAATGTCAGGCTAATGAAACGGGGCCAGCACATTTCATTTTTGGAAATACCAAATTGCCAAAGTAGTTTAGTCAGTGTCTGCATTTTGTTCATAAAATCCATGGAACATGAGAAATTAAAAAAATACATGGTTTCATAGGTTACACTTTTTTTATGAAACAATCTTCTGTGTAAATGCTACAGTAGGAATGAAGGCTAAAATGAAAAAGAATATGCCTAACACTACTTGATAAATCACTGCACAAATTCTTAATATAAACCTCAAAATAGAAGTTAGAGTACGCAACCAATCTTTTACATCATGAATATATTTATTTGATATTTCATAAACTTACACATGAATAAAGGCATGCAAATAGAATGAAATTCGTAATACCCTCGCCGAAGTTACTGAAATAAGAAATGCCAAATGAGCATTGCTTTTGTGAACTTGGAACTGAATCCCGAGAGGTTTATGTCTTCTCGGATCTTGGGGCTTACCGGGGACCGAGAGAAGTTCCCCTCATAAATATTTACTTTATGAAATAACACCTCGAAGATCAGCTTAGCTATACCTGAGAAGTGATAACTGCCTCATAACAAAGTATAAACATTCTTTTGGGATATTGGAAGCTATGTGTATTCAGCTATTTTCATTCGTATTAATCTTCATTCGTCATCATAAAAAAGTTATGGTCTTATTATTAACTAATGGTCCGCCCGCGACTTCGTCGTCGTGAAGTTTAATTATTTTATATATTCGTTTTAGTAACTTTAAATACCATAGTTATATCAGCTATTGCTAAACCTAAAAAAAATATTTTACGCTTCTAGATTTAAAAATAAAGATATCACATACAAACTTTGATTCCCTATTTTTACCTCTTATACCTTTTTTACATTGAAATAGAATGACAGACTTACTTTCGCATTTGTAATATTAGTATAAATTGTGTGTGGAAAATTTTAAAACAATCAAGGTTTCGTTATAACAAAACAGCATTGTCTAAAACTTTCTTTTTGTTTGTTGGTTTATTTCATCATTGGCACTCATTTCAAACCTTTTACGTTTTACAGTTAACATTCTATAAATACAATATTGTCTACTCTATTACTCTACTATTATCATAAAAAGTATTCTGCGCAAAAGCTTTAATTCTGAAATAAAGTTTTCTATTAAGATAAATAAAATTTAAACAATGATTTTTTTGTCTTTCATAAACTTAATAAAATCAAATTATATACGGCTTTACTATAAACAATTATTATAGATAGTTGCTTAATAATAATTGACCATTTGAATATAAGTGTTTAAACAATATCGATTAATGCTATATGCACATTATCATACTAAACGAAATATCTAAGAGACTAAAAACATTACAAAAGAGGCTCAATTGCATTTCTCCTCAAAAACAACACGATAAGCCTTATCCAATTATCTTATATTGATACACAGATAACAGCGATCGAGGCAAACTAACAACGATACCATAATATAATTTCATGAAATATTACAAAAATATTTGTTCCGAAAACTGTCTCTCCCGGTGCGTAGGCTCCCGACCTTTCCGTAGTCACTTCTGTCACGTCATAAAGTAATCTGCTTTATGTTTATACACACTCAAATATATAAACATCATTTGAGGAAATTGAATGAAAACACACTGATGTTCCTCTATTCGAATGTCGCTTTTCGGAGGGCACTTTTTCTTGTGTGTACTCGACGTGATAAAAAATGTATGAACATATATTGGGTACGCAAATATGCTCTGAATGCTGTATCGCTTTTATTTATTTTTGTTTATTATACGTCGTTCATACCCTTATTAATTACTTTTCTTTATTACCTAAAAAAACATATATAACCAAATATAATCTTCATTTGTATACCATACAGGAAGTGACCTGAAGTGCTCTGAAGTGAACCTGAGTGAACGACTCTACTTACTCTTGTTTCAGCGTTGGTCGTGAAGACATCGTTGTTCTGAGGCTCCTATCTTACCTGAAGATGCCCTGTGTAGGGGCGAAACACGTGTCGTGTTGAATAGTTTCTCGACTTTTCGGGAAATTATAGTAGCGCGGGAATTGTTACAAAGATGTTTTTAATCCATCACTTGCTTACAATGGATTTCCGCAAAGTAACGCCTGAATCAATAAATTATGTATACCATACAGTTTTTTTTTACAACGTCATGATGTTTCCGATTCGAAAAAAAATTACTATTCCATATGGATATATACTATAGCTAATACTTATATTTTAAACGCGTTGTGATAATTTCAAGTACCTATTTACTTTACGAGTGTAAAATCAAAAGTCTTCAATATATGTTTATATTTAAATGTTAGGTAAGTTAGCTTAGTTAGTTAGCATTTAATGGAAAGGCTAAGCTACTGCCCCTAACATATTAGGTCGGGGAAAAAGTCTTTTCGCATAACGTAGGTATAAACTTATTATAAAATTTTTTGACTGTACTATTTGTGTCTGGCTGGTTTTGGTAACATTAAAAAGGTTCCATTATAAAGAAAAGAAAAAAACAAAAAAAAGTTGTTTCCCGCTATTTTTCATTTGTTTTTCTCTCCGTAAAAATGAGTGAATCTAATGAAGAAATTCGATACATTTTAAAATTTTATTATAAAAAAGGCAAAAATGCAACTCAAGCAGTGAAAAAAAATTGTGATGTTTATGGACCTGATGCAGTGTCAGTAAGAGTAGCACAAATTTGGTTCAAACGTTTTCAGTCCGGAAATTTTGATGTTAAAGATGCAACTCGCTCTGGTCGCCCTGTTACGAATAAAATGGACGCCATTTTTGAAAGAGTGGAGCAAGATCGGCATATTAGTAGTTACGATGTAGCTGAAGAACTGGGAATTGACCACAAGACAGTTTTGACCCCTTTGAAGAAAGCTGGTTATACAAAAAAGCTCGATATTTGGGTGCCACACGAGCTCACTTAAAGAAACTTAATGAACCGTGTACTCATTTGCGATTCATTATTGAGACGTAATGAAACCGAGCCGTTTTTGAAGAGATTGATAACTGGCGATGAAAAGTGGATCACGTACGACAAGAACGTGCGAAAAAGGTCGTGGTCGGAAGTTGGCCAGGCTTCACAGACTGTGGCCAAACCTGGCCTAACACGAAATAAGATGATGCTGTGTGTATGGTGGGATTGGAAGGGCATTGTTTATTATGAGCTTTTACCGCCCGGCAAAACCATCGATTCTGATCTTTACTGCCAGCAACTGATGAGATTAAAGGAAGCAGTCGAGAGAAAACGGCCGGAATTGATCAACAGGAAGGGTGTGGTCTTTCATCACGATAACGCTAGACCACACACATCATTAGCCACTCAGCAAAAATTAAGAGAGTTCGACTGGGAGGTCCTAGTGCATCCACCATATAGCCCTGACCTTGCGCCTTCAGATTTTCACCTGTTTCGGTCTCTGCAGAATTCTTTAGGTTCTGTAAGGTTGACCTCAAGAGAGGACTGCCAAAACTATTTGTCCCGTTTTTTTGATCAGAAGTCCCAAAGTTTCTACAGTAACGGGATAATGTCTCTGCCCACAAAATGGCAGAAAGTTATTCAACAAAACGGTACATATATATTGTAAATAAATGTAATAAACTTTGAAAAAAATGTCTTGACTTTTCATACAAAAATACGAAAAGACTTTTTCCCCAACCTATTATGAATATTAGGTCCCTACATAGGAAATTGTTGTTTTACATAAAACTATGTAAACTATATTTTTTTACAAATTTTTATTTAAACAATCAAAATATGTACCGTTAGTATCTATTCACTCTTGCCATTTTAAAAGGAGTTCGGAAGCAGATCTTTCCACAATCACTTTCAATTCCTCATTGACAACTAGGGTCTCCCGCCGTCCACGAGGTTTATTCTGGACGTCAACATTTCCAGAACGAAAGCGTTGGAACCAAAAACGTACGTAAACGATTTCTTTCATCATATCCTAGCATTATCCGGGTTGCCCCAGACTTAAGATTAGGGCCCAGGGTCTGCTCACTGGTTCAACCAGATTTAAATGAATTTCAGTTTTTACGTGGAGCGACTGCCGTCTGACCTCCGCAACCCAGAGGGAAACATCATTATATGGTTAAACCGCTATCAGTTTGTTAGCAGGCACTACTTCCTAGTGACTAACGACTGCCGTAGATGTTCACGACAGCCGGGACCAACGGGTTAACGTGCTTTCCGAGGCACGAAGCAAGCGATAATTACTCAAATAACTTCGAAAAGTCAGTCATATTTAACGCAGAACAAAGTTAAATCAAAATTAAATGGCGTGAAAAAAGATGAATTATCATATTTATAACACGAATAGACTAGCTATTAATTGAAATAAATTAGAAGTTGGGATTCCTAACCGAACGGCGCAATATTTTTGAAATCAAAGTGGCCAGTTCGATTAAATACTTATTTCATATGTAACTTGGATTTCGATGAAACATAAAAAAAATTTTTATTAAAAAAAATCTAATTTTTTGTTTCGAATATCAATTTTATTATGACTTCTTGGCGGGAAAGTGAAGCGTCATGTCTGCAGTTTTGTTTTATTTTTAAAATTTGTGATATTTCTAACAATGTGTAATAACGGTGGATTATTAACCGTTAAGTGTTTGTGAATATACATAAGTGTTGGTAAATCAAACAAAGCAGTGCAACATCACTTTTCATATTCTCTCAAGGAGTACATGTGAGATCTCAGTATAGTCCCACACCTTTACCGAGGACTCAAGGGGTTTAGGGGAGGGTATTTCATCTTCGATTCATCATCTTGATCACCACTCATTCTCACTTACTATTAATTATATATATTTAATATATACTTACTTGACACTGGCTAAATGTGCTAGACGCACGAAGCCATTATTTCAATGAAAAAAAAATAAAAATCTATGAAATTTTGTGAAAATACAGAATACAGGAAAGTTATACATACTATTAAACCGTCCATTTATTATTTTTATTAGTAAAAATAATAAACTTATTAGTAACGACGTTGATATTATCGATTTACTTCATTCTTAGTAATTGGTTGTATGATTTAATGTAAATTTTAACAGTAAATGTATGTTTATTATAATACTGTAAGTGTCGTGTAATTTTTTATTACCTACAAATTAGTACTTGATATACATACTCACGCTTGTTTTCCCGAAGAAGTCTACCTATATTCTACCCAGGCAGAAGCATATTATACGCCCACGGTTCGCCAACTATATAGTTGGTCCCACGTAATAGGTGGCGAGCCTATCGCCGCTAACCGGGAGCTTTTATGTTCGCCAGAGCCTCGTTCGTTGCTCAGCAGGTGCACCCCTTGCAGATGAGGTTGGCTTAGGCTCCTCAGGACTTCCCCCCAGACTGGTGTCCACCTTGTCGTGGTGGGGGGGCTGAGTACCTCCCGGTAGGGCGCAGGAGGCGCTAGGGAAAAGGTAACACTCAGAGATTGGCGACTCTGGGTGCCCTTAGTACTGACTACCGGGGGGGAAACTAAGAGAGACCCGTGGAGGGCGCAGCGGGCGGGCCAGGAGGGCCCGTCAAGCAGCGCCAGGAGGGTCTTAGGCAGCGGGGGCAGGGGGCCCCTGCTGTCTAACCATGGACCCTCCGAGAAGTCGGCCACACACGCTATGGTCGCACATGGAGGTAGGAGAGGCGCGTCCACTGCGTCTCTCTGAGGAGGTCCTCCCGGTTTTGGTCCGGGGGACGTTGGCCGCGGGCGGGGTGTCAGAGCTGCAACCCAGGTACTGGCGCCCCGCCTCTTTCTCAACAAGCGGCGGGCGTCGTCGAAAGATTTTTAGTGGGTATTACTGCTGGCGGTCGTCTCTGCCGGTGGTGAGTCTCATACACCTCTCTCGGTCCCCCTTTGGCCGGGAGACAGTGCGTAAATGCATTTTTTTACCGACGTAAATAAAAAAACTAAATAAAAAAATAAAGGCTCCTCAGGACTTCCCCCCCGACTGGTCTCCACTGGTGGGGGGGCTAAGTACCTCCCGGTAGGGCGCAGAAGACGCTAGGGAAAGGGTAACACCCAGGTTTGGCGACTCTGGGTTAGTGTTGTAAAAATGAGCGCTGAGCGTCGAGCGTTAAGCGCTGAGTCGACGGTTTGGAGTGTTAAACGCGTTTAAGGCTTGCGAGCGTTGAGAGTTTAGACTTTCATGCTCGAGTTATGCGCTCAAGCGTTCAAGCGTTGTAATTTTTAAATGCGGGTAGATGAAATAATTGTAAAAAAATAAAAATGTTAGGAGTCATGGTAAGTACAGTGAGTATGACTTATCTTTTTCCTTTTATATCTTTTGTTTTGACTTAAAAATAAGCAAACTACATTTCCCAACTTAACTAAACTGGCATTCGAAATTTTATCTGTTCCAAGCACGAGTGTGCCAAGCGAAGTGGCATTTTCAAAAGCTGGCCTTATCATAACTAAAAGAAGGCCTTATCATAAGAAGTCGCGTCTGCCGGTGGTGGGCCTACACCCCCTTTCGGTCTTCCTTTGGCCGGAAGGCAGTGCGTAAATGCATTTTGTTACCGACGTAAAACAAATAAAAGGCTCCTCAGATCTTAATAAGATCCCTATACACCCATTAGTACTTTAGCTTGTTATTAAAATACAAATAACTAAAATAGAATGGAACGAATGCCCGAAAATGCGCTTAAAACATATTTTTACGAACCGTTATGTCGCATAATATTGTACTGCATAATTGTTAAAGCGCACGCATAGACAGCCTATCCGTAACAAAATAGAGTGGCAAACGATCTGTCAACTGATTTAATTCAATTCCCTCTGGTGAAAACAGTCAGCGACGTGTTAAGCGTGTGTCGCGAATGCGCCGGTGTACGTTCGTCCACAACACTCGCGGTTGTAAATATTGAACCGCTCGCGTATCTACACGTGCCCCTGTTTGTTAATATGTGAAGGAAAACCTTTGCATGTTTGTTACGTATATTGCTGTGGAAAATGTATGAGATGACAATTGATATAATAATATCATTAATTAAGATACATATTAAATATATATAACCTAAAATTGACTGTTTATATAAACAAGGTTTACACTTTTCAGGAAAGATAATTAAAAACAACACGAGTTATAAGTAAGTTAGATACTGAAGTACTTGCACACTGTCCTCAATAGCCAATTAGTGCAAATAATACACGGGAGACAACACGTAACATCAGGGCGTATATCTATTGAATATATATATATATATATATATATATATATATATATATTCAATAGATATATATATATATATATATATATATATATATATATAATATATAATAATAGATATATATAATAATAGATTATATATATATATATGTATAAAGGTATATCTCTTAAAAAGTGCATTATTATACAATACAAGTGATGTATTTGCGTAGATTTCATTTCCAAGAAGTTGTAAACCCAAAAAGTAGTGATTATCCTATGGAAACTTAAAAAAAAAACTCATCATCATCTCAGCCTAATACTTTACCTGAATGGGCTGATGATGTACCATTAATAGGCTCATGTTTTTTTTCACAAATCATGCAGAGAGATTTTCAAGTCATCCAACAGCTAGATCTAAGTTACGTCCTTATAATATGTATGTGTGCTAAATTTCGCTCGCATTTTCTTGGATCATGTTCTTGAATACACAACTTCAAAACTTAAAACAATTATACCTTATTTATTCGCATACATAACTCGTAACATTACCAGTATAAACACAACACAGTTACAGCTCACTCATCCGGAATGTCTGCCGAATTTCACATATTCGGACCCCATCACACTATTGAAAAGTTACATCCAATTACCAGGAATCGATGAGGCGCAGAGTTACCACGTGAATGAATTTGACAGCATCTGTCAGTTTAAAATTCATAATATCATATTGGCCGATTTCAGTAGTGGTTAAATGTGGCATCGAATTCGATACTACTTGGAATTATTATTTATGATAGTCCTATGGGAGTATTTTATAAAGGCAAGTTATACAAACTTATTACTAAATTTAAATATGAAATTTCAATTCTTAGACATATTTACAACAGATAAGAATTTTATGCTCATATTTTTATGTGAGGCAATTTTAGTAGTGGTTACATGTTGAGTGCGTCATCGAATTCGATACCACTTGGAATTATAATTGATGCTAGTCCTGTGCGAGTATTTAGTAAAGGCTCTTTATAATTCAATTTGAAAATACATTTCTGATACATACTCAAGAAACACTTCACATTATAATACCTACAAGCCGTTTTAGAAGTGTTTATGTTAAATTGCGTCATCAAATTCGATACTACTTTGAACTATAATTAATAATAATGACTCGATATATTTTTATCAAATATAAATATACTCTTTATATACACTTTACATAAAATGAGAATTTCATTAAATTATATGCTTAATACTGAATATATAGGACGTTTATAGTATTTAAAGGATAACGATAATATTTTTATTGTTATAAAATAATGATTGTACATTTTAAAAACGGTTATAACGCTGCAAAGGAGTATTGATTAAAGACAGTCTTTCCGCATCTATTGTTATGTACGGACCTTATTTTTCAGTTAGTTAGCTTAGTTTAAACTGCTTTTAATTTGCTGTGGGTTACCATTTAAAGCAAATATGAAGGAACCTGTCAGTGATAATAGTCCTAGTTCCAAAAAACACTTATTAATTAAATCTAATTAATCAAAACTCGGATAATAAGTTATACATTGTGAGCTTTAGATATTTATATTTTATAAACTCAAAAAAAATATTATAAAACCTTTACAGTCCTTAAATGAGGTTAATCTACACTAATCAGTTTGTCGTGTGATGCCACAACACGATATTCTTAAATACAGTGTTTTGTTTAAAAGCGCTTTATTCTATGAGTTGTATGATATTATGAATGCATAATACAGGGTTTTGGCTTTTCGCAATAGAGGTGGCGTCTTACTGTTGGAATTTAATAGTAGCCCAATGGAGCTTATAACTTGGCTTAACGACTACCACTTACAGTAATAATAACAGAAACCAACAGTTTACTTTAGCTTTTTTAATAATGTAATTCAATTTGTTGTAGTTTGGTATTGTTTTATTGTGTCTTTAAACTATGATTTTAACTGTAATATTTACTTCTTGTGTAAAATATATATTGTATGACACTCATTAAGACAAACACATACACTTACTCACACACTTATGCTTACACTTACGCAGACATACATTCACTCACTTATCATTCCCCTTTTCTTTGCACTGTTCAATTTTGATCTGTTCTCTTTTTAAGACTTTTGAATGTAAAGTAATTTATTAAAATTTACGTAATTAGGTGTAAAGATAACTATTTTGTATTTTATTTAAATTATTTTATAAGACCTGTACATTTGCTTAAAATAAATATTAGGAATTTTCTTTGAAAAAAAAAAAATGTATGCATGCTGTCTTTTCTTATAATTATAATGCCATTGAGCTTAATACTCCTCTGGTCAAGTCTTTTTTATATTATTAATAGTTATTATGTTAGTGATCATTATAATAAATAAACGTGTCTTCCGATCGGTCAGTCATTCAAAGACTAATCACTCTGAACTCAGCGGAATTCAATTCAATTCATTTTTTTCCACATTACGGTATTCCGTTTTACTTCTAATTAATTGCTCAATAAATTAACAATGACAATCTATTTTGCCATTATCATTTCGGCGATACCTGATTGTGTCATTTCTCCTGTGACAATTACACAACATTGTTTCAGCCTGTTGAACGCAAACCAATTACTGGTGTCAAACGACTTGTAGGTGGGCGATCAAATTAGTAGTTCCCTAATTAGCGGGGCGCTGTCGCTTCCACGTTCTCTCAGTACTGTGGCTGTAATAGGTGTAATGTTTTATTTTATGACTAGCTTCCGCCCGCGATTTTGCCTGCTTGTATTTTAAAATAAGGCCGAATAGGAATTAATAAGCATCACAGGAAAACGCAAATTCAATCTATATTTAGTTAATCTTGTTGAACATAAAGTAACTACTTGATGGCTTCCGTGCCTTTTGAAGCACGAAAGTGCTCGAAATTTAAATTTCGAATTTAAATGCCAAGCAAACGGCAACAAATACGATTCTTAACCCCGAAGATAGCGTCTCACTTCCTAAATTCATCAATCGAATCAATGAAGAACAGACACGTTTACGCGTACGTTATAGGCACGCTACCCACCAATTTTTTTTTTTTGTCTGAGTATTTGTAAGTGTCAAATTAATTAAGTTAGTATTAATCAAAGTTTTTATTAATCAAGTTATTTCTACAAATGCAGCGTCTTCGTCATTCAGTCACAGTCAAAGTCAAGTAAAGTCCGTCATAGTCGAGTCAAGTCAAAGTCATGTCCCAGTAAAGTAGTGGAGATTTTACTAGACGCGTCTACGGATTTTTGGTATCACAATTCACTATAATATGCCACTTTCATACACTAGTGTACGTTGCCGAAGAAGTCATGTCTAAAAACTCACAATATTTACAAATAAAAAGACGAATGTTCACTAGTTTTGGCAAATTAAATATTGCCGCTATGTAATCTATCTTCGCGTTGGCGCCAAAACGATATCTACAAGTAACATAAAACGGTTTATATTTTTTTTGACTTTTCGAAACGACCGGGTAAATCGTGCAAAAATAATAAGCGATACGAATCCTTGAAACGTGTTCTATTTAGCACTTGTCTATTTTATGTTCAAAAATATACAATACGCCGTGTGATTATAGCGTGATTATTTAAAATGGTAATATATCACGCCAAAATCGTAATAAAAGGAAAAATACTTCTTAAAGGTCCAAGTAACTTTATTGTACAGCGTAAGTCAGGTGGAATTAAGGATTAGAGGCTCCAAGAGGCACAACGGTGTCGTGTTTGTTCATATGTAACTCGTGCTGGCGGGTTTATGCGGGCACCCGAGAACTCTCGATTAATGTTTGCTGTGACAGGTTTTCATGGAACTGCTCAAGCTTGGAAAATGTTTGTTTTTGCTAAGTATAATGTGTGTATTTTCCAGCTATTGTAGGTATATAAGCTAGACATAGTTAGCTATACATACTTTAGAGATTGTGATGTGTTTGAAAGATTTCGTAAGTCAATAGTTATAAAAGTAAATATTTCTGAAAATGTCTCTGTTAAAAAATATAGTGAAAATGGCGTAAAGATCAGTAAACCTGCAGTCCGCTTGATTCCCTGGCTGAGATAATAATTATAGTTTTATAAAACTGTTAGTCAAGACTTAAAATTATGTTGTACGTATTTGAAAAATTTTCAGGAGAGAAAAATTTTACAACGCAAAAGAATGTTTCATAAATCTTTTTATTAAGCGATCGTGTACAGGAAAAAAAATATTCATTTCATGTCAGAATTTGTAGGTACATGTTTACACAAAGAGTACTGTGCGAACGGACCAAATTTAATTACGCAGATATTTGTTTACAAAAACATATTTACATATGTATCTTTCTTTTCGCAACTCGGTTGTGGTAATCGTGAAGTATAAATTAAATTATGGGCAGATGTACTTCGCCTTCAGAGATGACATCACGCCATCTCTTATTTTTAGTGTTCCTGGGTTTCTTATGCAAAGGAACTCCTACAGAAGACTTGATTTTAACTGCCGTTTGCATGGCTGACCATCTACGCGGCCTGTTACTATCGACTCTCCCTTCAACAACAAGGCGCTCTATAGAGTACTCATTCAGAGACGTGGCCGATTTATTTCAGGATGTGACCCAGAGATTCATAATCATATTTATAAAATAAAATAAATAAGATCGATAAATAAAATAACACACCTAAAACTTCACGATCGATATTGCGTTGATGTCAGTATAACATTATTCGCTAAAAAAGTCGCGTCGTGGGATAGATAAACAAGACAAGACAAATATTTGTGTACTCAAATACGAACTTGGCCAAAATGTTTTCTATGTATTGTAAGTATATATTTACAAAAACTTTACATTTATGTACCGTTTGTACTGTACTCATGCTTTGGTTAGTTTGGGACTATAAGTGCTACCTATGTAAAATGTCCAACAATATTGATTTATTTACTTAACTGAAAGAAAGAAAGAAAAATATTAATTCAATACAAGTTGCAAAAAAAACATAAAATAAGTACAAAATACAGAAGAATAGAATAATAAGAACTTAGTGAAAGAAGAACTAAACTTGTTTTGAAATGGTGCCCACTCAGCATAATGTCGAACATCACAGAGATGTCGCGACGCGCTAATCTTCCGTGGGCACCTTGGCAACTGAAAGCCGACCGCTCGTGTAGTGTAACATTACAATTATTGTATCTTTTTTTCTTTTTTTTTTCGGATGGAAAATCATTTAATGACCTTGTCCCGCTGAGGGTGAAGCAGCAGGGTGTGTCAGACTTTTACTGACTAAAAACCATCCATGTTCCTTTTTGTGCCTGCTACGTCTAGAGGCCGCGGTAACCCTTTCGGACAGTCCCGCAGCAATACAATACCATAACAATTATTGTATCTAGAAACCAGATGATAGGTATTGCAATCCGATAACCTCACCTGGTTCATTATCAAAATTACGCCTGTCTCCCCGAAGGGGTATGCAGAGGCATATTTTACTCCCACATTTCGCCAATCAATACTTTCGGTTCTACGCAATAGGTGGCGAGCCTATCGCCGCTTATCGGGACTGTTATGATCACCACAGCCTCGTCCGTTGATCGGCAGGTGCAGGTGGGGTTAGCTTGGAGTCCTAAAATTATTGTTGGCTCCCTATACACCCATTATCATCATATTCCAGTATTATAACGGTTGTCCTAGACTTAAGCTTAGGGCCTAGGGTCTGCTCACTGGTCTTACCAGATTTGGCTAAACTTCACTTATTCGATATATTTCAGTAGGTACATCATTCATAAAACCACTTAGTAAAGGTTGCGGAGTAGGCTTAAGAGATGAGACGTTAAAAAAAGTATAGAAAATATGGGGCACGGCAAGGTCTATGCAAATTTAACGGGAAATATTTGAACTTGCCAACTTCTGTTTACCTACTTAGTTACTTTGAACCGTAACAGCCACAAAGTTTTTATACTGTTTTGCTATGGTGGCGTATTTCAATTTAATCCGACTTACAAAATTCACCCTTGGGTGCTATTATTATTATTTTCGGTTCTGCTTACTTTCCTATAGGTAACTTCTTTTTTAATATAAAAGGGAGGGATGACACATTTTAAATAAATTTTGAAATGACTTATGTCCCCATTGAATTTTGTTTATGATGGTTTAGCGACCAATAAATACTACCCGTGTTTTAAATAAACATACAACATGTTACAGTGGAGAATGCTCGGTGAAGCGACGACATACGCAATATCTTGCCTGAAAATGCACTGTGTAAGGGCGAAACACGTGTCGTATTGAATTGTTTCTCAACTTTTCGAAAATTATAGTTGCATTTTAATACATCACTTGCTTACAATGGATTTCCGCAAAGTAAAGCCTGAATTAATAAATCATTGAATTTTTAAGACCTGTCAAGTAGCATACTTTATTACAAGATGCAGGTGTACAAGCAAGCTTATTTGTAACTTTGGACAAATAAGATCGATCAAATGAAAAAAACGAATAATTTTGTAAGTGGAGATGTGAAAATATAGGTAGACTGTCTGCTTTTAGAATTCCTTTTAGTATTCCATTATTACGTCATGAAAGACGTCACTAGCTGCAAATGAGTTTGCCGTAGTTATATAAATCCCGTTTTTATAAATAGATAAGCAATTGGCCACAAAGTAGTTATATGTCCGTCGTAAAAAACATATATCTAAATTGCTTATTTGTATCATATGTAAACTTATCCTTGTATTGAATCTCATAGACCCCCCTTGAGTTAGGCTGAAATACGATGTTATACGATACCTGTATAAGAGCTAATTTCGCCCCAGTATACATGTCTTTTAATTTTAATGTTTTGTTTAAATATTTTGTGAGCATACGTCTTTGTATATATACAGCGCGTAAAAAGTTCCCAACAAAAGCAAAAGGCATTTGACACATGAAAAACAAGATTATAACCAAAAATATGTGTTGGAAAACGATTTTTATTCCTTATTAAAAAACTGAAATGCAGTGCACGCAATGAAACGCGCGCCAGCGACTAATAAAACTTTAAGGGTATTAATACCCCAGGAACCTTTTACATTCTGTGTAATTATATATATGCACATTCCTCTTTCTAATTGCTTTTTAAATATTTATATTCTTAAATACATATTAGGAGTATGAGTTATTGAGTATATACCCTCACCTTAGGTACTTCAAAAGAAAAAAAAATACAAATCATACCGTGTTTCCCAGTGTTGGCTGCCGCCAGCGCGGTGCTAAGTATCAAGAGGTGCACCAGCATGCTCCCCCCTCGCTCCCCTCGCGCGCATTGAGCCGAAAGTGCAACCACTACTGCTAATACTGTAACCAAATAAAAAAATCAGTTATTTTTATAAGTTTAATGCATTTATTGTATTACACGCATTAGAATTATCGTGTGGCGAAAGAATATAACATTGATTTATTTACACAAGTGTTGTGTCGATGAGAGGTATGTTAAATGCGAATTTCTATAATAATGTACTTTATATTTTGTGGGTTTTTGTGTAATCTATTTTTAATTGATACTGTTAAATTACCTGTAACTGACTTTATGTTTACCATAGTTATTCATATTATACATTCAAATATTTTAGCTTTTGGTCTTTCTGGCTGAAAATGTAAAATTAATAAAAATAAAATATATATTGAAACTAAAATACTGAGCACGGATCTCGTCATGTGAATTAAGGTGAAAGGGAGTAAGGTCATACTCGGTGGAGAACTCACACGCTGACCAGTCTTTTTGGCGGAGGCAGGCATCCTACTGTTTTGTCTGCTTTACCTTGGTGACGGTGAAGAGCTCCAAGCGCTTTAAATTAAAAATATTTATGACAAGCAAGTTGAAAATACAATCGTCATAAGAGATAGTACAATGATATACTTATTTACTAAGTGTCAGTAGGAAATATGAACACTTATATATATTATATTGTATATTAAAAAAAAACCTTACCAATTTGCATCACGTTAAGATAGTAACAGTCAGGATCATTGTTTCATGTAAATCTATGACGTCAGTACTTCATACACAGATGTTACCGCAGCTAGATTCTACTTTATGTTCACAGCGTGATGACTTTTTAATTAGTTTTTGACTGTTGGGACTGTTTCTTTTACCATTTATTATCAAATTCATTTTTTAGTGAAAGAAATTAAAGAAAAATAATATAATGCTGATAATTGACGAGACATTCTATGCAAAAACTATTGTGAACTAGTTGAGTTGAAAACATTCGAAGAGAAAGTAAAGTTAAAGTTTTCAAGTCACTGTTCACAATAAATATAAATTAATTATATTTTCAACATTAATTCAAGTTTGGACCGAGCAGTAAGTATACTCTTCCTCTCTCTCTGATTGGAACACGTAATCTTATCCACTTATTTACCATTCTATGTTTGTATTATGCACAAGAGGGCATAATTGCAACTATAATATATAACGCCATTACAATTGTCAAAAGATTTCATAACCTATAATTGAACAATAATGTTTATATGAAAAAAATACAACTTCCACATAAGTTTTTTTCCTTTGGAAAATCGCTTACGATCAAATCAACATTCTACTTAGTTTTCCAAAAGTATACAATTCTAACTATAGAATTTATAAGTCCAATAATAAAAGCTAAGTGGAAAAGGGATTATTAATAATTATAATTCCTAATACGTCGTTTGACTAATTATAACATTACTATCCAAAGGTAATAACAGGAAATTAGGCTAGTAGTACAATAATACATAATCCTGCATTAAAGGATACTTGAGCCATTATGTAGCGATAGGTATTAATAAGGGATTATTGGTGTAGGGAATTCTTAATTACGCGTGATTTACCGGACTGTATTGTTTTGAGCTGTTGTGATAATCATATAAGCTTACAATAAGCTTTGCCTCACGGACAAAGGGGAAACAAGTAAACATGAACAGATAAATTATCAATCTCAAACATAATGTTGCTTAACAATACTAGTATGTGATTTGTGACAATACGTAACTACTAATTAAAAATTTCGGGGATCCTGTGGTTTTGTAGGGTTAGTATCGTGCTGTCTTAAATGTCTAGGTCGCTATAGGTGTAAAAATATTTTTGTGTGTATAAAGTAGTTAAGAACTCATTAGGTGACATTATGATCTCTACCATTAAAAGTCCTGCTGAACATTGCCATTCTGTTTTTTTACGTGGGTTAAAAAATGCCTTCCGGCTAAAAGGGACCGAAAGGGGGTGTGAAAGAGGCGGGAGGCCAGTACCTGGGTCCGCTTGCGGTCAACGTCTCCCGGACCAAACCGGGAGGACCTTCTCAGAGAGGCGCAGTGGACGCACCCCTCTGACCTCCTTGTGCGATCATAGTGTGTGTGGTCGACTTCTCGGAAAGTCTATGGTTAGACAGCAGAGGCCCCCTGCCTCGCCGCCTAAGACTCAACTGGCGCTGCTTAACGGCATCTTGATTGGTAATTATAATGGCGGCTAGTACCATATTGTCTTTACGCACTGCCTCCTGGCCATAGGGGGACCGAGGGCTCACTGCGACAGATGCGACCGCCAGCAGTCCTACCCTCTAAAAAGCCAAGGTGTAAAGTTTTTGACACCCCGCCCGCAGAAGGAGTAATTAGGCCTGACCGTACATAAACTTGCTGAACACCAGGCAATGTGAGGCAATGTGAGCCAATGGACTTTAATTTGAGGCTAAAACATAATAGAGCCCAAAATGAGTTTTGTGTGGAGATGACCCCATTGGAATAAATCGTAGACACAGCTTGAGAAATATGCTACTCTAAAAGTTGACAGATATAGTTATGTCATTAATTATGAATTTCAGAAATACGTCTCAGAAAAAGTCTCGAATCTTCTAAAAAAAAACTCTTATGATGCACTCGTGGAAGAAGACGAATTTAGTTGAAGAGCCAGCCTTAATTACTTAATCCACGATTCGGCTCATAATTGCTGGATTGAGGGTTGAAAAAAGTTGTCTGGGCACGTCTTACCCGGCAAATATCGCGAGGTGGGTTCA
The DNA here is from genome assembly GCA_949126915.1 of Musotima nitidalis. Taxonomy (NCBI): domain Eukaryota; kingdom Metazoa; phylum Arthropoda; class Insecta; order Lepidoptera; family Crambidae; genus Musotima; species Musotima nitidalis. Next base: position 9,298,753 of record OX421414.1, read on the forward strand.
TCTCGAGTCTTGAGATAAGCGGCGAGCTGCCATCTGGGTCGGTAATTAAGCACATCTGCCTACGTTCAATTTTGAAACCCGCCGGATGAGTTGCCCCCAGCCTTCGGGTCCATTCAGTACTCCGAGGGTACGAGCAAATTGCTAAACTTTCAATTAAAGAGTTGTTATTCAAACCGCTCCTCCGCTCCTCGATGGAAATTATATTTTATTCTACAACCGAAACTCTTATAGGCACTTGTTTCCGTTACTTTGTAGACAGTTCTGCGATTTATGAAACTTAGTTGTGGAGAATGGCTAAGAGTTAAAAAAGTCAAATAATCTAAAAACAGTCACTTTACAAAAAACTTTGACCCAATTTTCATCAGAAGTGAAATTCTCAAATGATGAACAGATATCTATCTATATGTGTTATTTATCGGTGTGTATTTATAGATCAATTAATTATTGTGAAATGTATACAGGCAATCAAAACAAAGCAAAACAATCACTGAAATTAGTTGTTTTCACAAAAGTCACCATTAAAAAAAAGGATTTGCAAACACGATCTTGCCGTATTAAAATATTTACACAACAAAACATTGGTTATTTAAACACAGTAGAAATAAGAAGCTACTGGTGCTGCAATTAATAAATAAATAAAATATCACTTTTAGAATGAATAGTAACAATTTAACTTCCGTCAAAAATATATTGGCTTTCTTTTTTTCTATTAGACTTAAATACGTTTTAGTCAGTCCTCTGTTTGCTTACAAAATAAAGTCGTAAGCTGAATAAATACAATAAAACAAAACTTTTAAACTAATAAGGTATTTCCTATTTGATACTATAGAAAGAAAAACAACACAAAAAGAAAAAGATTTAGTTTGAAATTTACCTTTGCAAAATGCTGAAAGAATTTCATTAAATCTCATTTAAAATGTTTTGTAGACCAGATTATTATCTCTACTCGGTGATAAGATTAAAAGTTTATTTTCGAATATTTTAAAGTGCATTATAATAAGAGTATTATGATGCTAGTAAACTGGGGTACTATCAAAGGGATTATTCGTTTTATTTGTCTGCCTAAGCCTGGAACTAGCTCCATCGTCATCCAGTTATGCTTAATTTAATGTTCCATTGTTTGCGTTCTAAGCTTCATTGTATGTCGTCACTAACTTCGGTGCACCTTTGGTACCTCAAACTTAAATGAGTTTTAGTTTTTGGTGTTTATAAGTTACAGGAAATAAATTTGAAGTATTATATTTTATTAGTACCGTGAGCTCGCGCCTCTGCCTAAGTCAAGACCGATTTTATGACTTCGTGTACTATTTTCTGCATGAATGAGAAACTATTCGTAGTATATTATTTTAAAAAAAAGTTGTTTCTTAAAGTAAGTTCAAATTGGATCTTGGCGGGAAAGTGAAGCGACATGGCTGCAGTTTTGTGTTATTTTCTAAAATTTGTGGTATTTTGAACATTAATGTGTAATAACGGTGGACCGTTAAGTGTTTGTGAACGTACATGAGCGTTTACCATTTACCATTTATAATCTTCATAGTGTAGTGTAGAGTGGTAACTCATTCTCATTACCTATATATGTATTATTATGTTATTAATAGATATCTTATATGACACTGACTCTATGTGCCATTATTTAAAAGGAAAAAAAAAGTTTAAATTTCAAATAACTGTTAGTAACATTGAAAAACTTGGTATTATTAATACACATTATATTTATATTATAATGAAGGCATTTTACATATGGACCTCTGTTGTTATTGACCTATTTGATGCAATATTGCCTAAAATAAATGATTATTAGTATTTTTCATCTTAACTTTAAGTTTATTTTCCTTTTACTAGGAAACAACAAATATTTGATGTTGGACATAACAATGATGAAAACAGTGTGTTTGATGTATGAATGATGGTGTAATTTGCATGTTTATTATTATTATAAAATGTTTGGCAGATAACAAATTACTCACAAATAGGTAAATGTATCTGTGCTTATATTCTTAAGGAGACAGATATCTAAGCATGTTAATTTTAGTTAAGTTAAGTTTAAAACTAATTAACTCCTCATTACAAAAAAAAAACCTAGTCTACTTTAAGATTCGTCAAATTACATAACTTGTCACATATTTGTTATTTGCAAATCTATAAAAGATATCTAATATATAGATATGTACATAAATAAATACGCTTGGACATCCCACACAACGTTTTTAGTCCCATATGAATAATCAATGAAAATACATTATATTTTTTAAAACACTCAGACCTAGATTTTTTTTGTATGTAAGATCACAAATATTAATCCTACTTGTGAATCGAACAGCGACCACCAGTTCTTATCTGCACGGTACTGAGCTTCAATATAAATATGTTTTCGTCAATAATGTTTCTTAATTAAATGTTTCAGGACATCTTATCTTCATGACCACCACACTATATAGTCAACAAAATGAGAGTCCATATAAGAGACGAGCCACATAAAGTGGAAAGCGTGATGCCGAAGTCTAACACGTCGGTCGGTTCGTCGGTTTGCACAAATATAGTTTTGAAGCCCGCCTAAAGAAACAAAGAAATACATGAGTGAATTATTAAAACCGATAGACTGACAAAGGAATGATTTGTGAAACTTTTTTAGTTCGGGTGCTAATAGCTTGTGCAGTATGGATGTAACTTTTTAGACCATTGTTGTAGAATATAGGTAGCTAGATTTGGTAGGACAAAAAATACATATTGAAAATAAATAAATAATATTCCTCTTCTCTATCACAGTTATAACATCTGAATAGGGTTTTCACATTTTCAGTGATTTTTTTTGAAACAGTAATTGACTGTCGAAAATTTTGAATCATTTTCAAACCCTAAATAACAGTAGTTGTGTCTTTTTACAACGTAACTTTATTTCAAGCCAGTATAGAATACCGAATCAATTTTAGTATATAAAATAAATAACATATATAAAAGAACCCCGTTTTTACTTAATCCTACTAATCACTAAATTATTATAATTATACTGTTTTGAATGATCAATAGTAGGTACATTATTCCTACGATAAAGTATTTTAAAAATTATTAACGCATGAAGTATATTTAGTATAAAAATAACAATATGTTCGCATAGTTCATTCTAACTCAGAGTTATTTTACTGCTACATACATACATGTAAGTAGTAAAGCAGTTTCACAAAGTTATAAAATGGGTCTGAGTTTCCAATAATGTTCGTCTCGCAAGTGTCGGAGATATGAGACGTAGTCAAATATACTCGTAGATATCGGGTGAATGTGTTGGGACGGAAAATGCATCGGGGTCATGAGTAGTAAGTTTGTATCTGCCATGGAATAAATATTTTATATGATAAATAATGGCTTACACTTTTGTAATGTATTGTGAATATACTCTCTTAAAATTACAGAATTTTGAGCTACAAGTACTAACAAAGTTAGAAGGGAAATTGTTTTTGTGTTATATTATCATGTTTTGTTGTATAACTCAGAAATTGTAACGCAATACAAAGTATCATAGGTGTTAACCCAGGTAGTAATAATTCAGTGTGCGCACTTGGATTCCAATCAGTTTCAGTACTTTTGGCTTGACATGTCGTATTTCTAATATGTTGTAATTAAATCCGAGACAATATTATATTCGTATATCGGGGTAAATGGTAAATGGGTTGGACGGAAAATTCATCGAGGTCATGAGTAGTTTTTATCTGTCATGAAATATATTTTTTATAAGAGAAAAAATAATAGCTTATACATTCTTGATGTATTATAGAACTACACTTTTTAAAAAACAAGGTTTCGAGCTAATACACAAAGCTAGAGGAGAATGAGATTTTGTGTCATATCGTGTTTTTTCGTATGAATTAGGAATTTTAGAGCAGAAACTCAGGTGTAGATTCAGGTTAAAATATATCTGTGTGCCAACTTTTATTTCAATTAGTTTCAGGAGTTCCCGCTTAAAATATCATATTTATAATTTGATATAATATAACCCAAAATAATATAATCGAAGATATCGGGTGATTGTGCTGGGGCGGAAAATGCGTCCGGGTCATCAGTCATCATCTTTTTGTATACCTCATGGTCGCCCTGCCTAGCCTGCGGTCCACCTGACGGATAGTGGTCACAAAAGTCTAATCGTATACACGCTTGCAACATCTGTTTGTCTATATAAACACTATGGGGCTTATTACAAAACAAGACTCAAAGAAGACCGATATGGCGTGGAGGTCAGTATACCTGCACTTCACTCCAGAGGTCGTGGGTTCGATTCCCACACAGGACAAACCTTTGTGTGAATGAATATAAATATTTGTTCTGATCTGGGTGATTCCTATGTATATTAAGTATAAATTTACAAAAAAAAAAGTATTTGAGTATGTTTATCCGTTCTTTAGTATCCATAACACAAGTGTTCTTCATCTTCGAACTAAATAATTGGTGTGATTGTAAGAGAATATTTATTCAATTATTTATTACATTTATTAGTTATATTAGGTTTAAACCTAGTGCTGTCACTTTTATTTGATAAAATGATGACAGTGACAGTATAAGTTTTAAACCTGGTTTAACTTTAGATCTTTTTTTGTAATAAGCTCCTATGTTGTCAAAATCAAAGAACGTTTTTCGAAACGATTTGGCATATTGACAAAATTATTAGGTACCTAAGATTTAGGTAAATGATCCATTAAAGTTTTTTTATTGATTAGCCAAAATATGACAATGATTGGAAAAATGAGCTGTTCATAGGAATTCACAAATAATAAATACAGTCTTGTAGTAAGACATTACATCCATTTCATTGAATCAAATATATTTGAAAGGGAAGACCCTACGTGTCGCACAACTGAGGCGAACTTCCCCCCATATTCTATCTCGAGGGCGGTCGGTTTATGTTCGTCCTACTTGATTTAGTTTTGATGGCGGAAGGGAGTACCTTTTAGATAAATGATTTCGGGGTGTATACAGAGATCGCTCGAAAATCTTACCATAACGTTGTAGGGTAAGGGGACTTGATATACACCGCAGCTGCAGAAAACTACTTCAATTACTTTCAAGAATAGGGGTGGTAAGAAAATTTGAGTGATAGCATCTAATTATGATGAGTTCAAAATGTTTGCCACTGAATAATTTATAGAAAATTATTTGTATTTTATCTAAAATAAAAATAAAATTCAAATTATTTAGTTGCCTGAAATATCTGTTATAATATCTAGAAAGAGTTACAAACATAGCTAGCACCTAAAAGTAAGTTTAAATAAATTAAGTTAAGCATAATTAAGTTGCATGTGTTAAATTTAATTTCTTATAAATTTTATTGATATGTTTTTCAGAGTTTTGGGTAATTCAAACCGTAAAAAGGTGCAATGGCCCACGCAAACGGGGTTATGAACGCAACTTTATCATTATATCAGCCATATGACGTCCACAGCTAAACATAGGCTTCCCAAAAGATTTTTACATTAAGCGATCCTGAGTCGCCTGCATCCACCGGCTTCCCGCCGCCTTGACCAGATCATCAGTACATCGGGTGGGAGGCCGTCCTCTACTATGTTTACCGGTTATGCGGTTGCCATTAAAGAACCTTAACGCGCTATTGGTCGTCTGTTCTTCGAACTATGTGCCCTGCCCACTGCCACTTCAGCTTGCAAACTCTCCTTGCTCTGTCACTCCAGTACGAATTTCCTCATTTCTGATTCGATCACATAGGGACGCTCCGAGCACTCTATCCATTGCCCGCTGAGCGACTTAGAGCTTTCTTATCAGGCCCACGCCTCATAAGAAATCTCAAAGTCGCTGAGGTTGTCACGCGACAGTGAATTATTGATTCAAAAATATATTTTAGTAATAAATACTTCTAGCCTATCACTGATAAGCTGCGCCGACCCCTAATAAACTTATAGCAAGCCACATGGATGATGACGACCCTATCAACATTTTCAGTTCGTTGAAGTAACAAGCGTCCGTTTCCATTATAAATGCCTCGTAATGCACCAAGGATACCGAGACCGAATCTCCACTTGCAACAACGTTTCAGTTTATAGCCTGCTTTTGTCAGATTTGATGCATCGTTTATAAGGAGCTTAATGAAATGGATTTCGGCGAGACGTTTTAGGGGATTAGACACGTTGTAGCAGATGCCCGCAAGTTTGAAGTGCAATCATGTAAGTCGAACTTTGTGTGAATCTGAATTGTCTTTGTTTCATTTGATTTTGAAGGGATATAGCTGACGACGTGTATTTCATGGTTATAGCTTAAAAGAAGTGAGATACAACAAGGCGGTATACTTTTGTAACGTAACGGGCTCTCCTGGCCAGCCTGATACGCCAACGGCGTATCCGGAGAAAGAGCGGATCCCGCTCCCACTTTCGCTCCGTGGACTCCTTCTGCGACAATACCATTTTGCAGAAGGAGGCCGAATAGAGGCCTCCTCAATACTTATTTAACACGTTGATTGACACTACTACTGTACCGATGGTTACTGCTTTGTCACTACTTTATTTTATTTATTATCTATAGACGTCATTTATGCCACAAAACATAGTAAAAAAAAAATATGACGACAGTACGTTCATAGTCCTACGTTTAATAATAATATTTGTAATTTCTACGGAGACGCAATAGCATGTCGTTCCTAATATTTGTATGAAAAATCGGCGTACTGCCTTTGGCTTAACCTAAACTCTTACGTCGAGAGTTATTGTTTTGCGAAACTATAATTTTCATTATACTTGTAAGTAAAGCTTGGAATTGATTTTTTCTACGTAATATTTAATTTACGCATGAAATTTTAGTTTACTACATGGATATATAAAGTAAAAAAAATCGTTCACATATAATTTTAAACATACTATAATATACATACTTTATCGTGAACTTTAGATCTTGAAAATAATTTCATCATTTAAATTATAAGCATATTTAAGAAATTATCTTTGAATTAAAATTATACAATTCAGAGAAAACGACATAGAATAGTTTTTAAAGTAAATGTGGGCTAAAGACAATATGACTTGGAAACTGTAATATCCTCGCATTGCAGAGTAAACAACCTCAAGATAATGTTGGTCCTAATCAAAGAGTCATTAGCCGCAGGGGGAGTCGATTACCACTATTTTGGGGTAGAATAGAACATGACGCTTCGTAGCGATAAGGACCGGATGAGACAGACAGACAGTGTGACGTTACAGGGGATATTCTGTACGATTATATGTTTAAGCATTGGGCACTTACAACTGACGTAGAACGTTAGACGCCCGCGGAAGTTTGTTTATGATTATAGCGAAGAAATATGAGGAAACTTTAGGGGGTTGCCATCGTCTTTTGGTTGTAAAGTTTAAGTATCATAGTGCATAACTGTCTATGCACATGACATAAAGTTACATAAGCAAATTTATACCGCGTGCATACAAAGTCAGGGTTCAGTCGATTTTATTTTTTATATAAAATAAAAAAGAGTCTTTACAAATTCAGGTTCTAAAATAAATAAATAAATAAAAAAAATAAAAAAATTCAGGTTCTAGAAAGTATTGTTATGATCGCAAATGCCAGTGACACAAATAGTCCTAAGCTGTGCAAAGCTTGTGATAATGGACAAATCAATATTTTATTGAAACTGAAATCAAATCATGCAATAAAAAAATAGTTTTTTTTTTTTAAGGTAAAATAGGATAATTTTTTTAAAAATATAACAACTATATTAATGTAATAAAAGTTAAAGAGTTAATACATTTTAATTAAATATATTATAACAGAGACGGTAACTTATCACGACTATACCAAGAAATCAATTTAGTATTATATTTTTAACACAAGTTGAACCCTAGAAAATAATGTCAAGCTTCTAGAAAAGGCATCCTTGGATAAATGTACAGATCTTGTGGGTCAAACTAACGCTGTTACGGGTCGCTACGCTAATCCCAAATTATTTACGGCTTATGTCATTATGGGTGTATTTCTGAGAAAAAGAGAATACCAAATGGTTAAGCTTATACAAACAAACGCCTTAAAGAATATTAATATTAACTGATAGGTATACGGTGGACCCCGGTAATTCGACAAACGTGTTGCTGGGCAGTGTCGGACTATCGAATTTGTCGAATTACAGAGTTCTGACCCAAATCCCTTATAATCCGATTTTTTTTTTATTAAAAAAAAACTACTACTTTACAAAGAGTAACTTGCAATTCGACAAATTACAGCTCATAATTTAAAGATTATTATGAAGTGGCGCGTACAAGTTGCAATCTGTTTAATCATGCATTAGCTTTATTTGTAACATTCAACAGTGATAAGCACGTCGGATTACAGTGGGCGGCGGATTAGACAGGGGCCGGTTTATCGGGGGTCCACTGTATTACTATTTTAGACAAGCGGTGTGACCCATGAGTTGTTGAGCTTGACTTTAAGGTTCTCCTTTATTTTATAGGTAAAAAGTGTGGGCAATATCCCGTCTATTTCCGTATACTCTATTGATAGAAATGAATTGATAAAATATTAAATCCTTATTATTAGTTGGTTTGATTTTGGTTCCTACACTAGACATATATTTGTGTACGTTTTTTATACATTTTTATATATTGTAGGTACATATAATAATAATAAGAATTCCCCGAAGGGGTAGGCAGAGGCATATTATACGCCCACACTTCGCCAATTATATAGTTGATCCCACGTAGTAGGTGGCGAGCCCATTGCCGCTTGCTGGGCACTGTTACGTTCGCCAGAGCTTTGTCCGTTAATCGGCAGGTGCACCACTTGCAGGTGAGGTTGGCTTTGGCTCCTGTGGTCTTGGTGGGATGCCTATACACCCAACATATAATAGTAACTAATTTATTAGTAAATAAAAGTACTTATACACAAGTAATAAGAGTAAAATGTAAGGTTTATGTATAAGATGTAGGTAGTCGGAGCATACTAAAATTTATTCACACGTAGGACGAAAAAATTGTGCTTTCATAGTTAATGCAATATTTGTAGTTAGGTTAAAAAACATCGCCTTTACATAAATTTGTATTGCAATCAATTAGTAGTACATTTTCGTGTGTCGGGACCCCTCTCTTACCTAATGTGGTTAGCTGGAACCCTGGAGAAATACGTACCAAACATTAATCTTCATTAAAGGTTTTCGAAGTTATGTGCGGTTTGCACTCGACCATATTCAATGAATAGAATAAATCTCTTAGGTTTTAAGTGTATCTTTCTGTTAATACCTAAGGATAGTCTAAAGTGTTTTTTTTTATATAGAACAACACAGGCTGCTGCAGTGATTTTTTTCGTGTTGAAAATAATCTCAAATAGTTTTTCATATTTTTTTAAAAAAATACCCACTTTATTGTACGCTGGCTGCATATACAATAGCTTACACTTAGCCATGTTCAAAAATATTTTTTTTATTGACTAAGGAACAATCACCCAAAGATGCGTATTGCTACTGTATCTGCTGATACAGCAGCGCTGATGTTCTTGTTGAGCCTTTTTGAAGTAAATAGGTGGAGTAAAAACCTATAAAAAATACAACCAGTTGTGTCCTCTTAAAATTGTAATCCATTTTAAGTCGAAAAGTAACAAGTTTCTTGGCTTGGTTCAATTCTCTTTATGTTTCCAATGTGTATGTTTATTTACTAAAAGACTTTTTTTTATTACATTATAAAATTTTAAGCATCACATTATTTATGATTCTTGTGTTCTGGAAATATTTCACACATTTAGTTATTGCTTGTGTATTTTTTGGTTTCAGTATCTTAATTTTAATTTTTTTTTTATAAAAAAATCAATTGAAATATTTAGATTTGTTAATATTGTTTACAATAAAAATTAAGCTTTGCTAAGTTTGAAGTTAAGTGACTTTGAATCTGGAACTTCTCCTAAGACACGGAAATTAAAATATAGCATAAAATATATATGTTACAAATGTGTAAAATTTATTTGTATGCAAAACGTAGGAAATGTTAATAGATTAATTTCATTAATTGGAAATATTATAAAAGTACCTACCTATTCTCAATGTTAGCAAAATAAAGTTGAACCTTTTTAGTGTTTTCAGTTTGAAAGACTTTTTAGTGTTACTATATTTTCCATAATTCATTTTAGTACCACTAGCAGCAGCTTGAAGAAAATGGGTCTAAAATAATATTCGTATCAAGCACACACTCAACAGGGACTTGGCAAAAACTCAAGGGATCTGTAATAATGAATGTGAAATTAATGCAAAGTGATCGTCCATAAATCTCTAGAATTTTACGGCAATAAAACAAAAAAATGCGAATTACCAGTTTCATAAAACAAAAAGTTTTGTTTGGTAAGTGTCCCGAAGGACACACTGGAATTCTGACTCACAGTACCTACGAGGGCTTAACTTCATATTCCAATTTATATTTTTGTATGAAACATGTTTGTTTTATTTCGCTGGGTAAAAATTAAAAGTTTTGTACGCTTTATTTTGGGTAAGTTGAGTTTTATTTTATATTTTTTAAATGCTTGTCTTTTGTTTGAATTATTTTTAACAGTCATTAAAATGTAATCAAGCTTAGTCAAAATAAATAACATACGTGTTTAAAATATTCAGTGTCGGGGCCTTATTGTCAAGTATCCGTCCACTGAGTTTAAATCTGGCTGACAGTATTTTGCTCTCGAAAATGAATGCTTTATTCAAATTACGAAATATGATTGGGACTCTTCATACAGTTAAAACAGAATAAGAAAGTCTGCAAACGGTGATAAAGAGTTAAAATAAAAAATAAAAATATACAATAAAAAGTTACGCAAAAATGCAACATTGAGAACAAGCTTGCATTTTGTCAAAAGTGACGCAAAAGGATATTTAATTTGACGGTACCATATTATAATATAGATAATACTGAGTATTGTCATTAAAATTATAGTATGGCTAAATTTTACAAACCTAAGTATGTAAAAATTCAAGCCAAACCAGAGGATTTCAGGCAAGTAGCTAAAATTTAACGTTGATCATTTGTTTATATGAGTTACATGTGAACTATATGAAATCACACGTTGGCAATAGCAATACCAAATATTTCATCACTATATACACATGACTGTCAACCGACTGAACAAATATAATTGGGCAAACTATACAGAACAAAATTATGATAGTGAACAAACCCCCGAACTTCTCCTTTCTAACTACCTCAATAGATTCTTATCTTTGAAATATTGAATTGCCTCTCAACTTGAATGTTTGGAAGTCCTGTGGTTCCAATGACTCCCAATAAAGACTTATAGATGTAACTGCGGGTGGTAATTTGAAATCAACGAGTTTCACTGCCAATGTGGGCGAACGTGTCCCTCTGCCCGTATAGGTATGCCTATAATGGCAGACTCGCGCCTCACTCAAATGGTGTCATAAAATTTTACGCTGGCTACATTTTCTAAAATAAAGTAATACCAACCCGTCCCCGGCATCTCTGTCCTTTCATTCTTCCGAATAATGAAGGATTCCGCGGTGATGTTTGTTTAGTTCTTATGTTCAGGGTTTATTTATTCTATTCTAACTGTTGCTCGAAGCTTTGTTCGCATAGAATGAGTTTCTTTTATTGTAACCATTTAAGGGTGGAATTTTCAAGAACATTTTTATTTTTTATAATTATATTGAGTTATTTTATTTTAGGAAAATTAACAGCTTATTATATCTATACTACACAGTATAAAACAACGTTGTGTTTTTTATTGTGGAAATTGTAATTTTCCCCACAGTTAATGTATTTGGTTTCCTGATAATCTGATTTAGCGTTCCTGGAAATAAATATATTTACCCTTCAAATTTATATACTAGGAATAAAATCTAGCAATTTTTTTTTATGTTTTAAATACTACAATTTTTTTATCCTTTATTTTAAATCTATAGCGATTCAATCGCTTTAGCTTAGCTGTGATGGATCAGACAGTTACCTAGTTGAAAATATACATAAAAAATATTTTCAAAAAAAAAATATTATAACTAAACTGAAATGAAATCACGAAATCGTTATTACTGGAGACAACTTATTATTTCAATTTTCTTTTCAATTTACCGACTGCGATGTGATGCAAAGAAAAACGAGAAGCAATGACAAGACAAGAACGTGTCTTCCAATTGTATTCAAATGACATTTTTCAATCTCACCCAAAGCCCCTTTGAATATATTGCGTTTAGGTACTTGTTTATAATAAGTGCGCAGCATTCTAGGGCCATTTGCCCCGCTATAAACATGAATGGCGCCAAAACGTCTCTCTTATCTTGGGCATTTCTCGAAGGGGCGGAAGCGGGACCTAAAGCAAGCGTCGATCCTCAAGTGTAGTCCTAAAGGATCTTGAAATAAGGGCTCGAGAGTTCCCTTTGAGAAAGTACCGCATTCTCAGAGCAAATGGATTGTGAAGAAGAAACTCGCAACCGATTCTGATATTGATTTTTATTTAGCCGATATCACTTATTCTATGCAAGCTTAATCCAAGAATTGGATAATCTGTGCATTATGGACTACCGATATTCGTTTGTAAGCATTGAAAGGAATATCGATATCAACGATGCTATTCCGTTTTACCATTATGTTGGATTGATACAAAGAAAAATGTTTGCTTTCTTTGATTTCTTTTCCGCTATTGTAAGGGATTGCTATTTATTTTGCTTACAGTTGATTGCATTTGTGATACCATTGAAAGATTTTTTGCTACATCGAATAAATGCGGCACAAACCTAGCGCACTTTTTCGATGTAACTAAAAACTTTCAAGAATAGTAACGTAGTCACAAAAGGATATTTACCCACTAAATAAATTACAGTATATATTATATTAATATATACAATATATATGGTCAGTAGGTACTCAAGCATATCAAATGACATTTGTTATGCAATGTTGTTTACACTGAAAAGGGTAAATTCTTAACTCACTTGTTTACCTGTTAAATGATTTTTTGTACAAAATGCAAGTCTTGTCCAAATTACATATCCAACATATGCATTTATATGCACATACAAAATTCTAATGAATAATCCATATTTTACATTACTATGTTATATTTAGCGCTTTACTTATGTTTGTCGGTGCATACATTAATCTTTTGTTATAATTAGGATTATTTAACATAGTAGACATTCTATATTAAATACGACGTACCTATTAATCACCTGATACTATTTTCTTATTAAGTTATTTAATTAATGATGATGTGATAAATGTTGGGAAGTAAATGGTACCATGATTAAACTATGGTATGTTTCGTCAAAAAATAAAATGTTCTTCAAATCTTATACTCTATAAAAACTACTCTTGACAGACATACATTCATGCCAGAAGTGTCACAAAAGAACATAATTATAACTCTCACATGCACTCTCACCAATCGTCACGATCGTGACTAACGGAGAGTTACACATTGTAAAAGCTGTCAGTTGTCAGTTATATTTGGAAGGAAGAAAGAATAAAAAAACATATTTATTTGGTGCACAAACAATACACAATTAACAACTAAACTTATGTCTAATTGGTCTGTACCAAAAAGGTTAACGCTCAGCATCATTTGATACCCGACGCAAATAGTAGGGTGTTACGTTTGACATATTGTGTATTTGCGTGTCTATCTGTAACATTGCGGGTCCTAAAGGAATGATCTGATCATGATTCGGTTTTATTGATCGAAAGCATACGTGATTAAGATGTGGGAAATAGAATATTTATGAGGATCAAATCTAGTTCAGGCATTGCTGTGTCTGAAGCTCCTTTTTGTTAGCTGCAGTAGTGTTATAATTGGACATTACTTTAAAAGTGTGGGACCAAGCGATTATAACACTTGTCTTAAATATAATCAAAATTTATAAAATTGTTAATCACATGTTTGAAAAATATTATCTAAATATACTTGGATTATATTTTTCATAATATACCTTTAGACAGCAGCAGACATTAAGGTATACTATTATAAAACTAAACATGAATAATAAGCTTAACATAAGATAACATTTAATTAGTGTAAATGTCAAGCGTGCTACTTTTGTATTCATCTATCGAATTAAAAAGAGTAAAAATTAACTTTTAAATAACCATAGCATAGCATATAATAAAATTTATTATGTTGTTTTTAAATATTTTTTAACGTCTCATATTTCTAAGAAGACCGTAGCATTGTCGTATCGGGGGAGCGCAAAGTCATCATCATCGTCATATCAGCCTTATAAAGTCCACTATTGACCATTGGCCTCGCCAATAGATTACATTCTATGGATGCTGTTTGCCCATAATCACCACGCGGGCAGGCGGGTTGGTGATCGCAGATCAAGCCAGTACGCAAAATGACGCTGCTGCCGATCATCCAGTTGGATTTCTCTTCGTCTCTTGCGACCACCACCGCAAAGTAAAAAAAATTAATTAAAAATACACATAAACATAAAAAAATATTGTATTAAATTATGTAAAAAATTATATACTGCTAAGTTACTAAAAAAAAAGTAACCACGTCGCCTCTCTGTGTAAAACGGAACTGATCTCCGATTCTACAACGTGTATTTCGAACGCGTACACATTCAATTCACTCCATTTAATACGTAATCGCGTTACTACGAGCGAGCGGTGTAAATCTCCGGGTGGCACTGACAACGTAGCCTTTCATGTCAATGTTTATGTTCGGATTATATTGAAGCGATCCGACTGAAAGTTCACACTTATCCGACATGCTCATAAATGGTTCCATATTCATAGAGCAAACTCGATGCCGCAGATAAGTCGCAGAATTCGTCACCACTCAGAGGGAAGTTTCCCCACTCATGAATATTTAGTGGATAATGCAGTTACACGCGATGATGCTAATGCCCCTTTTAATTACATGTGCCTTATTTCTTTGGGCCTAAAGTTCGTTTAGTAACGTTGTTTAATTATAATATGGTAATAAATTTGTTTAATTATTTCCTAAAAACAAGCAAGATTTTCTGTTTTGGAAAAAAAAATATTTTTTCTGGGATATATTTTTATATTCTTTTAAGCGTTTGACAAATTTTAAAGCGGCGATATTTTTACTTTATCAAAAATGCTGATACATGCAAGCATGTTCTTTAAAAGAATTCCAGTTTAATACTTATACTAAAATTATAATAAAATGTTTAATCTTTCACGGTAAATGCTTCGAGAAACTTTTTACTTGTTTTAAGGATCCACTCATAATATGTTCTACCTCATGAAAATATCCCCATTTTCAGACTTTTTCTTCTTCTTCACGGAGACTTTAAACGTGTTTGCAAAATCGGAATTATCGCTTGAGCTTTACCAATATTCTAAAAACCTCATGATACCACTTTTGATAAACTTTTTAGACTACAATGAATTCCCAAAGCTTTAATTTTTTTTTATTTGTTAAAGCTCCTAGGCAGGTAAGAGCCTTAACAAATAATTTCTCATTACTAGCCTCACCATAAAGGCGGTAGAACATATATAAGGATGTGAAACTTCTCTTTAGACTAAGAGAATCTGAACCGCTCGTTAGTCTGGGATAATCGACAAATCGAAAAGCCTGTTTTAGAACCGCGTCAATGGGCGTGCAAGCATTTGCAAAGGTTTTTTTTATTTTTCAGTTATAATATCAATTCAAAATAATTTGCTATAAAAATAATAATAGTAATTAATAATAATTTGGATATAAATCCAGGATAATTCTATGAGTAAAACTAACTTAACAAGACTAATATTGTTGTTATAAGTAAAATTGTTGTTGTATGTAAAATTGTTGTTTAATTTTATTTTCTTTTCATGAACAATATGAGAGAAGTAACAATAAAATGAATATTGTACTTATTCATTTTATTGTTACTAACAATCTATGGATCTTTGGTCTGAAAATAAATGATTTTAATTTTTGTATTATAATAAAAATGGGTCCCTATCGGATCGCCTAATTTTTTGTACGCCTCATTTGTAATGGCACCCAAACGAAAAGCCTAAAATTGTCACATTGTCATTTACCAAATGCGTCATTTGGCATAACAATTCGTAATCCCTAAAGTTTACAATTCCTAAATATTAATTCGCACAAAATTAAAAATCATAAAGTACAAAACATGATGATGCAGCATAACATGCAGCGTGCAAGCAGGCATGCAGCATGCAAGCAGGCATGCAGCATGCAAGCAGGCATGCAGCATGCAAGCAGGCATGCAGCATGCATAGTTTCCGTCACGGCTTATATTGCACTCTAGGGTAGGGCAGACAAGACTATGTGGAGTCGGGTTTGCAGCGATTCGCTTCTGTCAATTTATTATTTTTCTCAATAAAATTCTATGCTTTTATTCCAATACATTATTGGCACATTTCATTATAGATATGCTAAAATTAGACCTTTTATAAATTTGCGAAATAATCGTTTTGCCAAAATAAAGTTATGCCAATATAGTTTAGGCTATTTTATATTAGACATTCTAAAATTAGGCCTTTCAATTCTAAGGTCAAACTATAATGGTGGCAAAACAATTTTTAGGCGAAACATCAATTGTACGTTTTAAGTTTAGGCCAAAACGGTTTGGCCAAACCATATTAGGACAAACAATTTTAAGCGAACCAAAGGGCACCCAATAAAAATCAATCAGTTGACTCTGTCATTTACATGAACTAGTTTTACGACTATAACCCATCATCATCTCAGCTATATGACGTCCACTGATGAACATAAGCCTCCCCAATAGATTTCCACATTAACCGATCCTAACTCGCTTGCATCCATCGGTTTTCCGCTGCCTTGACCAGATCATCGGTCCATCGCGTGGGAGGCCGTCCTCTATTACGTCACCCATAGTCGTTACTGAAGAACGAATATCCCACTGCACTGCTAATGTTAAATCGCATATGCAGATCAGCACAATAATTTGGATCAATTTTAAATTAAATAACTTTTTGAAACATACGTATCTGTATCTTATTATCTATATTTATAACAGATAATTTAAACTGCACTAATTAAAAAGCAACTCTGTCGTACACAACAAAAACTCGTCACTTCATCCATATTCGCTAATTAAAGTCGCATTTCACTGTACGAAACTTCACAATTGGAGTATCAAACTTTCTCGTCTAGATCATAAGAAATTAATTTTGCAAATTATCCAAATGCAGAAGCTCCGAACACTGGCACAGCGTTCTGTCACAATTAGAACCGTTTATTTCATCTCGTTAATTGAGATCGAGGTTTGACTCGGATACAAGATGTCTCTCTTTGCTTGAGCCTTCATATTTCTGCGTAATTAATTTTATGACGGGTTATAAATGAACCAAGAATTCCTTTTGATCAACCTTTTAGTTATAAAATATGAATGATTGAAGTCGACAGTTTCTACGGTGGATTAACTAAAAGGAGCTGTAGATAGATTCAAATAAAATTATGGAAAATGTATTTAAAATTTAGTTACGACTATCAATCAATATTATATTATTAAAAGAAAAATACATTATGATTTATTATAGAATGGCTAAAATTTATATTTCTCTCTCTTTATAAAGATACAATATTTACGATTTACATAACAGGGAACCGTAGCTTATAGTGTTTTTAGAAACAATTTTACTACTATATTTTTACTACTAAGCCACGTTTAGTATGTGGAATAAAATCCATGACATTTAACAACCTTCATACCTCGAAATATATAAAAATGGGAGGTTTTTTTCGCAACATACTTAATCGGGGTAATTTTGTTTACTAAGCTGGCAGAATTGGCGGATATAGGTGTAAAATTGCGAAATGGAATGAGATTGTTTGTGAGCAAACAACGACTGGCCGCTTATTAAAAGGGCCCGATGTAATAAAAACATCGCCTTATTACAACCGGGTCTGCCCTCGTAGCACTGAAATTTAAATTTATACATATAGAGCTAATACCTTTTGTATACGTATAAAATAAAATTAGTTATGACTTAGTTTGATTTGAGGAAAATTTGGTTTCTTAATTTTTCTTTTTTTTGTCCACACAAAAAAGAGATCAAAATATTTAATAATGAAAATAGTGTAATAAAAGATTTCACAAATAATTATAGATTATACTTTGATGTCGATAAAAAATAAGTTATTGTCCGATTTGATCTCTGGAGAATTGATAAGTATTTCAAAATTAATGTAAAAAATATTATGAAGGATCTAAAAATATAGCATTGGGTAGGTTGAACAATTTATAGCAATAAAATACAAATTATAAACAGAAAGACTATATGCAATATATATTTTTTTAAATGATATCCCTAAAGGTGTTGAAGGTCAAAGTCTTCAATTTTTCTTTGGTTAAAATCAATTTAAATGCGTTATTTTTATTTTTTTACCATATTTTAGTACGTGTGGGCTACAAACACACTTAAAGAAACGGGATCTATTGCGCGCTACTATAAGCAGTTTTATGAATACCAAATAACACATCCTACAGATATTTATATGAATAAAGTGAAAATAATACTTTCTATTTGTAGATTTATCTAAAGAACGACACGTAGCAAGACGGTAGTATATCTAAACACTTTTAAAATACTTATTTCAAAGGGCGTGTAGCAAAGGCGTATTTTGTAAAAGAGAGAGGTTGGTTCTCTATTATATATCTCCAATACCGATGTACTGAACGACCGAAACTGTATCTCATCTCCGTGCACCCGGGTGGAGGTGGGAGGGAGGGGAGCTGATTGATGCACTCGAAAGAAATCTCACATCCTCCAACATGATACATGCCTTATTTGAGTTTATTTAAAGCGGTCTCGCGTAGGAGTTTATAGTCTGTGAAAAATTGTATGTTGAATTCGTTGAGACGTTAAATGTTTAAGAGCCTTTTGACAGACATTATTTATGTTGTTACTCTCACTGTTTTTTAGTTTTGAAAATATCGAAAATAGTTTTAGATTTATCTTATGAAATTTAAGTAGAAAAGTGATGTGGTGGAAACACGAGAAATTATAATTATGAAGTTGGAAGATATCAAAAATATTAAAATACATATTGGGTCTATCTATAATTGTTAACCGCTTAAAGAGTACATATATTTTTGTAATTAACATTTTTTAGTTTTGGTCCAGAATTAGAAATAGCATACAACATACAAAGCAAAACTTTTTAAAAATTCTGTGTTTCCCCTCATTCTAAGGGTTTAGTTGAATATAATAAATAACCTAATCGCTTACCTTATTTCAAAGAGTAACTAAATAAATTAAACATATACACGTTATGATAAATGTCACACCATTTTCATACAATATTATTAAAGAAAAAATTCGATCGGCACTTCATTGCCCTTTTCAAGTGAGTTATCACTTATTTCATCAAAGTTACTGTCAAACTTCTTTCAGGTAATCTTAGACTATTTACATATCACAAAAATAAGCAAAAATAAATGAATGATTATACAAAATTATTAAAACCAACACAATCAGAGAATATGTAAAATTCAACAGGCCACTTGAAGCCAGTTATGGCGCAAATTCCTGTTCGGAGAACCTTATAAATATTAATTTTTCCCATCTCTCTGTTGATTATCCAGACAACTACGGCTAAATTCTACGTTGTATTCATTAGGATAACATAATTAGCACAGATCCGAGTACGCTGAGGGTTCTTTGTAAGCCCTATTTAGTATAGAATTGCGTCTTTATTTTTGACTAGCGGACGCTAGCGGATATAACACTAGTGGGCATGGTTTTTCATTCTACTTTCTAGTTTATTGCCTTCTTATGTAGATACAGAATCCAATGTTTTGGTGCATACGAGGTACGCCCTTATTGTTAACAGAAATTTTTACAGTGATGGGGTAGCGTAATACAGTGTTCGTAATATATTGTAATTAGGAAAATTAAATTTTGTAGAAATAGTTATAAAATAATCGTATAGGTACGTAATATCCATAATAAGTTAACTAAATCTTACAGAGCTCTGTTAATAAATTATTATGACAACTCCATTGTCAAGAGCAGGTTTATTCCAAATAAGCTAGACTATTTTAGACTATTGCCAGGGCTTTTAACCCTCGTCGTTATCAGATCGGAAGAAATTTTCCATTCAATAAGTCATGGGCTTGCTTAAGGCCGTCACGCGACATATTCAGCTATAGTAATCTGCCATTAGGCCAAAAAGCTACTGACATAGTTTATTGAGAGTAGTAAAACTTAGATCTAATGAGAGGAAAATTAAATTGAGTTCTATTTTCTAAGAAGTTCTTCTAAATACTTAGGAAGTATTCGTAAAGCTCTCTCACACTTGTCTCGCATAATTTTTGTCACATTTTTATCATTTCACTATGTTTTTCGCACTTGCATTGACTTTACATATTTTTTAATTTTTCTTATCCCAGAAAACCTCAAAGTAAGGTTTCGTGATTTAATTGAAGTTGAAGTTCTCAGTTGAAGATTATAATGGTTATTTTCCAATGTCAAAAGAGCTTTCACAAAACGAGTGATTAGGGTTGTGCTGATACATACATAGTACATAATTTAATTTGTAAATATTGATATACCACTGAACATATTTCACTATGCCACCGGGTTATCTGTAACATCTGGTCGATGTTTATATTTTGAGGGACTCTACAACCTCTATAACGACTACCCGCTTATCGTCTAACATGTATGGGTAATCTCCTGGAGCACACTCCACTCCAAATTGAACTGTATTATCTCACAAGAAAAATCTACAACGACATACGCCTAAAATCTTTTTTATACATATACCTGAGTATGTCCCAGCGGACGCCGTTTTGATATTAAATCTGAAATTCCAGTGCGACCCGTTTCTGTAAAACAATTTTTTCCTTTATTTTCTCAGCGTTATTAAGTTAAACTATTCTCTCAGCGCCATGTAGGGTTACGAAATTTTTATTTAAAAATGTTGGTGGGAAAGTGTGAAGTGAATCTCAAGTGAATTTCTGTGTAAAAAGGTTATGTAGTGGAAATAAAGAAAAGGATTAGAAATGGTAGCTGTTTTTGTATTCTACTCTCTTTGTAAACTTTTTATTTCTAATTAATATTAAGAAATGAACTTACGAATATGCATACATACATACGTAATATCATTCCTGTTTCCCGAAGGCGTACTATACACCCACACTTCGCCATTTATATTATGGTTATAGTTGGCGAGCCTATTGCCTTTCCGGGCACTTTTAGCATTTTTGCAGAGCCTCATTCGTTGATCAGCAGGTGCATTTTCAGGTGAGGTGGGCTTGGACTCCTCAGATCTTGGTAGGAGCCCTATACCCTTTTTTTAATAAATAGCTTAGTTGTAACTACATCAAGTCAGTCTTTGTAACCTGTACTCCACGAGTGCCGTTCTTTCCTGTTTTCAGTCATTAAGTGCACATTTGCGATATAGTTATTAATTTAAAATTTTATTCGATATTTGTAACCTGTGTTATAATAGTAGTGTTTTATAGTTACGTCTTTTGATATTTTTATATGCCTAATTTGTGATTTTATATCTACATTTTGAATTCTTATTTCCTTTACATATTTTTCTATTTATTGATAGGTACAACTCATGTTTAATAAAACATTTATTATAGATTTAATTGCGGTTCACTTTACTATTATAAAGTCCGAGTTTGCGTGATGGGGCGTTTTATCTGAATAGCTTTAATTAAAGATGTTAGGGTAGGGGTCTGGGTTGATCAGAGGCAGAAGAAAAGTCGTAAAATGTATGAATATTTCGTGAGTTATCTGTGTCGTATGTATAGAAAGCAATATTTTGTTTTACTTCGGGTTGTGGAATTTGCTCTTAGGCGTAACGGGCAGTGACGCGTTGTGATATAAAAAAAATATAATATTAATATTCTTTTTAAAATCATAGAATTGATCGTGTGTTAATGTGTGCAAAATTAATAACGATTTCGTTATGCTGTTAAAGAATGATTAAACAAATATCACAAACGTTTTCTCCCGTATAATATTAGTACGATAAGATTCTGCTCTCCCTCAAACAAAGTCTTCACAATTATAATCTTTAGCCTAACTTCATCCACTGCTGCACATAGACCACTCCAATGACAAAACAAAAAATCTGACAATGCAAACAAATCTGACAAAATAATAATCTGACAAACACTAAAAAAGGAAATGCAAAGACAGATTTCATCTTATACTCCTGAAGCCAAAGAAGTTATCATACATAAATTCCCCTCTTTGACAAAGCTAATAGAAAACTATAAACGGTTTATGGGCTGTGACGGAGACAAATTAACGAGGGCACGTGCCGAGCGCCCGCCTGTCGCCGTGAGGCAACAGGGGGCGAGGCGACCGCGAATACACACGGAAGATAAATGTAATTGAGGAAAAATATGCACTTCTCATTTATGAAACTGGATGTTTTAAAGCATTTCTCTTTTTACTAAGACATCTAATTTAAGTGTTATTATTATATATTTTTTATTAGCATTTGTACATTTAAAATAAGTTGTGTAGATAATAGTGTGAATAGGGATCCTACCAAGGCCTTAGGAGCACAAACTAACTTCACCTGCAAGTAGTGCTTCTGCTGATTAACGGACGGAGCTTAGGCAAACAAAAGTTCCCGGCAGTAATAGACGCTCCACCTACTGTACGACAAACAATTTTATCTAGCAAAATGTGGGCGTATAATATGCCTATGCCCACCCCTTCGGGGAATGAGAAGTGATAGTATGTATGTGTGTATGTTTTTTAGATAAAACACATAAACCATTGCTAGATACTTCCTCGATGCGTTTGATATATTGAAAGTCTAGCGGTACGCGTTGTTGGTTAAGCTGAGGTTACCGCCCGCCTCTCTTGAGAGCATACAGCTGCATAGAAACATTTAGCGTACCCATTCTACCGAAATTATTGCAAAGAATGTTCTGGAAAACTTTTCTATGTAATCACGCCCTCTTGTTTCCTCTCTCGAACTACATCAGATGTATGGTACGTGAATAAGTCGATGCGATGATTCATATTTTAAAAAACTGTAAAAATATACCAAAAACATTTTCGTGTAAAATGTTGCCAAGGCGTGACCATAATAGGCGAGTGTTCAAAAGTTATCAAATCTCATATAAAGCATCAGGCAACTAACAATAATCATATTTTATTATATTTATATAAAAATAGCCCAGAAAATGGAAAACGATGACATTTCAGCCCACGTAGGTAATGGATTGTTTATATTTAGAGACAAACTCCAAACATATTTCGCAGATCTGTTATCCGGGAAGAAATTTCTTAATTCAGCGACTGGTGTAGGTGACATTAAATGAACATATATGCAATCACGCCTGTTTCCCCGAAAGGGTAGGCAGAGGCATAAATACGCCCTCTCTTTGACAATAGTATTGTTGGTCCCACGAGGTTGGTAATGGTGGCGAGCTATTTTTATACTGCCAGAGCCTCGTCCTCAGATCTTGGTAGAATTCCTGCACACCTTCGATACGTTTCATGAAGTGTATTTAATTCTAAGCATAACCTTAGACGTTAGACTTACTAGTTATTATTCACCTACTTAGTATTTCTTATTGTATTAAATGTTAGTATTTATTTTGACTAGTTTGAAAAACAAGTAAAATATACTTCTTAAGCGTTCTTAAGCAGCAACAGATTTACTAATTATTTAATTATAAGTAGTTTGTGCACACGATACAGTTTATCCTAGTGTTGAATCCATAGTCAAGGTATTTTGTTCTTTTACAAATTGTCTTTAATTTAACTTTCTTACTTTTGTGAATCTATACCTTATGAAACAACATTATTGATAAATAAATTATTTGTTTGAAAAAGTCTTTGCTTGCGTTTTGGTTGTAAACGGTAGCCTAACTTCTAGGCTCGGATGACAGCTTGCTATAAGAAAAAGCACGCTAGAAAGTCGGCCAAGTCCTATCTCCAATTGCTATTATTATTATTTATTTATTAATTACAGCCAACTTAACAAAAATAACAATTCGCCTTGCAAACCACTTTCGTAGTTGACTGCAAGTGCAAAGTACATACCTATTTCTCAACATTTAAATAGCTACGTTTGAATGTTCTCTTTTAAATCTTAACTAATAATATAGCTCAAAAGGAACCTC
Organism: Musotima nitidalis; assembly: GCA_949126915.1. NCBI lineage: Eukaryota > Metazoa > Arthropoda > Insecta > Lepidoptera > Crambidae > Musotima > Musotima nitidalis. Next base: position 9,322,763 of record OX421414.1, read on the forward strand.
GCACCATTGTCAAGCACCAAAACGTTAGTTGTGCTAGTAGTAGTAGTAGACTCTTAATGATATTCAATGTACTGAAAGTTTTACTTACTATGCTAAAGTAAAGTCTGAATATTTCGCAACTCCAATGTTGCAAAATATTTACAAGAATATAATAAGATGAACGCATTTTTTTTCGTAACATTTTGTTTAGCTTATTTGAATTGTAATTTCGTTAGATTTTTCTTTTATTGAACAAAATGTATGTGAATTAACTGTACTGTATTTATAATTTTCATTTGTTGTTTTATTTTCTGTGCATGGGTATAACTTACCTAAATAAAGAAGTTGATATTATTAAGTGTGTCTCAACCCCCAAAAATGCCCTATATTGTAAAACAAATAAAAAAACGATTAGACCTTTTTAATTCAAATCGGTCTGCCAGACTTAGACCAGACCTTTTAGACTACGAATTCTACAATTTGTGTCTAATATTAATTGGTTTTGTATGAGACGAATCTTTTTTAATCTACTACAAAAAGAAGGAAGACGTCGAATGATTTTTTTATGACTCAACTTTTTTTGTGTAACTTGTTTAGACTAGTAACTCTCTAGCACGAGCAGATCTATGAAGTCGGTCCTCTTTGTTTTTGGTAAAATATTTGTCGCATAATGCAATGCGGCTATCGTAAATCGACTAGGTATACATATAGTCATGTAAGTCCTATTCTCGACGAGAACTTGTTCCTTGTATTTGATAAAATATTAGAATTAAAATTAAAAAATTAAAAATTCATTTATTCAAGTTTGGCTCAATAGAGCTCTTATGAATGTCATACTTATAAACTAACGCGCCCATTCACTGCGGGCGGGAGCTTGATCGTAAAAGAACGGGCAAGAAAATCGTCAAGGTTGGTTTTTTCTCCCGCCAGTCACAATTAAAATACATAATATTAAAACAATTGTGTTCTGCAGTCACAAGATTTGAAAAAAAAAAGGGAGACAGAACTAATAAAATTATAAAATTACATAGACAATGTATGTAAGTAATCGTTATATTGTAAAGAGGGCCGCAGAACACAACTTTTATCATTGTAAATGTTACATCCAAGCGTTTTTGTCATTAACGTAATCATTAACCGTGTAATACCCTTTCTTGGTAAGTGATGTCTTAACGGTTTGCTTAAACTTTTCAAAAGGCAAATCTAAAATATCTTTTGGAATTTTGTTATAATATTGTATACCCTGCCCCATAAACGATTTTCGAATTTTATGCAGGCGTAAAAATGGATTTAATAATTTATTTCTATTTCTAGTATTAAAACTGTGATCATCACAGCGCCTGTTATAGGTTTCTATGTTTCGTTTTATAAATATTATACTATTATAAATGTATTGAGAGGCAACAGTCAAGATACCTATTTCTTTAAACTTTTCTCTAAGAGTTGTCCGTGAGCTTAGTCCGTAAATAGATCTTACAGCCCGTTTCTGTAAAATAAAAATTGTTTCTATATCTGCTGCTAGTCCCCACATAAGAATACCATAAGACATTAGGCTATGAAAGTAACTAAAGTATACCATTCTTGCCGTATCAACATCTGTTAATTGGCGAATTTTGCGAATAGCATAAGCTGCGGAACTAAGTTTGCCAGCAAGAGTATCAATATGTAGACCCCACTGAAGTTTTTCATCTATAGTTATTCCCAAGAAAACAGTAGAATCTACTAAATCTATATGTATAATATACATATAGAATAATATATATTTTTAAATAAGTGCGTCTACTCTACATACTTTCACTAGTATTTTTCATAGCCTTCGCCCGCAATCTTAGCTGATAGCACCTGGAAATTTATCTTTTATTGCACATAAAACAGAAACAACATTTCATTAGCATGAATAAAGGTGCTTATCTTTTAAAATGATCTTTCAGAGTTTCGAGTTCAGTGAGATGGTATACCGGAAAATAGTAAATGGTTATATGTAATATTGCATTGCATCGAAGCTTAAATGCATACTTATACTCGTAGTATACGAGTCAATGCGAATGCGAAAACAGCCTAGATTGGTCTTTCATGCTTCATGATACTTTGACCATTTTGATAAATTTCGGTGAAGATAGATGAGACAAAACAGAACGATGAAGATTACTGTTTATGCCCTTTCGTTGAATAATAATTGAACAAGACACTCATCAAATGTACACAGATACAAGTTTTTAGAAATTACGTATTTTATTTATTTTTATGACAGTAACAAAAAAGTTATGCGATATTGTACCAGAAGTAACTGTGGTTTATAATTTGACTTGTAATGTAATAACCTTTTACTAATCCTAATCAGAATTATGAGAGCGGAAAGTAAATACCTACGGGAAAAAATGTGTTATAGGAAAAATAAATAAGGCTGTTTGATACACAGACACGTTTAGGACAGGACGTGGTGGAGGAGTAGATTAAAGCAAAGTAATGAGCCCTCAAAAAATGTAGGGAAAAGATTGTATGGAAATTTGTTGATATGAAAGATTTTTCACATTTTCGTGGAGATAAAGAGGAAGTCATATTTTGTGCAAGTTCTACACACCACTTTCTAGAATAGCTGCTCTTATAGAAAGTGCTGTGTAAAACTTGCAAACCTGTCATTAATCTCAGAGCAGAGTTTTGAAGCAAGCTTTACTACTTAGTTTTATATTAAATAATAATCTTAATCAAGCAGTTCAAAGAAAATTTTAATGATTTCTGAGTTCGGTTTTATGTAAGTAATGTATTATGAATGAAAAGTATATTATTATTGATATACATACAATGGATACGCATCATAATACCTAAAGTTCATAATATCTAGAACTAAAATATCTACGTTGAAAACAGCGAAAATCATTATACCCAAAAGTACAAAATCCGATATCCGTCATATCAAATCTTTCAATGCCGCTTTTCAAATGACCGAAAGGACAAAATCCTGCCGCTTTTCAAATGACCGAAAGCACAAAATCCCGAAAGTTATTTATTATATTAGAAACAAACAGTCATCTACAAAAATAGATTAGTACTAAAATTAAACATAGTTTTAGACCTATAGTTTCATATAGTTATCATGTCAAATGTGTAAATATAGATATTTAAGTCGGCAATTGTTTTGATTTAACTTTTAGGGCGGAGGTACACCCTCCGCCCTAAAAGTTAAATACGAACATTATTTTAAAAAAACATAATATTATAATAAAATACTTTTTGATGATAAGAAGAAGATATTACCTCTACATAACCTAAAAAGAGCAGTAAGAGCAGTATCCAGCAGTTAACGAATTTGATTAAAGAAATATACCTACGACTACGAGGCTGACTGTAGCACTATTTGAAACCCGTTTGGTCCTTATACATGCTGCGCCGGCTGCTAAGGAAATGAGAATGATGATGACAATTTTAATCCGTGACTGACCGTCCGTATTTTCACCATCACATATAGTACATATATTTGAATGGAATATAAAATGTGTATTACCCTTTATAAGTTTTATTCAAAAGGTTACACCACACCCCAGGGCAGTGTGAAAACTCTAGGGTTAAAAGTGAACAATTTCCCTAATACAGTGCTCCGAGCCAGTTCATCATACGACTTTCCCGGTTTATTTATTCGCAGAGAGTCGCCCCAGCTTAATGGCGCCTTAAGCGGTAATGTGTGGCCATAAATTAGGCGATAATAAGTTCGGACAACAACGTCGCCTTTAATGACTGCTGCGATATACCTATAGTTCGACAGGTTTGCTGCGAAACTGAATTTATACGAGAAATTTTACAAAATATTGAAAAGGGATTTTATACTACTGCGAGTATAGTTGATATTTATATTACCGCTATTTGTTAAAATTATAACCTATGATATAATACATTTGGCACTTACTATGCATTTTTTTATTATTAAATCTGAACGCGATAGCAAATGCTAAATTGGAAATGAATGATAATTGAAATGTATTTGTTTTTGTATAGTTACACATAATAAAAATATATTTTTTTTACATTTGTCTAAATGTAACCTAAATTTTTATTTTCGTTAATTTAAAAAAAAGTTAAATGCAGATATATTGTAAGAACCCTCCTGCCCTTCACCCGTAGGACAGGTTGCGACATATTAAATAACTTTTATACGAATATTTTTTTGATTATTATCAAAAGATTGCCCTTGACATTCGGTGTTTTTAGAAAAGCATCCACAATTGATTGTTAAATAATTAGGATAAGGGTTCAGAAACTTTACGGTCGAACCGTCATGACTTCGACGAAACGACCAGGCAACTAATCCGAACAAAAACTGGCTAAATTACACAACTGATTGTTAGCGGCCGGGCTGATGTCCAAAACAACCAAGATTTATTGGGACTATAGTACCTATTAAAATCACGATACTCTCTGTAAGTACTAAATCTTCGTCAATCGATCTTTAGAAACAATTAAAGTTATATCTGTTTTCGGTTACGGGAATCTCAGACTTTTTTATTAAATTTTGACAAGCTAATTTTGATTTCAATTTTATAATGACGAAAGAAAAAAGCTTGACGAGTTACTGCTCTCATTGTTGGCGTGCTTTAGTTTCTAAGTTGATATACATAAGAGTTACAATAAGCCAAATTTTATGAATTATGTTATGACTTATGACGGTTGAGGTTTTAAAAGTTCTAACATTAGGATACCTATCTAAACTATTAATTCACATTTATCATTTGCATTGTGAAATATGAAGTCAAAAACAAAAAACCATTTATTCAAGTTTGGCTCAAAAGAGCTCTTATGGAAGTCAAAACGTAAAAACTAACGCGCCCATTCACTGTGGGCGGGAGCTTGTCATAAAAAAACGGGCAAGAAAATCGTCAAGGTTAGTTTTTTCTCCCTTCAGTTATAAGAAAATGTACTTGTGTATAAACTTCTTTATCTCTCTAACCATGTCTTAGAAGGCCAGAACCGTGTAACGTGATTGATCTGAGGTTGTGGTACAATCATCAACCCAGCGTTTGCTTTTATATGAATGATTAAATAGATTTTTAGTTAATCTTTGACCTAACAGAACTACAGCCTTATCTGTTCTGATTTTTCTAATAATTTTTCTTGTTCAGGCATCTTTCAAAATAAGAATCTGCACAGAATATACAGCAGGATTTTCACCACGTCTCTAAAACATGACATGTCTGTTACAAGCTCGCAGTGCAAATAAAATGTTTACACGACATTTAATAACTCGATGCAACATGAATTGATTTATATTCAATTTCATAATGTTCTTTTGTGTAAGAACTGATCTGTAGTATACAAGTAAATCTATTGAAACTCTTTGTATGTGAATTGAATGGAGGAATGTAGGTCCTTGAGTGTATGATTCTTCTAATAACAAAATCTGGACTTAGTGAACTGACACTTCTTAAGTTAAGTTGACATTATTGTTCATTTTTGAAGTTATTTTGTACGGGTTCGTACTGGTGTGTTATAAATAAATAAATATAAATAAATATTTCTAACACTTACACCAATTATTTAGTTTCAAGATAAGTATCATTAAGAACTTGTGGTTTGGATACTAAATAACGGATAAACATACATAAATACTTTTTTTTTTTGTAAATACATACTTAATATACATAGGAAAACACTCAGACCAGAACAAATATTCATGTTCATGCACACAAAGATTTGTCCTGCGTGGGAATCGAACCCACGACCTTAGGAGCAGAGAGCGGGTATTCTCGCCACCACACCATATCGGTCGTCAAAATGCACGTTAATATTACGGTCTTACTGTCTCCTAATTTTGCTGTGCCTAAGGGGGGTTTGTATTATTACTGTCATTTATTTTAAATATCTTTGTGCGTTACATTGTCATTACGTAGTAAGCAATAGATAAATAAATAACATGAGTATTCTTTAATAGTATAATTTGGTGAGCGGTCAATATAATTTTATAAGTCTCATTTTTCCAAGACAGTTAACGAGTTTAGTTGTTAGAATTCTTTTACGTACACTTTTATTGAATCATATGAACTTAAGGTTGACAGGAAGAGAAGTCTTGTCTTTCTCTTGTCTTTAGAATTTAGAAACAACAGAATTCGTCGTTGTGTTGTTTCTAAATTCTCTATAAAGTATTAAGTGTATAGAAAAGCACCAAGGTCAGTTTGATGCGTGTAAGGTAATGCTAGGGGCAGAAAACATGATGATTTCAATTGTGATTAAATAGTCGTTCCTCTATTAGACTGTTCGGCTTTAGAAATCCCTGCCGGCGCATTTTATATTTACAAACTTCTATAGTCCCAGGCCTTATAAGCCTTATAAATTATGCAGACCACCTTAATGGAATAAGCCTAGTAAGAAGCGCAACTTGACAAACATAATATTTTTTTCTTCTCATTACCATTAGGCATGACTTACGTATTACGTATATTCAAACAATTTTATTTTAATAGATACAATTTTTATACCTACATTTCTTATATTAATACAGTTTGTTTAAGGATCCTACCAAGACTTAAGTAGCCCACCTGCAAGTGGTGCACCTACCGATCAACGGATGAGGCTCTGGCGAACATAACAGTGCCCGGTAAGCGGCAGTAGGCTCGCCACCTATTACGTGGGACCAATTATATGTATAGGCGAAGTGTGGGCGTATAATATGCCTATCCGTTCGGGGACACATGCGTGAATGTATGTATATATGTTCAGTTTGTACTCGTGTAAGGTATTATTTCTTTTTTATTTGCACATTGCTATTGTATTCGGTTTCTTTTATTGCTGAGCGACCTTCAATCTACTCATTGTATTGTTAATTTGTCTTTTCAGAATTACCACCATAAACGTGATTAATTTTTTCTTTTATTTTCAACAAGCTTTTGCTCGTGGGTTCATTCAACTAATTAAAGAGAAATAGTGGCTCTAGCTAATATACTATTGTTTTTTTGTTAGTTATACAATTTTAATTTTAAGTTATACTCGTATGTTATGACAACTGAATACTTGAGAAGTCAATCTCAATGCAATTTCAATAAATTTTTTGACGCTGCACTTAATATATTAAAGCTTATACGCACATAATATTTTCTCGTTATCATCATCTTTGAATAAGCCTGGTTGCCCTAGACTTACTTAAGCTTAGGTCTGATTACTGGTCTAACCAGATTTTGTCTGTATTTTAGTTAACTTAAGCTAAGCGATATTCACTATTCGTAAGTATCCTTTTCCTCAATAATCGGTTATATGAACAATATTTTTTAAAAGTGGTCATCATACGTAACGTCTGTTAGTTTTCAGGCAAATTCAATTAACATGAATATATCGATGGTTTTTCCAGATATTCCAATTTTCGTTTTTGACGTGGTTTGTTAAGAAGAAAGAGCGCTTTTTTTATCGTTTACTGAAAATAATAATGCACTATAGAAACATAATATAACACGTCAGTTTTCCCTAAGGGTAGGCAGAGGCAAATTATGCGCCCACATTTTATTGTTGGCCCCACGTATGAGTTGGCGATCTTATTGCCGCTTACCGGGACTTTTTTTGTATGCCAGAACCTCGTCAGTTGATTAGCAGATCAGGCCACACCACAGTTAAATAACATCCGAAGAGTTAATGTACATTTTTGTCATATCCGTCTAGCCGTTTACTTCTTGAAATAAAAGGTGTCTGACACCCACAGATACACCTAAAAAAAGCTTTAAAACTTCTTATGAGATGAAAGCACTCAGGAGTATTTTACGTGTGAAACTGAGTGATAGGATTTTGAAATAAGTGATAAAGGTGCTGGAGTAAAAGAAGATAAAGTGACAAGAATTGAGAAAGGTATGCTTAGATTGTTTGGTCATGTTGGAAGGATGAATGAAAATAGACTAACGAAATTGAATTATGGTGGACAAGTGAATGGAAGTGTTGGAAGGGGATGACCACATAAAACCTTCCATGACCAAATCCAGAAGATTTCGGAGAAAGAGCAAGGGTTCATGAGTGTGAATGAAGCTAAGAGTGTGTGCCAAGATCGTAGCAAATGGAAGAATGTGATCTCAGTCTACACCTACGGGAAATCTAAGTATGTAGAACTTCTTACTCGAGGACAGCATTGGGTTTGCGAAGTGGAGTCTGTCAAGAATACCTTTCCCCGTGGTTCGTGTGAAGAGATGATCGTAATATGAATTGTCAATATATTGACTTTAATTATCCGTCATGTAAGGCCGCTGGGTAATTACCGAGAACCTAAAAGTTTCTCAGTTGCTATTGAAACTACAACTGTTTATTTAGTAAATAAAACTTGAAGGGCTATTTTACACGTTCCTAACTGCTGGATACTCTGAAACTAACATATTTTAACGAGAAAACAGTGTTTGTGTTCAGTTAATCATGAAAGTTTATTTAAGTAAGTAAGGGTCAGTCATAAATATATGCATATTTATTTATGCTATCAGGCAATTTTGGTGTTATTAACTCCCAACCAATATAGAGAAGTGTTTAAAGGTTTGACGTGACTTGTAAGGTGTGATATCTGTGTGTCGGTCTGTGGTATCGTAGCTCCTGAACGAATGGAGCGATTATGATACGATATTTTTGTTTGTTTCGTTTCAAATATATCTGTTCTTTATGTTAGCTGAGATATGGATTTTAGACGGTTTTTAAACTAACTCGTGTAGAGTACTACCAGTGAGTAATTGTAAAAAAAAATTGAGTCAGGGGACATAGTCGGTTATTATAGTGTAGAAAAAATCTTTAAGGTAATATCTATTTATAATAAGTGACAGGAACTACAATGTTAAAATTTATGATAATTTCTTAATAACATAGTAATGAGACGATTATTACTTTAAAAAAACTGATATGACGAACCATGATGTTTGAAAACAGAACAAAACAAGTTTTTATTGTAATTTAATGTATCGGCCTAGAATGTTATCTCATGGTGAGTCGTAAGAGTCGACGAAGTGAAATACTATCGGATGATGGGCGGCAGCGTCGTTCTGCGTACTGGCATGAATTGCGATCACCATCGCGCCTGCTCAGCGTGGTGATTATCGGTTAATACCCCCAACAAAATGTAATCTATTCAGGAGGCTAATGTTCAGCAGTGGACTTTATAAGGTTGATATGGTGACGATGATGAGTCAAGTCTGGCTTCGGATGAGAGACCGTTTGTGTGCCATTAGTTATCGAGCACTTCCATGCATCGGAAGGCACGTTTGGCCGTTGGTCCCGGTTATCACTTTTTAGTATCAGTCGTTAGGTCATGCTAAAAGCTCTTTCGGGACGTTTGGAAAATTCTAATAACAGAAGGAAACACGGGTGCCTTCACCAAATTATATTACACATGACGATAATATTAAAATAATTGAAAAATTAATGCAATGCTGCTTAATAAGCGCATCGGTTCCCAAGCACAACTGATTATTCCGTGACGATTGAGCCTATGCTTTGTCAAGGTTGTCTCTTAATACAATATATTACTAACTTTTCAAGACGATTATAGAAGTTATTAATAAAAAAATTCCAAAATTATTTTACAATTTTTTCAACTTAATAACAGCGGTAACACTCCTTTACCTTCGAAAGTAGAAAAGAATTTTGACTTCAAGACCTTATTGGACGAACGCCGACAAGGAAATAGGCCGTATTTTTTTTGTTTTCCACGGCTACATTTCAATGAGTCAGCTTCCGACGTAAAGCTAATGAAGCGAGCTACTTATTTATTATTGTTTTTCTAAAGCTACTTAAGTCAATTCTCTCAAAACAGTATTAAGTCGGTTCGATACCCAACTGAAAGGCTTTGATGTGACATTGATAACAAAAAAAACTTTTGAGGTATTATTTATTATTGTTAATTGTGTAATTATTTATTATTTTTCATTTGCTTCTATATAAAGATATAACAAATTGTTGTACATGTATTTTTTTAAGAGTAACAAGGCGTGACATATATTTTTCAGTACTATTTGTGAGAAATCACTGCACTGCACTTACAACGAGACATCAGTTATTAAGTCTATCAATAAAATGCTCAGTAGTTATAATACATCACTAGCTACAACACTTGTTCAAGCAACACAGCATTCCCTAGTAAAGCAATTTTATTTGGCAGCAGAGAACATGACACTGCAGTGATACCTACATTATGTCATACTCAATACTTTATTGCATTCCATAATGTTACAAGAGATTTTGACATAAATAATATGGTATTAATTACGGACCCTGTCGATAGTAGGAGAGAGGAAGGAACTTATTTTGTTGGTAGTACAAATGTTTATGTAATTAATCTAATCACAAATATAACCATAAGGAGACTATTTAAAAATAAAAATATTGACAAGAATCAATATTTTCTGCACAATATTAATAGTTTGACTGTGATTCTCAAACTTGTAACGGTTTCTGAGATAACATTGCTAATTACATTTCCTAATATAAAAGCAGAAGGAAACACCTTGTCTTGTGTTACATGTCTCATTCTAAAAAGCCTTGATATATTGAACTGGTTGTTTCAGGTAAATGTAAGAGGAAAAGGTTTTTTCAAATTGTACTGAATCATTGACAAAGTACAGTAGTCGAGGTAATAATAAAATATCATGTCAATATTAAGGCCAACCCAACGGACACTATTGTCAGTATAAGAAATACTTTTATTATGTGAAAATTTAGATCTGGTACGAAATATATGTATCTTACCTTTTATAAATATATTTTTTTTAACAAGGTGCCTAACACGCTTCTAAAGGGTTACTGTGAAATGATATTTATGAGAATATGTTCAGTATGTGCATTGAAATAGTTATCAACTCTTCAATAAGCTTAGACAAATTTAATTTTTCATTTACTTAATAGGAAAATTGAACGAACAATAAGTTTATACGCAACTATAAATTCTTTTGCAGAATTGTGTATGTGTGATGCGTAATGGGGACATTATAAAATATATTTAACTGCTCCTTCATGGAAAAGGGGAAAAGTTACAAAATTCGTTCAACTGCAACTACCAGACTGTAATTCGACGCGCCTTCTCGCAAAGTGCTGTCAGTGGTTCAGACCGTAATTACCGCTTATCATCAGGTGTGCTACATTACAAATGTTTGTCTGCCTTCCTTAGTGGCATCAAAATGTCTATTGGAATTGTCGCTATCAAATAAATCTGTCTGATTACAGCGCGGGTTGTTTGCTTGTGTAATTTAGATATCTTAAAAAAAGTACTAATATTGTTTTCTTAATGATATAAATTATTTTTTCATGTTCGGAAAGGAAGTTTCCGATTATTGCAAGAAAAGTACGGATTACTTATATATAATTTTAAATATATCTTTTATATATTTAAAAGCATAAACGAAAAAATAGACCATAAAAATAATTATCGAAAAGGTCGCTCCGAGAATAAGTAAAGGGAGGTATAGGTCTGAAACCTAGATATTTAATTTTGGAGATTGTATCTAATACTTTCTCTTTCGAAAGATTTTCGCGGAATACGCGTTATATATTATGTATGTTTCTTATACTTTTCTTATTTTCACGCATTTATTAATCATCTATTCACGATCACCAACTTTGGCAGATTTAACCGTTAAAACTACAACACAAACTCAATACTTACTAATCACCGACTAAAAGTTGCCAATCCCAATCACGTTCATTCCCAAACAAAGTATGAACAGGAAAAAAAACACGTGCTACGATGAACAAACTTCGCAGTTGCTACGGATACGAGAAGCGGCTACGGCGTAGCGCGTCCGCCTGGTGCCGCGCAATGAGTCGCACTGAGCTTGACAAGACAATCTTTGCTATAGTGGCCCTTAAACAGACAACAACTCGCGAGCTTTCACACAGATAACGTAACGGCTTTGTCTCGGCGCGTCTTTTTAACTCAGCCAAGAGTCGCGTCGCTAATTGGCGGCGTTTACTCTAGTTCTATTGGTAAGCTGAGCTACTGGGATATAGCGTTTTCAGAGACTTAAAGGAGACCGGTACATTCTATGTTATGTTGCCAGAGTGTTTAAAAGAATGAAATATATGCAATGAAATGCACTGTAATATTTTCCTGTATATTGAAATAGAGTACCTAAAAATAATAAAGAAACGTATTGATTCATGAGCGTTTTGTCGACCTTAATAGAGTAGGTTGGAATAATCGCACCTTGGTCTGATTCTCACAAAGGTTAATAAAATATGTGAAGGATTAGGAGTCACTGTAAACGATGAACTGTCTTTATTCTTAATTAAACATATACAATTTAAATATAAACAAATTTGGGTTATAATAACACAAACATATAACTAACATTAAATATAAATAGCGTGCTTGGTGCAGCAGTTCGTTAAGAACGTGTTTTATTATCTATCCACTTTTATAGCCTTACGCTATTTGTTATACAGCCTTAAGCCCGAGTAAAAATAAACCGGCGAAAGACTGAACAAGAACAGACTTCCCAAGCATTTTAACAAAAATAAAACTATGTCTATTTTATTTTGTTATAAAAGTAAAATACTAACTTTCAAATTAGGTTGAAGAGTAAATGTTTTATCCTTTATTATTAGATGCATCTAATGAACCACTTGTCTGAAGACAGAACATTGTCCACTTTTGTGCTGAATTCTCGAAGCAAGCTCCCTAGAGCACGTAAATGTCACTTAAACCTAGAAGCGCCTAGATTTAAGATATGTACAAATGCTCCTGAATGAAACATGAATATATGAATTTTAATTCTGAAGCATGTCAGTGATCATGATTTTGCTTCTTTCTACTATGTTATATTTTGTATGTTCGCTAACGAATCAGATTCTTTCTGTTAATCGTTATAATTGCTAGGACTTTATAGAAGACCAGCGCTGTTGTGTTCCTCCACTGCGCACATGCTGAGTACATACATACATACTACTACGCCTGTTTCCCCGAAAGAGTAGGCAGAGGCATATGATCCGCCCACTTTTCGCCAAATACATTGTTGGTCCCACGTAATAGATGGCGAGACTATTGCCACTTACCTACACATTTACATTTTATGTACACCTTACATTGTATGTTCGCCAGAGCCTCGTCTGTTGATCAGTAGGTGCACCACTTGCAGGTGAGGTTGGCTTGGGCTCCTAAGATGTTGGTAGGAGGCATGCATATTTTTATGCTAATTATTAATGCATTTATGTCAAAATATGAGATTTATTTCCATATTTGTAGATTGATAATTTCTCGTTCATATATTATCATACAGGCCCTGCAATCAAGTCACATTCAAAAATTATACCTACGTCTAACAGAATAGAATAAAAATGAATGGAAATTACAATTAGTGTCAATGTCAGTCGTATTCATTTTGGTTTTATTATATTCCGGTTACAGTTGTCGAGTGCAACTCAGCTTAAAGTGTTGATTTGCCATTCGATGAAACTCACGCTTAGGCTCACTGACACTAAATTAATTTTGATAAATATTTGCAGTTTATTCAAGTTTGTCTCAATAAAGTTCTTATGAACGTCAACTTAAAAACTATTGCAGGCAAGGGCTTAATCGTTTAGTTTTAAAGACCAACATTTCCAGAACGAGAAAGTCGAATGTACCAGGTTTCCTTCACAGAAGCTCCGCCATAAGCTTAACAACTTCAAGGATTCATTATGCTGCAGAAACCAGTAGCATTAATGTGCAGTACAACTTTAAACATACAACTTACAAATTAAACGTACCTAAATGTATGTAAAAATTTTCTCACTGTGAAAAGAATTACATCAAATAATATCAAAATCGCTCGAAAACAATAGAAAAAATTAATTCAGAACCCAAATACACAATCCTTAATTTAAGCTCAGAACTCCTAACCAAACACCAAATATATTTAATTAAACTGACCAGCTTGACGTAACACCAATTTCGAAATTATGTAAGAATGTAATATACGATTATAACGTAATTATTACGTTTAACTAAGCTTGTACTGAATTTCATGTCCTTCAAGTCGTAATATCTGGGATGTGACAAGCGACCGCTTGGGGACAGGAAAATTCTAGATTTGGTTATATCGTATATGGCGGTTTCACTCAGCGTAAATTATTAAGTTACACACCAGCTCTTCAAGTCTTGTTAAATTCGACAAATTCATTTCGAATTTTAATATATAAAACTAAAATGTATGGGTTGCTTGACACATTTATTAAGTTAAATTGAATTAAATAAAGTTGCTGGAACATAGAAAACTTGAAACGTAATGCCAAAAGTTAATCTCAAGTCACCTGCACGGTATAATTAGTCGCGCTAAGCTTCGGCACAACGGCAAGTAACGCGAGCAAGAAACTTGTTAACTATATTATATGACATTTTCGCGTGCGTGCGCGCTACCCTGACAAGTTTCCATTATTCATACATAAGGTCTTTGTCACATATTGTATAACAAAAAGTATAATTATATCCTTCAGGCATCCTGTGATGTTTATTATTCAAATTTTACAGAGGTCAGTCCTTGGATGGTGATATTTTGTCCGTTAATTTTAATATCGAGTGGCTAAGGAAGGCTTCGGAATGCATATTCTGTTATCCCCGGCTTCTTATAGTCGCCCAATAGGCCTATCGGGCGACTTGAAGACTCTAACAACGAGGCCACTCGCCTTCCCCTGGAAAGGTCTCCTTGGCGCGGTGGGGGGCTGAGTACCTCCTGGTCGGGCGGAGGCCAGGAAAAGGTAACACATGGAGGTTGGCAACTCTGGGTCCTTTAGTACTAACTTCCGGGAGGGAAACTAAGAGAGACCTGTGGAGGGAGCAACGTCTAGGCCAGGAGAGCCTGTCCAACAGCGCAAGGAGGGTCTTAGGCGGGGAGGGGGGGCAAAGGGCCCCTGCAGTCTAACCATGTACATGCACGCTATGGTCGCACAAGGCAGGAGGCAGGAGGGGCGCGTCCACTGCGCAGTCTGAGTCTGAAGTCTGAAGAGGTCCTCCCGGTTTTGGTCCGGGTGACGTTGGCCGCAAGCGTGTCCCTGTGTGGTTCAAGGTGTTCAAGCATGACATGAATCCTTCTAACCTTGGTTTGTAAGAAGAGGCTTTTGCTCGAGTAGATGACTTTGATAGGTTGAAATGATGACGAAATTTTAGAGGTGAGTATAAACATATATTTATGAGCAAGCGGATATTAAAACACCGTAAGTAAATAACGGACGACACAAGGTCGAAAGCTTATCTCAAGTCAACTGCATATTATATTTCGTCGTGCTCTCTACCGAGTGTCGGGTAAATAGAGAGTAACGCGAGCAAGAAGCTTGTTAACTAAATTAAATGAAAAATTCGCGTGCGTTCCCGGCTCCTTGAAAAGATTCACTGACGCCTGAAAATTATAACCTATCTCGATTCAGAATGACTATCTGCGATAGATAAATCAATCCTTTTTCGAAGTAAATCGTCTTAATAACCAAACTTCGGATTGAAACTTGAGAAACTATTAAAACCAACATCATAGGCGTCTAATTGTCGTCGTCGTCTAAATCTCAATAAGGCGTCGGCTATCTAAGATTGGTTTAAATCTCGAATCGCGGAAAGGTTATTAATTTCGGGCGGTAAATTTGAGTTATATTCTTTGCCAATAACTGTCATAAGACTGTTTTAACCTTTTCTATGACAATAATATAAAAGTAAAGTAAAAGTAAAAAGTTCTTTATTTCATAAACTATTACATAGCACTTGAAAACGTCAAAACAAAATATAAATGAAAAAAAAAATTTATATCAACCCTGAAATCACGAAGCTTAGATTCACTTACATGCAAATAAATAAAAATTAGGTGTAAGTGAATCTAAGTGCCAGTTCCGAGCCTCCGCTCTGTGAGAAGAACTGACAAGAAACTCACAGGCTATGCTCTTTTAAATTATTTTTGTTACATGACACACACAGTGTAAATTTGATGATACTGAAAGGGTCCCCCGAAGCTGTAACCAATAAAGTAGCACTAAGGGAACCTTCCATCACAGTCAAGTAAGTATGTATTGTGAAACTGAGCTGAGCCTGTACAATAAGGGATGGTCACGACAATGATCTGGTTGACTTTTTATTCTAATATACACATACAAGTTGAAAATGTTAAGCCCAAGCTTGTTTATCCGATAAGTAATCATTAACAGCATAATACCCCTTTTGAAGAAACTGCTTTTTAACTACAGTTTTAAAAGTTGCCAATGGTAGATCAATTATTTCCTGCGGAATTTTATTAAAAAATCTGATACTATGACCCAAAAATGAATTTTTAGTTTTGTGAAGTCGACAATTTGGCAGAGAGAGCTTATTTCTATTCCTAGTATTAAAATTATGTACTTTTGAATTTTTATCAAATGTATTAATGTTTTTGCGAACATACATTATATTATCAAATATATACTGAGATGCAACCGTTAATATGTTAATTCTTTTAAACATCTCTCTAAGAGAATCTCTGGACTTAAGATTATAGATAGCTCTTATGGCGCGCTTTTGTAGTACAAATATATTATGTATGTCCGCAGCAGATCCCCACAATAACATACCATATGACATAATGCTATGAAAATAGCTAAAATAAACTAATCTAGCTGTTTCTTCGTCTGTTATGAGTCTTATCTTTTTGATGGCATAGCATGCTGAGCTAAGCCTTCCGGACAAATCCATTATATGGGGGTTCCACTGCAATTTAAAATCAATATTGATGCCTAAGAACTTTGTGCCATTTAATAACTCGATATTCTTGCCATTCATTTTCAAGTTAGTTGAGACTTTTGTAACATTAGGCAATGAGAACTTTATACATTTAGTTTTACTTGCGTTAAGAGATAGATTGTTAACCGTAAACCAATGTAAAACCTTCGCAAGAGCATTATTTATCACGTCAGAATGATCCTTGCCTCTGTTCACTTTAAATATCAGAGATGTATCGTCAGCAAACAAAACTGTTTCGCACAGATCTCTAGTATAGAAAGGTAGATCGTTAATATAAATTAGAAACAATAAAGGGCCTAAAATCGAACCTTGTGGAACTCCCATAAGCAATGGCGCGCCAGAAGACTCGACTCTATTAATAACTACTTTTTGAGTTCTGTCACTCAAGTAAGATTTAATTAATTTTAAAGAATTACTATTAACACCATAATATGTCAATTTAGCTAACAAAGTAGGATGGTCAACGCAATCGAATGCCTTCGAAAGATCACAAAATACTCCAATCGCATCCTGCCTGTCCTCCCAGGCGTCAAATATATGCTTCATTAGGGCTACACCAGCATCTGTAGTGGATTTACTCTTAGTGAAACCATACTGCTGAGAATGAAATAAGGAATTCAGAGAGAAATGACAAAGTAATTGATTAAAAATAACTTTTTCAAATATTTTACTAAGAGCTGGGAGTACTGATATTGGTCTATAGTTAGTAGGATCAGACTTCTCACCAGCTTTAAAAAGAGGTATTACTTTACTGTATTTCATTAAACTTGGAAATGAACCATCATCAATACATTGATTAAAAATGACTGCCAACTGAGGAGCAATAATATTAATGATAGATTTAATAATGTTGGTTGAGATTCCCCATAAATCCTCAGTTAATTTTAAATTTATTGTATTAAAAGTATTAACTATTGTAGAGCCATCAATATGTCTAAAACTAAATAATTCACTACAAAGAGGTATATTGTCTTCAAGAAGAAAGACTGCACGCTGAGTAGAGGAGTCAAGTGCTTGAGTTGTCTCTAATGGTATATTCACAAAGAATTTCCGAAATGCGTTGGCCACCTCTTCTTCTTCTACAATATCTTTATCATCGACTTTAAGAGTTATTATGCTATGATTATTCTTGTATTTTCCAGATTCTTGATTTATGACATTCCATGTAGCTTTAATTTTATTTTTGGAATTCATAATTTTATTTTTAAGATGCATTGACTTAGCAGTGGTGCAAACAAGTTTGAACAATTTTGAATAATTTCTAACATATTGAATAAAATTTGAATCTGTTGAAGTACTTTTTTCTCTATATAAATCAAAAAGTTTCTTCCTACTTTTATAAATTCCGGGAGTAGCCCAATCACAAAACTTCCTTTTGTTTGAAATTTCCACACTTTTCAGCTTAAAGTTATTCTTAAATTCTTGTTGTACAATTCCGAACAATTTATCATAATTTATAGCGGAATTGTTTTCTAACGTGGTAAGCTTTTCGTTGACATTGCTTTGAAATTTCAAAACCAGATTCTTTGTTATTGGTCTAATTAATATTTTTTTAGTTACATTTTGAAAATTATATTCAAAACTAATAATCTGTCCACTGTGGTCGGAAGTTACGCCATACTCAATTGATTTATGTATAATAGTAAAATTACAAAAAATATTGTCTAAGCATGTTGAAGACGTAGGCGTAATTCTAGTGGGTTCAAGAAAAGAATTAAGTAAATTAAAAGACTTGAACAAATTCAAAAACCTAACTGATATTGAGGAAGATTCCAAAATATTAACATTAAAGTCACCACATACTATAACTTTTTTATTACTTTTGCATAAGGTTGCTAAAACATCCTCCATTGCAGTTTCAAACTGTTGATAATTGCCACTAGGCGGTCTATAAACACATAAAACAATAAAATGGTTAAGCTCTGTACAAGACAATTCTAAAACACGTTCAACTGAAGATGTTTCAGCATCCCTACGAGCCCTATTGTTTAAACTATTATGTACTAAAATAAGTGATCCACCTCTTATAGATTGTTTCCTGTGAAATGCACTAGCTACTTTATAATTTTGTAGTCCCAGTAGAGACTCATTAACATTTAACCAATGCTCAGTTATACACATTACATGGATATTTAATGACTCTAATAACAAACTTAATTCTAGATCTTTGCCTGAAATGCCTTGAACATTCTGATGAAATAAATTTAAGAGCGGCTTTTCATTGGTCAATCTATTGCAAGAGAACTCCTCTATTGTCTTATGAGTAAATTTAAATTATTTGGAATTGATTCCAAGTTTGAATTATTAATAATGTTCTGCTCAATAAAAGCAGGTTTCACAGCCAAGTTTTTGGCTAAGTTAAAAAAGTAATAATATAGCGTAGAAGCTAATCGTTTTTTAATATATTTAGGTATGTAATAATTACCATTTGTCAAATAGAAATCAAATGCAGTGAAATAATGACGCGAAGTATCTATTTTAAGTATTTAAAAATGTAAACAGTTCGTTTTAAACATTTTACTTGAAAGTAGATTTTAACTTTTTTTACAATAGTTCATATGTGTCAAAAGCTTCTTACTTTTTCTAGTAAATAAATAAATAAATATTTTCTGACAATTACACCAATTATTTAGATCCAAGATAAGTATCATTAAGAACTTGTGTTATGGATACTAAACAACGGATATAGATACTTAAGTACATATTTTATTTGTAAATACAAACTTAATATACATAGGAAAACACCCAGACCAGAACAAATATTCATGTTCATGTACACAAAGATTTGTCCTGTGTGGGAATCGAACCCACGACCCCTGGAGTGAAGTGTAGGTACACTGACCTCCACGCCATATCGGTCGTCTGCAAATTTGTTATATTTTAGAATAAACTGACAACCGTTAGCCATTATCATTAATATTCTTGTTAAAAGTTATCGACAGTTACATAAAGAAAACTTATATACGCAAATTATACGCTCAAAAAGTTTTGATAACAATAGGTTGAAGAGTTGCCCAATTAAATACTTTCCTGCGTTACACAAAGATGTGTAACGGAGTATTCCATCCGTATCCACGATCCTGCGGCAAGTTTACACCCTCCGAGCTTACATAAAAACGGGAAAATCTCAAAACAAGATAACACTCGGCGGGTTCCCGGGAATCTCATTTTCAATATGTTTTTATAACTTTCAGTGAGGAAATGAGGTGGCGCTCGCGGCACCGTGGCACATTGTCATCATAAACCAACGGAGGCCTCTTCATAAATCCGTTCCGAATGTACCTTTTTACGCATTATACCATAACAACGAGGCTTTTCGTACACAACGCTTTTAAAACTAACAATATCATGTATCTATTACTGGGTTCTTGCTATAACATCTTTGAGGATTAGTGTTTATGGGTTAAAAATATTCAATCATAGGGTGCAAAGGGTTTCTACCAGGACCTAAGGAGCCCAAGCTAACCTCACCTGCAAGTGGTGCACCTGCTAATAAACGGACGAGGCTCTGGCTAACATAACAGTGCCCGGTAAGCGGTGATGGGCTCGCCACCTATTACATGGGACCAACTATATAATTGGCAAAGTGTAGGCGTATAATATGCCTATGCCTACCTCTAGGGGAAACAGGCGTGAATGTATGTATGTATGTATGTAAATATTCAATATCTTTATTGCTCTCCACAAACAGTTACAATAGGATGTTAATATATATTACAGTTCGTCGTGGACTCTGTCGGGTTCAGCTAGTTGAAGAGAGGACGATATATGCTTTAAATTATAATACAAAATTGTTAATTAGTACCAGTAGTATGCCACGATATTTATTTTAAAATCACTATTTGGAAGTCTTATAACTTTTTTATGCCTTTGATTTGAGTTTTAGTTTTTGATGAGTTAAAAAAACTAAAACATTTAGCTATCTACTTATAAGTGACCATAACTTATTGTATCATATGAGTAACTGATTGAATTCACTGAGTCTTGTCTATTATTTTTTGTTTATCATACAATATCATTGAAGCGCTCGTAGCTCCACGATGCTCGGTGGTCGGAAACGATCGAGTTACAAACGAGTTTATAATAATTATGGTGACAGAACTATAAAAAAACGGCTTCCGTACCTATTAAATAGTATACCTGAAGCTATTAGAATGGAAACAAACAAAAATAAGTACAAAACAAATTTAAAAAAGCGCTATATTGGTTTAAGTGAAAAATTGTAAGTTATTTATATATAAAATTAGTTGTAATGTATAAAGTAGTATAAAAGAGCCTGTGACCCACAGACAAACCAGTCAAACGGTTTTGTGGGATATGTTTTTATATAACTTGTATTATTTAAACGAAATAAACGTATTATCTATCTATCTATCTATCTATCAACGATTTCCCTAAGAGGTAGGCACAGGCATATTATACGCCCACATTTCGCCAATTAGATTGTTGATCCCACGTAATAGGTGGCGAGCCTATTGCTTCTTACCGGGAACTTATATATTCGCCAAAGCCTCGTCCGTTGATCGGCAGGTGCACCACTTGCAGGAGAGGTTGGCTTGGGCTCCACTGATCTTGGAAGGAGCCCTATACACCTCACTACAAACGCTCGCTAATTGCTCACCTAAAGTAGCTTCTTTGAATTTTAACTAAGTCTAAACGCCCCTCTAGCTAAGTTTATAAAGCAGGCCCGACTGTACATGTATTGCGGAAAGCTGAACTGACTACCGATTGAACCGACTTGAACCTTCTTTGTTTACCATAAAACATCGCTAACCTACCTTATCTTCCATAAAACATACGCTCACGTTTTCTTCATATTTTCCATCATCCCAGACGTGTTACAAAAACCATTGAGTATCCCTATTTCTAGCACATCTTTCTATCATTTACTTCTTTGTCCGTGGGAATCGAATTCATCGAATTTATTTTAGAACTGACAAGTTACTTTACTACAAAGTTACGTCGTTTAATATAGTAACTGCTGTGCAATATTTTCAAATCTATCTTAGGAAAACCACTTACAGAGTAAAACAAATCAACGGAACGAACCTATTCTTAATCGCGCGTCATTTTTTATCTCATATGAGGTTAATTTTAATATCCCAATGTCATCAGTCATTAGCGTACAGGTTTTAAAAGTGGACTTTTTTTCCTAAATAGTTACAATCTATCTGGTATATGAAATTACATATAGCAATACCACAGTACTGTTAAATAATCTATTACCAAAAGTACAAAAAGACTTTAAAAGTCCGCTCGGTGAAATTAAAAGCAGCCAAGTTTCCGTATGCTCCGAAGCCCCAATGCGAAGTGCAGTAGCTTTCTTAGCCTCGTTCCAACATAATAACCCCTTGTTGACTACGCCACCCCGTTACCCCGAACGCTTCACAAGCAATAAGACAGTAATAAATGTTCAGCTCCGAAGGCAAGAATAAAAGGATATAATAAGTAGATATTGTGAATCGGTACTTAGAAACTTCAATATTATCGCTCTGAGCTGAGATGGAAAATTGTGGATCTGGGATTTATTTATTTTTCTAATAAATGCCTTTGCCTTCTCCTAAGTTGTCATATTAGAATATTGCATATACTTATTAAGGATTATGCAATTTTCTATAAGCGCAATTAATATCAAAATCAAATCTCTGTGGAATATGGAAATGTTTCAATTTATACAGGAAGTTAATGATAAGTTCACTACATATGTTAATATTATATCACGTCGATATTTCATACAAACTTATAGTATAATAATAACGCGTAATTCAAAACTTACTGAAAAATCCTCTTTAAATGTTAAAAAGCACCACCATGGGCAAGTTACAACTATGGAAAAGAACGAAAATATAAGAAAATAACATAAGTAAGACATGTCCATCACATACATAATTATTAATATATATATTCACATAGAAACTTGGCTAGAAGGGGAGTTAATTGATCCGCCAAAAAGTCACCCAAGTTCAACCACATGCTATTTATAAGGTATAAATAATAATATTTAAATTAATTAATATTATAAAACAGAAGTAATACAAAATGCATGTCTTAATGAAAAGTGAGATTGTCACTAATATTGAAAAATTTATGGCCAGGTAAAAATAGGTTAAACGACAAAGTTACATAGAAAATGAAAATCTATTATATAAATTTATTATATAATTTATTATATATAAATTTATTTTAAATATACTTATCCAATTTGTTTTTAAAACTTATATATAGGCCAAGTAGTCGTACTAAATTATAAAAATCATTTTAACATAGTCTTCTTTAAGTATTCAGTTTGACAGAAATTCTTCATTTATAACTTCTTATCTACTTCAAACAAAAAAACTTTAAAGCTTAGAAGTCTTGAGTATTTGTAACAGTAAGCAATTTTTCGCTGTTTTATAATAGAAATATAGACAGTTTTTTTCATGATATAAAATTCCATATATGTTTCTACATTTTGGAGTTTGTTAACGATATTTACAAAACTAATGAAATATTGTTAATCTTTTCTAAAAAGAGCAGACACATTTCATCACAATTAGAAATTTATCAAATTATAGAATTAAAATCTACCCTCCATTTACTACTGTTTTTGCGTTTTATTCCCAGCAGTAAAACAACTGCAATGCTGAAGAACAATTAAACTAGTTTTTCTTTTGTCTTGTACTTGGATTAAAAGCAGCCGGGTGTTTCTCTCTCATAATTTAGGTCGGGACAAACTGTACCATACAATTACACCGCTATACTCATAAACAAGGCAATGAATAAATAATTTTCGAGTTGGATGAACGGCAAAGGATCTCTCCGTAGCTTCATTTCGAGCGGCGCGGATTATCCATATTATCCCAAAATCTCGGAACGGCAGCCTGCCGCCGTGCAATGATCGTACCGCGGTTCATATAAAATGACTTCCAATTTTAAAATTGTTACTTTTTAATCCTAGTTTTTTGCTTGGCTTTATTAAAATTGACTCCTGATTGCAGTGTTTCATTACTGGTCGTTGTTTAATCAGCTGAACTAACTATTCTATCGAGAAAAGACTTTATATAAGCTATAAAGTCTGATTCATTTTTAAGCCATGGCTTCAGAGATTCTTTTAAAAAACGCAACAAAATATTGTAGAAAAGCTGGAAAACTCAAATCGTTTTGGAAATTTTCATGTAATATTTGAAAGTGTTGGCAAAAAAATTGTTTTAAACACATCAGATTAATTCAACTGTAAATTTTTTGGATAACCGTGAAGTCTAGCTATTATATAACGTCAGCGCATGGACTTCGGAGACATATCAAAAGATCGTTGAACGGCCAGTTTCACTCAGAAACGTTGTCAATAATTTATACATATTGATCATTTAGCGCCGTCAATAACTGTACCTCTAAAACTGCCCTTCCCTATGTCTTACTAAAGTGTAAGACAACTTGGAAGCATTCTATATTTTGAACACTTTACATAAAGCTGAATTTTTATTTATTAATAAACACAGTAATGACATGCAAAAATGTATCCCACAATAGATAAATTATTAATAGTTTCATAGAGCCTCTTCTATTTATGAAACACAATAGCTTGAAGGTACTTAAGCCATAATTCACGTCAAAATATCAAAACTTATGCGAAAACATAAGGTTTATTTCAGGAGTGGATCGTAGGTGAAATGCGAAGGCTATAAGGTAGAGCGCTGAAGGTTTTTGTCAGTTAATGGAAGTTCTTTGTACGAATGTTCCGAGCGGACGAGCGGTACAACTTGAAAGCGGATTAGAGGAATCTAGTGATATCGGGCCGTCTGTGATAAAAGGGGATTCGTAATGTTCTTTATATGCACACCTGGCTTTTAAACGTGGAGATATAACGGTGTTTTGAAATGATGTCTTCTTTTGAAGCGATTAGGTGCTTAAATATTTATAGTAGATCCGATTTTGACACCACTTATTATTTTTAAACATTTCGTCTGCAATTTCTACGAGACTTATACTTTGCGTTCTATTGTTCTATAGATACCTGGTGTATAGGGATCCTACCAAGACCTAAGAAGCCCAAGCCAACCTCACCTGCAAGTGGTGCACCTACCGATCAACGGACCAGTCTCTGGCGAACATAACAGTGCCCGGTAAGCGGCAATAGGCTCGCCACCTATTACGTGTAATTAACTAAATTATTGGCAAAATGTGGGCGTATAATATGCCTCTGTCACCCTTCGGGGAAACAGGCGTGAATGTACATTACTTAACTTAATAAGAATATGACAAGAAGCTGGTAAAATTTAGTCATCCCGCCATTGAACCAATAACGAATGTTATTTTTATTATATTAGATAATATATACATAACGGGTTTTATTTCTCACGTACCTACATAGTTGCACAAGTTTAACACGAATAATGGGTACAGTCAGTTTAATTTGGAACCTCGCAAATAAACCAAATATCATTCGGGATCGTGACTGCGAAACAGCAAAATCTACATCGCCTTGCATACGCTTGATTCCCAAGGTAACAGAATGTAAGCTCGAATTTTCAGATAAATATCTAAGTTTCATACGTGCTACACCAATTGTGTCGAACGTCCAATACGATACTCCTAGATATAAAGTTGACGTTAGTGTGATATAAAACTTTAGATTGGCTTAAACGCTCGATAGTGTTAGGTATACATAAAGGTGATTTTGTTTTCAACACAGTTTTTGGCATATTAAAAGTATGAATTTATTAAATTTTGGTTTCAGGCTGGGTGCTCGAAAACGCTCACTGAAGTGAAGCAAACTTTACAGACGGTATTCCTAAGACGGAGGACATTTTGGGAAGCAATTTATGACTTCCGTGCTTCAGAAAGACCGTGAGAACTTCAGATTGGAGGCCTGAACCATGTTGTGGAAAATAATTTTAAATTGCGCGTTTTCATACTAATTAACCTGATAATAAATATGTTTTTATAATGGCAGTAAACATATTAAATTATTACAAACTATACCAAAGTTTCGTCTGACAAAAGGACGCGTACGATTCACGTTGTGTAGAACACATTTCGTCGTGTATATTAACAGTTACATAGACAAACTCTTATCTCAATAAATACCCCCCTTTCTGTAACAAAGGGACTCACGAAAAGGTTTGTCAAACTGTTCCTTTGTAACACGATCCGACCATGGAATTCTTTTTCGATTCATCTATTCTGTACCTTTTGTCCACGAAGTTTTATGCAGGCCTTATAACGACATTTAAGCAGGACGTCAATAATACTGCAGACATAATGTAGATTTAAGTTTTAAGTTAGTCAACGAGATTTGAACTACGTGATCAATGCCTCCCTTGTTTGAATATTGATACGTCATTGTAATAACTCTTGTCTTAATTATTTTTAGCACGTAGCACTCTTGACAGCAAACTCAGACTTTACATCTTGGACGCCTTTTATATTACGGCCCCAACTGTAAGTAAACAAAAATGTTCACATAAGTTCCCTGTTCACATAAGTTCCCATTTGCGCTTTCTTAACAGACATACAATACAAAACTGTCATTTAAACTGTCTGAGACTTCAGAATAGAAAATGTGAAACAGGCTCAATGCGTCGTCGCTGAATAGTCCGGTACAGAAATAATCCTCCCACCAATTAAATTCAAAACGCTATTTGAATACGTTCAGGAGAATAATTTGTTAACTAGAATATAGAAATAGCTAGTATATTTTACTTACTTATTTTATTTTTTGTCAAACAGACATATATTCTAGACGATTAGTATACCTCCCAACAGTTATTATCTATAATATGTTCAGTTAGTGCTATAATTAGATCTCATTTAAGCCGAGTACTCAAAGTCTCGTATTCATTCACCTGCCGACCTAAGACCGTAATCATTGTAATCGTAATGAAGTCTTTTGAGAGAAAAATAAGTCGTTTTTTCTCAAAGCAATCTAATATGTAAGGTACTGATATATTTTTATACTTTTAATTGAAATTATGTAAGAACAACATTAATATGTTATGTTTTACTAAGTCTACTAAATAGTTCAAATTTGACCATAATTGACGAGAATATAACAATAAAAAGACATAAGATATTTTTGTGACGCGATAAATAAGACCTATACTTTTCTTTTAAAACAGTAATGGGTGGTTTAATTTTTTAGCCAACATTAAGAAAAATATAAATTTAACCTAAATAAGTGTGTATGATAAAAGATTAAAATAGGTACATTATTTATTTATTTAAATACTAATAACAAAATGCATATAATTTTATGCAGTAAGATACCAACATAAACTCTTTCAAGGATTACCGGGCATCAGTGGCGTCGACTTAAATATAATAACAATACTAGCCAATGAAAACATGAACACAATGTAAACATGAAAAATCTGGTCCGACCTCAAGGAAAAGAAAATTAAGAAAGGTTAGATAGTACTATTTCATATACCTACAATTATGGTACAATGACTTATTCAGCTAAGGCATACTTTATATTCCCATATTTAATTAATGCATCGTAAAATAAAAAACGAAAATAACCTTAATGAAGTAAATTAAGGACGTGCCACCAGGATGCTAAGAGGAATCCAACTAAGATGGATGACATCATTTTCCTCTTCATTAACCCATTTACTTGGCCCGCGACACCCGAAATAGTTCTTCAAGTCAACGTACCGACAATTTTAAATTATATGTAGCTATTTTATAACATGTTAAGAAAAAACATTGTAAAATTCGAAGCGGGTATTTAAATTGTTGTATAATAAATATCAGTCAAATAAGTTATATTTAATTCCTCCACCAAAATGAAATGTCTCATGTAAAGTCGCAAGTGACAGATGACAATGCATTTTCAATTTGAATGCTTATCCAAATATCTGATGAATAAAATTTATCTGAGGATTAAAAAATTGTATTTTTTTAAATACTGTGTACAAATCTGAGGATTGTGTTTTTTTTTCAGTTTTCCTTATTTTTTATGACTGATGCATTTACAAAACACTTTATTCATGTATTCAATATACACATGCGTTAAAATTTATTAATTTCTTGTAAAAAAAATCTAAATATTGACACATAAAAAATAATTAAAATGTCTTCTTGTTTCATACATATTTTTTTTGAAAATGTATACAACAATGAAAAATAGTCATCATCATATCCAAGCCTTATCCCGGTTCCCTAAACTTAAACTTAGGGCCCAGGGTCTGCTTACTGGTCTAACCAGATTTGGCTGCATTTCAGTTATTACACGCAGCGACTGACGTCTGACCTTCGCAACTCTGAGGAAAACATCATTCTATGGTTAAATCAGCTGTCAGGATATTAGAAGGCACTTACTTCCTACTAGCGACTGCCATAGATGGGTGGCCCCTAATCAACTATGTGCCTACCTACAAAACACTATGCCTGCTGATCACCCTAGAAGGCCTTGATCGCGGCACCGGAACGTGGCAGCCCCGGACAATACGGACGTACAGCCGAAAGTTTAGTCACGTATAATCAGGCAGATAAGTTAAATCTAAACTACTGATAAATTTCTACTGATACAGCGGTAGGTATTTCTTATTAATAAAAATATACTTTTTTTTTCAAATAATTACTTTTTTGTGTGTAATTTTGTATTTGCTTATGTTCACCTAGGTGCATTGATTATTAGGTGAACAAAAGACACTCATTGCTTCCACTTTCTGCTACTGGGTGATAAAGTCTAGTTGATTTAATTCCCAGGTGAACAAAGTGCACTAATAATTCCACTTTATGCACCCATGTGACCACTTTATGCATCACCCAGGTGGAATAATCCCATAAATGTTCATGAGAGCCGGGACTAACCGCTTAACGTGATAATTCCGCACATCACTTCGAAAAGTCATAGGTGGGCCCGGGTTTGTACCCGAGACCCTCTGAATTTAAAGGATAGAGGTCTATCGCCGCGAATCAATATATAAAAGTATTTGTACATAGTTGATAACGAAAGTCCACTTATGAATGTGGAAAAGTCTTCTTAATTAATAAGTAGGTACGTAACAGAGAATTAAACTCTTTTTACGTTGCCGATTATGAAACTAGTTTTGAATGTGGAATAGTCTTCTTTAATAACTAGTTACAAAAAATTGAAAATAAATTAATAAATTATTAATTATTCGTAATTGTTGTTTGCGAATATGAATAAAAGGGCAAGTTGTAAAAAATATTGGTGTTATTACAAATTGACACCACTTCTCATAAAGGGTGTAAAAGTACGTTATTTTCATAATTATCATAACAAGTGCCATAACTGAAAATTGTTATTTGGAAACGATATTTCATATGGTGTTAAAAAAACTTCATGCAATGAAATGCACAAAAAAGACCGCGTCTCTATGTGTGTATTATGGCCTCCGCGTTCTGACTAATAGAAAAAAAGCTTAAAAAATAACGAAAAATTATTAATTTTGAATCATAACTTAAGAATAAGAATTATTGACTTTAATCTTCAATAACTAAGTCTATTTACTTTCTAGGTATAGGCTTAAGGAAAAAAAACATCCTAATGCTGGGGAGACTAACTGGCCCCCGGGTTAGATTAGGGTCTTTTTACTTGCTATATAAAAAGAGAAATACAGTTTATGGCACGTTAAATATTACAACATTAATATATCAAACAATTTAGATGCCAAATTAAATAAAGTATGAATGGCCCTGTTGGTGGGAAGTCAGTAGCAATATAATACATTTTGCCATACCAAAATAATGTTCACAACGTTATAATACAGTCAGAATATAACGGAGTGCGCGCCAGAGATATACCTTTTGCTGACCGAGCCCAGACCACTCAAAGCTAAGAGCTCACCGATTTGCCAAATCAAGTTACTGTACACTGCCAGTCAGTTATTATGTATACGTACGTGGGTCTATAGGGGACGTGCGAGTAATTAAGAAAGCCTTTGAAAGCTCCTAAGCTATCTTAGGCGTCAATTTGGAAGTTCCGCAGGGGCTCGCCTATTGTTCCCACTTGTGTCAAAATAATTAACAATTATTTTACGTTTCGGGGCTCTTGTGTAAGGAAGTAAGATGTTGTGATAATATAGGAATAGATGTAATTAGCATTTTGAAGTGGTTTTCTTATGCGAACGGAAACAAAGCGGATAATTGCTGAATTTGAGCTGAACGGAAATGAAATTGTAATTGTTGAAAAAACCTATGCGTGAAACCTACAAAAAGACAAAAGCTAACTTTATTCAAAGAAGCTTAGCATAAAATCGTTAATAATAATTAGATTAATGCTTATTTCAACCAGGTTATTTGAAAAACTGTTGTAATAAGTACCTACAATGTGTAATAAATAAATAAATAAATAAATAAATATGTTCTAACAATTACACCAATTATTTAGTTCCAAGATAAGTATCATTAAGAACTTGTGTTATGGATACTAAACAACGGATAAACATACTTATATACTTTTTTTTTTTTAAAACACATATTTAATATACATAGGAAAACACCCAGACCAGAACAAATATTCATGTTCATGCACACAAAGATTTGTCCTGTGTGGGAATCGAACCCACGACCTCTGGAGTGAAGTGTAGGTATACTGACCTCCACGCCATATCGGTCGTCAAATCCACTATAACATGATTGTTATTTCTCCGTAGATATTGTCAGACATTTGAAAACAGGTCCTTATTTGTATATTTTTGTGTGTGTATGGCAATAAATTATTTTTTATTCTTATTTGTCACTCCACCGCCGAAAAGAAGTCACCACAATCCGGAAAGCCGATGTTTTAACAGGGATATAGATGCACAAGAAGTGCACTTTACTATTAAAGCCGCTGATGGTCAGAAGTTTACATTACGTCTTAACGTAAAAGGATCGTATAGAAACGAGAAATCTTTTAGTTTTATATTTATATAATAAAATGGTTCATTTTGCTTTCACAGTAGGTGATTGCGGAACAAAGAGGACAGTAACTATAGTATAATATTTACTTTAGTGTATTAGAAATAAAGAAAATTCAATTTCAATGCCTAGATTCTACTATCCTTTGGACTAAACTAGCGGTTATCTAACTAGTCTCGTTAGAACATCTTCTGAATTACTAACACAGATTTTTAATGCTACAATATTTGGGGCTTTCTCACTGTATCCGGTTTTTATATTACATTACTTTAGAATGATATACGAGTATATTGGTATAAAATGTGCACTTTCTTGTAGTAATCAATAGTACTTATAATATAATATTCATTATATAATAATACTTATTATTAATAATTATATATTAATATTATACGATAGTGTTTCTTGCTTATCCAGTTTTTCTACTGTTTTGTTGTAATCTTTACTGAAAAGTACGGATGAGTTTTAAAACTGTTTTTTTAATGTGACGCATCCATGGCTAGCAAATAGCGTCGCATTTAAACCAAAATTTAAGAAAACAACAAATCTTTTAAAAATGTGATATAACTTGTGAGATGCAATAAATTGCTGATAATAAATATAACAAAACAGCAACCCCTTCATAATAATAATACAAAATATACAGAACTAATCTCAACCTCCCCGCCATTTTGTACTTATTAAAAAGATTTAAAACAAAAAATCAATAAAGAAAAAAAAGCAAAAAGAAATTTACTTAGCAAGAAACTCGGCATTCTAATAATCACATAAAAAACTGTTATTGGTTACGTAAAGTTAAAGTAATATTAAAAAAAAATATTAATAACATTTGCATCTCTGTATGAGATATCTAGTCATTACACCTTTTGAATAGAGCCTTATTCAAATTCCCATCACACTTTCTCACGGGGGGCGATGTGTCCTATCGATATCATATTAAAAGCCCTTTGTTGGACGAATACTTGTAGCAAATCAGGTTACGCCCGAACCAATTAGCGCTAATAACATTTAGGCAGTATACTACATTTTATTTCGTACTTGATTTTACCGCTTATGTTGTCTTAGCAATATAGATTTCACAGAAATGGTACTTTAACACTAGAAGGCCGACTCTATTATATTTTCTATATGCAGTAGAGCGTTTAGGGATCCTTTTGATATCTTCTGAGCCCAAACCTCAACTGCCAGTGGTACTGCCTTTTTATTTAATTTTTTTTGATTGAAAATCATCAAATTACCTTCCCCCGCTGTGGGTGGAACCATCCATGTTCCTTCTTTTGAGCCTGCTACGTACCGAAGCCGCGGTAACCCTTTCGAACCCGCAACCCCGGCAGGCTTGGCCCCCTCCCTGGGGGCCCCTAAATGCGCTGACATCTCTTTAAGGCGCGCATGGAACACGAACGCGCCATCGACGTTTTCTGTCGCCAATAGAGGACGGACGGGCCGCGAGTTACCCATTACTTGCCGCCCACAAGCCATCACCTATGGTGGCCGAGAGTCATCTCGCGGCTCCCGACGTCTCGGACGTCCACCGCGGCGGCTAGGACCGAGACGAGTGATATTTTGCCACTCTCGCTCCGCCAACTTCTTTGCTAGCATAACTGCTTCGCAAAAGGAGGCTACAGCCCCCCATTCTCTCCGGACCACGGCCTCCACCAACGCCGAACGCGAGAGATCGCCACCGCCGATCGCCGCTACGAGGACAAGTCGAAGCCCCACACGAGCGAGGCATACCTCGGTGGTATGCTCCACCGTGTCCTCTGGCTAAATTACATGAATGGATAATTACGTATGTTATAATAGGTTGGGGAAAAAGTCTTTTCGTATTTTTGTATGAAAAGTCAAGACATTTTTTTCAAAGTTTATTTACATTTATTTACAATATATATGTACCGTTTTGTTGAATAACTTTCTGCCATTTTGTGGGCAGAGACATAATCCCATTACTGTAGAAACTTTGGGACTTCTGATCAAAAAAACGGGACAAATAGTTTTGGCAGTCCTCTCTTGAGGTCAACCTTACAGAACCTAAAGAATTCTGCAGAGACCGAAACAGGTGAAAATCTGAAGGCGCAAGGTCAGGGCTATATGGTGGATGCACTAGGACCTCCCAGTCGAACTCTCTTAATTTTTTCTGAGTGGCTAAAGATGTGTGTGGTCTAGCGTTATCGTGATGAAAGACCACACCCTTCCTGTTGATCAATTCCGGCCGTTTTCTCTCGACTGCTTCCTTTAATCTCATCAGTTGCTGGCAGTAAAGATCAGAATCGATGGTTTTGCCGGGCGGTAAAAGCTCATAATAAACAATGCCCTTCCAATCCCACCATACACACAGCATCACCTTATTTCATGTTAGGCCAGGTTTGGCCACAGTCTGTGAAGCCTGGCCAACTTTCGACCACGACCTTTTTCGCACGTTTTTGTCGTACGTGATCCACTTTTCATCGCTAGTTATCAATCTCTTCAAAAACGGCTCGGTTTCATTACGTCTCAATAATGAATCGCAAATGAGTACACGGTTCATTAAGTTTCTTTGAGTGAGCTCGTGTGGCACCCAAATATCGAGCTTTTTTGTAAAACCAGCTTTCTTCAAATGGGTCAAAACTGTTTTGTGGTCAATTCCCAGTTCTTCAGCTACATCGTAACTACTAATATGCCGATCTTGCTCCACTCTTTCAAAAATGGCGTCCATTTTATTCGTAACAGGGCGACCAGAGCGAGGTGCATCTTTAACATCAAAATTTCCGGACTGAAAACGTTTGAACCAAATTTGTGCTACTCTTACTGACACTGCATCAGGTCCATAAACATCACAAATTTTTTTCACTGCTTGAGTTGCATTTTTGCCTTTTTTATAATAAAATTTTAAAATGTATCGAATTTCTTCATTAGATTCACTCATTTTAACGGAGAGAAAAACAAATGATAAATAGCGGGAAACAACTTTTTTTTATTTTTTTCTTTTCTTTATAATGGAACCTTTTTAATGTTACTAAAACCAGCCAGACACAAATAGTACAGTCAAAAAATTTTTATAATAAGTTTATACCTACGTTATGCGAAAAGACTTTTTCCCTGACCTAATATTTTACGTGCCATTAAAATTAATAAATTCACAATCTAATTAAGATTTTTTTATTGCACTTCAAAAATCTCTACTCACAGCATCTCAACTCACAAAATCTCCATTAGATGCTTAATCAGTATGTTAAATGCATAATCATTCCTTAGAAGGACAATATCATCTTACACGATATACTTTGTTATTAAAATGGTCTCCTTTAAAGTTACCTTACTGATATCATAAGCATAACTGTGCCGTCCTATTACCGCCTCACCCCTCACTAGGTAAGTATATTACCAGCTATTTACCGCGACATGGAGACCAGTCTCATCAAGGCTAGTGTCATCAAGAGAGTGACAGACGATCCCTAAATTACCTCTTAACAGTATCTTTATTGGTAATCAACCTTTCATATTACGACTCGTTCACGTTAAGAATATTGAACTGAACATTTCGCTGAGAAACCATTTTATATTCACAAGTATACAAATCAATATATTCATTATATCAGCCTTATAAATTCTACTGCTGAATATTAGACTCCTCAATTGATTACATTATATTGAGGGTACCATCACTACGCTCGGCAGACGGGTTGGTGATCGTAGTTCAAACCACTACGCAGTATGACGCTGCTGCCGATCTTCCGGTAGAATTTCTCTTCGTCAACACTTAAGACTCTACATGACATGAGACCGGCCGGTACCACACGGCCATTATAGGTATTACTAAATACCAAACAAATAGAAATGTACTAAGGAATAAATATCTCATGTATATTATCAGCTTTTGCCCACGTTTTGGTTTGCGTAAAGAGTATTTCTTGATTACATCCATTAGAAACCTTATTTATTTCAAAACAAAGAATATCTACTACTTTTAAAGAAATGGACTGCCATAAAACCAATCATACTTACAAAATAAACTAATGTGTAAAAGTTTTAGATATAAAAACTAGAAATTATATTTATCTTTGTAATAGTTTAAAACGCTTATAAGCGCATAGGGAAACTCCGCGATAGGTCTTGGATGAGTGAATGTTTGTTTTGTGTGACATTCTATATGGAGCTTCTTCGTGATTGTAAAGCACGTTACGCCGTTGGTCGTATAATGATACGTGGAAGAAGTGAAACCAACCAATGTTTTCTCTCTCAATTACTCACCAACAGGTCCTAGTGTAATGTGGCCTGAGTCCATTTCAAATTGGTGTATGAGAAGTGTCTCATTCTAGTAGGAACACGTTTATATAGGTTCAGATTGTGATATATATTGTACTTTATACTCATAGTAATTCTTTTTGTGACAATAAACATTAATATTAAGCTAATGATAATTTGCGTTAGCCCTAGGAAAAATTAAGTGACTGAGTTAAAAAGCTGTATTTGCAGACTTAAGTGGAAGTGGGCGGGACACAAAGCTCAAAGAGCCGATGATCGATGAACCGACCGACCGACCGAAAAGCGAGGACGGCCTCCCACCCGATGGACCGATGATCTTCTCAATACGTCAGGTAGTCGGTGGATGCAGGCGACTCGAGATCGCTCGACGTGGATAACAATAAGGCAGGCTCATATTCAGTAGACTTCTGATGGCTGTGGTGATGAGGATAAATGATAGTTAAAATTGAGTTGATAATAGCAATTTTTATTTAACTGGAAATACGCTTATTACACGCGTGTCATTTACCGTCTGACAAATCTTTAGTCTCCTTACTGAGCGAAATAAAATATACATACATACAACTCTTCAAAGGACGTAGAAGCTATATAACTTTAATACTAGTATCTAATTTTTCGGTCAATAGTCCTTCAAGTTAATAAAGCAGATCCCGATGTCGCAAACCGCAAATACTATGAAACCAGTTTATTAGCTATCGAACTAAAACTTTACAAGGTGTATCAACCGTAACTTCGAACACATCTTATAAAAAGGATGATACGAACTGAAACAAACGGTATTGCAATGTCTTTGTGAAGATATACGGCTGTAGTGCATGGGGCAAACCTGCATTGTGTGTTCGACTGAAGTAATAAATGCTTTACCGACCGATTTTCGTTTAACAAGTCCGATGGATTTTTGCTTTAAGTAAATTCATATTATAGGTTAAAATAAAATAGAAGTAACATTTGAAAAAAGAACAACATACAATCACTTCGAACCAGAGCCTCGTCCGTTAGTCAGCAGGTGCACCACTTGCAGGTACTCATGTTTTACATACGTCTTGGTAAACACTTTTTACAAATTTCCACTTATTACAATGCCGGCAGATTTGGACAAAACTTGATGTGACGCATTGACAGAGAGACACACGAAAGCCTAAAAGGGTTTCTTTTTTTATTTATACTTACAGAACCATAAAAAATAAATTCGTTATATAATTTATTCCATCAAAAACATAAATGTGAAATGAGAGCCAGCTTAATATCATGGTCTGACTTGGCTAGTTCTCAATTACGAACTATCATGTTTAATGGCTAGTTTCTAACAGCAAGACAAATTTTAGGAATAATAGTTTAATAAATCTGACCTGTTTATGTGAAATAGTTTTTGAATTATGTGGGAGTTTGTGGCCAAATGGTTCGTGTAATATAACATACATTGCTGCTCTTTTACTTGAACTTGGCTTGATACGCTACCGCGTGTCTAGATCATTCCAATTAATTAGTACCATATTCATCGTAGTGATTCATGGTCGCAGGAATAAAGCACGAATAAATAAATTACCCGTAAAAGATTTTAAGTAGGCTTCAGTGTGAAAGCGTCACAAAGAAATCAATTCCAAATGATAGTACATAGAGTTACAGAGACACTTAGTTTCGATAATTAAGTTTCCAGTTTTGAGTTTCGACGACCGATATGGCGTGGAGGTCAGTATACCTGCACTCCGCTCCTGAGGTCATGGGTTCGATTCCCTCAAAGGAGAAACCTTTGTATGCATACACATGAATATTAACAAATAACATTTAACAGAACAATTTTTGGTCTGGTCTGGGTGTTTCCTATATAAATTAAGTATGTATGTTTACATCTTCAGGGCAGGTCAAAAGTCCCCTTAACCGACGGGCGTGTGTGAGAAAGTTAATGAGTGTGAATGAAGATAAGGGTGTGTGCCAAGATCGTTGCAAGTGGAAGGATGTGATATCTGCCTACCACTACGTGAAAGAGGCGTCACATTATGTATGTATAATATATACAGTAATAAATATTTTCTGACATTTACTTCAATTATTAGTTAGTTCCAAGATAAGTATCATTAAGAACTTGTGCTATGGATACTAAATAACGTATAAACTTAGATAAATACCTTTTTTTTGTAAATACACACTTAATATACATAGGAAACACCCAGAATAGAACCAACATTCATGTTTGTGTACACAAAGATTTGCTCTGCGTGGGAATCGAATCCACGATCTCAGGAGCGGAGTGCGGGTATATTCGCCTCCACGCCATAGCGATCGTCAATATATATTACATAAAAAAATATTTACTTTCTTTAGTAACTACAACACTTATCTTAGAACTATGGTGTCATTGTAAGATAATTATTGACTAACTATTTATATGCCTAATATGATTACAATATATTATTTTCATCACTTATTCTCCCATATATGTGATATTTAGCCATTATATTTTATTGCCCAATTCCCCTACTCGTAAAGCACTGATCGAAATTCCGTCCGTGAGTGCGTTACAAGATAATTTGTGAAACACTCCCTTTTATATTATCCTGTAATCACAAAGATTAGATACCGTTTCCAGGATAATAAACAGAAGAATAAGAATACGAGGAGAATAACAACTTCGTATGTGTCCTCATTTTCAATATTAATAATACAGGAGGTATTGATTCCAATTAATTTTATTATCGTTGTACTTTCTACCGTATCTCTATCGTATTTATGGGGTAAAGAAAATATTCTATAATTATATAGTAGATGTTGATCGTCCGGTCACCAAAATAAGATATACCTTATAATTAACAGTAATCATCTGATTGCCGACAAGGCGTAGTGGCGAGTATCCGCGCAAACCGCTTTAGAGGTCGTGGGTTCGATTTCCACATAGGGCAAATCTTTGTGTACATCAACATGACTATTTGTTCGGATCTGGGTATTTTCCTATGTAGTTGAAAAAAAATGCATGTATATTTTTCCGTTATTTAGTTCTTAGTGATACCTATTTTGGAACTAAATAATTGGTGATACTAGATAATCCCAGAACAACGTAAAATCAATAGAGTAATCAACACGACAATGGCTGAAACGAGAGATTTTTAGTCGTTTCTCAATTTTTCGGGATATTAAAGTTGCATGGTAAATGACACAAAATTATTTAAAAATGGATTTCCGCAAGGTAACGACTGAATGAATAAATTATTTCGTTTTTATTTTACGCCTTAGGTTGAACGGTTTTTTATGTACTTAGGTAAGTATTTGCAAAAAAAGTATTTAGATTATATTTAATCGCTGTCAAGTTTGCTTAGTTTTGGTCCAGAAGCGGTCTGTGATATTATGCACTGAAATTATTTAATATTTGCATAGAACATTATAACATTAACAATTCCAACATTTCCTTTTTAACACTTCAATTCCAAAAAGGTCCGATATGAAAAAGTGGTCTTATTGTGGCAATTACCCGTATGCAACGGTAGTAACTTGCAGCTAACTCCACTCGGAGCAGCCCAGCTGCAAGGTATTAAAGCAATAAATATTCATTATGAACTTGCTTAATTTCGTATAGCACTATTTTACTATTTCACTAATTTAAGCTTAACTGGAATAGTGGTTGGAAATTAACGTACGCTGCCTTCGATGTTTTGTTGCATAACCTGTACCTATATTTTGTCTTAGTTGAGTACGAGGGTGATAGACTTGCACTAGTTTCAGTCCATCGCGTAGATTTTCATAGGTAGATAATTTAATCTGAAAGTCTTATTATGAGTTATTAAAAATAACTACAAACTTTTTAACTGTAGGTAAGTGTTATAAATAATTATATGGGAAGATCGATTTAAAACCAACTGAATACTACCTAACTAAGTAAATAAATTTCAATTCGATATAGTTTCTTTATAGTTTCTTCTTTATAAATAACTAACTAAAACAACATGTTTTTCTCTCAATTTATTTTTTATTTATACTTATGCTCTAAGTCAGTTATTTATTACATGTTGTTGAAAGTGCTTAGGTATAGTTGGCACATTAATTTATTTTCGATATGCATTAAGCCTATCGAAATTGGTCAAAAAAAGTCACCGATACTTATACGATACGATAGGGTGCATAGGAATCCTACCAAGATCTGAGGAATCCAAGCCAACCTC
This sequence comes from Musotima nitidalis, assembly GCA_949126915.1. Taxonomy (NCBI): domain Eukaryota; kingdom Metazoa; phylum Arthropoda; class Insecta; order Lepidoptera; family Crambidae; genus Musotima; species Musotima nitidalis. Next base: position 9,361,646 of record OX421414.1, read on the forward strand.
ACCTTCAAGTGGTGCACTCGCCAATCAACGGACAAGGCTCTGGCGAACATAACAGTTGCTAAGCGTTAATAGGCTAATCCTAATACGTGGGACTAACTATATAATTGGTGAAATGTGAGCGATAATATGCCTCTTCCTACCCCTTCGGAGAAACATGCATGATTGTTTGTATGAATGATACTTAAATACCAGTAGGTAACGCCTTCTTCTGGTCTGCAATATTTTACTGTCTCAGTTTCTGCATATAATAGAAAACATCACTCAAACAAGTAGTAAACTTTATGAATACTGCTTACTTCGATTATCGTTTTTGCCTACCTTATTTTGCGTTGCCATGAACAATTTCAAGACCGATATGGCGTTGAGGTCAGTATACCTGCACTTCATTCCAGAGGTTGTGGGTTCGATTTCCACACAGGAAAAATCTTTGTGTGCATGGACATGAATATTTGTTCTGGTCTGGGTGTTTTCCTATGTATATTAAGTATGTATTTAAGGTATTTAAGTATGTTTATCCGTTGTTTAGTATTCATAACACAAGTTCTTAATGATACTTATCTTGGAACTAAATAATTGGTGTAATTGTCTGAAAATCTTTATTATTTATTCAATTCGAAGCTAAATCAACTACATGTGAAGATTTGATGGCAAGACATCGCTAGTGAAATTATTCTTTGTTCTTATTGAAGTGGATCTACTTAATATCACCATATCAAATTTAGTAATATACTTTCCTTACCTATAACAGTTTTATTGTATTGACGAGAATCGTGGCCGAGAAATAAAAGTGGCGAGAGTCGAAAGATTGTCTAAACTTGGTCGGGTTCCGCTACAATAGACTTAGCGGGATTATTGAGAGTTTGCGATAGTTTTCCAATGTTTCGCTGCCCGGCCGATACGTGGTTCCTGAAGAACTTTTCTGCTTTTCAAAGAAACTTCTTTATGATGCCTATTAGAAAAGATTTGTTAGAAGTGAAAGTTTAATGCAATTATTATATTAAACGCTTTAGAATTATCTTTTTAAGGGTGTATAGGGATTTCACCAAGACCTAAGGAGCCCAAGCCAACCTCACCTGCAAGTAGTGCTCTTGCCGATCAACGGACGAGGCTCTGGCGAGCTAAACAATGCCCGGTAAGCGACAATAGACTCGCCACTTATTACGTGGGACCAACTTTATGATTGGCAAAGTGTAGGCGTATAATATACCTCTGCCTACCCCTTCTAATCTAATCGAATTATCTAATCTTGGTTTATATCATATTAATCAACTGCTGTTAACATTCTGCTAAGCACGAGACCTCTAACGTAACCACATTATAGTATAATGATTACCGAGACCAACATGAAGGAATCGATCGATATTAAATTCCACGTCCAATTCACTAGATCAAACGTCGCCTATTGAAGAACTGCCAGTAGGAACACCCACTAAAAATCTTCCAACGACGCCCGCCGCTTGTTAAGAAAAAGGCGGAGGGCCAGTACCTGTGTTGCAGCGACACCCCGCCTGCGACCAACGTCCCCCGGACCAAAACCGAGAGGACCTCCTCAGAGAGGCGCAGTGGACGTAACCCTTTTACCTCCTTGTGCGACCATAGCTTGTGTGGCCGACTTCTCGGAGGGTCCATGGTTAGACAGCAGGGGCCCTCTGTCCCCGCTGCCTAAAACCCTCCTTTTTTTTTTTTTTTTTATTATCGTCTGTTAAAAAATGCTGCTTACGCACTGTCCCCCGGCCAAAAGGGGAAGACCGGGAGGGGGTGTGGGGCTCACTGCAGCAGACGCGACCACCGCAGTCCTACCCACTAAAAAACTTCAGACGACGCCCACCGCTGTTGAAAAGGGGCGAGGCACCAGTGCCCGGGTTTGTAGCTTCTGGTACGCCTAAAACCCTCCTAGCGCTGCTCGACGGGCTCTCCTGGCCCGCCCGCTGAGCTCTGCACAGGCCCTTCTTAGTTTCCCCCCTGGTAGGCAGTACTAAAGCCACCCAAAGTCGCCAATCACTAGGTGTTATCTTTTCCCGGTCTCCGGGAGGTACTCAGCCTCCCCACCACGCCAAGGTGGAGACCTATCCTAGGGGATAGTGTTGGAGAACCTCTGTGAACTCTGCTTTACTTAAATAATCGTTTTCGATCACTTAATACCGCGGAGCCACGAGCGCTTTAGCTATAACAATTATTGTTTTGCTACAATATATATGCTATTATATAAGAACTAAATATTAGGTGCCCCTGATTGAAAGCTTTCAAAGGGCGATTATAACTTTATGTGTGGTTATGCCTGCAGGCATACCTCCGTAGTTGTATAATTCAGTCGGTTTCTCCACTAAGGCGTATAGTTAAACGCATCTTGAGAGTCTTACAGTTATCAAATAAAAATGAAGCCCATGTCATCTCCCGGGGCCTAAAATTCCTACTCAATAATTTTTTTAGTCTCCGGTTCAAAGAGTAAAACCAGAGATTATTCTATATGTTCAAAAAAAATAAACTCAATTTAAGTATTTCGCGCTTTTCTTTGGAAATATCAACATAAAACTTAATTTCACTTCTGCCAATAGGCCAGAGGATAAAATTCCGGACTGAAGTAACGGCTGGGCCATAACTGGAAACCACTGAGAGCTGTTGCCGAAAACATTGAAATTGTAATGAATTGAGACCGTTTAAGTGCCGCGGCGTATCTGAGAAATAAGCCATATTGCAATATAATTGTTATGCAATGCAATAGAATTACTTAAAACATTTAATGTTAGGATCTTATATTTATTTTATACAATTTAATTTGGGTCAGCTACAATCTGAAATACGATCTATTATTGTTGTTTAATAATATGCATAAAGCACTTATCGATTGAGAAAGAAGGAATGCCATTGAATCTACGCTTTAGATCAGGGGTGTCCAAACTAGATAGGACCCAGGGCCAATAAAAATGACTAAATACATTGGTGGGCCGCAAAATATTTATAAAAATGAAATAATATCGTTATGTTATTATCTACTTTTTCATTAATTTGTCTTTTACAATTCTGTCAACATCAACCTAAATATTAGTAGTAGCTAGGCGCAGTGCATGTTTAAGTAAGTTCGTATCTGTCAATGAAGACCTGTATTTCGATCAGACTGCAATTTCGGGAAACGTTCAGCGAGGAGCTTAAAAAAATAAAGTCCTGTTTCAGTTCTGCCCTTGTAAAAGGGGCTGATTGCAGATCACACAGCTCCAGTTGATAATCAATCTTCCCACTCTCAACTGCGATCGTCAATGGTAGAGTGAAGAGTGCTATATCACTAAATTTATTTTTAATAATAGTGGTCCAAAAAATTACATTCTTCAAAATATTTTATCTCTAAATAATGTTTTTTACAACCTGGAAAAAAATTAAATTCATTTTGTTATAGACGTTATGAACAATTTCAGTTTACTTCTGAATCCATTCACCATTTCCGTACATGTTGGCTATATTGTGGTTTTTGCTTTGCAATTTTAAATTTAATTGATTCAAGTGTTGCGTGATATCAGTTGAAAACGCAAGATCAGCCAGAAACTGAGGATCTTGCATTTTATCTTGTAGTTCGGAGTTCTTGTGTGTCAAATGATATTTCATTTTTTAGAAATAAAGGTATTTCGTTTCTTAAGGCGAAAAAGCGTTGCAAGCACTGTCCAGCACTTAGCCATCTGATTTCTGAATTCAATAGTAAATCTCAATAGGTTGCATCGATTTCACTTAAAAAGTCCCTAAATTTTCTATGTATCAATGCCCTGATTCCACCTCTAATCAAATTGGTTATCCTTATAACAATTTTCATAGCATTCATTTGACGCAAAGATTTTCCACACAAGGCTTCTTGATGTATGATACAATGCAACAACGGGCAATCAATGTCATTTTGTATTGGAAGTCCCGCGAATCCTGTCACTGTCCCGGTCATAGCTTTTGCCCCATTGGCTACGATACAAGAACACTTACGAAATCCTCCATATTCTATCACAGTTTTGTTAACTGCTTCAAATATATCACTGCCTTTAAATCTTTCGAAATGCAACGTATGAAGATTATTAATTAAATGACATCGGTCTGAGAGTAACCTTGCGTAATCAAAACTTTCGTCGCTTTGAATTACAAGTGACTAACAATGTCCAAAGAACGATGCGCGGTAGATATCTATTTTGCGTTCGGGGAATTCCCCGAATTCTCGAGTGAATAGAGATGTGTGCGACGTTATCGAACATACCCAAAACATTTGAATTTCGTCGCGATAAAAATAATGTGCTCAATAATGTATTTAAACAAAGAAGATAAAAAAAATTCTACGGGCCGCAATAATCCATACCGCGGGCCGCACGCGGCCCGCGGGCCATGGTTTGGACAGCCCTGCTTTAGATAGTTGATGGCGCGTCGCCAGATCATCGGGATCAACCACCTAACGTAAACTATAATTTAAACATTCACACAGATCTGTTATTGAATACCTCACTCTCTGTGTCTTAATTTAATATCTAGAGTTGGTATGTACGCTAAGCTTTCGCTAGAAACAACGAATATGATCTATTAACCTTAATTCGCGCGGTTCATTATTTCTACAAAACTACAATTAGGCACGTAATCGCCACCGCATGAAATCTGAATCCGGTCAAATTTGAACTAACACGCAATTTAGTAACCATCACATGCAAATCGTCGAGAGACAACGCTCAAATCAAAAACGTCAGCGAATATTGAATCGATAATGCAATCCGATGTGCGAATTCCCATTTCAGTCAACAAAATTAAATACATGTCCAGCAGTAGAGGAAATTGAACACGGCACTATCGTTCGGACACATAGCTCGCAACATACGGACGGGAGATTTCTGACGTATCTGTCTATCGACGCACAAAGACATATCCATCTCGTGTCGGCATCAAACTTGACGGGTTTCAATTAGCGCAAAAATCTGGTGCTGCCACCTTTGACGACTATATATTGACAGACCATCGGGAGTTGATACGACCGGCTTTGTGGAAAGAGTGTATTCCAGTAGCAATCATTCTTTTAAGAGCGATTGCTGGTAACGAACGGGTTCTTGTTTGGGATTGAAAGTAAAGTTTAGTTTCGAATAGATGCTAGTTCTTTTAAAGGTGTTCTTTTGTAGTGTTAGGAGATATAAGAAGCCTTTTGATAAAGAGTGCTATTGCGCAGAGCAGTGGGTTTGTCTTACCGCAAGTTTGTTCTTTGTTGATTGAGGTATCCGGTTTATTAATTGTTAGTAGATCCTAGTGAACAAACACTCAAACAAAATCGAAATATTGTTATTTATTTCAGAGATTTACTTTCTTAATTTATTTATTGGCACGAGTCAATGGAGAGGTCAATTTTCATCAAAGTATTTTAAAAGCTAGATGATAATGATAACCTACTAATAATGTTTTTGTATGTGAGAAGGAATAATTCACTGGAGAAGTTGAGGGCATTTTATAGCAGAAGCTTCTAAAACTTAATTAGTTACATTCCATTTCGTCAAAATGTATATATACACAACAATACAGAAATACAACAAAAATACGTACATGGGTATTCTAAAAGAAATCTCTCCCCGCCAACCTCAACTATAGTAAAAGAGATAGACAGCCTTCATGAATATCATAAAACCAACATAACATATGTATACACAAACTTAAACATATAAAATGTTCATAAATAATTTCATATTATTTATAGTTTTGTTATAAATTATATTATGTTTTAGGTACCTAGCCAAAACATATAGCTTAAATTTTAAAGAGTGCTCTCTTGATCTCATTGTCCGTCTCCCATTACCTGATAATTTATTTTAAAGATAACTGTCTGAAGTACTAAAAGGGCAGTTCAAGAGTAAAGGTAAGGGTAAGGGTATGCTTACTTAGGCGCACGCGTGAAAATAATAGTGAAATATTTACAGTAAAACTCTATTTTAATGTTAATCCTGTTATCTTTATCCTACCTACGTATTAAGAATAATTTAGTTTAACAAACTCTAGAGAACTAAATTGACGGGGTAATTATACTATACAAATGTAACATACATAATATCACGCCTGTTGCCACAAAAGGGTAGGCAGAGGCATATTATACGCTCACAATTTGCCAGTTATATCGTTGGTCCTACGTAAGAGGCGCCAATTGCCGCTTATCGGAAACTTTTATGTTCACCAGAGCCTCGTCTGTTGATCAGCAGGTGCAACACTTACAGTTGGGTTTGGCTTGGGCTCCTCATATCTAGGTAGGGTCCATATACACCTGTTACAGATTCCTTAAAACTAAAATGTAAATATATTTTAATATTTTCGTTGACAGTAAGTAAGTTCAATTCCTAAAGAAACCATATGTTTGTTGTCCATGAATATTTGTTATGGTATTGTCTTAAAAGCATGTACTAATGATAAGAGTAGGTGCTCTTCGTACCGTGGTTATCCTACGGTACTGATCGCCCAATTTGTAAGGACTACATCAAGATTTTACCAACAAAACCGATGTAGTAACTTGAATAAGTACTAAAAAACATATCATTATATTTAAACCCACAGTATCGATATATTGTTCGTCCATTTCTCTGGCTTAATGAAATACTGACTTAACTGACCAAGAGATGATTTTTCAGATATCAAAAAAGAAGATCTTGTTATGAGAACATATTATAATATTTGTTGATGCATAACCTGTAAAAGCGATATATTATTTAATCATGCTTTTTGTCTTTTGAATGTTTAATTAACATTGATGAAATCTTAGAAAATAAAAAGACTGTTTGTCCGTAACTTAAATCTGACCTGTCTGCTAATGGGTCAACGTTCCATTAAGCTAGCGATTTGTACAATTCACAATCTCAAAAACTATGAGGTTACTTTTTGTCGATAGACAGATTGACACACATCTGCCAATATAAGTAACATCGTCATTTAAGAATAACCCCAGATTTTGATATTAGATAATGACGACTGTCAACGACCCAAGAGTCCATTAGATATTTTGATGCAGATGAATTGGATACAGGCGCAATCAGTTTTTAAACTGCCTGCCTGTTAATTAATAATAATAATAATATTTGATATTTATTTTACTAGTCGTCGGCGAAATTATTTTATAAACATAAAAGACAATAATAAAGGAAGAATTGGTCCTGTTGTTTCTCTAGCTACTGCGATATAGCCTAGGCGTGCCTTTAGTAGGGAAACCCAAATAGTAAATCTAGCATTTCCTATTAAAATAATCAATTAAGGCTTCTTCGTCTTGGTTCGCGCGAGCCCGACCTAAATCCCATTCGCGAAGGTAGGTCCTAGCCTAGAAAGAGCACATTTAAGCACAATTATTCAAAATTGAACCTTATTAACACATCGGAAATAAGTACTTTACACTAAATAGACTGTTAGCTTTTGACAGTAAATTTCGCCTTTTAAGTAATACGAGTATCAGACATGGTAGAAGCAATAGCTTACTTAAAAAGCCTCTTTATACGCTAATTTTCTCTTACAAGCCCTGATTCATTTACCTCCTCCATATTAAGGGCATAAACGTTTTAATGTCTTAATTTCTCGAGCAAAGTGAAATTAAAGAGCCTGTTAAAAGCTTGACATGACAAAGTGCTCTGTCTATTATAACTTTAATTCCACAAGCCTTGCTTACATAATATTTGTTAATTATATTTGTCGTATAGTGTGTGATTAAACTAATTTAAAGTAGGTACTTTCAACTTTATAATTGTTTGACGACCGATATGGCGTGGAGGTCAGTATACCTACACTTCATTCCAGAGGTCGTAGGTTCGATTCCCACACAGGACAAATCTTTGTGTGTATGAGTATTTGTTCTGATCTGGGTGTTTTTCTATGTATATTAAGTATGTATTTACAAAAAAAAAGTATGTAAGTATGTTTATCCGTTGTTTAGTATTCATAACACAAGTTCTTAATGATACTTATCTTGGAACTAAACAGTTGGTGTAATTGTTAGAAAATATTTATTATTATTATTATAATTGAAACATATACATTTATATGTACATGTTAAAAGTAAATTTGAATTTTCTACGCTTATCACTTGAAGTGTATATTTAAAAGTAAACTAGCGACTGTACGTGGCGTCGTCTGTCAAAGGAGCAGTGGAATATTGAATAAAAAGTACCCTAATTCCATTCGTAACTTTAAATCTTTTTGTTTAATAAAATAAATAAAAATTTGTACACATGATAATATGCAGTTATGAAAATGTAACTACAAATACTATTTTATATTTAAGGTACGTATTGCACAAGACGAATAACTTGAAAATATCTATTATAAAATATTGTTTCTTTAATTAGTTCTTTATTAATTTGCTTACTTATCGTAAGTTAAATATTCTCATTGTATTGGGTATTAGAAATTTGATTGGCTACTCTGAGTGCCCTTAGTACTGACTACCGGGTGGGGAAACTAAGAGGGACCTGTGGAGGGTGCAGCGGATAGGCCAGGAGATCCCGCCAAGCAGCGCCAGGTGAGGGGAACAGGAGGCCCGTGATGTCTAGGCTCTCCGAGAAGTCAGCCCCATAAGCTTTGGTCGCGCACGGAGGTGTTAGAGGCGCGTCTACTGCACCTCTCTGAGGAGATCCTCCCGATACTGGCCCGGGGGACATTGACCGCAGGCGGGGTGTCAGACGCTTAAAGCCCGGTACTGGCCGTCGAAAGTTTTTTCGTAGGTATTACTGCCGGCGGTCGCGTCTGTCGGATTCTAGTCCCACACCCCCTTTCTGGTCCCCCTTTGGCCGCAAGGCAGAGCATAAATGCATGTTTTTACAGACATAAAAAAAAATAAGCAGATCCTAAGCCCTAAGCTTAAATCTAGGTCCACTATAATGCTATGATGATGATGTTAATTGGCTATATACTCGTTTAACCGTACTAAGTATACTTACTAACCATCATTTTATTAACTCTTATAATACACTTGGTCCTTCGACAACGTCTGGCTGGTGAACTAGTGTGTAATAATAAAAGTTCCAGTCCAGTTCAAAATGAAACTATTTTTGTTTCTAAGTTGTATATTAAACAGAGCGGGGTTTATGTCGGGCACGCGATTGCTCTGCTTGCATTTCGGTGCACGGCGGGAGGTGGACTCTGAATATCAATTTGTGAACAGTGGCCAACGCGTCGCTACTTTTGCTAATGCGTACTTGGATACAAATGTCGGTATTTCCTTGTAATACAATATGACAACAGGGACGTGGAGGAGTTCATGGAAAAGGCGTGGTTCATAGTTTTAATAGGAAACCTTTAATAATATATACATTATAAGCAGTTATAAACATTATTCTCCTGCTCCATTCCAAGTCATAACACTGACGTCTGTCTTCGCGGAAATAATGTGACCTGATCAATAAACTAAGAAATAATAATAAAGTTTTTATCTTAAATAAAAGAGAATATAAAAGTTGTGAGATAGGTACTGTAAAAAATTATAGGGTAAAAACAGTTATAAAAAATTATCACATCAAAATCGATTTTAAAATATTTTAGGTAAAAAGATTGCGATTTTTTTTTCTAATTGGCCAAAACTAATAGGGAGAGTATTTTATCTTCAAATACAGTTTATATACTGTATAATTACAGATATAAAACTCTAGACCTGAATCATAACAACGACATTCATACTATGTAAGATTCTATCACATCGTATAAAATTTCTGATTTGTATAAAGCAGCTTGTCTAAATATATATTTGATAAACATTCGCTATAGAGGATCACTGCATAGCGAGATAAAAAGTTCAGTGATCTCAGTGTCTTTGTTTTTGAATAATTCGGAAACGTTCAGAATAAAAACTCGATTTTAAAGAAACTTTAGATTATGAAAAAAAATGGTACTTTTTTTAATGATCTTCTTACCTAAAAACCTTTTTGTACCGTTTATTGCCGCATGTATTTCTTCTTTACGGCTTACATTTAACATATATTCACGCCTGATTTCCCTAAATGGTAGGCAGAGGCATTATATAATCGTCCACATTTCGCCAATTATAATTTTGGGCCCACATAATAGGTGGCGAGCCTTTTGCCGCTTTCCGGGAACGTTTATGTTTGCTAGAGCCTCGTCCGTTAATCGGCAGGTGCACCACTTGCAGGTGGCTTGGGCTTTTAAGGTCTTGGTAAAATCAAACAACTTCTTTGATTATATTTATATGTACTCTTTATTATTGTAAAGTAGTCTTAATTGGTGTGTTATTATTCCGTAGTTTATTCATCAGATAGTTCAGATAGTGTTTGCTTACAAGACCCCTTGTCATATGATCGGGGGTGCTACGGCATATAAGCAGGCCGCCATATGACTTCATTCTTGGATTGTATTGACTGCTCAATATAAGGCACGATATGGTTACTAAGGCGAGTTACATATAAAAAATTACTCCAATTGTGTCAATCATTGACATAACATTTTTGTCGGTAGCCGTACTATTATTATTATGGTCAAAGCGAACTAACTTCACTGATATGTGATATATTAGCTATGTCTGTGCTAGAACACCGGACCCAGATGGCACTTGCTGCTCGTCAATTACCCACAAATCTGTGGATAACCCGAGTTATTGTGGCTCACGCGTTAATGTACTGCAAATTACTTGACACAACACCAATCCACCTAGATCCCATAATTAGTTGCCAACGTAGCATAAATTTGTACTACATAATCATGCATTTCAATTTGTGGAATAATATTCTCATCTCTCCGTAAAGCTTTTGTCAAGGAAGTTAATTTGTTTTGTAATGAAATAAAAACAGTCGCACGCTATACGCCGAGGTAGGCTAAAACGATATCGCATTTAAACAGCGTAAGATACTAAATAATAATTGTAATAATTATAAACAAATTGGTAAGAATCTGTTACTTCTAAAGGCCGTTACGATTTGACTCTTGTAATACTTGCATATTAACCCTAATTCTAATCATCAATACAAAAAATACTATATTTTGCGCCTTGCCTTAGATACAATTAACAAAAGATATTCATTAGCACAATAACAAATAACCGAACATCAGCGGATCTTATCAGCGGATAAATCAATAGAGTTATGTAATTTAATAAAGAGAGATATGACTTATTAATAAAAAACAATTGTGTTAATTGTTTCTGTGAATTTCTGGCTTTGACACCTAAAAGCAATATTGAAAACTCCGACCATGCATCACATGAGTCACCGTCCACCACTTCATAAATTGTAAATTGCAGTGCACACAATAGTAATACAATAATGTTTTGTGATGAATTGAGGCAAGGCCTAGGTTCCCTTATTGGTAGTAAAATTAATAAAAAAATTCAAAATAATATCCTGCAGCTTGAGTACGTCATGCTCACTTACATGTTTCTGCGGTGGTGGCGTCATGTGTCAGCTCGTCACGTTCCCTAAAATATCGTTGAGCGAAACGATGGCTGGTTCATGCGTAATACTCGTGAACGGGTGCCGCCAGTGGGGACCGGTCTGCTCATGTCTATGTTTATCAGTAATTATGTCAGTCTTGTTTAAAGTTATGTCTTCTATACTTCAAAATCTTCTGACTGCAAGAGCACAAGCTTTTGTAGACTTTGTTTTCATATTAGGTACTTTTCTTGTAACTGGCGGGAGAAAAAAATCAAACTTAAAGATTTTCTGCCCGTTCTCTTACGATTAAGCTCCCGCCCGCAGTGAATGGGCGCGTTAGTTTTTAAGAATGACTTTCACACGAGCTCTATTGGGCCAAACTTGAATAAATGATTTTGCCTTTGACTTTGATGTCTACTGCTGAACATACGCTTCCATGGTGTCCGATTAAAAGCAGCTTGCATCCAACGTGATCCTGCGACCTTTATCAGGTCGTTCGTCCATACTGTAGGAGAACATCCCACGCTACGCTTGCTATGAACTTTTCCCGAACTTTTCTGCCCCAACCGTTAGTTTTTGTGCAATGTGCCCTGCCCACTACGACTTCAGCTTGCTGATTCTTTGAGTTATGTCGGTTGGTCACTATCAAAATTACTTGCGCCATTACAAACGTGCGAACTGAATCATAAATCATTTTTATCTTACTTCTCGCTCGCAATCCTAGTGTTGTGTGTAACAATAAAATAGGGATTAAGCGATAGAAGGTAACAAGGGAAAGTTAATGAAATAATGCAAAATATTGTAAGGGTGCATAGCAGAGCCAGCATGACACACAATCAGACGCTGTTCTTTCCCCACTGGCTGATTCTTGAAGCCACCTTGGTCATTGTCATCAAGCCACATTCGTTTTCTGCAATGGTTTGGATTGACTCGGGTCGCGGTTATATTTTTTTTCGGCTCTTTTCTTATTCGATATCTCTCCATTGCTCCTTCTTAAGGTCTAAGAGAACACGTTTTGGATTGATAAGTTGCTACTGATAACACACAGTGGTTATAGACCCAATGAGGTGTCGGAGATTTTATAGAACTTTGTTTGAATAGATGAAGTCAATAATAAATTATTATATATTATTAGTCCAATGTCTTTGAAGAACATACTTTCATAAGGTACCAAAATTGCTACTATAGCCAAATCAAAATTGCACGTTGGCAAAAGGCGTTGGTAAATCGCATTTTTGGTAAATAAGAAAGGTTCCATTAACTTTTAGCAGGGATGTTAATGTGTAAATATAATATAGACAACTTGACATATGTCGTTATCGTCCTCATATTCCTCTTGCAAATGAGGTCTTCTATTTTTTCTCAACCAATTAGTTTATTCAGGTCATGGACGTACTTATTTTTACAGGAGACCAATCCATACCAAATTTCGAGAGACCTTACAAACCAAATTTGTTAAATATCAAACGACTACCACAGAAATAAAATGAAATAATAATGTTCATATTTTACATTTAGTTCATATTTAAAAGTATCTAGCCGCAAACTAAAAAGAAATATTTCTCCTAAAATAAATTTAAAAATTAATATGGTTTGGTATATGTATAATTTCAGTTAAGCCCCTGCGAGAACAAAACGATGATTACATAATAAAAAGGTAGGTTATTATTAATTAAGGATATTATAAAGGATATAATTATTTAGTTGACCATGCTACAGATAATCGAAATATAATGTTAGGTTTTAAGCTAAGTTTCCCGAAAATAGACACCGCATAATGGAGGCCATTTCCATTCCCAGTACAATGGTTTTATGTAACGTGCTCTTAGCACTCCGACTGTAATCTGTATGCTACTTGTATCGTTACATGATAATTTCAAATTGATTTACGAAAATCTTGTGAAATGTTTGCGTTAACATATGATCTTAAGGATAAAAATTAATTAACCCTTAGTTAGTCGCATAAAGAAAATCACACAAATAGTCGCATGGGGTCACTACTGACCCCATACAATTTAGTAAATATTGTAATTAATACAACGATACATTATTATCAAAAATATTTAAATGCTTTATTATCAACATTGTTGGTTGTTAATTACTTATTAGCACTAGACAGCAACTGCCTCTTTTATATTTTATTACTTGTAATTGTTTCTTTGCTTACCACTCACATTGTTTGTTATATTAGGGAAACCTGTTATTGGCCATACTAGCTTTAAGTACTTATGATAATTGTTTTACTGTATACGCTGTTGGTTTTCTCAATAAATAAATAAACATAATCAAAACACAAATACATAACTTTGACAACGTGCTACTAAAAATATAAAATAACTTAGAAGTAATTTTATATTTTCAGAATTGACATTAGAATGTCTCTTTAAATTATCAAGTTTTGGCACAGTCAAGATCAACTTTAAAATAAAAGTATTCAGAGTCATCTGAATATTCTTTTGATTTGCAATAGATGCAATAAGCCCTGAAGTGCTCCTAACAGACAAATTGACCACACCTGTTACATTTGTTGGACACTCACCCTTAGTCAAAAACAGGGACTTACTCGTAACTGGTCGCATGGGGTCAACGGCCAAGAGAGCACCGAAACGTGCGGTCCCGCAGATATGCCAACGTCGACTGATTTGCGTACCCCGCGGGTAGGCAGGAAGCTAGAGAGGGCGCGGTCACGTTCCAAACACGTCAACTTATTTTTTATTCAATTTGAAGTTGTCTTGACCCCATGCGCCTAATTAAGGGTTAACATATGAAATGAATTTAAATATTGACGTTATATTTTTTTTTATTGTTGGTTTCTATCGTACGGTACTCAATAAATTTTTGGTTTACTGAAGAAAAAAAAAAATTTTTTGTTATATTAAATTGTTCAAAATTTTGATGTTTTATTAAAGAAAACCTCTCACAATGCCATCTGGCTCTATACAAAATACACCTATTGGTTTGATTCTCGACATAAAGTATTAATTTCCACGTTTATTTATAATAATGTTAAAATTAACCACAGAAATAAAGGAACCACATCCGTAGAAACGGGTCCAGTGAATGCAAAAATAGATAATCCATAAACCAGTGTACGTTTTGAAATAGGTAACTAAACATTATTAACAACCGATGGGGCGACTAGCTAGTACACTGGGGAACTGTAGAGATCGGCCTCGATGAACCAATGATTTGCTCAAGGCTGCTAGAAGCAGGTGCAGGTGGCTCGAGGTCGATCGACGTGGAAAGCTGTTGGAGAGGCCTGTGTTCAGCAGTAGACTTGTAATGGCTGAAATAAAAAAGTTGCTTCAAGATAAACTAATTTCGTAAATTTACCAAGTTTTAAACAATCCAGAGCGCTCATAATGTTATATAGAGCTGTCAGTATATGTAATACTCATTTATTTTCTTTATTTTGAATATTTATTTATTTATTTCAAATCACATTGCTTACACAACTCGCAAGCAGAGCGGCATAAGTTAAGACGTCAAGTGTAGAAAAGCAGTACATATTTTATGTTGTTGAAATAAAAAAGTAAAAAGACACTCGGAAACGGTCTCTGGCCACATCAGTATTCGGCACACCGCCCGACGGGAGGAAACAAATTCCCAAAATTGAATTTTAGGGAACGAGTTGAATACGACACTCAGTACAGAAAACTCAAGACAAAAAAACGAGATTTATATTATATCGTCATAGACAAATAGTTCTATTGTTTTATTATTTCTGAAAATTATACAAAAACATCATAAAAAATTACGAATGTAAAAGCAGCTAAGGCGGTGCTATTGCTTGCAGATTTGAAGTCATGCTATAGGTTGATTTTGTAATCATTCAATGTTATCAGCATAATCTGTAAGTATGTGTTACAGACGCCAATCACACCTGATTTGACTTGTTAACTGTGACTTATTTAAAAAATGCAAGAGTTCCAAAAACATTATAAAATTGAGCGAGGAACTGTTTTTTAAAGGTCGACAACGCGCTAGTGACGCTCCTGATATTGAAGGCAGAATGAAGAAAGAAGAATACGCTGCGGTAACCACCGTCCATCATTGGGCGTGTGCTTGAGTGCCGCCTAGAGGTATCAAAAATACATACTCTATATATAATAGTAAGTATAGTTAGGTAGTATAGCTAAGTTTTAATTCGATCTTTCCATACCAACTATCTATAACACCTACATACAGTTTAAAAAGTTAGTAGTTACTTTTAATAAGTCAAAATAAGACTTTCAGATTAACTTATCTACCAATGAAAATCTACGCGATGAACTGTAACAAGTGCAATTCGATCACCCACGTACTCAACTGACATGCATACATTCACGCCTGTTTCCCCGACGGTGTAGGCAGAGGCATATTATACGCCCACACTTCGCCAATTATATAGTTGCTCCCAAGTAATAGGTTGGGAGCCCATTACCGCATACCGGGCACTGTTCGCCAGAGCCTCAAATGTATCAAAAATAACCTCATAATATGGTTTTTAACATAACTTATGCAACAACTTTCTTACTTAATTCAATAGACCATTAATAATCCGCACAGGACGAAACTATTTAGCTTTATTCTTACCCAGATTTGTAGATTAATAGTAAGATTCCAAGTTATAAGTTGTGCCGGAGTCTCAAGTAGCGTTAAATTCGCGTCTTTGTGCAATCTAACAAATGCAACTACGGAGATAATTCCCTTTGAGTAATTCAGTACTTTATTACTTGAGCTCTACAAGGTAAATTATTTATTTAGATCTGAGTTTAAATGCAAATGAAGTTATAATAATGTGGTTTATTTTGCTATACATTTGCCTAATGAATTACGTACCTATACACTTATTTTTAAAGTTAATAAAATAAAATCTAAGCTGCATTCTGGGGTTAAGCTTAATAATTATATGGTCAAAGGGAGTAGAGGCGGTGGCTGTCGATATACTGTTGTTGATTTTTTCTAATCCAACAAAATTTGAGTCTATTTTGGTCAAGATAAGAAGTGCCATTTTATATTACATTGAAGTCACGTCGTAAACATTTTATTTAAAGAGTTTGTAGCATGGACCTTTAGAAAACCCAGTTAGCTTGGTATTTTTAAAATTCAAATATATTTTTTTTAGTTTTTGACTTTTGGTAGAATAATTTCACAATTCTTTACTTTCCGCTTGTCACAATTTTCACTAGATTAAATATATGTTTAAAAAATGGTTGCGTCCTCAGCGTACAAGTTTCAAAGGTGTGTGCTATTTTTGATGTAAAATAAGCGTCTGTAGGGTAGGGTCGCGTGAGACGTGTTAGGTAATAACAGACTTAGGGCAGACTACCCTAATGAACTCAAAATTATCCGCTTCTTAAAAGCGGGACCCACGAGGATTACGTACATTTATACATTATTTATGTCTTTAAAAACTACCCATACAAAATTAAAATTTTCTAGAAATTTCCCCAATCACTATCATGGAATAATGAATGTTTCCTGTTTAATTTTGAATGACTCCCAACTTAAAGAAATTAAAAAAAGTTTTATTATACTTCATAAAAATCAAAATAAATTTATAATGTCTTTCATACTAAAATATATTATTTTTGTCTCTTGGGAGTTGTTGTAAAGCAAAATGTTTTACAATCTAGAAATCCACGGGCGATGTAGCAGTCCACGGGTCAACAAATAATACGTAGTACTTAAGTGCAATAAACCTATTTGTAATTACACATTTAATATAAACCACAAATGAGGACATACATTCTACAACCTGTTGAAAGCGTATAATTATTTAAAGCTTATGGTTCGAATTATGTTGGTTACTAAACGGTTCCAAGATTTAGTTAAATAGCCCTAGTATTCCATAGTCGCCATAGTTTTATACGTGTAAGTTTTAGTAATCGTATTGAGGGATCCTACTTAGAGCTGAGGAGCCCAAACCAACCTCACCTGCAAGTGGTACACCTGGTTCACTTTATCAAAAGTACATTAGCACTAATATAAATTACAAACGTAACGAAACTGAGCACATTACAGTAATAAGCGATTTAAATAAGCAATACATTTGATCCTATGAAAGGTTTACAGTTTCAGAGAACAATTTGTACAGTGTGAATTTCGCAAAAATTTTAAACGAAATGCAGCATACGTATTATGCACATAGATTCTATTTTTGCCTGCGCTAGGATTATTCCAAGCGTTTCGGTACTAGATTCTCCTTTTAGAATAGTACATTATTAACGATATACGGATCCATCGGCACGTGATATCGTTACATGTGGATTTCAAAGAGGTAATGTAAATTTATAAGTGTCTGAAACATAATTAATATTAGAAAGCTTAGTACTTGTAATAAGTAATTTTAGTGACAAATATCACTAACAACATATTCTTAATTATCTAAACACGAAGCAATAAGTTAAGTGCAAAACCTTTACCGAATTAAATGCTCCGCTACTGCTTATTCATATTTTTAATTATTAATAATTCCTTGTAAATAAAAGCAATGTTAAAAGTTGAACTGTGTTTAATAAGACTTAGGTTGGTTATTATTGCAATGTTTATTATAATTAAGGTTGATAATTATGACAAAGAGCTGAATTTAAGCTCACCCAGCTTCTTCTTTCTTTGAGAAGCTCTGACGGCTTTGATGACTGCTAGCTAGTTCATGATGATCAAGGTGATATGAAACTTGCAGATTGGGCAGGCCGAAGAAGAGATAGCTTGACGTCGGGGTGACATGCATGCCAATGGATTACACACAAAAGATGCAGAAGACCGTGCGAAGTGGAGGCATAAAGACGCGGACCCGGGCCCATACAGCCGCTACCGGAATCACGCTCGGATGATGAAGGCGATACGAAATTTTATGGAAGAAAAATCATTGTTATGCACATTGAACCATTAAACAATATCTGGAAATATTTTTTATAGATTTCATTCGAATTCGAATTTTTATTCTTATGTGTCACGCGATTAAAATAAAAGGATCAACAAACACAAGAAAAACGAAGAAAAGTCTGTATTTACCACATAATTTCAACTAATTAAAACAACCAGATATATAAAAATTTTGTAGTAGTGGGCTGTTATTATAGACAACGAAACTGTAAGTGCACTAGTAAGTTCTCATACTTTAGCGACGCAATATGATCCTCGTACATAGATATCACCGATACTTGAACAACTTACATGATGCTCTATGCGAAAGTTTATAGGATTTATTTGAGTTACGACCTCCTTCTGCGTTGAAAAGCAATAAAAATGTTTCGATAGTTTCCTTATAGTTTTAGAATAGAACTTATGTCACATTATGAGAAATCTTTACTTTATTATTCAGTAGAAATATTTTTATGACACGACTTTTGATAAAAAATAATATTAATATTTACGCAATTTTTTACCTTCTTGAGTTTGAAACTCACGATTGTTAATTAGGCCCGGTAGAAAGTGAACCCGTTACAAATGTCTGCACCATGTGATACCAGCTTAGAATAATGTTATCCTTTTTTTTTGTTTTACGTAACAAAATGCATTTACGCACTGCACTGCTTTCCGGCCAAAGGGGAACCGAATGGGGGTGTGGGGCTCACCACCGGCAGACGCGACTGCCAGCAGTAATACCCACTAAAAATCTTCCGACGACGCTCACCGCTTGTTGAGAAAAAGGCGGGGGCCAGTTCCTGTATTGCAGCGTCCGATATCCCGCTTGCGGCCGACGTCCCCCGGACCAAAATCGGGAGGACCTCCTCAGAGAGGCGCAGTGGACGCGCCCCTCCTACCTCCTTGTGCGACCATATATATATCTATATATACATATTCAATTTTGAAGTAGGTATGTAACAATTGTCTGCGTCTCAACAATTTTCTATTTACCTTGGAGCTAAATAGCTCGGGGTTATTTCGTTTCAAAAAGAAAATCTTTTCAACAAATTTTAAACAAATCATTTATACCTCCACAACTCTTCTTTGCACAACTTTATAGTAATGAGTTGGCACGGATTACCTATTAAGCGTCATTTCTTCTCAGAGTACGGACAGCAAAAGTTTTCTTTTTAAAAGTTCCAAAACTGCACACCTTTCTGGCCATCAATGGAGTCGACTAAAGAACGTTGTCCACGAGTTGTTTCCGTTGTCCACACTTCTTGAGGAGTTATTACCGCTTCTTTTGTTCACCGTACCGTAAAAGAAGTTTTGCAATACGTAGACTATGTACCTCGCATTAAATGGCCGCTGCTGGGTTTATGCTTATATCAAAATGACATTTTCCAAGCTCGGCTTTCATAAAATATGAAACACAATTGCATCGTGTGGCATTAGGAATATAGTATGCCTTTTTTACTTATAGTCTTCAACTATGTGTTAGGTAATTTGATAGATAAGATCTTCTTGATAGATTTGTAAGATCATTGCATCAAGCGCTTTAACGCACATTCATGGTGTTATTCTCTATTGTCGTATGTTTCTGTAACAATTTAAGATTATCAAAATCCTATTTACGAACTACGAACAAGGCTTAGGCGATCACAGAAGTTCCCGGTAAGGGGCAATAGGCTCGCCACATGAGACCAATAATATTATTGGCGAAAAATGGGCATATAAGCGTCAGCCTACTCCTTTTGGGAAACAGTCGTGATATTATATATATGTTTTATTGATGTATGTATGTTTTTTATTTCCTCTTTAAGCAAAACTTGTATGAAATTGCAATTTGAATAATTCTCTAATAAATCGATACTTAAAAGTGAGAATCTAAATCGTTGTATAGACTATAAACTATTGCTTGTAATTATTTCTTTTTTTTATAAGATTAGAAACTATTACGTAATACAAGGCTTATTTATGTTAATTACCTCTTAAATCTATCAACTCAATACTTTATTTTTATCATAATAACCTTCGTAATTATCGTGTTTCAATGATAAATAAACTGATCAGATAAAAATAGTACCGGTAGCTGTTTTGGGAGGTTTATCTTTATAATTTTTTTGAGCTACATAAATTAACACGTTGTCTGCCAACCTACGAGTATACTCGTAGTACATGATCTGGGCGGCACCGCCAACTACGAGTATTTTCGTAGTTGATTGTATGCGATTTCTGACGAATTTTTAAACAGTGGCGGGGCGCGTAAGGTGGGCGGGGTTAAATTCTTTGGCATTTGAAATTAAACTTAAGTACTAAAATCAGAAAGTTAAGTTTAATAGTAAAAAAACTACGAGTATACTCGTACCTACCAATAGCCATAAAAAAAAGATACTACGAATATAATCGTATAGCAGTTAACGTGTTAAAAAAACATGCAACTAATATGGGTACATTCATTATGTTTCGTCAAGACTTTTAACTGACAGCAAATGATTTGTCATCGAAGTTTCATATATACTATGACTTAAAAATAAATGTATAATTAAACCCTATGTTTCTTAAGGAATTTTAACTGTAGGCTTATGAAGCGATAATCATACCATCTTAGCCCATTAATGTCACAATTCTTAACTGAGCACGGGCCTCCTCTCACGAGGCAAGGTAAGAGGCTCATACTCCACCACGCCGACCCAGTGCCGATTGGCGGAGGCAAGCATGTGAAATCCTATTGAAAGAATTTTTAAAGACGCCCAGTACGGCCTTTATACATAGATTAATACTATCACATAATTATAGTGATAACCGGAATTAACGGCTTTACGTGCCTCCGCGGCACGGAAGTACTAGTTATTAAATGCCGCACAAACGGTCACCTCTGGGAAATCTGCTTTACTTATGTTATCGTTTCCTCGTCTATTAGCGGATTATGAGCGCTACTACTAGGAAACAATAACAGCAAATGTCATCAATGCCGAATTTGGTAAGTATAAAACCACTAAGCAAGCAAAAAACAAAGTGTTGGAATACATTGAATATAGGTAATTATTAATGATTTTGTTTCTTTATATATATTTATACATACAAAATCGTTAATTATTTATTAAATATACATGTATAATTCACATAATTTTAATAATACTGTTATTCGTGTAAATTAATGTGTGCTCTGTATCGACAATGTTGTATATGTCTTTGATAGGTTATCATGTAAGATCGAGTGATGTGAACTTATGTAAACATTCAGGTGCAAATATTTTAATTAAAAAAATATCATCGGTATGATTATGTCAGTTAAATGTCTGTTACAACGAAATCTAACCTTAGAGCAAGCTCTTCTTCTTCTTCCTTTAAATAATGGCTTCGTGCGGTTTGCACATTTAGCCAGTGTCAAGTTAGAGATATATTAATATCATATAAATTATAGTAAATGAGAATGAGTGGTGATAAAGATGATAAATGGTAAATGAGATCCCTTCCCCCTAAGCCCTTTGAGTCCTCAGTAAAGATGTGGGACTATACTGAGATCTCACATGAACTCCTTGAAAGAAAATTTGAAAAGTGATGTTGCACCGTTTTGTTTGATTTACCAAAACTCATGTATATTCACAAACACTTGACGGTTAATAATTCACCGTTATTACATATTGATGTAAGAAATATCATAAATTTTAGAAAATTAAACAAAACTGCAGACATGACGCTTCACTTTCCCGCCAAGAAGTCTAGAGCAAGCTCAGTATATGAATCTGTCAATAAAATGTCCCTAATAATGAATATAAACCTCTTTTATAAATTAAATTAAATTAAATATTCTTTATTTCAGACCATAAATCCATATTGTGTTAGTAAGGTTGCTTAATATCTATAGTTAGTAACAAGATAGGCATTTAAATTAAAAATAAACATAAAAAATAAAAATTATATGCAAAGTGCTAAGGGCGATGATCACGTGAGAGGGTATGTTCCCATGTTCACCACTCTCCGCACAAAGCACTTCCAGAGCGGCGATGTGAATCGGTCCGCTAATGTCTTCAGGATGCTATTTGGGCTGTTTCTCACTCTAGTGATCAGGGAACTCGTTTTTTTGCGTATGACGGCATCAAAACCGTCAGTTTGATACTCGGCAAACATCCCTGACGCACTGCAAAAACGAGGCAGCTCCAACATCATCCTAAAGACATTATTGTACTGGATTCGCAGGGTTTCCAGCGATTTTTTGGTGTATTTGACCCACAGATTTCCCGTGTACAGGTTTTGACAGTATGCTTTAAAGAGCGTCACCTTTACGTCCTCTGTACATCGAGAGAATCTGCGAGCCAACATGTTATCCCTAACCGCTAAAGCCCTCCGCTCTCTTTCAATATCCTCATCATCTTTGAGGTCGCTCGTCAAGATATGTCCCAAATATTTAAATTTCTTCACACGTTTTATTTTAGTTTCATTTAGTGTAATATTAGTTTTGTTGTCGGGACATATACCAGCGGCCTCAAAGACCATGTATTCTGTCTTTTTTACATTATACGTTAGCCCATGACTAGCAGCATAAGACTCGCAAACCTTCAGCATTTCATTGAGACCCCCCACCGTAGGGCTGAGCAACACTCCTTCTGCGAAGTGGTGATGTCGCAGAAGGAGGCCGCGGAGCGGGAGAGGGAGCGGGATCCGCTCTCTCTCCGGCTACGCCGTTGGCGCAGCGGGCGGGCCAGGAGGGCCCGTCAGGCAGCGCCCGGGGGGTCTTAGGCGGCGGGGGCAGGGGGCCCCTTCCGTCTCGCCATAGACCCCCCCCGAAGTCGGCCAGTTACGCCATGGCCGCACAAGGAGGTAGGGGAGGCGCTGCAAATTGCGCCTTCCTGAGGAGGTCTCCCCGGTTCTGATCCGGGGGACGTTGGCCGCGGGCGGGGTTCCAGAAGCTACAAACCCGGGCACTGGTGCCTCGCCCCTTTTCAACAGCGGTGGGCGTCGTCTGAAGTTTTTTAGTGGATAGGACTGCGGTGGTCGTGTCGGCCGCAGTGAGCCCCACACCCCCTCCCGGTCTCCCCCTTTTGGCCGGGAGACAGTGCGTAAGCAGCATTTTTTTACAGACGATAATAAAAAAAAAAAAAAAAAAAAAGGGCTGAGCAACAATATATCGTCCGCATAGCTAATGTTGTTTACGCTAATGCCATCTATACGACAACCAACATGCATGCTGCTCAGCTCCACGATAAGATCATCGACGTACATATTAAAGAGCTTTGGAGAGGACAATCCCCCTTGTCTCACTCCGCACTCCAACACATACGCATCCGACAAGGAATCCGCCCACTTTACATGGTTTGTCTGATTTGCATACCAGAACTTGAGCATGTTTTGAATTTCATCCGGTAAAGATGGCTGGAGAAAAGTAATAACAGCTAATGTCATAATTTCAGAACTTGGCAAGTGTGAAACAACTAAGCAAGCATGAGCAAGCTCAGCACGGCAGGAGTGTCAACATCACACGTGCCCCCTCCCCTTCTGCAGTGACGTGTCAGCGATTCCTGGATCCTAGCCCATTCATTGATCTACAATTATTGGTCCTATAGCAACATTGCTTGGAAGCGCGTTCGGAAACATTCTAGGCAACGTGTTTAACTTATCGCAATATATTTTATTTAGCTAAAGGTAAAGTCAATAATTAAAGATACTGGTGATCTGGTGCACAAGGACATTCTATACTGGCTTCTTATTGGGTCGAGTTGGGCTCGTTCCAAGTATAAATTTCAAGATTTCTTAATCTTTTCTTATAAATTATGTTTCTAAAATAAACATTTTGATATAATGTTGTTAAAGAAAAATCGTAAATATAGACCATGATAAAAGGTTATTAAAATGAATTTTATATCCATATGACTCTATTCTCTATGCTGTCTATGTATTTTATTTTTCTTCTCTTCCATATTTCTTATGATAAAGTTTATTTCATTATTATTTAATGAAATCAATATTATCACCATGATGAAAGATGCAAATATTGTGGTATACAATAGGCGGAATGAAAGCGAAAATAATTTTTTTATTAAAAAATAATAAAAGTATACAACGGAATAATTGATTCAAGAATTAGGTTTCACATTTATTTAGTGCCGTGTGGTACCGGCCTAGTAGTGCCATCCGCTCTCATCTCACGGGGAGTCGTAAGAGTCGACAAAGAGAAATCCTACCCGATTATGGGCAGCACCGTCATCTTGCGTACTCCCCGGGCGGAGAGATTATGGGCCATACCCCCAATAGAATCTTATCTATTAGAGAGTCCAATATTCATTCAGTGGACTTTATAAGGCTGATATGATGATAATTAATTAATTTACTTACGTCCTAACATAAAAGACTTTGTTATTAGCCCAACGACTTCATGCATTTTTTGCCCATGCTTATTACAAAAACTGCCTGTAAAAAATAATCACAACAATCAAAGTCCGCAATAAATAGCTTTAATATGAACTTTGTCCTCTATAAAAACAATATTTTTGTGTAAACGTGATAGATAAGGGCTATATGAGAATCAAACAGAATAAAGTGTTGAAAAATACTCAATGTCTTTTTTCATATAGAAGATAAGAGAACCAAAAGTGTGTATGATAAACGTGTTCATTGTTGTTTATCAAGTATGTAATAATTACAAATGTATTTTCTTTTATGTCATCCAAGTCAGTTTGACACAGACCATACTGGTGACAAGCGAGTCATACCTTATATGCCTTACACTAACGAACAGTAAGTTATAATGGACTGAAGTGATAACCAGACTTGATACTGCATTTCGATTAATCGAATAAATACGGCGCCAAAGAAAGATCATTTTCTGCTTATACTTTAAAATGACTTTTTAAGGTGATTAGAAGAAATTCGCGAAAATTTACAATCAAGAACTAGTTTATATGTTCACAAAAAGCCAGGTTAATGGAATTTTAGAAAATGTGCGATTTGTGTAGTTGCTCTTGGCGTAGTGTTTATTAAATATATAGATTTGATTATGAACCTTCTTGCCTGCGATCCGGCGTTTGTTGACTTTGCATTTGGTGTTAGTTGAGGACTAATTTTAGAAGATTTTAATAGACAAACGGTCTAAAGCAATTTGATTTCGCAAACAAAGTACATATTATGTGCCAAATAATGGACCAGGCCCTCAGTCCACCAACAGTAGCGTCCCCTACAATACATGCAACGTAAGTGTACTGAAATCGCTAAGCCTGGCGTACTTGCTACTTGAAATACATAAAGAATGAAGTATCCAGTCGTCACTCGCTTTTCCGACTTAAGATAACGGCGATATAGAAGCTGGCAAGAATCCTCGGTTTTGTCACGACTACCAACCACCAAGACCTGAAAGTGGGAACATAATAATATAACAACAAAACGCACACTGCGGGTATATGCGAAGATAGTAGAACTGTTGGTAGTAGATCAATTGCTGGCACAATATAGATTTGACTGATGTCCAAAGAGATTGAGAAGGGGGCAAGACGGATTATCGTTACTTGGAACTTATCGATTTCAGACCGATCGAAACAACGAATCCATAGTGTATATCAAGATAGTTAACGATTTACTTAATCGAAGACGATATCGAAAATCGCAACAAAAGCCGATGCAAACATGAATATTGTAACGATGAATCGCCAGTGTATGGCTCTTTGCGAGCAATGATAAAATGTTTGTCTCTTTATGTCGTAAGTATATATTGGTGCGCAGATATTGAATTCTATGAGCATGTCTTAATAATTCCGATTCTAACAAGCAAATGATCAATCGTAACTACCAATCGTTTCATGTATGGAGGTCGCATTTTCGTCAGATTGTTAAGAACGATTTACGTCAGATTGATCGAAAAGAAAAATCGTATTGTATATGGGACCCTTAACTCTACACGCAGTGCCAAGGTGATGATTTCAGAGTTTGATCCCAGTCACGTTCTTTTTGAAGTTCAAGAAAGTGTCGATCAAGATGTCGCGGGGCATATCTGATACTCAGATTATCTAAGTGATAATCGCTGATTATTATTTTTGGTAGCAGCTTTGACGTCAGCACACCGTGATGCTGCATTGGTTAAATTTGTACGGAGATCTTAATTTTCCTCCCAGTATTAAATATTGTATGAATTTCTGAATTATCCGAATTTGTTTTAAAACGTATAAATAAAAATACTACTTGCCACTTCATTTACTTTGGTTTTAATTTATGTTCCTTAAAATAACACAAAGGAATTCTGTTTGTATTTCACGTTATAAATTTTACATGTTTTAATTGTATGTAAAAATAAACATAAATTATTTGATTAAGGATTATAATAGCTGGGCTCTATTATGTTTTTTAAATGGGATATTTTTATTTACAAAACTTTATGTTTAATTCTCCGTAGAATGTTTCCGATCTCACATGAAGCAGTTAACTACAGTATACAGTCGCACTAATCACTTCACTGAAGCAATGTGGTTATGCAACTGACAGTACCTAAGTCCTAAGGAGACTAAAGACTTGATTTACTTGAAATAAAATATCTTTTAGACGCAATATATTCTATTATTATTTTACTATAAGGTTGCTTTCAAGTATGCATCCCACTGATGGAAAGTGATTACCAAATCTTTTTTTTTACTACGGTAACAAAATGCATTTACGCATTGCCTCCCAGCCAAAGGACCTCGGTGCCGTAAGGTATCGGCCTAGAATAGTGCCAAAAATCCAAGCGGATTGGCAGGAGCTTCATCCTGTTTACTAGTTTGAACTGCGATCACCAACCAGTCTGCCCAGCATGGTGATTATGGGCAGTCACCCCTATGAGATACTCCAAATATACATAAAAATGTAATCTATTGGGAAGGCTAGTGTGTAGCAGTGGACTTTATAAGGCTGACATGATGAGTAGCTGGGTTTCAGCTTCTGACACCTTCTGTCGTGAGTCGACGGCCTCCGGGTGTTACCTTTTCCAACCGGGAGGTACTAAGCCCCCTCACCACAAAATGGATGTCTAGGGAGGTTGTGGTCACCGAAGCCTATGATCGCTTGCACTACAAGGGCCAACAATAGTGCGTTGCCGGACGTTAAAAACTATTTTACTACGACCTTTTTTATTTATAGTGAAAGAGTTACATTGTAAATTTTAATTTGCATATAGTTTTTTTATCTTCACCGATTAAAACCTTGGAGTTACTTTAATAAACCTTGTTTAGAAGTTATTATTATAATGTATGCACGATTCTCTTCTTTATATAAAATAATAAAAACATTAAACGGAAAATGTGATACATAAAATGTTTACGTTAGAAAGATATATATTATTTATTAAATTAGCGAACAAACTTTGTTGGGTGTTTATGCAATGTCATGTCAAGTGACAACTAACTCGGTTACGTTTTTGAAACCAACTGTCCGGCTGTAAGAGACTTTTTTGTTAAATACCTTTTTATTTATTTCTTCTATGACGGCCTTGTTATTCTCTTAAACATAATATTTTTTTCCTTTACAGAGAGGAATGGTGCTGATTTGATTGCAAGATATAGAATAAATTAAAAAATTTCAAGATATCACGTTATCGTTGCAAAAGGCAATTTCATTGCAGTTTTGTATACGGCGGATTGCAGCCGCTCCTGAGGTCGTGGATTCGATTACCACACAGGACAAATCTTTGTGTGCATGAATATGAATATTTGTTCTGGGTCTGGGTGCTTCTTGTGTAAGGATGTTTTTACAACAAAAAAAAAGGACTTAAGTACCTTTACCCATAACACAAATTCTTAATGATACTTATCTTGGAACTATCGAATAATTGGTATAATTGTGAAAAAATATATATTTATATAAACCGAAAAAAACGCAGGCAATCAATAAAATATTATAATAGCGAATTATTTAATTAGGGCCCAATCTGACATTATATCCCACAGCAAACATATTTCAAGAGGGAAGACCATAAATCATATAAAGATCGACCATAGCACATATCGAGATTTATTTTCTGTTTTGTAGCACTTCAGTTTCTTTCACTTCACTTATAAAGATGGCATCGCAACAACTTTTCGACACGCGAATAAGCGGTAAAATTTTAATGGCCGTAAAGAAGCATGCAAAAAGCAAGGAACAGAAGACAGACATTGGAATATTCTCGTCTGCAAAGTTCGCCTTTGACAAAGTTTTGCACAAACGCACCTGTCTACACTAGACTAGTGCTTTCTAGTCTTATTTTTTGCTAAATATCTCACTTTTTTGTCATTGATTATACAAACCCCAAGTAGACTGATAACAATATATGGTCATAATACTAGTCTTTTCGTTCTTGGTATTATTGCAAGAAAAAGGTGCTGAACGCATGTGATATTTTGCATTTCATTCCTATCAGTGTACCAATGTTAACCCAACCAATAACTTAAGTGAAGATTAAAAAAAAAACAAATCAATATTGAATTGCTTGAAACGAATGTTGGTTTTGGTTGGTTTGTTGGTTGGTTTCATATTTAGGACAAAAAGTAGACACATAAACATATAACACAATTTGAAAGATTAAATAAGTCGCGTGGATAAGACGCTGCAGACGCACTTGAGTATAAACACATCTGATTATATTTTTTGTATACTCTTGAAAATGAATGCAAACATGTACAAAAAAGGGTTTCATTTAGTATAAGCTACTTGGTATTAGTGGATGACAAATGGCTGATTGATTCATAAATTTTTAAAATAAAATTTTGGGTATAAATTGCATATCAAAAAAAACCCTAGTGGTTTAATTTTTTATTATTTTTTTAATTAGCATTCGTTGTATTTTTTTTAGTTAAGCACTTAATTAGCATTTGTTGTATTTACTTTCTAGGTAAGTACTCGTGTATAATAAATTGTGTCCAGAACATAATTTTAGTTAAAACAAACTCTTTAAGAACTGAAATCGGATAGTTGATTATTTTATTCCCTACCCGATTCACGTTAAATTTCCCAGTAAGTAAACAAAGTATTAAAACCTACTCTCACATCTTGGTATATGAGAGGAGGCTCGAGCTCAGTAGTGGGACGTTAATGGGCTGAGATGATGATTAAAACCTAAAATCGAAACATAATATAGTACTCATTGACAAGAGAGAAAATTCATATATTACCCAATGCTATGTTAGTAGTCCATATTGTTATTTCTCAAATAGCACCTTACTGAACTTAGTCTTTTTATAAACCTGAAATCCAAACATAACATATTACTAACTGACAAGTAAGGACATCCTATGTATTACTTAAGTCCATGTAAGTAGTCCACATTATTGTTTCTCTCGATAGCCACAATGCCGGGCAGGATAATACCAGGTATCAGCTTAATAACGTCCCATTTCATGATATACATCTGTAAGCCAACCGAACTGTTAATACACCCATGCGCTTTACGGTCTTAGGAGGGATTCTAACAAGATTTGTATCGAGCGTTGCCAACGTTAATTTAATGAACTATTAAATGAAGAGGGCTTGGTTTGCGAGGAGAGTACAAGTATAATCAGCCAATACTGTGTAGTATTTGCAAAGTAAAGATATATTTGTTCCAATTCCAATGTTGTTTATCAGAATCTTGTAAATAAGAAAATTGTTACCTTAATCATAAGAAAACACGCTTGTGTATCTTTTTGGAATGAGTTTCGCCCAACAGTATTTTTATATAAATACTTTTATTTATAAGCAATAAATAAATTGAGCACCAAAATGCGAGAATACAAACGCTTTATAAGAATTAGTTTTTTGTTTTCTTTACGCCCTGTGTGAGGAAACTAGCGAGATATTGCCGTTAATAAGGAAAAGTCTTTAATCGTTACAGTGACATTTATGTAAAGATCTGATAAGCGAATGTCCTTAGGTTTTTTAGCTATAAGTACTCTCTGCATTAAGAGCTACTGTTTGCCAGCAGAATAGCAGTCGCGTTGGTTTCTAATTATGCGTTTCTTGTTACAGATAAAACTAACGCCTTGCGCGTTGTGATCTATTCTTACACTTTTTTTTAAATCTTTTTTTTAAATAAGCATAAACCAGTTGTACCTGCCACTAGGCTCCAAAAAATTAACAAATCTTTTAAAGGTCAATTAGTATGTGTATGTAATGTGTGCGATTCTATAATAAAATCCCAAGCAATATACAGCAATTAAGCCTAAATAAATTTAAATTAACAATAAAACGCAAGCTGTCTTTAAAGGGATACTATTCTATCAAATACTATATGGCTGATAAAAATGCTTGGGATTAAAC
The DNA here is from genome assembly GCA_949126915.1 of Musotima nitidalis. Taxonomy (NCBI): domain Eukaryota; kingdom Metazoa; phylum Arthropoda; class Insecta; order Lepidoptera; family Crambidae; genus Musotima; species Musotima nitidalis. The sequence continues at coordinate 9,392,053 of OX421414.1, forward strand.
TGCCGTTTCATACAGGCTATTAGAATATGAATGACTTACTACATGAATATTGTTAATGTTGTATTATGTTGCATTGTATAGCGTCACAGACAAATGAAGATTGTAACTAACCAATCGATAATTTAAAAGAGCATAGCCTGTGAGTTTCTTGCCAGTTCTTCTTACAGAGCGGTGGCTCGGAACTGGCACTTAGATTTACTTACACTTAAATATTTTTTGTTTTTTTAAAATGTTTGATTGCAAGTGAATCTAAGCTTCGTGACTTTAGTATAATTACATTTTATTTGTTTTTGTTATTGTTTTATAATTTTGACGTTTTCAAGTACTATGTAATAGTTTATGAAATAAAAAATATTTGATTGATTGATAATTAACTGGAGTGATAGAAGGCGGACTGCCTTGTGGTGCTGGTAGACCATTATGGTATCTTTCAATTCCGCTATTAATTCTAAGTAATGTCGCAATGCTGAACGCCGCTCTCATTTGACAAACCAAGATGAAGAGGATTCATGCCGTACTCACCTCATAATCTTAGTGCATATGAGAGAGACAGAGTAAACTGGCTTGCTCTTAGAATTTTTCAAACTAAGATAATTATAAAATTCCCTTCGTAAAGACAAATAAATGTATGTGATTAAAAACAGTCAACCGGGACATTATAGTAAACGTTATTTTTTTCTTACAGAATTTAAAGAAAATTCAGAATATAATCATATAAAACTGAAACGAACTATCTAACACAACAAAGCGAATCAAAACGAATAAAGCGAGTTGAATACATTTAGCCGCTGGCGCATTGAAAGGACAAAACCGGCCCGGAATATTGCTATATCTTCCGAGACGCTATAGGAAATGTCATCTTTATTTTACACTATCCCGTTTTCGAAAATGTTCTTTTATAGAAGAAGTAAAAGGAAATTCAAAACATATCTAAAAATAAAACGAACTATCTAAAACAACAAAGCGAAACAAAACGGATAAAGCGAGTTGAATACATTTAACCGCTGGCGCATTAAAAGGACAAGACCGGCCCGGAATGTTGCTAAATCTTCCGAGACGCTATAGGAAATGTTCTCTTTATCTTACACCATCCCGTTTCCGAAGGCGTACCTTCCGCTCGCCATTCCGCTGCGAGCAACACGCCGGAATAGACAAGGATTTGTTTACAATAAAACAGAAGCATTTTTGCGTACATTTTTTAAAGCTTTTCACGCTATTGATATGCTTTTTGATGAGAATTTTTGTTGATACGCGAGTGATGAAAAAAAAATGTTTCATCATTTTTAAGTTAAAGTAGTTTTTATTACTTTTGACTGGGATCAGATCTGATTCACGTCATGGGATTTCGAATAAAGAAAAGGTTTCATTTACATTCTTACTAATAAAAAATATAGTGTGTTGGGATTCTATTACACTAGAAGAGCCGAGGGCAACCAGTGCAGTGTTACACCTGCCGATTAACGAACCAGGCTCTGACAAACATTAAAGCTCCCGGTGAGCGGCAATAGGCTCTACACGTGAGATTAAAAATATTAATATGTGGTAGTATAATATGCCTCTGCCTTCTGGCAGGATTGCATGTATAATATGTATCTAGAAAGCCTTTTTTGTAAAGCTGGGTTAATAGTTTCCCATTCAGATCCGTTACGGACTCCAACTTGTGATCTTCAAAATATCACAGAACTCTGACTCTGACTGATAGATAGCAACTATGAACTGTGCTATCGCTTTACTTTACAATAAGTAAACTGGACGTAACACACATGAATGTTGCATCATAGCGTTGTCCCAGTTAGGTACTCAATTTATACTGGTGGAAGAACAAACAATCGTGACGAGTTTCTTCCCTTTTCTTTCTAAATACTTACTAGAAAGAGTAAAAAAACAGCACTGACAACAAAGTCTTTATCTAATATAATACCCCAAAAAAGTAGGTACACGCAACTTACACATAAATAACAATTAGACGAGAGTCAGCCTTTATACTACTGAAATACAATAGAATCAATAAAATTGTGCACTTTAAAGAAAGACACAAAAGCAATATCAGATGGCCTCTGTAACCCGCCCGTCGTGTTTCGGAGATCATCTGCCGGGGCAAGGCTAAGTTTAGAAATAATATTTGCTTGTTTGCCTTTGTTATTGTAATAAAAACCTGTATAAACTACATTGTAGCCACATCACATTATTAAAATTGTTTTAAAAGTTAATTTTAATACACTAGTTATTACAATTTTATAAGTGTGACATATAGTATTGCGGGCCAGTGTAAATTGGTTTTATTGAGCCTTTAAAAATCGTACATCTGGAAGTTTTAGCGAAATTATAAGTGAGAAATACTATTTCTATATTATTCGTGTATTGTACTCATTTTTTAAATGTTTGCTGTGTGTAATATTATTTGAAATATCAAAGAAATTTTGATTTATTTGTAGTGCATGTTATGGGTCTGAGTAATAAGAATCACATAACATTGCGTGCAAGCAGCATCAACTAAAAAAACAATCTAAAAGTAAAATTATAAAACTAAACTTTGAAGGAAAAGTTTTTTGTGAAGACCCAATTTAGAATAGAGAATAAAAAACAGCTTGATGATAATATTCTTAATAATACAATAAACAAAAAAAAAATGTATATATTTTAATATGCTAATCTACTCAACCAAGACCACATAAGCCAGTGTAGAGCCGTTTCAGCTTTTTACCTTAGATTACTGCCTGATCTAAAATAATATTATTTTTAAAGATTCCAATCCCAGAAAAGTGCCTTTTGCTTTTTGAGTGATAGAATCGAGATAATGCGTCATCAGGTCAATCATCATTGTCAATAGGACAAACGCGCAAAACTTTACTAGAAATCGATATGTTGTGCGGAGTTTCTACATTCTTCGTTCATCCATTTACCTAAATTCTTTAACTAGCAAACAAAAATAAGAACTACTTTACAAAGCAATCTTCAAAAACACTAATATCAACTAAGCGAAAACTTTTATACTCCCACAAAGCGTAAAGCGATCTCGAAATTGTTTTGTCACCGCGCAGGCAGATGGGCCCTGGATTATCATCAATCACCAGCTGCAAATTGCACATGGCCTTTTGGAATGCATCCTCTACCATTTGCGTGGCACGGTCAGGATTAGGCTGCATTAGGTGAATCGAATTCCGTGCTAAGCGCTCTGCGGAGCTATGTGTTCAGCTCGCTTTATATGCGTCCGGATGGTCTAACGCACAAGGAATACATTACTGAGAAACTATTGTTTTCAATTTCGTCCATTCCAGAAACCTGGTAGCTGTTAGGGATTGTAAACTAAATGGGAAATGTTTGTTGACAAAATTATACATTTCTGAATGGCTCTTATAAACTTCAACTGAATAAAGGCAATTAAAACTCATCGGTTAAGTGCTCAATTTAATTTATTGGGTATGGAGTTCAAGCCTCACCAGAGAACTATAGACATGTATTGTGAAAACATACAATGGTTTAAATTAATACAATCTGACAACAAAAGTATTACCTAGATTAGTACAGTAAATATTGCTTTATACTTATAAGTGTTACCTTGTGTAATTTTTGAATTTCAGGATTGATTAAGGAGTTATATTTTTAAGTTAATTTAATTAGCTTGTCACTAGCTTACATAAAAAAATACTTTTCTTTGAAATGTTTATAAAACTGGTAAGCAAAATAAAAACGGCAAATAGTCTTAAAATACGTTAAGAAATGGGCGTGGAAGAATTATACTATCTCTCTCACTCGTGTGGCCCTCGTTACAGAGACGCCACGGCGACACACACATTGCACTGTTCAGAGTAAAATATTCGTATCTAATTTTCTAAAATGAAACCTTATCATCACAAACTTAAATGTTAACAAATTTAAATTTTTAACAATTTTTGAACAACTTTTTTCATACTTCTTTGTTTTTAATATTAAAATTAGAGTTGTTATAATTTTTCCACATTTCTCTTATAAATACACACTTTTATACATTTGCAACAAAGCGTGACATAATGAACTAAAGCCCTCCTCATACTGCGATGACTGATAATAGTTTTAGGTCACAGAGGACTATCAGCTCTCTATGACGTGTCGAGAAAATTCCAAGGGACAACAAACATGTAAAATACGTTTGTCATAACCTAAAACGTAACATTATCCTTAGCAGGAAATCAAAGCTTCTTATTCGATTATCTGTTAAAGAACAAACTGCTTAATAATTTGTTTCAGTAGTACACTTTAACAGTGGCAATTTTCTGGAATTGACTGATATGGTGTGAAGGTCGTGAGATCGATTTTTGAGAATATATACTTGTACTTGATCATGGCTTTTTGCCTTGCTAAAAATGTTATCTACGTATGACATTGTAGCTACAAAGTTGAATTGATTTTCTGTTGTTTGCTGTGTTCCGACATTAGTCCGCCAACTTACAGAATAATTAAGTATGTATTTTATGCAAAATAGAAGCTAACGTAAATAGAAAAGTAGACTACCACTTTTTCCTTATTAGAAATATTTATAAACGCAGATTGAACTCAGTATTAAGTAAATTACTGCAAAAATTTAATAATTATGTTTCATCAATAGCCATTATTAGGTTCGTAGCAGTATCAGTATTTGTATTATGATTTCAATATTTAAAACATCTCCTTAAAGCGCTGAAATATAAATCTAAATTAATGCATAGTTAAATTTAATTAATATTTGTAAAGATATTCATGCATATATAATGTTTCACTACTTACGAAATCTGTCAGGATTACATAATGAGTTCTCAGTAGCAACGATTTTGTCGTCGTGCAGTCATTAGATAGTATTATTTATGCCTGTACAAATATTAAAGTTGTTTAAATTTGTAAAAAAGTCATTCGGTTGTTCGTATTTCGAATAATTAGCTCCATAGTTACTTTATCTTCCATCGAATAAAATTACGTAGAATTTTTGCTGCTTCCTAGTTTGCGTAAATGAATGAAAAACTTTTTCTGAGTTGAGTGCAAATTGGAGAATGACCTATTTACCTCTCACCTCTGTTTTTGTTTCGTTTTTTGTTAGCTCCGCTTATTTGATTTATGAAGCTTAAAGTATCATACACGTGTGTATTTTAATTGTGCTCGGTCATATGGCTATTTACTTATTAATGCAGACTTTATACTTTGATAAAAGTCGTGGTATACTCCTTGGTAGGAGGAATCAGTAGAGTTTGAATTATGTCAGTGATTCTTGACTTTAAGGGTTAATTAGTGATGGATGAGGTGTGATGAAAATCAAACGACTGTTTTTAAGTTTTAACATACCTAACCATGATAAGAAAGTAGGTTAATAACATTCAAAACGAAAAGTGGCGATATCAGAAATTCTGCTATATTTCGCTGATGTGCGGTCTTAGAGAAATCACTGGGCATATAAAATTTAAAAAAAGGATTTCTTTAGATGACGATCTTAGCGCATTGACAATTATTCTGTTTCAATAATCTGGAGTGTAAAAAAATAAGTAACTCTTTAATGTTTACTAGTCTTGTCTTACGTTAAATCTTCCCTGTTTTTGCCGTAGCAAAACCTCTGAATGATGGAAAACAAACCATGTAAATGTCAGTTAATTTTACATATTTCAAACCATACAAAAACCCAAATAATCAGAAAAAAAACCATAAGACTACAAACCATCAATGTTCCTTATTAAGCCTGTTATGGTCCGGGGCCACGGTAACCCTTTCGATCCATCTCGCAACGTGAACACGTGTCCCTTTCGGCAGAACTGTGATAAGATAAAAGTTACGGAAAGCTGATGGATCAGGAATGCCCAGGACGGGCCATTATGGAGAAATATTATGTCCAGCAGTTGGTGTCGTTTGGTGTAAATGATAATGACCGTTGAAATGACATATTAAACTTACCGTTGAGTTTCAAGGTTAATTCAATTAATTCTACTGATAAAAAAAATACAAATACATGCGCACTAAGTGTGATGTATTATAAATCATTAGCAGAACGGAATTATTTTTAATATAGAATGGATATTAATTGCCTATTACTACATAATTAGAGCACACAGTATCATGGGTCTTTGATAACAGCATTACACATCAATTTGGTAAACATTAAAACGGAATCACTGTGTTCTACTATATAAAAATGTCCTTGACCATGGCATTGTTGAAGTCACAATGAAAAACTAAATTACGTATGCTGCATCCGTGCAGATATCAATCTGATGTTAAAATTGTGTGAATAGTCTCATGAAATAAACCTATTATTTTTGTCACATTTGGTAAGGCCTTACTTGTTTTGTGTACACATATGTCACTCATTGCCTTTTAAAATACTCTCTTAATTTTTTTTTTTAATGTGGAGCGTCTCAACGAATCCAGAGTAACGATAAGCAGTCGATTTACTTGAAAGCAGTGAGAGATAGGAACTGGGGAACACATGTGCCGACAGAGAATTTTAATACCGAAAAGATTGAAGGTGAAAGAGCAAAAGAGAAAGATACGTAATTATATCATCAATAATAGAGAGGGGCGATAGCTCAGCGGCGAGACCCATAGCCTTCAAGTTCAGAGGGTTCATATCTGCGTGTATATGCATAATTATCGCTTTTCCTGAGCCTCGGAAAGCACGTTAAGCCGTTGGTATCGGCTGTCACAAACATCAGTGGTAGTCGTTATTAGAAAGTCAGCACCTTCTAACATCCTGACAGCCATAAACTGAAAATCAGACCCTGGGCCCTAAGCTTATGTCTAGGGCAAGTATGATTTAGCTAGGATATGATTAGATAATCGTCAATTATATGATTTAAATATTTTAAAATTCTTATTACCTCTGTTAAAGTTGAGGTCAATATAAATTGTAAAGATATAATACTAAATTTATTAAATAAATCTGAATTTTGAGCTACGTTGCGCGCTGTCACAGCACACTCACTTAGCCCGGTTCCATCCAACCTAACCTAACCCGATTATGAATTATACAGCGTAGTTACACTCAAACTATCAGTATTTATGATTCTTCAAAACAATCCGTCCTTTAGTATCTATAACACAAGTTCTTAATGATACTTATCTTGAAGCTATTGGCGTGATTATAAGATTATATTTATTTATAATAGTTGATAATAATATTTTCAATCTAAATAATTTAGGTGTGTTGATATTACTAGGAACTAGGGTGTATTTTTTTTTAAACAGGATCATAAGCTCTCACTTGGTGAAAATAAAAGAAATATATAAAAGAAAAGAAAGTACTGTTATATTTTTTATGTAAACTTAAATTTCACAAACATTTTCTTGTATTTTTTTAAAATGTACCGGCTTTTTATATGATAATATAAAAAACCAGAGGCTGGGCTTTATAGTATTAGTTTACTTACTTATGGAACTACTGAACTACTAAAAATATTGTTGTTTTTAATGTGACACGTCATAATGATTACATCTTGCCTGATGGTAAGCAGTTGATGCAGTCCATGTAGTATACATGTTAATGACGTGCGCATTAAGCCTATATGAAAATCTTTTACGTAATAGATATTGTAGTTATATCAAATGATTGGATTTTAAATTTATATATAATCATTATTACATTATCGTAACCTCAACCTATCCTTTCTGAAACCAGGTCTATCTCACAAATATCCCACAAATAATAATAATAATAATTTATTTCTGTATAATAATTAGCCTAATTACAATATTATACGAATAAAAAATATATATGAAAAAAGTACAGAGAATCAGACCCCGTATTTAAACCATACTCACGGTTTTGTTATATCCTATCCTTATTGAATAAATAAATAAATAATAATAGCTACTACTACGTACTTTTTCTTTTCGAACGTTCCCGCAACACCAGCAGGCTTGGCCGCCTTCCCGGGGGCGCCTCAGTGTGCTGACATCTCTTTGAGCGGAACACTTCTGCTAGAATTTGTTAAGCCCCGAAATAGGGCTTCCGACTTGGATCAACGACTAAGCAATACCGGAGTAAATAACCCGTACCAACGGATTAGCATGCCTTTCGAAACATGGGAGCGATCGTTATGAAACTCCACACAAAAGACTGCCGGCCAAAAACTGACCCCTGTGAACTCTGCTTCACTTTGGTAATCAAAGTCAAAGTCAAAATCATTTATTCAAGTTTGGCTCAATGGACCTCTTATGAATGTCCAAACTTTAAAATTCGCGCTCCTATTCACTGCGGGTGGGCGCTTGATCGCAAAAGAACGGGCAGGAAAATCGTCGAATTTAGTTTTTTCTCCCGCCGGTCACCAATCGATTCCAATCACCTGACAAGAGACCGAGAGCCTTCTCCCCGCCGCATCATATATACGAGCGCTTCGGATCAATACAGGTGACACTATATAGCTACCAATTAATAACGATTAAAAAAGACCATTTTTTTTACAGCTACAAGTTTTACGAAATTGTAGTATGTTTTCCTAGCATGTTGATGCTTTACAGTATTATAATATTTAGAAGGAAAAATGTGTTTGGTTGTCAATTTCCGCACGTCTGCCACCGCGGAGAAATGGGTTGACATTATTTTTCACAAATATCATTTGAAGAGATCTACATGTAGGTAGTCTTTGCCACAAAGTATATCTGGATAAAACAAATTTCTATACAAGATGCTTGCAATAATTTTTGTTATGTAGACAAATAAATGTTTTTTTACAAGATTTAATTAGCTTGCGTATAATTCCTGAGTGAAATTTGTAAAAACTAGGTGATGTTTAACATAATAATAATAATAAATATGTTCTGGCATTTACACCAATAATTTAGTTGCATGATAAGTAAATTATTTTTATCGGAAATACATACTTAATATACATAGGAAAATGCGCAAGCCAGAAAAAAGATTCATGTTCATGCACACAAATATTTGTCCTGTGTAGGAATCGAACCCACGACCTTAGTGCGGGTATACTCGCCTATCGGAAGTAGTAACATAAACGGGTAAAAAAATAATGTAATTGCAACTAATTTGATAGCTTATGAAAATAAATAACTAACGTATTTGCAATAAGAAAAAAATCCGTTTCATACCCCTGTGACATGGGCCTACGTGACAAGGTTACTAAACTAAACTAGTGAAATATTCTATGAAGATACAGATCTCACATGTCGTTCTACCTAAAACATTATTCTTCTACTAAATCGAAAATTACAAATAGGCCTTGACTTTTATCTGAAAAACTGGGAAATGCAAATGTTCTAAAAAAACCTATATTACTTTGGAATGAAGCTTTTCTTTTCTAATAGACATACATAAAATCACGCCTGTTTCCCCGTAGGCAGAGGCATATTATACGCCCACATTTCGCCAGTTATATTGTACGTGGGACCCGCAATATCGGGAACTTTTATGTTTGCCAGAGCCTCGTCTGTTGATCGGCAGGTGCAGCTGGGGTTGGCTTGGTGGTAGGGTATCTATACTTACTTTTACTAAAAGACTTTAGTAAAGAATCGTTTATGCATCAAAGCGACACATAGTTAAACTTCCATCTACAATTTCGAGTTCGTGACCGACAGTTTTTAACCTACCCTACACGAATGACTCCTTTCGGGTTACAATTTCGTTCCCATTTTCCATCTTCTAATTTCCATTTGTGTATGTAACTAATAACGTCATATACCTATGCCCTAGAGATTCAAAAGTAAAAAAAAACAAAAATAATCACTTTTGCTTTTATTATTTCAGAAAAGATATGTATGTGTAAATATAACAGACGCTTATAACAGCTGTGTGAATATAAAATAAAAAAGTAGTACAAAACAAAAAGGTTTAATTTCTGGATTACCTAGAAATTTGAATAAAGCATTTAAATCTGTTTCATGCTTTTGATCGCAAGAATGCTGAACATAGGTCACCCCAATAATCTTCCATGTTGATCGATCTTCTCCCGCTTGCATCCATCGGCTTCCCGCCGCCTTGAACAAATTATCGGTCCATCGGGTATAATTCTAAATAAGTACAATAATATGTTCTTCAACTATCCAAAACTAACTGTGCTTAAAAGCAAGTTTACGTACCTACATACACGATACGTTCAAGTGTTCTTTAAATTACACGGTAGCAATTCAGAAACTATTTGGCCCAGTAAATCCGAATACCGTCCCGGCATTGAACACCCATGTAAACGTCTAGCCAACTTCTGCCTCGTTAATTTGAGTGTTGTCACCGGGTTCAACCCTTTCTTAGTTAGTCAGTAAGGCTGACTGCTCGAGTGCTTAGAATTGTAACCGTTTGTCTTAGTAATAACCTCACTAAATGGTAATAACATTATCTAACATGTGATATCTTATAATTATTCTCAATTCTTTAAGTTTACATTAGGTGTTACAGAATCTTTATGGACCCTGTCGCGCACGGTAATGTTTAGGAGAAAGGACAACAAAATTATTATAGACTATCAATTATATTTATATAACGATATTAAATGATAACTGTGTAGTATTCATAATATTCTATATGTAATAAAGACGGACAAAATAATAATTTATATGACGATATCCTTATTAAAATGAATACATAATTATATAATATTTAAAAAAAATATATATTTATAGTTGACGACCGATAAAGAATTAAGACCAGTATGTCCGCTCCTGAGGTCGTGGGTTCGATCACACAGGACAAATCTTTGTGTGCATGAACATGAATATTTATTCTGGTATATTAATATTGCATGTAACTGACCTTTGAAGTCTATCAAGAACTTCCATTGAGAACAATTTTATTGTTTCTGTCCTAGAGATGGAATCAAAACTAATCATTCAATCGCACTTGCAAACAAGCTTCTTGCAAGCGTACAGCTCAGTGAAATACCACCTCACCTATTGAAGATATCCAACTTCGATTTGGAATTTCGGATTGAGTTGAGTTCCGAAAAGACGGAGGAATAAGGAAAGGAACAGGCACAGATCTTGGACGAAAATGCTTAGACTTGGATTTGTTGACATTAAGATCCTTAGATACTTTAAAATCTTTAATAGACAAGTGAACGCAATAAAGCTTACAATAGCCCGAATTCATATTTTATAAACAGACAACAAAGGAATTATCTACAACAGAGACCTATCTATAACACTATCTTGAAGTAAAGAGTATAGTAAAGTATAAGTTTTTTCCTATTTCTACTACACCTTTTGCATTATTGACGACCGATATGGCGCGGTGGCGAGTATACCCGCACTCCACTCCTGAGATCGTGGGTTCGATTCCCACACAGGACAAATATTTGTGTATATAAATATAAATATTTGTTCTGATCTGGGTGTTTTCCTATAATATTAAGTATATATTTATGTATGTTTATCCGTTATTTAGTATCCATAACACAAGTTCTTTATGATACTTATCTTGGAACTAAATAATTGGTGTTAGTGTCAGAAATATTTATTTATTATTTATTTATTTATTATCCTGGTCGCTGCATAACGAATATTGCGACTAAAAATAAAACTCAACACAAATAAATTCAAATAACATACCTCGTATATTTCTGGGTACATTATATATTTTATAGAATATAATATTTATTAGCACGTATTGTTATGTAACAATTTAATTGTTCATACTAGTTACTTATATATTATACTTTTTCTATATGATTCTATATTTTAGACTTTGTTTCGGTCACGAAACATGCGTGTGACCAATATCTGTGTATCAACATATTTAATCGCCGGAGCCGATAGTCGGTATTTGTGTTGTGAAGACGCGATAATCTTGTATGATTAAGATATGAAAGTAAAACAGAAAAAGGAAAACATACAGATTCGATGATATTTACCTATTTATAATTTGCAATAACACTTATGTAAAAGTTGATATAGAAGTTTTTACAGTTTGAAGTGATACTATTTATTTTAGTTGGACTTCCAGAGAATGTAACAATATCTGCTACTTCTAAACGTACTTCTATTTTAAATAGATACTGCAATGCCATTTCCCCGCAGGGGTAGGTAGAGAAAACATCCTTCCACTATGATCCAGGCCAACACTCTTAGCTTAATTTACACTATCACATTATCACTTTACGCCAGTCAGCTTAGGGCACTTTTGACCTGTTCTTTCTCCAAAGCCTTTTGAATATGATCAGGGAAGGTCTTACGTGTTCTTCCCTTCCCAACTTCTGTTTAACATAAAAAGTGCATCAACATTTAAGATATAAAGTTTACCGCAATTTTCAGTGTTAGCTTTAATTATAACAAAACATCTTACTTCTTAGTATGCATTGCTCACTCAGCAATGTACTTAGTACTATTATTAGTCAGTGTTACTTAGCCATCTCTGTTTTAACTTGCAAAATCTCACTAAAGCTAGGAGTAAAATAAATTAGAGTATTTTCTGCTCGAAACAGACTTACATTGCAGCCTTCCCCACATAATTTAATGAAACAATGCACTAGCTCCATCTGGTTTTATATACAAAACTGTCTTCAGTATTCTAGCTTAAATGGCTATGGTATTTACGGTACTAAATAATAACTAGTTTATATTTTTAGATTTGGACTAAAGTTGGAGTTTTGAATTAGCGTGCGCTTTTATGATTTTTAAAAAATATATAACGGTAGTCATATCGTCTCACTACTGAGCACGGGCCTGCACTCACGTACCCAAGGTGGTAAGGGTTCAGGTCATTCCCCACCAGGCGGACCTAATGAGGATTGGTGGAAACAGGTGTATGCCGTTCAGCTGATGAAGTTTTCAAGTCACCTTTTTTGGTCTCAAATATTTTTTTATTTTGTTTAACGTCGGTAACAAAATGCATTTACGCACTGCCTTCCGGCCTAACGGAGACCGAAAGGGGGCGTGGGACTAACCACCGGCAGTCGCGACTGCCAGCATTAATACCCACTAAAAATCTTCTGACGACGCCCGCCGCTTGTTGAGAAAAAGGCGGGGGCCAGTAATTAGGTTGCAGCGTCTGCAACCAACGTCCTCCGGAACTAAACCAGGAAGACCTCTTTAGAGAGACGCAGTGGACGCGCCCCTCCTATCTCCTTGGGCGACCATAGCTTGTGTAGCCGACTTTTCGGAGGGTCCATGGTTAAACAGCAGGGGCCCCACTGCCTAATTTCCTACTTGCGCTCCTGGACCGCCCGCTGCACCCTTCACAGGTCCCTCTCAGTTTCCCCCCCGGTAGTCAGTACTAAGGGCCTGGGTGCCCTTGGTCGCCAGCCTCTGAGTGTTACCTTTTCCCGGCCTCCGGGAGGTACTCAGCCCCCCACCACGCTAAGGTGGAGACCTGTCGGGGTCCGCCTGGTGGAGTGGTCTAGAACTTGGCTTAACGACTACGTAATGTACTTACGGGAAATAATATCATGACGTGCGTTACGAATTACTGAAGCGCTCGATATTAAAAATCACACAAAATGTCATTCATCCAAGGACTGACCTACTGGTACTGCGGGGCTACGAGCGCCAAACCAATTCCAAAAGCGTGATATGCCAACCTATATTCATTGCAGTGCCATTTCATAACACTAACTACACCTTTTTTTTTTTTTTTTTTTTTTTATCGTCGGTAAAAAAATGCTGTTTACGCACTGTCTCCCGGCCAATGGGGGGGACCGGGAGGGGAGTGTGGGGCTCACTGCGGCAGACGCGACCACCGCAGTCCTACCCACTAAAAAACTTCCGACGACGCCCACCGCTGTTGAAAAAGGGGCAGGGGGCCAGTGCCTGGGTTTGTAGCTTCTGGCACCCCGCCCGCGGCCAACGTCCCCCGGATCAGAACCGGGAGGACCTCCTCAGAGGAGCGCAGTGTGTCGCGCCCCTCCTACCTCCTTGTGCGGCCATGGCGTAACTGGCCGACTTCTGGGAGGGTCTATAGCTAGACGGAAGGGGCCCCCTGCCCCAGCCACCTAAGACCCTCCAGGCGCGGCTGGACGGGCCCTCCTTGCCCGCCCGCTGCGCCAACGGCGTAGCCGGAGAGAGAGCGGATCCCGCTCCCTCTCCCGCTCCGCGGCCTCCTTCTGCGACATCACCACTTCGCAGAAGGAGGCCAAACACTAACTACACCTGGGCTCATCAGCACGAGACATCTGTCACTAAACTGATCTAAAAGTACAAATTCAATTACAATTATAATGTATACCTTTATTCGAAATCATTCATTTATGAATAAGCTAATAAAAATAAATACTAAGACATACAAGTGTAAAACCAAAGTACTTGGTGGGTGTGTCATTGTTAATAAGATATAAACCGCCGCATGTTCATGGAGAACGTGAAATATAATTAGTACGTGCGATAAACACTAACAGAGAACAATTTATTATTGGAAAATAATGTTTCGATCAAAGTCTAATTGCAAAATACGAGTGCCTTGAATATTCATAAATATAAGATATCACACAAAGTGTTAACATTATGTTAGCGTGCTTAAAACTTTAATAACAACAACGTGTGTAGTTGTAATCAATTAAAATATCTTCATTTAAAAGTGATTCCTAATTTCAATGGAAAATGTCAAGGTAAGTAATTTTTGAAACTTGTTTCAGTAGAATAGTTGACTATTTTAATAAGTTACATATAAAATATTTTAGGTTTTATTGTCATTGAAAAATTCTACCATTACATAATTAATCCAAATGCCATTTTGTTTTTAATACAATTAAAGATAATAGGTACTTACTGAACAAAAAATAAATAATAATAATAAATACATACCATATTATAAACTATTTTGTACCGACGGAGAAAAATATCCATATCATGTTCATGCTAACAAAGATTTGTCCTGTGTGGGAATCGAACCAACGAACTCAGGAGCGGAGTGCTGATATACTGACTTCTATGCCATGTCGGTCGTCAAAGAAGCCTTTCTGGTTTTTACTGGTCAGCAATACTTACTTTTGTAAGGCGGGTCTTTCACTAGATTATAACTGCCCTGCGGTATTTTAAGTAAATCTATATCTTTACTAATGAGTCATATTACTCTTGGAATAAAATAGAGAAGATTGCTTCTTATTATTTTATTACCAAGCGACATAAAATTACGTATTTAATTAACACAATGACGTTATTTTGTACGTAAGAATAGCCGACGATAAAGATACAAGTGATATCACGACTTCTAACTAAACTCTGAGTATGCAGTTACTCTGAGTATGCAGTTACTCTGTACTATATTATAAAATTCCACTAAAAATCCGGTCAAGGGCAATTTAGTATCCCAAAAAGTGTGTTAAATAAAATAAGGTTTTATAAAAAAAAGGCCAAAGATATACACATTCTAAAAAAAAGTTATTTTATGGTGGTGGGCATCTAGAACGTTTCATGAACTTAAGTTTTAGAATAAAATTAGTCTTGACTTCATGAGTTACCCTTAAAAAATATAAACTTACTATCCCATATTAAATAATAACGCCGCCACGGTGCCGTTGGTTTTGTCTTTCATAACTTCTGTCTTTGTGTATATTCCTTATGTATATAAATTGTAAATATATAAATAAATATATCCTACACTAGAAAAAAGCTTTGGGTACGATAGAAACCGGGGACTTTTTTTCTAAGATTAACCTTTCACCATTACAATAATATAGTGGGTCTAGCGCTTGCTCTTAACCTATTCCGTGTCAGACTGGCTAACGACCAGCATTAAACTTAAATCCAGCTTCATAATGGCCTTGCTGTGTCCCGACAATGGAAAGTATAAGCTAGTATACTTTCGTTGATGGTAGGACTTTTTCTGTACACGACTAGCCAGCGACTACATCCCTTTTACTGATGTCCTTCGAAGTAAGCCCAGCTGTGTTCAAGAAATTTATACTTGTTAAAATAAGAATAATAATATGTTGCTGCGATTTAATTTTTATCTTAAAGAGTCCCGAAACTAACGAGACTTGCCATCATCTGAACCTGATATACTACCTTACGGTTTTTAAGACTCCCACAATAAATGGGAATATGTACATATCTAATACAACACAACGCGGTTACAGTACGAAATAATGGTAGCATCCTGTTGTGATGTAAGAATATTTTTTAAGTTGCCGACTATGAAATTAAAGTTGGCTTAACGGCTTCTAAATATCATATAACATAGCTGGAATTGAAGCGCTAGATCTGAAATGCATCACAATGACACAATGTGAGGAGAGATTTTCGTGAACTCTTTTAAACTCGATGATTTTTTGGTACCACCTAGCCAAGCTGACCCACGAGTTATCACGAACTCGAAGTTTATTTAAAAAATAATATAGCTGCACATTGAGCGTACTGCATAATTATATCTATAGTGGGAAACAAGTCTCTACACACCATCCAAACGTCAATGACGTAGCATGTATACATACATTCACGCCTGTTGGGGAGAGGCATATTATACGCCTACACTTCGCCAATTATATAGTTGGTCCCACGTAAAAGGTGGCGATGGCGAGTCTATTGACGCTTAGCGGGCACTGTTATGTTCGCCAGAGCCTCGTCCGTTGATAGGCAGGTGCACCACTTGCAGGTGAGGTTTGGGCTCACACCTAGCGTGTATGCCCAATATAAAACATATCGGAAGGTGAAAAGGCCCTTACAAACAATGATAATATAACTTAGTGGTTCTTTCAAGACAGTAAATGATCGACATATTTTTCTGTCGCTATAGATAAAGTTGCCATATATATTTCCAATGTCTGTTATCAGTCTTAGCCATATAAATAAGTTTGACGTGTTTTACAATAGCATTAACTTCAATGTTAAGCACATATTTAATTTGAAGGATGTAAGTTTTGTTGAAAGTGTAATATCATACAACTATGTTTTAAAATAATCAAGCCAGTTATCCGAAACTTGTTGTTTTACATTTATATTTTTTTTCATAATATATTTAGACATGGTAATAGTTGATACTATCCCTAGGTCATACCTCATTGCATTAAATGTAATGTATATTTACGTTTCTGGGTAAATTTCATAATATGTATGCGTTCAATGGTCTACGCTCAGTGATGACAAATCAGCCAGCATATATTTTTTTATAAGGATAGACATGTATGCACTCCGATAACGATAAGCCATTTTAGTTACCAAACTCCTGCACGAATCCAGTACAAAAGGTCGTTGGCAAAAAAATTGGAAAATATTACACACAAGTGTCGTAATTTTTGTGCGTACTGATAGGAGCGCGATTTAGTTCCTGATTCCCAATAGTTTCGATTACACATCACATTATCGCGTCCGTCCACTCACTCGATGAGTACCGAACACATTCATTGATGATCGTGAAGTCGAACGGAGTAAACGCATACTGTGACAAATTGACAATTAATCAGTGAGTGTAGCCAAGAGAACGTGTATACCCCAGCTTAGCAGACCAAAGACATTTTTGTCACTTCCAACATTTCTCATTTAAGCCATGAACTGCTCGCGTGCTTAGGTAAGATTAGCCCTATTGTTAGAGCGCTTTGGTTCATAATTGTGTTTGAAATTTATAACCATGGTGCGGTGTTATGACATAATGATTTATCGTGTTTACCCAATTAGAGTGTCAGATGAAATCCGCCGGTACGAATGAAAAATTAAGAAGTATTTTTTCATAACAGAACGCAAAATAACAAATGATTGGACAACGATAATACTTATTAGATTACCTACTACGAGAGTTCCGTATTTAGGAAATAAATTATTTATAAAATTTATACCACAATATTTTGGAACACAAGAATTATATTTAATTGTATTTATTTATTTGTATTTCAATGGGAAATAAACAATTACATAACACTGAACATTAAATTAATATAATATGAACATAAATCAGTAAATAATAAAATATTAATAAAATCTCGATACAGTGTGCAATTAAGTTATGCCCTCTCTAAATACACATACATCTATTTTCTTTTATGTAATACTTTCTTATACATAACTAAAAAAATGTTATTAATTTATAAAACGACAGGGGTTTTCGTGAAAATTATTGCTAGTATTACTTATATGTGCGTCATATTACTGACGAAGTTGGTTCCCTTTTTTAATTGAAGTCTTAACCCTTAATTGGCCAATAGGAAGTATGTTCCCACCACATAATGAACCGACTAAGGGTTAAGGAATTCTAATTTGGCACAAACATCTATAATTTGAAAAACATTGTAATTACCATATATTTTACTTTTATTAAAAAATAATCATATATATGGAAGTTTGTATGGGATCTAGTTTATAGACATGGGATATTTTAAAATAATTTCAGACATAACTTAATATATACGAGACGAGTCTCTTGGCGGATTAATATTATATTATATTATACTTAGTGTTAGTTATTTAGTATTAAGTGAAATTGACATTCATATGTACTCCAGCGGAGCCCAAATTTAATAAAGAATTTTTCATTTCATTTTCATATCAGTTGTTCAAGGGTTATTACAGTTTTAATTCCATTTATGAAGTCTAAAATCGAGCAATCTTAAAATATTTTTTATTTTCATAATAAAATATTTATAGTAATCGATAAAGAGAAACCAATATATATGATTAGTTCCTTCAGATTTTACCACTCGCTAATTGACAAAAGTTAAAACGTGACATGGCTTAACAGTGACTGTACCACAATCCTATTAAATGCAAGAACGAAAATAATCTTATTATGATAACTTTTAGAGTATTATGACAAATATTACAAGTATAGCAGTTATTTTCTATCTGATACTGACTAAAATTTTCGGCCGATACTTCACTCGGAACACGCTCTTATCATCCTGCATGTGCTCATATGTTAAGACAAAGGTTCTTTTCCGTGCTCAAAAAGGACAATTTAACTGTGTGTAAAAATATTTTCTTGCTTGCGGGTTTTCCCCCTTTATTATTAATAATAACGGAAGGATCACGGTCGTTATTAGAGTTATATACCTCCATTTATGCCCTGCTTAGTTAGATGACACTAAGTCAAATTGTTAACTGAAAGCAGCCAAATATTTATCAACGAATAGTTAATAAACGTTTCAAGTGATAGGCTTTACCTTCGCGAAACATCGTTTGTCAATATATTGTATATAGTCTCTTAACTTCGTTACAATTACTGAGTACTCATGCAAAATAAATATAATAAAAACTAATAGATAGGTGTGCCAGGTTATATCAGTAGCAACTTTCAACCGATTTGCAATGTCAATAACGGTAAAAGCCACAACACTCTATAATCTAGTGACGTTACGGTGAGCTGTTGATTCGTAACTAGTAATTCCGATTAAGTAGCAGTAATTTTACCGCCTACTAATGCTGCCTTTTTAATGCATTGATATATCTTAAAGCAACAAATAAATAGAATGCTTGAAATACTATCACAGTACTGTCTCATTCCAGGGAGAGCTTGTATTGTGCATAAAATATTTGTAACGATTTTTATATAGCAATTATTTACTCTGTGTGATAGTGATCTTTGAAACGAACATTAGATACACTCACACTCTACTCTACTCTACTCTCAACCGTAACGATTTCACATTAGAATCCCTCCTAACCCCCATCCCTTCCCCTTATTACCTTTTAATTTCAGAAGCGTTTGTTGATTCCTTCATGTCAAGTTTTAAGTATTTTTTTTTATTTTGCTATTGAAATGTTTACAAGATGTGTGTACCAAAAAATAACTATGAAAAATATAAAATATGATTTTCACTTTACATTACTGGACCATGTATAAATAAATTGTTTGGAACAACTGGCCATATTTATATAGGATTTAAAAGCAAAACGAAAAAGAAAATAAGTAGTAAAATCGCATTGATTTTATAAACTTTCTGTTAAAAAACCATTACGCATTACATATATTCCGAATATGTGTAAAATCTATCAGACTATAAAGAAAGCTTAAATATTACATATAATATCTGACTGGAAGTCAATATTTTGTAACTTTCGATGTGTAAGTGCTGTTTAAGTTTTATAGGTAATTTATTACATAACCAAAATATTGTTAAATTTTTACATGTACCTAGTATTGGAAAATGCGGAACGAATGTTATCCTTTCTTGTTTTGTTTAATTTCTGACTGGAACTTCCGGTGTAGTGCTGTGTAAGTTTTATAGGTTATTCAGTATTTTAGATTACTTTATATAACTATAAAATTAATAAGTAAACAATGCAAATAAAGTGACAAACCAAAATAAAAAGACAAATGTAAATGATATATTTTTTAAATAAATAAATTTCAACGATTTTCGTACATTATCTTTGGAAAATATAGAATAAGGAACTTCTTTCCAATTGTATTTTGAATCGGTATTATTGACGAGGAACTTTAATATATTTTTCGTTTTCTCTTAACTTGAGTTCTCACTTGTAAATCCCACTGAACACGCAAATCTAAGTTAATTAGATAAGATACCAAAAATGCATTTCTGTCATCCACTTAAACAATAGTTAAACTAGAGTGCGTGATTAAATAAGCGCTGTGTAATTTTCTTCTACACTAAAACAGACGTATACAACTAATATGTCAAAAAAGTTTTTATTGGTAGGCCGATGGCTTGCAACTCCTATATAACGAATGTATACATTTGCGTTTATCTTTAGTAGTAAGGCTGTAACATTATAAAGATAAATGCGGTTTACCGGTTGTCAACGCAATGATTAAAATAATTTAGTGTAGATTATGGTAAATAAATTCAACGTGTGCCATATTGTTACTAAGAAGGTTTATCATTTTATATCGATTGTAGTTATTTAAACATGTGTTTAATCAATCAGTCTGCATTTTTTGTTCAGTCTGAAGGTCAATGTTTGACATTCGGAGAGTTCGGGGTCATGACCAGGAAAATCCAAAGCTACAAACGACTCAAGCTGAAAAAGTCACAATATCTTTGACTGTGTTTGAATAACGCTATAATAAAATAAGAAATATCTACTTTCTTCGATTGGGGTTAACTAATGCCATGTATTATTAACTACGGGAACGGAGCTTAAGTGTAAATTATATAGTTGGTCCCACGTAATAGGTGGTGAGCCTATTGCCGTTTACCGGGCACTATTATGTTCGACAGAGCCTCGTCTATTGATCGGCAGGTGCACCACTTGCAGGTGAGGTTGACTTGGGCTCCTAAGATTTTGGTAGGAGCCCTATGCACCTTTTATGCAATAAAGCAATATTTAGTAATATGTTGGTACTATTCTTTTTTTCTTTTAAATAAATGGTTTCGTGCGTGTAGAACATTAAGCCTATGTCAAGTAAAGGATATACATTGTTGGCAGGAGCGCCTATTGCCGCTGATCGGAAACTTTTATATTCACCAGAGCCTGGTTCGTTGATCGGCAGGTACACCACTTGTCCCCCCCGAACAGGTCTCCACCTTGTCGTGGTGGCGGGGCTGAGTACCTCCCGGAGGCCGGGAAAAGGTAACACCCAGAGACCGACGACTCTGGGTGCCCATAGTACTGACTACCGGGGGAGAAACTAAGAGGGACCTGTGGAGGGCGCAGCGGGCGGGCCAAGAGGGCCCGCTCAGCAGCGTCAGGAGGGTCTAGGCAGCGGGGGCAGGGGGCCCCTGCTGTCTCACCATGGACCCTCCGGCAAGTCGGCCACACACGCTATGGTCGCACACGGAAGTAGGAGGGGCGCGTCCACTGCGCCTTTCTGAGGAGGTTCTCCCGGTTTTGGTCCGGGGGACGTTGGCCGCAGGCAGGGTGTCAGAAGCTGCAACCCAGGTACTGGACCCCGCCTCTTTCTCAACAAGCGGCGGGCGTCGTCGGAAGATTTTTAGTGGGTATTACTGTTGGCAGTCGAGTCTGCCGGTGGTGAGTACCACACCCCCCTTTCGGTCCCCCTTTGGCTGGAAGGCAGTGCGTAAATGCATTTTGTTACCGACGTAAAACAAAAAAAAAACAAAAAAAGCAGGCCCTCTTGCAGGTGGGGTTGACTTGGGCTCCTAAGATTTTGGTAGGAGCCCTATGCACCCTTTATGCAATAAAGCAATATTTAGTAATGTGTAGGTACTATTCTTTTTTTCTTTTAAATAAGGGTTTCGTGCGTTTAGAACATTTAGCCAGTGTCAAGTAAATAATATATTAATAATATTGAATTCATAGTAAATGAGAATGAGTGATGATAAAGATGATAAATGGTAAATGCGATGCAGTGAAGTGAACAGTGAAGATGTGGGGATATACTGAGATCTCACATGGACTTCTTGAGAGATGTTGCACTGTTTTATTTTATCTACCAACGCTCATGTACGTTCACAGACACTGATCGGTCAATAATCCACCGCTATTACACATCAATTTTCAAAACATCACGAATTTGAGAAAATAAAACAAAACTGTAGACATGACGCTTTACCTTCCCGCCAAGAAGTCATATGTACTAACTAATGCTTGCTGTTTTATAGTTGGCGTGCATGTATTTTATGCGTGTGCCTGCATGTGTGTGCGTGTGTTTGTCTGCATGTAAGTGTGTTATGTGGTCGTTCTTTCATTAAATTCTCCGTTTGTTGGTAATCAAGCGATTAAAGACAATTGTTCATTTTCATCTTCACTCTTTATTTGTAAGTGAATTGATTGATGTGATTTTATTACAAATATATGTGGCTAGGTTTATGTGCGGCCGTCTACCTGATGCGGTCCTACATTTCACTGATTTGCATACATTGGCGATGGTTCTTTTATTTTGCATATCGTGGTTTTATGGTGTTATTTTGTGTTGTCTCAGTACCAGGTTAAGAAGGTATAATTGTCTGACGGTTAGTATTTTACACCACTCATACAGACATACATGGTTTAAGGCCATGACTTTTAGCAGAGATCTTTGGCCTCTTTCGGGGTGAATCAAAATGGTTTTGCAAGCACCCCCCCATGTAGTGACACAGTAACTGATGACTGACTGCCCCAACGCAATATACACTCCACGCAGTAGCTCAAGGTCAGCCACTTGTCAAAGTTTTCTAAATGTGTATATGAGCTTCCTAACCCAGACAGTGATTCATCCATCATACTTCATTGTTTTCATAAAGTATCTACTTCATTGTTTTCATAAAGTATCTACTTCATTGTTTACATTGGCATTGATTACTGTCATAGTGAAATCGCAGTAGTGTGCCATGAGCGTCATCTATATAGGCTTAGTTTCAGCAAAACTAAATTGAAGATAAGCGGACTCGATAAGTTCAGAGTAAGTCAGTTTTTCTCTAGCCAGAGGATTGTTTTGCTCATACCCTCTTCACCGGTCTGCCATGTTGCGTCTCAACTTTCTCCGTGAAATAAAAGTACGATTTCGTCGGCGTAGCTAGTAAGTTTGCCTCTTGGAAGAACCTGTAGGCAAAGGTCAGAGATAGGCAACTCCCCTGAGGCATCTCGTAGTCGACACCGACTTCCCTACTAACGTCGCCAATCCGTACCTTTTGTGTCCTATCGTGAAAGAAGTCTGAGAAGATGCTAAGTGCTTTTCTTCGTATTACAACATGATCTAACTTAATCAACTCTCGTGTTGAATCACACACGGTGTCAAATGCCCTGGCCAAGTCTTGGAATATACCAAGACATTACTGTTTTGAATCGACATTTTCAGTGACATAATCAACGAATTGATTAAAAGCGTCTTCGTTACATTTCTCAGCCCTAAAACTAAACTGTGCGTCGGATAATGTCACGTTGTGTTTCAAATAATTCAGGAGTCTGTTTTTTTTAAATTTTCGAGTGTTTTGACAGTGCCGCCAGAATCGAGATGGGCCTGTAGTTTTTAACATGTCTCCGACTTGTGAATAGGAGTAATTAAAGATTCTATTTTAGTTCATTGAAATAATCGAAGCATCATTTTACTTTACTGGAAATACACATGACAATAATATTATGAGGTTATATGTGTATAATTATAAAGTTATTGACCCATATAATTCATCTCATTACTTACATTATGAACTGTTTGTTTATTAATCATAATAATAATATCCGAGTGTTGTTTACAAACTCATGACAAACATTCTGTGTTAAAGACTTAATTCAGTCCATTAAAGCTATTGACTTGAAAGTGGATTTAGTGGTATTTAAGTATTTAACAACCAAGTTCAAAAAAACCACCATGTTTATATAATATCGGGCTCAGTTGTTTCAACCCCATTTGCTTTTATTTCTTTATTATGGTATCGCTTATATCTCTTTCATTGTTGTTTAAAAAAATATATCGAATTTCCATTTTGTGTGTGACTGTTTAAAGAATCTAAATTATCATGTTGATCTTAAAGACAATAAAGTATATTTTATTTAATTTTTAATTGTATTTAAAATTCAACAGTAGGGGTAGCAAATAAATATTTGTCACCATTTCTCATTACGCTGTAGTGATGCCTTTTATTAGACTAGGATGCTATGTGATAGTTCTTCTGGTGACAGAGAATGTGAGCAAGTGATTAAAACACATATTACTCAAAACAAACTATACTTTCGACATAAAAAAGATTAGGGAAAAAAACTAATCTAAAGTATAGTTTAGTAATTAATTTAGTATGCAAACAATTACTTGTCGGAATAATATTGGCTATAAAATGATTTATAATTTAAAATCTCTAACTTCTATAATTTAAAAAAAGAAAAAAGTAGGTAGTACTAGTAGTAATGGTTACGCAGATGGGAATTTTAATGCGGCGTACGATAGATATGGACACAGATACATAATTTAAAAAAATCTAAATCAGTCGTAATAGAAATCATAGGCACTTGTTAGTTATCGATACATATAATAATGTGGCGAAGGAATTAATATGACAACCACTATCAAGTAGATTAATTAAGTTGCAGTATTATAATACCAAAATAATCATTGATTTGCAACCATGAATATAAGTCTCAGTTGTACGTTTCCGTTAATTTTATTACAGCTAATTAATGGCCATAGGTCAACTATTGAAGGCTATATTACTGTTTTTATCAGATAACATCCTATACCAAGGTAATTTATATTTTGCAATAAAGTTGTTTCAAGGTGTATAGGGATCCTACCAAGACCTAAGGAGCCCAACCTCACCTGCAAGTGGTGCACCAACCGATCAACGGACGAGGCTCTGGCGAATATAACAGTACCCGGTTAGCGGCAATAGGCTCGCCACCTATTACGTGGCACCAACTATATAATTGGCGAAGTGTGTGCGCATATTATGCCTCTGCCTACCCCTTCGGGGAAACAGGCGTGAATGTATGTATGTTAAGCTACCTTATTGTTTGAAATTCTACTAGGTAAAAATTTCCAGCCCACCACAGGCCAGGCGTGACGATATGAGGCTCGAAATCTTCTCGAAAAAATATTGCCTTGCAGTAAAGAATAATTTGGAAATGACCTTTTATTTTTTTTAACGCTGGAATATCCTTTGAGCATACCTTATGCGTGGAGCTTACAAATCCCATGACACTGAACTAACCACAGAAATCGCGCGGAACGAACGTCAAGAATCATTTTTGCATTTTTTATTGTAGATAATATGTCGTTGCCCGATCAGCAGATCATGACAGGCTTTGGCTTTTTATAAAATGTAAACAGACATTTATTCAATCAATTCTCGACAGATTCAGACATACAGTTACGAAACAATACCAAATTGTTAAGGTAACCTACCTTAAGCTTAAGTTGGAAAAAACCCTTTAAATTAAAATATTAGTTCACTTGCTGCGACTTTATTAAGCATATCATACAATCTGGGGACTGTAACGAATGGGCAACTATATAATTATTTTGTTATATATATGTGTTTAACGACATCATAATTATTGAAAGTGGAGTACACGACCAATTAGTTATGATGGCGAGTTTCTATTTAAAGTGATATTTGTGTTTATTGAACTGATTGGTTGCGTCAATCCGCATACATAACCTCTCGATTACTCGTAAATTGTTTTAAATATGACGTTACACCAGATTGATAACATTTAATTGTGAGAGAATGTGTGTGCTTCAAAATGCAGTACATATGGAATGAAGTTATATTGTTTACGTAATTATTGGATAGAATTTTAATATCATATTTGAGCAATAAGTGATATTGGTAAATGATTTATTCAAACTTCGTTTGTTTGTGTACGAAAAAAATGAGCTATAGGTTCATAGATACGTAATCGGTACGAATATTGAGTATTTTTTTTAGGTAATCCTGTTTTAAATAACAAACTTTTTTGATGCCGCTTATTTTTAATTATGCAGTGTATAAATGACTATCCTCTTTTAAATACTTACGTAGTTACTCCTTTATTTATAATTTTAAGCTGGGTTTACATATAACCTCTATATTCATCATATCCTAGCATTAACCCGGTTGACCTAGACTTAAGCCCAGGGCCCAGGGTCTGCTTACTGGTATAACCAGAATTTAGCTAAACTTTAGTTATCACATGGAGCGAGTGCCATCTGACCTCCACATCCTAAAGGGAAACATCATTTATGGTTAAGTTTGTCAGAATATTAGAAGGCACTGACTTACTAATAACGACTGTCATAGATGTTCAAGACCGGCTGTCTTCCAACCACCAACGGCTTAACGTTCTTTCTGAGGCACTGAGATATAAAATAATCATGCACTGCCGAAGATTTTTAAAAGGGACAATAATATTTTATTCTAGAATAAAATTAATGTATTTTAAAACGCTTTTGCTATAATATTCACATTGTAAGTGAAGTTATAACTATTATATTATAACACATATTTATTTTCATGTCTCTTTAGAAGGATATAAAAAAATTGATATGGAACAAGAGTGAAAGAAAAAAGTAATAAAAATATGAAAACAAAGCAACGGAAATTTTAAATAAAGCAATAACTTAATTCGTCGCCCCTGAATAGTTATTTAATATAATTAAATACAATTAGGAAAATAAACATCACTTTCACAAAGAGTTTACTTCTAAATTAATAATTGTGCTAAGAATAAACAAATAGGATCGCTTGATGTTTTTGTAAAACTACTAATTGCTTTTTCTTTGTCAAGTGAAACTTATTTAGCCCATTAGTCATATTGCACGTTCTTAACTGTTTGCTGTTTCATTTAAAAATTCAACTAAGAACTCTCCCTTTAGTTTCATAACTGCCTTCGTCCCACGGCATTGACCATGACACCAGTCTCACAAAACCCACTCAATGTTGGTGCCTATGTGTTTCTATAAGGTTCCTTATAACTACGTTATATCAAAATTTCGTCCAATCGTCGCAGTGTTTTAGGCGTGAAAGAATATAAAAAATGTCACTTTTGTTATCTATAATATTAGTTGAGATTATAATAGTCAAGGCCAATGAAGGATAATCATAAATAAATATGACGAATGTATATAGTATATAGTTAAGGCTTTTCTTCAGTTCGGTGGTTTATATCAGCACATGAGTATCTCCGTCCAATTAAAGGATATAATAGATTACATAGGTAATAAAATCTATATCTACATTCACTCTGATGACAATAAAGATAATATTGATAAAATATTTGTAATAAAATTAAGCGAATTTGTTAATTTTACTCAAGCAAATTATGTCTATACAGCCTTCAATATCGGCAGGTCGACAATGAAAATAAGATGACATATTAGAGATAATATCGAATGCTAAATCGCAGCTTCTAAGAGTGCGTTACCACCAGAGTTGTGCGAGGATACGTTGCGAAGAATGTGTTTGTTTAGAACCAATAGAATCGCTGCGCTGTGCGAAACTAGGTTAATGTAGCGATTCATTTTTGGTGGAAACGCACCCTTAACCTGCTATTAAAATGTCCGTCTTACCGATAGGTTCTAAAAATAACCAATGCTTAACGAGCGCAGCGTAGTACTAATCTGGATTTTCATAAATGAATGGTAAAATATGGACAGCCGTGTCACTTTTTCTAGTTCTGATGATACAAAACTTTTATTACAATTTAATAAAATTCTAATGTTTTAAGTTAGTATAAATTTCATAATTTAATTACATTCTATTAAGCAGAATAATGAGGTAACATTTATATCATCATGTGTGTGATAAGGGGTCAGAAGTGTCGCTTATCAACAGTCTGCATGAACCCGTTACAAGTAATGAGACACACCCGCTGGTTACACAACCAACTTAGATCTCAATTTACCGATTGGAACTTCTGCTCGCCCTATTTTTGTTCAGCTCTCTATTGAAGTTTGATATCAAGTTTTTTCTCGAAGAAATTCTCCTGAGTTCTTATTTCTTTCACAATTCCGTGTAGATACAATTTGATACTTTAGTCGGTTTACCTTGTTATTCGCATTTTGATAATGTTATTTTGAAAGTAGCTACGCAGTTGCCCTGAAGTTTAATGCTGTAGGCTGGTAGATAAGATATTAATTTTGTGTGAAAGGTATGCGCTGTTACGTAATAATGCGTAAAATAATAACTTATGTTACCTTATTGTAATTTTTTTTAAGTTCACTAGGCACCGGGTCCAAATTCTCACTTAGGATACTTTACGGTTGGCTAGTACCTTACATTCAGGAAGGAACATGGATGGTTTTTAGTCATTAAAAGTCTGACATACCCTTCCGCTTCACCCACAGCGGAAGACTGTAATTTGATAATTTTCCATCCAAAAAAATATGTGTTATATACTCCACCACGTGGACCCGGAAATAGATAGAGCCTCTCACAAGTCAACGACTACAACATAATAATATGGTGATGGCGACAAAGTTACATGTAAAAGAAGTTGCTAGCCAGACAGATACAGAACATGTGAGGAAAGTAGTGATTTCTAGTTTAATATTAGTTTTTACTAAAATATATCCACTGATTATTATACAAAGTGGTGGTTTGAGTTACCTCATCATAATAGCGACGTCACAGTCACAAGTCCTCTGCTGAACATTAGCCTTCCCAATTGAGTACATTCTATTGGAGGTGTTTAATTTTGCACATAGTCAAGTTCAAGGCAGTACGCAGGGTGACGCTTCTGCCTATTATTTGGCAGGTTTTATCTTCTTCTAATCTTATGACTCCCCGTGAGATAAGAGGGGGTGGCACTAGTCTAGGCACCACCACACGGCAAGCGGCGGTAGGTTATACATTTGTGCCATATTTATATATATGTATTTGCTATTATTTTGCTTTAATTATGTAAAAAAAAATCTTATACAGGTTTATTGTATCGTCAAAATCTATTTATATTTAAGTGTGCATATGTTAAAAAATATTTTGATTGAATTTAAAGAAACAGTTATTACATCCATACATACATAATGTCACACCTCTTTCCCGTAGAGGAAGGCAGAGATCACATCCTTACACTTGCTACGATCATGGCACACTTTTAGCTTCATTCACACTTATTAACCTCCTCATACACGCCCGTCGGTTTAGGGTACATTTGAACTGCCCTTTCTCCTAAATTTTTTGAATTTGGTCATGGAAGGTCTTACGTGGTCTTCCCCTCCCAACACTTCCAATCACTTGTCCAACATAAATCACTTTCGTTAGTCTACTTTTATTCATCCTCTCAACATGACCAAACCATCTAAGCATACCTTTCTCATTTCTTGTCACTATATCTTTTTTTACACCAGCTTCGACCCTTATCACTTCATTCCTAATCCTATCACTCAATTTCACACCTAGAATACTTCTGAGTGCTCTCATCTCTACTGCATTAATTTACTTTCATGTTTTTTCTGCCATAACTATTCGATATATTACATTGACGTAGTAGCGAAATGGCGCCTTCTACAGTCAATTAAGTCTATGGTAAATGCTTTATGTATTATTTACTTTATGCTTAAACATGACCAATTCAAAATAAAAAATAAAACGCATATCCAATATTTCATTACAAAATATATAACAAAAATCCATTATAAAAATAGAGTCGGTTTTTAGCATTTTTTTTAAACGAGAAGTTGCGGGAACCGCTAGGTTGCATTGAAATCACAAAAAAATTCACAACAAATTAAAAAAAACATTATTTTACTTAACGTTGTTTAAATATTAGCAGACAATTTATCAGTCGTGTTAAAATTGGGTGTCTGATTTTTAGTTATTTTTAGATATTTTTTTTTTGTTGTTGCATATATATGTAACTCTTCGTACTATATATACTTTATATTCTTATATACTTTATATTAACTATCAAACAAATAACATATTGTTTTAAGTTTATTGTGTTATTTTTTGGTTAGTGTGGTTGAATATAATTTCTTTAAAATAAATAATTAAATAAAAGTTATCTAAAATCTAACTCTAAAATAAACTGTAGGGGTCATAAATTGTATTGTGGGT
The DNA here is from genome assembly GCA_949126915.1 of Musotima nitidalis. Taxonomy (NCBI): domain Eukaryota; kingdom Metazoa; phylum Arthropoda; class Insecta; order Lepidoptera; family Crambidae; genus Musotima; species Musotima nitidalis. The sequence goes on from OX421414.1 coordinate 9,422,223, forward strand.
AAAATATATTTAAGGTCTTCTACCATACATAAATATCAGATACCTATTGAAAAAAAAATGCATCATGTACGGACGAAAAAAATATCTGATAGATTATTAAGAATAAATATATCTTTACGCGCTAAAGCCCAATCAAACGACAAAATGGCGTGAATTAATATTTTATTTTCTTAATTATGTATATCCCAGTATTATGCTTAGATAAATAAATATTAACAATTTTTTTAAGATATAGCCATAATATTCGAACAGATATGTTAATGCATACTTTTTACCATGAACTATATAAAATGAGATACAACAATTTTATATATACATGTATTAATATTTTTGCTAAAATAACCTTTTATCTATATATTATATATCCGGCATAATTTAAAACACACACAAATCCACGTCTGACGTCACAAACCACAACAAAATTTACATCAAGACCGATTGACGAGTCGCTTTGTTATTTAATTGGCGACACTAATAGTTCCCACGCTTACGCAGCATCTTCTTCTCGATCTCCGTTTTGACCCAATATAGGCAGTTTCATATTTTAATTAAAACATGATCTTAGAAACATGCGAATCACCAATTATTGTAAACAGTATCGTTGTCTAAAAAGTTAGTAATTTTTCTTTTGATAGAGTATTTATGATTACCGACAATTTATCCGAACAGTGTATTTTAAACTTGACTTTTACCATAAATTTGGAGGCTCACATTTATCTGGTATCTCAGGTATGCCTTGCGTTCATGTCAATGTCGGTGCAAGTTCTTATTTACCTAAATTTGACGCGATGCATTTTGCGTAGACGCTCTTATTTCTAGTTTTAAAAATTATAGTGATTCAAATGGGGCTACAGCAACACTGGCTTTACCGATTGAGCCGATGTGGCTCGACCCTAACGCTTAAGAGTTAAGGAAATTCGTCAGGGTATACGTCTTAATCGCCACACCTTTTGATAGTTTATGCAAATTACTAATTTCTTTGTTCTAGGATAACACGGGCGGCGGTGATTCGGTTAAAGTCGGAGTAGATATCGAGAGCGCGACAAGTGCTGTGACCAATCCGGAAGCAAGTGATCAAAAAAAAGTCAAAATGACGACGGAAAAATTGGCATTAATGCCAAGTAAAGTGCAGAAAGTCACAAAACTAGTACCTCCGGATGGAGGGTGGGGATGGATGGTACTCACTGGCACAGCATTATCAAATGTAAGTAACCATTATTTCTGTCATGTGGGAATATACCATTAATATGGTCGGCCTCATAAGTAGCTGATAAGTTTAATATGTTGTGCTAGAAATAACTGAAAATCAGCCAAAATGGGTAAGATCAGTAAGTAGACCTACTCCTGGGTCCTATACACAAGTTCTTTTAAGCGGGGCGTGAAACGCCATTTTAGAAGGCCGTCATGAGTGGATGTGCTTTGTACCGTGCTTATTTCACGGTATGAAGTGCTTTCATTTTTATTGGACTGCATCGACTGGTTACCATCAGGCAGGATGTAGTCATTATGACGTGTCACATTAAAAAAAAGTCTAAGACCAAAGCGGGATAAATTAGAACGCTAGTTCAATACGTTACAACCTTACAATTTGAACGAAATAATTGGTAGCGCTTTAGTGAACTATGCAGCTACTTCAAAAGCCGACTGTACCTCATTTAATTTGTATCCATCAGTTTAAAACTAAATTATTTATATTACCTAGTTTTAAACTTATACATTAAAATATTTTTGGTTTTTGAGATTGTCATTTGCAACCAGACTTGAAACGTTGCTTTCATATAAAGGTTTAAAAAAGACTTCTAGGTTAAAATGCTAATCGAAAATAGCTGAAATGTGCGAAATATATACCGGAATCAAAGTTATTCATTCTGATAGTCTAGAGATAATGTACTACTGATCTAGCGTATCACATAAGCATATTTTAAGTTCCCTTGAGATTATTATTCATTTATTCTTCTATACGTTTTAAAATATACATAGACTGAGACAAAGAACCGAAAAGAAACTAGTTTGCTCTTTACTCAGACGAAGATTAAACAAAGAAAAAAAATTCCGTCTTAAAAGTAACCTACGTCTTTGCTTGAAAGGGTACAATTGAATCTGAAAAGGGCTCAGTAGCAAAGTCGTGAAAGTGTAACAAAGAAAAAATCCAACTTTCGCATTATTAATATTTGTTAAGATGTCAATACAGCCAGCGGCCACGCACTTATACTTATTCGATTAGTTTACGAGAATATTGAAATTTCACAAAATTACGCTCCAGTACAGTATGTTTCGTCACATTCCATTTGGTACTGCTTCAGTGACGTTTGTGATAAAAGTAACAAGTTAACAACAATCTTGTTATTTATTATTTGAGTGGCCTTTAGATACACGGTGCTATCAATTTTGTTGGATGTTTTTCAATAATCGTTATCTTATTTTTTCATAGTAGGTAGGTTATTGACGACTGATATGGCGCGGAGGTCGGTATACCCGCTCTTCGGACCTAAGGTCGTCTCGACCGGTGATTTTTTAGTGGAGGCGGAATACATCTGAGGAGGCTTATATTTAGAAATGGACTTTTGTGGCTGATTAGACAGTGAGCGATCAAAAATATATAACTATAGTATGCGTTGCCATACCGTTTCCATGGCAGAAGCTTAACTAAAACGTTCACATACCTAGTATAGGATTAATTTTTTATAAAAACTTTGCTCGCAGATTTTCAATCAATCTATGCTGTCTCTATTTAGCTTGCTATACGGAGATTCGTTAGAAGCAATGGGACATAGAACGCAAGGAGCAGCTATTGTATTGAGTACTATGCTGTTTGTCACCAATTTTGGAGGCCCAATTGCTGGAGCATTGGTTAAACTATCATCACCAAGAGTAGTTGCTGTCGCAGGGGCATGTTCCTGTACTCTGGGCATATTTCTAAGTGGTTTCTCGACAAACATTTTGCACTTGACTTTATCTTACGGAGTGTTATTAGGTGAGATTATTATACCGATAAGTTTATCAGTAATGATTTTCTACTTACTATATTCTACAAGTGAAATTGAGGTGACGGTACTTTTACTGTTTTACTTTAATGCCATACATAATTGTGCTTCAAATTATTGTGATGTTATAAAAATTATTGTTCTTATACATAGAGGTTAATTTTGTGCAACTGAGTAAGATGATATTACCAAAAATAATTTTAGACTTACTTCAATAAAATTGTATGGTCGAATAATATGCTGTAGTTTTTGAAAAACTAAGGTGTCTTTTGTTTTCAATTTTTTGTAATAATGCGAAAGCATAAGATTATCTACTATGTTACACTATTCCTTTAGCCAAACGTCTTATGAAACTAAATTTAATTTTCCAGGTTTGGGTTTGGGATTCATTCAGAACTCATCATTTGTGGCTATTAACAGCTATTTCAAGCTTAAGAAGAGCCGCGCCGTGGGTCTCGCCAATGTGGGAACAGGTGTGGGCCAGACGTTAATGCCACACTTAGTTCGTTACCTGTTGGAGAATTACGGATTTAAGGGATCTTGTCTGATCCTTTCTGCTTTGAGTTTACACGGGGTAAAAAACTTTTTTTATCAGCTTTAACTGTAGTAACAGATCGGTGTTAAGTTTTAAATTCTGAATATAACACGTTTTAGGATTTTAATTTGCGTTTATGGGACTCTATTCTGACGTTACGAATAGTTTAGTGATTCTTAGTTTGGGGGGAAATCCGAAACATGTGTTTCATTTAGTAGATAGTAATAAAAAAAAACAAAAATAGATAAGTTTTTATTTTGTGATGAAAGTGCATTTGATGACTTTGTCATTGGCATATTTTTCTCATTCTACTCTCATTAGCTTTAAAATTGTGGGGTTTGATTCCTACACAGAAAACCGCGCCGTCATACTACGAACGCGAAACCCACTCGATATCGCGATTTGCAGTTGGCCACGGCTAATTTGACTAAAGGGACTACTATCCATGCTTTTCTAAAATTGTTGGTAGATTTAATTAAAAAGAAAGATAATTTATTGTTATTTATAGTGGTTATCGTTTTAGATCGGTGGTACACTCCTCATACAACCAGTAGAGAGGCACATGAAAAAAATTGAGGTCGAGTTAGAAGTGGACGAGAAATTAAATTTATTAGAAGATAAACACAAAGATATTGTCATTCGCAAGGATTCTAAAACACGTAGAGAAATATCGAATATACTCGGCAGACGTGCTACTGAACCAAATATAAATAATCAAAATGGTGATGACAAAAGCTTCGATACCAGGAAAACAGAAAGCCATAGCAACGTTAACAGATCGAATGGAAGGCAAGGTGAGTTGTTTTGGCGTTTTCATATTATTCTGTCACTTGCTATTATTGTTAGGGTATTTTATAGACTGTCTTATTAAGAGGTTCTCGCCAGTAAAAATCAGGGGCGTGCACTGAAACCAAGCGGGTTTGCGGCCGCACGCGGGAGTCACTTTTTTTTTATCGTCGGTAAAAAATGCTGTTTACGCACTGTCTCCCGGCCAATGGGGGACCGAGAGGGGAGTGTGGGGCTCACTGCTGCAGACGCGACCACCGCAGTCCTGCACATTAAAAACCGCGCCAACGGCGGCGTAGCCGGAGAGAGTGCGGATACCGCTCCCTCTTCCGCTTCGCAGCCTCCTTCTGCGACATCACCACTTCGCAGAAGGAGAACGCGGGAGTCACCTGCATAAAGACGCAAACTCACTTGAGAGAAAAAAGGCCCTTACGCATTCTTATTTTATTTAGTTAAACATAGCGGCTAGTTTATGTAGTACTTATTATTGTATGCTGTGCACTCCACTGGTTAAAACGACAGATTTATATAGGCTACATACATATATACATACATTCACGCCTGTTTCCCCGAAGGAGTAGGCAGAGGCATATTAAAACGCCCACACTTCGCCAAGTACATAGTTGGTCCCAAGTAATAGGTGGCGAGCCTATTTCCGCATATCGGGCACTGTTTTGTTCGCCAGAGCCTCGTCCGTTGATCGGCAGGTGCACCACTTGCGGGTGAGGTTGGCTTGGGCTCCTTAGGTCTTGTTAGGGTCCCCTTGCACCCTATTATATAGGCTAACTGTCAAGAATACGCTAATGAAAACTTTTTTACATTGTGGAAAAGGCCCTTAATAAATAAATAATTGTCAAGCAGCTAAAGTGATTGTATTAAATCGTAGCTAAGAAGACTTTCGATAAAGTCTCCTTTTCAATAAATAAAACAACATACATTACAAGTGACGTTTTTACAAGGGGCTTAAATTAATACACTCAAGTAAAATCCGATTATCTGTTTTGCCTATTGCTAGATTCTGAGCATAGACCATTGAGATAAATAGAAATTCATAAAGTTGTACCACTTTTTTCCTTTTTTTTTATCTTTATACATTTATACAGACTATCACGCATGTTTCCCCCAAGGGGTAGAAAGCGGCATGACATGCGCCAATTGTATAGCTGGTCCGACGTAATAGGTGGCAATACTATTGCCGCTTACCATATACTTTTGTTTGCCAGGGCCTCGTCTGTTGATCAGCAGGTACACCACTTGTAAGTGGGCTTGTTTTGGGTTCCTTAGATCTTGGCAGGATCTATCCATATTCCATATAAGATATATTTACTATGCATAGGCTAATACCAACATGAATAACATAAAGTAAATACAAGTTATTATGTCAGTAGGTGACCCTAATATCATAATTAAAGACATAATAACAAATTATTCAAATAATACTATCACGAAATCGTACTGGAATATTTTGAATCATTATCTTTATTGATACAATTGACATTGGTATTCGATATTTACATATCTAATAATTTTTATAAAAAATAGTTCATTAATTTTGTTTAATATGTATTGATAAGACAATCGTTTATTTTATCTTGCGACCGATTTGGCGCTGGTATATCCGTTTTTTTCTCTGCAAGTAGCTGTTTCGATTCCCACTCAAGACAAATATTTGTATGTGTGATATTATATTTGCTTTGGTTTAGGAGTTTTTTTTATAAATATGTACTTTAATAAATATACATATTTAATAAAAGTATATAATATGTTTTATAACCTTTGGTTCAATTGCGAAATCAAATAAACTGCGTTGCTCTGAAAATAGAGATTTATTATTTTTTATAAATGTTGTATACAATTCAATCATTATATTATCAGGTTTCTTTAATTACATAAACATAAACTTACCTGAAAATAGAGAAACAACATTTAAAGCTACTAATTCGCAATAATTAATTTTACATACTCAGATCAAGTAAAAAAAGGTAGATACCTTACGACTAATAACAAAGTGAAGCCATATTTTTAACTATGTGTGAGTTACTGAAGTGTTGCCACTTTTTGAAAATCTTCCCAGATATTACAAGTATAATTAATTAATAATAAATATAAGCGATTTACGTTAGTAAATTTACAAGAATCAATTTACCCGGTGATATACCAAATTCAAATTTTCTAACGATTTTTGCAAATTTCAGCTCTGTACGAAGTAGAATTTTAATTCAATTAAAACACTTATTGTAAATATTATTACAATTATAGTATAATTTGACATAATGACAAACAGACGCAAGGCAATAAGAAAATTAGAATTTTGCGATATATCAGGCATATTTTAATTATTTTTTTAAACTTTATAGTAATGTGTAAAAAAAACAGACAGCTTTTGTAAAGTATTTTTATTCCACAAAGTAATATATTTGGGAGGGGCAAAAACTAAACAATAATCTAAAACACGTTATGCTATATAAGTTTTTTAAAATGTTTGGGGCTTAGAGCTCAGTGTCATCGTCAGTGTATTTATTTTAGAAATATGATGCAGTCTTATGTCCAAATATTTTTTTATTACCAATCGGATTAAATTTACTTTATGCCCATGACCAGCACTGTAATAGTCATTTTCTAGGTTCGTAAAAGTTTTATTACCTGTAAAATAACCTAAAATTTTAGTGACCTTATATGTGTGCTGGTTAATTGTCTCTTTCATCATTGCATCTCTCAGTAATTTCTACCGGAACTACTATGATAGTGTTCTGAGGAGCTTTTCGATCTCATCCCGCCCTCTCCTTTCCTCTCCCGAACAACACGTGCTGGTCTTAGAAACCATCCTCATACTGTGCAGACTATCAGCACTCGAACCAAGAAATTTGGGAAGTCGTTTCTGAGCAAGTGGAATTCACTGCCGGCTCATGTGTTTCCTATTTCCTATAATCCCGGATCTTGTAAGCGGGGCGTGAATCGGCATTTTAGCAGGCCGTCATGAGTGGATGCGCTTTGTACCATGCTTACTTCACGGTATGAAGCGCTTTCATTTTTTATTGGACTGCATCGACTGCTTACCATCAGGCAAGATGTAGTCATTATGCCGTGTATAATATTACTTGGATGCGGCAGACAAGTATTAAAAGTTTGCCTCACGTATTCATATGCCTTTGGTGAATAATAGTCAAGTGTTAGATAAAATATTAAATAAATTTATAATTGTAATATTTTCACTTAATGAATTAAATAAATCTGGGTCTATTAAATTTAGTTTTTTTATATTAGTAAAAATATCTTTCCTCCGGACCTCCGGATAAAAACAAACAAAATTAAAAATGATTATGGCGAATTTATTTATTCGTGCCAAAGCACCCGATTTTAGTACCCACATTTTTGTTGAGTATTAGAAATACCAACTACTGGCAACACTGTCTGGTTGCGTCAACTCGGGTTATTTTGTCAATATTTTTTCCGAATAACCTACAAATTATTTTGAAATATAAAAAAAGATACTTTTGTGTTAACTTATGTGTGAAACGATATTTCTTCAGACTTTTTGTTCGCTTTAGTGTTGTTTTAGCACCATTTAATCACACAGGACGGCATTTTATTGACAAAGTTACTACTCGGTGTCTCGGGAGATACTAACGTAAAACTAAGCTCATTTTACGTATGTGTGTGCGTGAGCGCGTGTATTTACACAAATGAGCTTACTTTTGTGACTTCAGTGCTATCAATGGCCATGCGCTATCTACCTTTTTTTACTTGATCTGAGTTTACATAATATACTTTTATATTCGACGGTGTATTTTAATCTTTGACACAAATTGTCATGTCATTTATTATTTCACCGTTCAATACTACTATTTTACCGTCACCTCATAAATACAGTTATTTAATAAAGAGCATGAGAATGAACTTTATTTACATCTCCCCCGCCAGGAAGCATTTCAACCCCGCAGCACTGGAATAATCTTAGTTATGTGGAACAGATTAGATTCACATTTCCTATGTCCTGTATCAATTCGAAAAATTGTGTTGGTCAATTTTTCCAAAATCTTATATGGCCCAATTTTAATTTCATCCAATTTCCTTCTGTTTAATCGGTTACCATTTTCAACATACACCAAGTCTCCTTTCTTTAATTCGCACTTTATTCTGCTTTTGTCAAAGTAATGTTTATTATAAGTATGTGATTTCATAGTATTTTCCAATGCAATTTTTCTATCTTGCATTAAGTCATTTAATGTTGCTTGTTTTTTTAAATTTTCTGGTAATAGATCAACATTATCTCCTTGTAATAAATATATTGGGGAAAATCCTGTAACAGTGTGCTCCGTTTCATTATATTTTTGAGTACATTCGTGAGCAATTGTGGTCCAGGCTATCTTAGATGTTCTTTCATTTATTTTACATCTAATTTTGTTAACTAAAGTTTGATTTAGTCTCTCATTTAAACCATTTGAAAATGGAGCATTTACAGCAGTAAAGATCATAGTTATGTTTTCTTTATCCAGAAATTCTTTAAAGCTTCGTGAATTAATACCTGGATATTGATCCGATAAAAGCATTCCAATTTTGTTTCCACGTAGTGTCATTTTTTGGACCAGCTTTATGAAATCATTAGAGCTTTGACTGTTTGAAGTTAAAATGAAGGCATACCTTGTGAAATGATCTACTAGTAGGTGCAAATATGTCTTTGTGGATCGTGATCCACCAAATCCACCAATAGTGTCAATGGATACTATTTCAAACGGGTACGTTGCAGGACCCAAAAGAGACATTAGGCCATACTTATATTTTCCTCTTGATTTATTTTTAATACAGATTTCACAATTTTCACAAAAATGTGTTTTATATTATTGTTCATATTTTTCGCTGTATAAAAAGGAGTAATTTTGTTTTTCAATTGTTATATGCCACTGTGACAGTACAGGTAATGTATTTTTTTTATAAGCTTTGTACTAAATTTTTCCGTCAGTACTATCTTAGCTTTGTTCCCTGTTTTCTTTAAGTAAATTGTATCTTTAAATTCTAGTCTCTCTTTATTTTGTTTTATATCTTCATTATTTTCTTGGTCAGTCTGAATGTCTTCTACTTTAATTAAGTTAACAAATTTCAAATCTTCATCCTCGTTTTCTTGCGGCTCTAATACTGGATTTCTTCAATTCAGTAAAATATTCAAGAAACTTTGTTAATATCTCTTCTGAAATACCAGTACCAGGACTCGTTTTTTCTGGCAATAATTCTTGTAATAAATATCCCTTAAATTGCATATTGCCATCTTCATCAATGTAAGTATCATAAATTTCCGGAGTCAAGGAGATCCAAACTTGTCTTTTATCATGTCTTTTTTGTAATGTTGCTCTTACCTTCTGAAAAGCTTGAGTTTTAATTATGATATCATGCAATTTTACTTGTTGGAGATGTTCAGGGATTAAAAATATGTTTTTGTTGGTGTCAGTAATTGAGGTTATACATATTGTATTTGACTTGGGATCTTCACTTGTTTTAACGACAAATTCAAACCTTAATTTTTCCATTGCTGTCGAGGTAGCTGTAGAAATGTTGTTTAATAATATGTTTTATAACCTTTGGTTCAATTGCGAAATCAAACTAAACTGCGTTGCTCTGAAAATAGAGATTTATTATTTTTTATAAATGTTGTATACAATTCAATCATTATATTATCAGGTTTCTTTAATTACATAAACATAAACTTACCTGAAAATAGAGAAACAACATTTAAAGCTACTAATTCGCAATAATTAATTTTACATAATATACTTTTATATTCGACGGTGTATTTTAATCTTTGACACAGATTGTCATGTCACTTATTATTTCACCGTTCAATACTACTATTTTACCGTCACCTCATAAATACAGTTATTTAATTAAGGAATATAATAAACTGAACCTCTAAAAAATACTTTTTTGATCATCAAAATTACTGAGTGAGCATCTAATGAGGTGATTAGGTGCTCAATCAGTAATTTTGATGCATAAAAAGGTTAGGTTAGGTTGGCAATTTATTAATTTTGAAGACACGTTAAATAACACCCTTTAATTAAGAGCATGAGAATGAACTTTATTTACAAGTATATTACAAATAAAAATTTATAAAAGATGTTACGTCTTTATCGATTGTTAAATACTTGTAAAAGTGTTTCTTTGACTATGCGGGTAATTTTAACTTTCAAAGTGCCGTAATAACGCGGGCTAAAAACCAAAAAAAGTTCAAATCATAAAATATTAGAAAAATTGGCTCCGATAGCTCAGTGGTTTATCCAGTGGACCGGTTAGCTAGAGGTCAGAGGTTCGATACCTCCGAGGGTCACTGCGGACGAGTCGATTTTTTGTAGTAAATAATTTAAAAAAAAATTAAGTAACATAAAATAAGTATGTTAGTTCGTTACTACACAAGTCAGCACAATAATTGATCCACTTTGTTTCTTAGGTTCGTGTTAGGTTGAATACCATTGTAGTTCATTTTTATGATGACCAGTGTAGTTGGCAATAAATGTTTTATCCAAGAGTAATATAACTATTATATTTTTTACAGAACAAGTGCAAGTCGTCGTACCAGAGCCAGTGAAGAAAACTTGGATGAAGAAACTATATGATCTCTTTGATATCTCACTGTTGTCAAGTCCACGTTTCTTGAACATTATCATTGGAACAGCCCTTTCTGTTACATCCATTCAAAACTTTAGTATGCTGTTCCCGTTCTTCTTGCAGGTAACTTCTATTTTTTGACGGTTTTTGTATTCGTCTTTCCGAAGTTCACCTTACTTTGAATGGAATATATTAGACAGGTACTTCACTAACCTTCAGAAGAATGTCTTGTTAGTCATTAAAATGAGAAGTGAGAGTGGAAATCAGACTAGATTTTATTTTAATTTTTTTTTATGTGACACGTCATAATGACTGCATCCTGCCTAATGGTAAGCAGTCGATGTAGTCCAATAAAAAATTAAAGCGCTTCATAACGTGAAATAAGCACGGTATAAAGCGCATCCACTCATGACGGCCTGCTAAAATGTTTCACGCCCCGCTTAAAAGACCCGGGATCATCAGATTGTTGAATCACGAAAAACCTTAATTTTCTTTTTTCGTTCGAAACGATTACCAAAGTAAAATAGAGTTGACAGAGGTCAATCCTAGTAGTGTGACCATTTCTGTGGCCTTTCATATCGAGCGCTTTCGTGGTCGGTGAGATGAGGCCCGTCGCCATTGGTGGGACGTTAATAGACTAATATGTATTAGTTAAGAACCGAAAGATTTTGAACTAACTAGCTTCATTTGTTTTTGCTACTAATATGTAGTGGTTAAGAATCGAAAGATTCCGAACTAACTAGCTTCATTTGTTTTTGCTACTAATATGTAGTGGTTAAGAATCAAAAGATTTCGAGCTAACTAGCTTCATTTGTTTTTGCTACTAATATGTAGTGGTTAAGAATTAAAAGATTCCAAAATAACTAGCTTCATTTGTTTTTGCTTCTAATATGTAGTGGTTAAGAATTAAAAGATTCCAAAATAACTAGCTTCATTTGTTTTTGCTACAGAAAGTCGCAATGATGGATAAACAGCAGACGGCATATTGTATGTCAGCCGTCGCCGGTGCAGACATAGCGGGTCGTCTCATCCTACCAATATTCCAAGACAAGTACAAAATCAAGGCCCGTTGGATGTTAATATGGACCAGTGTCTGGCTTATTATCACTAGGCAGAGTAAGTAATACATATGAATTTTGAAGTATAAAATAAGAAAGCGAATATCTTTAACGATTTTGTTAGTGATAAAATCGTGCTTTATCTGTTACATAGTGAGCATATTTTTATTATCTTTTAGGAAAATTACGTGATTTTTACCGACTAATTTATTTGTCTATATCGTTAAAAGCCTAGTGCATTATTTTTCTTACAATCTAATTGGACAAATGAGATACTAAAAACACTGTATACCCTGGTGGTGGCATGGTTATTAAGTATGTTCTTCTAGGGGACACTTGCGTCCGGCCGGTCTGATTGGAAATGGTCACTTCAGACAAGAATTTTGTAACTCAAATTTTGAAAATCCAATTAAAAAAAACAATTGTTTTGAAATATTAATATTGTTGTTTTAAAAAAAATTAAAACAAAAAGCTCCATGTATTTTCTAACTAAGCAGAGCTTGGAATATCAGTACAAGATTAACGGAAAAATATGCATAGCCTAAATTTTTATCATACAATCTTGTAAAACACTTAGGCTAACATAATAAAAGTTGTACAGACGGGTTTTTCTATTATTACACCCACACCTTTTGAGTGAAAACAATGGTCATTTGTTTAACTGACATACCAACACATTTTTACTCACTATGAATTTTATAATTTTTGCAGTTCTGGCGTACCAAACTGACATGATGGTGCTTCTAGTGATATCGGCTTTCTACGGATTCGGAAGAAGTATGGTTATTGTAGCAAGAAATATTGCCATATCTGATAACTGCCGCATAGAACAAGTCCCAGCTGCAGTGGGACTAGGCATGTTAACGATGGGAATAATAGTACCACCAGCAGGGTATTTCCTCGGTTGGATAAGAGATTACACAGACAGCTATGTCGTGTGCATAACAGCTCAAAACATCTTGTTAGTAGTACTTCTAGCAACATGGGTTCCAGACATGATATACTTATGGATGCAAGAAAAAAGGGAAAACAAAAAAGATCTTAATCAAATACAGTTATCTTAGCATTGAATCAAAAATAATAGCTAATTGAATTTAGCTCACTGAACCCTAGAGAATTGAGATATTTTCGTGGAAGTAAAAGAAAAAAATAACAAGGCTGTGAAAGATTACGATTCGACAAATCGAGTGATACCAGTTAGAATATGATTTACTTATTGTAAGTCCCCAAATATTATTTGTATATAATTGTAAACTATTTATGTTGTCCCAGTCGAATAATTATAATAATTGTAAGTACGAGTATATGGCTTCCTCTCTAGTCTTACTTAAACCGTTATAAATTAATAATTATAGTGTTAATTATTTAGTCATAAAGACGTTTTATTCCCAGCCCTTTTAAATATAGTAATTGTTGTCGTAGCTTCTATCATGTAAGAACTCCTCCACTCTTAAGGGCAGGAGCACACAGGAAGCAGAAATAATAACAACGATGCTTTCAGCTTCACTCTATACAACATGTAACAGAATAAGGGTTACACCAAGAAAGTAGTTTGTTATAAATCGGCTACTCAATCGTTTTGTTTTTTTTTTTTTGCGGCACTTTTTGGTGCTAAGCTTTGTGTGCGTGCGTGTCTCTCTGTGTGTGTAGGTCGGTAGGCTAAAGCGCTAATATGTCCATACGATTTGCCCTCGATGAGTATAACTAGTAACTTAAATAAACCATATTTAATTAAATAAAAGTGAAATTATTTTGCATGTTTTTTAATTATAATTAAATATTCTAATTGGGGTGTCTGAGGGTGTGCGTTAATTCTGTGCCATGTTGTATTGCCGGAGACTATACTTAGACTAACAAATACAAAGTTAACAACTGTACGTCGGTTAAGTTTGGGTACCAAAATCAGAATGTCCCAAAGTGGCTTGCTCTTTACAAAGTAGACTCTTTTAATAACTACGTCGATACCGAACTACGAACCGATAACGTTCGCCTGGATGCATTCGTTCAGAAACATATATTGATGAAAATGTGCAAACTGCAGTTTAAAACAATTAAAGCAATGCAATCACAAAATTATAAAAAAGTAATTTACTTATTTTTAAAAACCTAACAATTACCCCCTGTTTGTCTGAGGATGTTGTAGAAGGCGACTAAGGTAATGGGTTCTGGTCTAGTGTCAATGTGGGCGAAGGGCCACCTCTCCCTATTTGACACATGTTTAATAGCGATATCAGTGCAAAAGTGAACTTTGCTCCAACCATACACATTAATAATCTCAAATCCATATGTAATATCCTATTTGGAGTGGGAAGAAACCGTGTTCTAACTGTTTAAAATGGATCTACAACTATAAAAATCCATTTTAAACAGTTTTTGTTTAATGTTTCAACTATTTGAAATGGATCTTCAACTATATATAGTCATTTTAAACAGTTACGGTGTTATTACATAAAATACTTTAAACACTCCTTACACATGCGTTTAAAAATTTAAACGATGCTTAAGGTATGTTTAACGTTTTCTAAAAAATATGCGCATCGCAGTATAAAACGGAACGTCACAGTTGTCAGCTGCCATCCTTTAAAATAAAATGTCAAAGTTTTAAGGTTAAACGCGCCCTAAACAAGCGCCAGCCCATGTTTAAATTTAAGCTATGTCTAAGGAGTGTCTACCTTTAGGCAATCACTAAACAAGGTTTTGTAATAGAGTTATATTTAATGCGTGTTCAACATGTGCTTAACTTTTTGTAATAACACCGTCATTGTTTAAAATGGATCTATATAGTTGTAGATCCAAACAGTTGTAACACGATTTCTTCCCACCCCAAATAGGATATTACATTTGCGTGAGATTATGAATGTATGATTGTGTAAGAACAACCCACGTGCTTTACTGAAGTGAATATTACTTGAGGTACATACTTAATAAAATAGGACCCTACAAAACCTAAATAAATATAATAAACAATTTCTAACAATTACACCAATTATTTAGTCTTTTTTTTTATCGTCGGTAAAAAAATGCTGTTTACGCACTGTCTTCCGGCCAATGGGGGGACCGGGAGGGGAGTGTGGGGCTCACTGCGGCAGACGCGACCACCGCACTGCCGTGCCAATCCAAAAGACTGTAAGTCGACTTACAGTGTTTTCGCTTAACAATGCCCAATCAGTTTCTTGAAGTCTGATTAGTACCTATGATCGACCACACTTTTATTTCAACGTTTATTTTGCAAGATAAAGCAAACAAAAAAACACTGTATTACGTAAAAAATGAGATATAAACACAGAAAAACACTGTAACAAAGAATACAGTGTTTTAGTGAAATTGACTACACGCATTTTGCTCATGCGTAGGTAAAATACAGTGTTTTGCATTGCCCGCAAGCAGTTACCAGCGAAAGCAGAATCGCCAACAGTATTGCTATCTCGTACATTCCTGTGCGCTTATTATTCCTCTTTGTAGTTATTAGTTTTTGATTTGAGTTATTTCGCGATAATTGTAAGTGACAATGAGTACGAATCGGAGTGAAATGTTAGTCAGAATGTCGAAACAATATATGAAACATTATAATAACACAGACTCAATTACTGTTGCGTCCAGTGTGATAAGTGATTCTCAATAAAAAGAAAATATAGACTGTAACAACCACAACTTGAACGAAAGTAATTGCTTGCAAGATGGTTTAGAGTCGAGAAAGTTTATAGGTCCTAAATTCGTTCCACTCAGTGAGACTCAGCTTGATGAATGCCTTTCTGGAGAATTGGGAGAAGGAAATTATGCTCCACTAATATCTTCATTGATTTCTGATAAGAGTTTAACCGATACTAACAACCCATATTCAGCTCCATCACCTTCAACTCCTTTTTTTTTTTTTTTTTGTTTTACGTCGGTAACGAAATGCATTTACGCACTGCCTTCCGGCCAAAGGGGGACCGAAAGGGGGTGTGGGACTCAGTTTCCCGCTATTTTTCATTTGTTTTTCTCTCCGTTAAAATGAGTGAATCTAATGAAGAAATTCGATACATTTTAAAATTTTATTATAAAAAAGGCAAAAATGCAACTCAAGCAGTGAAAAAAATTTGTGATGTTTATGGACCTGATGCAGTGTCAGTAAGATTGCACAAATTTGGTTCAAACGTTTTCAGTCCGGAAATTTTGATGTTAAAGATGCACCTCGCTCTGGTCGCCCTGTTACGAATAAAATGGACGCCATTTTTGAAAGAGTGGAGCAAGATCGTTATATTAGTAGTTACGATGTAGCTGAAGAACTGGGAATTGACCACAAAACAGTTTTGACCCATTTGAAGAAAGCTGGTTATACAAAAAAGCTCGATATTTGGGTGCCACACGAGCTCACTCAAAGAAACTTAATGAACCGTGTACTCATTTGCGATTCATTATTGAGACGTAATGAAACCGAGCCGTTTTTGAAGAGATTGATAACTGGCGATGAAAAGTGGATCACGTACGACAAGAACGTGCGTAAAAGGTCGTGGTCGAAAGTTGGCCAGGCTTCACAGACTGTGGCCAAACCTGGCCTAACACGAAATAAGGTGATGCTGTGTGTATGGTGGGATTGGAAGGGCATTGTTTATTATGAGCTTTTACCGCCCGGCAAAACCATCGATTCTGATCTTTACTGCCAGCAACTGATGAGATTAAAGGAAGCAGTCGAGAGAAAACGGCCGGAATTGATCAACAGGAAGGGTGTGGTCTTTCATCACGATAACGCTAGACCACACACATCTTTAGCCACTCAGCAAAAATTAAGAGAGTTCGACTGGGAGGTCCTAGTGCATCCACCATATAGCCCTGACCTTGCGCCTTCAAATTTTCACCTGTTTCGGTCTCTGCAGAATTCTTTAGGTTCTGTAAGGTTGACCTCAAGAGAGGACTGCCAAAACTATTTGTCCCGTTTTTTTGATCAGAAGTCCCAAAGTTTCTACAGTAACGGGATAATGTCTCTGCCCACAAAATGGCAGAAAGTTATTCAACAAAACGGTACATATATATTGCAAATAAATGTAAATAAACTTTGAAAAAAATGTCTTGACTTTTCATACAAAAATACGAAAAGACTTTTTCCCCAACCTATTATGTTACCAACCATATGCACACAAACAAAAGGCGAATCTCGAAGGCAAAACACCTTAGTATGGTCGGCCAATGACATCAAAGTTGTATAGTCATAGGACAGCACTTAAAAAGCAAACGGAATTCCCGAAGAGATTTAAAATTGGCAGAAGAATGTAGTGACAACTCTAAAGAAAAGGAGGCTGTATTCACTGTTGACTTGCAAAAAGCCATTTTCATGTCACTTTTAAAAACTAAAGAATACTTATTAGGTACTTTTCTAGAAAACTTGTCCTCCTCAATGAATCATGTGTGCCTCCAGGTAAAAATTAAAATGCTGCATGCATCCTATGGCATGATGGTGAAAGCGGCAGAAAATCACATAGCTACCACATAATACACACACACACAAAACAAGAATAAACTCCTTTTTTTTGGATTAGTCAGAGTGGTAAACGATGACAAAACTTGAAATTAGAATATTTTGAACCAAGCATTTAGTCCTGCGGCTGCGGATGCAGTACACGCTGATATAACAAAGAAGCTACAGCACGGGAAGTATTCGATCTGGAAGATTTCGTGACCAAAATTAAACATTCTAGAAAAAACCTGGATGTTGACGTACTCAAACCCAACGATAAGTTGATTTTTAAAAACGACAGTAAATCAGCTTTCCTTAAAGATTGGAAAATTTAAAGGTTGTTGAGTTTCGAAGAGGCAAGCTTTCTCTTTTTGCTAAAAATGATTATAACAATGAGTTTAAAGAAATGTCCTTTTCAAAGAAAAAGGTTGAAGGAGATTTTAGAAAGATGATCGACAATAGAGAAAACCTTATAAATACAATAGAAACTGAAAATAAACCGAGAGGTATAAGTGAAGTTAAAAAAAAAGAATCTATATATCTATAAGGGTACAGTGTCTTGGCATAATGAGTTTAGAATTTCAGACAGGGATCAAACACTGTATCCGGTTTTACAGTGTTTTGCCTTGTTTGAAATACATTAAAATTTTATAATTGTTCTGTCAACACAAGTTAGCGGCAATAACTTTTTTCAGTAATAAAATATTTTTATTATAAATATTTGGCTATATACTAGAGATGTACACCTAACTATTACATACACAATATTATATAATATCCATCAACTACCTCTGATATAGCCAAATATTTAAAAAAATCATGTTTTGTCAGTTTTCTCAAAACTGGTTTTTGTAGGTTACAGTCTTTTGGCTTGGCAGGGCAGCGCAGTCCTACCCACTAAAAAACTTCCGACGACGCCCACCGCTGTTGAAAAAGGGGCAGGGGGCCAGTGCCTGGGCTTGTAGCTTCTGGCACCCTGCCCGCGGCCAACGTCCCCCGGATCAGAACCGGGAGGACCTCCTCAGAGAAGCGCAGTGTGTCGCGCCCCCCCTACCTCCTTGTGCGGCCATGGCGTAACTGGCCGACTTCTGGGAGGGTCTACAGCTAGACGGAAGGGGCCCCCTACCCCAGCCGCCTAAGACCCCCCAGACGCGGCTGGACGGGCGCCAATTATTTAGTCCTAAGATAAGTATCATTAAGAACTTGTGTTTTGGATACTAAATAACTGATAAATATACTTGAATAATTTATTGATTCAGGCGTCACTTAGCGGAAATCCATTGTATACTTGAATACTTTCTTTAAAATTGTTAACACATACATAATATTAATAGCAAACACTCAGATCAGAACAAATATTCATGTTTATGCACACAAAGATTTGTCCTGAGTGAGAATCGAACCCATGAGCTCAGGAACGCCATATCGGTCGTCACAAATATGTTTATTATACCGCAAGTAAGGGACACCTTGCCGAAGACTAATGCCGTGAATTCGAAATGACTCAGATATTCTTTAGTGAAAGCCATCGGCATTTTGATCGAAAGCCGTAAAAATTTACTGAAGAAAATATTTTTCAGAATAATTAAAATAATAAAAAATATAATACAAATGTATTTGATTTTAGAGATTAATAATACGACGAATTTTTAGAATTCCTAAGAATAAAAATGCAAAAATCTATTTATTTTAAGAATCATGATCTGATTGATTTTTAATTTAGTACAGCCTTTCCCTACATGCTGTTTACACCCTACCATGTACTAATAAGTACTAGAAACGAACAATTACGACTATGTTTCTTTATGAACTACCTAATGTATTAATTTAATATTATTTTCTTTATATATAAAATTTCTGAATATATTTAAATACGAATAAAATGTTTATTATAAATTTTACGAAAAGCGTTAAGAGATACGTTTTATATTCGGTTGGCTTATTATTTAATCAAATAAAAATCAACCCTTAGCCGTCTAATACAAAATGTGACATGGAACGTACTAAATGAGTAAATTGTGTGTGAACACTTTCACGGTGACCCGAACTTAAAATATAAATGCCTTAAAATGACCTTCATAAATATGCCTCAGATAATGTGAGCAATATCGGTCGAGAAGATCACTTCCCAAACATCTCATGTATTATGCAAAGGATGCCAGCCGACGAACCCCGATACGTCAGGATCGACGCTTTCTCACATGCGCAACCGCTGTATATTTTATAATGTTGTCGGTTATCAAATTCACCTTATTTCTAACCTGTGCGGCTACTGTCTACATAAGACAACCCAAAAAGACTCGTTATTACTAAGGACAGTTGACCGACAAAAAATAAAACCTTTTACTTGTGACTACTTGTAAGACTGCCTGGCTTTCTGGCAGGACCAAAGATTGAGGGTTTTTATCCCAAGAGAAGAATTAATCATTGTATGTCTGGGTCTGGGTATTTCCTAGGTATTTATTAATAAAAGTATATAGTTTTGTCGGTTTGACGACCGATACGGCTTGGAGATCAATATGCCTGCAATTTGCTTCTGATGTCGTTAATTCGATTCTTACACAGGACAAAGCTTTGTGTACATGAACATAAATATTAATTTTGTATGTATATTAAGTTTTTATTTATATCAAAAAAGTATTTAAGTATGTTTATCCGTTATTTAGCGTTTATAACCCAAGTTCCTAATGATACTTATTTCAGAACTAAAATAATTGGTGTAAGGGTAAGAGAAATATTATCTTTTGTTTATAAAAACCAACTAAACTTAAACTCATTTATTTCAAATCGACAATAAAATATTAATTAAGTACCAAGTTTACCAACATAGAAAGAGTAAGACTAGAACTAAGCCAAGTGGCTTACCGACGAGATCGTGGGTTCGATTCCCACACAGGACAAATCTTTGTGTGCATGAACATGAATATTTGCTCTGGTCTGGGTGTTTTCCTCTGTATATTAAGTATGTATGTACAAAAAAAAGTATTTAAGTATAATTATCCGTTGTTTAGTATTCATGACATAAGTTCTTAATGATACTTATTGGTGTAATTGGTGTAATTGTTAGAAAATATTTATTTATTTAAAAAACATATGTAATTAAATAGTACCAACCAATTGCTATAAAGATACAATAGTTAGATAAAAATGAATATGAACCCACCAACAAACTACGAAAGCGGCGAGTTTATAAAACTGCATCGTATTTCGTAATTGAACTTTATTTTCAACAACAAAGTTCCAACATTTCTAGACGTGGCTTCCCGGCGAAAATGCTACAAACAGTTGTTCGTGTAATATGAATATATTTGTATTTAATTTAGCTGCCTCTAAATAGATTCATTTTCCCCGTGCACTGGGTACCGCGTAAATCTAGAGGGTCCTTCTCGTGTTCCCGAGACCGCTGTATTATTCGTTGTTCCTGGAAATTCGCATATTTTGTTGGCTGTCAACATTTTACTCGGTAAAATAAATAACATCTTCTTTATTGCGTCTGTGAGCTTAAGGTGTGTAGTATTGATTTATAAACAAACTTTTCTGAAATCTATATAGGTAGATGGCGTTCTTAAACCTTCAATTACTACTTTACCTTCAATAAATACTTAGATTATTTCAATTTAATAATGAACAAGTTGATAAAAACTATCGTCTAAGTTAAGTAGCGTTCATTAAAGTCAGATCTTTATTAGGTGACCATTTGTATAGCACTGCTATCGATCAGTTAAGTTCTTTGAAAAGTATGGAAGTCATTGGTCTCGGTGGATTTAATGCGGATAATTAATTACCAATAATAGGAAACTATGTGCCGTTTGTTCGCCTAAATGGCTGACTTTCTAGAGGAGGATTCGTGTCTTGTGTGCAGGCAGTTCCTTCGAGTTCTACAAAGTCAATGCCGGAGTGCCGCAGGGATCGGTGCTCTCGCTTACCCTATTACTTCTGCATATTAATGACATTGTCCTTGGGCAATATTCATTATTTTGCGGACGGTACAGTACATGAGCAGTACTTGGGACATCCTGCGGCAAAGCAAGCCGATATGCTGGTGCAAAGGCAAGACTTGGTTGCCCATGTGAACCGGACTCTCGATTGTGTCTCTCAGTGGGTATCTAAAAACCTGGTCGAGTTTAATGCCACCAAAACCAAGGTTTGTGCATTCTCGTCAAAGGTTACTCCTAACCTTACTCTTCCCTCTCTCCAAAACTCTCTGTTGCCTATTTCAGCGGATCTCACCATTCTTGGCATGGACATCGGCCAGGACCTACACCCGAAATGCTACATCAAAGTTAGGTCTACTCAATAAGGTGTGGTGGTTTTTACTCCCGAGCAGCGCTGTTTGTTGTGCAAGACTCAAGTGCGATCGAGTGTAAAGTATTGTTCCAATCTTTGGGACGGTTCTGCTAAATATCTCCTCGACGCACTTGACAGACTGCAACGGCGCGCGGTTCGCATTATAGGGGGTGCTGAGGGAAAAGCCTCTCTCGAGGATCTACAGCTACGTAGAGACATTGCAACTCTCAGTGTCTTCTACCGGAATTACTATGGCGAGTGTTCTGAGGAGCTTTTTGATCTCATTTCGCCCTTTCCTTTCCTATCCCGAACACCGAGGTTACAGGGCGGAGAGGAGACCACACACTAGCCTTAGCCAATTCGCACTGGGACTGCGTGGTAAGGTTTGAATTGACGTCATCATCGCGTCCCATAGAAATCGATGGAGAAGATTGACAAGTCAAGTACGAATTTGTGTACCTCGTAAAGAGGATTAATTTTAAATTAACTTTTTCTTGCATAAAAATAATAATAAAAATAAAGCAAAAACTAAAAAAGGATTATTATGATACAAACAAATTTTTAGGCAATGCACATTGCACCAAAGAAAATATATCGACGTTTTTCGGTCCAATTCGACGAGTTGGAGAAAAGTTTTCCACTACGATTCCAAGAACGAGTGAGTATATCCAATCGCTCACATTGTGTGCTTAGCGAGCGATCACACGAAATAAGCTTTCGTTGGTAAATACTAGGTATTGTTCCTTCTTTCCAAACGGCATGTACGAACAAACAATGGAAGAGTCTTCAGATGCATCATTACTTAGAGGTTGAAATTATTGAGGATTTGATATTTAGTTGACTGCTGTTTCTCATATTTATTTATAAAGGGTGTCTCAGTAAGAGTGCACTTTTTTCATACGTAATCAGAACATGTCTTCTTTACAATACAATTAAAATATTACAACTTTGTCATAAATTACTTGTTTTTTACTTTTTACTAATATTATAAAGAGCATTGATTTATTTTTTTTAAATGTATGTTTGTTACGAATAAATGAAAAAACTGCTGGACGGATTTCGATTATTCTTTCGCCATTAGAATGCTACATAATTTATAATAACATCGGCCATATTTTTTACCACATATATTTGGGGATCCCTACTGAAACTTAAATAATATAAACCAAGGTGTTAAATAATAATCATATAGCTACCGAAACGAAGCAAGAGCGTGTTACTAGTTTATTATACATACGACCTCTAGAGAAAGTTGCAGTATTTTTTTACTGCATACAAACATACACTCACACCTGTTTCCCCGATTCCCTCTTCTCTTACATTATTGGTTCCACGTAATATATATATTACGTGGAACCATGCTGCTTACCGGGAACTGATACGTTTGCCAGAGCCTCGTCCGTTGATCACCACTTGCAGGTGCGGTTGGCTTGGGCTCTTTATATATTGGTAGGTATCATTCATAATATCTATCTATTGTCGCTTGACATTAAAACATTTTGACAAGTATAACATTCAATTTAGGTTTGCCACATCGTTCATCCTAACATATCAATAATGGATGACGGTCGCGGTTTTGCCCATGTCATTAGATCTAAATAAATGATCTCATTAGTTGAAGTTTAATACAATTGTAATTCTGGTGGTGTAGATTAGTACTAATTATATAGTATTATATTAATAGTTAAGTAAATTGATTAAAACTTAATTATTCTTAGCTAAAAAAGGTAAAAATTTACTATCGGTTCTGCACCAATGTTAAATTCGATTACGCTGACATAACAGCAGCATCTTTAAGCCATAGTGTTAATTTCTTCATTGAGTTTTAAATAATTCATAAGGACTACGTTGATGTACGGTTATCATCAAATTCTGAAATATATGTTACGTTACGAAAAGCTTTTAAGGTATTGGAACAAGAGTAACTTTAGCTTGGCAAAGTCATGATTTTAGTGCTGTTGCTTGTTTCGTACAGCCTGGTTATGGCAAAAACAGTGCGGAGCCGCGGCTCTGTAATTCTGTATGCAACTGAATATTAATTACAATATTATATGCGACGCATCTGGAATTTAATTGCTTTATTTGAGTTCACTATTTGTTAGAAGTTTAATACTTCGTGAAATATGTATTCGAAATTTATTAATGTCTGGGGAGAGTGTACTTTGGGAAATGGATTCATTGTAGATAACACTTTTGGTGTACTAGTTTGGATGCTAGTTGATACCAAATATAAAAGAGGACGCAGGTTCAAATTTCCATCTTTGGATTTAAGTGGTTTATAGACTTTTACTGCACCCGATTGTGAACATTACCATTATCAGCCCATCTTCATGACCTGCTAAGCAAAAGCCTCTCCAATCGCACGCTACTGAGCACTATCTTCAGCTCTATGCTGTCGTATGGTATTAAGGCAAAAAAATACTATGCTAATTGTAATTTAAAATCAAAATATCTTTAAATTTGGTCCTAACATAGAGCGTGTTTATTTGTGTTCTAAATGTGATAATTATTTTATTCAAACATGGTTCTGATGGTTAAACGCGATAACTAAAATTCAGTTAAATCTGGTTAAACTAGTAAGCAGACCCTGGGCCCGATGCTTAAGTCTAAGGCAACCGGGATGATGCCAAGATATGATGATGATATGATCGTTCTGATGGTTCTGTGTTCAATACGGAAAATTCAAAATACCCCATTAATTTTAAATACGAGTTCCATCATGAGACGAGCGCTGCAGAAACAGCTCAAAGGATTAATAATGTTTACTCAGGAGCCACTGTAAAAGGAAACACGGTACGTTTTTTGTTCCAATGCTTTCGCTCTGGGAAATTTGACCAGAACAATTTTCGTGGATACCCTAGTAGTCAATGAGAAATTAAAAGCGAATGTGGAAGCGGATCCATCTCAAACCACGTCAGAATTGGCCTCGGTTTGAATGAGAAAACCCATCATAACGGCGAATGTAATAATTTCTTAGTTGGAATAAAATTCAGATGAGGAAGTCCAAAACGTTTTCAGATATTTAATAAATCTTTATGTATAATACCTAATAAAATAAAACAAAATAAAGATAAAATTCGTTTATTTCGGACCAAAATCCATAGTTTTAGTAACAATAAATCACACATACCGGTTATATGTAATTGTGGCATCCTAATATAAGAAAACTTACTTTTAGTTTGGATTCATAAAAACTAACTGCAATATACACAGTTCAGTAACTGTGTAAAGAGAACGATACCACAACTACATTTCTCTAAAATAAAATTGCACCTACGCCACCGCTGTACTAGAGGCTGTCATCTTTACGTTACCAAGGAAAATAAAAGCACAGTCAAAAAAACATCAAAATCTCATTAGTTCCCATTTCATGCCGAGACGACACTACGGAAGCAGTATAACTAATGTACGGTAATAAACAGAGACGAGGAGTGTCGTATTTCTTTTTATAACTTTTCTGTGCCATCCATTTTCTGTTTTTTAAAAGGTAACCGCCGAGTGAAAATAATAACTCGTAAGTAGTTAACTTGTAGGGGTCAACTTTTTATATTTCTCTTTGAACGCCGAGACTTCTTTAGATTAGACTACTTTCAGAAATTTTTAAATCATTATAATATCATATCGATTATATTTAAATTATCACAACGAAAAACACAAGAGACGTTGATATTTTAAAGTAATAAATAAATATTTCTGACACATCAACTAATTAGTGCCAAGATAAGTATCATTAAGCACGTGTGTTATGGATACCAAATAACGGATAAACATAAAATAATTACTCGTAAGTAGTTTTAGGGGTCAACGTTTTACATTTTTGAAGCTCTAGATTTCTGCAGCTTGAAGTATTTCTAGAAATATTTTGTATTAATTTTATAGGTATAATATCACTGCGAGAATTGCAAGACACGTTAATATTTTAAAGGTAGTAAACCCCCGAGTGAAAATACTAACGCAGAAGTAGATGTATGTGGAGTCATCCTATTTTTAGATATGTTTTGTACTGATTTTAGATTAGAACCGTCTTAGTATTTATCCTAAGTTTAGAAAGTTTCATAAATTTTAACATTCATCATCTCAGCCCATTAACGTCCCACTACTGAGCACGAGCCTCCTCTCACCAAGGGGCGAGGGTATTGGGTCATACTCCACCACGCTGAACCAGTGCGGATTGGCAGAGACAGGTATATGGAGTCCTGCTGTTAGAATTTTTCAAGCCACCCAATTAGGCCTCTAACATGGCTTAACGACTACCACATTTAGTGATAACCGGGACCAACGGCTTAACGTGCCTTCCGAAGCACGGAAGCGCTCGATATGAAATGCCACACAAACGGTCATCCATCCAAGGACTGAACTCTGTAAACTCTGCTTTACTTCGGTGACTGTTTCCGACCACCGAGCACCGCGGAGCTAAGAGCGCTTTAATTTTAACATTATTAATATTTAATTAAAGGAACTTTAAAGGAAGTACTTACATTATAATACAAGTTTTGAGAAGCATTCGTCTTCATTATGGATATATAAATACATTCTATTTATAATCTTCAGCTTTCTATCTGTTACGGTTCTTGAAAAACTGCCTGTTGAAAAATATACGACGTACATAGTATTTTAAGTATGCCCTTAAAAAACATGTTTGTCTATCCATTTTTAGGACCTTACCGCTAAAAGCTTTGTTTTGTTTGGAGCCAAAAGCGCTGTGTGAGATGTCCAACAATATATTATTATGTCCCTTTTTATTTTATGCGGTTTCCTACAGTATAGGCATTTAGTGAACTTTTTGTACCGTCAGCACTTAACGTAGACCGAAAATGACATAGAGATGACATCAAAACAAGACCTTACCAAAGAAAAAACTGTTTGATCTTTTTTCCGGGGTTCAAGATGGATTGTGATTATTTTCCCTGACTGGCTACATCTAAAAGAATTCCAAGAGGATTAATTACCTGAATCGGCTTTGTAAGCCCTTTGTCTAAGCGAGGAGCATTCCTTCAACAAGAAGCCTTTCAAGATTTAATTGAAACGCCCCAAAGAGATTTTTGTGGCTCGACTCTTTTACAGAAACATTGATTTGATTAATATTAGCAATCTAATTGATTTTTCGGTAATTAAACTGATCAAGACTTAAGTCTTGGCTTCTATGCCAAATTTGACTAATAGAAAGAAGACTGATAGTCGTGCACATAATCTAAATAAGATCCAGCTCAGCAACAATGCGCAAAATATAAATCACAATTATTTTATGATATTGCGAAAATGTATCACATTGTTTTCTGTATGTAATATTTTAAATTTTAAATGAAACTCTAATAGATAAAGTCTTAATTATTTGCTTCTATGTGTTATTTGACTGGTACAACATGCAAAATATATCCACCTTTTCATATATCATAGTGTTGACAAGGCTGGACACCACAACCTGCAAGGAAAATAGATCATAGTAAGACCAATTTTGGGTTTTTAAATATCATTTTTAATATGGTGTGTGGGACTTATTGGCGGGAAAGTGAAGCGTCATGTCTGCAGTTAAGTTTTATTTTCTAAAATTTGTGATTTTTTTTGACATTAATGTGTAATAACGGTGGATTATTAACCGTTAATTTTTTTGTGAATAAACATGAGTGTTGGTAAATCAAACAAAGCAGTGCAACATCACTTTTTAAATTCTCTCCATATTAGATCTCAGTATAGTCCTACTCAAGGGGCTTAGGGGAGGGTGTCTCATTTATCATTTATCATCTTTATCACCACTCATTCTCATTTACTACGAATTATATATTATTAATATATCACTTACTTGACACTGGCTAGATGTGCTAGACGCACGAAGCCATTATTTAAAAGAAAAAAAATATATGTGTGTGACTGACACATTTGTGTTGACAAGTTGACACCAAAACCTGCAAGGCAATAAAACTATTCATAGTAAGACAAGTTTTTACGTTTGTTAATATCATTTGCAGGAGTTACAAGCCAAATATATGACCTTAAAAGTATATATAATTGTTTTTATCATCACGCCAGTTGGCTACACTTATTGAAAATTCTGATTGAAACCATTGTATTTTTTTCGGACAAAAAGTAGGGTAGTTTTGAAAGGTATTTTTTGGTATATAAAGTCAATAATTCTAAGTGGCGGGTAAAAGCTAAATGTTACACAGTTTGATGACTAGGTAATAAAAAAGTAAGTAACAATAATCATTTCTTTTCGTTCACATTTTTTTAAATAGTGCTTATCGCTCAATAAGCCAAAATATATCCGTAGACTTTATTTATAGTAGAGTTTATTTATAGTAATATCAATTGGAAGCGAATGTTAGTTATGGCAGAGGAAACATGAAAGTAAGATTAATGCAGTAGATTTGACGACCGATATGGCGTGGATGTCAGTATACCTACACTTCACTCCAGAGGTCGTGGTTCGATTCCCACACAGGACAAATCTTTGTATGCAGGAACATGAATATTTGTTCTGGTCTGGGTGTTTTCCTATGTATATTAAGTATGTATTAACAAAAAAAAGTATTTAAGTATGTTTATCCGTTGTTTAGTATCCATAACACAAGTTTTTAATGATACTTATCTTGGAACTAAATAATTGGTGTAATTGTCAGAAAATATTTATTTAAATATATTATTATTTGAGAACACTCAGAAGTATTCTAGGTGTGAAATTGAGTGATAGGATTAAGAATAAAGTGATGAGGGTCGAAGCTGGTATAAAAGAAGATATAGTGACAAGAATTGAGAAAGGTATGCTTAGATGGTTTAGTCATGTTGAGTGGATGAATGAAAGTAGACTAACGAAAGTGATTTATGATGGACAAGTGATTGGAAGTGTTGGGAGGTACCACGTAAGACCATTCATGACCAAATTCAGAAAATTTTGGAGGAAGGGCAGGTTACAAGTACCCTAAGCCAACGGGTGTGTATAATGAGTGTGAATGAAGCAAAAAGTGTGTGCCAAGATAGCAATTGGAAGAATGTGTTCTCTGCCTACCCCTACGGGAAAGAGACGTGACATTATGTATGTATGTATCAATTTTATTGAAGAATATTAAAATGCGATTAAAATACAAATATAAACTTTAAAATAAGGCCCATTTGGATCCCTTTTAAAGCGGTAAAAAGTTTATTCTTGGAGCGCTTGCGGCTGTTACCGGTGCAAATTTTAAAGCATACTATTACTTATAGTCTAAGAGCTAGATGACTTTAGATTTTACCTTACTTTGTTTTCGTAGACCAAATTAATTATTAAAACGGCTCTTATTACAAAATTTGGTAAACCATGGTTTTATATTAGTTGAAAACTTTGTTAAAAAGTACTGATCACTTGTTGTTTTCGAATTATTTAAGAGGATGAATACTTATTATACCGGATATAATTTTTGCTCATGTTATTAACTAGCTAAATATAGAAGCTTGGCATAAAACCATTAATTTTGCCATTGACTGCGCAATGAATAAAATGCGACTTTCTATTTTCAGTGCCCTTGATACAAAATCAAATATGTTTTTACAACGCTGTTGTGTACCTCTAACATATTATTATAGAAAATTATTATCACATCATAGTATGGTTATTTAAGTGAAGCTTAAAATATATTAAGTAGCCATTAATTTTGCTATTGACCGCGCAGTGAATAGAATGCGGCTTTCTGGCTGCAGTGCCCTGGACCGTAACGCCGCAGACCGTCAGCGGGCGAGCACGAAAACTCCATTACTGTTGCTGAAGTGACACGTTCGCTACTTTTCTGATAACGATCTAAATTGTATTGTATAAATCATCCAATTGTTTAGGTACAATTGAGAGATTTCCTTACTAAAGAGTTGCCACAAAAACAAAACCGGAATTCGTTTTAACTTCGATTTATTGAAGTCTGCTAGTCTATTCAATGAACGTATTTCATACAATTTTGAATTCGGTTATTAAAAAGAGCAAATAATTTTTTTTTAATAAGGTCAAACAAAGTAGTTTATGCAGAGCCAATGTAAATATTGTTTTGCTTATAAGTCGTTAATCGGTAATCACTATGGTTTGTGCCAACTATAAATGAAAGTTAAAACTAATAACATGTTAATAGTCTCATATTAAGCTATAAGATACTAGGTATCCAACTTATTGAAGTTACACGAACATGGTAGTATGAAATTCACTTATTTACTACCCAAATATTCGATACTCCAAACAAAAGGGAACGTAATTGGTTTTATGTACAAACTATGCAGTGCACAATCGCTGCTCAGTCCACAGAAACGACGTGGCTGGCTCATAAAACCTTATCTGTCCCCTTGCGGGTGCGTTTACAATCATTTCGTTACTTGCCTCTATTTTAATTTCTTGGGCGAGTTCTGTTTTTAAATCAATTTTTTTACAGATGAAAATAGGATGATGAGTGTTTATTGAATAAGTTGTGTTTTCAGTCATATAGAGTCAGATTAATGACGAAGGAGCTATGTAAAAAGATATTTCAAATAAACAGAAATTAATATTAGACTTATGTTCTTCTTTCTGGTATAAAAAAATTTTCGTTTATAAAAAAATGTATTGAATATTGATATGATAGTACTTAGCCAAGGTAAATCTCCTTTATAAAGTTATGTACTGTAACATTTTTATTTTATTTTGTAAATAATTACATTACCCATTTCTTAGTTGACTAAACTGACTTATACTCAATTTAAGATTTTCTTAAGTATTGAAAAAAAAAATATTGACATTTTTGATATGTGGCTTTTACACTCTTTTTTCATTTAGTTGCAGGTAGTTCACCTACTAAGCTCGCTCATATTATAACAAAAATCTGGCTTGAATTTTTTTAAGTATAATGTAATTTAGTAAAAGCAAATCCAGAAATAAATGCTTCAAAGTTAGAATAAAACAATTTGAAAAAAACATTTTAGCTATTTTTCATCTCTATCTTATTACATGAAATCCCGTATTATTTCCAAATTATATGCATTTTATCAAAATGATTATTATAAAAACAAATCAAAGTGTACTATTGCCTAAAACACATTGATTTAAAAATACATGTTTTTATCTATGGTAAAGACTTTTCACTGTTTTGAAGTGTTTCCTGGTAAATACTTTTCATATTTGTTTTAATTTATTTCTTATCTATTAGTTTTTAAGTCATTTTACGGAAAATCGGAGAGCACGGAGACATAGCAAAACTATATTTTTTGTTAGTAATAGTAAAAAGGGCTCTTGGAAGATGCAATAAAGTTCACTTTTATAGCAGTAATATATAGATGAGACGTATCAAATGATCAGATTTGGCGAAAGGCTAGCCCCCAATCCCATCCCAAATTTTTTTTGCTATTTAAGAACACAGATCTTTAATAAAGTATTTGTAATTAAAACTATTTTTATAAAAAATAACCTCTTTGTATTATTTCAAATTATTGTAAGCATTTTTCACGCAGCGTTTTAATTAATTCATAAATTACAATATACAAATTTAATTTTATTTATTGAAATTTCTTTAATCGTCATCTTAAACTTAAGCTACAATTGACCTGTATAAATAGGGAAATAGTTTTTCTAATACAATGTGTATTCCTTACATAATTCACGATTAAATGTATCATTAATACAAAATAAATAGTTACAGTTTTCTGCTCAAAATATCTCTGAATTTTTATTCAGATATAACATCTATTAAACATTAAATCTTGCGAAATATAGAAAAGATATGAATGACGAAACGATTCACTGTTAAATCAAATATCATTGTTTCTTTAAAACAACATTTCGCAAGAAAACTCGCAATTCATTAATTCAAGTCAACTCGCCAGATTAAACGCGCCACCGACTCTCGGGATTGAAGTACCAGCAACAATGACGGTCTTTGGCTTTTGTAATACTTTATTATGTGCCGGCAAAGATCCCCTGACAAAACTTTATTGAAGCATTGGGTATGAACACTCGCTACTCGGCTCGGTATGACGACACTACTTATAATGAAGTAACGTGCTCGATAGGCTTTTGAAGCCATAGTAGCGAAAACTAATTCAGATATATTAGGTCTTTTGTTAGTATTTGGTTAATAGGACTACAATAGATTCGTGTGCAATTGTTTCCATTGATGTGATATCATTGGGCTCAACTAATAAGATGAATCAATATTGAAAAATTTGGTATAGGGACTAAATATTAACAAGTGTGCTGCTTTCCTATAGCGCTTATTTTCATTGTGCTAAGGTAAATTCCTATTTTTGGTAAGATGTGACGATATGAAAAATATTTAAAATAATACAATATTGTATTCATTTTCAATAAACACAATCAGAAGTTTTATCGTATAAACATATTTTTTAACGATAGGGAAACACAAATCGTACCTAATAAACACAAATAAAATTTGGGTTTATTAGGTACGAAGTAATTGGCATGCAAGCATAAAACACACATACCCGCCCACACATGCACACAAAACACGTATATAAATAGCATCTGTAATATTCATGCAATCTTTGCTTAGTAATTTTGATATCTTTAAGTTACCAATTATAGACACCAGTGTGTCACGTTTATTTTAAATGATGTTATTATGTAAAAATACGTCCATCATTGGCTATAAGTTTGGTTATAATGTATGTCTCTAATATTTTAAGAGTTATGGGTTTTTTTTCATAAAGAAAAGAAATGATATATAATTAATAATATACATACATTCACGCCTGTTTCTCCGAAAGGGTAGGCAAAG
The DNA here is from genome assembly GCA_949126915.1 of Musotima nitidalis. Classification (NCBI taxonomy): domain Eukaryota; kingdom Metazoa; phylum Arthropoda; class Insecta; order Lepidoptera; family Crambidae; genus Musotima; species Musotima nitidalis. The sequence continues at coordinate 9,454,619 of OX421414.1, forward strand.
GGATATTATACGCCCACACTTCGCCAATAACATTGTCTAGGTCCCACGTAATAGATGGCGAGCCTATTGCCGGGATCTGTTATGTTCTCCAGAGCCTCGTCTGTTGATCAGCAGGTGCACCAATTGCAGGTGAGGTGGGCTTGGGCTCCCTTATTTAATAAAATTTTCCAGCAAAATCTACATTAGTTTACATGTTATATACAATTTTATTATTTGTGCTCCTTGAAAACTTAATCCCAATAGGCGTATTCAGAAGAAACTACATTTAGTCTTTGTTATACCGATTAACGGTTCAGGTGTAACAGTTTAGCAGCCTATTAGCGCGCAACTGTTTCAGTCGAGAATGATTAATGTTATATCCCTAGCCGCTTTGTGAGACACACAGGTATGACTAGTTAGCTACATTATAAGCTTAAATTGCTTCGCTTGTGTTGTACGTAGGTATTAATTTACTATGTAGGATCTAGACCTTATATGTTTGTATTTACAATATAACCTCACTCCCACTTGCTTTGAACTTAAATGGTACATAAACATACACGTGATAATATGAAGATTAATATGAAATCAGTTTACATAAAATACGGCCTTTCTTAAACCTAAAACTATCTTACATTACGTTTTTAGGGGCTCGAGGTATGAGAATAAAAATATAATAAGAGAATTAATTTATGACAAGTACACCAACAATTTAGTTCTAAGTTAAGGATCATTAAGAACTTTTGTTATGGATACTAAATAACGGATAAACATACATACATAAAGTCACGCCTCTTTCCCGTAGGGGTAGGCAAAGATCGCATCCTTCCACTTGCCACGATCCCGGCATACACTCCTAGCTTCATCCACACTCATCAACCCTCTTATACACGCCCGTCGGTAGCGTACTTTTGACCTGCCCCTTCTCCAAAATTTTCTGAATTTGGCAATGGTGGGTCTTACGTGAGCTTCCCCTCCCAACACTTCAGTAGTCCATCATAAATCACTTTCGTTAATATATTTCTTTTTGTAACTTTATACATAATATACATAAGAAAAAACCCAGACCTCATTTAATTTATCAATCAAATATAACAGTTCAAAACACACTTAGTGAATATTTGAAGATATTGAAAGGGTACCCAGTAGCCGTAACCAATAAAGTAGCACTAAGGGAACCTTTCATCACAGTGAAGTAAGTATGTAATGTGAAACTGAGCTGAGCCTGTACAATAGGGAATGGTCACGACAATAAAGTGCGTGCGTAAAGACTTAAGAGCGGTGTGTGGGTATACTGGCCACCACGCCATATCTATATATAAATGTAACAGTTTAAAAAAAGACAATTATCTTACTCTGATCTGAACCCCTCTCACCTTGATGTAAAAGGAATCCCAAGCCCAAGTTAGGAGTTCATAATTATGTGGTGAATATTATCAACATCTTGGCCCATTATACCAATAGACGAACCAAAATGAGAAAAGGTTTTGAAGGCAGGCCTTTGCTTGTAAGCATGGGGTTCATGAGTTGAACCATCTCATTATGATTTTGTTTTTCGTATAGCGTCGTGCTTTTAGATATTATAGTGATATTCAAGCCACGGCTCAGCGATCCTTTCAAAGCACGAAAGCTCACTACTAAATAATCTGCGCGAACTCAGCTTTCACTTTGGTGATCGGCACCAAGTTACTAAATCTGTGTACCTAATTTATAAAGCTTACAGAAATTTATAAAGTTTTGGTAAGTTGGTTTTTGACAGGTATTTTGAGGTAAATTCTGTTGTATTCATTAGCATCAGATTGAGTATTGCTGCTAATTAACAAAACTTGAGCTTGCTTTTGAGTTTCAACACACATGGATATATATTCACACATGCAAAGGTATTTTATACGCCATTACTTCGCCAAGTACATTGTCGATCCCACGTAATAGGTGGCGAGCATAGTGCCGCTTGCCGGGATCTATTAAGTTTCCCAGAGCCTCGTCTGTTGATCAGCAGGTGCACCACTTGCAGGTGAGGTTGGCTTCGGTTCCTTAGATGTTAGTAGGATCCCTATACAACCTATTCACTATATATATTTTTTTAGTTTATTCTCTACTATTATGGCGTAGTGTAGCATGTCGTTTTGTCGTATTACCGTTGTCGTGAATTGTACTTTTTTCTTTAAGATTCGTTTTGAGCCCTGAAGGGCGATTTTGTTAGTTTGGGAGAGCAATTTTACTTTATTTTATTTTATTTTACAATTTTGGGAAAACTTACGGCTAATTACAATATTCTCTTAGATTAACGTTTATAATATGGCCAATTACAAGTTTCCACTTATAATCATTTCTATAACATGTATGAAGTTGATGAACTGAATGAACTTGTATGGAGGACTTAACCCCGTCACGCTAATTGCAAAGCAATAACAAGTGCAAACTAAATAAATACTACATCCGAAACATATAATGCAACGTATGTACAATGCATACTTAAGAAAAAATTCGAATTGCAATTTTATTCAAATTATTTATTTATTTTAATAATTAAGCTATGTGATCTACTATTATTCCAACTTTCTTGGAAAGTACTCTCTTACAATAAACACGCCAATCTTTTTGTCAACTACGGATGACAGGATCCCTTAAGCGCCCTAAACTACGGAACTTAACGCTCCTTGAATACGCTGAAATGACTTCGTGAATTATTCATTTGGTTCAAGAAAAATGATGACAAGATTTTAAAAAGGAGATCGGGGCGATGCGATGCCCCAGTAAATTATTCACTGTCATATCTTGTTTTTGTATGAAATCAGTATACCGTACTACCGCCCGCCGCATAGTACGTTTCCCCGATTTGACCTGTTAGTTAAGGTTCAATAGATGAAGTCGGAGTACACTAGGTGATTTGAGATAAATATTTTTTTAAATATTTTTTTTTTGAATACTATAAGTAGATAATATTTTTCAATAGCAATGATAAAGTAGTATATACAATACAATACGAATACGACTAGTAGATTTCAAAGTAGTCAGTTTTTGGACCGTTTGCGTAGCACATAGAGGGCTTAAGGAAGCATGGTAAGCCCTTCATCCTGATTTTCACTTTAAGTATTACTCATTATGATATGTAAGATACCTCTAATAGGTCGGCTTAAAAAAATGAACAACATAATACCGCAGACCTTTGTTAATTTGCAGTAGGTAGGTTGTGGAGAAAGAGGATTTAGGTCATTACCGCGGCCTTGGTGTTACAGGCTCATGAAGGAACATGGATGGTTTTTAGTCAGTAAAAGTCTGACACACCCTTCCGCTTCACCCACAGCGGAAGACGGTCATTTGATGATTTTCCATCCGAAAATAATAATAATAAGGTCATAACTCTCAACTTGGTTTTGAAAAGGAGGTCTGAGCCCAGCAGTGGTACTTTAAAAGGCTAAGATAATGATGAAACATCAAGTAACGCTTATATCGAATGTCTTAATATTTCACGTCATAAACTCGCCTAGTGTATTCAGGAGCAAATTCATAGAGTATCCACGACCATCGAGTGGTCGTTCCTCCGTATTGGCGCCGACTCGTCTCGACTGGGTTTAATCGTACACATACAGTTCAACCCCATAGCCGAGCAGTCGTACACCCCATACCAATAGCCCGTGAAACGCTATCACGTGACAAACAGCATTGATATCTACGCACGGTTCAATAAACACAATAAACTTAGGAAATTGCTATCACTTTTTAAAGTTCGATAAACGCTACATATGCACTATAATTTACATTTATACAGACGTAATATATCGATCGATTTGGCGTGATGGCGAGTATACCTACCGCCCTCCGCTGAAGTAGTGGGTTCGATTCCCACCCTTTGAGTGCCATGTATATTTGTTCTGTTTTGGGGGTTTTCTATATATATTAAGTATGTCTTGACAATAAAAACGTATTTATGTATGTTTATCTGCAGTTTATTATTCAGCAAACAAGTTTTAAATGATTATTATTCAATTGATTTGATTGATTGAGAGCGGTTCACAAAATATCTCTTTTCAAATATACTATATGTGTTTTTCATGATATCCTTATTAACAGCAAACACTTTCTAAACAAATTTGTTTATTGTCCAGAGGTGCATATAATAATTTATATGTTTGAATTCATCAATTTGGTATACAATTTCATTTTAAAATTATACTCTGTCTCTTTTCAATGCTCTTGTTCAAACTAATGAAGACATGATAATCGATGTTAGTATATAAATAATAAAATTTGAATTATAAGACTAGATTAGATTAAAATTTTACATACACAAAATTAAACTTGAGAACGCGCAAGTATGCTAAATGGAAGTATGTTTATGAAGTGGCGCAAGAAGGGCGAGTTCCAGCTATCCTTGATAGCACACAGGACAGAGTTGCGCGACCCCCATACCTATTTATTGGTGCATCATCATCTAGAAGCGCCTTTTTAGTTTTGCTTGCTATGAGAAGAAGTTGGTAAGAAGTTCAACTAAGTGCCTCCAGCCGTTATGTTTCTATAAATAGTTCAAAGTTTTCTAACAGAAACAGATACCATAAACTTCACTGTCTAAAAAGTATTACTACTGTAAAATATTTTAATATTATTTTATAAAATTTTACTGATATATAAAGAAATTCAGAATTAAAGAAGTGTAAAAAAAAAAACAGAAAAAAATATTTTTTTACGCAAAAGTTATTATATTTTTTATTATATTTACTATCAATTAAACTTTTGTTTATTAACGAAACCAAACTAGAATTAAAGTGATAACCAAAACAAAGGCAAATATGTTATAATTGAGCTGTGTTTATCAAAATGATCAAAAACGCCAGTAAATGGAGTGATATCTGCTGAGTTTTACAGCAGAAATAATTCATAAGTCAGCAGCGTAATGCGCGTGAAATAGATTCGGCGCCCTCTCTCGCCGCCTAAAAAAATGTTTAAAATCAAGCTGCTGGAACGCTATTCTCGAATCACTCGATAATTCATTATTGATTTTCTATATATACACTGAAAGCCTGTGATACAATTTACTTTATTAGTGATATAATATTTTCTAGTGTTATTAGACCGTTGAATGGAATAAATGTAAGCGGAATAGGTTATACCTATAAATAAAATATTGACAAAAATTCACATTATACATGAATAAGACCAACTGCCGAGTAAGCCATCAAGTGAAATTCTAGCTGATTAGTAAAATGTTTTCTAGTTTGAGAAAGTTGTAATTGATTATCTATTATTACATATTTTTACTATAAAAGAAACTAACTCTAACATTCGACAAAGGGAGAAAAAACGATACCAAATAAATAACTAATCATACAGCCATACTAATAATAAAAATTCAAACGTAAAACTTATTTTGTCTACTGCCCACTTTGAGAATAAATATTTTTTAAGAGGCCTCCTAGCTGAATAAAATTACAAATCACCCCCCAGGCCTCTACACAACGCCCCCATTTTCTTTCTGGGTCTCTAACCGCCCCCATTGAGACCTGCAGCGCCCACAAGGGGGCGTTATCGCCCACTTTGGGAAATACTCCTCTATCTCATTGTCATGTTTTCACGCATGAGCTATTAAAGCAAGTTTGAAATAGATATAAATTGAACATTGGAGAATGCCGGAAAATGTGTGGTTGCTGTGGGACAGAGCTTACATTTAATTCACAAGAGCGAATCCACGGAAACTCAAATTATAATCGAAATAATTCATATAAAATCTCTGAGACCAACAAATTGATCGTTTTACGGTCGAAAAACCGTATATCACAGTAAACAGAGCGAATATCATTGTTTTACTAAAAATCTTAAGGAGCACTATTAAAAATTAAACGTGATAAATGCAGTGCTAATATTTGTGTGATGGCTTTTTGTTCTAGTTTAGTTGCTTCTAAGATAATGTATTTCCACACAAATATATCATAGTATGTGACGGCTTTCTAGTACCTAAACTCTGCTTAGTTTGGAGCTGAACTGCTTTTACAGTAGCATACCTACAACAAGTGCAAAGACCAACATATATCTAATAGAATTTTCACTATTTTAAAAATAGAAGTAGTTCTACAAACTGCTATATTTTATTGGATGTTGAAATATAAATCCAATATATGAGTAAATTATCACTTCCAGGATTCGACCAAGTCCTTTTCAAACCCCTGCTGCCACAGCCCGCTGGCGTGGAACGCTAAATTAGCTACACCGCCGGATCTCGTTGTATGAAATATTGTATGTAACGTGAATAAGTATCACTTATAACGTACAGTGACAAATTATTTTGTTCTTCTTTCTTGTTTGTCTTTTTTCCTATTATCACCTCACTATGATACGAGTATGTACGCCAGTAGGTAATAACCTATACACTTAGAGTATCATTGTTTTTACATAATATTGTAACGCCTTTTTCCCGTAGGGGTAGGCCGAGATCAAATTCTTTAACTTATATATTATTTATAAACTAAATTGATTTCATTTCAGTTTCAGTAAGTTAAAACAATGACCTACTAAACTGTCCAAACTGTTTGACCGTAGATCAATAAATGCTCCAATTTTGTTTGTTTTATTACTAATTTTACGTAATATAGTATGTGTAGTAATTGTGTTATGTATATAATCATACAACAGTTAAATGTATCCTCTAAAAACAAAAAAGATGATTATATATTTTATTACTTGTAGTAATTAAACTAATAGTAGTAATTAAAGTAAGATTTTTTTTCCAATACTAGCGGGCTTAAGAAATATTGATTTAAAAATATACCTATTTTGCATCTGCCCGAGCGCATTACGTGAATTCTTATTCGGGTCTAAAGGATTCTTTTTAAAATAATACAATTAAGTACTAGAAGGAATAACAGATGACGTAGATGATGTAAAACACCTCAAATTTAAACGCCGACAGCCATTCCCGAATGTGTAAAACCACATCGAATGGATATAACCATTCGGTTAGTCCCATCGGTATTAATTGGGTCACGAAAGTAATATTACCATTTTATTTTGCCGTAATGAACAGTTACCTGAAATCTCATCAATGTTTTATATGTGAATAGCGCTACTGATTCTATTACTTATGTTTTTTCCAGGCATAAATTCATAAATATCTATGCCTTATCCAGGTTGCGACCTTACGAGCCCGGGGTCCGCTTTCTTACACTTTCGCCTCTACTTTGCACGGTTTTCGGCATCCTTGTCTTTAAACTACTAGCAGAACCGGTAAGCCTCGTTTTGCCTGTATTATTGTTTTATTTAAATTTTGTCCCAACAAAGTCGAATATATAAAACAAAGAATCATGTGATCAAAAAAGTGTTAGTTACGTGCATACATCCTTTTCGAATTTTCATTTATATTTAAGATAAGATTGGCAAAATAAGATTGTCATCCGTTACGACGTCAAACTAATCACAAAATATATAAAAAGCTCCAAGCATAAAATAATATGGAATAAGGAAGCAAAGTTTAAAATGAAGAATTAGTTTTACAATAATGCCACGAGCACTGACGCGCTGCCCTCCCCGATTCAAATTCCAGCGCCACTAACATTTAATTTCAATTTCCAGTAATGAGGGTGAAAAGTGCATATTTCATAGCCGCCGGCCCTCGCAGGCGTTAAGTGGGGTATTTTATTGGCTTATTATACAATATTCTAAGCTAAAAATCGTGGAAAGAGTACGTTTTTAATTGGGCAGTGCGCTCGTGTGGTGCTGACGGGAGGATTATTCATTGCTGCTTCAGAGTTCAGAGCCAACGCCGTTATATAGACTTTTTTTTAGACCAACTGGGGACTTTTTTAATCCAGTTTAACTTTTTTTGAAATAGATTGAGTGCCTCGCGAGGTTTTGCAATAGCTATCGCCGAAATATGGTTATTGTTGAATGCTTTGAGGTGTTGAAAGAGTGAAATGAAAAAAGGAACAACAGTAACTAAGTTAATAGGAAATTTTGGATCGGTTTAAGGGGCCTAAAAAAATGTAATTTTGCAATTTGGATAAAGTATTAGTTTTAAGTAGTTAGTTAAAAATTAAACAAGAAACTTAACACTGCTTTCGGATACATTTTATAGTTGGGTCCACGGTGAGTTTACAGTTCAGATATGCTGCCGAAATCTTTGCAAATAATTTAATACGAATGCGGCTTGCCTGTTTGTTTTGACGCTAAAACCACCGAACCGACATTTATGACTACATAGATAGTAAATAAATGTATTAAAGAAAAATGCAATTTCGTCCAAATATTGGCCAATGGAATATTACACACAAAAAATACCTAATTATATACCAAAGTTTGCTTCATTTGGGGCTATGTGATGCTGTGTAATATGTTCGAGATTTTTTTTATTTATAAATTTAAAAGATTTATGTGACATTAGGGAAATTTTAACTGATGATGGTGAATAGTTTACTAGACATTGGCTGTTAGGACTGAAGTAACCAGTAATTTCTCTTCATACTATTTTATTCAAATATAACACAATATTACTTGATGCGAGAGTCTGCTGGCGGAATATATAGCACTGCAGTGCAGTCTTATGTTATGAATTTGATAGACCTAGTAAGCGAATAATATTATAAGCATTATTAGAGTAAAATTGGCAATTTTAAATAATCCCATGACGCATAAAAGTCAAATCATTACTTAAATGTCACATTACATGATACATGAACGGTAAAAATAATAGGTCTACACGTGACGCCCTACAAGGGCATAGCAACTAAGGAAGGCTAACTAATAACATTCTTAACTTATGTATACCTTTTATTGCGGATGAAAAATCTTCTGTGGTGTGTCATACTGACAAATACCTTTCTTCATGTTCCTTCTTGAGCCTGCTAAGTACCGGGGCCTCGGTAACCCTTTCGAACAGACCCGCAACAACTTCTTATTAATTACCTATCAAAATATGGAGTTCATAGTTTTACTAGACTTTAATTATCTTGACCAGTAAAATACTTTTGAATATTAGAAACACACATATTAAGCATAAATTCTTTATTTTTTATCAATATCTGGGTTGTCAAAGTTTTTAATATAATTAAGATACAAAATCCAACACATGTGGTAACCAATTCAACGGCTTTCGTAGAATACATATTTATCAATCACAGTCTTATGGGTGTTTATTTTAATTGTAAACCTAGTATGGTTCAACAAGTGGCTGAACACAAACATTTGAAGGATCGGCTTAGTTTGTTTTTGTGCGATGGTTGGAAGTTTGTGTAAACAATAATTATACGTACGCCGCGGTTGCATTGCTGTTATGAAGTGTTGACATGAGTGAATGTATCGAGCGTGTGAAGATATTTTTTTATCCTATTTTGTTTCCTCTTAAAGGATAATGTTTAATGTAAATGTATATTGTGTAAAGTTCTTTTTTTATTTTTAATAACATTAATAACATTTTTGCTGTTGTGATTTTATTTTTATAAATATGTAGGTATATTATTTAAAATACTTGTATGAAAAACATGCTTTCTACGAAATAACAGATTAATTACATACTACACAATTTCACGCTCATATTACACCATTTGTGGTGGGCAGAGACTTTGCTTTAACTATGTAAAATTAATATAATATATAGTTGTATCAATGTTCACTCTTAGCACAGAGATCGCTAGGTGCAATATGCTCTACGTGTCATTTGGTGCTAGCCTTTTGCCCACAAAGACACTAGACGAAATCCTATTCTCTTGTTCTATTTCGCTTCTTTTAAAAAGATAAAATAAATATTTTAACAAACAAATCTGTATTCTTATTATTATGTGAAGTTCTGTTTGTAATTAGAAACGTATCTTACAGAACCTTGTGAAAAAAGTTTGGTCTTATTTTTTTCTTGGTGTGCGAATTGGTTTTTCTTTATAAGTATCCTAAATAATTTGAACTTTAAACGATATTTTGTGATTGACTTGGATTGGGGTCCAATTAATCGAAAGTATAAAAAAACATATGTAGTAAGTAAAATTTAGTACTTACATGAAGCAAGCAAAAACTAATTTTAGAACTCTGACTCAATATTATGTCATAAAATGTACTTTGCCGAATGTTTTATTAAATATACCGTAAGGACTAAAATAAATCAGACAGGATTATGTACTAAACAAAACATTTATTATAAATCAATTACTTAAATTGAATTTTAAACGTAAATTATGGTTTAACTTTCTAAATCAAAACGAATAAAAAAGCTTAATTCCTTTTTCTCTCCTTAGCTATTTAATGTATTTCAATCAAGACGAGGTTTCATAACAATTCATTTGAATACTATCCAAAATATGTAAATGATACCTAAATTTTAAAACTTAATTTAGTGTAAGTAATTTGCAATTATTATCGGCATAAGCCTTCATCGCACAACTGAATAAAACCAATAATAACCCCGCGGTCTTTAGCGAAACAAACGAGACAATTTCTTTAAAAGCTCTTAATATCTTTTTAAGAGTTCTTATCGCTAAAGGGGTACTAAACAAGCCCAGTTGCGAACATTATTTAGAAAAAAAAGGAAACCACGCCAAGTTTACTTGTTTCGAAGAGGCGGGTTGTGGTGGCATCAAGATAAAGGAGAGATTTGCGACCAGTCCATTAACAAATTACCCCTTTAACTCGTCCCTTAAAAGAAATGTGTTGCCTTCTTTATTTAGCTGACTATACACCATTTTGCATACGCGATCGCATGCTATCGCGCGCTGTTGAATAGAAACATTAACAACTCCTATCTAACGTGAAAAGCAGGACATAAAGTTCTTAGTTAAAAACAGATAACTTGGTTTTTTAGTTGTATTTTTTTAAAGTCTGTTAATTTATTAAATAGGCTTACCTACACTTAGCTTTGCATCATATATTGTATGGTAGATACCACGTTATTGGTGTTAAAAGCAAAATTCTTCTCTTGCTTTATTTTCCAAAGTTTCATAGTAAAACTGTTTTATTATTTTCCCAGTACAACAGAACTTATACCGATTTAATTTCTGACTATAGTAAACATATTAAATCCAATTCGCTTTCCGTTAACTGTCTTATACTTGATATTTAACTTTTAATTTCACATATTTTAATTTACACGGAAAGCAATTCTAGCGTCTTCATAATAAGCTTTACAGTAATAATAATAATAAAGTTCTAAGACGAAATATTAACAATAGATTACTGCTTATAATATGTATTTTTTCAGGATTTTAATAAACGCGAGTAAATTTACAGGCTCAAGCATCTAATGAGGAACAACAATTCACGTTTCTTTATAAATAACGATTCTCTGTGACATTAATAAGTAAGTAATAATAAGAATACCTATAATTACATTTACCTTTCACTTTGGCTGCTCCCATTGTACTTCCAATAATACACAATAGACTAGAGATTTGCTCTTTTTCATCAAAGTAATTCGAAATAAGAGCAGCTAAGTTGTACTGTGGTTTGTTCTGTGGATGAATCAGATGGCTTTAGGGTTTCGTAGCCGTAGGATAAAAACGGAATCAAATCTAAGTTTCATAGAAAATTAATTTAATTTAATGTTAATTGTGCTTATGTAGTGTGTGCTGTGTGGGGGTCACAGTTTAAACTCGAATCTACCTAATCTATCTACAGAACAGATTACATAAATTATGCTTGTGTTGGAGGTAACCACATAACAGATATAAACTCTAAAAATAAATGAAATTTACCTTAATAGATAAATAAAATAGAAAGATATATTTTGCATCACATCTAAAAAATAAATGATAGACTTTTTCGTAGATTGATATTATAAATACATATCGCCCTGATAAAGACAAATATCCTTCTTCATATGTGCGGGATCGAGGGTTCGATATTCTCGATCTTTTAGGGTTTCATCTTACCCATCTGTCAGTTTATCTGTTGGTGATATGTCTGGGTGGTAGCTCTCTTTGTGATAAAGGATAATTAGACGGATTTATACGAGAACAGCAGTGGTACATATCCTGCTGCCGATTTGAAGTAGCTAGAGAAAATGTTAGTAGCAATTTTACTAATTGATTTCGTAATAAATGTGGACTACTTACTAACAAATACGTGAGGATTCACGTAAAGAGGATAAGATTATAGAAATAATCATAAAAGTATTACTTATTCCTGCGCCAATTTTCAATCTTCCATTTTTTACTTTAAGACCAGTAATGGGAAATTATTGTTGTGATTATAATATGATAAGTGCTGGTTCTATCAGAGCATAATACTATGTACAATGGCTTTAAAGCACTTTTTAAATTTTATAAGCTTACCCATATATTTTGACAGGCACACCGTGATGGGTCTTGAATATTACATTTAGTTTGCTCTTCCAGTATGTTTGCCTTGAAATTTCAATTAGTAAAATTTTGTGTCTTAACGGAAAAAGAAAACCAACAAACTATTGTTATTTACTATGACACAAACAAATATTATGCCGTGTGGTAACGGCCTTAAATAGTGCCACCCTCTCTCATCTTATGAGGAGTCCTAAGAGTCGATGAAAAGAAATCCTACCGGATGATGGGCAGCAGCGTTCTCCTGCGTACTGGCTGAATCTGAGAGCACCAACCCGCCTGCCCAGTGTGGTGATATATACACACCACCAATATATTAAACTATTGAGGAGGCCAACGTTACGCAATGGACAGCCATATAAAGTATTATCATATTATTACAAAAAATGTTATGAAGCAATAATTTAATTATTGTATTAGTCAATTGTTACTCATAATATTCTTACGTAATATAATGGACATTAAGTGCCAATAACATTAAATAATGTTGATATTTCAGAATGTGATAGTGTAGATTAGTACAAGATTGTATTATAATTACAGTGAAAGAATATGTCATGTCACTGTGGGATATATAATTTATCATGTTAAAATCGCTTCTACTTCTAGCTTTTCTTAATGTATGATAATATCGCATACTATTTAAGTACCTTGCATCTGGGCTCTACGTCACATAAGGACTAACCTTAATGAAGAGAACTTTTTTTTTAATAATGGTGCGATGAATTTTGATTTATTACATAACTGTTGTCTTCCTTTCATTCCTTAAGGGGTTGAGTTTTAAAAAATACCTGTTCCTGGCAGTTATCGTGACATAAGCATCCAAGTACCAGTCGAAGTATCCAGTGGTTTAAGCTGTGTTGGTAACAAAAACACTGCCATCTCTCTGAAACCTTTAGAACCACGTACCTCTACGAACTAAGTTTTGTTTTCAAATTAGCCGTAGCGTTATGAAAATATCAGTAAGAGAACTTAATAATTGTTTTTAGAAAATAACTGAATCGTTTCTAAAATGTATTATTTAAAAAAAAAACAATTAAATTTTAACTCTAGTCATAAATAGAATAAATTTCTAAAATGTATTATTTAAAAAAACAATTAAATTTTAATTTTACTCATAGATAGAATAAATATGGCCTCTATATGCTTGGCTTATAAGGACTGGCTTAATGTGTTTAGGAAACAAAACTGAAAACAAAATCAACCTTCAATATTCAAACTCCTTTTTGAAGTGTTAGACTTTGACAAATTTTAATGTAAGTTTTTATTGTGGCGTTAAAGTTAACATTAGAATGAAATGTAATATTTATTAATTACGTTAAAAACTTAGGTCTGAGCCTAGTACCTAGTAGAACGTTATTGTCTGAGATGAGTTCATGTATTGACCTAGCAATTAGCAGTCAAACTACTTGATATAAAACAATGATAGGAACATGTGTTCCTCTTTATTTTAATTGAAAATAGTAAGTTTGTAAATTTAATTAAACTATTATGGTTCTGAAAACATCACTCCGGAGTTCTCAGCAGACTACGAGAGTAATATCCTACAACAAATCATAGCTGGAGACTAACAACGGCAAAAAGGGTGGGAAAAATTTACAATCTCGTGCCAAGGCCCTACTTGTTTCCGCTGGGATTAGAAATGAGAACATTATTTTATTCTAATTTATGTACTCACATTTTGAACGATCATTTATCGTTGCTATTTTCAGTAAGTAAGAGAAATCGTGGTAGAACTGCCATAAATTGCTTTTTACTGGCGAATGGGAGCCTGCGGTATAAGAAATTCAATGATCATTTTGAAGAAAGTATTTTTTTAATATGAAGTAAATTGTGTGGTGATAAGATTATTTACTATCATAATTTATTGTGCTTTCGAAAGAGGCAAATTTATTGTTGACATTATTCTTTGAAAGGTTTCCGATAACGATATCATCAGAAGGTTTAAGAACAAAATATTTTAAGAATCACTAGAAAAAAATATCTCTTTATAATCTCAGATTTCTACTTATCAATAAAACTGTATTATACTTTATACATCATCTTTATACATTAGACAAAGCACGCGACTTGAATCGTCAAAAGCTGGTTTGCCTTATTGTTAGTAAAGACTTCTCAGAAGACTTAATGACTACACGAAGACATATCCTTCCGAAGCAAAGAAGCGGTTCCAATTTAATGGCACATCTCCCTAACTTGGCTTATTTCGGTGATCGTTTCCTATCCTATCGCCTAGTACAACGTAGTTGCGGGAAATTCCTAAATATAATATGTATATATTTACTCATAAAAAGGTACGTCATTCCGTTATATATCATTCAACTAGCAGGGCCCTGCTTAGTCCAGGACTAAATGGTGGTGTGTGATGTGTCGGAGTATATAATTTATTTATTATTTACAATTCACTGACTCTTCTAATCCATTGTTGTGAATAAGGAAGACGATATGAAACGCACTAACAATTTATTTCCCTGGTGGTATGACTACTTCAATATTAAACAACTGGCTATATTTCAAACGTTGTTTGCTATTATTTGTATTTACTTACCAAATATTATTATCAAAGGATATCCCTTTTTGCTAACAAAACATTGTACGGCTATCAAATGGTTTATTACATGGCAAATGGCAAAAGCCATATTTCAGTAAACTTCATTCTTCATTCTTCATGATGATATCATATCCTAGCATTATCCCGGTTGACCTAGACTTAAGCTTAGGGCCCAGGATCTGCTCTCTGGTTCAACGAGATTTGACAGAATTTCATTATTGATTGATTGAAAACCGTCATTCAGTTTGTACGTTCAAGCTATCGTATTTCTACAGAGAAAAGTGTCTGATAGAAAACACAATCTAAGAAGTCAATCAATATAAGAAAGTACATGTGTTTAATATATCATAATTATTAGAGCAAGTAAGTTTTGAATACAGATTTTTTTTTAAATAAAATATATATTTAATAATACATGTTCACAAACACTTAACAAACACTGTTCGAAATATAACAAATTTTAGAAAATAAAACAAAACTGCAGTCATGACGCTTCATTTCCCCACCAAGAAGTTTTTGAATTCAGTTATAAATTTTATATCTATAATATTTTTAAAAGAAAGCTTTTAATCATAAATGTATATTATTGTATGTGCATACAATTTACAGTAGCTTACTTTACGCTATATTGCTACTATAAGTCGGCCTCGTTATATAGCCGTAACTTACATTTTCAAAATAAGCTTAGAGGGAATACCTTCATCTCAGAGTACTTACGAAATCCGGACCGGATCTCGTGGCCGGAAAGGAACAATTACCCAAGTCTTTATCACAAAAACCACCCCCGTATCATTTCAAATATTTAAAAAGCACCGACCGAGGCTAGGGAGCTATTTCATTTCGGCATTTCTAATTCTTTGAGCCTACTCTGTTTTAGGGTATTTAATTAACATCAAAATTTCAACAAGCCTTTCCTTACTTTCTTTTTAGCTTGAAATAAATGATTGCGTTCATTTGCCCTTCATTCAGCATAGGTTTGGTATAAATAATGGTTTAAAACAAAGATAATTTTACTGTATACAGTATGTAAATTAAATAATAGTACTGTCTTTGGCCATTTCACAATGAGCCATCAATGCGCATTTACTAGGCTAGGATTTACCATGTCAATATAACACATATTTAAAAAAGCCCAGTAGACTGCAATTCGAAGGGCCTCGAATTACGCTTGCTCCATGCCTCGTGAAGCACGTTGAGCCCTTGGCCTGACTGCCATACATGTTTATTACAGCCGGGATGTTCATGTATTGCAATGATCTAATATACTGAGAATTTGTTTAACCATAAAACGATATGATCCTCTAGGTTGCGGAGGCCACACGGCTGTCGGTCGCTCCATACAATAATTGAAAAGAAATTTAGCTAAATCTAGTTAAACCAGTAAGCAGTCACCGAGTCCTAAGCCTAAATCTGGGGGACAACCGGAATAATCGATGATTATGATGAATGCAGTAAAAGTCTTGTTGAATGTGACACAATTGGCAAAAATCATTACTGACAAGAATGTAAGCCCCGTTCTTACTTCTAATATATTCCAATCAAATAGTAGGTCCTTCTATATCTAAATAATAAAATTGGTGTTACTTTATCATTTTTTTTCCGAAATTACGGTAAGTTTTAACCGGTTCATGTGACGGGGAGATTCAATTTTCAAATGCTAGTTTAAACTCGTCACTTTGTTAACTCCAAGATAAAAACTACTAATTAATTGAGTCCATTTAATACGGACGCAGAAAAAGTAGAAGGGACTTATGTCTCATGATTGCTCGTTGCTTGAAAAGATTAAGGCCCATAGTACACGGCGTATTTTAAACGCGCCGACGACGCGCAGATGACGCGCGTATACGTGCTTCAAACGCAATCCGAACGCAACCTAGAAACCTAAGCACACGGGGCGATCGTGAAACGCGCCTCTACAGCGCTTATACGCGCAGATACAGCGCGTATACGCGCAGTAGACGCGCGTAGTTTTTGCGTTTTGATCAGAGACTCCTCTTCTTATACACGCGCAGCACAGAATAAACTATTATTGCAACTGAGGCGCGGATGGCTGTGCAGTGGTGGCGTGAGTGCCCCACCCCCTGCCCTATCTCTGCTCCTTTGTACGCGCGTTTGGATCGCTTCAAACGCGAGTATACGAGCTTCATGCGCGCGTATACGCGCTTCATGCGCGCGCTTGTTTCATCAATGTAAACGCAACAAGCAGCGTCCACGGCGCCGAAGACGCGCGTTCCTGAAACGCGCGTCGTCGGCGCGTTTAAAATACGCCGTGTACTATGGGCCTAAGGGCTTATTCACTTAATATCTTGTAAAGTAACGAAAAAAATATTTTTTCTGACAATTACACCAATCGTTTTTTAGTTCCCAGATAACTGTTATTAAGAATAAGTAAGTATCATACATAAATTAGATGATATATTTACAATAAATACTTTTTTTTGTAAATATATCATCATTTCAGCCATCTGAAGTCCACTGCTGAACATAGGCCTCCCCAATTGCTTTCCACGTAGATCGATTCTTTGCCGCCTGCATCCACCGGTTCCCCGCCGCCCTGACCAGATCATCGGTCCATCGCGTTGGGGGCCACCTTCAGTTTGGGGTGGTAGCCGGATCTTTACCGGTGATTCTTAGCACCCCCTGCCCCGCCGTTACCAAGACCGCTACCGTAATCTGGAATAGCGGGGCCGCCGGGGACTGAAGGCCGTTTATGCGTGAGTGCCATTTACATTTGGGGGTATGTGCTCATAATCACCACGCTGGGCAGGCGGGTTGATGATCGCAGTTCCAGCCAGGATGCCGCTACAGCCCATCATCCGGTAGCATTTCTCTTCGTTGACTTTTACGACTCCCCATGAGATGAGAAGGGGTGACGCTATTCTAGGCCGGCGCCACACGGCATGTAAATATATACTTAATATAAATCCGAAAACACCCAGACCATAACAAAAATTCATGTTTATACATATAAAGATTTGTCCTGTGTAGAAATCGAACCTACGAACACATACACACGTATATTCGCCATCTCGCCATATCGGTCGTCATATATGTAACATTAATGTAATTTTTTTCAGTGCATATATTCTGAATGGATAGTTACTTATTATCATAAGAGAACGTGGAACTACACATATACATTTCTTCGAACGGCTCTCTACTCATGCCTTCCCTTATATATTAATATAAGAGGGAGTCAGGCTATATTCCATGCACGACCTGGATTTTATTACCCTGTACTACGCAGACTCAGTAGTTAACAGATATAGGCAGATATGTTGCGTCTTACTGTTTGAATCGTCTAAATTACCCAATAATACCTTTATAAATTACGGGGACTATAAAGCGATTACTACGATGAAAGGTATGTTGGCCTTAAAAACCATAAAAACGTCCGATACCACGTATTTGTAAATATATTCTTAATAAATATATTACATACCAGACCAAAACACATATTAATGTTCATGCACAAAAAGATTTGTCAGAATCAAACCCAAGACCTCAAGAGCGGAATGCAGTTAAACTGACCTAGGGAGGTCAAGGTCCTCATTATTCAAGTCAATAAAGTTCAAAGTAAGGGTAGTTTTGATTTGATTTTGGTAAATTATTAAATTCACAATCGATGCCGTGTGGTGCCGGCCTAGAACAGTGCTACCCGCTCTCATCTCACGGGGAGTCGTAAGAGTCGACGAAGAGAAATTCTACGGGATGATGGGCAGCAGCATCATTCTGAGTACTGATAATGAACTAAGGAATATAATAAACTAAACCTCTAAAAAAAGCTTTTTTGATCATCAAAAATACTGAGTGAGCATCTAATGAGGTGATTAGGTGCTCAATCAGTATTTTTGATGTACAAAAAGGTTAGATTAGGTTGGCAATTTATTAATTTTGAAGACACGTTAAATATGATCCATGAACTAATACCCCCCATAGAATATAAACTATTGACCATGTTCAGCAGTGGACTTTATAAGGCTGACATGATGATTAAACTCACATTAAAATAATGCCTATTTGTGAGAATACTGTCTTACTAACAGGCATATTAATCATGACAGATGCACTGGTGAGAGTCTTGCGGAGCAATAGACAC
Source organism: Musotima nitidalis (assembly GCA_949126915.1). Taxonomy (NCBI): domain Eukaryota; kingdom Metazoa; phylum Arthropoda; class Insecta; order Lepidoptera; family Crambidae; genus Musotima; species Musotima nitidalis. Next base: position 9,473,514 of record OX421414.1, read on the forward strand.
ACGTGAGTTATAAACACAATGCGTAAGGGGTTCAATGCGTTAACCCTGAACTGAACTCAAAAAAACTGGCGCAGGCCAGGTTAATAGCTGAGTTATGACTGTACTAATAATAGTGATAATGACATTAAATTTCATGACAGTATGTAAATGTTTTTTTGTAATACTCTCTTCAGTGCATCTGTCACGAGCAAGTAATATGCCTGTTAGTAACACAATATTCTAACAAAGAGTAAGTTGTTACAAACGAATTACTATAGACACGAATTACTATAGTATATATTTGGGTTCTTTACCATCGGAAATAAGTCTGACTAGTAATATAATGAATATACATAATATTGAATTTTACTGACAACTTCCTTTTTTTTAAGTGATTCGACATATTGACTAATTTCTGTCTGAAGCTAAGCTTCCGATGCAGTTCAGAGCTTGTTCCATTGAACAAGCGCAAACACAAATGTCAAAGTTTTTTATTGCATTCATGTTGTACATATACAGATGTTAAAAAAGAAAGAAGGAACCAAACATGACCCAGCAAGGGCACAGCAAGTACATATTAGAGTATAAAATTACAAGTAATTAATTATTAAATTAAATATAAATCGTAAAAGTATTATAAAAAATCCTTCAAACTTAACGTTGTACATATACAACATATTATATCTTATTTATATAGTGTTTTAAGATCGAAGTTGAAAAACATACTTACCTTACTTATTAGTTTCTAAATTATTATTTATCAAAAACTTCCAATTTAAATTTGCGAAAAATCTGATATAAAATCAGCTGCTTAAAATTTCTTTGGCTACATCACAAATTTAGACTTGTTCAAGAAACAATTTTTCATACGCAGGGGACGTTTAATATAACAGTTGAAAACGCGCACATTTATCTTGAACAGCAGCATACATAAACCAATGGGTCGACTGCACTTGATTCAGTGCTTCCCCCGAACTCCAGATTGCGCAATACCGCAGCTTCCGGCTTCCGGCCGCGGCGCGCCTGCGCTGCCCTCTGCTATCACATCGCGCTATGTTATTTTCTGTAAAAATAAACAACAATATTATTTCTTTACTAGTTTGAAAAAATCAAGCAAATATAGAACAAAATAAATGTTTCAAGGAGAAAGTGAACAAGACTACGTTGCAAATATTTCATATAGCTGCTTTAAGCTGTTTTGGCGAAAACGCACATTCTGACCACTTCGAGAAACAATTTTTCATACGCAGGGGACGTTTAATATAACAGTTGAAAACGCGCACATTTATCTTGAACAGCAGCATACATAAACCAGTGGGTCGGCTGCACTTGATTCAGTGCTTCCCCCAAACTCCAGATTGCGCAACACCGCAGCTTCCGGTTTCCGGCCGCGGCGCGCCTGCGCTGCCCTCTGCTCTCACGTCACGCTATATCACTTCCGGAGGCGCTACGTTTAAATAAACAACTCAATTTTGTAAACTATTCTATGAATTAAAATGTAAACTATGACTTTTTAAATTTTAATTCATTTCATTTAATTTACAGTTTTACATGTCCGCCTACCAAGCAGTGCCCCAACACACCGACACACTAATAATTTTACTAACAATTATATAATTTATTAAATATTACAAGGCCAGTTTACTTATAAAGTTAAAATAAAATTTAAAAAAAACATACTTACACAAATGCAATGTAAAATTAAACTAATGTCCGACAATTACACATATAACATAACTTTACATAAGAACGAAAGTCTGTAATAAGCTGCCTAAAATCTTAAAAACTAAAATAAGTATCAAAGAGCTGACATATTCTTTCAATTAAATTTATTTACGATATAAAGTCAAAGATAAAAAGCGTCAATTTAACGATACAAACGTCTGGCCTTCTTTTCCATGCCATTACATTTGATGCACGTTATATCCTCAGTGGCTAAGTCGTAAATAAAATTATAAAATTATAATGGATAAAAGTTTTGGACTAGATGACGCTGTGGTAGATGTCTGGATTTTTGAATTAAAATAAGTAGCCAACATAAAAACAAAGTCATTTCTTCCTATTTATAAGAAAACACATAGCCACTGCAGTGATTGCAATTAAAAGTAAAAAATAGTTTTCTCCAAGTTTATCTTAATGAAGCTCTTATGAAAGTCAACTAAAAACTAAGGACTCGTTTACTTTTAATTGGGCTAAGCCTTCCAATATTATTTGTCAACAATTGATTTATTACAAGCCTCAGTCATATAAAATTGTGCATTGATTTAAATCGTCATCATCATTCTACTTTCGCCCACTGCTGGACATGTGCCTCTTCAATGGCACGCCACAGGGCTCGATTTTCAGCTCTTCGTCTCCAAGCAGTAGCAGCCGTTTTGCGTATGTCGTCGCTCCACCTAGTCGGAAGGCGTCCTACACTACGCTTACCAAGACGCGATCTCCACTGTAGGACCCGTCTACCCCAGCTGTTATCGGTTCTATGGCAGATATGACCAATGCCACTTCAGCTTCCTAATCCTTTAGGCTATGTCGGTGACTTGTTTTAAATGGTAGGATGAATTTAAGTAGCATTTATTTAAAAGCTACTAACATCGACAATCATAATTTCTAAGTCATACTCAAGCCCAACAATTTTAATATTTTGAAATGAAAACAAAAAAAAATTACCTTTGCTTAAAATTTATGTTAAGTTGACTTATCAACGAAACGTCTTATAATAAGTAACGCCTAAGCCAAGCAAATTAAGCTTCGTGGTAAGGTGCTTACATGTAAAATACTTAACAAAACACTTCGAGCGAGCTTCGGATTGAAAGCAAACATTACCATGGAAAATTAATGAATATTTTGACAATCGTTCCGCGATGGGAAATTTTACACAAATTTTATTAAAAAGGAATATGACAAACAGATTCCTATAATAATACCTCTTTGCTAATTAATAATATAGATACATACATGCATACCTTTTCTCCGAAGGCGAAGGCAGAGGCTTATTATACGCCCACATTTCGCCAACTGTGTTGTTGGTCCCACGCAATCGGTAGCGAGCCTGTTGCCGCTTACCAGGAACTTCATGTTCGCCAGAGCCTCGTCCGTTGATCAACAGATGCACCACCTCCAGGTGAGGTTAGCTTAGGCTCCTAAGATGTTAGTAGGATCCCTATACACCATAATAAAGATTAAGCAACAAATACGGTTTTAAACGCTGAATTAGAATTTTCAAAAGGAAAGGATTTAAAAGGAACCAGTAGAAGTAATGTTGGCCATTTAATATTTTTGGGACGACTCAAATCAAATTCAAGCTATCGAAAAAGAAAGTGTTTATTAAATATCTTGCAAATATAAGAATTTTGGCTCAGAATTAAGAAAAGTGTACTTGTAATTATCACCAATCTAAGATCTCTTTATGCGATATTTCGCCTCCCTGCTGAGGAAAACGCTTATACCGTTTGTCTTAATATCACTATCATCAACCATCGAGCCAAGTTTTAGTTCATATCGAGGGATAGTGAGTATCAAACAGCAGGACGTCATAAACTGCCCCCCCGATCAGGATCCGGATTCCGGACCTATCGTGTGCTGGAGTTCAGTAATAGAATACCAGTAGCCAGGACACTGCCCAGTAGTAGAACGTTAATAGGTTGAAATGAAGATGATTAATTTAAATTAATTACCTTTTCAGTTAAGGTTACAATACAAGTCTTCAGTGCACGCCTTACATGGAACAAGACTTTACACTTGGGAAAGTTTTGGAGCGAGCAACCACATATGTCACACGGGACGAACCTGCACATATAAATGAAACTTTGAAAATTCACTGCTCGTCTCTGAGGGTTTATGAGTGTTATGCCTATTATGCAACAAAAACAAACTATATAAACATAAGATAAAAAATATAAGAAAATTTAAGATTATGTAATATTCTATATAATATTTATTTACACTGCACCAGTTTTTTTCTATGCCTATGTGTGTGCCCTTTTCTACTATGTGTACTGAATAAAAAATATTGTTTTCATTGTGACAGCGGCGAGCGGCGGCGATAGCCCAGTGGAAAGACATAGACTTCAAATTCAGAGGGTATTATGTTCAGACCTTTAACTATTCGAAGTAATGTGCGTAATCATCGCTTGCTCCATATCTCAGCATGCACGTTAAGCCGTTGGTCCCGGCTGTTATAAATAGAAATGGCAGTCCTTCTTAGAAACTTGGTGCCTTCTAACATCCTTACAGCTGGTTTAATGATGTTGCCCTCAGGGTTGTGGAGGTCAGACGGCAGTTGCTCCGTGTCATAACTGAAAATCTGTTTAGACCAGTGAGCAGACCCTGGACCCTAAGCTGAAGTCTAGGGCATCCTGGACAATGCCAGGATATGATTATGTTTCCTTTATGGCAGGAGTATCTTAATTGGTATCATAGGTTAGCATTCTACAATGAAGTAATCGCGCTTAACTAAATTTAAAAGCCTCTGAAACTATATCGGTTACGGTTGATAAAGAGATCACTTCAATCTATTTATCTACATGCCTCGGTGGCAGAATTAACCTTTTTTTATTTACGTTGGTAAATAATGCCTGTAGATATTAATTTTATAAACGGAAAACACATTAAAGTTATAACAAATTTTTATTTATTTTTTAACAGGTAACAATTCCCCAGTGCACACATCGCAAGGAACAAGGCTTCACACTTTGGAAACTTTCGACACCGACATATGTCAGAGGATGAATCTAATATTGTCTACGGCGAGTTTGTTTGTTATGCTTTCATAGTCAAAGGGACTGTTTTTCGTAATATTTGGTAAGTATAGAGCCAGTGACAAGGAAGAAGAAAAGAAAATAATAAGTTTCATTAATTCTTCTTTGGCGTACATAATATCATTCTTTTGATATATTTTGTAAAGTCAAAGTCAATGTCTAAATCATTTATTAAAGTTTGACTCAATATCATTCTTATGAAAGTCAACTTAAAAACTAACGCGCCCAAACACTGCGGGCGGTAGCATGAAGGTAAAATATGGACTAAAAAATCTTGATAGTTTTTTCTCTAGCCAGTTACAAGATCATATTGATAATCATATATTCTCAATATGATTTTATGTGATCATATTCCTGTCTATTCCCTAGACTTACGCTTGGGGTACTGGGAGTTACGCTAAAGGTCTGCTCACTGGTCAATAGCCGGTCCGATATAGCTCACTTATAGTTTTATTTATTTATTATATATATTTGTACAACTATCATTAGAATTCGTAGTGTATATTATCGTAGGTATAATAAGACCGAGATGACTCTCGGCTACCGTAGGCGCTGGCTTGTGGACGGCGAGTAATGGGTAACTCGCCGCCCGTCCGTCTTCTATATTTGTGTTCCACGCGCGCATCAAAGAGATGTCAGCACACTGAGGGCCCCCAGGGAGGTGGCCAAGCCTGCCGGGGCTGCGGGACTGTCCAAAAGGGTTACCGCGGCCTCGGTACGTAGCAGGCTCCAAGGAAGGAACATGGATGGTTTTTAGTCAGTAAAAGTCTGACACACCCTCCCGCTTCACCCACATAGGGAAAGGTCATTTGATGATTTTCCATCCAAAATAAAAAAAAGGTATAATAAGACATTGTAAAATAATAATAGACATGAAATAGCTATTGTCTGACCCTTATTAGGTTACATATAATTTCTGAATGCAATGTCACAATTCTAAATTATAATTGCGGTAAAAGACCACAGCTTCCGTACGTGTTAAGTCACACATTGCAGAGTACATACACGCCATAAAACAAACAGTAAAAATTTAATCAAAATTTTGAGAGTGAGTGTTTGCGAATTTCGTGTGACAAGGCAGGATTAGGCAAAGCTCTCCAGAGTGACATTGTATCCCAATTATCATACGAACAACACGAGGACTGGCCATACAAGACAGTTTATTATAAATTTGTGGATATTTATTTATGGGATTATCCTTGTTTTAATTGCCGTGTACCCTGCCTTTACTGAATAGTTATTATGAGTAATATAAACTCAAAGAAAGGAAAACTTAAAGTTCTTGTAGAAACGCATAAGAGAAAGCAAATAAATGGTTCCATTTTCGGGAACCCAATAATCATTATCAGACGTGTAAACTCCACTGCTGATAGATTACATTTTATTTGAGGTATTTGCCCATAATCACAACACTGGGAAGACGGGTTAAAGATCGCAGTTCAAGCCAGTCGCAGGATGACGCTGCTGCCCTTCAACTGGTGCGTTTTTTTTTCGTCGACTCTTACGACTACTCTTGAGATGAATGGGGGTGGCACTGTTCTAAGCCGGTACCACTACTCGGCATCTCGTGAGATAAGTAAACCCAATTTGATAAAAGCCGAGATGAGTTTCATGAGGCATTCTTCTCAATCTCGTTGCCTTTTTTTAAACCTCGTTAGAGCCACCGACAGATTGACTGACGGACAATCCTCTCCCCCCTTTAGAATCACGACAGGCTGACTGACAGATCCCCCCGATAAGAGTCACCTAAAGACTGACAAATCTTGAGAAAAAACCACAACAGATAGATAAACTGATAAACCTTGACCGATTCTGACAAAAAATTCATTTGCATTTTTTTCCAATTGATCTTAAAGATAACAATTTTTTTTTATCCAATAATAGTACCTACAATAGTGGTTCTCCGCCTGGTCGAATTTGTCTTGAGCTAGAGCGAAGCAACCAAGGGATCCACTCGGTGTATCTGTACAGCACTTCTTACCATGAAGATAATATAATAATATAAGGGTGCATTAATGCACTCTTAGGGATTTTCAATTTAGACGTAGTCGTGTACACAAATGTGTGCAAATATTTGCCCTGTGTTGAAGTCGAACCTAAGGAGTTCAGATGCGTATTATGAGAAATCCAATCAGCACACTGCATAAAATCGTGGTTTTTTTTCATTGAACAAATATGTTATTGCATTGTAATAAGTTACAAAGCAATAAGCTTAGGATTTTTATATAAGCAATTTAATTGTTATTACAAAGCATACAAACTTATTATCATAAATAAGTTCCCTAGAATGGCAATTAAATTAAATAAATATAAAAGTGTTATTGACGTCTGACTGTCAGAAATAATTTGTAAATATTTCAAAGCAATCCAACATTTTCACTTTGTTGAATACACAAATATAATCTCAAATTCAGCATGCAGAGAATTCTGTCGTCTATCGTGAGAAAAATTATTGTGACAAGTTTCAAACGAAATATAAATTCAAATTCTATTTTACGTAATGCGGAAACAAAGGACGCAGTGCAAGCGAAAGATCCGCTATGTCTAGATCCAATAGAGTACGACGCTCATACTCTAAGAAAGCATAACAACCCTCGAAGACAAAAGGTCTATGAGTTTGGATTATACGTCGCCGCTTGTTTGCCGAAGTACGTTCAAAAAGTTCAAATACAACACAACGATGAGCTCGAGATCATGGTAGTCCCAGATGGCCTACACCAAGTCCTCAGTTTCCTTAGTCATCACCAACATGCTTGTTTCAACGCCTGCTCTGCAGCGACGGCTATAGATGTGCCATCAAGGGTATGTAGATTTGAAGTTATATACCTTTTACTTTCATTGAGGTTTGCGGAGCGTATTAGAGTTAAGACTTACACAGACGAGCTAACTCCACTTCGGTCAGCTTACTCCTTATGGAAAGTGTGTAATATCTTTGAAAGGGAAATATATGATATGTTTGGTGTAATCTTCACACATCATCCTGATTTAAGAAGGTTGTTGACCGATTACGGATTTACTGGACACCCTCTTAGGAAAGATTTTCCTTTGGTCGGTTACACGGAGTGTAGGTATGATGATGAGCTGAAGAAGATAGTTTATGAACCAGTTGAGTATGCCCAAGAGTATCGGCGGTTCAGGTTAGAGTCCCCTTGGAATGACATAAAGAAGATTAATGAAAATATTCCAAATTAATAGATTTTCTATAAGTGTCTCTGCGAAATTTGCATATATCTTTTATACAATGATAGTATTCCTAAATAAATGTGCTGCAATTAAAATAAAAGGTTTTTTCTTTCATCTTTCGGTTTCCTGTGTAACTTGACTTAACGAATACCACATAATGTGGTTTCAAGGGAGCAGCAATAGCCCGATCGCGAGACCATTACACTGAAACTAAGAGGTTCTTAGATTCAAATCCTGGTCTATCCAATAAACCTTTAACTATTCGAAGTTATGCCGTCGGTCCCGGATGTCATGAACATCGATTACAGTCGTTAATAGGAAGTAGTTAAATATACTGTCAGTATACTACTGCCTTGACGGTTTATTTAACCACATAATGATTTTCCGCTGGGTTGTGGAAGACGAACGGTAGTAGCTTTTCGTAACTTCTAAAAATTTAACCAAATCTGGTTAGAGCAGGAAGCAGACCCTGCCCTGGGCCATAAGATTAAGTTTAGAGCAACCGAGATAATACTAAGGTAATGGACTGCAATATTAGTTTTAAAATCGCCCGTAAATTTTACTATAAAATAAAATTAAATATTTTTTATCAGCATAATAATTATCACTTAGCGCTTTCAGAACGCTTCAGAACACTTTAAGAACATTGATATGATTTAAGCTGAGAGCCAATTGTGTCTTAGTCAGACACTAAACGTCGACCGTCTTGAAATACGAGTTATCTATTACCTCTTAACCCTTACAGAAAACTATAAAAAGTACTGAACGCCTCATCGCCTATTAGTTTGAATGAAATCTTGTTCCCTAATGAGCTTTTGTGTAGCCACAATGGCGAAGCGTCATTTAGAGCGCATATAAGACGTATAATAGATATTAAAATGGCCGCCTCCCCTCTACAAGCGAACAGATGACGGTCCTTTCTAACGCCTCAATTAATAACTTAGCAAATTAACGCGAAGTGGCTAATTATTCTATCTCCGTTTCATTAAGTTAGTTGAGAGTAGATTGTCGGTCAATGAAACAAATTCGGAATGATTTATTGTCCTCACGTTTCAGTTATTTATGACCTGTTATTTTATCCCTTAATTCAAAGTTTAAGCCCGAAAGCTGAATGACATATTGTTTCATAATGATCTTTACTTCTTTTATTGGTCTTGAAATTGTCAATTTATCGTAGCCCTTATAACTGTTTTTTTTTTCTTTTAAATAAAGGATTTGTGCGTTCAGCGCATTTATCCAGTGTCAAGTAAGAGTATAAAATATAATAATTGAGAATATTATATGTAATTGTAATTTTTGTTATAAGCTACCCTGGATAAACAAAATATTTTTATTCATTAATTGTACTAGCAAAGTCAGTAAGTTGGGTAAAACCAAAGAGAATTTTTATATGCAACAACCTCAGATACTGAGATAGAACAAAGAAAAGATGCAGGGTTAGCTAGACTAGTAAATTCACTTCTGTAGCAAATTTTCAGTGATATGCGCAGTGCGGTGATACTAGGTGTGAGATTTACAATTAATTTAAAGCCCAAATGTGCGAGCTGCAACTGATATCGACAGCCGTGATGCATGAAACGACTGTTCGGTGCCACGCGCCTGGGTGCAACTTGCGCTTGTATATTCCTACCTAACCTAATCATGGCGCATAATAACTTCAGCTTTACATACATGCAATCACGCCTGTTTGTCCAAAGGGGAAGGCAGAGGCATATTATATGCTTACATTTCGCCATTTATATTTTTGGTCCCACCAAACAGGTTGGGAGCCCATTGCCGCTTAATAGAACTTATTATGTTCGCCAAAGCCTCGTACGTTAATCGGCAGGTGTATGACTTGCTGCTGGTGATGTTGGCTTGGCCTAGGGGCTTGGTAGGATTGGGAGGCGGCGGCCTCCTTCTGCGAAGTGGTGATGTCGCAGAAGAAGGCCGCGGAGTGGGAGAGGGAGCGGGATCCGCTCTCTCTCCGGCTACGCCGTTGGCGCAGCGGGCGGGCCAGGAGGGCCCGTCAGGCAGCGCCCGGGGGGTCTTAGGCGGCGGGGGCAGGGGGCCCCTTCCGTCTCGCCATAGACCCCCCCCCGAAGTCGGCCAGTTACGCCATGGCCGCACATAGAGGTAGGGGGGGCACTGCAAATTGCGCCTTCCTGAGGAGGTCTCCCCGGTTCCGATCCGGGGGACGTTGGCCGCGGGCGGGGTATCAGAAGCTACAAACCCGGGCACTGGTGTCTCGCCCCTTTTCAACAGCGGTGGGCGTCGTCTGAAGTTTTTTAGTGGGTAGGACTGCGGTGGTCGCGTCGGCCGCAGTGAGCCCCACACCCCCTCCCGGTCTCCCCCTTTTGGCCGGGAGACAGTGCGTAAGCAGCATTTTTTTACAGACGATAATAAAAAATAAATAAAAAAAAAAAAAGAAAAGGGGCTTGGTAGGATCCCTATATCTAAATGTAATTTTTGTATAGACTATCTGGAAAATATAATGAACTTATTTGAACATTGTTAAATAGGCCCATAATATAATAATATTAGTATGCTAGGTGAAATGCCAGGTGCAACTTCATGGGTGTAATTTTAAATCGTCAAGTTGATTTTAGTAGACGACATAAACGTATAAGTAAACCTGTACCGACATTCAGTTGAAACCAGTGCATAGGTAGCGGCGTTTTAAATAGTTACGCTAATAGTATCATTGTTTCTCTTGTTGAAGATAAATCAGTCGATTACTGAAATCTGCGCAGGCGACTGCGCGATTTTTATGCTCACCTCTTCAAAATGCTGAAGAAAAAATAATGGAAAAAAAAATACTTTGGGTCGCCTTTACAGTTGTGGAAACCAGCTTGTTTGGGCAACAACATGCTCTTGTTTACCTGTACAGTGTGTGAAACTCTGTTTTTCTTTGCTGGTTGCTGTGTCCTAAACTTATCTGACGTAGGTATCTATAGTAAAAGCGCCGATTGTTGCATATCATAATTTCCTTACCCCTATATAAATTTATTCTTATCGCGTTAATTTCGTCTGTATGTTTCTGTTAAAACATTAGTATGGCATTGCGTAACAATATCAAAAGCAGCCCCAGTCAACTGCTCAAGCATTTAATCAAAAATAGATTTGACTCTACTGGAGTATAAATCTTTTAAACCAATTATGCGGAACCCCGATCCCTCGGCTTTCCGCAATCCATATTAAGCCATCGATTCGCCGCATTGAGGACCTGCTGGCTGCTACTGATGAACCATATCACCACTAAAGGCAGCAGTTTTACTTGCTATGTGTTCTGATTCTTAATGTTACAAGCTTTATGAAATCTCCATAAAAGTTTTTTAACCAACCATTTACACTAATAAGTTATTTAAGTAATACGGCTTTAAAAAGTAGCTGTTAATAAAACCTAAAATTCACCCATCTAAGAATTTCAATTTACAAAGCTTTGTCTCCAACCGCGCAAAGCCACGAGCCTGAAAACTTCTAACACACGTTCGTAATAAAAGCAGAATTCATACTTCTGTCGCAAGTTGGGGCACCTAAGAAAAGTTGGCTGTACCATGGGTTCATATCTGCCTCTGCCATACATCTGCGTAAGAATAACGGCGGAACGGGGGGCTGAATGAACAATCGGCCGCAGTGTGTGTACCACTGTCCCGCGTGACGCCCGCCCGCGCCGCTCTCTGGGGAACGTCAAACTTCTTTCGTAAATCTTATAACAATTATTCGCTGCCGCTACAAATATGACGAGATCTAAGCAATATAATTAATTTTGCGTATTTCTCGCGGGCTTTCGATTACTACGGGGACTTAGTTTCGATTACATGAAGGTGAGTAAATTATGTTTAAAACAATAAATAAGGTAGTTTCGTAATTTTTGCTGACTTTAAATTTGTGGTCAGTTAATTTATAGATTAAAAAAAAAAACAGATAGTTAAAAATATGTAAAGTTATCTAGATAGGAGTTTGTTTTTCCTAATGATGGTTATCAAGAGGTCTACTATTGGCTTCATTTCAAACTACGCTATCAATCATCGCAGTTCATTACACAGTATTCTCTATGAAAAACAGTTAATTAAAATTATTGTCGTCTAGACTAGACTTCACACTTTGGAAGTATACTTAATTTATTGTACCACTAGACACTCTTTTATATTATTATCCATTTATACATCAATTAAGTTGGTATAAGGAAATGATTTAACAATTATAACCTAAATCTTTTTGTACACATTCCAGTTTTAAGCGGTTTTGCGTGTCAAAATAATATAAGCATCTTTATTTTGCAATTGGGTCTCGTAAAAGTTTTCCGCGCTTGTTTCAAAGTTGAAACTCTTTGTAAGCAAACAATAAGAACCGTTTGTCTACATTGCGTTATGTATAAGTTTGAAATAAATACATATAATCTATATAATGAACATAATTAAAATATTGATTATTTTTATTTGCTTGAAATTTAAATATATAAAAAAAATACTCTTTGGTTATTATAAGTCTGTATTTGCAGAAAAAAGTATTTATGCATGTTTATCCGTTGGTAAAGCCGTCATATGACTTCTTAGGGAGGACTTTTCCGAAATGCCTATTCTGATTTAGACGGGACTATTATTAAGTTCCAAAGTTTAACTTAAGCAACTTCTCATTTCCCGCGGGAACTTGATTTAAAATATAGTACCTATTGGTGATGCGGGCGAAGTCGCGGGCATTTGCTAGTAAATTTTAATATAAATAGTTTATACGAGTATTAGAGTCACTCACAGAGTCCAATATAAACAGGAGTATTTCATTTTTTTTTTAAATTTAAGTCAATATTTTGGATAAAATAGGAAACCAAATAATCTGGTTTATCAATTTCGGTTTTTAATTTTACCCAACGTCCAAGCACTATTAGCTCTCGAGGAGTTATCAAAGCCAATCATAAGTTATGTGTAAAATGATATAATGTCTGTGTCGTGGAGATAAAATCCCGTGCAGAGCGGTTCGACCGCTTATGGCGAGAATTTTGTTCGGGCTATCATGATACTCTGGATCAAATAATTTTAAAAATATTAAACTAAATTAATTTGATTGAAGACAGCCGTCTAGAACGGATGATATGCTCATTATCAAATCATCAGCATATCCTGATTGTCTCAGACTTAAGCCTGGAGCCCAGGGTCTGCTTGCATGAATGATAGGATGAGCCAGGTGAATGAATGTATAGGATGTATAGGATGGTGAATGAATAGGATCACAAGCGTTGTATTAAAGTCCCCTCCCTCCTTTAGAATCATGACAGGCTGACTGACAGATACCCCCCCTAAGAGTCACCGACAGACTGACAAATCTTGAGAAAAACCACAACAGACGGATAAACTGACAAACCTTGACAAATTCTGACAAAGAACCCATTTGCTTTTACTTCTTTATTATGGTACCGCTCATATTTCTTTCATTGTTCTTAAAAAAATATATCGATATATATATTTCCATTTTATGTTTAAATGTTTGACGAATCTAAATGATCATGTTGATCTTTAAGACAATAAAGTATATTTTATTTTAAAGGGATGAGCTTACAGAAGAAAGGCGAGTGTAAACAAGAAAGGGTATATAGACTATATATGACAAGGCGATAAAGACCTCGATGGTACTTTTACTATTATGCGTTCAAATCAAATCAAAATATGTAATCGTTTATTGCGTGTCACATTACATAGTACATAAGATGGTCATACAAGGTAGGTCTACATGTGATACATGTGTTTAGAAACTATATGTGGTTAATGATATTTTTATTATAAACAGTCAAAAGTCAAAATACTTTTTATTTCATAAACTATTACATAGTACTTGAAAACGTCAAAATTATAAAAAAATAACAAAAACAAATAAAATATAATTATACTAAAATCACGAAGCTTAGATTCACTTGCAACCAAACAATTTATAAAAACAAAAAATATTTAAGTGTAAGTGAATCTAAGTTCCGAGCCACCGCTCTGTAAGAAGAACTGGCACGAAACTCACAGGCTATGCTCTTTTAAATTATCAATTGGTTAGTTATCTTATCTTATCTTATAGCGGGGGCCACAGACTAACCGTGGCGCACTTTGACCCTTATGCCGGATCTTTTGTGCATCCCCTTGCCTATCACTCCAAATCTCCAAATATTGTTACCATCATCTTTATGACAGTCTTTGCAGATTGGAGCCCATAGTCCCTTGGTTGTGGGTAGGCCACCCCCAGGTGACTCATTCGGCAAGCAGCCAACGAGTCACAGGTACACAGCAGGTGTTCCATAGACTCCTCTTCGTCACCACATCTACGACATAGCGGTGATTGCACTAGTCGCATCCTGTGGAGCATTTTGTTTGTGGCATAATGCCCTGTTAGAGCCCCAATTATCAGTCTGGCTTGATTCCTGCTACCTTCGCAGAGGGCCTTACACCAGCTGCTCCCTGTCACCCCGATGAAGGCCTTTGAATGCTTAAGCGCCGGTAGCAGCTGCCATTCCGATAGATGTTTCTCCACCATATACTTTTTTAGCGTCGTGGCTATTGTACTCATAAAGAGTGCAATGCATGGCTCCGGTCCCGTGAAAATTGATTCCGAGCCCTGTCTGGCAAGCCTGTCAGCGTGCTCATTCCCTTTAAATCCGACGTGGCCTGGTATCCACATGAGGGTTACCCTGTTTGTCCGGCCCAGTCTGTTAAGGGTTTGAGCAGCTTCTAGTACCAGCCTTGAGTCTACTCGCACTGAGGCGATAGCCTTGAGTGCAGCTTGACTGTCGCTGAGTATGTAAATCACTCGGTCCCAATTGGTTAGTTACAATCTTCATTTGTCTGTGACGCTATACAATGCAACATAATATAACAATATTCATGCTTTAAGTCATTCATATTAGAATAGCCTGTATGAAACGGCGGTTTAATCCCAAGCATTTTTATCAGCCATATAGTCTTTAATAGAATAGTATCCCTTTAAAGACAGCTTGCGTTTTATTGTTAATTTAAATTTATTGAGGCTTAATTGCTGTATATTGCTTGGGATTTTATTATAGTATCGCACACATTGACCTTTAAAAGATTTGTTAATTTTTTGGAGCCTAGTGGCAGGTACAACTAGTTTATGCTTATTTCTTGTGTTTAGGTTATATATCACTTTTCTTACTCAATTTATCAATATTTTTATGTACATATACTAGGTTTTCATAAACAAAAACAGGGTCCCAGAATAACCATAATACCACTTTCAAAATTACTAGCGGCCTCCCGCGACTTAGTTCGTGACCTACATATTACCTTCGATATACGTAACCTTCCTCTTGGATCACTTTATCTAATATAAATAACTGCATCAAATTCCGTTGCATATTTTTAAAAATCTAAGCCGACTATACGGACAAACAGACAGCGGAAAGCGACTTTGTATTATACTATGTAGTCACATTTAGTTGTAAATATTTTTATTATACACTCATTAATTACAAAATATTCAATGCTATAAGTGGTATTATCTACTCTCTCTTACCTTATAAAACTAAAAACGGTTACTAATTACTGGACCGCTTAGTTGCACGTGCATGGAGGTTTGATGGATAGAGATTATCATATTATTTTCTGGTTATGGACATATTTGCGATGCTTGGATTTCTGTTACTGGCTTTACTGGAAGTAAAAGTGACAATGAGATTTTACATAACTCTAAAGTTTTGACGGTCAGCGGTCATATAAATGTTACATAATATAAATTAATGTTTTAATTATTTATATGAGTTTAATAATTCGTGGTTGGCATTATAACCAACAACATGTCATACTTACATTTGTAAGACTGTAAGTGTCACACTTAACGTTCAACGGGATTACGTGAAACAATTTAACGACCGATATGGCGTGGTGGCGAGAATACCCGCTCTCCGCTCCGAAGGTCGTGGGGTTGATTCCCACGCAGGACAAATCTTTGTGTGCATGAACATGAATATTTGTTTTGGTCTGAGTGTTTTCCTATGTATGTATTTAAAAAAAAATGTATGTATGTATGTTTATCCGTTATTTTGTATCCATAACACAATTTCTTAATGATACCTATCTTGGAACTAAATAATTAGTGTAATTGTCAGAAAATATTTATTCATTTAAATTAAAATTAATATACATTATTTTTCTTGTAGAATGGACTTTCTCGATTAAAGTATTTGCCAGTGTCAAGTAATTTGATAATTGAAGTTGTTTGCAACAATGTGCAGTATTTTGGTCATTTAGTCACAGTTAAAGTCAAGTCAAGTAAAGTCCGTCTCAGCCAAGTAAAAGTCCTACCCCAGTAAAGTAGTGGAGACTTTACTAGTGGTTCTACAAAGTTTTGAGATCAACGCAAATAATCACAGTTCACTGCAATATACCACTTTCCTACACTTGGGTACGTTGTCGAAAAAACTATGTCTAAAATAATGAATATAATTATTACACATTATTTTTTAAAATTTGTTTTGGAAAATAAAATACTGCCGCGATTGATCATTCTTCGCATTGGCGCCAAAACCCAAGTAATGTACTTACTTATTAATTATATAATTTTTGTTACTGGCGCTTACAACACCAGCTGGTAGAGCCTGGCAGTTGTGGCTTTTCCATCAAAATAACCAGTTAATTAATTATATTCATACCAAAATTTTTTATTAAAATTTTAGAAATCATAAAACAAAGGTTAAAGTTAGTAGTTGGCGACTATTAAATCTAGTTATATTATATTAAAAAGTTCATAAATAAATAAATTGTTTATGACCAAGTTTAAAAAAATATATTTTAAAAATGAATAATGTATAAAATTGATTAACACCATTTCTCATCAATTTGACAGGACAGTTTTTGCACAAATTTTATCGTCCTCCAGTAATCTTATTAATGGTTTTTTTATTATAATCATTTAATCCATTTCTAGGCACTGGTCATTCTTTATTAGGCCATACTCTATCAATAATTTGGCAGAAGGTTGCTTCCTGCTGCTAAATCCTTTTAAGCTGCCCAATTGGTCCGCTAACATTGCTCAACGACTACCACATTTAGTAATGATGGAACCAATGACTTAGAGAGCATAAAAGCGCTCGATAAAAATACCATACAGAAGGTCACACATTCAAAAACAGATATCTAATAGGTTGGGGAAAAAGTCTTTTCGTATTTTTGTATGAAAAGTCAAGACATTTTTTTCAAAGTTTATTTACATTTATTTACAATATATACTTATGTACCGTTTTGTTGAATAACTTTCTGCCATTTTGTGGGCAGAGACATTATCCCGTTACTGTAGAAACTTTGGGACTTCTGATCAAAAAAACGGGACAAATAGTTTTGGCAGTCCTCTCTTGAGGTCAACCTTACAGAACCTAAAGAATTCTGCAGAGACCGAAACAGGTGAAAATCTGAAGGCGCAAGGTCAGGGCTATATGGTGGATGCACTAGGACCTCCCAGTCGAACTCTCTTAATTTTTGCTGAGTGGCTAAAGATGTGTGTGGTCTAGCGTTATCGTGATGAAAGACCACACCCTTCCTGTTGATCAATTCCGGCCGTTTTCTCTCGACTGCTTCCTTTAATCTCATCAGTTGCTGGCAGTAAAGATCAGAACCGATGGTTTTGCCGGGCGGTAAAAGCTCATAATAAACAATGCCCTTCCAATCCCACCATACACACAGCATCACCTTATTTCGTGTTAGGCCAGGTTTGGCCACAGTCTGTGAAGCCTGGCCAACTTTCGACCACGACCTTTTTCGCACGTTCTTGTCGTACGTGATCCACTTTTCATCGCCAGTTATCAATCTCTTCAAAAACGGCTCGGTTTCATTACGTCTCAATAATGAATCGCAAATGAGTACACGGTTCATTAAGTTTCTTTGAGTGAGCTCGTGTGGCACCCAAATATCGAGCTTTTTTGTATAACCAGCTTTCTTCAAATGGGTCAAAACTGTTTTGTGGTCAATTCCCAGTTCTTCAGCTACATCGTAACTACTAATATGCCGATCTTGCTCCACTCTTTCAAAAATGGCGTCCATTTTATTCGTAACAGGGCGACCAGAGCGAGGTGCATCTTTAACATCAAAATTTCCGGACTGAAAACGTTTGAACCAAATTTGTGCTACTCTTACTGACACTGCATCAGGTCCGTAAACATCACAAATTTTTTTCACTGCTTGAGTTGCATTTTTGCCTTTTTTATAATAAAATTTTAAAATGTATCGAATTTCTTCATTAGATTCACTCATTTTTACGCAGAGAAAAACAAATGAAAAATAGCGGGAAACAACTTTTTTTTAATTTTTTCTTTACTTTATAATGGAACCTTTTTAATGTTACCAAAACCAGCCAGACACAAATAGTACAGTCAAAAAATTTTTATAATAAGTTTATACCTACGTTATGCGAAAAGACTTTTTCCCCGACCTAATATAAATGTTTGTTGATTCTGTATAAAATTTATTTCAAATCAATACAATTATAACCTTTAGACTACATTAAGAGTATTGCTGAACTCTGTGTATAATTTATGTTAAATCAATGCAATTTTAACCTTTTTTGGAGTATTGCAATCATCAGGAGAACCAAACAATATATTAACAATAAAGCAGTATTAATAGTCTGGGAGCTAGTTTGTAAGTACCTAGTTTCGTAGCGATGTTTAGGTGAAGTTGCTGACCGGTATGAAATTTCCGACAGTGTTGGAAACTTAGTTCCTTGCCCGAGTTAGAGACTCGTCTGCAACAGGGCAATGCAATATGGATAGTATTTATTGTGGTGAAACATTATAGCGTTTCAAGGAAGACTCACAATTACTGAATAGCGTTCAGCTATGACTTCTTCTCTGTTTTATAAAAACAAGTAACACTGTATTAGGATAAAAATTAGTTTCTGCAAGATGCATTTCTGCATTACGGAAGAATTTCCAAATTGTAAATTGCTTAATCACGAAAGTCTCACAGACAAAAAAAAATCCTGTAGCCTTTAAAATAATAAGAATGGGCTTATAAGAATTAGCTTTCTTTTTCTATCCTACATTGAATAAGCTGGTGTATGACTATTCTGGTTATATAATATGGATAATATATATTATAGTAAATAGATGGATGACAACAAGCTTCGAGATTTAGGCGCGTTATCTGATATGAGATAGTAAGGGTCACCTATCTCATATCAGATAACAATATGGCGTTTGATATCCGTCGCTTCCGTGTTTAAGAAGGCTTGTAATAACTGTATATGTTGATCGGGAAGTCATGTCAGAAGCTCCATTGGTTCTATATGGAGTATCGATATAAAAATATTTGAATCAGACATTGGCAATGGGTTTGCGTTGTGAAAAAGTCTTTGTGAAAGAGGGTCCATTCCCACTAGTGATACTTTAACTTTACTGAGATGATAATTTTAACTAGTAACTTTTTGAAACGATTCTTCCTTGATTTTAATGGTGACGTTGTTTTGGCTTTAAAATATTAATTCTTTAATAATTAAAATAGAGGTAGTATGAAAATAGCTATGTACAAAAAATCTAATTATTTTAAAACTTACGACCATAATGCATTTATAATTAAAAAGTATGCCAAACCAGTAAACATTTAACGTTCCTAACTCAGCGCACCAACTTTCCCAAATGCAGGTAAAAAGTTCTAAAGTGGCAACCGCGCCTGAAACTCCAATACGTCGACCGCTATCGAAATGGCCGCACCGATGTGCCTCGAATATTTCTCAGGCATTATCGCACTTTAGCGGAAAAGTAGTTACCGGCGCTCGATCGCATCCTCGCTCGTTCCGTACAAAGATGACAACACTCCTTATACATTTGAGCGGTTGTCGTACTGCGAGCGGCAATTGGACGGCAGAGTTTCTTAATGACTGAGACTATCTTCTGGTATCCAACATCATCATAAATTAGCCAAACACTGGTCCCTCAGTTGGACTTAGGCCATCCCTTAATCTACGCAGTTTGCATGAAACTCTAATAATTTTATTGACCGCTATCGAAATGGCCGCACCAATGTGCCTGAAATATTTCTCAGTCATTATCGCAGTTTAGCGGAAAGGCGTTACCGACACTCGATCGCATCTTTGCTCGTTTCGAACAAATATTAAAACACTCTTTTCAAATTTAAGAGATTGTCGTACTGCATGCCACACAAGCTTTTTGAAGCTTACATCTTAAGCTTACCCACGGCTAGACTTATTACTCCAATCCTGCGCAGCCATTATCTGGCAACCGCTGCTTCTGATTTTTAAGCTGCAAATTTAATACAATATGTTTTCGCAGTCTCACAAAATTATTGTGATGTAATTTTCTAATATAATAATTATTGCTATGCTTATAAGTTAATTTGAAAAAATCTGATGTCTGAAATTAAAACATAGTTATGTACGGT
The DNA here is from genome assembly GCA_949126915.1 of Musotima nitidalis. Taxonomy (NCBI): domain Eukaryota; kingdom Metazoa; phylum Arthropoda; class Insecta; order Lepidoptera; family Crambidae; genus Musotima; species Musotima nitidalis. The sequence goes on from OX421414.1 coordinate 9,493,795, forward strand.
CTTCTATCGATTTAACGATAATCTGATTAAGGTAGGCGGCTATACTTCTTTTAACATGGAAATAACTTTCTATAGCTGAGATGATTACGATAAAATACAAAAACGAATATAGTGGAGTTCGTGCAACTGAGTTCATATAACAATAAATAATAATACACTTAACAAAACAAAAAATGTATAAATATGAGGAACATACAGAGCCGGGCGCGCAATACTTCGCCCGCTGTGTAACAAGACCTGTACCATAGTAACACACACAAGCCCGAATAGAATCATTATTGACTGATGGAATCGCGAAAATGATCACGGAAGGGACCGCGCACTCATATCTTGTTGACAAACGTACCGTAATTGCTACACCCGCGAGCGTAAATAGTCATATAAAAACCTTTATCGACACACATATTCGTAAGCTACAATTTTGTGTTTCAGAACGTAGTGCATACTTAAACTAATTTATTTTTAAGTATCTACGAAAGTTTTTATAATAAACTTTTATAAACAGTAAAATAGGTAGGAAATAATAGAATTGTTTGTTGCAGTCTCATGGATATCCCAAGCTTTGGCGCTAAATAAGAATCTGCTGTTGAAAATATGCGGCAGTCCTGGTGGCCGTTATATTTACTCACCATTTGTATGCTGGGACTTGATTCCAAAATAGTTGGTAAGTAAGAATTATATGCGTTGAAATAAAGATGTGCCTAGTAATTATATTGCACTTTATAGTTTCCCTTTATTAAATCAACATATACAAAACGAACAGTGTATGAAGAGATTTCATGTAATACTGCATAGATATTATTTTATGGAATATAATAAACTAAACCTCTAAAAAAAGCTTTTTTGATCATCAAAAATACTGAGTGAGCATCTAATAGGTGATTAGGTGCTCAATCAGTATTTTTGATGTACAAAAAGGTTAGGTTAGGTTGGCAATTTATTAATTTTGAAGACACGTTAAATAACACCCTTATTTTATGTGAGGTGATCACAATTTAAAACCACTTGACACATATGTCACATGTAGGCCTTAGTCTACAGATACTGGCAGGTCTTAGTCAGCTGATTGTAATACTAGTTAATTCATAATACTAGATTTTGGTTTGACTAGATGCATCATGTGAAACAAATCCTATCTATTATCAAAAGACCTGTCATTACTTGGTAATATACTTGCCAATGAGCTTATAATTTCTCTTCACAATAATATAAAGTCAGTTTAGAACACTTGAATGTACGTTTTCATTAAATATTCTACAGGTGAAGCATTTCAGCCCGAATTTGCGGAGCCCATCGCCAACTTGACAGTGCCAGTTGGTCGTGACGCAACATTCAGATGTTTGGTACAAAACCTCGGCGGTTACAGGGTGAGGGAAAACAAATACTTAAATGTATTTAGTAACTTTAAATTGGATTAATTGCTTCATATCAATAAATATTAAAATGTTTATAGGGAATACAATACTGTTAGTACTGAATAAAAGAATATATTTTTTGAATTTGAATTACCACAAGAATCTTTAAATGATTAAGTTCTTGTTATATTCTTATTTTGTCCTCGACATCGAAAAAATCTGGCACGACGATGTGTGTCAATGCAGAGAGTGACTTTAATATATTGTATCACTTCTCGTAATTAGAGATAATAAACTTTGTACTCTAACCGAGTATTTATATTAAAATCCCATGATTGGAATTTGGCATTTGGATAATACAAAGAAAATAATTTTTACTTGTTTTCGTTTTTTTTAATCTTACTAAACAATATACTTACAAACAACCTTACATATTCATTATTTGTTTTTATTAAATAAACGTCATCTTTCTAGCATAAAGATTAGTTAAACTACGTATGTTTACATTAAAATTAAGCAATTTGTTATTATTTTTTACCTTTTAAGTTAATAAAATAACCAAGTATTTTTTACAATCTTTATTTTACAAAAATACAATATAATTTGTATTTTACAGGTAGGTTGGGTTAAAGCAGACACTAAAGCAATACAAGCCATACATGTGCACGTTATAACAAACAACCACAGGGTAGGAGTATCGCACAACGGTCAAACAGTTTGGAATTTGCACATCAGAAACGTTCAAGAAGAAGACCGAGGTCAATACATGTGTCAGATTAATACGGACCCGATGAAAAGCCAAGTAAGTAAGATACACTTCATTAAACACAAAAAAAATTAATTAGAAGTAAAGGCACTCCACTGCGTGCCTATACTTGGCGACTCCCCAATCTGCTGCTCTGTACTTAAATTCTGCAAAGAAGCATTCTGTTCCTTTGAGTAACCGTATATTCTAACTTGTCTATATAAAAATTCTCGAGTCATTATTTCGGGTAGAAACATTTTCCTACTTTTATACAAAATACTGTCGCTCGGTCCCCAATCTTCAGTAGGAAAAAATGCGTGACGGATCATGCTGTATCTAAAGTACTGAAAAAGCTGTACAAGGATTCCTATAACAATAACGATGCCGTAAATACCAACTAAAGTATAAACGATTAGCAAATCATGGTTTATGCCTAAAGATTCGATATAAATGTGTTCTTCAAACTCTTGGCTCTCCAATGTAGTCCATTTAGTGAACAACATTGAAGAAATCAAAATTGGACTTAAAATCCAAGTAATTTTCCAAAAGTAACTAGCTTTAACACCTATCATAAAAATAATGTCAATGTTGTGGTTCTTGTACCCATAAATCCAGTATAAAGCAACTGAAAAGATAAGATTTGAAAAAAGTTGTATTATTTCTATAGCATCCGAAAATGCACCAGCGACATCTGAACAGAATAATGGCCATGAGCAACAACAGGTTATAATGGCTGATATGGCATGACATAAGTTTGGGTAGTTTCTTGTGATTTTAATGTTATCCGAGACGAGATTCCTCAAAAATACAAACATAATCCATAAATTCAGCAAAATACATAAAAATATAGACGAAAACCAAACAAGTGCCCATATAGGAGTCTGATCGAAATAGCTTAGAATTTCTGATATAGAAGCGTACTGTAAGAAGAATTTACTAATACCCATTTCTATCACGTTTTCTTCTTCACCGTGATAATATGACATGGTCTTGATCCCACTAAAAGCAATAAGGCTATACATGCCAGTTGTAAAAATGGACAGCAATGGGGTTGAAATAGATGTCATAGTAGCCGGACTGCGAAAAGATACATCCTTAGATAAAAAACCAATAACTCCACATCCAGTACCTACTGAAAGAAACCCCCATACAATCGACCTGTAACAGTTATCAAAGTCATATTTACTCCAATCTATAGTTATTTTTGTAGCATACCATGCACCACTTGTAGACAATGCAACTGATAACAAAACCAAAACAACTGCGCTTACATAGAAAACTAAAAATTTTACAGCATAAAGAAAAAATCTTCTTTTCCTCAGAGAAAATATAAACAAAAACAAACCTATTACGGTACTCGCTATTAAAGCTTTCCACGGAATTATACAGTAGAAAGATTTTGAAAACGTATTGTTTCCGATTTCACGTTCAAAGAAGCAGTTACTTGCAGTTTTGACGCCACAGTCATCATCGAACAACATTTGTGCTTCTAAGCAATGTTGGAAGACAGATACATTAATTCGTTTCACCATACACTTTACGTTTTTGAATCCATCACATGTAAACCAAGGCGGAGGATCTAATGCAGCGTGGAAAGTATACTGGAGGTACCACGATGCAAGAGTCATAACGTATACTGTCTTCAGCAGCACGAGATAAATTGTTCCATATCCAACGGGTCGCAAAATAGGGAGAAAATTCCACATTGAAATTACTCCGGTATTAGTATACTGTGCCAAACACACTTCCGAATACGCTATAGGAATCCCGATGAATATTATGGATATGATGTGTAAAATCATATGGATATAATATCCACTGTGTGATATTTCTACCACGGATGTAACCACAGATATTTCATTCAGCATCCACGCCCACATTATAAGTTTATAGTTACTATACGTTTTCCATCTACACTCGTATTTCGGAAAATATTTCGCATTAATCGAATCTTTCTCCATATTAAATATTTCTGAGTAATTTTGTCAATCAAGCCTGTCGTAAACATCAACGATGCGACCAACTAGATTCAATTCAATTTTTCTTTATCATTAAATTAGGGAAACGATGGGAGGGCTGCGAGACGATAACTGTGCGTCATGTCCATAACAAATTAAACGGCAGTTGTGATAAACATTGGAGGAGATAAAGTGAATTAAACTGCACACAGGGCGAGGAACGAAACGCAGCGGGTAATGATTCGTGCATGGTGCCCCTAAATTATTGCGCTTTGGCGTAATTTATATGCGGGCCTGATAACGGCATAAATCGCGCGCGGCGACAGCGCTCAGCGTTTTGACGCCGACGTCGCCCGTCAACGCGGCATGACGCCAACACTACTTCATGGTGCGTCAAAAATTTAGATTTGATACAAAGGGTTATTTGCTTTTGACTTCTAGATAGTCGGATGTAATAAAAATATTTATTCTTAGTTAAAATACGTAAAAAATAAATTATAAATTCGTTTTTTGAATCAATTGAATACCTTTATAATAGATGGGGTACTTGGATGTGGTGATTCCACCAGACTTCGTCTCTGAAGAGACTTCAGGAGATGTGATGGTACCAGAAGGAGGAACTGCAAAAGTAGTTTGCCGCGCCCGTGGTATGCCTGAACCAAGAATTATGTGGAGAAGAGAAGACGGTGTAGACATTGTCATACGTGACGCTCACGGCAGTAAAACAAGAGGTAAAGTTTTTTTAGAAATAAAACTATTAAGTTGATTCTTTTCTGTCCCTTATGTCTTTCCCTCAAAAAAAATAGGGCTTTTTTTGTAATTATTCATAGTCTTATTTCTTAACTGAAAGTTAACATTACAAAATAATATGGGTTTCTATATAAATTGGAGAAAATAATTTTCGATGTTTATTTGTACAGTGCAAACATATGAAGAAGAAGTGCTGACGATGACCAAGATATCTCGTTCTGATATGGGAGCGTACCTCTGCATTGCAAGCAACGGTATACCACCTTCTGTAAGCAAAAGAATCCAGATCAAAGTTCATTGTAAGTTCGCAATTTATAACTATAACTTAAACAGCAGTTGAACTTTTAATAAATAAATGTTGTTGAGGTGGTTGTCTTAAATCTTACGGAGTTGACAAAGTACTTGTTCCCAATTTAGTGACTTGTGTAAAATATATTTTCTGATTATTTTATTTCCATAACCAACATGACCCTCTCTTGTACTTGTACTTGAGTGGCATGCTTAATATTTTGCAAGGTTTAGGCTTATCTAATGTGATTCCGCCAATAAACAGAGCATAATAGCGAATATCTTAAGTACGCAGTTGATTGCTCGACAGTTTGTACGAGTAAAAAAACGACCTGTCATCTACGTGTTTAGCCTGATGCCTGAAAATGCCTGACGAGGTATAGTGATCGCTGTGTTTTACAAAAACATTGACAGTTTTATTGTCTTTTAGGGATATAGTAGAATACAAATAGTTCTTACACATTGAATGTTCATGTCGTGATTTTAATAATCATAATACTAATGAACGAGTTCTCATCAAATTCTTTATTAAAATGATCACTCATCACGCCCAAATGTTTCCTTCATTAGAAAGACACAGCCCCCACGGATTCATCACTCATTCGGTGTGATAAACCGTTCACTTTCTTAATATTCCAAGGAAAAGGACTTACTAGCTAATTCACAAGATGAAATAGGTTTTCGCCAAACAGTTGTTTATCTCGGCTACTTTCGGCGATATTAATGGTGTTATTTAATGTCAGCTTTTAATTATTTTCTAGTCTGTTGGGTCTGTTTGTGTCCCTGTGACAACTCGAGCGAGTATTTTGTTATCTGGGTAGATTAAACATACCGTTGGATAATTTTACTCGGAATTATACAGCTATAATTTTCTTTGTAATTTAACAAACAATTTTATAAATATTTTTCACTTTACCATATTCTGACGACCGATATGGTGTGGAGGTCAGTATACCTGCACTTTACTCCAGAGGTCGTGGGTTCGATTCCCACACAGGCCAAATATTTGTGTGCATGAACATGAATATTTGTTCTGGTCTGGGTGTTTGTTTCCCTATGTATATTAAGTATTTATTTACAAAAAAAATAGTATTTATGTATGTTTATACGTTATTTAGTATCCATAACACAAGTTCTTAATGATACTTATGTCGGAACTAAATGGTTGGTGTAATTGTTAGAAAATATTTATTATTATTATTTTATTATTCTAAATCTGAATTCGTCTATTAAAGATTAACTGCTTTATTAGGCACGTCAGGCGAACTTCTTATAAATTAACGAACTCCTCGTCGCTAGGGTGGAAGCTTGCTTGGAGTAGAAGTTAGCAAGAAACTCTGGAAGGTCTCTTTCTCCCGCCCGACTTTTAGACAAATAGGTTCTTTTAAAACCTTATATTTCTTTCTACCTGCATTTTTAAAGCAGGGTGTAAAGAAGCATACTATTACTTTATTATGTTCAGGCTATATCAAGGTATTTTTTATTACAGTTGTAATTGATGTCGCAGATATATATGACATTGGATAACACAAAGGTTTTATAATCATTCGAAATAGAAGATTTCTTTAACATATGAAGTGCTTTTATTTAACTTTACCCATTACATGTTTTGTTGACATTTTTTGAGATTACCTTGAACTTTTGTACGGTAAATCTTGTATAGGGAGCCTTCTAATCCAGAAAACAGCAGATTTAAGTTGTGCTTCGCTATAGTAAGTACATACATAAATTCACGCCTGTTTCCCTGAACGGGTAGGCAGAGGCATACTCTACGCCTACACTTCGCCAGTTATATAGTTGGTCCCACGTAATAGGTGGCAAGCCTATTGCCGCTTGCAGGTGAGGTTGGCTTGGGCTCCTTTGGTCTCGGTGGGAACCCTATACACCCTATCGTTAGTACTGTTTGTAAACTGATTATCATTGTGTTTAAATAATATATAGAACCCAAAGCATAGTAATTATGTTAAGCATATCGCTGGCTTAATGGAACATAGACCTATTAGTAGACAGGTTCAAGTTTAAGTTACGTACAGACAGTCTTTTTACTTTTCACTGAAATCTCATCAAAGTTTATCAAACTTTTACAAGACAAGAAGCATCATTAAATAATATATCGCTTTTGCATGTTATGCGTCAACATATATGCTAGGCTCTCGTAACAAAATCTTCTTTTATGATGGCCCAAAAATCATCTCTTCGAGTTAAGTCAGTATTCCATGAAGCCAGCGATATATTAAAAAGCAGTTTCTTCAAAAGGGGTATTATGCTGTTAATGATTATTTATCGGATAAACAAGCTTGGGCTTAACATTTTCAACTTGTATGTGTATATAAGATTAAAAAGTCAACCAGATCATTGTCGTGACCATCCCTTATTGTACAGGCTCAGCTCAGTTTCACAATACATACTTACTTGACTGTGATGGAAGGTTCCCTTAGTGCTACTTTATTGGTTACAGCTTCGGGGGACCCTTTCAGTATCATCAAATTTACACTGTGTGTGTCATGTAATAAAAATAATTTAAAAGAGCATAGCCTGTGAGTTTCTTGTCAGTTCTTCTCACAGAGCGGAGGCTCGGAACTGGCACTTAGATTCACTTACACCAAATTTTTATTTATTTGCATGTAAGTGAATCTAAGCTTCGTGATTTCAGGGTTGATATAATTTTTTTTTTCATGTATATTTTGTTTTGACGTTTTCAAGTGCTATGTAATAGTTTACGAAATAAAGAACTTTTTACTTTTACTTTTTACTTTTACTTTTATTATGTAAAGTCCTCAAATAAATAATCCGAGGAGGCCGCTTGTTTTTTAGAAAGCCGTGAGTGCCTTAACATATATTTAGTTTCACTAAAAATCAATTATTTTGAGTGGAGTTCAGCATAACGGCATCTGCTCCTGAAATGGTGTGTACACTTCCTACACTGGACGAATCTTAACGCGCATGTACATGAATATTTTTTGGTCTTGGTGTTTTATAGGTATATTTTAAGTCTGTATTCACAATATAAACGTATTTATCATTCGTTATGAAATATCCATAACACCAATTCCCAATGATACTTATATAGGAACTAAATATATCATATACAAGTTACTAACTATTTATTTATTTATTATATATTAATGGCGAACTTAATGCTATAAGGCATTATCTATTAGTAAACATTTGGATAAGCAGAAAAGTATGACTAATAAACTACTAGGATAGGATATACAAAAACAATGATATGTATTACTAATAATCTATTTGTATATGTACTCGAAAATAATAATGATTATGAATTTTAGTCTAGCTCATCTATTTATATATTTCATCTTTTGTCCAGTTCATCCTGTGATTCAAGTGCCCAACCAGCTGGTTGGCGCGCCGCTTGGCACCGACGTCACTCTGGAATGCTACGTGGAATCTTCCCCTAAATCCATAAACTATTGGGTCCGAGATTCAAGTGAGTATTTTAACTAATTGACATTTCCTACAACCTAATAATTTATACCTTATGATAAAGCAAGTAAGTACATTTTTATTTCTGTTACATTTAAATTATTTTAGTGAATTTGAAGAATAATATTTTGTCTTTTTGATTTCAGTGTTGGCTTTACTTGTAGTGCTAACACTTTTATTTTTGTTAAAGTTCAATTCCTTTAGTAATATTTTAGGTACGATATTGAGTTTTAGATCAGTACCTGAAGTAAGTCGTTTTTTAACTACTTAATTAATTGGTGTGAATATTAGGCTTTGTAAATGTAATGTGTGTAATGCATCAAATTGTTATCTTTTCAATTTATAATTTATTTTTTTAAATTATATAATATTTTGTCAATAAATTTACTTTAAATGTAAGATTTTACCATATGAAAAGTCTATCTAACCAAACAACTTTCTTTCAACATTCTTATTTTAAATAGCTATCTAGGGAAAAAAAACTTTCATATTAGTAACGTAATCGACGTCAGAAAGCGTCTCAGCGGCAATGTTTGTTTCTCAATAATATGTTATAATATATATTATTTCTAAATGCTTTAAATTATTTAAGTAATAATAATTAAAATGTGGAAAATACCATCAAATATAAGCGTGACATTTTCAATACATAAAGAGTAGTTTAACGTTTAGGTACTAGAAACTTCTAAAGAGAAGATTTATCAAATATTTAATTTATTATTTGCAGTATTCTGCACTATAGTTTAGATAATAAGTTAAAAACAGAACAAATAACTAAATCCCGTTTTACGAACGTCACAACTACTTACTATTACTGTAACAACGCGATTTAGTAAAATCGAAAATTGAAGTATCTGTTATCGTCAAACTATTCTCGCTTTTTTATTCCAACATTGTGTGCCTAGGACGAATTTTCGATAGGACGATGGTTTTCTTTTTAAACTCTTAAAATAAAGGACCTAAAGGATCATTCGCCTCTAAGCTCTCCCGCTTTGGATTTTATCTATTAGAACACCCATCTAGAAATATTTTATAATTTCAAGCATCCCGTATAATTGTTATAAAAAATTTAACCTTATTTTGTAAGGTGTAACATTTTTTTTTAAAAGTATTTGTCAAAATAAGTATCAGAAATATCAAAATAAAAGTAAGAGGAATAACAATAAAATGTACGAAAACTTAGCAAGCATCTTCAAAACATTTCTATGACTGAAACTTTTTTATCAGCTTACGGACGAGCGAGAGAGCATCGTTATGTGCCGAGTGCTTTGTTTAGAGTCCCCTTGGGGGTCGCCATCTAGGCAATGTCTTCATAATAACTTTCTTAAGATTTATCTTTACAAAAATAATAAATGTCGATAGCAAAATACTGCAGCTTCTTAAATAAAATCAAAGTAACCACTATCTGAATGAAAATCTATTACTTAATAATTTATAGAAAGTATATATAATTATATACGTTTATATTATTTTAACCACGAGCAAATATATATCATTGCGTCTGAGCTATCTATCAAATATATTTTTAACACAAACATATTTACCATTTAAAGCTTATTTCTAAAAATATGATTAAAACTCGACTTAATCGTCTTAAAAATTCATCTTATTCTTAACAGTGAACTTTTTACTAACGTTTTCGTCAATTAATTTTTTGTCGTCAAAAAGAAACGTACTAAGAGAACTTCATAGTATTTATATTAGAAATAAGGTTTATTAAATTAAAGTTATTTTTGTCTTTCATACGTTAAATAGTATAAATAATTGTCAAACTATGATTAAATATAGCGGCACATACGGCCAGACCGATGTTAATACTCAAAAACGAATTAATATAAGACTAATAAATAATAATATAAGCTCAAAAAAAATAAACAAAAGAAAATACTCCAAGGGTGTGAATACCATTATAATTATGGCCGGCATTTTTCCTCAAAACTCATTTCGCGAAACCAACTGGGTGTTTCAAACCGTTCGAGTTTTTTGGCAACGGGCAAATGTTCGGCGCTTGCAAGTAATGCGATATTAACTTTTAATTCACGGGTGCTTTCAGTCTAGAGGGAATTGACCTATTGTGGCGAAAGACAATAGCCGTTAGTTCTAACTGAATGGATGTGATGGCGCTCAGTGCGAAACCCACAATTCTCTTATAATTTATCTCCTAAGGATGTGCGATATTGCCAACAGTATTCTCTTTTATTAGTCTTTAGAGGAAAGATGCTAAGAAATTTTACGACTCGAGGTATAATATGTTTGAACGTAAGCGAAACGTATAGAATGGCTTACAATATTGTGAACAGTGTGCCGTCGTGTAGTGAGGCCGCTATTAGTTACTGAGGAAAATGCTTTGTAGTATATTTACAAAAGTCGCGTATCATGTAACTAGGAATGCAACTTGTTTGTTTTTTGCTAAATATAATGGATTACAATGAAGTGGTGATGAGAAGGTGTTCCTTTTTTATGCAAAACATAAAAGTTGATACAGATATATAATTATTCAACTTTGTTTTTATCTAGGATTCCAATGCCATCTTTATTATAAAGAGAATATTAATTTATGATAACTTTTTAATATCTTGTGTTAGAATAATATTTTTAATTAATTTATAGTACTTTAAGGTTCAATCAATCAATCAAAATCGTTTATAGCGAACACAGCTTGGGTGTTACAGTACAGGTTTAGATCTAGCTGTTGTCTGTCTCATGAGCGTACAATGAGTTGCGATTGTATATGGCACGTAATCAGATTTTAATGGATTTTAAAAGTAATAAAAAACAAATCAGGCTTTTTCAAAAGTGTATAATGATAACTCGTTTAAATAATCATTGACATTGTAATACTACTTTTCTATCAATAGTTCACGTAATTTCATCTTACAGAGATTTTGGGAACGCAGCAGACGTATTAGCTTGGGAGTTTTGTTACAGATATTAGTAGAACTTCGAAAACTTTTTAATAAAGCAGTTCTTTATGACAATCAAGGGTTCTAAATTTAAATAAATCTACGTTAAATTTAATATAAACTGCACATTCAAAAAGGTATAAGCATGGTAATATCGTAAATGCCATCTTTTTAAAGTAGGGTTAACAGAAATCAGTTTTGTCAAGCTTAAACATGTAGTATGCATCTTTTCTGGGCTCTAAATGCGAATTTTTCGTCAGTAGAGTTACTTCAGAATATTATTGAATACCTTAAAGAGAAGGCTACAAAACCATGGTATGCTGTCAGTAAAATCTGTCAGACTTACCGTCATCACCTTCGTAATATATTAACGAGATTAAAACTCTTTTTTATATTTTTTACGTCGGCAACAAAATGCATTTAAGCACTACCTTAGCTTAGTAATACTCACTAAAATCTGCCGACGACGCCCGCTGCTTGAAGACAAAAAGGAGCGGGGGGCCAAGACCTGGGTTTCAGCGTCTGACACCCCGCCCGCGGCCAACATCCCCCGGGCTAGAACTTCCTCAGAGAGTGATTGGAGAGAGTGGACGCGCCTCTCCCACCTCCGTGTGCGACCATAGCGTGTGTGGTCGAGTTCTCGAAGGGTCTATGGTTAGACAGCAGAAACCCCTTTATCCCCTTTGCCCCTGCCGCCTAAGACCTTCCTAGCGACGCTTGCCAGCTGCCCCCTCCACAAGTCTCTCTTTCACAAGCTTAACTATCCGGTAATCAGTACTAAGGGCACCTCGAGTCATCAGCTCTGATTGTTGACCTTTTCACTAGCAGCCTCTCTCCTGATCCAAGACCAGTCCTGGCGGGAGGTTTGAACTCTGAACCAACTTGCACTTGACCCGTCACTGCATTATTCGATTTTTTTTTTGTTGTACTTGTTATTTTTATTTCAATTTATTTTTGCTTAGTCTATAGAGATAAACTAGGCAAAAATAAACTAAAATTGTAAAATACTAGACAACTTACTAAGTAAACTTTCTAAGCTATTTATTTTCTCTATAAGATAACGTTTTCCGCACTAAAGTAATTCACATTTACAGAATCATAAATCAAAGTCTTGAGACACACATATTCCTATTATTATCTGCCACTGATGACGTCGTCTTCAAATAAAGCCAAGTAATCATTATATATCGCGCGAATACAACGTTATTTGGGAACCAAATGTTCGTTTATTCTACTGATGAATCCATATTTTATTCATATTTCCACGTATGAGGTGAAGGTTTCATGTGCTCTTGCGAGTTTCATAAAACTCTTTGTAGACATGTGATATTCGTATAAATTGCTTGCAATATGACAAAATGTATGCAGGTATAATTTAATTTTAGAAACGTACAGACATGTGTTAGATTTAATAACAGTAACCTCTCCCGAACGATCTTGCTCGTATTCCGTCGCATAAAACCATGTTCCAATAACATTTAATACTGGTAATATTAGGAATCATAATAAAAGTTCACGTGGAAATTCCATTTGTGTTATATGCCAGTGTAAAGTAGCAAAGTAAAAGATTCGTGATACCTATATCTTCTAAGACAATCGGTTGTTATGTGCCAAAATGTCTGAGGGTTGGAGCCTGGGTATTTGCGTATTCAACGGGTATAGTCGTGATATATCTCATGATTTGTTTCAGTGTACGGGAATGAATTAGAAGACGCAATATGGTAATTTTCACACATATTTATTTCTTCATTCTATTTTATTTAAACATTCTATACACACAGAAATATAAAAAACATTAACTTAGAACAAAGATAAATTGGGCACAGCTTATCCCATAAAGAAATATTGGCTCGCTATTAATTAGTAATTTTATTTATTTTTTCACCATTGAGAAACATGTTACACTGGGAGTAATGATAATTGTAAATGTTTAATAAATAATAGATAGTTTTAAATTAGGCAGAGTCGCTAAGAAGAAAACTAAGTAAAAAATGTATGATAACTGAAATACCAATAACTCGGTCCCTATAATTATGTTGATTCTATATTTAAACATATTGTGACTGGAAAAATGTCTTTTTTTAATTTATTTTCGAATTTATTCCTCACATTCCGCAGTCGAAAAACAAAAGTAATGAGCTGGATACGATACTAGGTAAGCCCCCTACAGCCGACGGCGGTTTCACAAAGTTCTTCTCGGCAGTTGTCGCGCGAAATTTACGGGTTAATTTTCAATGGGGAACGAGTTTTGAGCTTCAGGAAAATTTAAGTTCCACATTATGCTTGGTGCTCATCTGAAATGGAGGATACGTGACGTCATAAAACATATTATATAAAGTAAAATATATTACATTCTTTATGTGATTCAGTCTGGGTTTCAGAAATTTAAGTATTCAACAGAAGTTCTTAGTAAAATAAAAGTATTGTACTTGAAAACGTATTTTCAGCTGAATGAATAGTTAGATGTAGTTTTAGTGTATTAGTTTTAAATATAGTCCAAAAATGGACATAAAAAAATGTCCAAAATTGGTTATAAAGGTGACAATTATGACTTACATATAAACTTTATAGTATTTTTTAAAAATAATTTTTCGAACATTAATGTGTAATTACCGTGGATTATTAACTGTTAAGTATTTGTAAACGTACACGAGTGTTGGTAAATGAAACAAATCAGTGCAACATCACTTTTCAAATCTATGTTCTTAATATAGTCCCACATCTTTACTGAGGACTCAAGGCGTTTAGAGGGGGCATCTCATTTACCATTTATCATCTTTATCCTACTTATTGTCATTTACTATGAATGAAATATTATTAGTATATATTTTATTGGACACTAGCTAAATGTACTAATATCACAAAGATATTATAAAAAAAGATAATATATATTTTTTTTAAAAATTACTATACTACATTGTCGGTCCCACGTAAAAGGTGCCTATTGCCTTTTAAATTTCTATTGAAATTTCAGAAATTTTTATTGTAAACAATTAGCAACTTAAGTGACAGTCGCTAATAAATACCAATAAATCTTACTCGCGAAAACTGTACAAAACTAGATAACTTGCCGATGCCTCAACTACATAACTAATTTCAAAAGGATGAATCTGTAGCTCTAACTTAAAACTCAACGGTAGAAGGGTAGCAGGAGTAATAATAAGTAAAGTGTCCTTTCACATTCAATTTTCTTATATGTGCCAATCATTAAATGTTGGCTCCTTATAACAATAGAACACAAAGATATCGAGATTCCTAACATATTTACTCAATCATTACTGATTATGTATTTTAGAACAATTAATAAATATATAAGCCACGACTAATTGGAGTAGAGCACACACTAAAGTTACACCCTTATAATCACATAATATATCATTCAGTACATACATTCCAAATAAAACTATAAAAAAAGAAAATTTGATTTTGGGAAGACTATCATCATCTGTAATACGCTGATGTCTTATATTTTGTATGTAACATCGTCTTTAAAAAACAGTGCCCAAAGAAATAATAAATTAAAGAAAGAGATAAAATTATTGAATTACTGATTTAATAATTTACAACATCGTTTTGACCACTAGTTGAAAAAGTCATACTAAAATACAACTACAAGTAATAATGATTTTACTTACGTACTTATCAACTTAGACTTACACTTGTCGACTTAAAAACCTCTTTCTTTTTGAATCGGTTAAAAATTCCTTGGCTTTCTTTATCGCAAGCTGCACTGTTAAACTGTAATGAAAAATACTCACAGTGCAGTGATTCGACTTGAAGTCGGCTTAGCCCATTCCCGAGATTCTCTGTTAATTATTAAAATGCATTAGAGTTTTTGCATCGAAATGTTTGCGTTACAGCGTGTATTGTCCCAGCCCTTTGTTCTGAACTTGTCAAGTGACTGGCAGTTTTGACACGAGCTTAAAGGACGCACGGGTTCGTCATTTTCGTTTGTCATCAATCTATGTTAGGCTGGCTGACATGTAAGTGTTAATTAACCAGGCCTCACTCGAGCGTAATTAAGAGTGTTACAGTGTTATTTCAGACATTAATTGAGATGAAATTTCTTGTTATAATGAAGGGGAGGCTGGGGTGTCGAGTAATTTTGTTCGAAGGCCATCTTTGCCGCACGTCGCAAAGCCGTAATGTACTAAAGTTAATAAAACTGGAGAATGGTTACGTTCTGTGTTTTCTTTTTATTTTAGAAAAAGTCACTCATATTGAGCAATATGTATGTGAAATCGGTTTAATTCAAAATACCGAGAATGCCAGAGCGTTCAAGATTTCATACAAATAGTTTCGTTTCTCGAATTGGGATCCCATTTGATTTTGATAATGTTCTGTTGATAGTGGTTAACATACGAAATTCATTTAGTAATTTTGGTGTACGTTTACCAGAAGGAGAGACGGGTTACATTCGTAGTAATTTAAAAAATATTTGGATTTGCCTCACTTATAGTTAAACATATTTTACCTTTTTTAAATACATTAGTTATATCTTCTTAGTTATATCTAAAGTTCACTGATTATCAGAAAAAAAAATTCGAAAAGCTTACAATACCATCAATGGTACATATAATTATGTCGAATGATAGGTACTACGCCTCGAAGCCACAAAATAAACAACATTGTCAATTTCACCGTTGAAACACAAACAGAGTGACCGATCGCAAGCCAATAACCCGCAAGCAATCGCTAGGTAGTTTTATTGGTTTCAATGACGCGAAACTGAAATAAAGCCGCTATTTACACTGAACGGTGAAACTGCTCGTTCATAATAAAAGTCCGCTTTATCATTTGAGGACAACAGCCACTTGGGCTCTGGGCTCGAAGACATCGAACTGAGTGCTTAGTTATTCGATAGAGAATTGTTTGGATACCGCTAAGGTGCAGGAAATGAGGCGCCGAGGTTTATTTGAAAAATGGCTTCCATTTTACAGGAATAGACAAGCGAATAGTGAGCTCGTAGCTTTATTTTTGGTAAAGGATTTTGAGTATTAGCTATTTATATTTCTAGGGTTTCATATTAAAGAAGCTCTACCATTATTAATATAAATCTGAAATGGAGGTGAGAAGAGAGAAGCTCAAGCTTTTGCACTGATAAATAGCATTTTACGGAGAAGATAGTAAATACAACTTAAGGATCGCTTTTGATTATTTTACGTGCTTGTAAAAAATGACCGCAATTTTATTTTTTGGGACATCATAGAAGATCTTGTTATGAGGACTTATCATATTTTTTGAAGTGTCAAGTTTGCCGTGACACCGCGTGTTTTATATAAGCTCCCGGTAAGCGACACTGGGATTGCCACCTATAACGTGGAACCAACAATATAATTGGCGAAACGTGGGCGTATAATATGCATCTGCTTACCCCTTCGGGGAAACAGGTTTGTATGTATGTATTAGTGATGTTCCGAATATCCGTATTCGTATCCGTATCCGCGGATATCCGAGGCAAAAGAAAAATCCGTATCCGTGTCCGTTCCTTTTCACGCGGATCTTTTAAATAATTATTTATGCGGAATTATTAAATAAAAAACTCTAATTAAATGATTAAATGATTCTAATTAAGTAAATTAATACTGCGTGTCATATAAAGTTTAAACATTAGCTTGCATGAGTGAGCAAGGACAGAAAAAATTAAAAAAGCTTGAAAAATTGATTAATCATAATTGAAATTAATGGTAAATTGTATTTCAAAAAAAGCAACTTCGCAGCTGAATAAGAAAATAAAGATCCGTATCCGTATCCGTATCCGCGGATCTTTACACTAAATATCCGTATTCAGATCCGTATCCGCGGGTATACATTTTTAACGATCCGGCACATCACTAGTATGTATGTAATTTGATGGAACACTGTTATTTTTTTATAAGACTGATGTCGAGACTAATGATTTTTACATAATTATATAAGTTTAAAAATATTGTTATTTATGTGAATGTATGATATATATAGTATCGCTTATAAAATAAATTTTTTATTCTCCGAATAACAGATGAGATGGTGATATCATCAAGCAAGTATGAGGTGGTAAACACGGTGATCAGTTCTTTCGAGAGCCGCATGGTGCTCACAGTCCGCAAGTTGACAGCCGCTGACGTCGGCGGCTACCGGTGTGTGGCCAAGAATTCTCTGGGTGAGGTGGATAGCGTCATTAGGTTGTATGGTAAGTTAAAAATCTTGATTTTTTTCCATTATGTCATTTAGGATACATTTCATTGGCTGTTGGCGCGTTGCTGAGACTTTAAAGCCGATTACGCCACTTTAACTCCCCATGCTCTTTTTGGAAAACCTCGCCAGAGTGCTCATTTAACAAACCGAGAGATCGCGGCAGATAGTTTTATTGAAACGTATTGTATGCGCTTTCTGCCGTGATACCCCGATTTGTTAAACGGTTTGTAAACTTATGAATGTAAAATTATATATCTGATTATTATGTTTTCACGTCGCGGTGTCTCCTTTATTTTACTAATTTTATAAATTTCACGCTCAGGATGCTTGTTACTTTAAAATTCTTTAACGGTTATTCAAAGTTTCAGTTCTTTTTTAAGCATAGTACATTTTGGGAAAATTTTAAAACTAATCATATAAATGTTCAATCATGATTTTATTTTCAGTAATATACTAAACAAAATAGTTGTATTTTACAGTGTACAAAAAGGCAGTACGGTAGCTTTAAAATATGTTTATATTTTTTATTACAGAAATTCCTGGACCAACGATCAGAAACACAAGTCCATCAGATAAGAAAGAAGATTACAAATATTCTACACCTATCGAAGGTCCCGACAATCAGTTTGGTTCAGCAGACAGTTCTGATGATGAAGATGAAATGGAATTAGAAGAAAATATGTCTCTAAGAACTTCCTCTGTACCGAAAACCGACAACGCAACTACCAACAGAACACATACATATCCCCCAAGTATATTTAGTGAAAATAAAATTAGTAATAAAATTAGGAAAATCATAAACAAATTTGAAATAGAAGAATTCGGCATCAGTAGCGCTTGTTTATTAGAGTATTGTCTAAACTTTAACATTTCATTATTATTTATTATTTTAATTATTTCTCTTAAGTAATCAGTTTGAAAATATTTATTATACTTATTTATTTAAATGATGATTATCAATGCTTAATAAATACCTAATTGTAAATAATGTTACAAATTGTATCAAAGCAATTATGACTTTAGTGATTACTAAACATAATGTATGATAAAATTATACATAATGGAAAATATTTCGCTGAACCGGTAACGACGTCTTTAATACTTTAATAGAGGAATAGCTACTACAAACTGATATTGATGGTGAGTTCCGTTACTAAAAAATAATCTACTTAAGATAGCTATCACATTTTAGCAAAATTTATATTTAGGTGCTAAAAAGTGCAAAACAGTTACCACAAAGCAACGTCACAGACAACTTTGTTTATTTCATAAAATATGATGAAAAGAAGTCTTTATTATCATACTGCTGTGTATTATACTGTACTTAATTATTGTCAAACTACTACATATACAAGAATTTTTATTTTTTATTAAGTTAATGTTAATGATTGTGGCATATGAATATAATGACTATAAAAATATATTGAAAGTAAAAAATTATAAATAAATATTTTTATTCTGAAATAATTATGTCAAAAGTAATCAGTTATTGTATAAATTTTACACATGCCTAAACACAGATTGTGTTTGTTAGTGGGTTAATGTTAATGACTACAACATATGAAAATATGCCTATGACTATTAAACAAATATTCTAAATGTAAAAATAAATAAATATTTTTAATCCTACGGTTTGAACTCAATAACTTAAAAGTAATAAAAAATAATATCATGACGTTTCAATAATATTAATAAAAACAAAAATTATGAAGGATTAAAGCAATTTGTAAAGCTTTTATTATAAGTGAAATTGTTGTAATAATGTAATAAAATGTTATATAATATTAAATGTTTTTTTCCGTAATCTGCCTCCCCCATAATATGACCTCCTTCAGATAATTGTATGAAGATCGATCGAGATTGAGTTGCATACTAGTCATGATGACATTGAAAGATTTCAGGTCCAAAAAGATTGATTTAAAGTTCTGCCTAGAGTCCTTACAGGTTCACTAAATTCAATAATTAATATATGAGTATAATGTGTAGTATTAGAAACTTATGAAGTATCACATTTATCTAAAAATAATCAGCAGAATCAAGAACTTTCCCTTTTTCGACTTCTCGTATATGGTTGGTAAAAATAAATTATTTATTTAAGACGCATTCTATACAGTATATCCTTGTTTGTCAACTGATTTTAATGCTTTTTTTTCCAGTAGGACAAAACGCTGTTTCAAATTATTAAAACAGACGAAGCTTACTTAAAGAACCTAGACCGCAATCACAAAATTACACGAAAGGATTTTAACGAACCTTCAAAATAAATAAAATGACCAAATAAATGATTATGATCATTGTTTGTAACTTAATCTTTAGGACATTTTTCAGAAAAGATATATTTTTTTATCTATATTATAGTTTTTCAGCTATATCTATAAATTGTTTCTAATACTTTTATTTATAAGTATTCATGCGTTTCCTAAAGGCAAAACTATTACTTAAACGAATGGTGTTACAGACATTCTGCCCGCGATACTAATCCAATAGCAAATCCGTCTCGTTGACGAGAGCCTAATTTGCGGCTGCAAGTTTGAAGCCATCACGCCCATCATCTCGCTCCTTCATTATGCGAACAACTTCGCAATCCACACCCGTGTCTGCCCACACACTGTTACATTGCTTAATGCTAATGTCATCCCCAAGTTTTCAGTCGGATCCGGAGAATTTTAGAATAAATTAAAGTCTTTTCTTTCTATAACGTTAAGAACTGTCATACTTTATCAACTCATGCTTCACTATTTTCACTGTTCTCAATATATTTACACAATAGTAAATCCATTTCCTTACGTCATAATGATAATATTAGTTCATCAACTCATGGTGTCACAGACATTCTGCCCGCGAGACTAATCTAATAGCAAATCCGTCTCGTTGACGAGAGCCTAATTTGCGGCTGCAAGTTTGAAGCCATCACACCCGTCATCTCGCTCCTTCATTATGCGAACAACTTCGCGATCCACACCCATGTCTGCCCACACACTGTTTCATTGCTTAATGCTAATGTCATCCCCAAGTTTTCAGTCGGATCCGGAGAATTTTAGAATAAATTAAAGTCTTTTCTTTCTATAACGTTAAGAACTGTCATACTTTATCAACTCTTGCTTCACTATTTTCACTGTTCTCAATATATTTACACAATAGTAAATCCATTTCCTTACGTCATAATGATAATATTAGTACATCAACTCATGGTGTCACAGACATTCTGCCCGCGATACTAATCTAATAGCAAATCCGTCTCGTTGACGAGAGCCTAATTTGCGGCTGCAAGTTTGAAGCCATCACACCCGTCATCTCGCTCCTTCATTATGCGAACAACTTTGCGATCCACACCCGTGTCTGCCCACACACTGTTTCATTGCTGAATGCTAATGTCATTGTCAAGTTTTCTGTTGGATCCAGTGAAGTTTTGTAAAAACTTTAATTATTTGCTCTTTTGGATGTCAATTTAAAATAGGATTACATAAACCATCTCGTAATGGAAATTTATATTCTTAGTCACGAATAAAGCTTTAACTTATTCTAATAAGTTTAAAATTGTATTATGAAATAAATAATGCGTTGTAGTTCTGTAGTCTTTTATTTATCCGGTGATTTGGTTAAAGTGGCGGGATGCTGATGGATGCAGGCGGCTCTAGCCCGATCGACGTGAAAAGCAATTGAGAAGGCCTACGTTTAGCAGAGGGCTTCTAATAACAGAACACTCATTTATTGGTAATACACATAATATAATTTCATAATCATAATTTCTTTACACGTCACGGAAAAGAAAACTATACATTATAATCATTATTATTTAAATTCATGTAAACCACAATGATATTAATAATTGATAATGTCTAAATAAAAAATCTCTATAAAAACTTAATTAAAAAAATATATAAATCAAAATAAAGTAAATGCTATATCAGATTTTTACAATTAAATTACAAACAACACAATACTATTAAAATTATGATTGCCTATGTGATGTTCGAATGTAAAAACTGTATTTTTGTACAATAGCGTAAATAAGTAACAACAATCTATACATATAAACTTTCGCGTTTTAAAATCTGGAGCAATTAATAAGGAAATTTAGTATGAGACATAGACGACGAATTATTTTGTGTGGCGACTTGAATATCGACACCGGAAAGTCTAACCAGTTCAGCAGGAGACTATCAGATATTGTACATTTTTATAATATGATTTACCACATCACAGTACCTACAAGATGTTCGTCGTGTATTGATCATTTTATCAGCAATATTCCTTCAGCTGTAGGATCCGTTCATAACCTTGGCATATCTGATCATACAGCCCAAACTTTAAAAATAAAAGTAAATTCAAAAAAGATTATAAACCAGTGAGTCGAAGTGAAAAGGGACTTTAGTGCTGAAAATATAATAAAATTTTGTAATAGTATATCATCTCTCACATTTACAGACATTTTTAACTTAAGTGACACAAATGAAACCTTTAACAGCTTCCACGATACTATCGTAATGTTTTTTAATCTTTGTTTTCCAAAAATACGCACAAAAATTACAAAAAAAGCAAATAACATATGCTGGATATCAAAGGGTATAAAGAAATCATGCAAGGTTAAACGAACACTCTATTTGAAGTATCAGTCTCAGTTGGGTCCACAGAAACAGATGCATAAACTCAGGTACAAAACTTACTCCAAAATATTAAAAAACTGTATACTCGATGTTCAAAAAAGAGGTAACAAAAAGAAAATTCAGAGAGCGAAAAACAAATGTAGAACCACGTGGAATATAATTAATACACAATTACAAGATACTCAAAAAAATGACATACAATTTATAAATTATAATAAGAATACAATTGAAAACCCTCGAGACATAGCTAACACATTTAATGACTATTTTATTGACATAACCAATAATGTTTCGACCACTTCATCCGGTAGTGCCACAATAGATAACTGTTGCTCTACGTTGTTTCTTTACCCAACTACTGAAAAAGAAATAACAAAAATTATTGACTCCTTGAAAAATACAAACTCAGTAGGATATGATGAGCTGTCAACTAAACTCCTTAAGCTAACAGGAGTGTACATCGCTCCAGTGCTTTCATATATAATTAATTTATCTTTTTTACAAGGAGTTTTTCCTGACAGATTGAAATGCTCTATAGTAAAACCCATACATAAAAAAGGAGACAAATCAGTGATTAACAACTACAGACCGGTAACACTGATACCAATCATTGCTAAAGTCGTAGAAAGAGCAGTACATTCTCGGCTCGAAGCTTTTATTAATAAATTTAATATATTAAAAGACCAACAATACGGCTTTAGAAAGAACAGAAGCACTACCATGGCAAATTTCAAACTCATCAAATCAGTCATGAGCAGCATTGAGGGGGGGATACCTATTGTAGCTATATTTTTAGACATGAGCAAGGCTTTTGACTATGTAGAGCATAAAACATTGCTTGATAAGCTCTACAAGTATGGAATCAGAGGTATTGCTAACGATTGGTTTACCAGCTATCTAAAAGACAGAAAGCAATGCGTACAGATCCAAAAAACAGTAAAAAATAAAATACACATTAGAGCGAGCTACTATTCACAATATAGAGTCAATGGGTGTGGGGTCCCACAGGGCACTTTATTAGGACCTATACTCTTTAATTTATACGTAAATGACCTACCAGACAAAATAAATCATGAAATTATACAGTATGCAGATGATACAACAATACTAGTGAAAGGTAGTACAGACTATAAGACATTGAATGTATCAGATTATGAAAATGAAATAAATATGACTCTCAATAAAGTTATAAAATGGATGACATCCAACAACTTAAAAGTAAATATAGATAAAACTAAGGTAATGCAATTTCTGACATACAATAGACACAAATTGAATTTGAATGTATTTTATAACGACCGAATTATAGACAATGTTAAGACAGCAAACTTTTTAGGTATAAATATAGACGAGAACTGCAATTGGAAAAGTCATATTAGTTTAATAAGTGATAAAATTTGTAGATTCTCTTTCGCTCTTAGGCGCCTAAGAGAAATATCATCTGTAGAGACAGCAATACTGGCATATCATGCTCATGTAGCGTCCGTGCTGCAGTACGGTATTATGATATGGGGGAACTGTACAGATATAGATATAGTCTTTAAACTACAGAAAAGATGCATTAGATCTTTGTTTGGTGCTTATTACTTGGAGTCATGTAAACCTTTATTTATAAAGAATAGACTTCTCACGGTCCCTGGATTGTATATTAAACAAATTTGTATATTTGTAAAGGAGAATCCAAGACATTTCGAAAAAAGACAGTCTGCTTCGACTAAATGTCTCCGACTCAGACCAGGGAACAAGGTAGAAAATCAGGTCTTAAAACTGACATTAGCAAAAAAAAATGCAAGTAATATGGGTACAAAAATATTTAACGCGTTACCTGATGAAATTCGTACGTTAACTGGACCTATATTTAAACGAAAACTACATAATTATTTGATAGAGGGCTGTTTCTATTCAATTAAGGACTACTTTCAGGCTAACCATGTCAATCTTTAGTTTTTAGAATGTAGAAATTATAATTATATGTAATATTAATCGGACAGTGACATTTTAATTTATTGAATAATTGTATCTTTAAATTCAATCTAAATATATTATAACATTTGCACACTTAGATATAAGTAGATTTTGACGATACAACTAACCTGTATAAGACCTTTATGTAAGAACGCAAAATCAAAGCAAATAAATCTATTTCATTTCATTTCATTTCATTTCAAATATACTCAGTACCCAGGATTAAGATAGGATGATGAAAAAATAATTCACAAAAACATCTTTCCTCTAGGTACCTTCAGAAAGTTCAAATGTTCAAATTTATAAAGTCAATATGTCATATTTATGTCTTTAGCAAAGTCCAAACAACATGGGGTATTGTACAAAATATTCTTTCACTTTAGACGAGCGAGCGATTGTTCCAAATAAAATTAAGTAAGCGCATTACCGGGCGATCTCATCAGTGGTCCGTAAATTACGTCCTGTCAGTACTATTTTCGATTACAATAATGTAATTACCATCGGCACATATTGTCCAGTGCCAGTCAACTCTACAGTATGGTTAATTAAAACTCATCTGAATTCCCGGTTGTAAATTTTACGTTCGCGAGTTTTTACGGAACTTTTCGACAGAGCATCCAGTTCATTGTTTATTTATGAGCTTTTGGTTGCCGCCGACTGTAGGCTCGCCTCGCTTGACCAACAATATTTATACATTAAATGCTTTTTTGGCAATTCTGATTTAGACGTATAAATATACATTTACCCGAGATAACCATTGTTTTAGCCAGATTTGCAGTACAAACGCGTGTTTGGTCAGTGACTTCGAAATGTTTATTTGCTACAAAGTCTACAGTAAAGAAATATATAATGTTTTAAAAAAATTACATTACCCTTTTCTTTGTGTAAGCAAGGATTTGCCACAAATGCACACAATACAAAATTTTAATTTTGTTTCTGTCAGCGATGAAGTAAGTAAGATACAACAACTATATATCATTCGAGTGATGTTAATAATAATAAAAAAGTTTATTTGGTACATAATAAAATTAATGTTAGAGACAAGCGTAAGTATAACTATAATATTATACATTGTCTGCCACTTGACCACAAACTCTTGACCTCTGCCACAAAAACGCCAAAAACCTACGTTTTTTTATTTCTTTGCTAAATTGTTCCATTATTTTTATTTTCTGGCCATTTTTCCTATAGTATTCCTGCTGGA
Organism: Musotima nitidalis; assembly: GCA_949126915.1. Lineage (NCBI taxonomy): Eukaryota > Metazoa > Arthropoda > Insecta > Lepidoptera > Crambidae > Musotima > Musotima nitidalis. Next base: position 9,519,191 of record OX421414.1, read on the forward strand.
CAAAGAACCCACCAATTGCAAGCCATTAAACACAATTGTAAATATTTTTTATACAAATTTCACTTACAAAACGGGATCAACCATCCGTACGTCTAGCTCAATAGCAATGACGAAATTTAAATATCACGCAACACTATATTAAGATCGGTTTTACTCATTATGACATGACATTACTTATAGCCTAGAAATAAGCCTAGTATAGCGTCCAGCTCCAGCTTCCAGGCTAGCGGAACATAATATGGGCATATATATATGACAAAATATGGGAAGTCAACTAAATTCATGTTTATCTAAGTGACAGTAAACCAACTTGAAATAATACCGAACATAACTGCAAGTCGATGGATAATATATCAGCAAGTTTTTAATCAAACATTTTAACGACAAATTTTATAGAAAATTTATAAAGAAATAAAGACTAGATAGATTAGTCTTTATTTCTTTATAAATTTTCTCCTATTGATAGAGAGATTCGCAGACAAGTTGTTAGCAAAATAATTCAGAGAAAACAATACAGTGTGTAATGAGAAAATAATCAATCTCTCGAGTCCACTTGGAAGCAATCAGTGTTCTATTATTGCGTCCGTCCGATTGGATGAAAGAGTCGATATATCAAAGATGTCCCCGCTCCATTACCGCTCGATGTGCTATCTCCGAGACGCAGCAAATCGGAATCAAAACTGTAGGCTGCAGGCCAACGTCACTGCGACTAGGGTGACCATCCCGGTGAGATAGAACACTACAAAATATATATATTTTTAACAAATTATATGTTGAAGTGGTGTTTTGTTGTTTTATGTAAACAAAATTTATATGTTGAAATGTTTAACTTTGGTGCGCATAGTTTCAAGTTTGTCCTACTTACGTAGTGTTTATAGGCTTGTACGGAAGACCAGCGCCGCGGGCCAATAGTGACCCCTCGGCATATGCTGAGTATAAGCCTCTTCGGTGCCACATGTGTCTATTAATTTTTATTTTTGTAAACCAATGTATCATGTGTCACGGAATAAATTATAGGGTATGTATCAATAATATCAATAACGCGGATGACATGGTGATCCTCTGGGCGTATGTTGGCGGTGGGCCAAGATCTCAGGTACAATGTATCAAAGAGAAAGTTCATGATATGTAAGTTAGGCACAAAGGAACGTGATATACCTTATGTAATGCTCTGTGGATCACCATTGAACACAAGATATAAGTACAAGTACCTGGGTCACCGCCACTTTGCCAACTTGTCTGATGATGTAGACATTGAAAGAGAGCGTAGAGCTTTAAGTGTGCGCGGCAATATGCTCGCTTTAAGGGTCGCTCGGTGTAGCCCTTTAGTTAAATTAACGCTGTTTAGAGCACACTGTCAGTCCTTCTACACCTGCGCCCTTTTACACTGCCAGAGCGGTGGCTAGGCCTGCATTCCGTTGTCCTAGCAGATTTTAGTTTTATTATTTTTACTGACCTACCTATTGTAATACTAACATTGGCAAATAAGAATAATTGTTACTTACACTATGGGCTCTGCCTGAAATAAAATTATTATTATTATTATATTAATTCCGCGCCGTACCGTATGCTGTCTAATGCAATTGTTCAAGTTTTTACTTCTTCCGACTCTCCCGAAGTCATTATCATCATATCAGCATTCTAAATTCCACTGCTGCAAATTTGAATTACTGATAGATTACAGTATATTGGGAGTATTTGACCATTATCACCACGCTGGGCAGGCGGGTTGGTGATCGCATTTCAAGCTATCACGCAGGATGAAATCTCTTATTCGGTAAAAATTCTCTTCGTCGACTCTTCCCCGTGAGATGAGGGGGGGGTGGCACTATTCTTAGGTCTGTACCACACCACACCGCAGTGTGGTTACACCCGAAGTGTCATAGATTTCCTTTAGTTTTCCGCCTGTGCTATTGCTGTGGCAGTATATTAGGCTGACAAAATATAGGTCAATTTTAAACTGGTTTGTCATCCCTGATTATATTGCCTACGTAGCCCTTTTTGCTTCTCAATTTGAGCAACAGGAAAAAAGTATTTGTCTTGAACACTTATAGAAAGTAAAAAGGGTTTTTGTACGTTCCTACTAACTTTCTGAATATCAGTCTAGATCAGAATATATGTTCGAGAAAAATTAAAGAAAACTTTTTTTTTAATGAGTGACCGTTTCTCATTTATTTCATAACTGTGCTGGTTGCGTAATGAGCATCCGTCTTATTTAAACTAAAGAGACTATTGATACTATCAGAAGTGCTATATAATTAACACATAACAGAAAAAACGATGACAACGTTATATTTTGGTGGCACTAGCAACATGGAGAGCCTAGTCAGATGTCAAATACAGGGTGCAAAGTAGTTGAACAGACGAACGATACTTGGGATAAAAAGTACCTTCCTATAAAATACGATCATTTGCCACAAAGGATATTAGTATTAATGATAAAAATATAAAACGGTGCCATTTAATGGAATCGCACCCGATTTAATAATAACCATGGACGATATCTGATTATGGCTAATAGCCAATTCCAGATGAACTGGAAAATAAAAAAAAATATATTAAAAATAATACTGGCTTGCCAAACTAAGTACCTACTGCCCTTTTTAAACTGTATTTTTTCTAATCTATAAAAGTTAAAAACATAAAATAAAAAAGAATTTTACTGCAAATATTATCAATTTTCTTAGAAACTAGTAATGTATACATTTGTAACATTTTTTAATCAAAACAAAGTTAAAAGTTGTTACATTTTAAAAGTGTCATACTCAGTTTTGCAGGTCAGTGTAGTTTACAAGCAGTGTAACACTTTCAAATTGATAATCTTTTTCATACTAAAACTTATTACAATTGGCCTAGTAGTAAGTATGATAGCGTCACATAGGGGTAATTTCATTTTAATATTATATTTTGATTCGAGATATCTCTTTCTGCTTTCGTCCGTGTCGCTTTGTAATATTTTGGGAGTTGAGTTCTTGAGTAAATATTTTCTTTCTTTGTATATGTTATTTCATCCTTATGGGGTCATGACTTAAACTAAACGTATAGTATCTATTAAAATCTGGTTTATTATTGAGAAAAATCAGTTGAATATACAAAAACCTACATTAATACGTATAGTAGTAACACAATTTAAAATAAAAACAAATAATTTTTGACTCATTTTCAAATTATTACATACATACATACAAGCCGCCTGTTTCCCCGAAGGGGTAGGCAGAGGCATATTATATGCCCACACTTCGCCAATTATATAGTTGGCCCCATGTAATTGGTGGCCGGGATCGGGACCTGTTATGTTTGCCGGAGCCTCGTCCGTTGCATTACTTGCAGGTGAGCTTGGCTTGGGCGCCTTATGTCTTGGTTATGTACGAAGTAAAGCAAAGTTCACGGAGGTCGATCCTGGAGGGATGGATGGTTTGTGTGGCATGTATCATTTCTTCCATGTTTACCTATGTCTTTCAGGGGCCAACATCTTAGGTTGCGAGGGCATATTAATATGTTATAAGGTTATCACAGCATGCAATATTTGTTAAGTCATGTTGTGCGGCTTAAAAATATCTAACAGCTGGACGCCAGGTACCTGCCTCTTCCAAACTATACTGTATCCGTGTGGTGGAATATAACCGGAATCCTTCTCATCTTGGTTCCTTAGAGGAGGCCCTAGATAATGACTATTATTGTCATCAGAAAGACTTAACTGATTCGTGTCTCATGAAGAAAATGAACATGTCTCTCGAATTCATTTTATTCAAGTACAAATGATTTAACTAGCTGAAGTTTCTATTGAAGCTTAGAGAAATAATTGGCTAACAATTTGTAAATACTAATAATACTATATATTCGAACGTACAGTTGACGAACCATTCCAGTAGCAAGTGCAATTCATCGGGATTGAACTAATGTGGGAGGCGAAGCGTTCCGAGTTCCGGGCCCACGACTGTTTGCCTAAATCTGACAGCTGTACCTAATTCGAAACGTAGTAGCGCTAAATAGTTTCCAGTGAGAACTTACACTGAATTCCCCTGAACATCTAAGCCTAGTTGAATCCGTACGAAATCTATGTGTAATGTGTTAAATGCTTTATCACAGGTCATTATTGAAGTAATATAGTAGGCATCTTCGTAGGCACTTCCTGTAATGAAATAGTGATTTCTTATTAGAAATTTATTTTTTTTTATTACCTATTCTAGTTTAAAGTCACTTTAACCTCGATAATAAGATAAACTCCAAACTAATTTACGTTAGAAATGAATAATTTGCCAAAGAATGAGTATGTATGGGAGTATGGGGATTCTACCAAGACCTGACGAGCCCAACCCAACCTCACCTGCAACTGGTGCACCTGCCGATCGACGGACGAGGCTCTGGCGAACATACAGTGCCCGGTAAGCGGCAATAGGCTCGCCACCTATTACTATGATATGGGACCAACTTTATAATTCGCGAAGTGTGGGCATATAGTATGCCTCTGCGTGAATATATGTTGAATAAGAATTTTTAAAATATACTGTAGTTTTATGTAATTTAAAATTGATATTTTTTCGTCATAATTCAGCAAATGTACATATTAAAAAATGAAAATTTTCTGTTTTCTCCATTTGTAATAAGTATTTTTAAACAGTTCAGTCCGAAAGTTCTCAAACATACAAAAAAAATCATAACTTAAATGCTATGAAAAAATTCGGAATAATGATGCTCTGTCTTTGGACTGCTGCTTGACACTTCATTTTGGAACAGTCTGTCATCATGTGTATTTAGTTACCATCAGTACATGCATAAGTACTTAGTAGCTTTTATATTACAACATTATATACCTGGATAACTAAACATTGCTATAATGTCTCATTCTGTATAATAGATATAGCTACCAAAATCAAAAGTAAGCAACGAAGGGCGGGATCACGGAATTTCACGCTATATACATACATATATAGATTCACGCCTGTTTCCCTCCAGGGGTAGGCAGAGGCATATATCCCACACTTCGCCAATTACGTTGTCTAGCCTATTGCCGCTTGCGGGGATCTGTTCAGTTTAAGTTGTCTGGGTGTTAAGTTTGCCTGAGCCTCGTCTGTTGATCAGCAGGTGCACCACTTGCAGGTGAGGTTTGCTTGGGCTCCTTAGATATTAATAGGATCCCTGTACACTCGAACAGCCGACAGGACGAATGAAATACATACTCGCTTTATAGACACTGTAAATGCGTCAAACTGGCAAAACAATTTGATATTGTTCCTGACAATATTTTATACAGCCGTGAATTTAAGTGTCTAGGCACAAAGTACACATCTATCATTCATCCTACATCCTGCATCCTACATCAATCGCTCCGATCATAGTGTCTGATATTGTTTCTGACAATATTTAAGTGTTAATTAAGAATTTAAGTGTCTAGGACTTCTCGTTAACCTCTGAAAGCAAACAAGCAGAATCAACGACGAATGAAATGCACACGCGCTTCATAGACACTGTAAATGCGTCAAATATACAAAACAATTTCTAGAAAACATTTCTAGTAACGAACCGGCTGTAACTCAATCGGGGGTGGTACCGAAACGTGCCAAAAAGCCAAAAGCACATAGTACATCCATCGCTCCGACCATAGTGTCTGATATTGTTCCTGACAATATTTTATACAGCTGTGAAAATTGCAACGGCGCTCCCAACTTTAACAATTTCGCAATCCCGCGTCGCATGCACCGTGCTTTCGGTACCACTAGCTCATTTTCAACTTTATTGCCGATATATTAAAATGTGTGCTATCAATCACAATTGCAATATGAACATTAAACACTTCTTGTCATAAAAAGTGATATTAACACAATTAATTGAATTATGTGGTAAAAAATTTAAAAAATTAACCCTTGTGACTATCTATTTCATTGCTTAGTTTTAAAATTAACATTTACTTGTTGAGTACTTATAAGAAAAATTGTAAATATTTTTGTAACTAATCAAAGAGCCATGAAATTATTCAGCAGTTTACCCAATTAAGTACATTTAATTTTAGTTTTACACTGAAAATATACACGTAAAATAATAAATAGTTCTTTACGTTTTTATAATGTATGCTAACTTAACTTAACTTTCCATAAACCGCTATGGGTCCATTTGGTAGAGTGTTCTTCCCTTAGTGGGAGGTTCATGGGATAATATTTACCAGGTACTCGCTACAGTACACCTTCTAAAATTTTCAGGGAAATATCTGGCACTGCTGGATTGTGCTACATTTATCTTAGTGCGGCTGTGGTAACAAAGGATGCTCTGAAAGTAAAACCAGTGCAAGTATGCGGCTTTTCCATAGTTACTTTTTATCATATTTTATAAGACTACTCTTGCAAATACCAATGAAATGCATAAATACATGTAAATACAATTACGAATTTGTAATTGTATGAATGTATTTGAAATTATATACTGTTTGCCCGAAGGGGTAGGCAGAGGCATATTATTCGCCCACAGTAAGCCAAATATATTTTTGCCCTCACGTAATAGGGGGCGAGCCTATTACCGCTTGCCGGGAACTTCGATGTTCGCCAGAGCGTCTTTTGTTCATCGGCAGGTGTACCACTTGCAGATGAGGTTTGGGTTCCCAAGGTTTTAGTAGGATTCCTGTACACCCTCACCAATATAACATATCAATGAGATACACTGAAATTGTTACTTGCGGAGTAAATCAAATATCAAAATTGTCACCGACATGAAGGCGATGGAATGGACCGATTTAAAGTGTTCGGTCAAAATATACTTTAAAAAACTCTAATGTCGTCGGAAATAAGTCTTAAAATCTTATAAGCAAATATTCTAGTACCAAACTAATGGACATATTTAAAAGAGCATAGCCTGTGAGTTTCTTGCCAGTTCTTCTTACAGAGCGGTGGCTCGGAACTGGCACTTAGATTCACTTACACTTAATTATTTTTTGTTTTTAAATTGTTTTTTTGCATGTAAGTGAATCTAAGCTTCGTGATTTAGTGTAATATTATTTCGATTGTATTTTTTTTTCATTTGTAATCATGACGTTTTCAAGTACTATGTATAATAGTTTATGAAATAAATAATTTTTTTACTTTTTTACTTTTCAAATTTCAAGTCTTAAAAACAATGATGAACATTTTTAAAAAATATTCTTCTGTCACACAGACGTTTTGAAAGTTATGTACTTTATGTACTCTCCGTACATAAAACACATAAAGCAGCGCTTTAAGTATTAACTTGAAGCGCCAAATTTCACTAAAGGAATTTCTTAGTTTTTTTGTCGTATGACACAGAATACCATATAATATATCATAATAATTGTAGTGAGCTAATGTATTCGTTCAACAAATTATCTAATTATTGGCAGCGCACAATACCTATATCATTCACAATGACAAAGTTGATCTCTTTTATCTCCAGCTACCAAATCGCTTGTCGAAGATAGCTGTATCGTTTTTTATGTGCCACTAATCCAAGTGTCACAGTCGCACGTACCGTATTTGTATTAGCATGCGGGGAAACAAATCCAATCTGCCAAACACGCCGTTCAGTAACAAGACGCGCCAACTTTCCGGGCTTGTCACGTATTCGCGTTGCTGCCAATTCGTGAAATATTGTAAAAGTATTATTGGTAATCAAAAATTTTAGGTTAAATAGTTTTAGGCTGTTAAGAAAGTATTGTGAACATTAAAAGAAACACTTTTCTTAAGTAAACTTTAAGCTACATATGGCTTAATAGGTTTTTTGCCAGAATACAAGCTTTGAAATGATCATTGAAATTAACATACATCAGAAAGTTAAAGATAAAAACTTAAATACAACAAGCGATGAACTAAGAAGTTTATAGCCTATATTTTTATAATTTTGTAAAAATCTACAACTCTTATGGAGATATTGACAGAAAATATTATATTCATTATGTTTTAATATCATAACGTTCCTTACGAATAGGAGCTGCGGAAATGCATATTCGCTAGAGAGGAAAGCAAATATATTTGCAATAAACTGTTCATATAGTCATAGTCACAGGTACAGTTCAGGAACATAGGCAAGATTCAAGATTTTATTTAAATACGTCTTTATTCATGGTGGCGGGTATACTCGCATTCCGCTTCCGAGGTAGTAGGTTGGATTCCCACAAAGGACAAACCTTTGTGAGCATGAAATGTATATTTGTATTTGTGGTTTCCTATAATAAGTATTTATTTACAAAAAAATGAATTTCTGTATTTTTATCCGTTGTGTAGTATCCATAACACAAGTTTTCAATGACATTTAACTCGAAAGTAAATAATTGGTGTATCTAACTGTCAGAAAATATTAAATTATTATTAGAAATAAAACCTTGCAGTTTAGGTTCTTTTCACCAATATTTTAACAGATTAATTTAAAAATAAAGAATTTATTCCTATTTAAGCACTCTTAAACCAGTTCTTATCGATTAGCGCGATTATTTAAATTCTGTTAAATGTACCAATTGTAGTATTTAAATAAAAGCAGCGTGCATGGTAAAGAAAATGTTACGAATTGAAGTCGCTTTTTATTAATCAGGGCAGTATGAACTATCGGTACTAAAAATTATAGAACTGCGACTATATTCTGCATAATGTACATTATTTATGTTGTATAATAATTGTGTAAAATGTTTACAAGCTTATAAGCAGAAAATTGGATAACAGGCCTATTAGAAGTTTATAGCCTATATTTTTATAATTTTGTAAAAATCTACAACTCTTATGGAGATATTGACAGAAAATATTATATTCATTATGTTTTAATATCATAACGTTCCTTACGAAAAGGAGCTGCGGAAATGCATATTCGCTAGAGAGGAAAGCAAATATATTTGCAATAAACTGTTCATATAGTCATAGTCACAGGTACAGTTCAGGAACATAGGCAAGATTCAAGATTTTATTTAAATACGTCTTTATTCATGGTGGCGGGTATACTCGCATTCCGCTTCCGAGGTAGTAGGTTGGATTCCCACAAAGGACAAACCTTTGTGAGCATGAAATGTATATTTGTATTTGTGGTTTCCTATGTATAATAAGTATTTATTTACAAAAAAATGAATTTCTGTATTTTTATCCGCTGTGTAGTATCCATAACACAAGTTTTCAATGACATTTAACTCGAAAGTAAATAATTGGTGTATCTAACTGTCAGAAAATATTAAATTATTATTAGAAATAAAACTTTGCAGTTTAGGTTCTTTTCACCAATATTTTAACAGATTAATTTAAAAATAAAGAATTTATTCCTATTTAAGCACTCTTAAACCAGTTCTAATCGATTAGCGCGATTATTTAAATTCTGTTAAAGGTACCAATTGTAGTATTTAAATAAAAGCAGCGTGCATGGTAAAGAAAATGTTACGAATTGAAGTCGTTTTTTATTAATCAGGGCAGTTTGAACTATCGATATTAAAAATTATAGAACTGCGACTATATTCTGCATAATGTACATTATTTATGGTGTATAATAATCGTGTAAGAAGGTTTACAAGCTTATAAGCAGAAAATTGGATAACAGGCCTATTAAGCATTAGACAGATGACTCCAAAATATAATAAAAAACTATTCTATATGAGAAAACGGTTTTAGGTTAATTGAATCCAATAAGCTACTTTTGTCACGTCCATTTAGTCAACATATTCCCGCAAAAGGAAACGAACTTGCCTATTATCATTTTTCATATTTTTCAACAAGATCAGAAAATGAAGAGAGCTGTTAAATTTTACGTAGCCTTTCTTATATATTTAAAGGTGTTGTTTATTTCAACAAGGAAATGGGTTAAGACTTTGGGTCTTTGTTAAATGGTCTTATCGTAACCCGTCTAACTTTATAAAATGTTTGCGACATGCACATAGGAAACAAGGCTCTGTGTATGATACATTTTACAACAAATTTCCGCGTGCACTCAACAAAATCTTATTTACAAGGGTGTAAGGCAGAAAATTGTCTATCGAGTATTATTTATATCATCCGCGGTTTTAGTTCAACTATTTCTATTCAGTGCAGACATGAATCACTTGCACAGCAATGAACGGTCGATGCAGTCGTCGCTTATTCAATTTATACGTTCGTGATTATAATATATATTTCGCTTTCCACCATCCATATATTCTCACTACGAAATTACTCAACAGTCGTGGATAGGTTGATTTATTCATAGCAGGAATATTCGAAATATCTACGTAAAATTTCCGATACCCTTCCAGTTTCAAGTGTTCAAAAATAATAAAACGTTTTAATAAACATTCATATGTACGTGATATTACCATTAGGGGTGAGCAGAATCCTAACTGAATCTAACAGTTAATAAACAAGTTTTATTGTTATATGTTATATTTTATTTATCATTCAAAACTTGATTAAATTTTAAATTCATCAGAACACATGACATAATGTTGCTGCTGTAGAATGAAACTATGTTGAAATCATCTTCTGTAAGTACAAATTACGTACATTATGATATTTTACTGTAATTGTGACGAAAGACAGAGTCCTGTAAAACCTACTATTGTTTTTGTGACACACTTAATAATTAATCTTCCACATATTGATAAACAAAATAATCCAAAAGGTTTTGGAGAACGGGCAGATGAAAAGTACCCTAAATCTACGGCCGTGTATGAGAACATTAATTGTTTATGAACTTAAAGGAAGCTAAGGAAATTAATAAAGTAGTAATAGAACACAGAATATAAATATTCTAGCTCTTGAGAGATCCAAAAAATATTATCTTAGCCTAAGAAATACAGTGACATACCAAGTCTATTCTAAGGCTAATGCCAATAAGGTCTCTATCAAATTACCGTAAGAAATGTAACGGTCTCTAACAGCCACCGGGTAAAATGCTGATGCTACGTCTACAAAATTGAGGTGACAAATTTAATAAAATTGACGGAGGCACCGCAGGCAAGTTACGTTTTGTATAGCGTACCGTTTTGAAGCGAGCTCGCAAGCAGTAGAAGAGCAGTGACTACCATGGCATAAAGGAGCTTGTAGTAGTAGCTAACCTCACCTGCAAGTGGTGCACCTTTCTTTTCTTTTTTTTTTTAACCTTTGAAAAATGCATTATGCATACCCAGAGGCCACGGGGAGGCCACTGGGTTATGACGGACTCGCACCGACTAAAGAACAAAGGAGCACCCACTCGCGCGGTCGGACAGAGCGAACAAGGGACCACCTTTCGGATTACACACATGTCCGCACTCCGCGCAGCCCGCCGTGAGGCAGGCTCACACGCAACGGAGGGACCTGTGTTAAGGGCTACTCCTCCGTCCCGGAGCCGTACAAGGCGGGCGAAAACTTCCCTGTGTATTTGCCCGCAGCTCCCAGCCACCACACCTCGTGAGAGGGCGGCGGCCACCTCGCGCCGCGCCCACTTAGCCCTACACCTCGGGCCAGCTGCGGCAGGGGCCGCTGCGGCATCACTAAAAGCGACGCCGCTGCGGACTTGGCGTCATTTTTTATAGAGGTTGACTTCCTCTTTCCGCTGTCCGGCCCTCCTGGCCACGGCGTCCCCGTGCCATTATTTTAGAGAGGTTGGCTTCCTCTTTCCGCGCTCAGGGCGGGGTCACACCCCGAGGCGTCCACGCGCCGCACCCACTGGGCCCCACCCTAGGGGCACACAGCTGCGGCAGTGGCATTTTTTAACAAGGTTTGCCTCCTCGCAGCCTGCAAGTGGTGCACCTGCCGATCAAAGAACGAGGCGCTGGCGAACATAAAATTTCCCGGTAAGCGGCAATAGGCTCGCCACCTAATACGTGGGACCAACAATATAATTGGCGAAGTGTGAGCGTATAATATGCCTCTACCTACCCTATCGGGAAAACAGGCGTGATTGTATTAGGTCGGGGAAAAAGTCTTTTCGCATAACGTAGGTATAAACTTATTATAAATTTTTTTTGACTGTACTATTTGTGTCTGGCTGGTTTTGGTAACATTAAAAAGGTTCCATTATAAAGAAAAGAAAAAAATAAAAAAAAGTTGTTTCCCTCTATTTTTCATTTGTTTTTCTCTCCGTAAAAATGAGTGAATCTAATGAAGAAATTTGATACATTTTAAAATTTTATTATAAAAAAAGCTAAAATGCAACTCAAGCAGTGAAAAAAATTTGTGATGTTTATGGACCTGATGCAGTGTCAGTAAGAGTAGCACAAATTTGGTTCAAACGTTTTCAGTCCGGAAATTTTGATGTTAAAGATGCACCTCGCTCTGGTCGCCCTGTTACAAATAAAATGGACGCCATTTTTGAAAGAGTGGAGCAAGATCGGCATATTAGTAGTTACGATGTAGCTGAAGAACTGGGAATTGACCACAAAACAGTTTTGACCCATTTGAAGAAAGCTGGTTATACAAGAAAGCTCGATATTTGGGTGCCACACGAGCTCACTCAAAGAAACTTAATGAACCGTGTACTCATTTGCGATTCATTATTGAGACGTAATGAAACCGAGCCGTTTTTGAAGAGATTGATAACTGGCGATGAAAAGTGGATCACGTACGACAAGAACGTGCGAAAAAGGTCGTGGTCGAAAGTTGGCCAGGCTTCACAGACTGTGGCCAAACCTGGCCCAGCACGAAATAAGGTGATGCTGTGTGTATGGTGGGATTGGAAGGGCATTGTTTATTATGAGCTTTTACCGCCCGGCAAAACCATCGATTCTGATCTTTACTGCCAGCAACTGATGAGATTAAAGGAAGCAGTCGAGAGAAAACGGCCGGAATTGATCAACAGGAAGGGTGTGGTCTTTCATCACGATAACGCTAGACCACACACATCTTTAGCCACTCAGCAAAAATTAAGAGAGTTCGACTGGGAGGTCCTAGTGCATTCACCATATAGCCCTGACCTTGCGCCTTCAGATTTTCACCTGTTTCGGTCTCTGCAGAATTCTTTAGGTTCTGTAAGGTTGACCTCAAGAGAGGACTGCCTAAACTATTTGTCCCGTATTTTTGATCAGAAGTCCCAAAGTTTCTACAGTAACGGGATAATGTCTCTGCCCACAAAATGGCACAAAGTTATTCAACAAAACGGTACATATATATTGTAAATAAATGTGAATAAACTTTGAAAAAAATGTCTTGACTTTTCATACAAAAATACGAAAAGACTTTTTCCCCAACCTATTATGTATGTATGTAGTAGTGGTATAACCTGCCTGACGGAAACAAACAGCACTTGTGACAAGATATTGCTAATACAGCAATTTTGCAGAATTCTCGAAGTCCAGTCCTCTCGAGTCTAATTAACACTTATTGGGACCATGTTGTTTCCTACCACATTCTATGGATTTAGGGCATTTATTAAAGGTTAATTCTATCCAAATTTAATTTGATGAAATAAGGATTTAACTAGGAACAAACGCTTTATCTAGAATCCATCAACAAAGACAAAAATATAATTTTTTATCCAATATTATTTTAATTTTAATACTGCCATCTACGGCGAAGCTATGGAACTACTAGGGAAATGAAAACGAGGTAAGGAAACAGCGTGCTTGTTTTTCCCACAGCGACATCTAGCGCAGCGAAAGAGAATTAAATGAAATTTTTTTCCCGAAGAGAACCATTTTTTCCTATTTGCAAGTAAAAGAGTAAATGATGACTTTCAGAAATCCTAGAGGGCGTTTTTACATAATTTTTAACTAACATTACTTACACACTGTATTATTCACTTAATATTAGATTCAATTTTATCTTGTTCTTTAAAGTTACTTATATGAGACTGACCCATGTAAACAAAATAAAAAAAACATTTACTTACGAAATTAACATGTGTAAATGTTTTTTTAATAATGATTTTTACTAATCGATATTTCATAATTTTTTCTTTAACTAAAATTAAAAGGATTTAAACATTGTATGATTAATTCTTACAAAAATTACAACAGGGTTTTAATAGATAAAATAATTCCCTGGTAAATATTGTCGAAAATAACCATCGGAAGTAACTTAGAATGATTATTACAACTGCGAAAAATATTGCATTTTATTTAAATTATTGAAGGAAAAAATATTACATATTAATAATTTAAAGAACAAACAGATTCACAAGTAAATTTTTAAATTAAATATCCCTGATGAGCTCGTAGCTCTGCGGTAATCGGTGGTCTGAAACAATGATTGCAGCAAAGCAGAGATCATTCCTTCGACGATTGTGGCTTTGGGTACCGCTTGTGTGCACTAAAACTACCAAATCTATACTTCGGAAAACACGTCAAGAACTTGGTTCCGGTTTTTACCATAAATCATAGTTGTGAAGCCCAGTTAAAAGCCATATAGAACGGCATCATATACATAATTCGAACAGCAGAACGCTATACATTTTCGGTTATAAATGAGAACACACATAGAAAGAAAACATGTTAACAGATACATTAGGCGTTTAGGATTTTGTTCAGTTCCTTAAAGACTGGTTTATTGTGAAGAAATATACCACCCTATCTATACATCTGCCTCCGCCAATGAACACTGGATCTGAGAGGTCGTTTCGGACTTGAATCCCTCTCACTTTGGTTTATGAGCGGAGGCCTGAGACTAAAGTAAACATTGTTAAGCTGAGCCTGATAGGAGATAGTCTAGTTGGTCACTGTAACTAATGGTTATACAAAAGTAGTTGTGGGCGGTCTTTTTATTGTTTTTTGGTCGCTATTATTAGGATTTCAATAAATATATTATCTGCCGTAATTCTGTGATTTTTTTAATGCAATTACTATTGTATATTTCTCTATATAAGCTAATATAAACGAATTTATCCACAATTAATCAATATCCTAGTTGAACTAAAAAAATCTAAGGGTATCTAGTATAATCTATCTACAAAATGCATAATGCTCAGATCATAATGAAAGGGATGCATTATTCAGCAGATTCAGTCAGTACCTAATCAAAACTTACTGCGCTGTGGAGCGGGCTGCTGTGGTGTGTGGATTCTCCTCGATTCTTACTATAAATGTAAATTGTTTGATATGAAATCATAGTAAGTCATCGTATAAATTATATTGTAGTAAATACTATACTTTTGTGTACGTAAGTAGCCTACTTAAAAAGTTCCATTAATAATGTTCTATCTATTTCTATCTATTGTTGTTATCATCTTTAACAATTTTACTATACTTAGGTAGAGGACGGTATGTCATTCGATGAATTGATGATCTGTTCAAGGCGACGGAAAACCGATGAATGCATGCGACTTAAGACAGATCGACGTGAAAAATAAAAAAATGCCTACGTTCATGAGTGTTCAGTGTGTGTGGCTTTCAATTATAATGATGAGAACTCTATTTTGTGTCAGTATACCTGGTTTGAACCTATTTCGATGGCTGGATGAAAATGGATATGAGGACATGGCTTAATGATTACTACAATTAGTATGAACCGAGAAAAATCAGGAAGCGCGCATTTGCCACGGCAAACAAACGGGCACCTCCTGTCATCAGACTAAAGTCCGCGTCCACGCTTAACTACGATGATTGGCTCAATCATCTTAGGCTCTAAGCTCCTTGGGACCTATCGAAAACCATAAACTTGCTTTTGCATTTATATTGTCCTGTCACAAAATTTATTACAAGAATTAGATACGTATAGGGATTCTATCAAGATTTAGGATCTCAAGCCAACGTCACCTGCAAGTGCTGCAGCTGATCAACGGAAAACTAGTATACTTTTAGTAAATTTGTACCAAAATATAAAAGTGTTTATAAGATAATATAAAATTTATAAGATAAGAGTATTGTCATTGTATCAATATCTTTACAAAAACACAAAAAAAAAACTTCACTTAGCTTCAGAAATGAGGACATTTTCAAATCTGAGCGAGCACAAGACTCGGTGTAATGAAATAAAATTCTTGAAAATTTAATATCGCAACAGCGAATTCATTCTCCATATATACAGACTAGGTTGTTTGTAAATTGTTAAAAGTCCATCAAAGGATAATTTTATTTCAGAGTTTGTCAGGCAAAATGTTGAATAGTGAGTTTGTATCAGTCCTATTTTGTTTGTTTGTTCATAACATAGTTGTTTTATTAGGTTCAAGAACTTGTACTATTAAAATCTTTTATTAATAATTGTTACATTACAATAGATAAATTCTACTTAAAAGATAAGTCTACATATTTACTCTTCATATAATCACTTCAAAGCCGAGTGACTGACTTTTGTCATATTTTTTGTATCATACTGAATTAATTCAAGTTTAATATTAATAAAATTTTATGAGTAAAGTAAATAAATGTTATACTTAATTTTGGAAAATATATTGTTAATTAAACACATTTTACGAATTTATGTCGCAGTTTAAATTTGCATTTACGGGAATGTCGTGTTTACGAGAATACTACATAGACTAAGTAACAAATTTAAAATTACCGTCACTAAAACATGACTTGTGACACACGTTTGTATTGACATTATTTTCGTAGTTATATTTGCAATGTACAATAGCGTAAGTAGAAAAACACAATAAATATATTGGTACTAAAATATTATTTCTTTATTTTTTTTAATGAATTAAAAATAAGTAATTTCTCTCTAATAAAGGCTTTCCTTATTGTTACGCCTTCGATCTATAATCCAAATTTTATATTCTGAGAATATATAGAATAATCTACCTTGGTTAGTATCGAATACTTTAATTTATCTATCAGATAAGACATCTGATTACTTATACGGTATTAATGCAATGCAGGAAAATTATAATAACACAAAGAAAGTTGCGGTCTGTCAATGAACCGGGTACTCGACAAGACGCTAACAAGTAAAGTTCAAGATAAAGAAAAGTATTAAAATTCTCAATGCATTCGGCCAAATGAACCAAGTTTTTACAGGTCTGGGAATATGGATGGTGTGGATCTGACGTTTTGTTGTTATTTACCGAATTAAGTTTTGAATTTTAGTTACAGATGAGTCCAGTATGATTCAAAAAAAGGTGTTATGTAAAAAAACTATCATGTTAACTGATAAAAAAATTCAACTTCAACACGTGACAATATGACGAAACCAGTGATTGGTAAAATCTATATATATCTATATATGATATCTTGCTACTTTTACATCGTTACCTCAGATCAAATAAAAAAAGGTAGATACCTTACGACTAATAACAAAGTGAAGCCATATTTTTAACTATGTGTGAGATACTGAAGTGTTGCCACTTTTTGAAAATCTTCCCAGATATTACAAGTATAATTAATTAATAATAAATATAAGCGATTTACGTTAGTAAATTTACAAGAATCAATTTACCCGGTGATATACCAAATTCAAATTTTCTAACGATTTTTGCAAATTTCAGCTCTGTACGAAGTAGAATTTTAATTCAATTAAAACACTTATTGTAAATATTATTACAATTATAGTATAATTTTACATAATGAGTTAATGACAAACAGACGCAAGGCAATAAGAAAATTAGAATTTGCGATATATCAGGCATATTTTAATTATTTATTTAAACTTTATAGTAATGTGTAAAAAAACAGACAGCTTTTGTAAAGTATTTTTATTACACAAAGTAATATATTTGGGAGGGGCAAAAACTAAACAATAATCTAAAACACGTTATGCTGTATAAGTTTTTTAAAATGTTTGGGGCTTAGAGCTCAGTGTCATCGTCAGTGTATTTATTTTAGAAATATGATGCAGTCTTATGTCCAAATATTTTTTTTATTTCCAATCGGATTAAATTTACTTTATGCCCATGACCAGCACTGTAATGGTAATTTTATAGGTTCTTAAAAGTTTTATTATTACCTGTAAAATAACCTAAAATTTTAGTTACCTTATATGTGTGCTGGTTAATTGTCTCTTTCATCATTGCATCTCTCAGTAATTTCTACCGGAACTACTATGATAGTGTTCTGGGGAGCTTTTCGATCTCATCCCGCCCTCTCCTTTCCTCTCCCGAACAACACGTGCTGGTCTTAGAAACCATCCTCATACTGTGCAGACTATCAGCACTCGAACCAAGAAATTTGGGAAGTCGTTTCTGAGCAAGTGGAATTCACTGCCGGCTCATGTGTTTCCTATTTCCTATAATCCCGGATCTTGTAAGCGGGGCGTGAATCGGCATTTTAGCAGGCCGTCATGAGTGGATGCGCTTTGTACCATGCTTACTTCACGGTATGAAGCGCTTTAATTTTTTATTGGACTGCATCGACTGCTTACCATCAGGCAAGATGTAGTCATTATGACGTGTGTATTATTACCAGAGGTCGGAATTAGGTAGAGTTATTTATGTACTTGCATCGAAATGTTGATATTAATGTGGACCTTCCCGGGATTTCAAATGGATTTCAAATGGGAGTGCTCCGCATTTTCGCTATTGTATTATTTTGTTCTCACAAGCTATGTAGTGCGAACAATAAACGTGGCAACATCGCGCGTGTGCGTATTGGAATTTTGCAACTTCGGTCATCCAATATCATTGATGTAAGTTTGGCAACGTCGCGCGTGCAGTAGTCTAAATTAAAAAAGTAAAAGTAAATAACTTTTTATTAAAAAGTAACGGGATTTTTTCTATTCTTTAAAATTAATCCCGGGATTTGAGGCATATCCACTATATTCTTTCGCTGTGTAAAATCAGTGTAAGTACATGAATAACTCTACCTAATTCCGACCTCTGATTATTACTTGGATGCGGCAGACAAGTATTAAAAGTTTGCCTCACGTATTCATATGCCTTTGGTGAATAATAGTTAAGTGTTAGATAAAATCTCTTTAGAATAGAATAGAATAGAATAGAATAGAATAGAATAGAATTTATTAATTTGTTAAACATAGGTATTTTACATTAAGGTGTTGCATACTAAATATGTGCGCTATGTTTTGTCGTTGAGACATACAAACATTAACAAATAATCTTAGACTAATAAAGTATTATAACTAAAATTACAGTAAAGTCTTATCATCTAGGAACTCATCTACTTGGTAATAACATTTTTCAAGTAGTATTTTAATTAAATATTTTTTAAATTCATGCAAGGTCATGCTTTTTATTACATTAGGTATTTTGTTGTAAATTTGTGAAGCAGTGCCAAAGAAACTTTTTTTTACTAAAGCAGTATTACATATTACATTACATAATCGGTTCTTATATTGTGTACGTGTTGGATTTTTTCTAGTGGGGGAAAGTTTTTGAAACATGTGGATTAGTTTTTACAAAAAGAGCAGTTTCTAGTATATATAGAGAGGGTAAAGGTAGTATTTTAAATTGTTTAAAATAGGGAACACAGCTATCTGTAGTTTTTAAATTACACATTGATCGTATACACCTTTTTTGCATTTTAAATACAACCTCTTTATCTGTCGAATTTCCCCAAAAAATTACACCATACCGCAATACTGAACCTACTAATCCATGGTATGCTGTAACTAGTGTTTCCATATTTACTTTTTGCGTTAATTGGAACAGAGCATAAGCAGATTTATTTAGTCGCTTACATATTTCCTGCAAATGAGGTTTCCAGGTAAGTTGACTATCTATTGTTATACCTAAGAACTTAAAGTTAGTACATTCTTCAATGGGACAATTATTATACATTATATTTACTTGTGGTCTATTAAGCCGTTGATAAAAGTGCATTATTTTAGTTTTATTTAAATTAATTACAAGATTATTATTATTTAGCCAATTTACAATTTCAGAAAGAGAATTATTTATATCGTCTTCATAATCATTTTCTACATTACGTTTTATAACAGCTGTACTATCGTCTGCAAAAAGTACCATTTTATGTTCTACAGTTTTTGGTAGATCATTTATGTATATTAGGAAAAGCAATGGCCCCAGTATGCTACCTTGAGGTACACCATATTTAACACGTTGAGGATCAGACAGTACAGACAGACAGTACGGACAGTACTGGAGTGTACCTACTTAAAAAAAATTACGCCTTTTTTCTGTTCTTAATATTAAATAAATTTATAATTGTAATATTTTCACTTAATGAATTAAATAAATCTGGGTCTATTAAATTTAGTTTTTTTATATTAGTAAAAATATCTTTCCTCCGGACCTCCGGACAAAAACGAACAAAATTAAAAATGATTATGGCGAATTTATTTATGCGTGCCAAAGCACCCGATTTTAGTACCCACATTTTTGTTGAGTATTAGAAATACCAACTACTGGCAACACTGTCTGGTTGCGTCAACTCGGGTTATTTTGTCAATATTTTTACCGCATAACCTATAAATTATTATGAAACATAAAAAAAGATAGTTTTGTGTTAACTTATGTGTGAAACGATATTTCTTCAGACTTTTTGTTCGCTTTAGTGTTGTTTTAGCACCATTTAATCACACAGGACGGCATTTTATTGACAAAGTTACTACTCGGTGTCTCGGGAGATACTAACGTAAAACTACGCTCATTTTACGTATGCGTGTGCGTGAGCGCGTGTATTTACACAAATGAGCTTAGTTTTGTGACTTCAGTGCTATCAATGGCCATGCGCTATCTACCTTTTTTTACTTGATCTGAGATCGTTACTATCATAATCACTAACTATAATTATTCAAATAAATGCTTATGTTACGAACATAGATTTTACTTACAAAATAATCGATGTATTACATAAATTATATTATCAGAGTCGATGCCGGACAACGTAGCCCTATAGTTTAAAATTGTATATCTAAAGTTCTTAATCATTACGATGCCGCAATGTGATATTTTAGACACTGTTATGAACCTGTGATTGCATTGACTATTTTCACAAAATTCCTGGTTTGTTTATTTTTAATAAAAATAAATAAAACCAGCATAGACGTCTCCATCTTACTTCTGTTATCGATAAGGCAGCCGCGCTCGAAACAAGACCACCTAGTGAACTTACTTTTGATTAGCTTTATTTTTTTTTGGTTTGTTCCTTCTTAATATTCTCGTTTGCGTTAACTAACGTGAAAATCACCTGCAACTTAGATTCTAGCGCAGTTTCTACTATGTTTAAAAATGAACTTACGAGTTATATTGGAATGGGTAAACTATATTTTTGTAGAGGTTACAATTTGTATAGTTATATATTTTTTTGCACTATTGCACTTTCTTAGTGGAAAATCATTTCAGATTAAATAAGCAGATGTTAAAATTATAACGTGCTGATAATAATGCTACTATGTTGAGGAGGGTGTACAAGGATCTTACCATCAGGGTGTATAGGGACCCACCACCATCTTTGGAGACCAAGCCAACCTCTCATGAAAGTCGTACTCACGTCGATTGGCTCTGTTTTATGTAAAGGTTAAAGGAATTATTACGATTATTAAACAAAATCAATATAAGCGCAATTTGTAGGATTTAGAATTTAATTCGTTTTTGATTTCAACTCGTGTTTAAGTTCTGGTTTAAATTTTACGGTACTCAATTGTTAAGCTCTAAAAGCTAAATAATAAATTCTCAATATAATGCTCCGTTGATGAAAAAGTATTAGTAATAAAGTCTATGCAGTTGAATTTTAACCCTGCTTCCTCTAACGCCTTAATAACTCAATCCAACTCGCTTTCGGTTTGAATTTGCATGTTCATACCTTAACCAATGCAATTTCGTGGCGGATTCATAATTCAGTCTATGTTTTAAAATAAAATATTGAGATTGGTCGCATGCTTAAAGATGCTCTATAGACTATCCATCGAGATAGTTAGCAAGATTTCTCTTATATTATTAAAGTCTTATGAATATATTTAAGAACATTGGTAAATAAACTCTAAAACAGACAGCAGCAAGAGTTAGTTTGCTTTGGAGCTGTAGATTGATATAGTAAGGAATTTCAACAATGAAAGAAGCTTGCGTGTCAGCTTGGCGTAGTAACTGTAGTACTGAATAAGTAAATGTCTCGAATAAATCAAGTTAATTGCGCCGGAGCACCTCCTCGTATGAGCCTGCAGCCTTCGAGTACAGTTTTCGATGGGAGAGGTGTATGGGTTGCTTCCGGAACCTTCTATCTTGAGGGAAACCTACCATTATTTATGTAATAATGTTGCTAGGGTCATTGTATGCTAAAAATCCATAGATATAACGATTTCAGGAGCTTTTATATGTTATGTTCTTTACTATTGGGTGGGAGAAAAATCGACAGACATGCACAATATTTGTCAATTAGAATTAATAAAATAATTGTTTTAAAAAAACAGCCACGTACTTAAAATTAATTTAAATAGGTTGAACATTTTATAGGAAAATAATGTTGAGAATATTGAAGTAAAAGAAAATTTGGTTACGAATACCATATATTATCTTTAAATTTAAAGGTACATAGAATGAGTTACTATAATGAGGAAATAAAGTTTAAATTTAAGTGTATTTTTTTAAGCAGTTTTCATGTCAAAATATATTATGACAAGTTGTATGAACAAATATTATTTGTGTATGCAAAGGTACACTGTTTGTATTTTATGATTAAGTAATTAATTTAATATATTCATACATAATATAATCCGCCTCAGATCAACGATGTCTTCACTACCAACGCTAAAACGAGAATGCCCTGTGTAATGTATGCAACTTATACTTAAACTTGCTCAAGGAACACTATCGTCTTAAAAAACTAAGAGCCATATCGATCTCATCCAGTAATTGCAGCGTTCCACAACAAGCCGAAAATCCTAAACTCGCAAAGTTGGAAACTAATAATAGAACTTATAAGGAGTAAACGGCTGTTAGCCGCCAACAAAAACCAGAGGAAATTCCTAAACTCACTAAGAATTTTGTTACTAAGTATTATGAATTGTAAAAAGATTTTATTTTGCTTTGAGGGGTTTTAAAAGTAAGCGCTAAAGAGTTTTTTTTATTGTTTTGCCTTTCCGATTTTGAAGACTTTGTCTCTGTCGATTTTGAAGCCGTTTCCTGATTGGAATTTTTATATCTCTTGAGTTCAAACACTTAAAGCATTTACCTATTCTTATGTAAGAGGCGTGATCCGCGAATAGGATATCCTGCATTTTGTGGAATTCAATCCAGTGATTAGTACCAGATTCGACCAGTTGTTGTTCAATCGCTGACTACCTAGTTAATCCAATGATTAAAATTGCTCAACTTCGTTTCGGTTCGCAGTCAAGTTAACAGCAAAATACGAACGCCTGTTTTGGCATCCGGAATAAAGGTTTAGTGGATGTGGTATGTGACGGTACTTGGGTTGGACTATATTGGATGTAGAATATTCAACCTCGCTCACGGAGATGTGACATTGCTGTTCCAGTCAGTCTGGGAATCGACGACTACAATTAGTTCCCGGTTCTGGTCAAAACGTCAGGCAAATGCAAAGATAATCTGTCCAATTTTTACTCAATAACTATAACAGCTGTATTAAACAGTAAAAAGTTGGTGCATATATTTATGTATATGATATCCTACCCATTCTTTCAGGTCATAAATAAAGCTAACAAAAATATTTGAATAAATATTCACTTAGCAAGTTCCAAAGATTTAAAGATATCTTTATTATGACAATAGCAACCGAACTTTCTGATAACACAACTTTTTACACAACATAAGAACCATAAGCACAAAACAAACGCGCAAAAAGAGGAAAGAATACAAATATTTCTTCTTTTTTATTAAGTGTCGAAAAGTTTGCACAGAGATAAAAACAAAAAAGTAACTCTGTACAAGCTCCGTTCGCGAGTAAATAAAATTAGAAGATGAATGATATCAAAATGCAGGGAGAGCTTAATGTTAATAATTCAAGTAGCTACTACGTACGAGAAATTTGCATGCATCAGGACAGCACACTCTTTCATCTGTGAAATTATGATGCTAATAATAAAATATAGTATCAAAAAAAGTAACAGATTGTTTTTTAAATTGGTGTAATCCTTTAATGGCATATGTTTTAAAAAGACATGACATCAAGAAAAAGGTGTGTACAAGGCGACATAAATTAATGCACAACAAACATCAATCAGCAAATGAAATTATAAAATTACATTTCTTATTGTAGCAGCTGTTTAAAACTATTACTGTACTTTGAATAAACAACATGCAAGGCTTACACATTAAATAGTAAGGATAATAGATAAGCTAACAGTTTTTAATAAAGCAAAATGAGAGGCTACTTGGTACCGTGTACCGCTGCGTCATACCGCGTACTGACTTGAACTGCTTTCACCAATCCGCCTGCCCAGAGTGGTGATTATGGGCAAATATCTTCAATAGAATATAATCTATTGGGCCAATGTTCAGCAGTGGGCTTAATAAGGCTGAGATGGTGATATAAAGGTATTTTTTTTACAGCAGGGACCTTACATATCTTTCCGTCGCCAACAGTGTTTGGTTTTGCATCAGCGCCGCATTATTTCCTAAAACAAATTTAAATGTTTGCGTGCTTTTTTAAAGTAAGACTCTACAATACACTCCATTATTTATTGTTCCTAAAGCGAAGTCAAACGCAAGTGTATTTTGCAGCACAACCACCTGTATCCGCGAGTTCAAATAACGTACTTAAGTATGACCTTGAAAAAAGCTTTTTAGCGAAATGACTAGGTTTCTTGTTGGCATAGACCAAGTGAGAAGTTTAATATTTTCGCCTTTACGCAACGTTCGTTTGAAATGTGTAAAATCAAAAAATACTCCTTTATTTAAAACGGTATATCAAATCAATATAATACTTTTAGTCTATAACTATTTCGAAACTAAGCATACGCAGTAAGATATTCATCATCATCATCTCAGCCCAATAATGTCCCACTACTCAGCACGAGCCTCCTCTGACATATCAAGGTGCGAGTTATTGGGTCATACTCCACCACGCGAACCCAGTGCGGGTTGGCGGAGGCAGGTGTATGGCATACTGCTGTTAGATTTTTTCAAGCCGCCCAATTAGGCCTCTAATATGGCTTAACGACTACCACATTTAGTGATAACCAGGACCAACGGCTTAACGTGCCTTCCGAAGCACGGACCCGCTCGATATCAAATGCTACACAAACGGTCACCCATCCAAGGACTGACCTCTGTAAACTCTGGTCTCCGATCACCGCAGAGCTACGAGCGCGATATTAATAATATTTTGAAACCTGACTAATTAATTTAACAAAAATTTAACACACATTTCCTGCGTTATTTGTATGTGTTGTATGACACATCATGATCAATTGGACCAATTCATTTAATCTAAGCACCTATACAATGACAGTTTCTGTTTTTACTTTTAAATATTGTATTCAATCAATGTCACTGGAATTGGTTATTGTTTAATTATTTGTTTGTTTTTATCGAGTGACATTTAAGCGATTGTGAGTGATTCAACTACTTATACGAGTAGTCATATACGAAGCGAAGTTCAGTAGCTCTTAGATACTAGATGATCGGAAACGATAACTGAGTTTAAGCAGAGATCTTAAAGCTCGGTTCTAAGATGGATGACCGTGTTTGGAGAATAATATCGAACGCTTATGTGCTTCCAAAGACCCGATTGCTCGTTAGTCTGTGTTATTACTATAGCTAAATTTTAAGCCAACTCTCCTGAATGGCTTGTAAAACCCTTAAAGCACTGCAGTTTTGCAGATTCGCCTGGCAGAATATGACTTGAATCCATTTCACCTTAATTTGTGAGAAAGGGACTCATACTCAGGAGTATGAGGAGTTAGGAGAGAGACGTCAATAGGCTGAGATAGACTTTAAATAGTCATTATGTCAGATCGTGATTTTTGTACTACGCCGATACATAATTGATGATTTCGCATAATTACACTAGGTACTGTTACACTAATTACACTCTTTGATATACAATCGTAGTTGTACGTAATACATAAGCAATTGCTTAAAAGAATATTTAATAACATCAGAATCAGATAATTAATTAATAATAATTTAATATCATCTGGCGAATATAACTGTGCCCGGTAAGCGGCAGTAGGCTCGCCACCTATTACTTGGGACCAACTATATAAGTGGCGATGTGTGGGCGTATAATATGCCTCTGCCTATCCCTTCGGGAAAACAGGCGTGAATGTATGTACATATGTAATATTTAATAACAGTGTGATATCTACTTAGGTCCTAAATTTAAAACCTGGTACGAAACTAACGCGAACACTTTGTAACGCACATATAAATTAATCAAGTAATATGAAATTAACGAAACTAATTGAATACACAGATTAAAATAATTATGCCATTATTGCTGTGAAATGGTGACATTCCCTGAGGACTAGGATATTCATGGTCAATTTCAGGCCGTGTGTACCGAAGTTAATTATTGAACTATTTTACAATCTAGCACTGAAGCTTAATTTAGCGGTTTCCCCGCCAGTATAGGTAATTAAACGATTGTTTGCCATTTTGCGCAATAATTGACGTCGTGTGTGTTTGATTTGCGCTAATTATCTTGTACGCATTAACTCGTTAAAATTTTGCGAAGCCTGTACGTTGTTATTGTACGCAATATGTAACAACATATTATTATGCATGCTATGAATGATCTGATATAAATGATATTTTATTATGTAACCGTGAGAGCACACTATCGCGCTTTGTATAACATCATCATTATCTTTTCAGCCATTAAAATTCCATTATTAGGCCGTGCTTAGACTTTTTTGTCACACATATAACGTAAGTCTTATTTTCTTATTATCTTTCATTGCAATAATTGTATTGTGTAAAATGCGCGTTTAATTTTAAGTTTGACCTGTATAAGAGCTCTATTGAGCCAAACTTGAATAAATGATTTTGAATTTTTTAATTTTGAATAAAACCAAATTACCAGGGCATATACTTGTGAGTTGGCAAATATCTGGAAAGCGTTTCTTTCGGATACTTCAAGTCAGTCAGTCAGTGCAGACTAAACGGATTTTGTAGTGACACCAAAAATAAGAATTTAAACTCTTTGGTATAAATTAATACATTAATGTTTATTAATCGACAAACATACGATGATGCGCAAGCATAAATAATATTACACCCCTTTATATCAGTGGAATTAGAATTTATTTTCCAGTTTCTTAAAACATACCTCCGCCTGGTATCCTCTCAGTCTGCGCTGACGAATACCTGAGACCTTAAAACAATAATAATTCAATTGTATATACAAATCGAGTACATGCCTGTTTTATTGTAAATTAATGAAACGATAAAAAAGCGTCGTCTTTTATTTATAATTAAAAGGACTTTTTCACCCAAAAAGTTCCATCAAAATATTATTGCTGAAACTGCTTAGAACTTTTCTAGTACTTATAAATGTCACAGATAATAAAAAATGCAGTTGTTGAACAGTAAACACAAAGAGAATAAGGTTTCACCCCTCGCTCCATTACCTTCATCGCATTTAAGTGGTCCCAAAGACAATGGACTGGGTCGCCTTAACGTCTGATCTTATTGTTAAAAGCAATACGCGGTCGGGCCCTACGTTGTTGTTATCTGTTTTACTCCAACTTTACTAGGAGACCTTTGGGAAGGAATTAAAATAATAACGTTGGGAAAACACTTTCTTTCTTAAATGAAACAAGCTTTTGTTATTGTATGGGTTTGTAGCTTAAAAGAGAACTATTGCGCGTTTGTCTACTAACCAGCTGTCCTTATATCCCACTCGAAAAGTCTGAAAACATGTACCTACATCATCATCATCATCATCCTCTCACATATCAAGGTGTGAGGGTATTGGGTCATACTCCACCACGCTGACTCAGTGCGGATTGGCGAAGGCAGGTGTATGGCGACCTGCTTTTAGAATTTATCAAGCCGCCCATTAGGCCTCTAACATGGCTTAACGACTACCACATTTAGTGATAACCGGGACCAACGGCTTAACGTGCCTTCCGAAGCACGGAAGCGCTCGATATCAAATGCCACACAAACGGTCACCCAACCAAGGACTGACCTCTATAAACTCTGATGTACTTTGGTGATCGTTTCCGACCACCGAGCACTGCAGAGCTACGAGCGCTTTCTTGTACCTACATGCCATTCAAAAAATGGCTCTATTATTTCCACCGTTAGACCACACACAACCGCCAACAGCTCTCTTCGCTTTTTAGTGAAATATGACCTGAACTCTGTCCTGTGAGAGAAGGTCACAGTAGGATGTTTTAAAATAAGCTGTGAGTAAGTGTCAGAGTAGGACGTTTTAAAATAAGCTGTGAGAGAGGGTCAGTGGGCGGTGGACGTTAGTGGACACAAAATGTTGACCGTTTGGCAAAACGAATGAGACTGTTACTGGTATGCCCGAGATCTCATACTTACTTCAATTTTTTTATAGAAAATCCTTATGCTACTGTTCTGTACTCGTCACCACGAGACATGATTATAAAAAAAAGTCTTTAATAATTACCGAACCTTTATTGATTTAGTCGTCTTCAACTCATCTTTATATAAAATACGAAGGTCCTATTCTCAACGAGTAATCAGAAATATCAAATCAATAACAAGATTTAAGATAATCACGAAAGCGATAATTTTCTCGATTGCTCGGTAAAATGATCCGGACACCGCACCGCCGGGTCGGCTGTAGGCGAATCCCGCTAGAGCGGACTTAATCATAAGAACGAACCGCGAAAATCGCTCGAACTCCAACGAGCCCCTTGGGAGGTCTCGACGATCGGCCCCATTCCGCTCGTCTGCCAGTTTTTCCATCGTCCGCTGCAGCTACGGACTATTTCACGTTAAAAAGTTCTATTATTTGGCTTAGAAACGTTTAATTTTTAAAGACTGCTATGTTGGGATTTGGAAAGTAATTTAATGAACTTCTGCTCTTATGTTGTATCCTTAACTGAAATTTAACTGACTTTCATACTTTTTGATTTCGACGCCAATTAACCATTATAACTTAAGCATGATCTTAGTCGTTTGCCAGTTGCACAAGCAACGGGTCCTACGACTTGACCCGATATAGAATAAATATGAAACACATTAATTTTGCAGATCGTCTAGGGTATTCATAGTTTGGTAGCACGCCCTCTTTGTTATAAGGACCGCTCTCACTTTGTAGATTGCATTCTATGCTTAACATCATGCACGGTTGACTCACTACTCACTGAAAGTACTGCTATTTCGTGCTCTATTTTTTAGATATTAATGCAAAAGTGGTTGTATACAATATTTTTTCACTGATTCGATTTTGTTACAACTGGATCTATAAAATACACACATTCTGTCACGCCTGTTATATACATATATAGTGCAATACAGTATTTATATTCCATGATTAAGTAAATAATTTCATACTTACTAACATATTATCACGCCCGTTTCTCCGAAGACAGAGGCATATTATTCGCCCACATTTCGCCAGTTACATAGTTGGTCCCACGTAATAGGTGGCGAGCCTATTGCCGCTTTCCGGGAACTTTTATGTTCGCTAGAGCCTCGTCCGTTGATCGGCAGGAGCACCACTTGCAGGTGAGGTTGGCTTGGACACCTCAAATCTTGGTTGGAGCCATACACACCCAACTGGATCTATAGTGATGGAATTTTGGGAGCAAGCAACTTATTGAGCCGGCGGCGTCTTTTTACTTGCTGTATTTTGTGTAACTTCTATATTGTTCTATATTTACTCAAAGTAAGTGTCGTTAAAAATCAATGTTCAATGTCATATTATTCATTATGACATATTGTAGTCAAAAAGTAGTCAGGAAACAATAGAATTTGAAGCATGTCCGGAATTCTTAATTGTAATTTTATTCAAAGAAGATCATGGTGTCACATTATGAAATTAATATTATGGAGTTAAACTTTTACATCAACAGTAAATGTTGTTTAAGTTAATGACTTCTCATGTTTTAAAGCGACAAAACCCATTCATCTAATATATAGAATTGATGCCACTCATCATTAGAGTCCGGTTACATATGACACGCAACAAATAGGTGTACACATAATTAATGATTGAACTTTGGTGAAAAGTCTTATCAGCTTGTGAGTGTAGCACGGGAATATTGGTCTTGTACTTGAAGTATACGGTTGTGAATTCCGTGTAAACTTGTGTAAAATTTGATACGGTAAATAGGAGTCAGGGGAAGAGGGTATTAGCGCTGGCTTATGGCACTGTATTAATTTTGAACCGTTGTAACTTAGCTGGTGACAGAACTAAGACACCAAGACATAATTCACGTTGTAACGCAAATGAAACTCTCGCTTAATTTACTGTTAAAATTAAGCGAATTCCTTTACAATCCGCAGTGTGTCGCGGTGGTGCCCGACCCGCAGAGCTCGTAAATGCAAAATGATTTTATAAATCTAAAGATTTACGAGTTATAATGAAATGTTAAGATGAGAAGTTATACATAATAAGCTTTATAGACTTTGTTTATATGTGTACATAATCATAATCTTTAGTACAACGTTTTTGACTTATAGGTAGTTTGTAGAAGATAACCTCAGTTATTGCTGATCTAAGCTTAATCTGTTATTTATTTAGCTCTCGTATAGGTAATAGTTTATTTAGACGACATAAAATTTCAAGGTGTACAATTATTAACTATTTAATGAAACAACATGAAGTGTATTTAATGTTACGTTTTATAATAATTGGAACATGTTTAAAAAACACATATAGACGGAAAAAAAATAGTTATATGGGAGACAATCAAAATGCATTCATGGTATAGCACACAATAGTAAAAACATATAAGACAACGAAAGAAGTAAATCAAAATGCTATAAAAAAAAGTCATTGATACAATTGTGAGCAGCCTGGCATCGTATGTTACAGCAACATTATAGTATCGCAAACGTAGATAATACCGAAATTCCGGTCTTTCTTAAAACGATTGTCTCACTTCAGAACCTTTACTTAAGTAGGACAATAGTACCCATAAGATAAAGACATTTATTTTATAATATTCTTAGGTTTTTTAGGTTTATCAGGACTTCAATTATTGCGCAATTTTTTTTAACATCACTCGTAATGAGAAAAAAAATCTGTGAAATCTGGGTTGAAAATTTATAATTATTATTTTACCTAATTAATGCATTATGTGATAAATTTATTTATGTTAACAATGTATTGGAGTAAGTATTGTAAGGCTGAATGTTTATAACAAGTTGTACATATTTGCAACAGCATACTTTGAAGATAGTAGAACTTTATTATTTTCTTTTTACTATGAAGAAGACAAAATCTCATTTTGAATAGTTATATAAGATTTATTGCTATAATTATTTTATTTTAAACTGAATTTAAATTAAACATTATCTAAGAGATTCAAATTTTATGCCACATTAGTTATTGACAAAAACAAATCTATGCCGACCGATATGGCGTGGTGGCGAGTATACCCGCTCTCCACTCCTGAGGTCGTGGGTTCGATTCCCACACAGGACAAATATTTATGTGTTTAAATATGAATATTTGTTCTGGTCTGGGTGTTTTCCTATGTATGCTAAGTATATATTTACAAAAAAAAAGTATTTAAGTATGTTTATCCGTTATTTAGTATCCATAACACAAGTTCTTAATGATACTTATCTTGGAACTAAATAATTGGTGTAAGTGTCTGAAATATTTATTTTATTTATTTATGCCAAACCGATTTCAGGTTGTCTTTTTAGCCCTACTCCTAAAGTGTGGGCGAAAAGGGCCGAGGCGGCCCGTAAATTGCTGGCTTGAATGCACGATCTTACATGCATTGCATGCTTGAAAATAAAAATCAAATTATAGTAACAATTTTTTGCAGTGTGACTTGAACTACCTATATTCTAAATTTAATGTGTCAAGAATGTGATAGTTATGCCGTTCATTAAAATTCAGCCGAAACTGGTTAGACCAGTGGACAGACCAAAATGCATTTACGCACTGCCTTCCGGCCAAAGAGGAGACCGAAAGGGGGTATGGGCCTCACCACCGGCAGACGCGACTGCCAGCAGTAATACCCACTAAAAATCATCCGATGACGCCCGCTGCTTGTTGAGAAAAAGGCGGGGGCCAGTACCTGGGTTGCAGCGTCTGACACCCCGCATGCGGCCAACGTCCCGCGGACCCGGGAGGACCTCCTCAGAGAGGCGCAGTGGACGCGCCCCTCCTATCTCCGTGTGCGACCATAGCGTGAGTGGCCGACTTCTCGGAGGGTCTATGGTTAGGCAGCAGGGGCCCCCTGCTCCCGCTGCCTAAGACCCTCCTGACGCTGCCCCTCCCTCTTAGTTCCCCCCCCCCCCCCAGTAGTCAGTACCAGGGGCACCCAGAGTCACCAATTTCTGGGTGTTACCTTTTCCCTAGCGCCCACTGCGCCTTATCGGGAGGTACTCAGCCCCCCCACCACGACAAGGTGGAGACCAGTCGGGGGGATCCTACCAGGACCTAAGGAGCCAAAGCCAAGCCAAGCCAAGTGGTGCAACTGCCGATCAACGGACGAGACTCTGGCGAACATAACAGTGCCCGGTAAGCGGCAATAGGCTCGCCAACTATTACGTGGGACCAACTATGGAGGGTATGCTCACTTTTTTTTTTTTTTTTTTGATTTACGTCGGTAACAAAATGCATTTACGCACTGTCTCTCGGCCAAAGGGGGACCGAGAGAGGTGTGTGGGACTCACCACCGGCAGACACGTCCGCCAGCAGTAATACCCACTAAAAATTTTCCGACGACGCCCGCCGCTTGTTGAGAAAGAGGCGGGGCGCCAGTACCTGGGTTGCAGCTCTGACACCCCGCCCGCGGCCAACGTCCCCCGGACCAAAACCGGGAGAACCTCCTTAGAGAGACGCAGTGGACGCGCCCCTCCTACCTCCCTGTGCGACCATAGCGTGTGTGGCCGACTTCTCGGAGGGTCCATGGTTAGACAGCAGGAGCCCCCTGCCCCCGCTGCCTGAGACCCTTCCGGCGCTGCTTGACGGGCCCTCCTGGCCTGTCCGCCGCGCCCTCCACAGGTCCCTCTTAGTTTCCCCCCCGGTAGTCAGTACTAAGGGCACCCAGAGTCGCCAATCTCTGGGTGTTACCTTTTCCCTAGCGCCTCCTGCGCCCTACCGGGAGGTACTTAGCCCCCCCACCACGACAAGGTGGAGACCAGTCGGGGGGGGAGGGTATGCTCACTGGTCCAACCATATCCATATCTAACGACAAGGTCGGGAGGGAGTTAGCAGACACTGGGCACTAAGCTTAAGTTTAGGACAACGGGATAATTATAGGATGTAAAGATGATGAGCAATGTCTTTTAATGGATATTAAATTTATGCTTTAGGATAATTTTGACTGTTTTAAATGCATGTTATATGAGTAGATGCTAAGTGTTTTTTTATGGGAAATTAAGTTTATGCCAACCAACTTATGTTCTGTAAAATTATGACTTTAAAAGTTCCGCGATAAAAGGTAGATTTAATATTTTAACATTTCAAATTACAATGGCAAAGTATTTTTTTTTGTCAAAGCTCCATTAGGTTCCCATGAAACTTCGAATACTGATAACGGTAACTAACATGAAATGTACACAAACATACAGGATATACATTCACATAAATTGGTATTTGTCAGTTGCAAAGGTTGAATTTGGGCTGAGCAATTGGCAAATGTAAAGTTGTGTGTAAGTAAAAAGTTTTAATTGTATTTTGGATTTTACGTATACGTTTCCCTTTCTCTTCTTTCAACTAAAACAGTCACGAAAATATATACAGTTCCATAAATTGTTATAAAATTTTAATTGGTTAAAATAAATACGTCTAGACAGACGTCTTCACACATTGTAAAATATTATGCCGCTTAGTTATAAAACAATTCTGCGGCATACAAACATAATTCGTATACTAATACTATACTAATTCGTTAACGAAGGAACTATTAGGAATGAAGGAACAATTATTGTGGTGAAAACAACTCTTCACTTAATACTATTTTCTGGTTTAAAGGATGCTGTAGCTAAAAAATTACGTAAGCATGTGTGAAAACAGCTGATCTCTTGGAATGACAAGCCAGCTTTTTGTTTAGTTGTTTTTATCATCAGTTGTAGTCGTCTATTGAAAAAAAAGTATTGTTACTTTAACTAGAAGCATCCAAGAAACTTTGCAAAAAACGGCTTCCTCATCATGGGCAAAGTTCCAAAGTTGCCTTGAGCCGTTATTGCTCCGGTAGACAAGAACGACCAACAGCACGTGAAATTGCCAGCAAAAAGAAACTGGGAAAATCTCGTACAGCGCAGCACCACGGGCCGACTCGGTGCGCGAACTACATTACAGTTTACATAAAAACATCGTGTTGAACGACAACGGGGCATCAACTTTCCCAGCGAAGACATAAGCGAAATTGAATTACACATATTGAAAAAGAAATGTGAAGCTCCTTGGTAGGCGTGGTTTGTAAGGGAAGACTCCTCCTACTTGCGAAGCGCGCGTCTCGGTTTCCCGGTAGTCGCACGACTGCAGCGTTTGTCGCGTGCGAAACTCAGTGCGACTCGAACCGTACGCCAGTCCTGTGTTCCAGCTATGCACAACTTTCGGCACAAAACTCGATACGCGTCTATGCAAGGACTTATGCGACTTTGATGCAACTTTGCCTGCGAAGTGAGAACAATGACTGTGAATAGTTAATTATTTTGCCAAAGTTCTCAGTGGATGAGTTTTAGTGTTGTAGTGAAATAGATGGTTTAGAAAATAGTTTTTAATCAAGATGCAATTATGACTTTCACATTTTGATTTTGAAGGTAAATATTAAACTTCACTATAATGTGTTTCAATAAATTAGATTGTTATAAATTACACATTAGAGAAAGTAGTTTATTTACCAACAGAATAGACTCTTACGAAGTTAGCTTACTAATTTAATGTAGTATCCTTATTTTTTTAATTTAACATTCAAGCCAGTACTTTTCCAGTAAACTGAACCTAATTGAATATATGTTTTCGAGGACCTTTTTGGCTAATCACAAACTTGTGACAAATAAAACTTATTTAAATGACATGAATTTTACAAATTATACTTTCCTGTTTTTAAATATATAAAAGATCGAAAGAACAGAAGTACGATGTATTATTAACATAAAACACAAAAACTCGAGAAATATTTGGAAAAATTATAAATAATATTACTTTGCTCATTTTTTTCACCAATTCAAAAAATTACAGTTGTTCAAATATAGAGAGTGCGGTAAGTACTATTTGATATTGCGGTAAAACTTAATGTCCTTTGACGGCATTAAATAAATATTATAACAGATAATAAGAAAACCTTTTGGCGTCAAATTTAATTTAGTGTCCAGTTTAATTCTTTGCACAAGCGCGACATACATTGGTGACAAATTCTAAATAAAAGGTACATACACTTTTAAGTTGACGTTTAATTAAACTTTAGGTTAGAATACATTTTTTTAAAGTCAAAGTAATTGTCTATAGATAATCCAATATATAAATCTGTTCATCAATATAATATTATCATATCATATTCTCCGCTGTGTATTTTTTTAATCTATGTACGCACATTATTTCTTATACTGTTACACTAACGATAACGAATACACTACATATGTAAAAATTATGGTACGGATTGTTTGAATAACGCCAAAACTAAACGGGATGTGATATTCTAATTTGATTATTTCAAATTTATTTTAAATTATTAAAAAGTAATAAGCACTAAGAACTGACGACCAATGGGGCGTTAAGGTTCTCAATGTCGACCTCGAACCGTTAAACGTACTAGAGGATGGCCTTCCATCCGATAGGCCGATGATCTGGTCAAAGCGGCGGGAACGCGAGGACGGAGGCGACTCAGGATAGCTGAAAATTATATAATAAAAAAACGGGGTATCACAAGTAATTTTTTTATTTAATTGACATTTCGAACGCCACTTCGACTGTGGCCACTGTTTAATCTGGATTTTACATGAAAAATTAATTTTAATACAAATTTTGGTAATAGGCATAGATTTTTAGATCCTATCCTCCTTATCCTAAATATCTCGACCAACTCAATTCAGTGTATACCTTTATTTAATTTTCCAAGTATCAATAAAGTGTTACTTTTGTTATGAATAATTTACTCCAAACGATTTTTTTCTCTATAACCTAGTCAACTGGGGACATTTTTTGTAGATTACATAATCCTTTTCGGAGATAACAACAATTTCTTATAAATTACATAATAAATTGTTGTTATCTCCGAAAAGGATGAATTTATTTATTTTCCGTACTTATTAACAAATGGATCGTGAGGGAGTTGCAATAATGGACTTACACTTAAAGAATTTTATGAAGTCTCACCTTGAGCTCAGTTGTTGAATGAAGCCCTACTAACATTTAATTCTATAATACAAAGTTAGCGACTTCCGTTCGATCTTCATTGGTTAGCATAGATTTGATACCACTTACATTTTAGAACGCATGGGTCTTGTGGAAGGAGATAAAACGTCTAGGAGGTAAATGTAAAAGAAAAACCTTTACTGGACTTTCTTTAATAAAAATAATTGTCGACATTAATATGATTATGTATTTATTTTTATAAAATTATTTATTTAATTAATTACATACACACATAAAATGACATAACACTGATAATTACAAAATATGGTACAATTATATAATATATTCCCGTTTTGATTACTTCTGAACTGTAGGCAAATAAAATCGCGTACCGAAGCTAACAATTGACATCCCTTTCGGCCAGCGATAGAAATTCCAATGATAAAGAAAGGATTAAAGTTCATTCGATTACTCGTACTAAAATTTTAATTTCACTTAAACAATTTAAAACGAATATATAATACCGTCTATAATATATATTTACCGTCTCACTACAAAGTTGAACGGATTACGGATCAAGTGTGGTTTGCGGATAGCAAGTTTGGTATTCTGCTTTGATAATTATTGAAAAAATTAACTAAAAAATGTAACAATTATATTTCATTCAAGCATTTTTTTCTGAAAAGGTTTTGCATAATACTTGGCACAACACATACTATCTAAAAATTGCTTAAATCAAATATTTTGCAAGTTTCTTGTACTTTTAATTAATCTACGTAATCAGTCTAAAGGCATAGTTATTTCTCACTTTTTACACTATTACTGTGCTAGGATTGGAAAGGAAGCATTTATTTAATATAAATGAGGTTCGTACCGAACTCATAATGGAACTACTACCAAGCAAAGAGGTTCTGTAAAATAAATTTTATTACGATTGCATTTCAAGAAAATATTGTAAATTATTTTCAATTTTATAAATTGGTTTTTACATGTAACATTGCAGATAAGCTATTTATTGCTACTACACGTTTTCATCACATAACCTACTTTGATTTTTCTTATATTTTTATTTAACGCTTATATTTATTTCAAACTTATTTAAATCAGCACAGCCGTTCACGAATATGTCGCATGGACCGGCTATCATTTAGGTGAACCATATTTCAGGGACTTCTTGTAAAACAAATTGTTAGCTGAATATAAAATTGAAACAATAATTTTATGAAGAATATTGTAATACTTATCTCTACTTATTCAGAGTATATATTTGATTGTGAAAGTATCAATAAAGTGTTACTTTTATTATGAATAATTTACTCCAACCGATTTTTTTCTATATAACCTTGCAGCACCTAGGGACATTTGTTGTAGCATAATTTACCTTGACTTATAAATTACATAAGAACTTTTTGTATTCTCCGAAAAGGATTTATTTTCCGTACCTATTCACAAATGGATCGCGAGGCAGTTGCAGGAATGGACTTATACTTAAAGAACTCCATGAACTCACCTTTAGCTCAGTTGTTAAATGAAGCCTTTCTAACATTTAATTCTATAATAAATTCGGAAAATCAGGTAACTGGAGACGGAGTGCTTCAACCGTATTATCTATGTATATACTTCTTTATTAGAAATTTAATTGTAAGTATATAATTTTTTGAATATACTTGATCAAGATGATGAATTGGTAACTGTTTTTTTTCGTTACAAATAAATTTAACATAGCCTTTGAAGACGATAATTACAATAAACTGGTAAATATGTTCAACAAATTCTTAGAATCTTAACGATGTAATTATTCTGTTTTACAATGTTTCTCAAACGGCCATCACAGCACACAAAATGTTGACCTTGTTCTAGACAATATTAAAAAAAACGTGGTAGAATCATATCATATCTATGTGTTGTTTTATAATTTTTTTTTTATATAATGAGATATGTTTTTATAATCCGTATAAAATAAAAAGCTGTCAACCGGATAGAATTCTGTTTTGTGTCGTATCGTGATTCCCGTAGGACCTTTAGATTTTTTTTCCCCAAAAATAAGTATCCTATATTTTATCTTATCTTATCATAGGGGCTGCAGGTAAACTCGCAGCGCTCTTTGACCCCTTTCGAATCTTTTGTACAACCCCTTTCCATTTAGGCCGTATCTAAAAATATCATTGTCATAATGCTACTTTGTTAAAAAGTTGCCCATAGTATTTTAGCAATGCGCAGGTAATATAAATATAATTGTTTTTATAGTTACATCGTCTTGTGACTAACTCATATTTGTAAGTCACAAGTTCATAGACTTCTATTACTTAATTATTAGACTAGGATGAAACCCATCCATAGGAGTAAAATTTCATAGTAAAACCATTTAGATCTTTTTGTGTGACCAAGGGATGGACATAAAAACATTCATATAGATTACTACGCTCTTCGATTTAACATTGTTAGTGTAGAAGATTAAAGCAGCCAGCTGCTCAAGAACGATGTTTTTCTTTTTTAATAACTCATATTCTAGCATTATCCCGGTTGCCCCAGATTTAAGCCCAGGGTCTGCTTACTGGTTTACCCAGGTTGGCCGAATTTCAGTTATTACATGGAGCGACTGCCGTCTGACCTCCGCAGCCCAAAGGGTTAAAAATAATTCTATTTTTAACCCAGCTGTAAGGATGTTAGAAGGCACTGACTTCCTAATAATGACTGCCAAAGATGTAATTGTGTTTTATTGAATACGGAAAAGCATTTTTAAAAATAAATAAAGAATTTGAATTGCCGAATTAGTCGATATAAATTTTCATAAGTTGTTCATTAACCTAAAAGCTCCTTGAAAGCTGAACAAGGAGCTTCGTCAGTTTTACAAAATACGGGGCCAACATAATTTAATATTCTATTCATTTTCTATATGAATTTCTGTATGCGGGAAAAATTTAAGAGCTTTAATGAAAAGCTTCGTACTTTTATCACAGACTCTCTGGTATTATTTGAAAATCGTTAGCACAATTTCATTTTCTGATCTCGTAATATTTTTCTATTACAGTGATTCCTGTTGGTAAATTTTACTTGCACATATGTGAATATTATTTGGTTTTTATAGTTTGGTTTTATAGTTCTTTTGTTAAATATAATTTTTTATACACATATTCTGTGATTCAGGGAAATAGTATATATTTCAATAATAAAACCATAAGTACTAAATAAATCCTGTCAAATGTGTATGTGCTTGTGGAATTATCGAGTGTTTTTTATTTAAAGTTGTTTAGATCTGAATATTCTGAAATTAACATAATATTATTTTTCCCAGAATTGTTACACAAACTGCCAACCTTTCAAGTACTGGCCTTTGTAAGTGCTGCTTAACTTCTGTAATCGTTTTCTTGTAGTATAAAACAAAATTTATAGTGTGAAAAGTATGTTGAGTAATTTTGTTTCAACGAAATATTTTATTGCATCGTAAATGTGAAAATTTGTGTTTCCTTAATTTGACTTTTTGGATTATATGGTACAACATATATTTGATGTGAAAACAGATTTCAGGCAGTCGAACACTTATTTTTTTATTTAACTATATACCTTCTTGAGGCTAGGTATTTGAATGATAACTTCCTAAGCCGAACAGAAAAGAAAATCTGATGAAATATAGTTATTGCGCCGTTGACCGACGTTTTTCATCGTACCCTTCACCATTCCTAACTCGAGAAGGAAGTGATAAAAACCAATTACACCTTTAAATCTTGATAGAGGTGATTTTTATTCCATCGCCCCTTATCTTGAACGCAGCTTAATATGCGGTTTACTAGGAACTGTTAGTAATTTAAGGACCACTGATAGCAGATTCATTAATTACCCCCAACAACGGGTTGAGGGTGTTCTATAAATCGCATAGAATACTTATTCTGTGATTTATACTGAGCAGTAAATTTTCTGATCGCATATGAAGCGGACGGCGGCGGGTTTCGGTGGCGCAACATATCTGAAATGC
The DNA here is from genome assembly GCA_949126915.1 of Musotima nitidalis. Taxonomy (NCBI): domain Eukaryota; kingdom Metazoa; phylum Arthropoda; class Insecta; order Lepidoptera; family Crambidae; genus Musotima; species Musotima nitidalis. Next base: position 9,559,249 of record OX421414.1, read on the forward strand.
GGTCTATATATTTTTTAAATTCTTCATTCTTTGATACTTAGAACGCTGTTGGTCGTCGTTTTATTGTATCTGTCGAAGGCTTAATCAAAAAAGTAATCTAATATATGGAAATGACATTGCAGCCTATACAATCTTACACCATGAAGAATAGTTTATGATCATTAATATATTCTATCAAGTTCAAAATAGGAACTAAATTTGAATGCATAAGGCATTAAATTAAAATGTGTATTTTACTATTCAGAAGTTGACTGATGAAATTATTTTAATGACAGAATAAATAATTCTTTAAAATATATGTCTGTTTTCTACACATTTCCCTGTGTTACTCTAACTAAAGCATTAATAAGTTATTTATTGCTATTGTTGACAGGCACATCCGATATAGAGAATTGAAATACAATATTTCAGTGTCGAATCTAAAATCCGGAACTAAAACTCCACTTTGAAATGCATAGCAACATTGTTTAAACACATTGCACATTTTTCACGCACGTCCACGCTTAATAGGCGATATTGCAGCAATAAAAAATACAAAGCTTGCCCAGATCTAGATTTATAGGACTCTCTTTCGACTCGCTAGCCTTTACAATTGAATTCCAAAAAATGTGATTGGTTAAGGGTTTTCTCATCTTGAATGCATTGAAGCGAAAATAGCTAAGCGAAAATAGGACGCAGTCAGGAGATTAATGACATAGGGATAATTTAAACAAAACGATAGCCTATATAATAAAAAAAATAACTGTAGGTAAGTTATTGGCGATAAGAAATTAAAGTAAAGGAATAGAATAGAATAGTCTGTAGTTGGTACTTATAGATCGATTTGCAGTAAAATTGCGAACAAAAGTAAGACTTGGTGCAAACCAGTCCAAACCAACGGTAGCTAGCAACACCTATTCCACATAAAAGATAATTTTCAACAATTAATCTCAGATTAGCTAGCAATCTATTCGCCAGACAGTATTAACAGTAGTAATATTTGGCACAGATGAAACATGTGTGCAACCCGCTAGCTAACTTTTGTACCTTGCCAGTTCCACTGTGGCTGCCACAAGCCACAAGTAGATTGTCGCACACAATAAAGACTACACTGGCGAGCAGGGTATTGTACATTTTATTGGGGTTGAGCTTCTGCGTAGCGAAAGTCTGCTGAACTTTTGTGACTTGCCAGTGCCCTGCTCCATGTATGCCCTGCATTACCAGTAGTAATACTCGGCACAGATATACCGCCAGCAGCCAGTAGTGGCATGCAGTTCAACTCACACGTGTGCACTGTGGCAGCCTCGAGCCACAAGTAGATTGTCGCACATAATGAAGCCTACACTAGCGGGCCGAGTATTGTAAATTGTAGTAAGGTTGAGTTTTTCTGCGTAGAGAAAGTGTGTCTATTAAAGCCAACTATTGTGAAGTGACGTGACGTAATATACTATAAGCCGTTGTCGCAGATATGTCATGGAGTCTTTCTTATTCTTAGTGTTGGCGTTTTCGCAATTTGACATTTCTTCCAACGCAAGCTATATTTCATGGAATGATAACATCTATATCTTACCAAAGCAGAAATTTGTTTTATATGAAACCAGCATTAATATTTTGATACCATAACAAAACTCGCCATTTTTGTTTTAACTACAATTTAAATATAGTTAAGTGCCAAAGAAATAATAAATAAATATTTTCTAGCAGATTTTGTGTCCATAGTAAATTTGCCTGTTTAATGCATTAACTGTTCACTAAGAATAATAATAAATATTAATAGATATTCTTTTACAATCACACCAAATATTTAGTTCCAAGATAAGTATCATTAAGAACTTGTGCTTTTGATACTAAAGAATGGATAAACATTAAAATTTTTTTTTGTAAATACGTAGTTAATATACATAGGAAAACACCCAGACCAGAACAAATATTCATGTTCATGCACACAAAGATTTGTCCCCTGTGGGAATTGAGCCCACGACCTCTGGAGTAAACTGCAGGTATGGCGTGGATAAATGGTTTACCACTTCAAAAACTCATCATCCTAGCATTACCTACTTTACTTTCTGTACGATCCGGAGTTGTGCTCACTGATTTGACCAGATTTGGCTGAATTTCAGTTATACCACACCTAAAACTATTTTTTTAAATTATTCTTAGCAACCGTCTACTTCCGGCAGCGGTAACCCAATGGTGAGACCGATATAGCCTTCAAAATCAGAGGGTATCGGGTTCAAATCCTATGATTTTTCGAAGCAAAGTGCATAATTATCTCTTGCTTCGTGCCTAGGAAAGCACGTTAAGCCGTTGGTCGTTTAAGAAATCACTGGCTTCTACCTAGCTGGTTCAAACATTAAAAGATGTTTTCCTCTGGGTTGCGGAGGTCAGAAAGCAGTAAAATTCAGCCGTACCTGGTTAAACCAGTGAGCAGACCCTGGGCCCTGGGCTTCAGTCCGGGGCAACCAGGGTGATGCTAGTATATGATGATTCTTTATGTAATCTACATCCATTGAACGTGAATAAAAGTTAACTAGGAACTAAGATACAAACCTACCTAACATTTCGGTAATGAAGGTCAGTGTCATGACATTTGTCCTTTAGATAAACATGAAATGAAATACTTATCATGTTTAAAAAAAATCTATAAATAAGAACAAATCTTCTCTAAAAATCTTTATCAAAAGCAATCGCTATAATATTTGCGACCAATTTATTCACGGGGCATTGTTCAAAGCTGCATCGCATTCCAAATAAACATGAACCACCAGTAAATTAAAAATTGAATCGTCCACTTGCATTTATAGTATACCTACGCAGCGAAAATAAATTTGCTGCATCATTCGGGCGAGAAAATCAATAGCAGGCCAATATGTGCCCATCATTTTGACATCTACAGTACCGCGCGTGGGTTATGGGGAGTATCCTGTTATGTTGGCGGCAGTTTTTGTCCGTCGCGGTACCCTATTCATTAGTCCGGAACATGTCGCGTTAATTACAGGACATCCTCGCGGTCCATGTGTATGTTACCCTCAGATGCGGCAGTACTCGCTGTCTGGGGCCGAATATGTTTAAATCCCTGTAGATTTGACTTAATACATAAAATTGAAATATACGTAAACGAGTTGGAAATTACAAAATGTTTTAGTTGCAGTATCAGTTCTTATAAATACTGCATCAAACCATTACTTTACTTCAGACTCAAAGAACAAGTTGAGTGCCTGATTCCACCTTGTTGCTTTTATTATTATTTTCCACACTAGTACATGCAACGGTTGGTGCAGGCAGATAGCAGAACCCCTCCGACTGGTTTCCACCTTGTCGCGGTGGGGGGGCTGAGTGCCTCCCGGTAGGTCGCAAAGGGCGCTTGGGAAAAGGTAACACCCAGATACTGGCAATTCTGGGTGCCCTTAATACTGACTACCGGAGGGGAAACTAAGAGGAACCTGTGAAGGGCGCAGCGGGCGTGCCAGAAGAGCCCTTCAAGCAGCGTCAGGAGGGCCTTAGGCAGCGGGGGCAGGGGGCCCCTGCTGTCTAATCATAGAACCTCCGAGAAGTCAGCCACACACGCTATGGTTGCACGCGGAGGTAGGAGGGTCGCGTCCACTGCGTCTTTTTGAGGAGGTCCTCCCGGTTTTGGTCTAGGGGACGTTGGCCGCATGCGGGGTGTCAGACGCTGCAATCCAGGTACTGGCCCTCGCCTTTTTCTCAACAAGCGGCGGTCGTCGTCGAAAGATTTTTAGTGGGTATTACTGCTGGTAGTCGCGTCTGCCGGTGGTGAGTCCTACACCCCCTTTCGGCCCCCGTTTGGCCGGAAGGCAATGCCTAAATGCATTTTGTTGCCGACGTAAAACAAAAAAAAGGCAGTTAGCAGATGGGAGTAGCAGTTGAAGTTATTCAGGGTACCGTTTAACCATAAGAAACCGTGACATCTAATACTGTCAACAATATTAAACCCAAACGCAAAAGTGAAAATCAAAAAACAGTAACATAGAGTCCCCTATTATATTTAATTGTTTGTGTCTCTTAAGATTCCTTTCAGGTTGTTCTCATGCTTATATCTATCATTTGTTTTTTTTATTTGTAGGCAACCAACAAGACATACATTATAACAATACATAACATTACTGCATTTATATCGATATCAATAGGCACACAAACGCCCACTCATTCATGAACTGACATCTATAAACGCTGCTTAATTTCCAAGTTTCTTTACGCACACCTCGCCAAGAGCGCGTTGTTTTTATTCAATGTCTATAAAATATTGTTCCTAAATTTAGTTTGTAAATTTAATGCTGCTTAGTTCATAATATTTCCATTAGCTTATCGTAGTGACAATCTCTCTAGTACCAACAGCCTATTGCTATAGTTAGCTACATAAATAATATAAATAAATATTTTCTGACAATCATACCAGTCTGTCCAATGCATAAATAGCGTTTTTTTTCACGTACATTCTGCTGCTGTAAAGCTAAAATTAGATTTTTTTCGAAATCCTAAAGCTCCGTCGTGTCAAATGATAAATGTAAACAAGATGAATTTAGCATTAATACTATATAGCAAACAATATTTGCTAACATTTATAAGTATTTTCGCTTAAATATCTTTGAGACTACCATTTTAGCAACCTGCGTTTTGGGTTAACTGTATGTTATTATGTTCACTGTATAAAACATTAATAAATTACCCGTACCAAAGTATAAAAGAACCATAGGAAACGTATAAAAAATTTCGATTCCATGTTTAATTAATTTAATTTTGCACAATAATATGTCTAACAGCGTGGGCTATTCTCAAACCGCTGAAATACTAATCACTTAATTGCGCGCGCGCGACCACAGACCCCTGATTACACGACTTATAATTGCTGCCCTTACAAATGAGCTGCCCGATTCGTCGAAGCCGAAATGTTTTCAGTTGATCGTTCATTAATTTGAGTATATTGTGTCAGCCGATTTCCCTGATTAAATCCCGACTCCAACTGCTGTCTGATGTCAGTGATTCTGTTCTCTTTTAGCTTAATGATGTGAAAGTATTGATCGAGCGCTTTTATGTACGAAGTAGTATAACACAATTTTTGAACCCCTCGCGCAATCAGACTATTTTTGTAATTATGGCGTGGTTATTTGTAGGCTCGTGGTAGCGTATCTCTCAAACGGCATAATCATTTCGAATTAAGTTAGTTTCGTAACTTTTTCTTGAATGTTGACTGGATGACCAAATTGACATTTTTCAAACAGCAGGCTCTGTGGTGTCTCATATTGCACAACATTATGTGACAATGACGTCTCATGGAAAGCTACAATTTTACATATTATCTTTATAGGGATTTCATAGATATTCAAACCATTATTTATAAAAAAAATAGTGAACGATGCTTAGGTACGGTAGCTATTTTTAACTTCCCACTCTCGTGGCTATCTACAGGTTTACAAATGAAATGAGGATTTTCAGACAACAATAAACTACCATACGTTTAAAGTACGGTATTATTTATAATCTTACAACCCTATTATAAAATCTTCACAGGGTTGTTAACATGATAATGAGATTCGAAATACACAACCCTTCAAGATTGAAAGAAAAGCTCTATCAAAATACACCAAGCGAAGCCTTTTTGGCTTCTAAAATGGTTTATATGTAACCTGTAAGGTATTGCAGTTTTTGCTTAGTTGGGCCTTTAGCTTCGTTGGGCCTTAAGTAATCTTTTCCCAGATGCAAGAAGGGTGGGCAGACAGTAAGAAGGTAAGAGGTTGTTTCTTTGCCTGTTTAAACGGCAATGTATTGTTACTAGGTTCAGTATTAAGAAATCTGTTTACTTTTTCTATCTTTTTAATTTTTCATATTTCAGCATCAAGGAACAAGTAGTTTTTAAGGTTTTAAATCAATCAAAAATCATTTATTTCATAAACTTTTACATAGTACTTGAAAACGTTCAATTTATATAAAAAACAATTGAAATATTATTACAGTGTAAATCACAAAGATTCACTTACATGCAACAAAACAACTACAAAAAATATTCAAATATAAGTAAATTTAAGTGCCTGTTTCGAGCTACCGCTCTGTAAGATGAACTGTCAAGAAACTCACAGGCTATGCTTTTTAAAATTTATCAATTGGTTTTCACCCTGGATGCCCCGGACTTAAGCCCAGGGCCCAGGGTCTGTGCACTGGTTTAACCAGGTACGGCTGAATTTTACTGCCATCTGATCTCGCCAACCCAGAGGAAAACACCATTCAATGTTTGGTAAGATCGCTTACCATTAACCTCAACCCTTTGATTCCTAGTAGTTAAATGTGAAGTAAGAAGGTCCAAAGCGGAGTTTCTAATTTCGTAATGTTCTAATTTTTTTAAACAAAGTTTCATGAGGAACGCAGTCAAAAGCTTTGGACAGATCACAAAAAATAATGTTCCCAAGCATCACATATATGTTTTAAAAGCTTTGCTCCTGCATTGGTTGCAGAGCGACCCTTAGTAAATCCAAATTGATTTGAATGCATTAACCCAACTTTATTAAAAAATCTTAACATTTGGTTAAAAACAATTTTTTCGAAAATTTTAATAAAAAATTACAGTCACTGCTTTCATCTATTAAATTAACTGTAAGATAATAATTTATTGTTAAACCTCCCAAAACGATAATTGGTTTTCGGTATTAATGTAATAGTTCTTTCAGCCACAGTTTTATTTCTACAAGGTTCATTGTTTTCTGTGTATGACTACTTACTTTAGTGTAATCATTATTTTTAACGAACAATATTGTCTAGAGAAAGTATATCAGGTCTGCACTCCGCTCCTCAGGTCATGGGTTTGATTCCCAAACAGGATAAATCTTTGTGTGCATGAACATGAATATTTGTTCTGGTCTGGGTGTTTTGTTTTTTTATTAAGTATGTATTTTATAATGTTTATCGGTTATTTAATATCCATATTATTCCAATCCAATTCTTAATGATATTGATCTGAACTATATTATTGGTGTGATAAATTAAACTAAATATGAATAACTTCATAATACCCATCAGAACGAAAGCAGAATGTGTACTGTACACATTAATTATGCATTCCTAATTTGATTATAAAACGGCCCTTTTATAATTTAGCTCATTGATAGTTTCAACAAAAGATATCTACAAACATAAAAATTTATGTTTGATATCCTTTGGAATAACTTTGTTCATATTCAATTCATTAATAACGTACAATAATAAAAATCTAACAGTTACTATAAGCTTCAATAAAATAAACACAGTATTTCGAAACATAATAACTACTTATGGCCATAGTGACACTTATGACATCCCATCCCATCAGAAAGGAAGCAAAATGTGCACTGTGCACATTAATTATGCGTTCCCGACGTGATCACACGCTATCGTATTTTCTGTGCGTTTCGGGACTAATATGTCACAGACCGAGGACAGTATATTGCATGTTGCAGCTTAAATGAGCTTACGCGTTCAGTAATAAAGTTGTCATAATGAAATCTTATTTAAAGCTGTGCGATTATAAGTTCTAAAAATGTTTCTTGTTCAAGTAGAATAGTCATTTGGTAATGCGAGATCGAAGGTATTCTACTTTTATTCTATTTAGCGTTCCCCAGGTAAAATTAGATGTACTCTTCATACGAAACCCTGAGCGTGCGAGCGAAACGTACAAGTGTGGGTATACCACACTTGTACGTTTCTGCTTATACTTTTATGATTTTCTGAAAGGAAAAAAAATATCAACGCTCCAAATCCCAATTTACACCGAATTCTAAAAAATACCTAAGTGTCACAAGATGAAAGTCTTCGACCAGTGCCTGTTGCCAGAGATGACATGGTACTGAAAAGTGGTGCCTGATTTCATAGTCTGGCACCACGTCTCGCCACGTAAAAAACGCCTCATAAGAAAGCTCAAAGTCACTTACGTGTAATGGAGAGAGCTTTGCTCGGAGTTTCTCTCATCATCAGAAATGAGGAAATCCGTAAGAGGACAGGAGTGACCGACATAGCGAATCGAATTTGCAAGATGCAGTGGTAGTGGCAGTGTAAACAGCTTGAAGAACCGACTTGCCATGGGGCATTCAGGTTTTTCAGGGGCGACCACGGCCTTCCATCCGATGGACTGATAATCCGGTCAAGGCGGCGGGAAGCCGATGGATGCAAGCGGCACAAGATCGATTAACGTGGAAAAACAATGAGGAGGCGTATGATTAGCAGTGGACTTCAAATAGCTATAATTATGATAATATTGATGACTAAAACAAACATAATATATATTATTTGTAGACAAAATCCTGACTACCCAAAAGACCCATAATGGAACTCATAAAATCAGGTGCTCGTCACGTGAACATGCGGGCTTTTTACGTAAAAAAACACCATTAGCTGGACGGGAAACGTAATGCACATTATATTTCATAACGAAACGAGAGGCTAAAAGACACCACTGTATCCATTTGTGATAATATGTTATGTAGCGCCCACGTACGACCGATCTAAAGATTCTGGATGTGACGCTTTCCTTAGAAATCTGTTTAAAATATACGACGACATAATAAGAATTTTAATAACGCTTTTTAGAAACATTTTGACGAACAATTTTTTTTTGCGAATGCACACATATCGCCCATTTTTTTGTTAACTAACACATTAATCTGTCATCGTTATAGGATTTTTTTTTTATTACTTAAAATGTTTGCAATCTCTCAAAATATCTCACAAGTTTTAAACACATAATCTCATGATTACATGTAATCTCATTGACTGTATGATAATGTATATATGCACTTTACATAGCATATTTTTATGCTAAGTCATGTCATGTTTAAAACACAAATATTAGTTGACAAATCATCATAATTTCATGCCGACATATTTCTGTTTAGGGTAGGCACATACGTTGTTAGAGTAAGAGAGAGTGAACTTTGTTGAATTGTTAATTTAAAAGTTTGATGCAAAGTGCACTTTTAGCCACGATAATACTTGTCAAATTGAGGGGTGAGCCCATAACCCAAATTGGCACTAGACAAATTCCCATTTAATAATTAGCCTTCTGCGACTCCCACGTGCAAGATATAATTATTTGGAGGTGTCGCTTCCACACGTAATCAATATTTACTAGTTACCAAAATTGTTGTGGTTGCTGTCGAACTGTCGCAAAACAGTAAGCATAATAAATTTACGGTGCGGTCGTTGTCTATTGTGGAACCTTGAGCGTGCGGACACAAAGTTTAAATTTAGCCGATATCTACACATCTCTATTCATTCTGAGCCCATTGAGGTCACCGCTAGAGTTTATCGGGATATAGGATTAGGTAACATTAACAAAGTTTTAATAATTACTCATAGAAATAATTAAAAAATTCTTAACATTAGATAACCTAACATTGTGTGCCAATAAGCAAAACAAATTCCAAATCTAAAGTAAACAATCAAAAATTATAGTTGTAGTCTAGTGGTATCTCTGTGGGGAATTTACACTTATTTATTCACAGCTGGCAGTTATTTACGCAACCTAAATATACTTTATATGTAATGGCACAAAATAGAATTCAATGGCGTCGGGCAAACTGTAGCTTTAAATGTAAATGAAACATATTTGTATCATTTTTAATTTACTGCTGGCAATCCTACTCAGCGCTTCTAACCCCTAACTATGCAAAGCTTGTACTATGCGTACTAGAGTTTGGTATTAAATGCAATACATTATCAAAACAAAATGTTAGACAAATCGGAAACATGTTTGTCTTTTCCATAGGTGCATTATCCGTAAGGCTGGCAGGGACGCCCAATAGCGGGCCGCGATTCCGCGAGCGAATCTTTGATATCAAATTCTTTTAGAACGGACCGCACGTACCGACCCCGCATTCACTCATATTTTAGATAACGTTCGACTGTTTCTGCGCTCCACAAACGAAACGTGAATAAAAATACGAATATTTTTACCATTTCCAAGCCGTTGCTTGAAGATTCTACGACTCTACGATGTTGAGATAGCAAATAGAGAGGACGTGAATATTAAAAAGTAGTAAAAATTAAACTGGCCAAAGAAAAATTATATGAAAACGTGCTCCAGTCTTCACAGGACTTATTTGAGTGAATTAATTAGAATATCTTTTTATTTACAGTGGTGAAGAAATAGTAGGAGAATATTACTTTGAGTTTATAATAATTCTTCAGTTTGCGTTTGCTCCGATGTACACAGGAAATAAATAATATTAAAATATTTTGTTGTTTTAAAACTACTTGTAGCTTACACAATTTATGCAAATAGAGATAAATATGCTATGCGAAATCAACGCCTCGTACAAGAGCAAATTTTTTTGTCTCTGATTACTATTATTTCGTATTATTAAAATTATATTATTATTTACCTCTGTATGAAACTTTCACGAAATCACACGACTACAAATAGAGCGATAGTTGAAAAAAAGGGCAAAATTTTAGGTATCAAACTTATTTAATTCTGAATAAGAAATATGTGGTATTTAAAAGATGGAAATCGAATGGGTCCATTGTAAGTTTATTCTCTAAAAACAAAATTATAATTAAAATTAACATAAAAAAATAACCATTTAAATCATAAAAACAGTTCTAATGATTCCTGACTTCCGCCAGACGTCCATCACCTTACAGAATAAATTAATTATGTCGTATTGCAAGTTGAAATTACATTAACTATAATAAAAATTATGACCTTTAACTACAAATTTTACCACTACTTCTATTTGAAATTGAAATGTAAATCCCAACATTGTTTCAGCCAATTATCCTAACTATAATGTATTGAAAGCTATTCCAATAAGTGTTTTCATTGTTCCTGCCATTTAGGATTTGCAATATTAATTCATTACAAATCTATACTAAATACCCAATGAACCGAGAATGTTCTTTTTGTTACATACATTAATAAAATTGTTAGTAAAAACGTAGATATGGCTGCGACAAGGCGACAAGCACACACAATGATAGTCAGGAGCAACACCTGCTTTCCGAATCACGGAAGCACTCGATATTTAATACCACACAAACGGTCACTAGTCTCAAGAGCTGTATGAACAGCATTTATTTTGTTGTTTGTGTTTCCATAGGATAATTATGCAATCTCATTGTTTTAATATTTTTTCATCTAAACAGATAAATTGTCGAGTGATTTGAAACATTGCCGATATCAAAACTCTCAAGTTATATCGACAAAACATCACTTTTTATTTAACTATTTTAAAAGTTCGCTGTCTATATAGTTGCGACCAGGGAACCGTAAAAACAGTTAAAGATATAATTTTTCATGTACCCTATGTATGTATTTTATGCTCGCCACTCTCATCCTAAAGCTGATAGTTTGCTGCATCACAACTATAACAAGTACGCAATGAAAGCTAGTAGGTATACTATCATTTGCTCCTTAAGTATACTTCGTGTGGAGATAAAATCGATAGAAAAGTGACGTTGGTACGTTTAGTAAGGCGTCTGTATCGGTGCCCACTGCTCATGAGATTAGGTACTCTCAGACGGGCGACAGCAAGTATCTACTCTAGATGATTTTCATTCATTATCAAATAAAAAATATTTTTAAAGTTGTTAGAGTACATAAGAAGGTAGTTTGTTTGAATTTATTTATCAATTCCCTCTTATTAACATTCCAAGTGCAAGGAATTTTCAATTTTTTTTATTTTTTTGTTAAAGTGCACTTTTTATTTCTAGATGTTTTTCTAAATTGTTAGGTTTTGTACGTCTTTATAAATTTAATCCCCCATCCGTCCTCACAAACGTTACCGTAGTAAAACATATTTGTAAGTTATGATAATGATATGCGCGACATTGTTCATAGGTACAATAAACACAGCATCTTGACAAAATAATAATGACGGATATTTTATTTTCAGAAACTCACATATACGTGCTAAACTTAGGACAACAAAATGAGGAGATCGAAGCGGTTGTTAGAACTCGAGGAAGGCAGTAGATGGCAGCACCAGACAGTCACGCGCTGAAACAAGATGGCGGCGGGCGCGCACGCTCGAGGTGGAGGACCCCTCGCGCGGCTACTCGTCCTGGCAATATTACACGTAAATTTTATAGGTAAGCCCCAGTAACACAAAAGTAAATAGAAGTTTAAATAATGCCAAAGCCATTCTATCTTCGCATGCGCGGTGCATGGTGTCCATCCTCAAACATTAGAAATGACGAGTGCGCGTAAAGTGGCTTTCAAATGAAACTATCTGCCGCGTATCATTTGTTTGTAGAATGAGCTCCCTGGCCAGGTTTTCCCAGGAGATTTCAAGATCGGACTTCTCATAGTGAAGCGTGAAGCCGTTTTTTAAGGTTCGGATACGCGGTAGTTATGTCCCTGATATTGCAAGGGCCCATAGGCCCCAGTGATCACTTTTCATCAGGTGGGTGATGATAAGAATATAGGGGCTTATTACAAACCGAGATCTAAAGTTAGACAAGGTTTAAAACTAGTGCTGTCACTGTCTTCGTCTTATCAAATGAAAGTGACAGCACTAGTTTTAAACCTGGTCTACCTTTAGATCTCGTTTTGTAATAAGACCCACAGTTTCTTGGAAACTTACATGATTATTAGATATACTCATATAAGTCAACGCAAAAAGAAATAAATGCTGTTGACAAGTTTATCACTTAAGAGTAAGGCTGGAGCGTATTGGTATTTCGTAATAGACCGAAATAAGTTACTTCTAATAATAACTAGTACTTAGTAAAATTACTGACTTTTTCTTTATTCTTTACTACTATTTCAATATCTCTGATGACTCGTCATAATGAACTCATCCCGCCTGGTGGTAAGCAGTAAATTTCCACCTTTAAAAGCCGAGAACGATAGTATTTGTAAAAAAAATATCATTTTGTAACAATATTATTATGAAAGTTTAATAAATGTAATGTCTGTATTAATATATCTGTTTCCATAACATGAAGTTCGTCATGTTATTATTGTGATATGTAAATACAGATACAGATTAACAAACATATTATGGAGCACAGGTAGTAAGTATCGGCAGGGCGAACATAATATTAATGTAAATAACATCTACTTACGAAAATATCAGCTTATTGATGTCCAACTGTAAAAAAGGTGCCTTATAAAAAATAACATTTGTTAAGTAAATTCAAATTTTAAACAACGTTTTATGACCAATTAATTCCTATATCCTATATCATTACCACAAACAGGTATACTAAAAGTAACTGCTGATTATAAACTTTATGTATAAAAATATGCTTGTAATTCCGCTTTCACGTGAGATAACTTCAGTGCACATTAGGTATAGTCAAACAAGGGTAGAATCGTGTTTTCTGAAATTTCAAAGAAACTAAAAAACAAATTAATTTAACCTGTCACACTACTAACAGCTGATTTCAATTACTTTATCTGTCCTTATATAAGTAGAAAATTTTGCATGAATATCCTCTTTCACAAGAGATTACTTCAATGCACATTAGCTATAGTTAAACAAGGGTAGAATCGTGTTTACATAGGACGAGTCGCGGGCCGGTCTAAGGTAGATTCAGCAATGTGCGGGATCCCAGCGTATTCACAACATTTGTCCAACCCCGTTTTGTTTTGCACTCGGTCTCATTTTACGAAGTGCAAGCTTTCACTACGCCACGCCACGCCAACACGTTTTTCATGACGCTAAACTATTCGTTATCTACCAGTTTTAGCATTATGCTAAAGCCGAGCATATTAATGTCGTTTTAAAAACATTTGCATGAATTTTTACTTTGTACAATTTTCACTTAGTTTGAGAGGATTTGTAGTAGTGTTGTGGAATTGTGATGTTTATATTTTGTTTTGGGGACTTTCTGTGTTTGTTCTGCGAAGATTTGAAAACTGTTTATGTGCAAACTATTCATAGCAGCATTTTAACTACAAATAGATTTATTATTTTATTCGGTTACCTCAACAACGTCTTATTTTTATACTTCAAAGCGGACTTTAGATAAAATATTTAGTAAAACTTTACAATGTTTCAAAACATATTTTAAAATCATTTATTTAGCTAAAGCTGTTTTGAAACTTTTATACGTATGATAAAAACAGTAAGTAATGCAGTTCGTGTTAAGTCAAACAATTTTTTTCAATAGCAATTGTGATATCCGTACTAAATCTAGTGCTCAATAAAAGTAAGATAAAACATGAAATACTTAAGTGAACGGTGATAAAACCAGTGAAAAGAGATGACCATTTTGCCTAACCCCGGGCGCCCTGAATCCTCATTGAAAAACGGACACGAGGTCAAATGTCAGCGTCCTCGGTAATAAGCTGAGGCTGGGTAGGTTTTTTTTAAATAAAATAATCAATAATAATATTTTTGAATAAGCGCTCGTAACTCCATCAGAAACGGTCATCAAACACGGAAGCGATTATCGAAGTAAGGCAGAGTAAATAGAGGTCCTTGGATGGGTAACCGTTTGTGTAGCATTTCATATCGAGCGTTTTTGTTCCTCTTGAAGCCAGTTAAACCGTTGGTCTCGAAGATCGTTAGCTTTATCCCGGTTGTGGCCTACATTTACGCTTAGGGTGTATAGGTATCCTACCAAGACCTGCCTATCAACGGACGAGGCTCTGGCGAACATAACTTTGCCCGGTAAGCGGCAATAGGCTTGCCACCTAATGATTGATTACGTGGGACTAACTATATAATTGGCGAAGAGTGGCCGTATAATTCGCCGCCGTCGGGGAAATAGGCAAGACTGTATATATGTATTTGTATGACTGTATGTATTTACGTTTAGGGCCCAAGGTATGCTCACTGGTCACACCATATTTGGCAAAATTTTATTAAAATACACGGAGCGCCAGCCAAAACATCATTATATGGCACTGACTTCCTCCATAGATGTTCATGAGAGCAGGGGCCAACAACGCGTTTTAAAAAGTAAAAGGTGCTGAACAGCATTTTAACTAGAGAGAACTAAAACTTAATATTACAAGAAAGAACCGAATCTGTCAACAATTTTGCATATCTCTGCATTAAACAGACGTTACTATGAAAATTTTACGTAATATTTGGTTTCTACAGTGCTAGTTTATAGTGATAAGTTCCTCAAAAGGGGTGAAGTAAATTATTATGTGGCAAAATTATGTGATCACATTCTAAATGTTATTAGAAATTCGCAATTAATTTTGGAATCTCTGGTATTCCACGCTAAGTTATTAATTACTATGTAAGCGTTACTAGTCAACCAGCCAATTTCGCAGTACTCTGGTTAATGTTAATATCTTGTCTCAGTGTGGTTTACTTAAATTAACTAACTTTTTTATTTATATACAATAAAAGATTTAATAAAAAAAATACTGATTTCCCAATGCATTTTTTAATATATTATAATGAAAGTTGAACTGTTAAACGGGGTAACGAAACTTTTTTTTTACCGTATTTGGATTTACCGGAATATTAAAAAAAATGTTTTTTTTTAAACTTGATTTGCAACGAACATTACGGTGCAAATAAAAATCCTAATCCCGTGCCTACAGAGAGCATTATACATGTCAAGGTATACTATAATAACTGTTTTCAACACGGTGAAACACTTTGTCAAACGTAATTGAAGTGGCATAAAATCAGTTGGTTCTATTTTAAAGTGCTTTAGTTTAATACAATTTTATTTTTAATATATGGACTCACTCGCTCAGAATATTTTCCATAGTCAAATAATTTAATTAATCAAGTTTTTTTGCAAGTATGCAGCGTTTCCCTTATTTAGTTGCAGTATAAGTCAACTAAAGTTCATTATAGTCGAGTCAAGTCCGAGTCATACTCCAGTAAAGTAGTGAAGCCTTTATAAGAGGCTTCTAGGGATTTTTTATCAACTCGGAAAATAACTATTTACTGCCATATGTCACTTCCCTACATTTGTATACGTTGCCGAAGAAGATATGTCTAAAAATCCAGTTATCCTTACTTATAAAAACTTCAATTTACACTAGTTGTAAAAAATAAAACGCTGCCGCGCTGTGTCCTTTTTCGCGTTGGCGCGAAAAAACCAGAAACATCATAAAAATGTTATAAAACAAAATACATTGTTTTAAATAAAAAAAACATATAAAGGTAGGTATAAAATATGCAAAACCGAAAAATAAACTACGGCCATAATGAATTAGTCAGGCTAAAGTGTCATCGTCGTATGTTGTCAAAAATGAAGTATTGCATCGCTGTGTCGCGCGTCAGTTTTGGCCGTCCTTTGTCTGGTGACTGATCTGGGGAAACAATGAATATTGAAATTTTATTAAAATTTTAAAATGATGGACCATTTTACACCTGAATGTTTTGTTTTTTATCAACTCTTTTACGAAATTAAACGTCAGCTTTTTTGTATTACCAATACGGCGAAATAGAATAACAACATATACCTATTGGTTTGTGCGTCAGACTTTTACACACGTATGCACGTGCGTACGGTGAACGTTCGATGCTTTTTAAGAAAATATATTTCTGGGCTGTTTTCCATTAATTCTAGAAATAAAAATTAAATTTGAATTAGTACTACCTCGTGACTTTTCACAGTGAAAGTACTGCGTGGATTAAAGAAGGAAACTAAACTTGAAAAAATTATTATCGCAACATACTATAAATAACGCAAACGCATATGATTCGCATGTTCAAACCCCGACCAATCGTCGGGGTTGGCCGCCACTACTTACAGTCCGCGCGGGTCTATTGTTGTTTTTGTAAATACTTTTTACAAATTACAATAATTTATTATAATCAATTAATTATCATCAGTGGCATCATCATTATGTCGATAAATCAGTTTGGATTTCTCATCACAACATATTGACAGGGACGTCACAGTGGGTGTTAAAAAGTCGGCACGCTTGATTTCAATGCAAATCGTGATAGTTGCTTTATCTATATCTGTAGATATACTCCACCACGCGGACCCAGTGAGGACTGGCGGAGGCAGACCTGGCCTTCTGCAAGCCGCCCAATTATGCTTCTGACTTGACTTAACGACATGTGGTGCTAATCGGGCCTAACGGCATCACGTGCTTTCCGAAGCACGCTCGATTTATTATTATATGAATGCCACACAAACGGGGTGACCGTCCAAGGGCTGATCTCTGCTTTACGGCGGTGATCGTTTCCGGCTGAATCCGACCACTTAGCACTGCGGAGATACGATTCAATTTGTGTAAATAATAATTATGACTTCCATTATACAAGTCGTGCATTTTTGGGATCAAACTAAATCGAATATAATGTGAAAAGCGTTTGAAAAGCCGGAAGCTCAAAGTTTGAAAAAAATGACATACGAAATGACTTAAAAATCTTTTTATATTTATGATTATATATAACTGAACACCAATAAAACATTATTCTACATATAATTAGAAAATCCGTTAACAAACAACCCCATCACACATCAAGTGGGCACAAAATTAATCCAGTGAGATTTTCGCTTGCAACGCTATCTCGGACTGTCGTTTTATTGTGCCTACCCCTGAAACCATTAGCGAAAATGTCACAGCGGTAGCATTGTGCCAACGGTCCACCGGCACAATGATGGCCGACCCCGCCCGTGTACTCCCCGCTTTAGCAGGACGTCAAATTTGAGTTTCTATAACGAATGAGGATGCGCTATTATTTAGGGATTGGTGTTCCATTCACGGCGCGTTCATGGTGTTTTAAATCCGGAGATTTGTCTTTAACTCTGAGTAATTAAAGCTGGTGTATAATCTCGAACTGTTAAGGTAATATCATTTAAATTGACTGTATAACTGTATGTGAATTAAACTTCAATTGTTTTTCTGCAATGTATATAATCATTTTGTATAATGGACCTAAACATTTTATTATAAGTTAAATTCGAGTTTCTATAAAGATTGAAGATGTGCGATTATGTAGGTTTCAGTGTTCTATGCACGGCGCGTTCCGGATTCACAGCTTTACCTATGAGTATTTATCTGGTGTATAATCTGACTTTGTAGTGGTGGTTGTGGTGTATAGGGATCCTACCAAGACCTAAGAAGCCCAAGGCAACCTCCCCTGCAAGTGGTGCACCTGCCGATCAACGGACTAGGTCCTAGCGAACATAACAGTGCCCGGTTAGCGGTAATAGGCTCGCCACCTATTACGTGGAACCAACTATATAATTGGCGAAGTGTGGGCGTACAATATGCCTCTGCCTACCCCTTCGGGCAAACAGGCGTGGATGTATGCATGTATGTATGTTGTGTTAATGTCAACTTGGGTAGGAATTTGACCTGACTGTTACTTTAGCTGTGACGAAATGACGAAAATTCTACTTAAATCGAGTGAGTCCATTCATAAAGAAGAAAATACTTTGACAATTAACCTCATTATGAACTTCTTGGTGGAAAAGTGAAGCGTCATATCGACAGTAATGTTTTATATTCTTAAGTTTGTGATATGTGGAACATTAATGTGTAATAACAGTGTATTAGTAACCGTTGGTAAATGAAACAAAACAGTGCAACATCACTTTTCAAATTCTCTCAAGAAGTCCATGTGAGATCTCAGTAAAGTCCTACAACTTTACTGAAGACTCAAAGGGTTTAGGGGGAGGGCATCTTATTTACCATTTTTTATCTTGATCCCCATCTTTCTCATTTGCTATATGGTCATCATTAAAAACATATATTTTACTTGACTCTGGCCAAATGTGCTAAACGCTTCGTGCGTTATTATAAAGATAAAAAAATCTTTATCTTTTATTTCGAGTCATTGAATTTAAAGTCAATTGTGTTTGTATAGAATGAAATTATGTATCTATAAACTTGCGTCAACATCCCAAACCAATTGGGAAGGCAAATAATTTGCAGTGAACTTTTTATGGATTTTAATCATATTATGATGTTTTATGTAAGCTTTATGCTTTAAGCGGCAATAGGCTCGCCACCTATATAACCAGGACCAACTATATAATTGGCGAAGTGTGGGCGTATGATATTATACAGAAGGCAAGAGGCATATGCCTCTGCCTACTCCTTCGGGGAAACAGGCGTGAATGTATGTATGTATATAATTATGTTTATGCTTTAGATCATCATCATCATCATCAGCCTATCTTCACCCACAGCTGACATAGGCCTCTGCAATGACACGCCGCTGAGCTCAATCCGCAGCTCCTCGTCTCCAACCGCTGCCAGCCGTTTTGCGTATATCGTCGCTTCACCTAGCCGGAGGGCGTTCTAAGCTGTGCTTACCAAGACGCGGTTTCCATTGAAAGAAACGTCTATCCCAATAATTATCGGATCTACAGCATATATGACCAGCCCACTGCCACTTCAGCTTACTAATCCTTTGGGCTATGTCGGTAAGCTTTGTTCTTTGTCGGATCACCTCATTCTTTAAGAAATACCTAGCAATTCCTTACTAGAATTACGTACCATAAAGTCATTGGATTAGATTTCAATTAGAAAAACACACCGCTTGTCATGCCAAGACGTCCCTTGTTAAGCGTCATTTGCCCAGTATTTCATGAGCATCCATAAAAGCCCTTCAAATCGAAAAATATTATTACGTAAAGTAAGTTTTACTATTTGGCAACAAAATATCTGACATTGCGGTAGTACCTAAGTGGGTCTTCTCTGTCATAAAGGCACCTACAGTCTAGTAAAATAGTTATTGCTGAAACGTGAGATGAATCCGCGGAACAAGGTAAGTCCATGGAGTTGTATCCTACTCTTACTTGTATTTAAAGCAGTAGTTTAAAATCTGCAACAACAACAAAAGTTATTTATGATGGACACGTGAATGAAAGTGTTGGGAGGGTAATACCACATCCAAATTCGAATTCCATGACCAAATCCAATAGAAAGGGCAAGTCAAAAGTACCCTAAACTGACGGTCGTGTATGATAAGGTTAATGAGTGTGAATAAAGCTAATAGTGCGTGCCAGTGGAAGGGGGTGATCTCTGCTGAAACCAAGTAAGTCCCCGCTACCTGGACGCGGTGTGGATCAGCAGTGGTTGTAACTACTGCTGTTCGAATTTGATGAATCATGGGAGCTTAAAAAAATTAGGGCTTGGCTTGGGTTAGTTGGCTTGACCAGGTTTTTATAGGTTTTTATACCACATAAACGATCACCCTTCGAGAAACTGTTTTTTGTGATCTCCGCTTAACTTCGGTAAACGTTTCCGGTCAATTAGAATCGCAGAGTTACGAGCGCTTCTCGTATACATACACACTTTACTTCATATACAAGTTAAAAAATTATGGCTGTAGCATAAAAAACTCCCACAACTAGTATTCTTGATACGAATCAGACAAACTGCAAACAAAACACCAACAATAAAACCTCGCCCGAAAACATGAATGAGTAAACACTTTCGTGATTGTCATGTACAGTGAACCTCGAGCAAAACCGCGTCCCGTGCTTCGGTAAAACGACACCAATAGCACTTGCTTTAAAGATCACAAACTGTGTATAGTGTATCTTTGGTTGTTGTGAAAACTTTGCATTTGAGACGTTCCTCACATTTGAGTTAGCAAATCTCTTGCGATCATTCCACTCACGTTACTGCCGAGTAGCCGAAAGGGAAGAGGGCTTGCATACCTTATTACCACCTTTATCCAAAATCCCTACTTATGTGAAACACGCACCAGGCTACTTCGAATGACGACTACGTGTCGAGATAGTCAGATGAAGCGCACATAACTTAAATATCTATTCGCTTTAATCGATTATTAAAAGTAATGTAATGAAAGTTGATTTAAAAGAGGCCGACATACGTCACATTATTAAAATACATTTATTTGTTGTCATATAGAGTCATATATATACTTTATTTTAATTCATCCCGATCCATTTTGAGAGTAAAAACAGCTTAACTCAGAGATCGCGGAGGAACCACAACCCTTTTATTATTTTATTTACGCTGATAACAATATACATTTAACCGGCCAAAGGGGGACCGCTCACTGCGGCAGACGTGACCGCCAGCTGTCACCCACTAAAAATCTTCCGACGAAGCCCACCGCTGTTAAAAAGGGGCAGGGGGCCCGATGCCAGATCAAAACCAGAAGAATCTCTTTAGTGAGGCGTTAGTTGAGTGTGTAACGCGCCCACCCTACCTCTTTATGCGACCATGGCGTGTGTGGCCGACTTCTGGAAGCTAGACAGTAGGGGCCCACTACCCCACCGCCTTCGACCCCCTAAGCGCTGCCTGTCGTGCCTTCCTGTCCCGCCTGCTGCGCCAACGGAATAACGGAGGAAAGAACCAAGGCGTCGAGGTCCCATGGAAGGGACCTCATGACCCTCTGCAGGACCTGTCGTGAAAAGATAAACATACTAATTTATCTAGCGATATGTATGTAATCCACCGCTCACCCGAACTCGTGAATCTGATCGGGTGAGTGGTGAGTGCCTCAACCATTAGAAACACAACCCCTGTTACTATAATACATCCTTTTTAAGTACTTTTAAGACTAGCGGAAGCGTTTGATAATAATATAATATATATATTTCAGTTTATAAAATCCATGATGAATCTGTGATAATTTTACAAAAAAACTTTGTAGTAACATTACTAGTTAAGCGTAAACTTGTTTGGAATTATTAGTATTTTACACATATTGGAATTATTATGGTCGTGTGACAATGGCCTAGAATAGTGCCAACCCCTCTCATCTCATAGGGAGTAGTGAGAGTCGTAGAAGTAAAATTCACCGGATGATGGGTAGCAGCATCGTCCAGCGCACAGGCTGGAACTGCGATCACCAACCCGCCTGCCCAGCGTGGTGATTATGGGCAAATAAATGGAATGTAATCTATTGGGGAGGCTATTGTTCAGCAGTGGACTTTATAAGGCGGTTGTGATGTACATCCAAAAGACCTTAGTTCAGTCAAACTTGCATAAAATATGTTCGCTTTGACACTAATCGTCTTTTTTTTAAATATTAGGTCGGGGAAAAAGTCTTTTCGCATAACGTAGGTATAAACTTATTATAAAATTTTTTTGACTGTACTATTTGTGTCTAGCTGGTTTTGGTAACATTAAAAAGGTTCCATTATAAAGAAAAGAAAAAAATAAAAAAAAGTTGTTTCCCGCTATTTTTCATTTGTTTTTCTCTCCGTAAAAATGAGTGAATCTAATGAAGAAATTCGATACATTTTAAAATTTTATTATAAAAAAGGCAAAAATGCAACTCAAGCAGTGAAAAAAATTTGTGATGTTTATGGACCTGATGCAGTGTCAGTAAGAGTAGCACAAATTTGGTTCAAACGTTTTCAGTCCGGAAATTTTGATGTTAAAGATGCACCTGGCTCTGGTCGCCCTGTTACGAATAAAATGGACGCCATTTTTGAAAGAGTGGAGCAAGATCGGCATATTAGTAGTTACGATGTAGCTGAAGAACTGGGAATTGACCACAAAACAGTTTTGACCCATTTGAAGAAAGCTGGTTATACAAAAAAGCTCGATATTTGGGTGCCACACGAGCTCACTCAAAGAAACTTAATGAACCGTGTACTCATTTGCGATTCATTATTGAGACGTAATGAAACCGAGCCGTTTTTGAAGAGATTGGTAACTGGCGATGAAAAGTGGATCACGTACGACAAGAACGTGCGAAAAAGGTCGTGGTCGAAAGTTGGCCAGGCTTCACAGACTGTGGCCAAACCTGGCCTAACACGAAATAAGGTGATGCTGTGTGTATGGTGGGATTGGAAGGGCATTGTTTATTATGAGCTTTTACCGCCCGGCAAAACTATCGATTCTGATCTTTACTGCCAGCAACTGATGAGATTAAAGGAAGCAGTCGAGAGAAAACGGCCGGAATTGATCAACAGGAAGGGTGTGGTCTTTCATCACGATAACGCTAGACCACACACATCTTTAGCCACTCAGCAAAAATTAAGAGAGTTCGACTGGGAGGTCCTAGTGCATCCACCATATAGCCCTGACCTTGCGCCTTCAGATTTTCACCTGTTTCGGTCTCTGCAGAATTCTTTAGGTTCTGTAAGGTTGACCTCAAGAGAGGACTGCCAAAACTATATGTCCCGTTTTTTTGATCAGAAGTCCCAAAGTTTTTACAGTAACGGGATAATGTCTCTGCCCACAAAATGGCAGAAAGTTATTCAACAAAACGGTACATATATATTGTAAATAAATGTAAATAAACTTTGAAAAAAATGTCTTGACTTTTCATACAAAAATACGAAAAGACTTTTTCCCCAACCTATTATAATACTAAAATACAGTGGTAATCTTTAGAAGTGGTTTTTAATCTTTACCATCAAAAATAATTCTGAACAAAAATAGAAAAATGTTGTCATCAAAATGACATTCGCTTTAGAATGTTTACTCGCCAAAACCCCGCTTTGCATTAGTACGTCGCAAAGGCTCTCCTTGCAATTAATCAGTGAGTCAATGAGCCGTTCTGTTTGGACACAGCGGATGAATAAGCCTTCCTCGGCGACTCCCAAAATGACAAAATATTAATTATAGGTATAGTCACTTCTGCAAAAGTCAAAGAATCATTATTATGTCGTAAAATGTTTTGCTGCCGTAAAGGGCTTTTTTAGACAAAACTGTTGTGGGTCCTATTTAGCTGGTGATATATACTTATTTTAACGTAATTGCTGTTAGTTAAATTATACTTTTTTTGTAGTCATGAGTCGGTGCGCTTTGTACCGGTTTCATTTAACTGTATAAAGCGCCTTAATTTTTTTTGGACTGCATCGACTTGTTTCCATTAGGCAGGATGTTGTCATTAAAAAGTGACACATAAAAAGAAGAAACAACATATATTCAACAGCACCTTAATTGGCTGATTGGTTGGTATAGATATGTATTATAGTGGCAAACTAGTGGCCGCCTTAAGACTAAGTAGATTTTTTATATATTGTTATTTTTTAAATGTATAAGTTAAAATTGTAACTTAATATGTTATAACGATAAAAAGTAATCGGATTACTTACAAACTTATTACTTATTATTAACATGCTGGATGCAAAGTCACTGCCAGTTAGTCAGTCAATAAAAAAATGCAAATATAAAAATTTCAAAAAAAGCAAAATTTCGCAACTTCTTGGCGGGAAAATGAAGCTTCTGTTTAATTTTCAAAAATTTGTGATATTTCGAACATTAATGTGTAATAGCGGTGGTTTATTAAACGTTAAATGTTTGTAAACGTAAACAAATGTTGATAAATGAAACAAATCAGTGCAAGATCACTTTTTGAATTCTCCCAATAAGTCCATGTGAGATCTCAGTATAGTTCCACATCTTTACTGAGGACTCAAGGGGTTTAGGAGAGGGCATCTCATTTATCATCTTTATCACAATTCAATCTCATTTACTATGTACGAAAATATCTATGCCAAAGTGACAACCACACTCAATATTTATTGCACATGAAACAATCAATAAATATAACAAATAAATAATGATAATTATGTTAGTGCAAATATAATACTATAGAATATTTCATTGCGTTTAATTTTTAGCGTTATTGGTCAAAATAGCAGTGGCTATTTGAAAATATGTTAAGGAACAGAGGTATGAATGCGTTGATTACCACACACCGTAGAATTCATGAAACATAAATTCTCATTGCAAGATCGTCTTTTATATAAGCTTGAGACGAATAAAATAATTTTGTGACAGTTCAACGGCCCCTGGGCAATAAGGAAATTTGCAGTAAGCAGAGCGAGGGTGGGACAAAGATTGTATTTATTGCTGTTATCTTATTTGCATATAATTTTATATATTTTCTGTCTCCGACACACGCAGGCTCCTGTATATCAGAGTTGTTCATAGAATATTTGCTCATAAACATGCAGATTGCGGATGGGACGCGTTTTTTCGTAAAATGGTTGAAGGGGAGCAATTTTATTTATTACCCTCTTGACTTGGCGGCGACACTTCTGTAGGCGAGATTGCCGAGCAATATGTCCTGATTTAAAACACTTTTCTTAATACTGCAAATGAATACCTACCCTGTTTTTGTATGATAGGAATATTTAAAGCTTTTAAATAAACGGTTACGTACTGTCTTTTCTGTTATATAGTTGTGAAATTTTATTTAAAATTACTTGAAATTTTGGGATAAATTAATTTGTTGTATGAAATAATGCTCTGATGTAAAAATTAAACACCAATAACGAGTATTTAATGATCAGCAGTATTATAAAACTACTGTTGAAAGCGGCAGAATATTTCCTACCTTCCTTATAGTCATCTTTAATGAATCAATTTACCACCAAGTATTAAGTTAATAACTTTTATATAATATTAACTTTCACAAGTAACATATTTCGTTACAGTGAAATATTCAACAAGCCGTACTTATCAGCTAAGAAATTTAAAAGCTTTTAAAATTTCCAAGTGTTGCAACTTGTTCCACAAGAACTCGACGGAAGTCTAAAAGTTACGCAAATAATCTGAAAAATAGTAGCCTTCTCTCTAGTAACTCGTCTCTTTGTTACGCTTCATTACTCATTTGTTCCCTAAATATAATAGATAGTTATCAAAAAGTGAGAGTATGAATTAATTATAGATACCTATTGGATTTGTAAACGTTTTTGTAATCTACTTAAGGAATCAAATGTCGATTTTATTGTAACTTGCGTCTTAGTCTTGTTAATAATTCAGTTAGATCTAGTCTGAAGACTGCATTATATTAAAACTATTCGTTGAACTATTGGGGTTCTAAGATCAGTTTCTTGGTGCGTGCGATTTCAAATTACACTTTATTACTTTATACTATTTATTTCTAATCAAAATAATCTGTTAAGTCGTGAAGTGGCAGACTACTTCTACAGACAGAAAGTAAATCTTTATACTCCAAGATTCAAATAGATAGAATAAATAGATAGTGGTATAATATTTTTAAATTGTATTAAATTAAACACATTTTAAGATAAGAAAGTAAATTATTTGAATCACAAACACACACATGCAGTAACAGACAATCTAGACATAACAATTAATTTAAAATCCAAAAATACAACAGGAATTTTTGAAAAATTCAACTAAAAATTATATGTTAAGTTCGCTTTACATGGCATGTGTGCAGCAGTGCCGTGCCGCAAAGGGGCCTAAGCTCAGTGATATTTTTCTACTATTGGTGTTTACAAAGATACAAATTTAAAACGATCGTCAATAAAACATCAATTATTGTACACGCTCCAATTCACACAAAACGACCTTCCTACTAAACAATGTATGTTGTTTAATCATGACTACATCTTATTAACTAATTTAATATAATGACCTCTTACTTTGGTCCTTAGTCCTTCTCACATAGGTTTGTGTGATCTGTGCTTTCCTATTGGTTTTTTTTTTAAAAAAAATAAAATAATTTAATTTTTTTTTACATGAAAAATATTTTTAGAAATCTACTGAACACCGGACTGGCACAATTACCGGGACTGCTAGAGCTGTTTCTCGTACAATCCCAAAAGTTGATCGTAACGTGTCACCGTCATGGATGATACCAGGGTAATTAAAAACGTGACCGTCGTCAGTTGTCCGGGGCCCATAAGGGCATTATCTACTGCGGCGTCCACTCTTCGTCCTTTGTTTGTTTATTGGACAGTAGCTTCTCTATTTCATTTTATTTTACAACTTAATATAACTTTTTAACGTATTTTGAAAATAATTAAAATTGAAGAAACTTTATTTTCGTTTCAATTCACAACTATTAAAAATATGCTACTAATGAAAGCTACATAAAACATAATTTAAAATGTAGTAAAAGTTGACAGTGTTAGAAAATATTTCAATCAAAAAAAAGTTACATAGACAGATAGATAAACACTTTATTGCACACAATAATAGATCATCACTAACAATACATATTAGTGGGCTAAGGCGGCCTTTCGAAGTTTTTTATGTCATATTATACCTCGAAATATTATTCCTAGAAAATTCCATGCGTATTATTGATATAGCTACAACTTTTAATCACAACATAGAAATTTGCCCAAACCTAGGAATAATTATTCAAAACCCGTCGTGTGTCCATATTAAAATGCATAAAAAGTTGCAAGTCTTCACTATATGGTAATCCACAGAGAAAAAAGGATAATCCAAGTTTAATCACTCTGACTGAAATGATAAGACTAAACTAGGCTTACCTGAAAAAAAATACGCATCAGATTACGGTAAAAGACACTTTAGTTTACTCATTTCCTATATTTGAACAGATAACTTTCTGTACCAACTTTAAATTATACCGAAATGTCTACTTGACATACTTATATAACAAATTTACTGTTTCCTTTTGCGTTACCTTTTGCGTTGCGGGACTTTTCGAAAGGGTAACTGCGGCCACGGAATATAGCAGCCTCAAGAAGGAACATGAATGGTTTTTAGTCTGACGCTCTACAGCGAGAGAGGGTAATTTGATTTTTTTTATTGTCAAAAAAAAAACAGTCATACCGCCAAGTCAGTGATACACCGCCGGCGTCATAATATACCCCACCAGCCTGTTATCGTCCCACCATTAGTAAATCTGCTCTCAAGAAACAAGGTGAGATGGTCATATTTCATAAGGTTCATAGGTAAATACAGGTAGGTGGCAACCTGCTGTAAGAATTTTCAAACCACTCAATAGAGCCTCTACCTTGGCTTAATGACTACCACAATTATAGTGAAAGACGGCTTAATGTACCTTCCAAAGCAAGAAAGCGCGATAGGTCCAAGAAAACCTGTAAAGTCTGCTTAACTTCGGGGTCGTTTCCTACCACCTACATCCCACGGAACCACGCGCGCTTTGTTTACATAGTGCCATAAGGTTGTGGTAATTTAACATTATCAAAAACCTCAAGAAAAACGTCGCCATTTTTCTACACCGAAAGTAAGCTGAAGTTGCCTGCAACCGTTTACGAAGCATTGTTTAAGTTGCCTCCGTTATTTCACGCGTCAAACTTTACGTTGACGAAATTTATTCATGACGTGATCCCTCGTAAATACATTTGGGAGTTTATTGTCGTAATGAATTTGATATGGCGTATGAAAATAGGCTTATCTTTTCCCATTTGTTGTTATACTGCTAGTTGCCTTTTAAATGTTTATTTTGTGATATGATAAGCCTTGCGGAGAACAACTACGATTGTAATTAAATTTATAACACAGATAAGTTTGTAATGAAATGGTTAAAACGACCGTGATTAAATTATACGAGCCAACTCGAACATTTTAAATTATCGTTGTAATATTTTGTTAAGTTGACTTAGCTCTTGACAAGCTACTCTTCACTTAATTAAAAGTTCTTGAGTAACTGAGCAATGTATCAATTTATTAGTATTTTATTTTAGTGTAATAAACGCCGAGTGCGTATCTCAGTACTACACGCTTTTATTTTACCACCCGTGTAGTTTATACCCGTCTGTTGCCTATGTTATACAATCGAATATCTCTCATAAAATATTTCACTTTCCACAAGTTCCATGTAATGCAATATAAGATACTGTTATAATGGAGAAGTTATAGTGTTTAACATAACGTAAATTCATAACATTTAATAGTCAAAGTCAAAATCATTCAGTCAAGTTTGCGTCAATAGAGCTTTTATGAAAGTCAACCTATAAACTAAACTATAACATCAAACATTTTTCACAGGTACCAAAAGCGCCACCCATGGAGATCATGGGCTTAATACAAATACAGGCAAAGGAAGACAAAGTACCAGAATATCTATCTTATCCACATCTACAATAATTAAAATTACACAGACAAAGCAATGTTTCATACAAAACTTTTATAACCATCATTAACGAAAAGCATCACACGTTTGAATCGACTTTGTAACTAATTCACAAAAGAAGTTACATATAATAGAAGCCGCAATAAAAAGTCATAGAGAGACCACTTCAAAGTATCTAGCATGTGCTATATTACCCAGCGGAGAGCTAGCTTCTATTAAAAACCATACTAAATTTCAAATGCACATTTCTTTTCTCAAAGGCTAATACTTTGCAACGCAACTGGAAAGCGCCAGAAATAACCGGTACTTGCTCCCCTGTTTTACCTACCCGGGAAGTGCCTTTAAACGAAATTGATACAATAAATTGGAAACTAACCTAGTTGGCTATGTTCTCCACATGCAGATCTCAGTCTTTCTTCGCTCGTGCGGCCGCATTCCCTGATCAAATTGAAAATTCCTAAGGGACATCTATCTATAGGGCGCATGTAGTGCATGGACACATGAAATTAAATTGCTTCACAAATTGTTCCCAAACTAATATGTAGCTTCGGTGCTAAACGATCTATAGATTTTGGGCTATTGAAAAGTTTGACGGATTCGCATAGTTTGTGTTGATATAAAACCTTACTTTGACAGTAAAAGTGACACGAAATATTTATGCTAATTGAAACTTGGTTTTTCAAGATAAAATCTATAGTTGGCAAAAAACGGTTTTCATAGTTTTTAGGCGTAACGGTTTTTAGAGGATGGTTTTAGATTATTATGCGATATTTTTTCTTTTATTTACAAGCGGCTTCGGCAAATTCATTATAAATGACACTTTAATATGTCTTATAACTTAATATGTAATTAAGATACATACACATGTATACATTCACGCCTGATTCCCCAAAGGGGTAGCAGAGGCATATTATACGCCCACACTTCGCCAATTATATAGTTGGTCCCACGTAATAGATGGCGAGCCTATTGCCGTTAATTAAGATGTAAGAATAAAATACTACCTTTTGTTGAAGAAATCGATTTGAAATATATGTGCAATTGTATTTTTTTATAGTTTTATTTGAAAAAATATATAAAACCATGAATCCGTTTAAGCGATAATAAATAAAAAATAAAATAAGTATGTAACGGGGTAATAAGTATTAGGAATGAAGCACTTAGATTTTAGACTAATTAGTAGACATTTAATATTACGTATATTTGCAATACACTAAGAAATAATGATAAGTACTGAGGTATGAAGATCATACTTACTCCTATGGTTCGCAACCCATGACTTAAAATCAAAATCATTTATTCAAGTTTGGCTCAATAGAGCTCATATAAAGGTCATACTTATAATCTTACGCGCCTATTCACTGCGGGCGGTAGCTTGATCGTAAAATAACGAGTAAGGAAATATAAGCCTATGTACTGGTCATATGCAGCTTCCCGCTAGTTGAAACTCATTAAGATACGCATTTAAAAAAATATTAATTTTATAATAGCAATCTAACAAGACTATGTGCATTAACTTCATCCCTACTGTCTGCTTGCCCAGGCATGCCAAGGTGCAGTTCAGATTGAAAAAGTAGTGTGGGTGGCGCACAACTGTGGTTATTTTTCAAGTCTCGCAAATAGCCGTTTATTTTGCCACGTATTTTTCCCCCTTCAACGACAACCACTTATTATATATAAATATCAGATATAAGGGAGCCCAAACGAGCTTAATATAATCCCAAAGAATCGGTCACCTATCCATAGGATGACCACTCTGATCGACGCCTATCTTCAGTGATCGTTTCCGAGCACCTCTACTCGCAACGTCATGAATGTATCTTCCCAGCAATTACAATCCAATAATTACACAGTGTAATAAAATCAGGGCAGAAAAATCAATTCACCATTTTTATAACGTGCAGTTTCATTAAAAAAATTTAATTGTTACATGAATTAAAAATAATCAATCTGGGAAAGATTGAAAATTATCGGAACTCACCTACAATATTGGATTGTAATCGAGTTCGCGCGCTCGTCGAATCGGCAATAAATAAAACCGTTTAAAACTTTTAATATGAGGAAAGAAATTTATTCACCAAGAACATGTCCTATCAAAATATCTCGGTCCACACGTTATGTTGGCGCATTCTTCTCCTAAATTGAAATTCCCGAACAGTCTCCCTTGCGAGCGGGTGGAGCCAGGAGCCCAAAGACAAATACTTACAACGTTCGATTAAAAACAAAATCAGTTTATTATATGGCCCGTAGTTTTATGAAAATATATAAAGTATTATTAGTTTCAATATCTAAGAAGGCTTACACAATTATATTATATTTGTGATGTTATTTTGGTTTCAGTTCTGTAATGTAAATATAAAATTTTAAAATCAAGAGTTTCAATATCAGTTTGATATTAGAATCGCAAACCATTGTGCCATAGAAAACTACGACAAACCAAATTAATTATTGTAATTAGTATAAATTATCAGCATACCGTTAAAATAAAGTTAAAGTTTAAAAATAAGGAAGTACCTCACTTCGATGAGTCCCTACAGCATATTCATATTGTCGGGCCCTGAAATTTAAAAATAAAACTATTATAATTATTATTCAATACAAACAGAAAGTTTAAAAGAAAACATTGTCTTACTTTTAATGCGACTTTATACAGCATTAAAAAGAAGGTTTTGATGCCCGTCGGTTTTGGGTACTTATGACCTGCCCTTTCTCTAATTTTTTTTGAATTTGTTCATGGAAGGTCTTACGTGGTCTACTTTCATTCATCCTCTCAACATGACCAAACCATCAACCATACTAATATAATTTTTTGGTTTAAAGGACATCAGTTAAAATATAATTTGATACTTTTAATTCGACTTTCTAAAGCATTGAGAAGAAGGTTTGCGTATTTTTTTTTTTATGATATATTTTTTCGTCCATGTTTTCGTTGCGATACGAAATCGTAGACATCATAGACACCAAATAACAAATAAATGCAGTACTCGGCACGTTTTCAATTAGTATTAGAGTTCCATTTAACTTCCAATGCACACACAAGTAAACGAAAAATAAAGTAAAAATCTATTCACCAGTGAAATCGATAGCGCTATCAAAATGCACCCGTGTTCACTCAAAGGCCCGATCGCCTCAAAGGATGCGGACGTAACAAGCTGCACCTAGTCTGTACGCTTCTCTAGCTGGATGATCTACCACATGTCTTGTGCTCTCTATGTTATTCAACAAATAACAGCTTATCTAAGTAGAATTTTATTTTACCCATCAAATTTTATTCTCGAGAATAGACATAGGTGGTTCAAAGTGGCATTGATCTTCCTACGCGTATGAAAACGATTTTGAACGATGTGGATGTTTGAGTATTGCTGTTCATAGTAGGTAATGATTTGAAGCTAAATATGCTATATTCCCAAAAGTATAATAAAAAAGGTGTTCAGAATGTCGGCAATGTATAAGTAATAAATATATGTTAGAAATGCACATTAACATGTTTTATATTAACTTGTTTTGATATTAACATGTTTTATATTAACATGTTTTATACTGGTCCTTTTTAAAATAATGTATTTGATAAGTATAATTGTGAACTAAACGTGGCCCCCTAGCACATATTTCCCATAAATACATCTCAGGGCACAGGGGTGGCTGAAAACCAGCGCCGTCTAGTGTGTATACGCTGGACAGCACAAGCTGAGCCATCACCTTTTGCTCTCTGGACCTTTTTAATTATAATTAAATTAAACTCTGGTTGCAATTTTAATATGTAAAAACCGTTTTTAACCGTGTTATGTAAAGGGAAGCAATAAATGATTTTTTATTTTTTTTTATTTACTTATACTACATAATTTTACAAGGGACCTTTGGACTGGCTCAATCCACTCCTGTCTTAAGAGTGATTATTCAATATAACTGTCTGACTTATTTTTAGTCAAGCTTATCTTAGAAACTACAATACTTAATTCTATTTTAGAGGCCGACGATCTTCTTGACTGCAGACGTGAACTCACTTGTAAGACTAACGCGTTAAGCTTACTTCAAGGGTTGGACAATAAAAATATTTTTTTTAATTTATATTATAAGATATAAGTCAATGTAATATTTTCACTAAAATTAAGTTAAACATCAAATTAAAAACTAACGCGCCTATTCACTGCGAGTAGGGGTATGACAGTTTGCTACTTCTGTTAACCATTATCTTTCCTTCATATTTACAGTGTGATAATAACTGGGTTTATTCCGTTTGTGATTGCTATCGTAATTTGCATGTATAAACTCGCAGGCGGTCGCTAGTCTTCCCTCAATAGAGCAGTATGAATAATCTTAACAATCTCGTATCTCAGAATCATGTATAGTTTTGTGGGGCTCCAGTAATCCGCCTGAGAGCAGCAACTAGTCAAATCGTATAAAGTCACCCTCTATCATAACTTTGTTCAACTCGGCCGGGTTGGATTAACTAACTCACATTGTTCATGTTATTATGCCTGTACTACAAATACCACTCGACATAAATAAGGTTGCTTTCAAATTACGTTTTACTAAACACAAATATATTATTGATTAATATTAAGTAAGGACTATTTTAATAACTTATCGAATTCGAACCTTTACATTTTACCTAAATGTTGGGATTGCACGGAATTTAAAAAAAATTTTAGCCCGTTATTTTGTTACTGGGGATGAAAATAGCTACTTATATTTATTTGAATTTTAAATAGAAATAAGTTAGGTTATAGTTGCATACTTGATGTCGCTGCGTTGATACATCGTTATGGCTATTTAAATATTCGTATAATTATATTTTTCTTTTATCAATATGGAAAGAAAGTTTCTGCCACAGCCGCCTGACCACGCAAAAAAAGGTGGATTGAAAACTTGCACTTTTTGATTTGTTATTAATATTTTACTATGGAGGTACCTAATAAAAAATAAATAAGTAAAATCTACAGAAAATTTTCAAACAATTATTTGAATTAGGGACAAGCACAATGCGCTACTAATAAAACGGATGGAAATAAATAATACGTCGGTTGCCGCATACATTTTTAAAACTCGGTAACTTAAGAATTGATACTCTCCTCTCCTATAATAAATTGCGGAGCTGTACTCTTTTGAATAAATTTTCCTTATTTATGGATTCTATAGCTTTTTACAGTCAATTGTTTAAATTTTACCACTCATATAATATATATTGAGAATGGTAGGTAGTTATTGATTTTATACGAAAACTATAGAACTAACGGCGACAGTTATGGCTTGGAGGTCGGTATATCTGCATTCTCGTGAGGTCGTGGGTTCCATTACCCTATAGACAAATATTTGTGTAATTAAATACGACAATATTCGTGTGGGTGTTTTGTAGTACCTACTATGTATTTACAAAAAACTGAGATACGACGTAATTCTAGTGAGCAAATTAAGACTATTCAAAGTGATTTTTAATTTTCAATATGAAAGCAAATACTCATCAATGTGTATCTTATTATATTAAAGACATTCAATATCAAGTAATGTAAGTTATATTCATTAAAGTTAGAAATTCAATACTATAAATCTAAATCAATGTCGCTACACGCCATTGTTATGTAAAATAACCAGCGAAATCACAGCTAAATGAAGTAAAGTACCAAAGAAGAAGATGAAGCAATTATTTAGCTTAGTCATGCATTGTATTTCCGCTCATTAGATGTATATTTAT
Organism: Musotima nitidalis; assembly: GCA_949126915.1. Lineage (NCBI taxonomy): Eukaryota > Metazoa > Arthropoda > Insecta > Lepidoptera > Crambidae > Musotima > Musotima nitidalis. The sequence continues at coordinate 9,593,557 of OX421414.1, forward strand.
TTAATTTACAACGGCTGGGGGCTGGCGATAAGCTGTGGGGCGTGCGCGCCTCCGACTTCGCCGTCTGAATAACAATGCACAAGAACCGCTAAAACGACGCTTTCATGTTTCACAATTATTCACACAGAAACTGCTAATGAAAGAAACGTAGTGACGGTAAAAAGCCTTTTAAAACTTTCAAGTAGCGTCTTAAGCACTCGGTTCCATGACGGATTGACGCCTAATGAAATTAAGTTGTACTGAAGGTAGTGGCTCGATGGCAACCCTACAGCGGGCGAGATGCAAACTGCAAATGTAATTTAATCTTTCATTCGAGGTGCAGTTTAGCCGTAGCATTTAAAAGAGTTTCGCGGAATGAATAGCTATGACCGTGTTTCACTATTTCTAGTACATTTAACACTAGATAAGAGTACCATGGAGCTGTAGACTAATTTCACAGAATGAATTATCTACTCCATTACTCTTGTAACTTACACTCTCATTTATACATCTAGGAGTTTATTTTAATGAAGTTTTTTTATAGGATAAAGAGCTCTAAAGGATGGCTTTCTTGTAATCAAATATCACTAAGGCTATTGAATATAGTGTCTCATGCTTTTGCGATAGTTTCACCTTTGAAATCTAGTACTAATTTATTTATTTTTCTTTTTTAGCCTAGTTACAAGAACTTTAAAGTACCGGTAATATCATTATTGGTGGTTCAGTTTCATAAAGCCTTACTAAGTAAACTAATTACGGTTTGTGTCTCAAATATAGCTTCTTACTCACTGAATATTTTTCGATAGATATAATTACAAAGTGGACCTACATAAATATTTTAATTACGCTGCTGTATTAGGTATATCGTGAGACGCTAAGTAGAACTATATATAACTTTATTATTTTTGACTGTAATTTAAACGCGAAAAACAAAGTCGTATACAAATATTGGTATATGTAATAATCTTACTCATGAAGTTTTTAATTGAGAGCGAATTTACAAAACTACACGCTGCCAAATGTACCATTTCTTATAATCAGTTCTTTTTACACTTCACTCGGCCGGCAGGTTGTCGAGATTACATTACTACTAAAACACATTACATTTCTGTGAAATAAAACGAGACAAAAGACTTGGGACAAAGGTAGAGGCGTGATAACTCTAATTTTACCTGACTTGAAAAACAAAGACAGGGTTCGTAATCACGCTCCATGGCAAATACAATTAACTCAAATTAAAAGGGTCCTGTTATTAAACAGAAGTGTACAAATGTTATCTGCGTAACAATGAAGTGTTTTGTTAGAATGAGTAGGGCTTAGCACATATTTTGCTTACAATTGTTGATGTTAATAGCAATATTTTGAAATGATCTTTTTAGTTGACATCATCATGTCCTAGCACTATCCCGGTTGCCCTAGACTTAAGTTTTGAGCTCAGGATCTGCTCACTGGTTCAACTAGATTTGACTAAAGTTCAGTTTTTACGTGGAGCGACTGACGTCTGACCTTCGCAAACCAGAGGGAAACATCATTCTATGGATAAACCAGCTGTCAGTCTGTTAGAAGGCACTGACTTCCTAATAACGACTGCCACAGATGTTCATGACAGCCGGGACCAACGGCTTAACGTGCTTTCCGAGGCACGAAGCAAGCGATAATTACGCACATAACTTCGAAAAGTCATAGGTGCGCCACCAGGGTTTGCACCCGAGACCCTCTGATTTTAAAGGAAAGGGGTCTCGCCCCTGGGCTATCGCCGCTGCCGGTCTTTTTAGTAGACAGTAAACTTTAAGGTGCAGTAGTATTACGTAGCTCTACGGACAGCGCTCGTTGCTGCGCGGTACTCTGTTGTTGGGAAACGATCACTGAAGTACAGCAGAGTCCATAAAGTTCCGTGCTTGGATGCGTGATTGTTTTTTTGGAAGTTGATATAGAGCTCTGCCGTACTTAAGTCACTTTATACCGTTGGTGACTCCTCTCAGAAACTATAATGGGAAGAATGCAACGCAGTGGGAAGAACGCAACGCAGACCCAGCATATATTGACGGATATAGATGTTTTGTGATTTATCAAGTCATCTAATAGGGCCTTTAACAGCACAAGGCACAACAGACCATAATAGGTTTGTAAATTCCGTTTCCTCCAAAGTGAAAATTTTGATTATAAGGTCACTAATTGAATTTTAATTCTTAACACTTACAGTATGTCAAGAATTAAACATTATCCACAGTGCTAATACACAATATAATAAAAAATAACTCTCTGCTTAAAGCAATAGTGTCGCAAGCACATAGCGTATAATAAAAGCTTGCAACAAAAAAAAAGGAAATAGAAGATCGAAGTGGTGTACAACACGTTGTAAGCTGACCCACGTCAGTCGCGCAAAGTGCTCCGATAACCGGCGAAACCGCGCCTATCGCTTTTTGATAGCATCACTTTGCCGAACTTGCCATCTGGTGGCCATTAGGTCCGGGATATTGAAAAAGTGAGACCGCAGGCCACATCGTGTTATAAATACGCAACGCTTTTCCACTGTATCTGTACTTCGATTTTTTATTGATGGTTAAGGAAAAGAAAAGACACCTTTTTCAAGTGTTTGACAACCGGCCAAGCGTTGGGTAATAAAGTAGCCTTATACTTAGAAGATAAGAAATAATTTATAATTCTAAATACTTTTATAAACTATTTTGTTATTTTAAGTATTTTTGCAGCAATTTGTTAATACAGCTACAAATATTCCAAAGCTAAGGAGTACTGGTATTACTACAGTCGTCATAAGATTACGGCGCGAGATAGAACCTTGCAGAGTAAAATGACGTTTCTAGATATAGGTGACTTTAACAAGTGCTTCAAAAAGTAGCATAGCATGAATAAACTGAAATTTAAATGCTTTGCCATAATGCGGCAATACAAAGTAAGCTTTAACTAAATCTTGTCCTGTGAGGACAAACAGTCATACAATCGCCAAGAAACAGGTTACAATAGGATTTCAATTGTATCCGCTTAAGTATAGGAAATTAAAGCAAAAAAATACCACAACGAGCTGTTAGTAACTGTTATTCGAACAAATACCCTCCTTAACTCAATCCACGGCAGACTCCCCAAACTCATAATACAATAACCCTGAGCAAATTGGTTTGATATCGACAAATATGTACGAACAGAAATCACGTAGCTACTTACTACGCTACTCGCAACTCGAGTATCGTTATTAATTTCTGTATAGATTGTAGTCGCGACGAGGATATAACCACTAGGTAAGCATTTTGTTATCGGGTTAACTGTATCGGAACAATACTTTAGTTTAGACGGTAGTGGAAATGTGTTTAGAAATACCAAATAGGATTAACTCCGGGGGGCTTGGAATTCGGGTACGATCACTGAAATTAAGCAGAGTTCACAGAGGTCAGTACTTGTATGGGTGACCGTTTTTTGTAGTAATTGACTTCGAGCATTCGCGTACTTTGGAAGGCACGTCACGCTGCTGTTCCCGGTTTTCGCTATAGCCAAGTTTCAGACCAAATTGTTAACTTTTATGTTCTTCAAATATTTCATTTAATTGCAAGCATTTATTTTTTTGTATTTAATCGTGTTATACGATAAGAATTATGTATTTTTCAGCGCTAAATAGTATCCTTCGTCAATATTTCGTCATCACCCGTGAGCGAATTCACATCAAAACCTGTCTAGTAACTTTTGCTAGAAGGATTAACAATTTATGCCTTAAATCAATACAATTGTTAAAAATATTAAAAACTATAAGTGACCATCTCTATCCTATTTCTTTACTCAAAATATGCATACAGATTAAATTGACTAGTTCGCATTCACAACAATGTGCCAACCCTTACCTTCGTGGACTTCCGTTAGAGGGTGTTATTGGAATTCGGGGTCTGTAGGACATCAGAAATCGCTTTGAATATTTTTTATATATAACATTTCGAACTCTTGTTAAATGATGTTAAGACAGAGATTTTTATTTTTATGAATATAAAATTAAAGTTGTGTTCAGTAATAAGGTCAATCTAGTCATTTTTGAAGCTATGAGCATTTATTGTACATACCCTTCAAATCGGAAAAACAAAAGCAGTTTTAGTTTTGAAGTTAAGCGGAAATATATATTTTTAATAAACTACAGGGTACAGGCCAACTCTCCTTTTTTTTTTTTTATTTACGTCGGTAACAAAATGCATTTACGCACTGTCTTCCGGCCAAAGGGGAACCGAAAGAGGTGTGTGGGACTCACCACCGGCAGACACGACCGCCAGCAGTAATACCCACTAAAAATCTTCCGACGACGCCCGCCGCTTGTTGGGAAAGAGGCGGGGCGCCAGTACCTGGGTTGCAGCTCTGACACCCCGCCCGCGGCCAACGTCCCCCGGACCAAAACCGGGAGGACCTCCTCAGAGAGACGCAGTGGACGCGCCCCTCCTACCTCCTTTGCGACCATAGCGTGTGTGGCCGACTTCTCGAAGGGTCCATGGTTAAACAGCAGGGGCCCCCTGCCCCCGCTGCCTAAGACCCTCCTGGCGCTGCTTGACGGGCCCTCCTGGCCCGCCCGCTCCGCCCTCCACAGGTCCCTCTTAGTTTCCCCCCCGGTAGTCAGTACTAAGGGCACCCAGAGTCGCCAATCTCTGGGTGTTACCATTTCCCTAGCGCCTCCTGCACCCTACCGGGAGGTACTCAGCCCCCCCACCACGACAAGGTGGAGACCAGTCGGGGGGGAGGCCAACTCTCCTAAGCCAACCTCAGGAGAATTTTCGGCCAGCGGACCCAGTGCAGTTTGGCAGATGTTCGAAGGATTACCGTTAGATTTTTATATTTACTATATTAGTGCCCAACAGGAGCACTTGTTTGAATAAACAGCTAAACGTGCTTCTTAAAGCGCTGAAAAGGCTGGTTGTCTATTTTCAAACAATTTCTTACCACTCCCACCCATCTAGGGATTGAAATGTGTGCCCTTAGCTAGATTTTACAAATAAAATAAAATACACATTAATTTACTATGACTTTTCAAAAAATATATAAACTAATTCTAAAAGCACTTTTATTAAGTTAATTCCGATAAGAAAAGTTAATTATCATAAGCCCAAGTTTTACTCGCTTCCCACCATTTGAATTGTAATCCTTTGACATTTAAGTCATAACTTTATTAGAAATACAACAAACAACTTAGTATAACAAGGAAATTGCCATCACACTTAACTTCCCAATACGAAATAAGAGTACAAATCTGTTCCCATTTCAGAACTTAGCAGACGACCGACCTCAGCAATTAAGTCACTCGAAATATTTAATGAACAGTGCTAGTTCTGCGGCGGAAATGACACTTAATCGGCTTAACTTCACCCCGAAAACTTGCCCCAAGCTATCTCCCTTGCGTCTCTCGCCCCGATCCTTATACACCCCATCAGGAATACCTACGCTGCATCAAAGAAGTTGCGGAATGTGCAATTATGAGATTGTTTTAATTTAGAAACAATGTTGGTGAAGAATTTCCTTACAGCGAGTGAACTCTGAAACCTCAAACCAAATTCTTGGTCTCGTTTGGGATTGTTTTGCATTTATTACTCAAATTTGATTTTCTTATTGTATCAAGTTACTTTGACTTATTTTATTACTTACAAATTCTTGGCGATAAGCTAACAACATAACTCTGATTTATTAAATTTCGCTTTGTCGATCTTCCTTTTATCTTCTGAGACTATGAATAACAAAAATAATACTTATCTTGTATTACTTTAAATAATATCATAGCCATAGTGGAGTTGTAAATCATATTGTTTTCTTCAATTTACGTTCATTATATATGTATAATATTCCTAAATTAAATTTATAAATATAACAGTTTAACATCACATAAAGTACAATAACAATTGTTCTGTGTAAATTAATGGAGTCATTGAATGAATGAATGAATACATGAACACTTTATTGTACACCAAAATAAAAAAGAAATACAGCAATGGAAAAAATACATGAAAATTAATTGTACAATGGGCGGCCTTAATGCTCACAGCGAAAAGTATACACGTATGGTAGCGCAATTGAGTGCTCTAATTAAAAATAATAATTATTATAAATATACCTTTATAAATTACACTTAAAGAGAACCACGAATTCACATTAATCAAACTGGAATAGCAATACATAAATAACATAAATAAATACAAATACATATATTATAACTGTATGACATAAATTTGCATTTAGGTACTAGTATATCACGAAATAATAGGGAGAAATTACAAATTATATGGAAAGGCCTTAGCTACTGGACAAATAATACTTCCAAATCCTACTTTTAAAAACATCTAGTCCGGACTTATCCTTTCGAATATACACTGGTAGTTCATTCCAAAGACGCACAGCTAGTACCGTGAAAGAAGCATCATAGAAGTGAGTGACGTGCATCGGCATATTCAGTATTAAGTTATCCGCTGGCCTTAAGTGCTTGAAATGATTAAAATGCAGAAAACTGAATTTATCTTAGAGATAGTTAGGTGCTGAAGGGTGAAATAGAGTTAAGTATAAAAGAGAAATAATGTTAATATTGGTATTTTTATAAAATCTAAAAAAAACATTTACAGAATCCGCTCGGGCATTTTATATTTTATATATGTTTAATAATCTCTAAAGATTTGTTATCAAAATTAAAAAACCCCTTTAAGCACAATAACAAGGATATAGTGTTAAGTTTTGAACACAAATAAGTGCGACTAAACATTTAGCTTATTGAAGCAGTTGAACCCCAAGTGCAGACGCAGTAACTCTGAAAGCTTCGTCGTATAAATCTTTCAAGTTTACTGTTATACTTATAAGACCACTAAAGGTCAAGTGGTAAAAAATTGCTCCTAAGCTATTATAAGCTTACTAACTATGTTATTATACTAATATTATTTACGCAGCGATATAAAAAATCATTGTATACAACATTCATTATAGTTACGGAATAGACAGACAAGAAGCTCTCCAAATACAATAACAAGAATACTTCGCGAAGTTTTGGACCAAAATAAGTCCGGTCAAACATTTAACTAGTTGACGCAGCCGCACCATAAGTGCAGACGCAGCGAAACTGCTGGCTCAGGCCTCACAAACTTCAACGTATACTGACATTAGAAGTCTACCAACACGGCTTAGGAGAGTTTATAACATCTCTCCTCTATCCAATTAATATTTGAAATGGATAAACATATCATACACAGTTTAGAATATTTATTCAATGACAGAGGAATTTTGAATACATGTAGATATTTTTTTCTATGTTACACGTTATCATTCTATCTGATGGTAAGCAGTCAATGCAGTCCAAAAAAATCAAGGCGCTTCATATCGTGGAGTAAAAATAGCAAAAAGTGGAAACACTCATGCATGACGGCCTGCTAAAATGACGCTTCACGTCGCGCTTAAAAGACCCGATATTATTGGAACTAGGAAAAACATGAGCCGGCAGCGAATTCCAGAGCTCATGGTCTTACACAGGAACGACTTACGAAACTTCCTGGTTCGAATGCTGATAGTCTGCAATATACTAGATCGCAATTGAGTCTCATACTACAAACAGCGCTGCTCAGAAATGACAAACCGCCTCACCTTATTGAGGATACCCAACGGGAGGCAGTTCAAACAACATCATCGATAAAACATCGGATTTAGATCGTGGCCGATGTCCATGCAAAGAATGCTGAGGTCTACCGAAAGGCCACGGAGAGTTTTGAAGAGAAGAAGGAGTATGGAAGGTAGTCTCCTTGGACGAGAATGCACAAACCAATATTGGTCAACTGCTCAACAGGACAACGCTAGACGACAAACATTCCTAAGAAATAGAAGAATGTCTTCGTCACTCATCAAACTCCACGGACCTTGCGTCACCCAATTATCACTTGAATAATATATTAGTTGGACAAAAATTTTATTTAGGTGAGGCTGTACAAAACGCATTCAAAGATTTTGTAAATCTGACTCTCGCAGTTTTTTCAGCAATAAAACAATAAACTCAATACAATATGGCAATGGTGCATAGATAATGACCAGAGGTCGGAATTAGGTAGAGTTATTTATGTACTTGCATCGAAATGTTGCTATTAATGTGGACCTTCCCGGGATTTCAAATGGACAATCCCGTGTGGCCAACAATTTCGGTCATCCAATATCATTGATGTAAGTTTGGCAACGTCGCGCGTGCAGTAGTCTAAATTAAAAAAGTAAAAGTAAATAACTTTTTATTAAAAAGTAACGGGATTTTTTCTATTCTTTAAAATTAATCCCGGGATTTGAGGCATATCCACTATATTCTTTCGCTGTGTGAAATCAGTGTAAGTACATGAATAACTCTACCTAATTCCGACCTCTGATAATGACAGAACATACTTATATTCAATATAAAAATGGGAAAAAATATATATTTCCTTTTGCATGTAAAACATCAACTTAAAAATTAGGGACCTAGTACTATTAACGAAAATTCTTAGTTCCTAATATCTAGTGAATGTAAGTAAAGGTAAATAAATTAACGTTAGAAACCACAATATTTGTTTTTAAGACAACCTCGATTGTAATTACGTTATTTACAGCACAAACGCAAACAAAATTTTATTTATTAGTTCAATGGTATTTATACAATGTACCTTGTAATTTCGACAGTTTTTAATCACTTAAGGTATTTAATTTAAACATGATTTACAGGGTATTTTTTAAATGTTAGTAGGTAGTAAGTTTTAGAATATTGTTAAAATAAATATTGTTAACATTTTATTTTTACCAATTCAGTATATTTTAAATGTACAAAAAACCATTACCATTTCACATATACGTCCAATTTTTAGAAATAAAATCTGTTATTTAAAATAATTATATCCCCGTTTTAACATATTACAAATAGACGATACTTTACGTTTTAATCAATGTAATGGCTCAAAATACGAACAATATTCCGTGCCGCAGTGTACGTACCGGTCCTTTGCGCTGTGCCAACAATAGAGGACGATTCACTCAAACCCGAGAGCCCTTGAACGAGCCCAAACGAAATCACTGGACCAACTGCAAATGAAGCAAGCGACCACCCGAACGCAGAGTTGCATTAGTTTAATAACATAGTGTGTTGACTACATACAGTCCACCACCAAGGACACAAATTCTCTATTTCTCATTGCTTTGATGGTCTCCATTTGTTTGTATTCTTTGTTTGAGCCTATTAAAATTATAAGCACCAACCAAATTGAAATACATACTTACATACACCTATTTTCTCGAAGGGGTAGACAGAGGCATTTTTTACGCTCACATTTTGCTAGTTATATTTTCGGTCCCCCGTAACAGGAGGCAAGCCTATTGCAGCTTACCGGGAACTAAAATGTTTATTAGGGCTTCGTTCGTTGATCACCAGGCGCTTTACTTGCAGTTGAGGTTGGCTTGGGTTCCTAAGTTCGTCCCCCCCCGACTGGTCTCCACCTTGTCGTGGTGGGGGGGCTGAGTACCTCCCGGTAGGGCGCAGGAGGCGCCAGGGAAAAGGTAACACCCAGAGACCGACGACTCTGGGTGCCCTTAGTACTGACTACCGGGGAGGAAACTAAGAGGGACCTATGGAGGGCGCTGCGGGTAGGCCAGGAGGGCCCGCTCAGCAGCGCCAGGAGGGTCTAGGCAGCGGGGGCAGGGGGCCCCTGCTGTCTAACCATGGACCCTCCGGGAAGTCGGCCACACACGCTATGGTCGCAGGGGGAGGTAGGAGGGGCGCGTCCACTGCGCCTCTCTGAGGAGGTCCTCCCGGTTTTGGTCCGGGGGACGTTGGCCGCAGGCGGGGTGTCAGAAGCTGCAATCCAGGTACTTGCCCCCGCCTCTTTCTCAACAAGCGGCGGGCGTCGTCGGAAGATTTTTAGTGGGTATTGCTGCCGGCGGTCGTGTCTGCCGGTGGTGAGTCCCACACCCCCTTTCGGTCCCCCTTTGACCGGAAGGCAGTGCGTAAATGCATTTTGTTACCGACGTAAAACAAAAAAAAAAAAAAAAAAAGGGTTCCTAAGTTCGTCCCCCCCGACTAGTCTCCACCTTGTCGTGGTGGGGGGGCTGAGTACCTCCCGGTAGGGCGCAGGAGGCGCTAGGGAAAAGATAACACCCAGAGACCGACGACTCTGGGTGCCCTTAGTACTGACTACCGGGGGGGAAACTAAGAGGGACCTGTGGAGGGCGCAGCGGGCGGGTCAGCAGGGCCCGTCAAGCAGCGCCAGGAGGGTCTTAGGCAGTGGGGGCAGGGGGCCCCTGCTGTCTAACCATAGACCCTCCGGGAAGTCGGCCACACACGCTATGGTCGCACAAGGAGGTAGGAGGGGCGCGTCCACTGCGCCTCTCTGAGGAGGTCCTCCCGGTTTTGGTCCGGGGGACGTTGGCCGCAGGCGGGGTGTCAGAAGCTGCAACCCAGGTACTGGCCCCCGCTTTTTTCTTAACAAGCGGCGGGCGTCGTCGGAAGATTTTTAGTGGGTATTACTGCTGGCAGTCGCGTCTGCCGGTGGTGAGACCCACACCCCCTTTCGGTCCCCCTTTGGCCGGAAGGTAGTGCGTAAACGCATTTTGTTACCGACGTAAACCAAAAAAAAAAAAAAGGGTTCCTAAGTTCGTGGTTGCATTCCCATACACCCTAATAGGATCCCCAAACACCCGAACGCAGTTACATTAGTTTCTTAACATAGTGTGTTCACTACATACACGGCACACGGGATACACATTCTGATAGCTTTGATGACCTCCATTTGTTTGTTTCTTTAATTTTAGTTTAATTTTGATCAACAATCAAATTAATAGTCGTTGATAAATTAATAAATTTGTTGTTTTTTCTATAAGTATTAATAAGAACTAAAATATGAGATATTATTATTAGACGACCGATATGGCGTGGAGGTCAGTATACCTGCACTCCGCCCATGAGGTCGTGGGTTCGATTCACACACACACAGGACATATCTTTGTGTGCAGGAATGTGAATATTTGTTCTGGTCTGGGTGTTTCCTATGCGTGGGTGTATGTTTATCTGTTATTGAGTATTCATAACACAAGTTTTTAAATTTAAAGACACTTATCTTGGGTCTAAATAATTGGTGTGATTGTTAGAAATTATTATTATTAATCACGTCAGCTTACCAGTATGAATTGCTTCATCATCAGCCTACATTTGTCCACTACTGGACATAGGCCTCTCCAATGGCACGCTACTGAGCTCGATCTTCAGCTCTTCGTCTCTAGTCTCTAGCCGCTGCCAGCCGTTTAGCGTATTCATCACTCCATCTAGCCGGAGGGCGTCCTATAATGCGCTTACCGAGATGTGGTCTTCACTGCAGTAAATGTCTCCCCAACGGTTATCGTTCCGAGTTCCGACGGCATATATCACCGGCCCACAGCCACTTCGGCTTGCTAATCCTTTGTTCTTTGTCGGATCATCTCATTCCTAATCCAATCCTTCAAAAGTAAAAGTAAAAAGTAAAAAAATTATTTATTTCATAAACTATTATACATAGTACTTGAAAACGTCATGATTACAAAAAAAAAAAAATACAATCGAAATAATATTACACTAAATCACGAAGCTTAGATTCACTTACATGCAACAAAACAATTTGAAAACAAAAAATAATTAAGTGCAAGTGGATCTAAGTGCCAGTTCCGAGCCACCGCTCTGTAAGAAGAACTGGCAAGAAACTCACAGGCTATGCTCTTTTAAATATGTCCATTAGTTTGGTACTAGAATTACAATCTTCATTTGTCTGTGAAGCTATACAATGCAATATAACATAACCTTAACAATATTTATGTTTTCAAGTCATTCATATTAGAATAGCCTATATGAAACGGCAGTTTAATCCCAAGCATTTTTATCTGCCATATAGTATTTAATAGAATAGTATCCCTTTGAAGACAGCTTGTGTTTTATTGTTAATTTAAATTTATTTAGGCTCAATTGCTGTATGTTGCTTGGGATTTTATTGTAGAATCGCACACATTGACCTTTAAAAGATTTGTTTATCTTTTGGAGCCTAGTGGCAGGTACAACTAATTTATGCTTATTCCTTGTGTTTAGGTTATGTACACAGCTTTTCTTACTAAATTGATCAGTATTCTTATGTACATAAACCAGGTTATCATAAATGAATTGACCGGCCACTGTTAAAATACCAATTTCTTTAAACTTTTCCCTTAGTGAATGTCCACACGGGAGATTATAAATTGCTCGAATAGCCCTCTTCTGCAGCACAAAGATTGTTTGAATGTCTGCGGCACAACCCCACAGAAGAATACCATAGGACATAACACTATGGAAATAGCTATGATAAACTAGCCTAGCTGTTACAACGTCTGTTAATTGGCGAATTTTCTTTACCGCGAATGCTGCAGAGCTAAGTCTACTCGACAATTCACCAATATGTGGGCCCCACTGTAGCTTAGAGTCTAAAGTAATCCCTAAAAACTTGGTAGTATCCACAAGGGTCAACTCATCCTCCTTTACCATAATAGTAGAGTTTGCCTGTCTGACGTTAGGCGTCACGAATTTAATACATTTCGTTTTAGCCCCATTTAATAGCAAATTGTTAACGTCAAACCAGTGCACCACCTTCGAGATCGCACTGTTTACTTCGTCTAAATTCTGATTTCGTTTTAACTTAAACAATAATGATGTATCATCAGCAAACAAAACTATCTCGTGGTTTTCTTTAACAAAATATGGCAAATCATTCATATAAATCAAAAACAAAAACGGACCGAGAATCGAGCCCTGCGGTACCCCCATTTTTACAACAGACCCCTGAGATCGCTTTCCATTAACCTCAACCCTTTGAATCCTATCACTTAGATATGAAGTGAGAAGATTCAATGCGGAGTTTCTTATTCCGTAATATTCTAATTTTTTTATCAATGCTTTATGAGGAACACAGTCAAAAGCTTTGGACAGATCGCAAAAAATACCTAAAGCGTCCAAAGAATTATCCCAAGCATCAAATATATGTTTTAAAAGCTCAACACCTGCATCGGTTGTAGAGCGACCCTTAGTGAATCCAAATTGTTTTGAATGCATTAATCCATTTTTATTGAAAAATATTAACATCTGGTTGTAAACAAGTTTTTCAAAAATTTTACTAAATGTAGGCAGCACTGAGATAGGTCGAAAATTTGTTGGGTCTGTTGTACTGCCCGATTTATATAATGGAATGATTTTACTTTCTTTCATTAGATCGGGAAATTTGCCGCAATCTACACATTTATTAAATATTAGAGCCAAACTGTGCGCCACCGAAACAATGATAGGCTTGGTAACTACTATGGAATTGCCCCAGAGGTCTGCAGCTTTCTTAACACTAAGAGTATTGAATGTCTTAATTATATCCATAGATGTAACATGACTAAACGTAAAATCTACTGTACATATATTCACGTTATCTTTCAAAATAGACTCCGCTAAAGTGGGCGAACAATTTAAATCTTTTGTGATAGACACTGGAATATTAGTAAAAAAGTTTTCGAAAGCATTGGCTACATCTAAGTCAGATGTAAGAGTTTTTTTATCAATATTAAGTTTAAACTCAGTATTATAATTTTTACTTTTTTCCGTTTCACTATTAATAATATTCCAGGTCATTTTAATCTTATCATCACAATTTTTTATTTTAGAGCTTAAATAATAAGACTTGGCCGTATGACATGCTTTTCTAAATATTTTAGAATATTTTCTTACATAATTATAAAATTGTTCACTGTTGTTTAATTTTTTCTCATCATACAGTTCATACAGCCTCTTTCTACTTTTATGTAGCCCAGGAGTAGCCCATTCACTAAAGGTAGCTTTATTATTTACCTTAACCGTTCTGGGAGTAAATATTGATTTAAATGTGTTAGAAAAGCTGCTGAAAAAATCATTATATAAAAAATTTGGGTCACAGCTTTCATCTATAAAAGGTAAACTATAGCATAATAATTTACTGTTAAACCTCTCAAAACGATTATTGGTTTTTGGTACAAATGTAATAGTTTTTTTAGCTACAGTTTCATTTTTACAAATAAAAGACATTTGTTGTCCGCAATGATCTGAATCTAATTGATTAATAATTTTTTTATTGTTATCACTTAGCATAATATTTGTAAAAATGTTATCTAAGCAAGTAGCAGAAGTAGCAGTAATTCTTGTTGGCTCCAGAAACAAATTAACCAAATTATGAGATTTAAAAAGTGCCTTTAATCTTGTACATGGACTGGAACACTCTAACAAATTAACATTAAAATCTCCACACACAATAACTTTTTTATTACTTTTACAAAATTTTCCTAAGGCTTTATCCATAATACCTTCAAATAAATCATATGAAGCTGAAGGAGGTCTGTACACACTCAATACAATAAACTGCTGCATTTCTATACAGGCCATTTCTATAATACGTTCAACAGAGAGATTGACTATATCATGGCGCTCCTTGAATTTAAACTGTTTATTTACTATAATTAATGATCCGCCATGTATAGCACCACTCCTGCAAAACGAACTACCTAACAGGTGACTGTTGAAATTGAACATGAGCTGATTACAATTAAGCCAATGTTCAGTAATACACAAAATATCAATATGATTATCGCTCATGAACAATTCAATTTCCAGTTCCTTGCCCAATATTCCTCTAATGTTTTGGTGAATCAGGTTGATTACATCATTTAAGAATGAGCTAACATAGCCCTCTCTAAAGCTCGCTGAACATAGTCATGCCAGGCAGAACGCACTCATTTAAGATCTTAATCTTCAGGCTTTGCGGCATCAGCGACGAAAAGACTCGACGAAACTAACCTATATCTCAAAGTTGTTTTAACTTAATTGTAGTGTTTGCTATTCATGAACAACTTCGAAAGTAACATGGTTAACTGCAATCGGTTCCGGATATACCTACGCGTTTGTTGAACATGGTTTTTGTCTTGTCCAAGTTCATCCGAAGACCGATGCGTGCAGAATAATCAGCCAGGCTAGTCAGCATAATCTTTAAGTCCGGCACGGTTTCAGCCAGGATGACGATAGCACTCGCAAATCTCAAGTGTGAGATGTATTTGCCATTAACGTTGATGCCTCGTCCTTTCCAGTGCAGAGTCTTGAACATATCCTCCAATGCATTGGTAAACAATTTCAGGACAATTACATCCTCTTGTCTCACCCCGCGATGCAATAGAGTAGGTTCAGATTGCTGATTTTGTACTTGGACGTCCTCGTAAAACGATCTCAGCACTTGAATGTATCGCCATTCGCCAATCAACTTGCAAAGACTCTAAAACAGATCAGGTCTCGATGGAGTCGTAGCCTTCTGATAATCCACAAACGCCAGGCACAGGGGCTGATTATACTCTTCTGTCTTCTGTATAATGTGCCGCACTGTGTTAATGTGATCTTTTGTGCCATACGGTTCGTGATAACTCTAGAAAACAGCTTATAAACATGGCTCAAGAACGAGATGAGTCTGTAGTTCTTCAGCAGGGTTGTTTACCTTTCTTAAAGAACAGAACAACCACAATCCTGCTCCACGACTTTGAGTACATATATCGGTAAGGACATCGAGAACATCGAGCTAACTGGCTCTAAATAAATCGCTCACACAAATGTCGCCGTAAAAAGTTGACCAAATATTGTCCTGAATACTTTACGTATTCACGACAGCCTTAGAGTACCTTCTGAGAAAGCCAAATTATTGGCAGTCCGATCCCCATCTCCTATACAAATCGTCTATTTACTTTCAAAGCGTCTATAAGAGCACACTTGATATTCAATACGGACTCCGAAAATCATTTCACTCAGCCGAACCCGTACATCTGGACGTTGCAATTGCGTTCCAGCGCATTCCATAATAAAAACCCCTTCAGCATGCATATCAGACTTCTTTAGATCTTCGGTAAAGTCTAGAGTTATTTTTATAGATTCGCAAAACTTTTCATGTCTTAAACTGGATGTAAATGTATTAATTTTGTAGCAAGGTACAATGCAAAAGTATATAAGAAAATATTTTAATAATTAATAGGTATAATACATACATACATTCAGGCCTGTTTTTCCGAAGATAGGCTGAGGCATATGAAACGGCCACATTTCGTGCATTGCCCAGATGGCAAGGCAATTGCCGTTTATTGGAAACTTTCATGTTTTCCAGAGCCTCGTCTGTTGATCGGCAGGTGCACCACTTGCAGGGGGGATGACTTGGATTTTTAAGATCTTAGTAGGAGCCCTATACATCCTTGTTAATAACATATTTGTTAATACTTGTGTTGCGTTGTTCTTTCCGCGAGTTCATCGCGGATATAACATAGGTCCAATATAATTTTAGATTCTAAAAATGTCTCCTATCTCGTCTATTCTCAATGTGGACGAAGGTCTAGTCATCTCTGTGCTAAAATTGAAGTTTACAACTGTAGATTCTTTTAAACAGTTGTAGCAAGTTTTCTCCTCTTGGGTGAATTTCAACAAGAGATTTTTATGTATCATTTCGGTGGGATTTTTTTATTTCAATGCAATCTATATATTTTTAGTGACAAATAATACTTTAGTCTATTTTATAACATTGTGCGTGAGTGGACATCAAATATTATCAAAACTTACATAAATATTTAAGGATAAAGTTTTAAGAGTCCACTGAAATTAAGTGTCCACCGAAATGATAAAAATTACCACCGAAATGATAAATCCACCGAAATGATACAGCTAAGAACAACCGTGCCCCCAGCCAGGGTTCCGTACTTTGTTAGGTTTGATTTCCACAAATTTTAGATAAACACTGAGACAGGACAGTACACAGTTTTTTTAATATCATCATTAATATACAGATATTACAGTTAGTATTATTACATATATCATTCTTTGAGGTTACAATAACCTGAGGGTTAGCACGAGCCGCTATAGGAGCTGGAGCTGCTCTATTTTTTTTTCTTTGGTAAAAAGCAGCAGCACTTATTTTGTTTTTTCTTCTTAGGATTCTTAATTTTTTAGGGGTCATTAGATGCCTTGAAACAATTAATCCCGCTGCTTTTTTTCTGGCATACCTTTCTCTGTCTTTTCTCAAAAACTCTTCGCGTGAGACTTCATTGCTCTTAATTCTCTCTTTTCTTCTTCTTTCATACAACCTCCTTTTTTCCAACCTTTCTTTTCTAGTCTGTTGCTTAGGCCGCGGCATCCTAAAATCAAAATACACGCTTTTCAATTTTCTTCTTTCTCATATCCACAGACATACATTCATACACACTATACTATGATCCTATAAAATACTATACCTTCAGATACACCACGCGCTCACACACTAGCTCTCTTGCATTGACTCAGACAAACACTCTCACAGGCAATTTCTCATCACATAGGTATATCTCTTTTTTTTTTCATATAACGTTTAAATGCTCTTTAACTTATTTGTTATATCTTGTAAAATTAAGAAATTTTGTAATTATATCAAATATTATTTATTATTGTTATTTACTCGTAATAAATGATATAAAAATAAAGGTAAGTGACTTATATTGAAGGTAAACCCTCGAAATAATTATTTTGTTGACAATTAGTAGGTATAATAATCTACACTGTGGTGACCCACACACTCATCACATTTTCGTTGAGCCGAACAAATGTGTATCTAAAGTGTAGTAAACATGTACTAACTACATAGATATATGTATATATTATATATCTTAAGCACAAATATTACACAACAAATACACCTAAATAATCTAATCGACACTCTAGGTAAAAGTAGGTACATTACAAAACTATGACTTTGTATTTGACACCAGGATCTCTAAAACTTTATGTTTTTATCATTTCGGAGATACTTTTAATTCCGGTGGACTGTAATTGGTATAACAGTCCACCGAATCCACTGAAATGATAACACTGAGATGATAAAATAGAGGTTAGTTCTACATTTAACTCCGAAAAAAAATTATTTAAAAAATATGAACACTACTCAAACAAAACAGTACTTACTGCGAATTTAATACACAATTTTGAAACAAATTAAACAAATCTAGCACGAGTTATAACAGCCACCGAAATGAAACTATTTTTGTCCCCATATTACTGAAATGATAAACTTACTTTTTTGGCGGGAAACCGCAAGACGTTGGGACCGGTGCGTTCGCGCCGAGAGCTTAAGCCGAACTGATCCGGAGTGAGAAAAGGTGAAAGGGGCGTAACAACGCAATGTTGATGTGGCTATTCTACTAAAACTTACTGTCCTCTGAAATGATAACTTTTTTCCAGACAAAAGTTGACTGCCTGTCAAATCCATGAGAAAGAAGATAAACAAACAAAAATTGTTTTATTTGATCGAATATATTATAATTTAATGATAACAAAATCAATTTAAATCCATATTACAAATGTATTTGCAGGAGAAGGTATGTTATGAGCGGAATTGGGTTCAGGACAGGTCACCGTGATGATAAAATAACACTTTGTAATTTTTTTTTTGGGTATATTAGAGGGTAGATACCAATGATTTTTTTTGCCAAGGTAGAGAAATACTTACTTTGTTGAGAAAAAATATATAAAATTAATAATCAGCACATTGCACTACCGTTCTCAGGTTTGCCGTGTATTTTTTTGCTTGGGCAATTCACCCTCTTCTTAAATGTGATACGTGAGCATAAGATTATGTATGTTCCAGTGTTTTACTAAAAATAAGTGCCATGAGAAACAACATTCGGCCACATACTGAGGAGAGGCCTGTTAATAGTATCCATATACACATACATACGTACATACTTTCACGCCTGTTTCCCCGAAGGGTTATATTGTTCGTCTCATGTAGGTAATAGGTGGCGAGCCCATTGCCACTAACCGAGATGTTGTTGGAATACCTATACGCCCATATATAATTATTTTATGTAGCCATATAATATATAATATGATATTAGATTGATTGTTGTTCTATTTTAAGCCAATTAATTTTTTTTAATTCTCCATATCATAAAAGTATTAGTAATTATTTTATTATACCTATACAATCAATCTGTAGATTTCAAAATTACTTATGACTATCAATTTAACAACTGGCGTTTAGACTCTACTATTTTGAACTAAGTCCCAAATTAAAAGAAAAAAATAAAGTATATATTGCTTAGTTATGTGCAGTTTAGTGTTGTTAAAGTTTTGTTATAATCAAGAATAAGTGCAACTTTTCAGTTAAATAAATATTATAGTTAATATATGGTTAATATTAAAAAAGCATCGTCAAAAATACTTCTCGTAGCATTTGAAACAAAAATATGTAACTATAAAATTGCAAACATTAATGAAATGGACATATTACAGGATACTTAAGTCTAAAATAGCCTTACACCCTTATCATAAATACGTAAATTATTATTATTTCATTACGGTCTGCGAGCGCCAAACCCCTTAGCAAAGCAACAGAAATTAAATTAACGACCTGCATTACAATACACCACACAGTACAATGCTGATTGCGCAGCTAATTATCTTTAATCATACATAAATGACCGTACCGACTCTACACAATTATGAGTGTTTAGCACTAATCAAAACAAAGCAGGTACACTGCAGTTACGCAAGTGATTATAGATGCTAAAAAGGTCCGAAATTAAGCTTCGACATTTCAGTACTGACTGGAATGGTGCGGAACATGCTTGTTTTGTTAGTGAGCCCGCCATTTCGTATGGGCGACATTTATTCATGAAATTCGGCTGACCCATCAGAGGTCGCCATGCGTGGACGCCAATATATGGGGTTAGTAATTTTAAGGTCATCAACATGTTGCCAAACATTCTATTAATTTAGGGGACTACGTCACATTTTAGCGCACAATATTCCCGTGTAGCGTTTTATGATGTCCTTTACTTTGCAAATATAATATTTTCAATGTTCAATATTTGCTTATAAGTTAGTAAGTGAAACACATATATTTAATATAATTCCAACAATTTTTTTTTGTTTATATTAATAAAGATAAGTTCCTAGTACAGCGCTCTGCTAGAAACCAAAGAGCTATCTCTTAAGTGTCGACGCTTAATAATACAGCTGGCTACACTATTATTTAAACTAGAACTTTCCTTGCTTAAACTACTATTTGATGGTGTTGAATTGCGGTGGTACCGAAGCTTCCTTTGTCGCAACGAATGTAACTACCATCATCATATCCTAGCATTATCCCGGTTGCCCCAGACTTAAGCCCAGGGCCCAGGGTCTGCTTACTTTTTTTTTTTTGATTTACGTCGGTAACAAAATGCATTTACGCACTATCCCCGGCCAAAGGGGGAGACCGGGAGGGGGTGTGGAGCTCACTGCGGCAGACGCGACCACCGCAGTCCTACCCACTAAAAATCTTCCGACGACACCCGCCGCTGTTGAAAAAGGGGCGAGGCGCCAGTGCCTAGGTTGTAGTTTCTGGCACCCCGCCCGCGGCCAAAGTCCCCCGGATCAGAACCGGGAGGACCTCCTCAGAGAGGCGCAGTGTGTCGCGCCCTTCCTACCTCCTTGTGCGGCCATGACGTGACTGGCCTACTTCTGGGGGGGTCTATAGCTACACGGAAGGGGCCCCCTGCCCCCGCCGCCTAAGATCCCCCGGGCGCGGCCGGACGGGCCAAACGGCGTAGCCGGAGAGAGAGCGCATCCCGCTCCGCGGCCTCCTTCTGCGACATCACCACTTCGCAGAAGGAGGCCATTGCCTCCCACGCCGTCTTGCTGTCGACCTTACTGGTTTAACAAGATTTGGATGAATTTCAGTTATTACATGGAGCGACAGCCGTCTAACCTCCGCAACCCAGAGGGAAACAATATTCTAGTGTTGAACCAGTGCTGTCAGGATGTTAGATGGCACTGACTTCCTAATATCGACGGCCATAGATGTTCATGCCAGCCGGGACCGACGGCTTAACGTACTTTCCAAGAAGCGGAGCAAGCTATAATTACGCACATAACTTCAAAAAGTCATTGGTGCGCCACCAAGGTTTGAACCCTAGACCCTTTGAATTAGAAGTCTATGGGTCTTGCCCGCCTCTCATAACTACCACACTTTACATAATAAAGTATTATAATTTCAAAATAAATATTTATTTTACATTATACTCGTTGCTCTAATAGTCTTAGGTACACTGTTGTACTTATTTGTAAAAGCTAGACAATGAACCTTAAAATTAACATAAAAGATTTAAAAACAATATTTTACGCATAGATGCGTTTTAGGTTTTGTAATTTCTCCGTTTCAACATAGAAATGCAATAACTTTCGCATATAATTTACATTTTATGACAAAATGTAAATTACGTGCCATAACACAGACTACATCGCAAATAAATAAATCATTGTAATGTCTCTCGCTGGGGAGCAAACACAGATTGCAATCAGCTCCTCGGCTTTGCGCTCACCAGCGAGCAGTTCTGCATTTACTACTTAAATATCTTTTTATTTTCGGTGTGTTAATCAAGTTTCGTTTTAAATCTGTACCTATGTCATTAAAAACTCCATGCTGTCATTTTGCCTCATCTAGAGTGGAAAATTACAAACTTTAATCAGAAGAGGTCGAAGCATCGCTACACTAGGTGGTAGAAAATTATCATTGAAGTGAAAAAGAAAGATTATTGAATGGATTACCGTTTGTGTGGCATTTAATGTCGAACTCTTCCAATCTCCGAAAGACACTTTAAGCCAATGGTCCAGGTTATCACTTATCGAAGTTGTCGACAAACTTTAACAGTCTAATGTCTCGAAAAATTCTAACAACAGGATGCCACACACCTGCGTATGCATGGTGGATAGATAGAATAAACTAAATTCTCTTTTCCTGGGTATGTGACACTTATCGTCGGCAAACTTAGGGAGTATACTTGTAATGTCTTTGAAAATTCTTACAGCAGGATGCCGCACATTTGCCTAAACCAATCTGCACGGGGTTCGCCTGGTGGATATATGGGATGATCTTAATCCTCTTTTCTTTGGTATGTAAGAGGAGGCTACCCAGTATAGTGACGTTAAAAGGCCCTGAGAAGATAGCAAATATTGCCATTACTATCTTAAATAAAACACCTTTTTAAATAACAGAATTTGATTTTTCAAGACTGTTATAGGCGACCGACAAAATGTTTTTTTCTATGTAGTAACATTATGATATGCCCTACAATACACCTAGAAGTGACCACCTATTTGACATCAGACACCTGAGTTGGGAAATAAAAACTATTTACAGAATTGAATTCCTATAGGAATGCAGATGCAATCTGCACATAAATAAGTAAAAATAATTTAGTGCGACGTTAGCCATTCTGCGAGCAAATAGATAGTTCTCACTTCCGACACATGTTTCCTTTTCCTTGGACGACACGAGGGTAGTCACGTAGAATATTGACGCCTCGAGCTACTCCGACAATAGGTACCTTCTTTCTGGACAATTTTTACCGGAGTAACGATATATATCATTGTGCAGACCAAAATACTTGCAGAAGTATAACAATGCGCCATTGAGTTATTTTCATGTATGTAGTTGATATCAAAAGGAGAAAAACAGTAAAAGAGTAAGTAGGTACCTACTTAAAATAGGTAAAAGGATTTTTTCTTTGTCTGGGCCCCTGTGCTCTTCTCTAATCTGGGATATTGTAACATATATTTTTTACCTTTTTCTTATTCACTTCAATTAAAAATAAAATGTGTTTCATGCAAAGTCCATATTTAGAGTTAAAAACAAAATCTTCGATGTTAGTAATAAAGTGAAAGGAAACAAATATGTCTATGATTATGTCATTCAACTTTACAGTTCAAATCTTAACAAATATTCAAAAAAAGTAAGCAGCTTTTACAATAAGATATTCCATAATTCTCAGTTTTTTGTGGGTTTGCGAGGGTTCAAGGAATTGCTATCGAAGGTTCAGTAGGGTGGCAAGTGATTTTCGTCCCGACGCGACGTCTGCAAGTTCCAGATTTGCATAAATGGCGACAAGTGAAATAATTTGGGAATATCTCGACCATAACCGGAAAATTAAATGTTTTTAAGGCAGTGTAATAAATATTTATGACAGTTTATTTTTACTGTTATACTGTACCGTGTTAGAACATTAAATAATTACTGTGAATTGTGTACTTACAACATTTATCCAAGAACATAAACATATACGAACAAGAATAAAAAATACTTTCATTGTTCGATAAACACCTATTATATACTAAATTTATAATAATAACATAGCCTGTCGGTTATTTATTTCGCTTAGACCCCTGAAGGTATAATTTTTGAAGCCAATTTTTAATAGAAATTATAATAAAGAGTAGTGCTATGAAAACAGTACAATTATTTTTTTGTACTATACAAATTATGTAAACAAGTCTTTATTTTACTTTATTGTTTAAGTAAAATTCGCCGTTACTTAATTGCCCAGATCGTTACTCTACTCAACAATATAATAACTTTCACATTTGGCATACCAATAATAATTATTCGTTTTGTCCACAGCTCTAGGTCTGGAGCCAGACTTCCTATACCCGTTGGAGAACGTCACTATAGCACAAGGCCGCGACGCCATGTTTACCTGTGTGGTAAATAACCTGGGTGGTTATAGGGTGAGTGGCGACTCCGCCACTGCCAGGGTGTGTATCATACTGACTCTTTACAGCCTGCACTAGAGGAGCACTTCCACCGAGCACTTATGGTTGAGATCTATAATGGCCTTCTATGTTTTAGACACCAATTCTCGCTGCATAGTAAAAATATTGCATTATTAGGTGTAACATTTTACTTAAAGCAATATATTCGTATTAATATGATGACTAACATTAATCTTTGTTGTCATACATTTATACTATCAGTTACTGCTACAGGTGATTAAAATTAAACTCAGCTTCTGAGATTTAAAGTAAAACCAATTTTGCGCAAATAATTCATATAAACACAGTATTTTGGGAAAGAAATGAAAATAAATGATATATATTTTTTTCTCGAGGATTATCCTTGGTTTAGGTTTCATTTAATAAGATAAAATAGTATAAAACTTTTTCTTTAACTTAAAATTTCATCATAAAAACATAATTTAAATATTCAATATACAGTCTAAAGACAGACAAAAGTACTCCTTCGTGAACAGCTTTTACATTTCCGAAATAGCACTTTCGTTATAGATCTCAACTGCCAAACTAATGCACTAACTTCTACACCTATTATGTAGCACACTACCTTCAATGCACTTCTTCGCACTTCCTGACTCACAAGCACTAACTATAAATAGACTCTATTTCTGAACTAGAATAGAAAAATGTCACAGTGGACGAAGTAGCAGTATGTCAACTACTTGAACATATAGACGAAAATAAATTGAAATGAGGAATTGCTCTGCTAAGACACTAGATAAAATAGTTATATAGTTACTTTTCAAGAACCATTCTCAGTACTAACTATACAAGTATTATCTAAAGTTATTTAATAGTATTACCTGTATCAGTATGATAAATAGTAGAATATAATCATGATGAATATACGATCATAAGAAAAACGAACACTACCTCTTATCGGAACCATTATTAAATTAAAAATTAAATGTATTACCATTATCTATTTTAATTAAATTTAAATTAATGTCTTATTATAGTATGTACTATTATGTATCAATATACATTTTATACCTACAAATAAAATGGTATAAGAAAACTTTTCATAACACTGAATATTTTTTCCACTGTGACATAACACACTGAAACTAATATTTGCACAATAAACTGTAACTTTGTTCACAATAGAGTAGAGTTAGACTCTGGCACCACTTGCACTAGACACTACATAGAAACTCGTGAATATAGAATACTCACCTTCTTTGTTTCAATTGTAGTCTTATTATTAACACTTCGCACCAACACCTTCCTACCTTAAGTTCAGTGAGATCTTTAAAAGTATCCTACCTTTATTTTCGTATTCAGTTCTGTTCTCAACAATAAATAATATTGCTCAGAATTGGATACTCACAATTTCCGAGCATGTATAACACCTGCGACTGCACTCGTATTTTATTTACTCTTTTGTTTGCCATAAAATTTCTGATCTTCAGTTGTTTCCCTTATAGCCCTAGACGAGTCAATCATTGTCAAAACATAAAAAGCCGCTAACAGGGCTAACCGCTAAGGCACCCCGGCTAAGGCATTTACTCTGCAAAACAGTCACTTTACGAAATTAAAATAAAGCCAGCGCAAACCCCTCGGTCCCCGTTCAATCATTTCGAGAGGCACTACTCTCAAACCGTCTCGGGAATTAATCTGGTACAATCGATGACATAGAAATATCAATGGATAGTCTATTGACATTATATAACTAATAATACTTAATAACTATGCGTAGTTTTATTTCCAGCTGTAAAATAAACATAATTAAAATTCCAAACAAAAAATAAAACATGTTCAAAAATATATGTTCAGAATTTGACGTTTTTTTTAACAGAAATATATGTAACATACGTTGTTTTAAAAAGCTTAAATGTTAAAGAAATAAATGTAAAACATATTCAACATTTACAGTTCTACTCGCAGTTTATGTACTGAATTATTTCGCAGCCATCAATATTTCTCACATGAAACTACCAACACTACACTATCTCCCGTATTCTTGATATAAGCTCGAATCGTTCGCAACAAACAAGCCTTGGTAATAGTCTCTGCGGGACCGTTAGTTCGGGTCACTCGATTTCTTACGATACTCTGAATCCCTCGATCGCCACATATTTGCTCCAAGTCTATCGTAAGTAATTACATGACTCTAATAACACTTGCTTTTTGATCCCTGAGGATATTAAAACATTATACTGACCAATAACAAAACTAGATAATTAACTATCACAAATAACACAGATACAATTCGCCTTATACAAAAACAGAGTCAATTTATGTTCCCATTTTACTGGCATGCACAATACACACTTCCTTTTAAAGCACACGACTTCGATATGCACCGCTGGTATGGATGAGTTGAATATGTGGTAACTATGTCCTTCACATTCACCCTTACTTTAGAATGAATAATAAGTGTATTACCAATAGAAGGAAATCTCTGTCTTGTTTTTGCTAAGCATAACCCGATACAGACATTACAAGATTTATGTGGTTTTACTGTGACTATACTTTATAACTACTGACTGTACTGTACATTGTTTGATTGGCATAATTCAAAGGCCACCATTTGAATTAATAAATAAGTTTGCACTGGCTGTATTTGAGTTGGAGATTTGCTTCTAGTTACTTATTTCTTGTTCTACTAACCCTTACTTTCTTTTATTTTTAAAATGCAATTTCAACCATTTGATACATTTATTTATAGGTCAACTTTTTTACTTACGTTTCAATTTTATGTAACATGTAAAAGGAATATATTACAAATGTTTATTTCACAAAGGAAACAATCCGAATACTATGAACAAAATATTGCATCAAGAAATGTTGCTTTTAAGACTGTTTCATAAATTAAGTAGTCTTGGAATTGCATCGCACTTTTAGCCTTACAATCCTTTCATAGTTCATTTGAATAATGCAGATAAGACCGAACTCCAAAGAAACACTGTAAAGAAAGGATTGCAACTAAAACAGTACGAAAGCATCGAAGTCTCTTTGTCCCGCTCTTTACACTCGATGTTTTTCGTTTTTCTTTGTAGTAAAACTATTGCTATAGGCAAGGCACCCATTAGTGATACGATTAGTTTTATTATTGCACAAGCACTGACTACAACAATGCTCCGTAGAAATGTTATATCACTTCTGCACTAACACCTTAGAGGCCTTCTTACTTTTTAATATGGAATAAAAAAAAATTGTGACGTTATTTAACCTACATTAAGTTGGTAAATAAATTTTAATATAACTTGAAAAATAAAGTGTGCAAATCATGCAGAGTATAAGTCTTATTAAACAGTATTCTAAATTAGGTAAAGTGAATGTTGTTTTTAACAATAAAGTTTTAATACCAAACTCAAAGCGCACCCCAGAGAAGTATAAACGCCATATTTGTGTTCGTTTTTTTGTTACGCGCTATGCAGGAAATTAGCTTCTATTGCGCTGTCGACGCTTTTGGTAAAGCGGGTGGAAATAGGGCCGTTTTCACAGTGTGCCCGCAGCGCGGCTCATAGTGGCGGCCAGACCGAAATGTAATTAAAAATTCCGAGAGCATTGCGCTAGGAGCTCGCAACAAGATAGTGTTGCCAGCTCGAGGATCGTTGTCGTCACTGCCTCTCGGGATGCATTCTCTTGTAATTAGACTTGTTCCCTTTAAAAATCTTCCGCTTTTTGCGCGATAAGCTGAGATAATCGACGCAGAAATGTCACGTTTTTCCAGAGGGTCTACGAAGGATTCTGTTTTCCTATTACGATTCACTTTTGAATTATGAATTTTGATTTGCATACTGTAATATGTTTTGTTTCTAGAAGAAGCATACTGATATCAATTTTATACATGCTTCTAGATAAATGCTAGAACCAAATTTTTTTGTGGTGTTGCAAAACCCAATGCCGTTGTGATGTGTAACTAAAAGGACCTTTGCTTGGTTTTCTCTTTGCTGCGTTCGGATGTGTGCGTGGTATCAGGTGGCATGGATCAAAGCGGACACAAAAGCGATCCTGGCTATCCACGAACATGTTATAACGAACAATGCGAGGCTGAGCGTCACACACAACGACTACAATACTTGGACGCTCAACATTAGAGGGGTCAAAAGGGAGGACCGAGGACAATATATGTGCCAAGTTAACACTGACCCGATGAAAATGCAGGTATGTATAATATTTAACATATTTTTCTTAAAATTAAAGGGCTTTATTGATTGAAACATTATTAATTTAAAGTGGCCTACATAGATGAGTTTTTGTTAGGAGTTGAAAATGAAATATTTTTAATGTACCAACATGCTGTCTAGGCTAGGCTGTGAATTGTAATTCGTGGCGGCAAATGGATATTATTTTAAGTGTAAGCAACGCAATAATGAAAGTAGCACAGGCTAAAACCACCGAATTGTGTTGTATCTATATTATAGTGTTTTAATAAACTATTGTAAAATAAAATAAAAAAATTGGTTCCCTAAGGCTTTCAAATTTAAGAGGAAGAAGAAGATAGCCAAATGTAACTTTGCACTCGTATGCATAATGTCATCGTTTGTTTGTTAGTTCAATCGGACTATTTATTACACAGAGGATACTGAAATATGTACCCCGCAGTGAAAGATGTTTCTCTGCCAAATAATAGCGCCTAACACAGTACTGTTTACATTATTAAATTTATTACTAAGTCTTATACTTAATAACTCATGCCTCGGACTTATGTACTAGTGCAGTAAATCTCCCCCCGATGTTAAGTAAAGTTTGCCTGATATTTACAACGTTTTTTTAAAAATGAAATGGAAATTCTACTCTAAAGTATATAAAATAAGATGTATTTATTTATTTATACATTCATAAAATCAGCCCATTTTTTCATAAGGGTTGGCAGAGGCATCTAATACGCCCACATTTCGACACATAAAATTCTTGGTTCTTCGTAAAAGGTGGCGAGCCTATTGCCGCTTACCGGGAGCTTTTATTTTTTCCAGGGCCTCGTTCGTTTATTGGCAGATGCACCACTTACAAGTAAGGTTGGCTTGAGCTCATAAAATTTTGGCAGGATCCCTATACACCCTGGATACGGATTTAGTTATTATTTTCTTTATTATCAGGATCAAGACAATGACATAATATGGTGATCGCCGAGCGCGACTCCACTGATAGTAGTAAAAGTTTATACCTAAGAACCATATTTTACAACTGTGTAATATTTTACTATAAAATTTAAATTTTTATTTTATTATAAACCTTTAAGGTAAACAAGCACAATGACAATGTTATTGCAAATTTAATATTAATTAAATTAAATTTCCAGACAGCATTCCTCGAGGTTGTGATTCCACCCGATATAAATTACGAAGAAACGTCGGGTGACATGATGGTGCCTGAAGGCGGGTCCGCTAAGCTGGTCTGCAAGGCGAGAGGGTTCCCACCCCCCAAAATCGTCTGGCGTAGAGAAGACGGTGGGGATATTATTTCAAGAGGAGGCCCTCAAGGGAAAACTAAAGGTAAACTCCACTACAATCCCATAAATAAACCTGTCGCCACACTATTGCCAACTTATTGCGATTTATTTTGTTTATGTTTCCCTAATCTGAAAAAAGGTTGTTGGGTTGTTAGGTTATTACTTACAGTCTACAGGTTAACCAATATGAACCTAATAATGTAGTTATTAATGTCTAATATTATTTTACTCTATAAGGATAGGACATTTTATTAATGGGATCATCTTATATATGAGGTCATTATCAAACATCACAGTTCTAGGTTTATTTATGTCTTAATTAATAAAAACATACATACATAACAT
The DNA here is from genome assembly GCA_949126915.1 of Musotima nitidalis. Lineage (NCBI taxonomy): Eukaryota > Metazoa > Arthropoda > Insecta > Lepidoptera > Crambidae > Musotima > Musotima nitidalis. The sequence continues at coordinate 9,622,899 of OX421414.1, forward strand.
CACGCCTGTTTCCCCGAAGGAGAAGCAGAGGCATAGTACACGCCCACGTTTCACCAATTATATTTTTAGTCCCACGTAGTAGTAGGTGGCGAGTCTTTTGCCGCTTATCGGGAACTTTTATGTTCGCCAGAGCCTCGTTTGTTGATCAGCAGGTGCACCGCTTGCAGTTGAGGTTGACTTGGGTTCATAAGGTCTTAGGAGGATCCCTATATATCATGTATGTTTTAAAGGCGACAAAAAGAATACCCTGACAAATTCTATTTATCTGTAACTAATCATATTTCTGCTTCGGATTACGTCGCCATACAAAAGTGCTTTCAAATAGATATCTACTTTATCATTTCCATTAGATACTCAGATAAGTACTGCAAATCAGTTCGCGAAACTCGTTCAAATCACCATTTCTAACAGGGAAAATTATACATACACAAATCGAATTATCTGTCACCGGCGCTACGGCTAAAATTCCTACTGCGCATACATTAAAGCGTCAGTCATATTATCATAATCTGTTCTTATTATAGAAGTTAACACATCGCCGAACGGCAACAGAAATTAAGTTTCATATATAGTATGATGAGACTTGTGGTACCTAATTACTTAAGTCTAGCCTTAAGAGCTTTACGCCAACTTTCTGTAAAATTTTGATGTTACTTTATTTTAGCAAATCAAATAAAAATATAATTATCTTTTATAAAACCCCATTATATGCAATAATCGGTCCAAGTTAATCAGTTAAATAATATAAAACATAATCCCTAAACGCTGTTCGGTAAAAGGATTAATAATTTAGTCGTATAAAATTTTATACAATAGCGAAATAATATGATGTTTAAATTATTTTAACAAACTATTCAGATAAATAATCGATTGTCATAGAATTATTATCGACATTTGGCCTTTTCTATTGTCTGGATCCCAAATCGAAATATAGTTTCTGGTTATACTCAAAACGTCAGTTCCTTCATGTGCACACCTCCATCACATCTGGTTACACGAGTTTTCAACATCAGAACAGCTATGTTATATACCAATATGAAAAATATATCTGTTTTCTAACTTCAATAGAGTTAAAAACCCTATAGAGTTGGTAAATTAAGAATTCCACAGTCACTACAATTAACTGCAAATTACATAACAATTTCCACGATAAAACTAACACTGGCTAAGTAAGCATTGTTTAGCTAACTTTATATAAGTTTCTCTTTATTTCCTCTGTGGAAATGAGAGCAATTGATTTGCTTATCACTTACTTCAATCAAAAGAAGGGTCCGCTTTTATTGCTTTTGTTGTATAAAGTATTGGAATATTACTGGACTTTCTGGAATCGTAATTCAGAAGCATCCTTACAGAATAATAATAACAATTCTCTTATAATCACACCAATTATTTAGTTCCAAGATTAGTATCGTTATGAACTTGTGTTTGTATACTAACACTTGAAGGGCCGGGCTTCTTATTATACCTTTAAATACCGTAGAAGTCAATTTGACGGTACTAGAGATTTAGTCAGAATACTCATGAAATTATTGCTTATATTGCATTGAAATTAAGAAAAAATAATATTAACCATTTTTTTTATTAATAATAAACATAGTTTATTACTAGTAACATTTTTAGCAAGTAATAGTTTTATTTATGTCTTTTATATTTTTTTACAAACTGTGCAGTTTTCATGTCTTATTTTTTTTTTAATAATGATGATTTTGACATTGCGGTCTCTTTTTATTAGTAGAACATAGTTAACTATTTTCTGTTCGTAGAGATGCAGTTGAAGGAGATTAATTTTTTGCGCATAGTATTTGTAAAAACGGGTGGTCTCCAAACTTGCGACCAGAAAAATATGTCTAAATCTAGGTGATTCACGTTATAGGCTCCACGAGCATAAAACTAAGCAATAATTGCATCTAGTTCGTCTAGGAATAAGTTTCAAGTGGACTTCTTGGCGGGAAAGTGAAGCGTCATGTCTGCAGTTTTGTTTTATTTTCTAAAATTTGTGATATTTCTAACATTAATGTGTAATAACGGTGGATTATTAACCGTTAAGTGTTGGTGAACATACATGAGTGTTGGTAAATCAAACAAAACAGTGCAACATCACTTTTCAAATTTTCTCTCAAGGAGTCCATGTGAGATCTCAGTATAGTCCCACATCTTTACTGAGCACTCAAGGGGCTTAGGGGAGGGTATCTCATTTACCATTTATCATCTTTATCACCACTCATTCTCATTTACTATGAATTATATATTATTAATATATCACTTACTTGACACTGGCTAAATGTGCTAGACGCACGAAGCCATTATTAAAAATAAAGAAAGAAAGTTTCAAGTGTCATCTTGACTTTTGTCATGTGCTTCCTTTTCAAAACATTCTTTTATAAGTCTTAAAATGTACTCGTGAATAAATAGTCTCCACGCAGAAATTGGCTTGGTTTTCAATGTATCGTTTGGCGTATGGAGTAGGTCCTGAGATTTCTTTAAATATTCTGCTGGCTTCGACGTCTTACGCCACTAACGTCTGCAGAAATACAAGTTCGTTCTGTACCGTCACTTGCTACTTGTAACATACCGACTTCCGGTACTGATGTCCTAGCTGAACGTCCACCGCGCACTGTTCGCCCGCCGCCTATGGATCTACCCCACATCCTCGGCGTGAATTTACCGTAACATTAGTATTTGTAGCAGGTCTACTTCAGAGCCTTCTGAGGAAGAAGTTCGGGCAGAAATTCAGCATCACGCGTTTCACAAACACTGCTCACTAAACGAAACCAAAGTCTACTAATTGTAATGTAAATAAGGTAGAAATTAATATAATACTCAGAATTCCATATAAACAAAAACATAATTACCTTCATTAGTTTAAAAAAAATTGATGTTTACTATTCTTATCGCTGCATTTTGAAGCCTGCATTGACCGTGTGCGATCTTAATAGGTAAAAGAATCTCATATAAAACATATAGTATAATATTTTTTTATACAGATTTAGTTTAACAAAAGTAAATTAGGAAAAGTCATGAAATATGAAAAAAAATATGTTTGTAATTAATTAATTTAACGCCTGAATTAATATATTATTTAGTCCCTTATTCGCCAAAGTTTCAACGTTTAAAAAATATATGAGGAAATGAATTTTAGGTGTGCTTTGTGGTACCGGCCTAGAATAGTGCCACCCCCTCCAATCTCACGAGGAGTCCTAAGATTCGACGTACAGAAATCCTACCGGATGATGGGCAGAAGCGTCATGCTGCGTACTGGCTTGAACTGCGATCACTAACCCACCTGCCCAGCGTGATGATTATGGGCAGTTGCCCCCAATAGAATGTAAGGGAATCTATTGGGAAGGCTAATTTTTAGCCGTGGACTTTATAAGACTATAATAATGTTTAGCTGGATACGGCATTTCAGTTCTAAATTTAACTCAACAAGCAATCTTTGCCCCCTATAATGGGAAATAGAACCTGGCCATCAGCTTCCTGTGGCAAACTCGCTAGCTTTGCGAGCCCTAGTAAGGTAATGTTCCTAGATTTAAGTGACGTTCACAGATGCTTTGGAAATGAGCCTTTCTTGAATAAATGCATTTTGAATATAAATTTACATGAAATGTGTTTTCAAATAGAAGTCACACTATTAGTCGTAGTATTCGGGAATATACTATGGCAAATAATGTCTAATGTGCATACATAACACCAGGTCTTTGTCTAGACATATGACAAACTTGCTTGTAACAATTATTAAGCATAAATATTTAAACAGTCACTGTTTTTTTGATATTACTGACCAAAGATCGCAACGCAAGACTTTTTTTCAATTCAGAGTTTTTACTTTACATTACAGTGAACACAGTAGTACAGTAGGCGGCATTGCAAAACAGAAGGGATAGAAAAGAAACAACATAGATACTGTAACCCTGTACCTATTGTGTGCACAAAAAGGGTATATACCTAAGAATTTGAATGGAATTTGCAATTATATATAGACTTTTATAATACTCTGTTAATTTTCGTATCTTTTATAAAACAGCGCTTTCTATTATCTTCCAACAACATATTATTATATCAAGTTGTCAACTGTACCCAAATAATATTTAAAACGATGTCTTAGTTATTAATAAATATTTATAGATAAAATAGAAATATATTGCTGTTTTCCACTACATAAGAGTCTAATCCCATACCATCCACACGCTTTACTTTAATTAAAATAATCCGTAAAACGCAGCACTCCATGCATACGCCGGCTCATAAAACTTGTTCTGCGGCTGACCCTCTCAAACAGAATATCGGCCTGCGAACTTTCTAGCACAGTTTTATCGCTCGTTTCAACTATTTTTCCTCACACCATTCCTGCTTTTTATTTTTTCATAGCTATAATAATTTAAAAGATAACTTTAGTTCTATTATGAAATTTGAAATTGATTATCTCAGTGAAAATTGAAATTTTAGATACATACATTTAATCACACCTTTTTCCCGAAATGGGGCATGTTATACGCCCACATTCGACAATTACTTCCCGGAATTTTTGTGTTTGGCAGGGCCTCGCCAGTTGATCAGCAGGTGCACCACTTGCAGGTAAGTTTGGCTTGGGTTTCTGAGGTCTTGGTAGGATCCTCATTGTCTTATCGGTCGGAAACGGACAATGAAGTTATCAAGAATTAATAAAGGTCAATTCTTGTATAGGTGGCCGTTTGTGGCACTGCGTATCAAAAGCTTCCGCGCTTTGTAATGTTACGCTAATGATTTTGGTTATTAATGTATATGCCAGTAACTTAACCAAAACTTGAAAATTATTACAGCAGAATTCTCTATTCGCCGATCCGCGCTGGTTTCGCATTGTGGAATCTGAATAGAATCACTTCTATCTTGATATACGAAAGAAGGTTTAAATGTTCAAAAGTCGTTTTATGGGAATTTTGTGTTTATCATAATTACTAATATTATTTATTTACAAGATATATTGTATGACATACAAGTAAAAAAAACCTACAAAACTGTTATATCTTCTACTGATCCCCTCATTTTTGTAGTACTCGTAGTACAACCTCTGACCTAGCTCTGTCCATTGCTAGTGCAACTCAGAGCTTCCTTATAAGGCTCATAGTATAATTGTTTTAATATACAATAGATTATTTCTATGTGTTTAATGGAAAACAAAATATGCCAAATTTCTTGTCCCATTCTTTCACTCTAAGCGCTATGACGCAAAAATTATTATAACGCAAAGTGTATTGGCTTTAAATAATATAAAACTTATTCCACCAAGGAACATGAAACGGATAGCGGATAAATCACAGCTTAAAATATTCACTATTGAATCTTAGCAGTAAATCACACCACAGCACCCCGGGGACCTGCTATTACCATTCACACCGCCCTTTCTAATCCCACGGGATTACAAGCTTGAGACAGTCCGGGAATAATTACTTACCTACTCATCTCCGTACTCAAGTAAAGGATAGCTATTCTTACATTATCTCTTGAAGACGTTCCTGTTTACCCAAAAGGTTCGCCAGATTTTGCACGTATTTGATGTTTATTTTCAGTGTCAACATTAGCCCAAGGACGGCCACTGTTGAACGTAGGCCTTCCACGTATTCAGCTTCCAATGAGACCGATTGCAGGCTTGCACCTAACGTGATCCTGTTACTTTTGTTAGGTCTTCCATTTATCTTTCAGGTGGACGTCACACGCTACGTCTCATATCTCCAATCCAGAACTTTTTTGCTCAAACGTCCGTCAGTTCTTCGTACTATGTTCCCTGTCCACTCTCACTTCAGCTTGTTTATTCTGGAGTGAGATTAGACCTTCTTCAGGTCTCCTCATTTCTGTTCAGCTCGTAGTGCAACCTCTTACATACCTTTCTAGGCAGGAGGCAATATGTCATCAGAGCTGATATCTTATATAATAAAGTTAATAAGGAACTTGACATTTATAATGTACATTACAAAGGATGTAAATATGTAATTACTGAATGGCTGAAAACAAAAAATTATTCTGAAATAGAAATTTTGTTAAGTTGACTACTATTTATTACATTTTAATATAATTCATACCACACTGTAACTCGCGGCACACACTCGCATTCGTGACACACACTCGCACTCGTGACACACACACTCACACACACACTCACACACACACTCACAAACACACTCACACTTACAAACACACACACAATTTTCTAAATCCTTTAATAATTTTCTTTTATATTTATTTTTATGTTAACGATTTGATTTGTAATGTTTTTATTTTTTTTATTTTTATTGTCTTAGATTATATTAGCTGCTGTTAATTTATAACTGTTATGGTGGTTAGTCTATTTTGTAACCATGCTATGGAAGAGCGGTGCTGCCTATCACAAGCAATTTAGCTTAAAAGGGAGCATCAACCACTTATGCCTGTAGTAGACTAAGAAACTGAAATAAACTTTTTTGTATTTTTGTATTTTTCTCCAGGCACTGAGGTATTTTGGATAACTTTTGAACTGAAGTCTGTAAAAACTATAAGGCGCGGCGATCGATATTCGATTCCAGCAAGGCACAAATGTTTGGGCTAATGAAACTGAATATTTGTCTTGTGCTGGGTGTTTTCTATTTATTATACGTTACAATTTTTTTTTATTACAAAAATATATTGATATTTGTTTAATTGTGATCTAGTACCCCTAAAACAAGCTCTGCTTAGTTTTATGATATGTTATAAATTTATAACATAAATAAAAAACATTCAACAATTTCCTCAATTAACTAAAGTAGACCACTTTCCAGACTATTGTGGAAGTCGTTTGCAAATATACTCGTAATAGGCTAATATAAATGTGCTAGGTTAGGTAGGTAAATACTCTTCGTAACTTCGTGATTGGCGTATATAAAAACAAATGATAATTCAAGTATGTTTTTACCTGTAACCAATTTTAATAGAAATAAAAATTATAGGTCTGCCCGTAAGCAGCGTCTGTAGTCGACACGGTGACAGCAGCATTAATCAGGTCTGCCACTTAACCCCACCACTGTTCGAACCTTCGCATCCGTCAGTCAATTCATTAAGCCAACAAAGTACCACGGGTAATGACTCACATAGAACTCAGCTCAATACCAACTATTCACGATCAAAGCCCGCTTTCAACTAAATCTAGTACGTTTTCTAATTTTATTTACATAAGGGAAACTAATTTTACATAAATGAACGCTGAATTAAAGTTAGAACAATGATACTGAAATTGGTAAAGAAGTACTGTAATGAAAATTATTTACTAATTATAATAAGGTACACCATATAAACTTTTTGCTTACATGCATACGTAAATAAAATAGATATAAGCGATAGGTTAAACTATTATTGAAATGCATTAGCAGTAATTGGCAGAGCATTAAATAAAACTGTGTCATACCTACATATTTTTTTATAATCACAAAATAAACTAATGTGTTATAAGAAAGAATTTAAGTTTATTCCCGTTTTACGACTAGTGTGATCACCCGAGGAGATAGCTTCGAAATACAAAACTCATACTAAGCAAAGTTCTCTTTGGTGCAAATAGAGCTAGGTTAAGTTATTTTGTTCTTATTATTCTATGTGTTGTATTTATGCCTAATAAACTTTCTTTTATTCTATTAAATCTATTAGATTACGCTTAGTTTTTAAAAGAGAAACGTGATTTACAGTTTTTAAGCCGTCTTAATCTCTAGTTCTTGCGGTTTCGATCTGCTAAACCCGTTTTTAAATTTTCACAAGTTTTAGCTTCTAATGCCTCAAACTCGCCCTTTAATTCTTACTTTCGATTTAAGAGAGCTACATGTCCAAAATCAAACTAAAGGACCGGGTAGATCATGTCAACTTAAGTTAAAAAATAATATCTGTGCAAAATCAAACCAGAAGATCGTCTAGACCCTGTCAGCTAATGTTATAAAAAAATATCTGTGCACAAAATCACACCTCTCGCCTGAATGCATTTATATTCTTACTGTTTACTCCAACTGTTTTCGATCCGCTCAACTCATCTTGCCTCTTTAGGGTTCCAGGAAAAAGTTAAAATAACAGGCATTTGGTTCGACTGCTTTCTATCAGCTTTAAAATTTTTAACCTCAAATTGACGACATTGTATGTATGAGTATGTTGTAAACTAAGAATTTTATTTTTAACTTAAATTTTTTCAACTATTACATAAGACATCCAAACATGTAATTTATTAACAGACATTTATATTTAAAAACAACACAAAGAAAGTATAAATAAAAAAACACACGAAAACATAATACCTCATTATAACCAATAATAGAAACAATACAGCACAGAAACTTTACCCCGACCAATTTTAAATTAACTGACATCAATAACAATCATCAATTTAGATGCAGAAGTCTAATTAAAGAAGCCGTTACAAGTTACCTCCATAAATCTGAGCTGGGAACAATACAGGCTATCCATTACTTGGGCCAATGTTTCTCCACTTAATATTCCAATGAGAAAACTTCGAAGGGCCCAAACTCGACAAATATAGTTTTTAAATGAACAAGCCTCTTTCGAATTTGTTATCCCAACTAAGAGTTCATTACATAAATCACTTTTAAGTGCAATACTTGTTTTGCAGTTCCCGTGATAAATCTGCGCGAGTCGAAAGTAGAACTAGTCAAATTAATCATCTGTTTTAGTACTAAGGTATGCTGGTAAGTTGTAACGTTTGTTTTCATAGATTATTTTGCTGTTTAAAGGGCACCTGCTTACGTGTTATTTATAACGTTCTAGTGGCAGTCAGTGACATTGTCTGTTTGACTCAAATGAACGGTGAATCTAAAATGTTAGAAAGATAGTACCCAGCGTCCTTCCTCAATATCAATAATTTCTTTAAAATAGGTTGAACGGTTTAATTCTGAAAACTAGCAAACAGTTGACACACACATAGTTACCGCCGCAATTTGATTGTTACTGTTAAAATTTGGTTTTATAATATGTAAGTGTTGGACAAAAATCAGTAACGAGTTTTTTTATTCATAAAACAAGAATTCGTAATGTAAATGGATCACATGACCGACTGATCTATAAACACACAGTTCATATTACTGATTAAAAATGGCTAAAAAAGCTTACACAGCACTGCTAGAATCCACCACGAAAGTAATTAAAAAAATTGGATCTCTAAGTACCACTACTTACAATCAAATTTAGCAACAGTAAACCTACGGGCAAAATGTATACAATAAGGTAAAACGTAAAAGTATTGGCCCAGTCACTTAACGTCTTTTACGTAAAGTAATAAGTCGACCAGCGGCAGTGAAGCGTCTCTTTTCCATAAGATATTCATGAAGGGATGGGCAATAATCATAATGGCGAGACTAGTAAACAAAGGGTATTCAAAATTCACCCTTTATTGTTTCTCATAAAACATATTCCACTGAGAACGGCGTGTCGCGTGCCTATTTGTTTCATGTTCTACAGCAAATTATGCAGATAAGCGAATGAATGGCGGGAACTTGTTCCGAGACTGATGCAAATTAACTCAGAAATCCTTCTATTCAACGCTTCTCATCTACAAAGTTTGAAACTGATACAGGATAACGCCGACTTGTTAATCTCCATTATCAAATAATTTGAATATTTGATTACATTTTTGAACAGATCGTTTGCATGCAAGCCTTAAAGAGATTTCAAAACCACACCAATTATAAGGAACTCCATTATGCCTTATCTATTTTCCATGGCTTATTAAATTCTGTTCAGGGGCGTTTGGCGTACAAACCTAATAGAAAATAATAATAATCGAGTTAAACAATTTAGTAATTTACTTGAGGAGGTCGCTTAATTAAAATTACAAGTCGTGAAGCGTTGACTTATGGTCCAATGTTGGTTTTCCATTTGATTATACGCCACTTTATAATATCTTCGTATTAGAAAACTGTGGACCTGGTTTAATTTTGTATAAAAGTTAAAGCCATGTCTTCACTTTTTTCCATAAATTTTGTTGTACTTTTAATTTGAGTGCATTATTTTTTTAAGTATTTGTGCCGTGTGCTATGAACTTGCATTTTGGTATAAACTGTCGTATAATCAGCATTGTGATATACACTTTCGTAAAGTGTTTGGGAAAAATATATCCCCAGCACAAATGTTATCAGTAACACCCTGTTCGAACGACTCTCGTCTAAGTAAGCCCCTACTTGTTGCACGCTTAAGACTGGGATCACAGATTTTTCCATCCGATTTTCTGATCAACAAAGCGGACGCAATCGTGTTACATTTTAAATTATACTTTATTTCCACGTAAGAAATCTAAGACATATTTACAATGACTTAGGTTTTTTTACAGGCCACAGCAAAACATAGATAAACCTTAACAAATATTGTTATGTAAGAATTATGACGCTTAACTCTTGATATCGGACGGTGATGTCTTTTATTTCCAGTATTTTTTATGTAACATAGTAATCGATATACCGATGGCATCCCTATTTAAAACATTCATAAAATTATCTGTCTAAACCTTTTTAGCGACAGCAATCTTTTTTATAAACTATGATCTGTATCTTATATAGAGAAAATATAAAAAAAGAATTTGCTTTCAAAATTCTTTAATTTTACTGAAAGAAAAAAGTCATAACCACTGAACATGCTAGTTTTTTTTCCAGGTAATGTAAAACTATACATTAAGTTCGCAAACGAGCATCACTTGACTTATGCTTCGGTCCATATGACACATCGACAGGCCGTTTACTTAGCGCTCCGCCTCGAGACAGCACACGGAATGTGTGGAGTCGTCCTGTTGACACTCCATTATAACTTTTGCTTATGTATCGGGCTCGTATCACTCGAAGACAGCCAACCCAACTTAATATTTTCTTAAAATAAAACAGTCACTACATCTTATAAACAGATATGTCGTTACAATGGATATTGGTAATAGCTTCGTATATATTTAAAAGTATTTTTCTTGTATAAGTGTTAACGATTTATTAATGCAGAAATTTAACTCCTCAATTACTTTTACACAAAACACTATTCACAAAAAACGTCGCATCATCTGTTATGAGCGCCATGTGTAAAGCGTATAGTTATGCTACTTCCATCACGTTCCTGCACCTTGACTTATAAGGCTTGACTTAGAGGCGAGAAGAGCTCATTCTTCACCCATCTAATAACCAGATAAAATATATTTATGTTGTATATTATGTAGACACGTGTAATTCAAACTTTCAGCGCTATATTTTAGTACTTTTATACATTCGAAAAACAATTTGCAATTATTTTCTTACAGGTATTTTTCATAAGAATTCAATTTATTTTTTTGCGTATAAAATGCCGAATGCTGAATGGAGAGCGTTACATTTTTAATAAAAAACATATAACGTTTACACGGTAATATTATGATTTAAAAAAAATTGAGCATATTGACACGAAGGTTACTAATGACCAGAATAATAATAAATGAAGTAACTCTACAGGTTTCTCTGTGCGCGCATTGTTTGCTAACGAAGAGCTCGGAGACCGGGCTAGAGAGCTCTACACTTTAAACCATCAACCTTCAGCCCCTTCAGAAAATATTGCCCCAGCTTTTTATCCTCTTGTTTGAATAATGGCTGTAAACGTACTCGGGTGCCATTTGAGCAAGGTGTCAAGAAAACAGCTCGACTCGAAACCTCTAACGGTGCTTGTTTACCAAGACCGTCAACTTTTGCCGAATGGAACTGTTTTCTCACACTACTAGACGAAATGTAAAGTAAGCACTTGTGGGTAGTTCGCAAACCGACGGTAGTTGACTTTTGAAATGTTGTTTCCGCGAAGACACTTAGGTGATTTGTTGTTTACTAAACTAGAACTGTTGACCAAGAAACTGGTTTTCGTAGTCGTAGTTCAAATAACAGATGCGATATTGCTAAAATACATTTTCATAGAGGATTTATTTTTTAACGGCTTATTGTAGGGGGCGGGTTCTATATTAGAGCTATTCTCTCGTTAAGTGATATCGATAATCGATTTCTACGATCGTAGCAAGTGGAATAATGTGATCTCTGCTTACGGGAACAGGGCGTGATAATATGTATAAATTATTGTGTGATATTTGAGTAGACTCTAATATACTTGCACAAGCTATAATTACCATCAGGCAGGATGTAGTCACAAAGACATGTCACATTAAATAAACATAGTTTTAAACTTGGTGGCATGTAACAGGGCTATGTAAAGGTTATATTATAAAGGTTTTCATAGAATTTTTTTCTTTTTTTCAGAACATTTCAGAATGATACATAAATTCCTACATGCTCTTGTTTCTTATTATTTATGTTTGTCCCCAGTGATTTCACTAGAGGGAGAAGTGGTGAATCTCACTAAGGTGACACGCTCAGAGATGGGTGCCTACCTCTGCATCGCGGCTAATGGAGTGCCGCCTTCAGTCAGCAAGAGGATAATGCTACATGTACATTGTAAGTTTTTATACGTTCTTATGCTTGCTCCAATAGGATTATATAACTAAAACTGTTCTGTCGATCCGTCCATGTGTCAGCGGTGTTCATATCATATCATATCATTATCTCCACATTCTGCCCGATGGTAGGCAATCAATACAGTCCAAAGAAATGAGAGTGCTCTATACAACAGTATGGACAATCACGGTAACAATCGCACCCACTCATGACATCCTGCATAAACGCCGCTGTACGCCCCGCTGAAAAGACCCGGGACTAAAGGAGCCGGGAAACACATGCATCGACAGGAAAGTTCAAAACGCACGACAGAAATAATAAAAGAAATTTAATATTAGGTAACTCCTAACTTATAAAAGATGAGGCATGTACCGTTGCGATAATTGCTACTTTACATTTTTCCTATAACCAGACAAAGCAACGCTAAATACGGAGTACGTGAGAGTGCGGATGTGAACATGGGTACTTAGAAACTTACTAAGCAAATTTAGTGAACATCTCTCAACCAAAGTTTATTCTTAGGTCAATATGACAAGAATAAATGATTCTTATACAATCACACTAATTATATAGTTCTAAGATCAGTACAACTAAGAACTTGTGTTGTGAATTCTAAAGAATGGATAAACATACATCAATACTTTTTTTTGTAAATACGTATCTGTGTCGAAATCAAACCCACGAATAAAGGAACGGAGTGCAGGTATACTTTACACGCCATATCAGTCGTCAAAACTTCGTCAATGTATCATGCAAACATTATTACAGCGACTAAAAAAGTGCCCACCATTTCATTTGCTAGTAGCTTTTACACTGCGGTATTAACTTTTTAATCGACAGTACATCGCTGATTGGACACTTACTACTCTAAAAAAAATATTTGCTTTAGTTTTATAGCCAGAATCTGCCAATTTAAAAAATTAAATCCACATTGGATACTTTAGAATCAAATATTTTTCGGAGCAACAAATGAGTGTAAGTTTTCAATAAGGGTATTATTTCAAAGCCACTTTAACGCTATACAAATAAATGTAAACTTTATTATTTTACGAATGTAAAAAGACTTATGACTTATAGTAAGTAACACACCAGCCTTTAACTAGTATAGGAGTATTTATATTATCCTGAAAACACTACATTCACCCGCTAAGGTATTAGTCGTTAAGTCCAGTAAGTTAAAACGTGGACAACGTAAACTTGACGACGTAAATAATGCGCTTTTTTTGTGCTAATAATTCTCTAAATTAATATTATTTTATCAAAATGAAATTAAATGTGTCTGGTTGACCTTACCTAATGTAGGGTTTGCTCCAACCAGTTTTAGGGTTAAAAACGATGAAATAGAATTAGACTCTAGGTTGCATTTGGGGTCTCACATCGGGAAAGTTTCGGACAGATTGAGTTCTGCAGCCTATGCCGTGAAGAAGATATTAAAACACTCCGCCTAGTCTACTTCAGCTACCTCTACAGTGTTGTAGAATATATGGCATACTGGCATGACATATGGCATACTACTGTGGGGTAATGTTGCAGATATTTAATAAATATTTGTGCTGCAGAAAAGGGCTGTTCGATTACTATTTATGATATAAGATCTCGCAACTCATTAAGAGATAAGTTGAAGAATACACAGTCACAGTACATTTATGAAAACTTACTGCATACTCATAACAATAAAAGTAAGTTATAAAAATATGATAGACATAATTTTAACTTAAGAAATAAGAACAAACCGGCTCTGCCCAGTATAGGCTCTATAAAGTTACAAATTCCTTAATGGGGAATAACATTAACATTTAGCATGTACAATACGCTGCCAGATGATGTGGCTAATCTATAAATATATTTAAAAACCACATAAAGTGTAAATTGTGCCAGAAGGCTCATTATAGCGTAAAATATTTTATAAGCGACAAGGCTGCCTGGAAGTGACAAGTATTGGTTCTTTGGTTGGTAGTTTTAAGAGTAGTATTTTTTATGTTTCTTTATTGTATTACATAATTTTATAAAAGCCGAGATAAGTTTCTTGAATATTCTTCTTAATCTCCTTGCCTTTTGGAAGCCTCGTTAGAGTCTCCGACAGACTGACTGACTGCCGGACAATCCCCTCCCCTTTTTAGAATCACGACAAGCTGAATGACAAATCCCCCCAGTAAGAGTCACCGACAGATTGACAACTCTTTAGAAAAAAAACACAACAGACAGACTAACAAAACCATTCATGACGAATCCGTTTTGCTTTTATTTCTTGATTATGTTACCGCTCATATCTCTTTCATTGTCGGTAATAGCATATTGTATTTTCATTCTGTTTATACAAATTTGACGGATATAAATGACACTGTTGATTTTAAAGACAATAAAGTATGATTTATTTTAATTCATTAAAATAAATCATACTTTATTGTCTCTAAATTCCAATGTTATATAATTATGCCGAAAGACAGTATTATGTAAAGAGCTACAGCTTTTTTCTGACTGAGTATTTGACACTGTGAGACTAACTACTTGGTCACAAATACGAATAGACCGACCATTTAGCAAAATAAGAGGCATGCAATATTTGTAACAAATGCAAAGAAAACAACAGCAATGCATTTGTCAGTAGAAATAATAATAATAAGTAGCAATTATTTTATTAACTATTTGGTCATACATAAAACTTCTACTTTTAAATGTTTTGTCCTTATTTCGGACTGCTGGATTAAGCAGGAATTCCTTTAGGAATAAGCAGCTCCATTTTTTTTTTGTGTATACATAAAATGTTAAATAAATAAAGAAACTCTCATCTACTAAAATCATATGCATGCAATGGTTGCAATAAATACGGAGAAGACGTAACATAAAAAACATGCATCTTTCAATAAATAAATATATATTCTCTTGCAATCACACCAATTATTTAGTCCCAAAATAAGTATCACTAAGAACTTAACTTATAGATACAAAATAACGGATAAACATATATACATACTTTTTTTTGTAAATACATACTTAATATACATAGGACAACACCCAGACCAGAATAAATATTCATGTTCATGCACACAAAGAGTTGTCCTGTGTGGGAATCGAACCCACGACCTCTGGAGTGAAGTGCAGATATACTGACCTCCACGCCATATCGGTCGTCATTGAATGCGTCAGTCCATAGTATCGCGCAAAGAGCAGCTATGGGCACTGCGACAGTTACTACTGTCTCACGATAGATCTATCATATACTTAAGTAAAATAATAGGCACGCAATAGCTGCGATTAATATGGAGAAAACATAACGGTATCCGTATACAGCATGAATCAGATAATAAAAAACAGTATCGCGTAAAGAGCAACTATTATGCAGGCCTGCAATGGCGTATAAATTAAGCAGCATGAATCTGTAAATATAATATATACATTAGGCAATAAGGCAGGAACTGAAAAAGAACGAAATGTAGCAGAAATCGTTATAAAGAGGCATGCAATTGCTGCAAAGAATACGGAGAAGAATTATCCGTATAAAGCATGCAATTGTCTGTATAAAATAATCAATAAAACAGGAACTGCAAAAGTACGAAACTCAACAGCCCAATAAAAGCAAGAACTTACAAGACATAAATAGCTGACAAGGGCGGATAAGGAAGGGAACATAAATAATCCCGTCCCGACACTCAGGGAGGTACTGATTTGAATTCACGACGTGAATCAATTGGTCCATCGATAAAGCGTACTCACCTGCGTGAAGCGGGGCAAAAACCGGGACGCGTCGCTACTTATCTTGCTTTCTTAAGACTAGTGCTGTACTAGGTCACGAGCAAAATATCGATAGAAAAATCATTGCTCTGTCCGGCGACCAACGACGAGCGTTCCCTAGAATGATCTCCCTCGTCCGATAGCCCTGGGTGTTTATTAAGTAGGTATTTACAAATAAAAATAATATTTATGTATGTTTATCCGTTATTTAGTACCCATAACACAAATTGTTAATAATACTTATCTTGGAACTAAATAATTAGTGTAATTGTCAGAAAATATTTATTTATATATTACCGTTGGTTTTTATTTTAGTATATCTATTCAGAATCTTTTGTTGGTTTGAGATTGAAAACAATATTTTACAGAACTGAAACAACAATGTTATTTTATCGTTGCGTTATTAGTTTAATCAGTAAGTCGCTCGTCTCTATCGCGACTAATTTATAAACGGGGAGTTTATTCAACGGTCTGTCGGGACTGGGGTTGGCGGCTCGAACACGTAAGCAATTGGGAGATTTTCGTGTTATCACGTATCATCTTCAACGCGTGCCGCGCATATAAATAACACTTCACTGTGTTAGATGGACTCTCCAAGACGCATAGTGACGTCAAGTTTCTAAGGCTTTCATGTATATTTGCATGAGGTTAGACCGAGGAAACCCTGAAATCAATCAGACCATCGACGAAATTTCTTTTCTTTTGTAATTATAAATTAAATTTTAGTACATTTCATAGTATAGAGAATACGATAGATTTCGTCCTAATAAGTACCTACCTATAATTCTGAAAATAAGACTGAAGAAAAGACTATAGTCCTAGAATCTTTAGGACTCAATAATTTCTTTAACACTTTTAATTTGATTGCACAATTAATTTTATTTGTAATACTAATATGAGTAATATATTTATATTATCAGAATTATTTATTCCCTAATAGAAATAATGTTTACTGTAATCGAAAACTAGATTAAGCTAATTCACGACTTCTGAACTGGCTACGAGCGTTCAAAATTCTTACTCCTTTTTTGTTTTCGGAGCGACTTGCTTTAGCTAGTATAAACCATTATTGGTTTGCATGCTGAAGCTTAGTATACAAACTAAATTTGTTAATAAATTAATTAAAATTTAACAAAATTAAGGTACTATTGTAAGTTTTTTTGCGCAACTATTTTAACTGTATTATAAAGAATATAGAGTTTTTCATTGTTGCACCAAAATATGTTTCTCCTCGCTCATTTGCATCTATCCATGGATTGGATGTATACAAAGTTGATGCATGAGGCATATCACCTGTGGGAATTGATATTGCAACAATCCATGAATTCCAAAACTGGAGCCGTGTAACCAACTCGTACTCGATTCGTTATACAACGCTGTACTCAGTATATTTCAAGGCTAGTACATATTAAGGTAAAGAGAATGGCTGAAAGGTAATGGCTTATTACAAAACGAGATCTAAAGTTAGACAGGTCTCCACCCAGGAGTAGTGGGGGGGCTCGGTACCTCCCGAAGGCCGGGAAAAGATAACACCCTGAGTTTGGCGACTCTGAGTGCCCTTAGTACTGACTACCGGGGGGAACTAAGAGAGACCTATGAAGGGCGCAGCGGTCGGGCCAGGAGAGCCCGTCAAGCAGCGCCAGGAGGGTCTTAGGCAGTGGGAGCAGGAGGCCCCTGCTGTCTAACCATGGACCCTTCGAGAATTTGGCTACATACGCTAAGGTTGCACAAGGAGTTCCACTGCGTCTCTCTGAGGAGGTCCTCCCGGTTTTGGTCCGGGGGCCGAAGACTTTTAGTTGATATAACTTCTTTACCTATATCATCGGCCCGTCGGGTGAAAGAGCGCCCTTTATTATGTTTGCTGGTTCATGGTCGCCATTGGAGAACCTTATCGTCCCACCAGTCATCGGTTCTTCGAGCTATGGTGCCCCGCCCATTTCCATTACAGCATGCATACTCGCCTCGCTATGTCGGTCACTTCAGTTCTCCTACGGATTTCCTTATTTCTGATTAGAATCAGAACATAGTTTGCACGTGATCGACTTTGAGCTTTCTTATAAGGCCCATGTCAGGCACTACGTCTCAGTACAATACTTCATCGCTGGGAACACACTGGTCGAATAAGGATAACTTTCGTCTTGACACACTGAGAATCTACACTATTACTACTCAACATACATTTAAGCTATCATCATCATCTCAGCCCATTTACGTCCCACTACTGAGCACGAGCCTCCTCTCACATATCGAGGTGTGAGGATATTGGGTCATACTCCACCACGCTGACCCAGTGCGGATTGGCGGAGGCAGGTGTATGGCCCCCCCTGACTGGTCTCCACCTTGCCGTGGTGGGGGGGCTGAGTACCTCCCGGTAGGGCGCAGGAGGCGCCAGGGAAAAGGTAACACCCAGAGACCGACGACTCTGGGTGCCCTTAGTACTGACTACCGGGAGGGAAACTAAGAGGGACCTATGGAGGGCGCTGCGGGTAGGCCAGGAGGGCCCGCTCAGCAGCGCCAGGAGGGTCTGGGCAGCGGGGGCAGGGGGCCCCTGCTGTCTAACCATGGACCCTCCGGGAAGTCGGCCACACACGCTATGGTCGCAGGGGGAGGTAGGAGGGGCGCGTCCACTGCGCCTCTCTGAGGAGGTCCTCCCGGTTTTGGTCCGGGGGACGTTGGCCGCAGGCGGGGTGTCAGAAGCTGCAACCCAGGTACTGGCCCCCGCCTCTTTCTCAACAAGCGGCGGGCGTCGTCGGAAGATTTTTAGTGGGTATTGCTGCCGGCGGTCGTGTCTGCCGGTGGTGAGTCCCACACCCCCTTTCGGTCCCCCTTTGGCCGGAAGGCAGTGCGTAAATGCATTTTGTTACCGACGTAAAACAAAAAAAAAAAAAAAGGCAGGTGTATGGCGTCCTGCTGATAGAATTTATCAAGCCGCCCATTAGGCCCCTAACATGGCTTAACGACTACCATATTTAGTGATAACCGTGACCAACGGTTTAACGTGCCTTCCGAAACACGGAAGCGCTCGATATCAAATGCCACACAAACAAATGGTCACCGATCCAAGGACTGACCTCTGTAAACTCTGCTCTACTTCGGTGATCGTTTTCGACCACCAAGCACCGCAGAGCTACGAGCGCTTCATTTTAGCTATATTTGATTTTAATGACAAGAGTGTCCCTCGCTGCTAGCCAGTTGAAATATATATTGTAAGTTCCAAAAGTGACCAAATATTCACTAACGAAAATGTGCCGGCCGACCATGTTGTCCGCGGATATTTGCATTCTGTTATTGGCAGTTCGGATGTAAACACTCGTCCGATTGGTCAAATATATTTATATAAGCCGATAAAACGAAACGAACTTGGGTTTTTTGCCGGCAGAACCTAATGAACACTAAATAAATGGAGTTGTGTATTGACATCTGAAGATATAACTGATAAAGATTATATTTATTGAGAAGAATAGGTTTCTTAGAAAAAGGTATTATACCATTTTTCTTTTACGTTATACTCTTTGACTAATTTCGGATACACAGACGATAATGGTGCATATAATTACACTAAAATAAAAGTACACTCATAAGTTTGGTAATGATAGGTAACTTATATTTTTGTTAGTAATATGTGTGAGTCGACTGCTGAAAACAGAAGATAATATCATTTTAATTGCTGAAAATTAGTGAAAGTATATGTATTTGCAAAAAAATTGACGCCCATTGACGCTTCGTATAAGTATTGAAGTATTTGTATTATTTTTGATATAGCCGTATAATATATGTTTTAATAGTTAAGTAAATAGTTTTCATGACATAACAAAAATTTTGAAATTTTATTAAAATAGTTTTTGCATAGTTCCGTCTAACTAAATTACATAAAGATTTATGTTTATGCAAAAAATCTTATAAGAAAACACAGTACCTAGCAAAATTTTAAATAATTTGATCAGCTCTGGTTTTGCCAATTTTGTAACGGTATTAAAAAAAAACGAGCGAAGAAAATGTTAAGACTCAGCTTCATCATCTTTATGGTCTACGAAAATAATCGAGGTGGGACATGTTATTCCCTAGCTCATTTCTCCGCCCACAAGTGCCTTCAAGTATACATAGACACTTATAGACCGTAGCGGCCCGACTTGGTGACAACCGGGAGAATTTCACTTCATAGGAAACGCAATTTCCACCGAACAAACAAACTACCACCGACTGAAACCCTTCCACTCAGTTTAATTACTTCACAAAGAATGCGTCGCGTTCGCTCGATGAGAAGACAAAATTAACGCTCTCAAATATTTAATTTAAATTTCCTTCCCCGAAAACGAATGATAACAGTGGGTCGTGCAGACTTGCGGCGGCTCTCGACCGACGTAAAAACACTTTTTAGACGGCAGGAGTGAAGCAATTCGTTCGTAACAGTAAGTGCTTCGTAACGCGATGAGTTTCTTTTAGTTGATTCGGGAAAGCCGGAGAGACGGCAAATTGAGTTTAGAGAAAAAGAAACATAGGAAACGAAGTGAACAAATCGCGATCAATTTGCACGGGATCCAACAGTTCAGTGTAATTAATTTTGTGATGCTTTCTTTTAATGTCTGTTTCGGAACTTTCTCGAACGTTTGCGGTATTATCAGTCGTGTAAAGCGATTTACAGTTTACGGTCTTACATTAAACGTTTGACTTACGAGATAACTGAGGCACTCCGGGAATGCCAAGAAATCCTAAAACGGGCGAAGCGTGTGCGCCGCTCGGTTAATCAAACTGTCACTTCAAGAATTCCGCGCGGAATCCTTCTCAAGAAAACTCCCGGTAACTTTTGATTGCCGCCGCGGGTTCCTATCTACTTATCTATACTTTTAACGATTGCTTAATCACTTTCCCTAATCCTTAAATCGCGATAGAATATTCGATAAACTATTCGTTTCAAAAGGCCAATTTCAATTACATTAAGATACCGACGAAGGCTCATTATTCCGCTTTATTTAATAAAGGTAGCCCCGGGGCCTCGGCGAGTTATTAATTAGAACAAAAATTCAGATCGTTCAGATTTCGTTCTCTAAATTGCCCACTCGAACTCATAAAAGCCATCTAAAGGAACTTAACGACGGTCAAAGAGAATAACCGCAAATAAGCTCCGATCTAAGACCGAGGAAGAAAATTCCGTTTTCCTTAATTCACCCTAAACAGACCTTTGGGGTTGTCGGCGCGATTGTTTACATTTGAGAATAATCCGGTCTTTTAAAGTAAGATTTAACGCTTTTCTTGGTTGATACGTTTTGATCTTTTCATGATTTTCTTTTAAGTATTTTATTGTGATTAGGTACTTATTAAGAGTTTCTTTGGGTATTGAGAGGGTAAAGTTTGCTTTGTGGCAACTAAGCATCCGTGTATAGCTGGGGGCGATACATGTCTTTAATTGGCTCGAAACTAGTGCAAACAGTTGAAGCAAGCGTGTGCAGTTGGTTAATATCGAGCGCAAACAGCTGACAGTGGCAGCGGGTTTGCTCCGAAGTGGCGCGGCTGCAGTTCAAACAGCGGACTCGCGTCGCTTCGGCTAATGCTGTGCTGCCGCTGCGCTTACGCTACCGAAAGTCAACAGTGATTCCCAACTTTTGCAACTTACGACCAAACCACACAGCATTTCGCAGTAATTTCTAATAAGTTGAATATGTAGTGGGCTATTCCCGTAAATGGTATTTATCTATCAGAGCTCACAAAGTCTTGATAGATAGATAGATATACTCTTTATTGGCCAAGAAACTTAAAAACTACAGATTACAATATTAAGAGAAAAATTAAATTTAAAGCCAATCTAGGCGGTCTTATCGCTAAAAGCGATCTCTTCCAGACAACCCGACGCAAAGGAGAGAACAGGATAGCAGTAGGCAGAGCACATTAACTTTAAAAAATAATAAACACTAAAACTATTTGTTAAATATGAATTAAATACACAAATATATAAAATATATATATATCTATATACATATATCTATATACATATATCTATATACATATATCTATATACATATAATATTTAAAAAAATAACTGATACAAACAACTAATCAGATATATTCAAAAAGTAAGACTTCACCCGCTCCTTAAAAGAGTTTAATGTCTGAGCCTGTCTAATGGAAACAGGTAAGGAATTCCAGAGACGGATAGCCTGAAGGGTAAAGGACTCATGATATTTTTTGGACACATGTGCAGGGACATTAAGGCATAGGTTTTCAGAAGAACGCAGATTACAGGAATGAGTAGAGGATACATATGTAAAACGAGATTTAAGATATGAAGGAGTGCACGGATGGAAAAGAACGGAGTACAACATGGAAAGGATATGAAGGTCTCTACGCCGACGTACTGGTAACCATTTAAGCTTATTGCGATACTCAGACACATGATCGAACTTACGCAAGCCAAAAATAAAGCTTGTTTCTTGTTTCTTGTTTGCTTTATTTCAATTTAAAAAGGAATTGATATTTTTTGTAATATTTGAGAATTTTGGTATGAAACGAATTAAACAGAACAGAAATGGGTTCATATGTACCAAACTTTCCAATTGAGGTTTACAAAAAAATCTTTAGGAATTTTATATGACTTAGGAAAATAAAGGTGACAAACTTCCTAATGCAAAATGAGACACAATAACTTTTATGGGTATTATTTACTTGTAACAAAAGAACTTAGCTTTTATTTCAACAATCTTAATAATATTAAGAAAAACCGAAAACAATGTAATGCATTTTTGTACAAAATGAGCAGTTAAATATTTTCCCTAATCATTCTAACACTCGGTATGCTGGTAAGCGTTGTGAGCATATTAAGAGCATTCAGCTGGGTGCAATGCATGAAGCGCTGCTGGCATACAACACGCAAACGTTTAGCTTCAAGCAAATTCCGGAAGTGAATAAACGCAAATGTAAAGTTATGTTAACAAAAATACGGCTGGATTGCAGTGTAGTTTAAAACGTTTGCGCACTGGTCGCCGGTTGAGAATAAAACGCATCGTTGGGTTAAGTCTGAACATTGTGACTGTGGTAACATTAATATCTTTAGCAACTAAACCCATTCTCCTCTGCGTTTTTACTTTTTATGCTTTTATGTACTAGCTTTAAAGTTTATTTTTAATTTATGCTAACTAAGGCTACATGTATACACTTAGTTTTTATAATTTGAAAGATGCTATGACGCTATTTGTCTCATTCATCACAAGAAAACAGAAGTCGAGACTGCTTGCGGGTGTCGTGCCTAATGTGTAAGCGATAGAATAGGAAGGGAATCAGTCAAATATCGTGCTGAATGTTTTTTTTTCTTTTCAATAATGGCCTCGTGCATTTAGCACATTTAGCCAGTGTCAAGTAAGTAATATATTAATAGTATTTAAATAACAGTCAATCAATAAAGATGATAAATCGTAAATGAGATGCCCTCCCCTAAACCCCTTGAGTCCTCAGTAAAGATGTGGGACTATACTGAGATCTCAGATGGACTTCTTGAGAGAATTTGAAAAGTGATGTTGCACTGTTTCGTTTGATTTACCAACACTCATGTATTTTCACAAACGCTTAACGGTTAATAATCCAACGTTATTACACATTAATGTTCGAAATATCACAATTTTTTCTGAAAATAAAACAAAACTGCAGATATGACGCTTCACTTTCCCGCCAAGAAGTCGTGCTGAATATTGATAGCTATATTGACGTATGACGTACTATATTACGTACGTACTATATGACGTACTATATTGACGTATGTCAATGTGACTTACCGTCCGTCAGAAATATTTTTAAGGATAATTATGTAGTCGATAAATCAAATGAGATGCTGAATGTCGCTATGACATGTTAGAAGCTCTAGTGACGTATGACAATGCGACTTACCATGGATCAGCACTACTTTAAGCGGCGTTACTTTTTTCAACCAGGGCTATCATAGGTGTATAGTGATCCTACCAAGACCTAAGGAGTCCAAGCTAACCTCACCTTTTTTTTTTTTTTGTTTTACGTCGGTAACAAAATGCATTTACGCACTGCCTTCCGGCCAAAGGGGGACCGAAAGGGGGTGTGGGACTCACCACCGACAGACACGACCGCCGGCAGCAATACCCACTAAAAATCTTCCGACGACGCCCGCCGCTTGTTGAGAAAGAGGCGGGGGCCAGTACCTGGGTTGCAGCTTCTGACACCCCGCCTGCGGCCAACGTCCCCCGGACCAAAACCGGGAGGACCTCCTCAGAGAGGCGCAGTGGACGCGCCCCTCCTACCTCCCCCTGCGACCATAGCGTGTGTGGCCGACTTCCCGGAGGGTCCATGGTTAGACAGCAGGGGCCCCCTGCCCCCGCTGCCTAGACCCTCCTGGCGCTGCTGAGCGGGCCCTCCTGGCCCGCCCGCTGCGCCCTCCACAGGTCCCTCTTAGTTTCCCCCCCGGTAGTCAGTACTAAGGGCACCCAGAGTCGTCGGTGTCTGGGTGTTACCTTTTCCCTGGCGCCTCCTGCGCCCTACCGGGAGGTACTCAGCTACCCCACCACGACATGGTGGAGACCAGTCGGGGGGGCAAGCTAACCTCACCTGCAAGTAGTGCACCTGCCGATCAATGGACGAGGCTCTGGCGATCATAACAGTGACCGGTAAGCGGCAATGGGCTCGCCACCTTTTACGTTTAGTAAGACCAATTATATAATTGGCGAAGTGTAGGCGTATAATATGCCTCTGCCTACACAATACTACTACAACAGGCGTGAATGTATACATACATACATATATACTATCATTGTTATGCATTTCAACGTCTATCCCATATGACATGCAGCGCACTATTGCAACCCTCACATACACACACACCTTGCGATGTAGCTGTACTTAATTATTATATTGACACGTGTTAATGCGACTGAATTATCTCACCTGTGAATATGTTTTTAAATTTGTCTACAGTTCATCCGTTGGTCCAAGTGCCCAACCAGCTAGTAGGAGCACCGACGGGAACTGACGTTACACTGCAGTGCCACGTCGAAGCCTCACCCAAAGCTATCAACTACTGGACCAGAGAAAACGGTAAGTGTAAAACTAACACTTAATTTTCACTTAAATTTAAGCTATGATGATTTTTACATTGAAAACCACTGAAATCTACTTACAGGGCTTTTCCGAAAGCGCTATACATTACTAAGTTAAAAATAAGTTGTACGTTCTAAACATACAATTGAGTGGTTAATGTTTAAATGAATTACTAAAAGTTTATTTGGCACATAAATACAACATATAAGTATCAAAAACAATAAGAAAAAAACCAAAACCAAACAGAGCTCTGCCTAGTTTATGCCAAGCCACACAGTTGCACGACACAGATATTCTGATGGGGTGCGCTTCATTTGATGGAATATCAAATGAACTAATTTTAACTGATATATCATTTGATATAATTTTTACTTGTCATATATACAGTTCCTTTAATTTCATGTCGTATAATTATTGTTTAAAAGAAATTTCAGATGTTATTATAACATTTTATATATCACTCATGAGATATAAAAATCATTTTGTATAATGCTTAAATCATATAACGGTTATGAGATATAATAATCATTTGTTATAAAAACTTGGCTTTCGTTTTTGATTGTAGGGCGAATCAGGTTAGGTTTGGTAAGGTTTCTCACAAATCGGTTAGGTTAGAATTGCGACAAAACGCCGCGCGAGCCGAGCGAGCGAAACGAGCGTGCCGCGTCAGCGGCCGGCGAAGCGCCAGAAACAATTTTTTGAGGACATATTCCTTGTTACATAAATTAAACATTTAAATAAAACATTGAAGTATACATAATCAATGGTTTCTTTATTTTACTTACTCATTAACGATTTCTTTTAAGGGAAAGATTTGAAGCTAAATTTTTCAACAATTTACATTCCGTGTATTCTTCCAAGCGCTTCAACGTTATTCGTCGTATAGGCGTTATACGATACGAAATGTATGTGAATCGTTTTTATATGAAATGATATTTATAACATTTGAACATTATATAAAATGAACTTTAGACAATTGATTATTATATTAAATTAAATTAGACCATATTATTTTATATTAAACGTTTATTATATTAATTGAATTATTATATCATACAAGATTAGATCAAAGGAAATTATACTATTTGAGTGTTAGATCAAGTATACTTATATCATACATTACACACCCATTCTGATGATATCAAATAGGCGGTGTAGAATGGGTGTGTAATGTATGATATAAGTATACTTTTACTCAAAGTTTGTTATGTAATAATTGAAGATAATTATTATCTTCAATTATTACATAACAAACTTTGAGTAAAATGTTACCCCCAATCAATAAAACAGTACATATTATATTTAGGACTTTTATTATACAAATAAAACAACCGATGTGATTTTATTTTAAATAAGTTTTCTGATATCCGGTAAATGTTTTGTGTACATCGTTATGAAAAACCTTTTATTTGGTCTACGTCTTTTACTTTTCGAGGTTTACTGACAGCAAACATAACTACAACAGCAACGTAAAAAAAAGTCTTTATGGTATCGGCGTAGAATAGTGCCACCCTCTTCCATCTCACGGGGATTCGAAAAGAAATCCTACCGGATGATAATCAGCAGCGTTATTCTGTTGGTGATCACGCGCCGCTTTGCAAGCTGCGCCTGCGCCGGGCAGGCGCAGCCAAATACCACCAATAGAATGTTATCTATTCGGGAGGCCATGTTAGCAGTGGACTAAGAAGGCCGATACGATGATGATGCTATTTATTATGACATTTATATGTTATAAGATTAAAAATATTTTTACTTTTGCCTATTGTTTTGATTTGTATTGTAAAATCTTTGAAAACTTATACTTTCTGAATTCTAAGAAAATAAAGAAAAGCTGAAAACAAGTTGATTTCAGGTAATTTTTTTTGTTATTCGCGCTGTGTTAGATGTTTGCTGATTCTTTTACTTATATATTTTTTTAAATTATTTATTTAGATAAAAAAAATGTGTGAATACAACGTTTGGGTCTACAATAATGATAAGGGTACCTACTTAATTATTTCAATTTCATCAACATTATCCAAATTTTAACTAACAAAATTAATTGTGAGCGTTGAGATTGTTACTTACTTACAATAATTTTAAAAAACCCAATAACTCACATATATAAAAATTAAAATCCTACTAATAATAATACTAGCAAATCTTACACTTCATTAATCCTTACAATTGTTGTTGTTACTTATAAGCTAAGTGTTGCTTTACGCTAAGCTACCGCAACATTTGCATTACAAAAAACGAAGTGAGTTTTAGTACAAAATCAAAGGTCTCAATGGGCAGATAGCCAATTCTGATATTGTTTATATCGTTGTAAAGACGTAATTATACACTGTCATCAAAAGTCCTATTAATAATGATCGTCTCATAAAAACCAAACGAAATCCTCGACTTACGTCTATCAAAAAGGTGTAATCTTCACAAGGCAAACAAATGTTTACGTTGCCCATAAACTATAAGGCTTATTAAGTCCCAAGCACGAACCTCAAGAACGGAATGAGCAACAAATTTCATTATTCATAAACCATATTGGAAGCGTTAAGGCGGTCATTAAATTGGTCGTTATTTATAATTCTAGTATCCTGTCGGACAGCTCTATATAAGTTACGGCACTTTTATGCTCCACCCCTATTTAAAAAAGAAAAAATATGCGCTTATTTCGTGACCGTTATTCATTTTGACTTTGATTATAGAGTAAAAAGTATGTTTTAATGACCCTCTTATTATTTGCTAATGAAATATTGTAATTTAAGGCGCTAATGAACTGGCTGATTTAAACCAAACTAACAAGTATAATAACAACGTACTAAGTGAATGTTTAAGATAATGAACATATCATTAACAGTATTCAGTAAAGCATTTTGCCAAGCTAGTAATCCCTTGTAATTTCAAGCCAAAGTTGTCCCAAGTTAATCTAAACACAGCGACAGAAACTTATCAAAATAAGTTTTAGTAAGGTAAAGGGCACGTTCACTTCAAAAAGAGAAATTAGTCAGACAAAACCCGAAAAAGCAGCTCAATAAAAACACCAGCTAACTAATACAAATAAGGCTCTTAACCTAACAAAACAAAAGTCCATGAGTCAAGAACTTCATTATTTCTCATTAAAACGGCGCCCCTTGGATAAAACTTGCTTATTTAGTGAGTGGTGACAGATGGACAAAAGCACAACTGGCTTTGTGAAGGCAATGAGCGGAGATAAGTTTGATATTCTACGGTACAATGTCTCTAATACGTCACAGATAACCCATTGAAGGATGCACAGAGTTAACTAAGTCTGCTCGGAGAACAAAGGACTCACTTCAATTGTGAGAATTTATTTCAAAATAAAATTGTTTCTATTACATATCATGTACTTGTACTTATCGAGCGCTTGCTCGAAAACTAGCTTATATGGGGATTCATACTCCGAATTCGGTCTTATTGGTGATAAGGCTATTTCCTAGAACAAGTACACTCACACCACAAGTTTAAAGCGACAGGGTTGTAATGTGAGAGAGCGGTGGTGGAGTGGGTTTCGAGAATAAAAATTGTGAGACTATATTTCTACGTAAAAAATATTGATATATACATATTTAATGAACTTGGGCGGCGGGCAGTTGAAGGATGCAGGCGGCAAAGGATCAATCTAAGTGGAAAGCAATTCGGGAGGCCTATGATCAGCAGTGGACTTCAAATGGCTGAAATGATGATGATGAAATGAATATTATTACTATTGGTTGGGGTGTTTTTTTTTTCTTTTTTTCTGCAATCGGCCTTTTAAGCCATAATCAGAAGTGATGCTCCTAAATAATTATCAGCTGGCAGTTCATTAACTGTCATCGCTGGTCCGAAAGAACTATTTCAGTTTGTCTGAAAAAAATATGCCATCGCATCAGTCCCTGCATCTGATTGCCTTCATTTAGGAGATCTCTGACCAGCTCATTTGAGTGTAGCCTTAGACGCTTTTTATGTTTAGTGCTACATCCTCTCTAATAGTTGATATGTCAGTATATTCATGTATTTCTGAATTGCGTGCAAACCATGGGGCTTTAGTAATTGTTCTCAACGTCTTATTTTGTAATCTCTGTAGCAACTCGAGATTTGAATTACTCGCTGATACCTATAATTCAATGCCATAGGTCCAGATGGGCTTGATAATGCATTTGTATAATGCAGAAGCTGTATAATAGATTTTACATAGGAATATTGTATCGGATAATGCGTTGCAGCGGGCGTGGAGGGGCCGGCGGCGACAACGCGGCATTCGCCACTAAACTCGAGTTAGCAATGGATTTACGGCGTCGCGTCGCGTCGCGTCCACGACATGTGTGGGCGACCGCAGCTGCCCGCGTCGACCGGGGCCGACAAAACGAACTAAACTTTTTCGCAATGCGACTTAAATTTCCATGCTTTTTCGGGAACCGAATTCCACTCGGATACAGGTTGGAATTTAAGATTTATGCAAACAAAAAAACTAAACAAAAATAAACTCATGGATAATAATTTTTTTTTTTAATAATTTTAGAAAATATAACGATGCGTTCTGTTTTTCGTTTTTTAATAGGTTAGACCAATGTTCTTTTACTGTTTAGAAAACTAATACATATTTGCAGCACACGACATTAGCGACTAGAGCATCCCCGCTTCGAACGGTGCCGACAAACCGAACTAAACTTTTTCGCAATGCGGCCTTTAAACTAAAATTTTCATGCTTTTTTGAAAACCGAAATCGAAACCGGAAGGATTGAGATTTAAGATTAACGCGAAAATAATCTATATCAAATAAAAGAAAGTCTTAAATTTTTTTCGTCAATCGTCTTTTGTCAATTTTTTTTTTAAATTTATGTAGTGTTATAATTTTCGGGAATTAAGCAACGCGTCGTCAATTTGAACGTTTAACTTTTTTCATAGGTAGTATGACCAATAACTTCTACTGTATAGAAAGTTAATACGTTTTTGTAACCCGCGACACGACATGTGAAGGCGACTGCAGCTACCCACGTCGATCAAAGCCGACAAAATAAACTATACGTTTCGCAATTTTTTGTAGGTAGGGTATATCGGCAAAATTTCATGTCAGGGATATTCTCTAAATCGATTCGGAGAGTACGTTTTTTTAATTAAATTTTACATTCATCAAGAAACTATTTGACAGCCACTGAAACTGTAAAAAACTGTTTTTGTGTGTATGTTTGAGTGTTAAAAGTCCCATCTATTTATTTAGCATATTTTATCGAAACTTGAATTAGCTGCTTACGTGCGAAATGCAATAAAATGCACAGAAATATATCGTTTCTTTATATAAAACTATCTTATTCACTCAACTGTGTAAAAAAAGTTGTTACCAAAAGCTGTGTCCTACTCAAAGCGTGACAAAAGGGAATTCAGCCCTCAATGCGCGTCGCCAAAAACGGGATGTCATGTCCGGATTATTGGATGTATAGTACGTACTCACATAGTACAGGCAGATTTAGATGCAGTTACAAAGGCAACCGAGCTCACTATTACGCGGCTAGTACTAGCGACCGCGCAAAAAGCGAACCAAATTCTATTACTGCCTGATATGCAACAAAGACCGCTGGCCCGCCGCTACAAATTGCTTTAGGCCACAGTCACCATATTTGCTCTGGCGTATCTACAACGATACTCCTGCAAATCAAAATTCAATTTTGGGGTTTCAATAACGGTCACGGTCGCTGTTGCATTGAGTCTTCAATTAATGCGGTGAGTGGTGCGGTGGCGTACCTGATAGGAGTCGACAGATTGCTCAGCCAAGACTTAAATGTTATGCTAAAACAATGTAATGCAACATGGTGAAGCTCTGGGCGAATGCGACGAACCAAGTTAAGGGTTTTCACGGAGATCAGATCTTGGGCAAGCGCCCGTTTTTGGGGCATTAAATGATATTGAGTGCTTTCGTGTGTCGAAAAGTATGTTAAGCCATTGATTGGTAGCAATGACTTCATAAGCCGATTAAATTTTGTACAGGCGGTTTGAATAATTATTATAACAGACGCTACTTCCGCTAATCCGCATGGCTCCGTGTAGCACAGTATGACCTGAATCTTACTCTGTTTGGTTTATGGGACATTTCTAACGAACTACTTCTCATTCCAAAGTTAACCTCTAAAAACCCCATATTTGCTCTGGCGTAACTATATGTTGTGATCGTAACTTCACGATACTAGGTGATCGAAAACAATCACCAAAGTGTGGCACAGAAATTCGTCAGTCTATGAATGAGTTACTGTTTGTAATGTCTAATGTGAGGTCAGCATGGTTTTTATGATACAATTAATAATGAACACACATAATAATATTTTTTCCATCAATCCAAAGATGTCCACTACTGAACAAAGGCCTCCCAATCTAACCAACCAAAAGATTGCAAGCAGCCTGCATCTATTGTGATCCAGCGACCTTAATCAGGTCCATCTTGCAGCTGGACGTCCTAAGCTTCGTTTAGTTAATGTTTACTAGTAGCCACATATACTATTTTACCTCAGCATAATATACAGCGATACTAAATTCAAAATTAGTCTAAATTCATATTGAGGTTTCAATAACGTCCACGCAACTAAAATTGCGACGTATTGTCAATCAATGCGGCGGACGGTTCCAACAGTAGGTGGCATATGACCTTCGACGGCTATAAATTTTGCAGCCATGCCAGAACTATTTGTACTAAATCTCTATAAATTTAAGTGTTGATTTGCTTGCATGCATGCATTTTAATTTAGTGTGTTTATGAATAAATACGACGCAAACGACGATAGCCCATTGCAGGACCCATAGACTTCTAATTCAGAGAGTCAAGGGTTCAAACCCTGGTGGCTTTTCGAATCGCTCTGTGCCTCGGAAAGCACGCTAAGCCGTTGGTCCCGTCTGTCATAAACACCTATGGCAGTCATTATTAGGAAGTCGGCGTATTCTAATATTCTGTCAACTGGATGAATCATAGAATGATGTATCCCTTTGGGTTGTGGGGGTCAGATGGCAGTGGCTCCATGTTCAGAAGAAGTTCAGCCAAATCTGGTTAGACCAGTGAGCAAACCCTGGACCCTGGGCTTAAGTCTGGGGCAACCGGGATAATGCTAGGATATGATGATGACCAAATACGATGGCATTTCTGCAACTTTCATGAGGGCTATAGCTGTAATATTTACAATGTCCTTTGAATTCGATGAACACACATATGTATTGTTATGCCTAGTTCCCGTAGGCTTCATATTCTTCCATATGCGACGATTCTGATCCAGACTTTTAGCTTCATTCACGCTTATCAACCTTCTCAATAACTCCCATTAGTTTAATACAAGAAAAAATCTACAAATTATAATTAAATTTCTGTATTTCAATAATACTGGCTGATGCAATGAGTCTTCAATCAAGGCGGTGACCGGTGACGGTTCTGATGGCCTTCAGAGGTCATAAATTGTGCAGGCTACAAATTAAATTAGGTAATATAGCGTCAGACGTGACCGACGTACTGCCAGCGACATGGAATGGGTGGGACCATTTCACAGCGTCTGATATTTGTTACCAAAGGACAGATTTGTATTTTTGGATATTTGTAATGAATAATTTCACCATTAGAGTTCTGCATTATTCATGAGTAGCAAAGGCTATATAAAGAACTAGAAAAAATTGGAGATCTCTATAAAACTCCCTAAATGTAACCCAAGGTGTAAAATATTTAAGAAATACAACTAAGAAAGTATAACGAGGATGTGCGTGTACGAGGAGTTCATCAAAATGAAATATGGATTTAATAACTTACATTTTTTCAATCATAAAATTAGCACTTTTAATCGAAAATATTATTGATCTCAGATGTCAAGTAACGAAAATAATGTTAGAAAGATTATTCATAAAACTCAAAACCTAATATTTGTGACTACTTATTAGGTGCCTTCTCAGATCACAATGTCAGGTCACCGATTGATTCCAAAACTTCTATTTAAGCCTTTGATCGCCATATGATCGACAAACAAACACTTTTTCTATTGTATCTGGAATCAATGGCGTTCAACGTGTCAATTTGATATTAATTGGCCATCACAGAACTTTGCACCCATTCAAAATGGCAATTAATTACTATAGTTGACGTATAATAAACAAAAGAGGGCGTGACTGTAGCGTGCGACCACGATCGAGGTGCCAGTGACAGGAGCCCACCACAGATTTGTGGTCGCTCTCAGCAGGTCGAGCTCTCTTGACCGGTCTCGTTGTCTTTGCCTGGACCGCAGTTATTAATGAAGTTTGAATAACAAATAGACTGAAGCATTCGGCCGTGTCCACGACAGAACTGTGCTATTTAGGCCAACCCACTTCACAAAGAGACTAATAGTCCAAATTCATAAGCATTTAGGTTAACGTTGTTTATATTAAAAAGTCTAAATATAGTTAAAAACAAACTCGCCCATGCACTGCGGGCAGGAGCTTAATTTTAGAAGAATCGGGCTAGAAACTCGTCAAGGTTGGTTTTTTCTCCCATCAAAAAACAGACGAGCTATATAGCTTGTACGTCAGTTTAACTACACTCCACTTCTAAGGTTCGATTCCAATGCAGGACATATATATGTATGCATTAACATCAATATTCGTCTTGTTCTGAATGTTTTCATCACTATTATTAGTATGTTTTGAGAAAAAAGAAGAATCCGCGGATATTGCTAAAGCGCGTGGTTGTTTTATGCGATAAACGCCGCGTTACATGCAATGCGATTAACGCACATCATTTCATATCAGGTAATTTAATAAAAAAACATTGTTTTACGCACATATAAAAAAAATATAAAAAAATCTTCATAGTCTATGTCAAAAATATTTTCATAGTCTATGTAAGGAGTAGCCTTGTTTATTGCGTGAAACGTATCCGTTCAATGCAAACGGTTAGCATAAAACAACCGCGCGCTTAAGTAAGCTCTGCTAAGTTTTGAGTTTGTGCTTTGTAAAATATTCAAAAATATATATTTGTTGATATTATGATAAAAAACTCTTATCAATAAAACATAGC
Source organism: Musotima nitidalis (assembly GCA_949126915.1). NCBI lineage: Eukaryota > Metazoa > Arthropoda > Insecta > Lepidoptera > Crambidae > Musotima > Musotima nitidalis. Next base: position 9,657,093 of record OX421414.1, read on the forward strand.
AATAATTGTAAAAATTTCTACATACAATGCTTTACGGAAATAACCAATGGCATCCCGCAAAAATTCATTCAGCAGCAAAAATTCCAAGAACGTTATAATGAAATACCTATTACCAAAATAAAAAAAGTAAAAAATTTCATTAAATATCTTTTGTAACTGAAAACTGGATGAGAGTAAAAAATAAAAGTGGTCCCGCAAAATAAGCGGAGCAAGAAGAATGCAAGCAATTTTTAATGTAGAGCGAGCGTGACTCATGGTCGCGGTAATAGCGTACGGCGTACGTAGGCACTCTGAGGAAAACTCGGCCGATCGTAACCAAAGCGGGTTGAATATACCTCCAGGATAAATATGCGATTATCAAATTCTCGGGAAATTTTATACGATAATTGGTAACTACTGTCTGATCCCAAATAGAGTTCATTCAAGTCCTAAACAAATCGCATGCTTAATGGAATATAGACATAACTTAAAAAGACTATTTTTGAGACTTCACAAAAAAAGATCTTCTAAAGAATACTTGTCCTACTTGTAAGTGCATTAAATTGATACTGATTTATTAATTAGCAATTCTGCTTGTGTTTTTAAGTGATACTCTTATCGATAAAATAATTTCATCGAAATTTGTTCAGGTTAATTTGATAGATCACATTTCTGCATAATAGCCCTTTCTACAAATCCATAATTTTCTATAAGTTGTATAATATTAGACATACAGTTAAACAAAAATTGGTTTAAGATATCTTTATTAATTTCTTGCAATGGAACACAAACGCTAAGAAATTCATTAAGTTATCTGACCAACTTCAGTATGGAACTAAAACTATCAACTTTAGTTAGGCAGCAATTTCATGGTAATATCAAATACGACGAAACTATTCAATGATAAAAACCTGCATATCGTTCCATGAGACTGATTAGTACCTAGTTCATTTCGAATGGTATAAAACAAAATAAATATTTGAGCAAGTGCTTAAAACACTTAACTTTTTACAATCTTAATTTTGTTTTTAAATAATTAAATAGGGGTAAAGAGGCGAAATAAATGCGATTCTTTCCAATTTAAAATAGTGTATGAATAGCTATGCAAGTTTTTCAATAGCAGCGGCCGCTCACAATTTATTTCTCGTGGTCCGTTAATCCTAGCAAAATCGTTCTAGCTATAGAATAAATTAAAACTTTTGATTTTGTCATAAAGTGCAGTATTACGTTCATATGCAAATTATATAAAAAGCTAAAAAAGGAAACATTTATTTGTTCGTGTAGATGTATAGATATACTTCCCAATTAAAGACATAGTGCGGATTTAAGACACAGTGATTCACTGTAAAAAAAAACTAAAATAAATCGTGTATAAAAGAAATGTAATAAGCCGCAATCAAAATTCCTAAAATATGTTTTATTCCATATGAATAACCACCTAAACAAAACTAAAACAATAAAATCACTCCTTTTATAACAAAAATTACTTTTAACCAGAACAGACAAACCGCTTTTAATAATAAACCCGCAAAACTGAATCGGCTGTCGGGCCGACTGCGTGAAGCACATTTTGCTGACTGATAAAATTTACGGACACAAATAATGTTAACACTTGCTCTCAAAATCAACATTTTGCCTGTTGACGCTGCAACGCGGGACATTAATGGAATACAATGACCTTCTATACACATGGACATCGCATCAGCGCGCTGTCAGCGGCACGGCAAAAGTGTGCTTAAACGCGATGTAAGCACACTTTTTCCTTAGTCGTGTTTTGACAGCTAAGTCAGAAGGATGCCGAAGTGTGTCTTAAAAAAGTGCCCAAATAATACGTTAACGATTCAAAATAAAGATGGTGTGACCTACCACCGGTAAATTAATTTTATTTCTGAAAGATATCACACAAAAATGTGTAAATAATGTTGTAAAACCATTTAATTTTCAATAATTATAATAAATGATTGACAGGTATTTCCATTCTTTTCACTCTCGCGCGTCAGAAAGAGATAGGTGTAAGGACGTCACAAGAACAGAGTCAGAAAAGAAAAAAATAGAATCGCTTAAGACATTTATTTTTTGCCACATTAACGGTAGTTTTTGGAGTTATAGAAAAAAACGTTAATAGCTGATATTTTTGCGAATTTCTAGTAATAAAATATTGTTCATATTTATGGGTGATGCCAATACCCCTTAAAATATCCCCCTAAAATATTGTTTACTAATTATACAAGTGATCATTAGCTATCTTCATAATATTTATTACTGGTAAAAAACTGGCATAAGAGGCATTCTATATTAACCCTCTAGGTTGGTAACGCATCCGTTGGTATTGCAGGTGTCTATGGGCAATAGTGATCACTTGCCATCAGGTGACCCACTCGCTCGTTTGCCTTCCTTGTTGTATAAAAAAAATATAATTCTAAAATTCGGTAGTTTAAAATAATAAAAGGCACATTCGGAAACCGTGTGGTACCGAAACACAGTATGGCTACTCCTAGTATTCCTGTGGACTATTACGGGCTGCAATTACGATATTCGAAAACTATAAAAATCTATCTCTCGTAAATAAAAAACAAAAAATAACAGCCAACGCCACTCCACTGCTTGTTTTGTTCGAATCCGCTTCTAAATTCACCTTATGCAGCTTATTGCTGCTCATTTAGCGCAATGTATGAAAGATCAGTCGAAGCACAATATGGTGAAATTAGAGACCTGTGCCTTATTATTGCTTTGTCATTGTATGACGTGATTAGTCCATGTGTATTGAAAGGTCATTGATGGAATATAATTTTATTTTAACGAGAAATGGTTTGTTGAAGTTAACTTTCAACTGGAATCCTTACTAATATTATGAATAGATATAGTAACTTTGTTTTTCGTTACGCTTAATTTGATGATATATTTTTGGTATCGAAATAAAGCTCCTTTATAACTTTTTTATTCTTTGCCTCATAATTCGTAAAAATTTAATTAGCATCACAGCCTCTTAACGTCTCACTACAGACGTAGGGCTTTTTTTCACAAACCAATGTGAGATAGATTAATTAATTAAGATTAATATTATCAAATCATTCATTGTCAATTTGAACTTAATTAAAGCCTAATACTTAAATAATACATTCATTTCACATTACAAACATCACAAGTTCAGACATTAAAATTTCATTTACAATTCAATATTTCTCTCTGTTTCCTGTCTTCCGACAGTCGATGGCCACCTCAATAATTAACCAGGTTTTATAAATTGACAACCCACAATATTATTATATTGATAAAAATAGTAAATAAAACCAACTTATGTATCCAAAATTTGTCGGCATGCGCTGTGTGGTGTAAAAAATTACCTTTTGACTTAACAATATAACGTTCTAAGACACTAAAATAATGTGCATAAGAATAAAGTGAGTCGCTCATCGATTCATATCTTTACTGTCAGGCTAGCGATAATTTTTATCCCGTTTCTTGTGTACCATTAGAATGATATATTCGTATTTCTTTCACCTAATTGTGAAGTCTACATACAAAGCCAGATAATAAATTACAAAATGATCCTTTAAAAATATTCATAAACTAAATTGGCTCTTTGATAAAAGCTAAAGCCACGTAGGTATTTTTAAAATTACCCATGATATCAAACAACTTTATTGGGTAAATTCGAGTGCCGGGCTTTGTCCGGCGCGCGACGCACCGAAACAACATATTTCAATTCGATATCGGGCACACAATGGACGGAAGCGAGAGAATATGAATGGTCGGAAAGGCTTCTGCCTATCGAGGAAAGGTGCCCAAGCAAATAACTGTATTAACGGCCACGTGAAGGGTAACAGCTATTTGAATCAACTGAACCGTGAACAAAATCGAAACCTTTGCGTTTTGTAAGTTTCCGATAGAATAGTAAAAGCTATGTATGCTATTTAATCTCTTGAATGTATACCAAAATAAGGTTGTTTTTTTTTGATAAGCAATAAATATTTAAATTTTAACAAGCATTTGCTGGTATAAAGAAGCCATGCATAGACATTAATACAGCAGTTTTATCTTCGCTATTCAGTGCTGGGCCCACGTGGTGAAGTATAACCTAAAAGTAACTTCTCGGCGCAAGCCTAATTTTGGGACGTTAAGAGGCTCATGTGATATGTAACGGCCTTTCAAAAGTAAGAGCATTTTAATATATATATATATCCTTAAAATGATTAAGCCCCCAAAAAAACGCTTTTTGTCTCATACACTACCATGTGGTACTGACGCCGTGTGGGCAGTAGTAAGCGTCGATGATAATAAATCCTACCGGGTGATAGACAGCAGCGTCATCCTGCTTACTGGTTGGAACTGCGATCACCATTCCGCCTGCCCAGGGTGGTGATTATGGGCGAATACGCCCAATAGACAGTAATCTTTTGGGGAGAACAATGTTCAGCAGTGGACTTTATAAGGCAAATTTGATGTTGATGATGAGACCACCATATACTCTAACACGCCACACAAATGATCACACAAACAAAATGGGTGCACCCATTTCAGGATAGCCATGTCTGACTACTGTGACCGCCAAGTCTTGAGTTGCCATATGTTTTTATAATAATTTCGCACGCCATACTCATGATTACAAAGAAATTATATTGATTTGTTGTTATTTTTCACACAATAATACACCACGAACATTACAAACAAAATTTGTATGAATTAGGACTACGCATGTAAAACAAAAGTTATGTGTTATTTATATACCCTCACAGCCACAATCTCATAATACGTACTCTACTTGGAGTGATACACATTAATCGTTCTACAAATTGTCGGCTTGCTGAGACCGCGTGCAAGACTTGTGTCTTTTACTAGCGCGGGGAAGTTTATTTAGTGTAATTTATAAGCATCCATAACACGCATGTTAGTTGTTACGATTTACATTACACAACAATCATAAAAAAAAATACTTATAATGATGTCAACTTTAATAAAAAGTCACAAATGAAAGAAAACACTTATGCAACTAATGCAATACCTTATACAATAATGTCTAAAGACATTAAAGTAATCAATAATATTATGTCAAATTAAAAAATATGACGTCAATGCACAGAAGACAAATTTATAGGTATTGCGAGCAACCATGGAAAGTTATATTTTATGCTAAGTCAATACTAAAAAGCATTATCTCCACAGGTGAGATGATTATATCCAACGACAAGTACCACATGAGCGAGATAAACAGCTCTGCGTACAGCGTCCAAATGAGGCTGATTGTTCGGAACATCCAGGGTACGGACCTGGGAGGGTACAAGTGTATCTCCAAGAACTCAATCGGGGACGCCGAGGGCAACATTCGGTTATACGGTAAGTGGCTTACTAAGTTTGGTTGCATATCAGATGCATATACACGGGTAAGAAATTATCCTTTAAAATTTCATTCCGAAAAGGAATAATAATAATTAATGTAATTTGTGGAATGTAGTAAAAAGTTGTTTTGAGGCTATTTAATAACCTTTAATGCCATTAAAAAAGGTTTAAATGTCAGAGAACACTAAAGATACGAAACTAAGATCATTTATGACATTGGTTTTTAAACTTTTTGTGCAAAAAATTATTATTTTTGTAAGTAAACAGCTAATCATATTATACTTACTCAACTTTACACCTACTGACTTCATACAGAAATGGAGTTACCTCATCGAAAATCGCGAGACGAGGACGAACGTGCGAACTCCGTTGAAGAGACAAATGACGTGCGATCCAGTCTCCAGGGTCCCCTAAGGGAAGGTGGACCAAGAGAAGACGCCGACTTCCTGGGAGGTGGGGGCCCCATCGCCGCCGCTGCTACTCGTAACGCACAACCAGCGATCGTTCTTATAACTATAATATTCTATGCGTATTAAAAGACAGAATATGTCATTGGTGTATCTCCACTGGATTTACGCAAATTCATAAAGAAATGTCAATGTTTTATTAGTGAGCTAAAATGTCGATTAATATTGACTATGCGAATGCTTTTGTAGAACAGCAGCATTGTGACCTCCTAGAAAAACATTGTAACTGCAATCATCTCAGAGAGCGCGTTAAATTTTAAGTTTGACCATCATAAGAGCTCTATGGACCCAAACTTGAATAAATGATTTTGATTTTGAAAGAAATTACAGTGTATGGAGATGACATCGGCTAAGGTTCTTTCCATGCATTGTTAAATTCTATCTAAAAGAGCTTCACCTTGCCTGTCCCCCTAGCCTGGCTTTTGAAAACTCGAATAGAAAATAACAAAAAATATATGGAGATGATACCGAAAGCATAATGCTAATATATTAGTTATATTTTATATTAATGAGATGTTTGTCTAGGAGGGCACAAAATATAAAAATGTTTCACGTCATAAAGAACATAGTGAACACCAAAATGTATGTGACTATATAATTAATACGTATTGACCAAAATGACTAACTTGAACTAAACAATGTGTTCAAGTTGGTCTTGCACCACGATGGTTAGGTGTGGTTTTCACGGATTCGACAAGTGTATGTACAGCAATTAGATTATATGTAAAGGACTGGATATAGTGTCAAATAGTGGTTGTTTAAAATTAGCACCAGACAAAACAGTGTGAATGTACGTTAGCTGTAAGTTGATCTTCGTAATAAACCAAGCCTACTATTCTTAAAACTAACTAATTATATTTGTTATTGATTTAAATTTGGTATTTAATTATGTTTATCTACAAATTTATCTTCTTAAATTTGGACCTCAATATATATGAATGTAATATTGAATTAATTATCAGATCTTATAACAAAAAATTTATACAAGCTCTAAAAATGTTTCATTGTATAACTTAAAAATAAATCCAATATATTTCAATAAAAAGTAAAATTTAATATTGAGCTAACCTCTTACTGCCTGTGCTTAAAACAGAGATCAAAACAATTTCCTGTTTGTCTTTGGTTTTAACATTCTGGCAATATTTATTTCCGATATAAATTTAGTTGATAATATGCTAATAAGTCGTAACAATGTATATTAATATATAAAGTGTTTGTATATAACGTAGGTAAATAAGGAAACGTTTATTTATGTGGCTTATTTATTATATTGTCAAAAATAAGTATTTATTTGCATAGCAATGAGTACTTTATAAATAACTGATTATTTTTGTTTGTTTCTGGTTTAAAAAATGTACATTTTATATAAATTATGGTGTGACTAGGATATTTTGAAAATTGTTAATGTTTTAATACTGTTGAATTTTATAAATAATTATTTGTAAACTATTAAATGGAATATCCCCGTTGAGTAGATGTTTAGTTATAAAGATATTCAGAATTAAACTTCAGAATGTACAATCGAAGTCTGTGTCGACTGCTAACCTTAAGCGTACTTTTCTGTTCCAAGAAGCACGACGATAGGCTCGGACGCTCCGACCGATAAAAGGCAAAGGAGTATGACGACGGCGACCTCGATGGTACCTATAAAATGTATGTAGATATATAATTTCTGTTTCTAATTATATACGTATTCATGAGTCTGTAATAACTCTTGTCAGTTTTTATATAACTGCCTTATATAATTGTATGATAATGCCTGCAAAACAAAATATAAACGAAGTAACGTCCACTTTGATATTTTATTTTACTCCTATTTTAGAAATAAAATTTACGTATTTTCGTAGCATTTTACCTTGCTTTTCTTTTAAAGCTATATGAATTATAGTGAGCTGACTGGTTTGTTTCTTTGACTAAAATATGTATACTTAGGACAGCTTAACAACTCATGATCACGTTGTCAGTTCATTACTGAAATAAAGAATAAACAAATTTCACACATTATAATTATTTTATATTACTATAAAACGTATATTACGTATTTCTCTACTGAAAATGATTCTGTAGCTAACTTTAAAACAAAATTGCTATTCTATTTTGATTTAAACTGACACTGTACTTTATCTTTTTCCGAAAGTGGTTCCCCAACCACTCCGACGACTCCACAATCGTCTCTAGTTACTAGTAAAACTGTGTTCTGTCAAAATAAATTACATATCACAGATACACTTCATCTGAGTCACCTCCATTTTTATGCCATACTTCTTGAGGGTTACTTAAAGGTTCTCCTTGTCTCACTCGGCTGTCAGCCCAGGTATAACGACGAGATGTCTCCCAGCGACCGTAGGCTCTGGCTTGTGGGCGGTGAGTAATGGGTAACTCGCCGCCCGTCCGCCTTCTATAGACGCTATAGGCGACAGGCCGCGTCGACGGCGCGTTCGTGTTCCACGCGCGCCTCAAAGATGACAGCACAGTGAGAGCCCCCAGGGAGGAGGTCAAGCCTGCTGGGGCTGCGGGACTGTTCGAAAGGGTTACCGCGGCCCCGGGACGTATCAGGCTCAAGAAGGAACATGGATGGTTTTTAGTCAGTAAAAGTCTGACATACCCTCCCGCTCCACTTACAGCGGGAGAAGGTCATTAGATGATTGTCCATACGAAAAAAAAACAAAAACGTCACCAAGTGCCTAAAATCAACATTTTTAAACAAATTTTTTTACAAATATTTTCTCGTAATGTTGATATTTATGAGCTATGTTAGTACGCTGTATTTGTGGTAATATAACATTTACCTGTTTATTTAACGTTAAGAACGTTGGAAGCTGCGTCGCAATTCAAAGGTTTCAGAAGGTCTCAAATAACTTTTATAACACAAATGAACATAACTGTCCAATTCATTAGAGAGTTGCATAAAAAAAAATATTAGCTGTAAGGCCGCTTATAACATATTCAACAAATATGTGAATGAATTTTTGCTATAATTTTCCTCTTTCTGTGTTAACAAAAAAGTTCATTCATTTATTCATTCAAGACTAAGCAATAATAATGAATTACATTATATGTAATAATGAATTAAATTATGATACTAAATACAAAAACTGTGTATGAAGGTTTAAACAGCAATCTGGTCGAGACGATTTAATTACAAACTTAAAAACATTCAACATATGTATTACAAAAACATTTGAAATCTTGATAAAATTAGTCAAACATTAAATATTTCAGTCAACATAGCTTGAATCGAGTGTGGTATAAAACCCCTAGGTCTGACTCAATGAAAATGAAGCGGCAGGTAATTTCGCTAATGCAAGCGGTTACACGCCATATAGATTGCACTTACCGACAGACACCCCTATTATGAGGGTCTCCGAATATTGTCAGACCCTTCCCAAATTGTCTATTTTGACTAAGTGTTAAATTAAGGTACAAGATCTTAAGGGTGGGAGTCGCACTTCTTGGGAGATAGTTATAACTCGTATTACGCCTGTGAATAGTTTAGTTATTACGAGTTCTGTGGGTAGAGTATTATGTTTAAGATTAACATGACATACATAAATAGATGGCTATTTATATGTTAGTGATCATATATTTTGCTCATGGGCAGTTGAATATAACTATGTGTGTATTACGGATGGTGAAGGTTTTTGGTACACCCGGCTGGCTTTTGAACACCCTTAAACTATGTTTTTACTGAAATGCAGATTTTAGTAGCAGTAAATTTTAGTTTACTATTAGTAGGCAGCCTAACTATACACAGAGATTTTATAATAGCTGTACTTTCATCAAACAGACACGCGATTCAATTATAAATAAATAATTATCTGATGAACTGCAACCACCAACCTGACTGCGCAATGTTGTGATTATGGGAAAACACCCCTAATAGAACTAAACCATTGGGGAGGCTTATGTTCAGCAGTGGACTTTATAAGACTGTGATGATGATGAATTATCTGATTTATACCTACTGAACTTATGTGAACTTATGTAAGTCTTTATTCTGAACTATAAAAGTAATGGTTAGATAAAAGTTATAAGCTTTTCCAAGTTCGAATGTATGCTTTACTATTTTATTTATCAATTATAAACTGGAGAAACAACATTAACGAAATACAACAAATACGAATAGATAAGAATTAATTATTAATTACTACTGAAAAATAAATAGTACATCATAATTATAACGACATCCATATTAATATTTATATCTACATAACCATGTTTAATATTTGGAAACACAAGGAGAGTATTATTGATACCCATTAATATCTCTAAACATCATCAACGTCAAAATCATCATATCTTGACGTCTTCACTTGCGCTAATTTGCAATCAATAGACGCGCATTAACATAAATGGCAGACAGCGATGGAAATGCCTCAATAATTAGCTCATATGAAACTGGTATGTTTTAGCTAGGTTTAATGTGGTTAGCTATGTGTCATTTAGTCCCAAACAAAGTGGAATTTGTACTGTGGATGCTAGAAAACAATTAAATATACTATTTTTTTCTGTTAATACCTACTTATTATAGGCATATCAGTATATATTAATTTCCTAGTGGCGAAAACCCTTGCCTTTAAATTCAGAGAGCCTCGGGTTCAAACACAGGTGGCACACCAAGACTTCTCGAAGTTATGTACGTAATAGTCGCTTGCTCCGTGTCTGGGAAAGCACGTTAAGCCGTTGGTCCCAGCTGTCATTAACATCTATGGCAGTCGTTATTAGGAAGTCAGTGCCTTCTAACAGACTGACAGCTGGTTTAACCATAGAATATATGTATATGTTTTCCTCTGGATTGCGGAGGTCAGACGGCAGTCGCTCTACGTAATTACTGAAATTCAGTTAAATCTGGTTGAACCAGTGAGCAGACCCTGGGCCCTAAGCTTAAGTCTAGGGCAACCGGGTTAATGCTAGGATATGATGATAAGTATATATTAATTTTAACACATTAACCTTTTCCACTTTTATTTTCTCTAGTATGTCTTTCCAATAAGTGTCACTTAGATAACACTGAAATAAAATACTTGAACGTAGTAGGCACTTGAATTGCTATAGGTGATTTGGTTCTGTCTGTTTGTTACGCTTGTAGTCAAAGGAGACGATCGTCTATGTCACGAACGTTAGGAAGTAACCCAATAGACCCATGCACGTCCTTCAGGTCCCAGAGGATTGTTGTCATATCACGGTTTGCATCTTAACTACCGTACGAGCATGAATGTAAACATGATGTTAATTTGAAACATCCTTATAACGTATTGCCAGTTATATTAATATAATTTTATATAAACACGCCTATAACTACCAATTTTTAAGTTTTATGTGCTGGATACACACATGTTGTACCAATCATGAGACAACCAGTCTTTATAGTAACAGTGGGCGACATAACAAGTCGGCGAAAAAAGTATGTAATTTTTCTACAGTTATCCGCAATCGACAGGTTCTTTGGATGCAGTGACGAGGACGTCTACATAGCTACCATTGCAGGATCTGCGTCTAAGAAATTTTGCGCTTTGCACGATAACGTTTTCTGCTAGAAAATTTACTACTTACCTGATGGTCGAGAACAGTGGTTCACGCAATCTACCTGTGTTCGCTGACGGAAGCCTACATAGCCCTATGCGGACCTGCTTCCAAGAAAATTTGCGCTTTATACAATCAATACTTTGTTTTGGTTTAAAAGAATCCCGAGCATAGCATAGGGAGCATCTCGTTACTTTTTAAGTAAAAAAATTATCTAAATAAAACATTCCGTAATCTCACAAATTGTTTTATTCATCTGAAACCTCTGGTACTGTAGGAATACCTTGAAAGTTCGTTTACTTTTTGTACCTACTTTATTTACATTTCTCTCCGTCTACGTCTATGATAATTAACAAGACAAAGTTAGCTAACTAGAGTAACAAGAAAGTAAATGTTAATTGAACGTGTCTTCGGGCGCTCAGAGTTATCAAATCAGTCCCTGCAACTTTATACCTCTTTGGAAGAAAACTTTGATTTTTAATAACGTTCCGTAAAAGGAGTTGATACCGTTTAGGTTTAGGTTATTAGTAAATAAGTTAAAGGAATTGTCTCAAACTAACCAACCTTTTTTTACTTATCTCTGCTTAGTAACATCCCTCTACTATGCTTTAGCTTTCTTGCACAATCCAAGGTTAGAAGGATTAGTTAATATTTCCAAACCAACTAACAAACCATGAAACTTGGCTTAATTTAAAGAGAAATGTCACACAAATGATTACCGCTGTCATGATGTTCCCTTAAAGACTTAAGCTGAAGGACTGCTTACTGATCTAACCAGATTTTAACTGAATTTATATTTATAGTTATTACATAAAGCGACTGCCATCTGACCTTCGAAACCCAGCGAGAAACATCATTCTATATACAAATCAGCTGTCAGGGTGTTAGGAGGCACTGACTTCCTAAAAACGACTGCCATAGATATTCATGACAGCCGGGACCAACGGCCTAATGTGCTTTCCGAGACACGGAGTGAACGAAAATATACAATGGGATTTCTTTATTCAAAAGTGATGATTACTATGGTAAACTATACTATCAATTTTCGTTCACTAAAAAAACCTTATAATAATTTATAAGAGTTTCTTATTGCAAAAAAATACTTTAAATTTAAATGCTCGTAGCATAATTCGTAAGGTTCGACGAAAATTCGATCACATAATCGTAGTTGTATACATGCTTGTTTACAGCCGTCCCGTGCAGGGAATACTGTCGGCGGACGTCCGGCCACAATCTGCATAACAATAGTGTTCCATAGTCTCCATACTCCTAGATGGATGCTAATGCCGCCTCTATTCATAATTCATGCTTTAATGAAGTGGACGAACTCGGCCATAAGACGGTGACCCTTTGTCTCCCCATGTATGAGAAATTCCGCCATACTATGTAATAGAATTGGTCTTCGCGTCTCTTGGTCAGCCAAATTCAAAGGCGTAGTTTGGTTTGTTAAATGACGTTTGGCTACCATAAATATTCGGACTCTTGCAATACTCAATTGATTAAACATTAAAAAAAATAGCAAACTCATTGCTAAAGACTCCAATAATGAATCGTTATCTTACCTCCCCTTATGTAAAAACCCCAAATAAGATGAAATAAAAAAGCTTTATTCAATGTAGGCTCCGATAGAGCACTTATAAATGTTAAATATACTAACGCTTCCATTCACTACAGACAGGAGCGTATGCCTTTCTTTGTTCTTAAAAAGTATTATGAACGGTCAATATCATAAACTTCTTCTTCTAAATTAAGATCAATAATCTTCTTCTAAATTATTCTTATAATCAGAACAAACCAACATTCTACAGATGCAGCAACTTTTCTTGCTGTTTTGCGTTGCAATGCGTAATCCACTTATGAGGCTGCTCTGGGCTTCTGAGCCATGTCATTGTGAACTTTGAGCTTGAAAGATTTAATTACAAATATTGCAAGTTGATGAATAAATTATAATAAAAAGCTTGAGCAGTAATTTTGACATAAACGCAAATGTTATTACGCAACTAGAGTAGTGAAGTTGTTAGTTAATCGCAAAAATGGTTTCGACCACACCAATTACTACCTGAAATTAAAGAGATCTAATAAGAAATAATATGAAAGATGTTAAATTAAGTAAGCTTAAATGATTTCCAATAATTCTAAGTATACATACAATCGCCTGTTACCTCGCAGGAGTAGGCAGAGGCGTATTATAATACTACAATTCGCTTATTTGATTGTTAATCCTACGTAAATTGTTGGCAAACCTATTGCCGCTTACCAGGAACTTTTATGATTGCCAGTGCCTCGTCCGTTGATTGGCAGGTGCACCACTTGCAGATGAGGTTGGGTAAGATCTTAAGATGTTGGTAGGATGCCTTACACCAATAATTATAATTATAGACGCATACTTTATCATAGCTTGTCATACTACGTAAAAGTCTAACGAAAGTACCTACCGTTCGGCATGTTCAGCATCATTCATAACTAGAATAGTAAATAGTCTCTCTACTTAAGAAAGATGCTAATATCGGTCCTATTCATAATAATAATTCATGTTTCAATAAAATGGACTCGGCCGTTTCACAGCGACCCTTTATGCCAACCATGTATAGGAACAAAGATAATTGAGTAATATTATGATTTGTCTCCTCGCTTGCTATTAGCTGTCCGAGCCCTTTAATGCTGCACTGCAAAGATTGGGCTAACAATTGTATAAAAAGTAAATCTCTCAACTTTTTTCTGTTTTTACGATAATTGTTCGCAGGCATTTGACTGATTTTATAGTGTAATTTGCACATTTATCTATTAAATCTAAGAGAGTTTAGACCAAATCTGCCATGTTTACTGTAAGGAATTATGTCGAACTGGTAATGCACTCTAAATCTATCTAGTTATCTACTTTAAGTCAAAGAGGGATTTAATTCATTATCAGCTTTGTTGAATTTTCAACAAAATCAATATGACATGCCTTCACTTCACATAAACATAGTCCCAGTTTTTGAAAACAATGTCAAAACAAAAACACAAATGCATGCTTGTTGAAGTGTATTATGCACCTGTACATTTTGAATTATGCCTTTAAGTTTAAAATACCGATACAGTTATTACTGTTACTAAGTTATTGAAAACTTAATACAGAGGCATTTAAGAATATGTACAACTGAAAAGTTGAACTATCTAAATAAAACCTTTGGCAAACGAAGTCACAGGCACAACTTTCACCTTAACAATTCCCAATATCCACAGTAATCTAAACCTATTCAGCGTAACGTATCGAATGTGGGGTTACCTATTTATTGAGCCGCGTGAGGCGACGATAAAAAGCCCATGTTTTTCTCGAACCGTGGAAGCATAACACGATTCAGACCTTTCTAGTAAAAAGTGGTTTATTGTGTTCTTAAATAAAGTTATTCAGTTTAGTTGCGGCGTTATTGTGCGGGCCCATTGTGAGTGTCTTGGGACTCAGATGTTTTCGCTCCACAACCTTTGAATGTCAAAAACACATTATGTTCATTTATTTATTAGAAACTATAAAACAGTGTTCTAGAATCTGTTGTGAATAAAACAATGAACTACACTTGTTTAAAGCGTAATATAACAATGAAGAATTAACTATAGTAAATTAAAATATTTAAATTTTAATACTACGAATGTGCCGAGCATAATAATACCTTCAGCTTATCTTATCATTGTGATCATTAAAGAACGCTTGTTAAGTCGGGATTCATGACCGCTCTATAAAATCGGTCGTGTTTGCACTCAATGATAGCTTATCTGTTGCTAGATTAACAACAAAGCCAATAAATGTAAGTATTCAAAAAAATCTGGCGTTGCTATCTTCTTTCTCTTTAATAGTTTTTCTACGAATTTGTGGTTAATATTCGATAAAACTACAAGAGTATAATAGCAGAAGAATATAGCTAAAGAACTGGCTAGTACGTCTCTGATCTAATATTAGTCAAGAATGACAATCACAGATAGAATTTACTTCATAACTTTTCGTAACCTTTAATAAGTACTGACATGCCTCATAGAGGAATTAGAAAATCTTAATTATTTACTTAAGAGCAATGAGGCATTTCATGCTCTTAAACGATAGTAAGTTAGCTGAATCCTGGCACTGCTCTTCTGACCCATAGACGTAGGTTGCACGGCAGTCTTTGAACTAAAACACAGTATTGCCTAAAACTCTTACTGTTTGTCCCCAGAATGTTGTTCATTATAAAGGAGACTTGAACTTAGCGCGAAGTCATAAAAAATCGTGATTATTTATTATTATCTGTATCTGAATAAATATTAAGTTATTTTATTTACCTCGTTTGAACCTGTTGCAGGAGCAAGGACCCGACTATTGTTGCCATTTTTCTTTATTATTCACTTAAATGGTCCACAACTTACAAAAGAAGTCAATCCTTCCGCCACCCTTCTCCTGGGACCGCCGCAACGCTATGCACTGCCAATTTTTTTATATATTTCTACATTGCTATCTCTATAAATTCGAAAAAAAAGGAATGTTTACAATATAAACATTTGCATACACTCTATAAAATAAATATGTCAACTATTCACCAATTTAGAATAAGCGTAAGGACTTCCTCGATTTTAATATATAGAATATGTAACGTCGCACTTACACTACATGCGCATTTTATTAAATTTCTCTTTGTGCTTAAATACCGTTAAACAAAATGCAAATACAATGGAATAAACTGCAACCCTTTGTCACTGGTGTGTCTGCGCCATAGCTCACGAACAACACATGTGCACTCAAAGCATCACTTCAAAAAAAATCCATGCACTTAGCGCAAAAATAAGCGAGCCTTTCGACCGCATTCACTTTTAGCGCTGTAGTTTTTCTCCTTTTACACCCACCGCCCGTCCCCTATCCACGATCTTGCATCTCTTTCCGACCGGGAAACTCAGTACTACTCCGTTCGCTTCAACGTTCGTGACACAAAGCAATATGTGAGTTAACTTCAGTGTAACGGTTCTTGTTTGAGTTGCGATTTAATGCCTCCTTAAACTGAGATGGTTTACGGTTTAACCCGGTTCGAGGATAAAAGTACTAACGTTTACTTTTTGGATCAACGTCGGCCCAATAAAAAACTTCCAGCCCATTATAGAGAAATGTTTCGCAATACTTACTTTTATTGCTAGCTGTTTTCAACTCTCTTTTTGGCTTACAGTTGAAATGTTTTATACTTTATAAAACGTTTTATTAAACTGAAATTTAAGATTTACAAAATTCATTATACCTATATTTCTTTAATTGTTAAAGAAACAACAAGAATGAAAACACATCTGATTTTAATAAACAATTAGAAGAACCGCAAAAGAAAAAAGCATTGACGAAAGTATGTTAGTTTATAATAATCCAAATTAATGTAAATACGCATTCGGTATGATAGCGAATCTCGCTTCAATCACATTAATTAAGAACTTAAACAAGCATCCAATTAATTATGGGAGTCGTGAGAACCGATGTATAAGCCCCGACTTTTCATAAAAGACCCAACCCTTCCCGGAACTCCTCAGTTCATCTGGAAACAATTTTGAACGAAAAGTGGTCAGATTAAGAGCTAATCTATATTTACCAATGAAACAAGCATCGGGTCGGCATCAACTTGTCCAATTTACATGACGAAGGTGGCGATATCGCAAAAGAAAGTTCTAGAGAACTTTTATCAGATCCCGGCCTACTGCTGATGAGTTGGCACTGAACTTTACTTACTGAAACGATCTGATTCGATGGAGAAGGATTTGGGCTTGTTTAACTTATATGGGTTATTACACTTATATATCATATCAAATTAATAATCCGAATGAAGGATTTGCTTAAAATATCTGAATTAGTCTTTGCGAATTCGTCTGATATGTGGGTACGATTATAAATCTAATATAACAATTTTTTTGGAAAAAAATACGTGCTTTTTTGCCTACTACTAGAAAAACTAATTTTTTTTTATTTTAGTTGGATGTAATACAAAATAAAAATTATATAGAAAAGATTGATTATAATCATTAGTACGGAAAATAGTGAACCACATAATATTGTAATAAAAAATTTAAATACAATTCCAATATTGACACGTACTAAGTATTTAAATTAATAAGTTATTATAATTATATTAACTGGGAGTCAGCGCCATTAAAGCCTGTTTGCTATAACTTTACCCGCGCGTTTTTTTAAAAAGTTTTCAAAAGTTTGCCACGCTCTTATATATATTTTTGATACAAGACGTGGTTTAGAGTATTTGAATAGGTATTCTAATATTTTCGCGTCAGAAGAAATAAACTTTAATTAATGTGCAAAATATACCTTGCGACACCTTAATACTCTAATTGGCATATTTCAAGGTTCAAAATGAACATGAAATGACATCAGCAATATGAATAAAGGGTCCCACTCCATACATTTGTGACTCAAGAATGCTTGGTGGGGCTAGGATTAGGCAGTGCTATAGACGAGGTCGTATTACACGAAGAGATTTAAACTGAATTAACCGTTCGATCGGAAAATTGGAATGCCTCACAGATAATTACCTGACACTCACAGGAAAGGAAGTCGCTTTGGAAGATTCAAATAAGCGTGTACGAAGGACCAAGTCAGGCGGTCGAGCCGGCCCGCGCTTATACTGAGGAAAATATCTGATACCAAGTTATCGGGAAAGCGATCGAGTGTATCCGGATATCAGGCTATTGAATCCGCCACTAGATGTTAAAGTATTTGTTGGTAAATAAATTTAAGCTCCCTTCAGTAGGATTCTCTTTCACTGAAAATTGTATATACTGACTTTGGAGTGTGCGAGTCCATTGAGGGACTACAATTAAATTACGAGCTGTTTAATGCGTTAACCTTGAGGAATAGTTCTCAAACCATTGTAAATTTAGTGATTCTTTTGAAAAAATAGCCACTCTGAAGGTACAATCGGACAAAGGTGGTCCCTTAGTCGTCTAGTAAAGACATCTAGTAACCTACTTAAAATTTGCAACTGCTTAAAATGAATAATCTTAGTAAAAGATTTGTAAAATAATCATATTTAATATCAACCATTTCCGTTCACGTGAAATAAAAAGAACTAGCCCAAAGACGTTGGGCTCTTAATCGATCACTATAAGTTCTGAAGATGACGTGAAAGATTTGTACAACACGCTCCTAAAAAACAGAGCAGGTCAATATTTGACCCGTGATGAACGGTGTGTTTATGTACTTTAATTTATTTATTTTAAAAAACAAAATAATACAAATATACAAAGTAAACAAAAGCTTTATAAGGTTCTTTCCTTTCCCGAACAACACGTGCTGATCTTAGGAATAATCCACATACCATCAGCACTCGAACCAAGAAATTTGATAAATCGTCCCTGTGTTAGACCATTTAGCTTTGAAAATGGCTGCCGGCTCATGTATTTTCTAGTTCCTATAATCCCGGGTCTTTTAAACGGGGCTAGAAACGGTATTTCAGCTGGACATCTTGAGGTTGGGTGCGGTTTTTACCGTGCTTATTCCACGGTTTTATACCCTTTTTCTTGGACTGCATCGACAATCATCAGGCAGGATATAGTCATTATAAGGTGCCACATTAAAAATAAAAAAACGGGGCCAACGGCTTTGCACTTTACAGTATGGTAAATAAAATGTGAGGCTAATGGTCATCAATATCTTGGGCAAACATTTATGAATGCTGCTTCTATAAGGATTATTCTTCACCACCTAGTCCTAGTCATGACACCCGATTCGCAAGTTAGAAAGTGAAATGACAAAAAAACTAGATTTCAAGCCAACTAGCATTTGTCGCGAAAAGACCACCAATGACACTTGATGTTTTTCCCAATTACCCCGCAATCGAACTGGCTGTTTGTGATTGCCACATCAGCCGATGACATCGTGTGATCGACGTCGGCTCCACAGCGTTGCATTCATACAGCATTGGATACATTTAAAACCAGCCGTGCACGCGACAGCATTGCGGCTTTGTCGATTACAGTACAATATCGGTTAATGAGCATGAAGTAGCAGATTGTATGCTGTTTTTATATCGTGATTAACTTTGTCATTATTGGTTGGCTTATTTAAAGCCATTAATTACTTTTTGATCACAGAACGCTATTCTTTTTATATTTATTCCTGCAGATTAATCTCACCATGTTGGCAACTAGTGAGGTTCGAACATGTGAAGCACTTATTGAAAGACTAACACACTATTTTAACGTTCTTGAGGCTTGAGGATTTATCTTCAAGCGAAGCTAGCTTGGTTAAAATATAGTATTGAGAAGATGATTACAAAATAGTTTGGGTCTTCTTTTTTAATTAGATATGGACTCACTCGTTCAAAGTAATTGCCAGTGTCAAGTAATATAGTTAATCAAGTTTTTTGCATTAATATGCAGCATTTTCGTCATTGAATTCAATCGAAATCAAGTAAAGTTAATAATTGTCGAGTTAAGTCAGAATCTAGTCTAGCTTTATCGCGGCAGTCTCCGAGTGCCACACGTCTTTTTTTAATGTGACACGTCATAATGACTTCGTCCTGCCTGATGGTAAGCAGTCGATGCAGTCCAAAAGAATTAAAGCGCTTTATGAAGCGCTCGTAAAATAAGCACGGTACAAAGCGCACCCACTTATGACAGCCTACTGAAAAGCCGTTTTACGCCCCGCTTAAAAAACACGGGATCAGAGACTATAATAATATTCGCCTTTTTTGTAGCTAACAGTTAAAAAAACTGACAAATAAATAAAATAAATAAATAAATAAATATTCTCTTACAATCACACCAATTATTTAGTTCCAAGATAAGTATCATTAAGAACTTGTGTTATGGATACTAAATAACGGATAAACATACTTAAATACTTTTTTTTTTTGTAAATACATACTTAAGATACATAGGAGAACACCCAGACCAGAACAAACATTCATGTTCATGCACACAAAGATTTGTCCTGTGTGGGAATCGAACCCACGACCTCTGGAGTGAAGTGCAGGTATACTGACCTCCACGCCATATCGGTCGTCAAATAAACAACAAATAAACAAATTATTCAGTCCCAAGAAAAGTATCATTAAGAACTTGTGTTATGGATACTAAATAACGGATAAACATACATAAATACTTTTTTTTGTAAATACATTTTTAATAGACATAGGAAACACCAGACACCTAGACACCAGACCAGAGCAAATATTCGTTTTTGTACAAACAAAGATTTGGCCTGTGTGAGAATCGAACACACGACTTTAGGATTGGAGTGCGGGTATATTTGCCACCACGCCATATCGGCTTTCAAAAGTTAAAATGAGGTAATCGCTATGACATCATGCTACTGGAGTTAATAAGTGTTAATAATTGCATTCTGCGTGAAATTGCGTGAAATCAAAGTTATTCAGTTTATGTAGCTATCTAAGGGGTAAAATACATACGAATTAATAACCAAGTGAATATTTGTTCTTTAAATCAAGTGTATCTAACTTCAGCAAAACAATAAGGGTAGTTAGAGTGAAGGTAGTCGTGATTAGAAGGATGTCCGCTGTCCTCGCTTGCGGCCACTTCCGGATATTGTTTGAAACAATTGGGTTGTGTCTGAGTGAAAACAATCCTTCAACCTGCCTATATTGCATAATGTTTTTACCAACAATCATTCCTCGAGTACCAATTTACGAGCGGGCCTCAATTCTGTTCTCAATCCTCAATAATGTTATCTATCAATTATGTTATCTTCTCATATGTGAATTTCTTTACTGAATGAACATGTAGTATAATCGATTGAGATAATAGTTTTTTGTAATACAATTGTATATAGAAACTCTTTTGATATATTTATGACATAAATAAGTCTAATTACAGTGTCCAGCTACATTATCATATAAAGTTCCCTGCTGAACATAGGCCTCTCTAATACATAGGGCAGGTGGGTTGGTAATCGCAGTTTAAGCCATCGACATGCTGCCCATCATCCGGTAGGATTTATCTCGACTATCACGATTCCGCATTAGACAAAAGAGGACGGCACTATTCTAGACACATCATCATATCCCAGCATTATCCCGGTTGCCCTAGACCTAAGCTTAGGGCCCAGGGTCTGCTCACTGGTTCAATCAGATTTGACTGAATTTCAGTTATTATTTGGAGCGACTTCCGTCTGACCTCCGCAACCCAGAGGGAAACATCTTTCTAGGTTAAACCAGCTATCAGTCTGTTAGAAGGCACTGACTTCCTAATAACGACTGCCATAGATGTTCATGACAGCCGGGACCAACGGCTTAACGTGCTTTCCGAGGCACGTAGCAAGCGATAATTACGCACATAACTTCGAAAAGTCATTGGATCGCCACCAAGGTTTGAATTTGCAATGAGACGTTAAAGAGCGGTTCCTTCTATTATGACAATTTTAATTTAAATCTTACACACATTACAAGAACTGTTGCTTAAAATTTTGCGCAAAATAATTAATCATTTAAATTACAGTAAACATTACAAACAAGCACCAAAATGTTAAAATCTCAAATTTCCTTTACTAATAAGGGTAATGAAAGTAAAATGACCGAAGTAATAAACAGCTTATGTGAGAACGGGGCCCGACTTAAATTTTATTTGATTGCGAGGCTCATGGCGACAGCTGATTGATGTATTGCCAACGCCAGACCCGTTGGACAAAGATTATATGTAATTGATGCATGGATACCCCCTATCACAAGTTAAAAAATTACTTTGGAACTCAATTTATATTTTATATGGCATAATTAATATAGCCGAATAAATTATAGCTTTTATTCAAGTTTTATTCCTTACTGATTACGATTTAAATTGTTCATGCTTAAAATCTGATTTCTTTCTTACGTCCCATTATTAGTCGGTTAAAGATAATACTGCTGTGGTCTACCTCTACCTGCACCTACCTCAATGTCGCGAAGGCATTGCACCATTTTGTTAACGCCTAAATCGGTAAAACTACATTTAGTAGACATAGTAGATGATTTGCAATAGAGTAGACTATTTTTATACACCTTTGCATATTTTCTAATATGACAAGAATAAATAAATATGACAGAGAAATATGCAAAATAACGTTATCACAAACTTGTGGAATAAACTAACAGGAACCGCTGAAACAGACCCTAGCTAGGTCGAAACCCAAAATTCGCTGGTTCAATAAGGCACAGACACAGTGATTTTAGTAGTATCAATTCAAAGCTTTAAGAATCATATTTGTACGTGTTAAAGTGCACTATTGGACTTAACAATTGATAACGCCAACCAAAAGTAAAACTTCTCTGCGCCTGAATGAGGGCTGCTATTCAGGCCCAGGCATTTATTCCTTACTCCACATCACACTCATCCCAGAGTATGAGATCTCGACTCACTTTTGTTACTCATAAAGGTGAAATTACGGAGTATGAAGGTTTATACTTGGGCCAAATTTCACACTATACCAAGTTACCACATAAGTGTTGCCCCCGCCAAATTGATCGCACAACTCACGTCTTGCTTAGACCTCCTAATCATTAATTTGTGTGACCACCCGCGACACGCACATCGGGCCGATTTAGATAAAGCAACAACGTCCTTTTCATACGACATTAGGTGCATTAGTGACGGCACATTTCGTGACAATCTGCGCAGGACCAGTCGCGTGTGAATCCTAAGATACAGAGCTCATTTCCTCTTCATTTGCGGGTTACGCTCTCAGTCTATCATATTAATTTGGAAACTGTACTATGAAATTAATTAGTTAATACTAGTATGCTATTTCAAGTTCTTCGGTAAGCATTTAAGTATAATTACAGTAGTTGCTATCACATCAAAAGATTTTCAGTTTATATTAAAGCGATGGAAATATTACTAGAGCATAAGCTCTTATCGTTCGACTTTTGAATTCTGTCAATAACAAGGTTACAATGCTATTGAAATTTTTAAATTATCAGACTATTTCGACTATAATATGACATGTTGTAACTTTGTTGGCTCGTTGTTACTAACTGACAGGAATATGGGTGCCTTTTTTTTTTTTTTTGTTTTACGTCGGTAATAAAATGCATTTACACACTGCCTTCCGGCCAAAGGGGGACCGAAAGGGGGTGTGGGACTCACCACCGGCAGACACGACCGCCGGCAGCAATACCCACTAAAAATCTTCCGACGACGCCCGCCGCTTGTTGAGAAAGAGGCGGGGGCCAGTACCTGGGTTGCAGCTTCTGACACCCCGCCTACGGCCAACGTCACTTCTGAAAACGGGCCTCCTTTCACATTCCAAGGTAAGATGGAGTCAGGTCATACTCGCCACGCGAACCCAGCTCGGACTGGAGAAGCTACGAGCGCGTCCTATATAGCATAGAAGTTAAAAATTATTTTTCATTTGTTCACATTTTCCATCTCTATGTCACTAGGTGCTATCAGAGAAATTCCAATAGTCAGAAATATTAAGGACGTGCTACATTACACGTATCTACCTACATGTAAACATTGCATATCGAAATGTGTACGATTCTCTTGAAATTTTCAAAGAAAGCAATAAAATTTCATTGCTTTACTCGAGAGGAGTGACAATAAAACTGCATCTCGATTCTGATCACACTCGTTTCAATATTCAGTTGCGGCCCAACACCTGAGACGTCGTCTCGCTTGAAAAATGCTTATTATATTGCCTCTCCGTAAATAAGGTATTGATACTAGGGCATGTTAGGAAGACAAGCTTACAAAAATAGGAATAAGGCACAATGTTCAACGGCTGTTTATTCGGAAATAGTACCTATCTTGTTGTGGCATAAATTGTCGTTCATAATGTTACGACCCAATTAACTGTAAGCATGATAAAGTATTGGGCACGTTGTTTCAATGATTTGTTAGTAACAATGACATAACAGCAGAGTATTTTGAATTTGGTGGTATAATAAAATGCATAATATCGAAAAGCGTTCTCAAAGGTGCGTATTCTAAAGGTGCGTATAATAAAGAGTAAGTTGCTGTTACTAAGTAAAATAATTACTGTCTATTATAACTACTAAACATGTTAAAATATTATACAAGATATTAGCAATAACTATTGTTATATGTTTATGTCTTTTTTATCTATCAGTAGAGCGGTTTTTGGGCAGTGCTCCGCCAAAAAAAGCATTCTATATTTACTGTTTTATTTGAAATTATTATTTTTTTCTTGCTATTCTGCTGGTAGGGCACTAGTTTTAGTATATTACTTAGGGTACTATTTAAAAATACATTACACCGATGTCTCAGTTTACTGCTGAGCTTAGATATCGTCACAACCAGTGGCGTAGCGTAGGCTGTTGCTACCAGGAAACCTTTGCCATAACCTCTATTTAAATTATTGGTCAAGAAAAGGCAAGTTATTTTTTATTTCGTTATAGCTTGTCGTATTTTTCTACGACATGACGTCGTATAGTGTTAAGAGCCCTTAGCTCTCAGTCTCTACTCGAACAGCGTATTTGCGATTTCAGGACAGGTAAGAGTAATTTTTCCATGAAATGTTAGTCCAGCATCACTGTTCCTTTTCGTTTATATAATTATAAGTTAAGTTTTACCATAATTGTTAACAAATATGCTCTGTCTGACGCAACAAGGTTGGTGTTAAATAATTATCGCTTGATCAAATCTTTGCACGTCTCTCCCTCGACACATCTTTTTGCTTTTTGTTATCTATACATATCAAATATTATTACAATTCTTACATATATATTTATTTCAATAGTTGTGCCTTCCGAGCTGGGAAAGTTATGGTCACACCTAGTTTAGACTACTTCATATCCCAAATAATGACAAGCGACCCAAATGTCACTTCCAATACATAAAGTGGGCGAAGTCGCAGAGAAAGCATGACAAGGAATAATGAAAAGACATCTAATAAAGGAACACTATCGAAAAGAAGATTTAGAAACGGTCACCTATTCCGGGCACATACTTCACAAGCAACTCGTTAAATATTTATATTCACAATATGGTTCCACTTTTGTCTGTCTCTCAATGACGCTTTGTCGAATTGGTTGTAAGACTTGTGAGAAAACCGTTGTGGTATAAGATTTTTATCAGTTCGTGTTTTCTGCCTGAATATCTCTCACAAACGTATACATGAACGGAACTTCATTTGTAATAGCCTAGTTAAGAAATTTACGAAGGTTTATTCTATTTGTATGAAGTTTTAATATCAGTTTAAACTAATTAATAAGTAGTTAACCATGTAAAAGGGAAATTAAGTTCACTAAAAGGTTGTTTTGAAATAAAACTTACAGTAACGTAAACGTAAACTACCTAACGTCTATTACATGAAAGGATTCCCATAAAAATTACAATCAAAAATTCCTAACGTTTTCAAAAACATTCTCAACTTCTCAAGAAACGCCACAGCTCCCCCGGTGTCGTCAAGTGACTCAGCACTGTTATTGACAAGCTTTTGTAGTTTTTAATCTCCATCTTTATTATGCATTCAGCACACGCCCTTTTCTTGTAGGGCCGGGTTGCGATCTACTCGAGTCGGCGGCTCGAGCCGAAAGCGAGGAGAAACTTTGCTGGGGAAACTAACTTTTAGATTTTTATTGCTTCCAAAGAACGTGAGGCGCAATAATATTAAAATTTTAATAGCACACAACGTACTTGATGTGTAGACTGACATGTAACTTCGTGAAGTAATGAAAATTTTGCATCTTGGTATAAAGTTACGTACATTAATAATAATATTATTCTTTTAAAGCTTTAATTAACTTAGCCTACACTTTTAGAAAACATTATATATTTTCTGAATGCCAATGCTTAACCTAAATCTAAGCTATTGTACTAAACCAACGAGGCAGGAAATTGAAAATTAACGAAATGAGTACATTTAAAAACTTTACCTATCCTAATCTGCCTCTTTAAGGCTCCCGCTAGTTTATACATAATTACTTTATAGAAAACGAAGGAAAAGCTAAATAAATTTATATGATCAAATCTTTATTTTTAACAGAAATGCGTGGTCGCGGCTTTACTAAGATGGCGGGTCAACAATAAGAAAAGTCACAAAATTAAACTATAATCACTAAAACATAACTATTCCCCACGCTCTCATCCATTCAAAACGAGCTTACTATCTTTAGAGATCTTGCACTGTTTGTTTTAGCTTTTGACTTCACTAACTGTAAACAGAGTCCCAATCAGGGCGCACAATAATTTTCATCGTTTATTTTTAGTCACATTTATGTACGCCATGTATCAGTCATTGGACGGTGTTGAGACGATGGATCATCCGTCTCCCACATTCTGTCTGGTGGAGACGTGTGTCATCGTACTTTTGCTAAAAATGCTAATTTCTCACCACGCCTACCCCCGAAAGCTGACTTAGGGATAGACCCTGAACATACCTAATTTATAACAGCAATTTTACTTTTACAGCTATTTATGTATGGCATTTGGTGGTTTTGCTGTATGACAATCTTTGAGTCATAAATTTTATGTATTTCAAGTCAAACAGTTGTTCACACATATTTAGCTTTTGTTTCGACAAGCTAGCTGTATAGTTCTGCCGTCTCCGGAACTTCTTGCCGTGCCGAATTAATATTTATGTTATAGTTATAAAATTTAGGACAAGAAACAATACAAATACGTTACGACGGTAATAATAGAAAGTTTCGAAGTTGTTAAATTCCGGAACGCCCTTTTTCTTCTTCCTACTAAAAAATATATGTGCGTAATGATTTCTTGGTGGCTTATCTTTCAAATTGTGTTTAATTTGAATAAAATGCGTAATATTTTCAAAAGATCACCAAAATTAAGTAGCATTAATAGAGAAGTCAAATACCCTTAAATAGTATGGCGTTTATTATCAAGCGATTCGGAATCCTCGTTAATGCCCGGTATCACCATTTTGCGATTGCTGTAATTCTCTTTATTTTGGTGTACAGTAAAGTGTTCATTCATTCACCATATGAGGTACTCATTGAGACAAAGTATAGGCTCTATAAATTTTATCAGCAAGACTCGATACCACCTGCATCCTTGAAACATAGGTCCGCGTGTTGGAGTATGACTTGTGCCCTTATTTTGTAAACAAAAATCTATCCTTATTTTTGACAGACATCCTTTACGTTGACTGATTTACAATAACCATAGAACTATTACAACATACATAGACACATACAATATTCTTGAATTCATTGCATTTCATTGGTTTGTTAGTGGGAACCGATTTTTAAAAGGGTACCTCTTATTTGGATAGATAAACTATTTATTGCAACGAAAGACACACATACATATAAAACAATAAAAACAAACTAACAATAATTAAAAAAAATATAACAACAAAAAAAACTAAAAGTAAAGCATTCGCATAGTGTGCATGTGTGTCGCGGCGCTGCAGAATGGCTACGGCTCAGTGGGTTTTTTTGCTCTGAGAGAGCAAAACACTGATTTTCAGCTTTTGCCGAAACAGTAACACGAGACGCGCCCAAAATACCGTGTATAATTTATAATATAACGCACAATTTTATAAATACACAATTAATACACAATAATAGTAGGATATGACCTACAGTGTTTGTTCTTTATTAGTCTCTGCCGACACTGAGCTATCTGTTATACATGCGCTAAAGTCATGGCGACGATGGGAGAAATAAGCAACAATTTTTCACGAAACCAAAATGAATGAGGCAAACCCCCCGACCGCTGGGTACTTGAAATATTAAATGAAGCAAACAAATAAAGAAATTGTAATTAGGATCATTTTAAAATTAGTAGATTATTTACAAGGTTGCAAGTAAATATGGCAAAGATGAGATTAATCTTCTCCCCTTTTTAGGTGCATAGAGTTTCTACCAAGATCTATGGAGCCTAAGCCAACCTCACCTGCACGAGGCTCTGACAAACATAAATGTTCCCGGTAAGCGGCAATAGGCTCGCCACCTATTACGTGGGACAATCAATATAACTTTTGAAATGTGGGCGTATAATATGGCCTCTGCCTGCCCCTTCGGAAAAACAGGCGTGCTATTATGTATGTATGAATCTTATCGCCCTCGGTGATATATGGTTTATTATCACACAACACTTAGCTTCCAATTAAATTGAACAGGGATTACTTAAGGGTTTTTTTTATTTTATTAGGTACACCAACAGCATATGTGTTCTATCCAGGTGATAGGCTTTCTAGAGTTCTGTAAAATCACTATGATACATAAGTCTATCATGTTCATAGTAGAACTGTCCTCTTACTTGGTTTAACGACTAACATATACAGTGATAACCAAGATCAACGCGTCTTTAGAAACACAAAAGCCAAAGCCACGGTCACCCATCTAAGAACTGGCTGACCTCTACATAAAATGCCCAAACTCCCCGCAGTATTATGTTAATGCCAACATCTTTCAAAATACATGTTGATAGCCTTAATGAATTTTCGAATGCGCGTATTAATTTTCTAAGCTATTAACACGTTAGGAGTACAACCGCTATCGTAAATCAGAAGAGCAAACACTGTATTAATTACGAATGCAAACAGCAAGTGTGGTCCGCCGCAGCCGTCTCTATCCTGCTAATGATTTGCAGTCTAGCACTACGTATAAATGGCCAGAGTCGGTAACAGGGTCAATAGACGTTCTGCCAATAATATTCTATGGCAAATTATTATGGGGAAGGTAGAATAGTCTTAGAGCTCATTGTAAACTAGATATTAAAATTAGGTAGTAAGTATTTATATGAATTTTTGATGCTATTTGTCAGTTATAGTCTCATAGAGAGAAAAAAGCGCGTTTCTAATGAAATTACTTATTGGAGAACTCATCACACCAATCTTTTGGTACAACTTAATACTTTTTAAATTTTCCAAAGTTTAAAAATTTTATGATGACTCAAGTCATTATACCAATAATTTTGAATATTGTTTTTTACTAAGTTTAGATAACAGTTTGCGCCTGTCTCTTAATTTACTTATTTTGGCTAATCTTGTTCAGTTTTGACAAGACTTACACTTTAGGACAACTGATAAAAGTAACTTCTTATCGCGAAAAATTACTATATGTCCCTATTAGACATGTGGATAAAGTCGCAGGTGTCTGCCAGCATAGTTTCATGAAACTCATTGACATTATTGCTTTAGTCTTTATAACAAATACCACAATACAATCTCCGCAAAATTCAATATCGTTACTAAAACTGACAATGGTAACAGACATCCAACGTAAAAGCCCGTTTTAATTTCATCTCCACAGCTCAACCGTGCAAAGATACGGTTCTGCATACAGCCTGGCGGAATAAAAAGGAATAGGTACACCTCGCGAAACAATAATGTGCGATTGTAGTTGCCCTTACAATAGCAGGCGGAGACATGCGGGAGGGTGCGCACAGTGTTTTAGCGTCGAGGCTTATGTTCAACATAAAAATATATCAAAATCGACAATGAACATCTTAAAATTTCAGGCAGGCTTCATTATTTTTGGAACTACCTAAACTCTACAGGTCAGTAATAAAAACGAAAACAAAGTATTCCCCTATTAACGCATAATCGTAGAGTCTATATAAATATCTGACTACTCCACACCCAAAATATTCCATCGGGACTTTGTTACCTTGTTAGTCTAGCTGTCTGACCCGCCGTGACGCAGCATATATTAATAACATAAAGGAATTTTAAAATTCTCGATTCAAATATATATCAAAATTCATAAATATTGTGTTATTCTTGCCATGCTATGTTGCAAACATAATATGATTTATAAAATAATATATATTTTAACACACAAATTTAGAATTTTTTTATGTCCAATGCATCCTGTGGTATCGCACCACAGTGGGCCGGGGGGAACCACCGACGCAAAGTGAAATCGGTCCTTTCAAAACATTTTACTGTGAGCTCGAAAAATAAAACGTAGAGTTCTATTTAACTACCCGCCGTGCGGTCGCGGATAAAGCATCTGAAAAGGGCCTTATAAAAAACTCTCGGCGAAACCTAAACGATTCCAGTGATCTAGTTTGGGCAGTGGGGGCCAAAAAATGTTTGTTGTGGCCGTTTCGTTGAAAAGCCGCCCTGTAACCGAGAGCTAGAATTGGGAGCTGCGAATGTGAAATGTATGTATGCATGGCGGCTTCTGGCCGGGAGGACCACTGAAAGAAATACTCTCATCCGGGCGTGGCTTTTATATAATCTACTAAATGTAAAACTGGGGACGCGATTCACTAGCATGCTGCACTGTGGACGAAAAATGTTTTTTTAAGATTGCTTAAGATGGATGAGTCAGATATTGCTTACACGAATGTTTTTATCTAAACAGAATAAAAAATAAATAGTTATGTATTTTCTGTTAGCCAAAACAAAACAGTTTTTGATATTACTTCACTTTACAATACGACGATAAAACGACAATTTTTTTGAAATAAAAAGACTTCCATTAACAGTTCTACAGCCATTTGCTAATTCAGTTACAAACGAAAAGCAGATAATGTTATCGGTAACATTTTAAGGCGCTTTATTGCGGTCTCGAAGCGCACGTCTCACGGTAGTCTGCATACGACAACATAAAATGTAATAACCATTCCCAAGTACCTCGATTCAAGCGTATGTAAGGCCGAAGCCACACCAAACGCGGCATTATTATACCCACAAAACTTATATGAAAATACTTCCTTATATATAGAAAGACACAATTAGACAGCAGCGATATCACAATGGTGTGACCATAACCATGTGTGGGTCCATAGGGATACTACTAACATCTCAGGAGACCAAGCCAACCTCACCTGCAAGTGGCGCGCCTGCCGATCAACGAACGAAGCTCTAGAGAAAATAAAAGTTCCCGGTAAGGTGGGATCAAGAATGTTGTTGGCAAAATGAGGGCGTATAATATTCCTCTGCCTACCCCTTCAAGGAAACAGGCGTGATTGTATGTGGGATTATAACACTGAAATTCATGGGATTTTAAGTTATATGCGTACTTAAGTTATATTCCTAATTTGTGCTTGCTCTATGCATCGGAAATCACGTTAAGCCATTTGTTCCGCCTGTCATGAACACCTATGGCAGTCTTGACTAGGAAGTCAGTGCCTCCTTAAAGCTGGTTTAACCATAGAATGATGATTCCCTCTTGGTTGCGGAAGTCAGACGGCCGTTGCTCTATGTAATAACTGAAAATCGGCCAAATTCTGGTTATTACAGTGAGCAGACCCTGGGCTACCGGGATAATGATGGTAACAAGCAATCGATAATCCTACCACTGTGTAAAGTAGTGTGTATACTTAAGTTATGAATGTTGTAAGATATAAAGAAATTTCTTAGTTTTTATTATTGGCACAAAATTTGATACAAAGAGTATTAAATTTTGTGCAAATAACAACTATCATTGCAACTGTATCAATTTGTCTATTATTTTCGAATTCCACGCGTACGAAGTCACGGGCAAAAAATAGTGTGTACTTAATTTATGCAATAAAGTTGTTAATATTTTTTTATATACCGTTAATTTTTATACTTAGTTTGGACCAAATATCTGGTTGCCACATAAGCCTACAATTTGAGAACCTGGAAATTCTATCACATGGTAGTGAAATGAACTCATTGGCAACGCTCTCTGTGCGGGACATTAAGTGGTTTGTCAGGTGATGCTTAACCTGTCATCTCATCTTTCATCGCTTTGGTGTCCTACATAAGCTAACTAATAACTTAGCATGAAATCAGATAAATTACATAGTCTGTAATCCGTCGTACATAGATTATGCCATAATATAGCCTATGCGATGTTTGGAATAAAGTAACCTAGTGTGCTACGTGCTGTGGCATACATTATATTAACCAGAATATTTTTTATTTCATTGTTATTAATTCAACGTTGGATGATTTCGATTCCGAAAATATAATAATCATAACTCTGATATTCTTTACTTAAATATTTACTTTTCTAGAAAAATGTAAATAAGTGCTTTCTTTTCTGTAAATTTGTTCTTTTATTTAAAACATAATGACTAAAACAAATATTCGTACTCATTCAATCTAGACGCCTACCTCCTGAGTGCAGAAATACTGGCCTCCACGCCGTAACGGTCGTCCAATAAGGTTTTATAGACGTTCATATGTGATATAAGGTTCAAATTTAATAAATGTTCCACGTAATATCTTGATGTAAGACATTAACGACATATAGGAGATCGACAGTCAAATAACCTTTCAAGAAAAGGATTGAGACTCGGGGTTTACTTTATTCTAAGTCGTACGCGGGCTAGATTCAGAAAACGGGCACTTATAGCGTAGACTAGGTCGAGTTTCCTTCACTTCGGAATATAAGATTCATGCCCCCGCCTCACCTTATCTCACCTCAAGTGTTAGGGAACTATTTTAGTTGCGACCGGGGCAGAGTATCATTGTAAATAGAAAAATAACGTCAACACTGCTAGAGGTTTCTTTCCAAATAAAATAAAGTGCTACTAAAGTACTTAGTGTAGGTGACATAATTTTTTAAGTTTTCTAATATCACTATGTATGTAAACTTGTATGGAGGAGAAATTCAAAATATACTTAGATAATTTTGTAATTGATGTCTACTGAGCGGGATACATAAACGATAAATATTATAAGATAATTGCGTTTAATTTGGTATGGTCACATAGAGACGATATCTAGTATGAAAGGCACATTTATGTAAATCTTTGGCATGATATTATGGAGAGGATAAAATTGCTCTAGCTTGCTTGGTATTTTAGCTGCATAAGGTCATTTATTCGCTTTATTATTGTATTTTCTATTTGTGTTACTAAATATTGTACAAATCTCTCACCGTAAAAGTTAACTTGGTCAACTTTGAACACTTAATCCTATGCGTCGTTTCAACGAACTGTTTATATTCATAATATTATATTAAAAACTATGAATGTATTCACATTTAATTAGTCCGGTTATTTTAGACATAAAAATAGTGATCAAATAAAGGAAATTCCGACAGAGCCAAATCTTCGTAGAGATCTTACGTTTACCACAAGGAATAAAGTGTCAAAAGTCCCCATCAGTCCCATGAGAGCTTAGGGACTTATTCGGGGCCCAAGGTCAAAACTTTAGGTTTTTTGGATTTTTCTCGAAAACGGTAAGTTTTATCGAAAAAATACTTCAAAGCAAAGTTGTAGATCTTAAAATTTTATATAAAAATGGTTTCTATGATTTTTTCTTTAAGACCCACTATTTCCCAGATACTGCGCTAGTAAGAATCACGCTCTACATAATATGCACACATTTCCACACCACCTGTGAGGTAGTGTACTCTGCGCGTTTTTTGATTTGTGATACCTGTATACATACATACATACAATCACGCCTATTTTCCCCGGAGGGCACAGGCATATTATACGCCCACACATCGCCAATTACATTATTGGCCCCACGAAAGGGAAGCCTCGGAAAGCACGTTAAGCCCTTGGTCCCGTGTCATGAACATCAATGGCAGTCGTTATTAGGAAGTCAGTGCCTTGTAACAGACTGACAGCTGGTTAAACCAAATAATGATGTTTCCCACTGGGTTGCGGATGTCAGACGGTAGTCGCTCCACGTAATAACTGGAATTCAGTCAAATCTGGTTAAACCAGTGAGCAGACCCCGGGCCCTAAGCTTAAGTCTAGGGCAACCGGGATAATGCTGGGATATGATGACCGTGAGTCGATTTAACTGACGGATTTTACTTGACTTTACCTGTGACTAAATTACGAAAACGCTGCATTTATGCAAATAACTTGATTTATTTAATTATTTGAAACTAGCAAAAACTCCAAACGAGTGAGTCCATATCGGAAATAAAAAAGGAGTTACGACCCTCTTCATTGAGGAGACGATGTTTGTTTTATCGATTTGGCGCAAATTTGTGACATTTTTTTAATATATTAATCAGCACTAGCTTCAATAGTAGACGCTTGTAATAAATACGTATAGTCACTCGAACTGCTCGTTCAACACTAAAAGAAGCAGGTATACGTGAACGACACCACATGGACAAAAGAATAGGCAGAACCGGCGGTCATTTTAGAGTAAATTTTCTTAGAATAGTATAATGTATACATAAAAGAGACACGAGTAGGCATTTTTGCTTGCTTGAGTACCTAAATATGTATATACGTGGCATATGTGTGCATATTATGTAGAACGTGATTCTTACAAGCGCAGTATCTGGGAAATAGTGGGTCTTAGAGAAAAAATCATAGAAACCATTTTTATATAGAATTTTAAGATCTACAACTTTGCTTTGAAGTATTTTTTCGATAAAACTTACCGTTTTCGAGAAAAATCCAAAAAACCTAAAATTTTGACCTTGGGCCCCGAATAAGTCCCTAAGCTCACATGGGACTGATGGGGACTTTTGACACTTTATTCCTTGTGGTAAACCTAAGGTCTCTACGAAAATTTGGCTCTGTCGGAATTTTCTTTATTTCAATTGTCTAAAATGACCGGACTAAATGTAGTGAAATTATATTTTCTTTTACATATCTTTTAATTAATTTAATGACGTCCACTACATGCGGCTAAGAAACTTTTTGTAAGTAAGAGCTGTTATATACAGTCATATTATACTTATGTCAAAATTTTGTGTTAAAAGGCATGTCCATATTGTCCATCACGAAACTTCAATTTTTAAATGACTATTACATTTGTAAATACATCACATAATAGATAATAAGTTATCCAAATATATACATTAAACTTGAAGAGGTGAATGTTCAAGTTATACTTGAAAAATAAAAGGTATAGTCACTCTCGCATTTTGAGGTGAATAGAAAAGTTTGTAATATTGTAAGTTAAAGGGCATTTTATCGAGTTGTCAGTTTTATTTAAAAATTTTAAGCGCAAGCTCGAATAAAATTTATTGTTTGTATTTATTGTTCTAATCGAGGTGGTGTTTACATATGATAGTAAAAAATTGGCAAATAATACCAATGTTAAGTAAATTTTCACAGTTACTTTTCCACTGCATTTTGTGATTTTTCTGATTAAGAAGATAATATTCGCTAAAGTGAGTCTCCTCCTCGTGGACTGATATTGAACTGTTATGGTTGCACCCCGTTTACTTGTAGCTAAATGCATGCAATGTATGCATGTACTTAATGACAATAACGTATGATTGATACCAACCATATTTTTGGATGGTTATTAATCTGCATATGTTATATTTATCTGCATTAACTTTTTTTTAGCACAGTGTTGTTTTGCAAATACCTACATCAATAGAGAATTAAAGTCAAAATCCGACTCCTGATTATTCTAAATGTTATTATTTTATACGAATAACATTTTGAGCACTTTGTTCACTTATACGACGCCAACTGTACCTCGAAATCAGTGGTTTGTTGGTGGATTCCTATAGTGGGTTTTTCTATTCGCGAACTGCTATTGATCTGTTATGTTCCAACCCGTTCATGATAATCTAGTATGTAATGAAATTAAGGAATAATTAATACCTCTTATGCTATTGTAATGTTATAAATGTATATTTTCTCAAGTACTGTACTTTTATTATTTTTATTATTAGAAAGAATTCTTAGAAGATAGGTATTTACGAAGTTAAGTTATGTTTTACACTCATATTATATCCATAATAAATTATGGTAAAATTTGGTACTTAATACAAATAAATTGTCTGGCACTTTAGTACACTTCTCTGTATCAGACTGTACCTCGAAATCAGTGGTAAGTGTGCATCGGCGTACACAATAGCAGTTGACTCCTAAAGTGGGTTTCCTATTCGCGAACTGCTATTGATCTGTTATGTGCCACCCCGTTCACTTGCATGCATCAAGTTTTACCTATATAAAGATTTGATGCTGAGTTGACTTTGTAAACGTTTTGACGTCTTATTTTTAGGGTTCCTTACAATAATACGAGCGCCATAACATTTTAAAAAGTGCACTTTTTGGTGAAACGATTATAATCCCGAGTCAGTATTCCGTGTATTCAATTCATACTTATACATTCCGTTACTATCGTCGATCTGTGATTGTTTATAAAAAGGTAGGGGGAAAACACGTAAAAAAATTATTGATTAAATCGAAAAATTTTGGCACAGATAGAGTGTAGTCATTTCGTTAGTAAATATAAAATATTTTTAGAGTTATTTAATTATTGAGTGGAATATCGAGTCGTGTCACGTGCACATCACATGTGCAATAATACAAGTTATTTTGCACTCTCCATCAGAATCTGCACGGATTGATTGCACTCGAGCCATCGGATATAAAATATAGCGAGTGTGTAATTGGATACGGCACCCGTCGCGCGCACTCGATGTCGGCTGACGATGACGTGTTCGCAAATAATATGACGGCCGACAATGGGCCGCGCGGAATATGGAACTATTCTGATTTGATTTAAACACTTAGTGCTCAATAAATCGTATGGTGACTGGAATTGGCACTACTTTTGTTAGCTACATCATACAGTTCTTTTTTGCAAATGGGCGTAAAGATACTTGAAAGCGTACCTAGCACAAAACAAAGGGACATTGCCAGCCGAGACTTAGGGACATTGCTCAGTCACACACTGCGTTCCTTGGTTTTCCGGCCTGTTAATGGTCAGATACAAAAGTCTGTTATTTGAGATGATGCCATCGGCCTCTTTCTATCATTGCACAGCTCGCTAATGGAAGGGAGTTCATCCTTTTAAAAATATACCTTAGAAAAATAAATGAGCGATTACTTAATAACAAATTTTATCAATGAACTCCCTTTCGGGGTTTTCCGAAAAGACGCAGCTATATGCAACAAAATTAAATGATGAAATTAAGTATGACTAAGCCCCCGATAGTCTCTACAACTCACCACGTTAATATTAATTATATCGCCTGTTTTTAGAAAACCTTATTTCACATAACTTAACTAACTTTTATTGTTATGTGGTCAATAGTCAGGCACCACGTCTCACCATATGCACGTCTTTCTTAAATTAACGCGGGTGAAACTGCGGGCACGACAACTTTTAAATAAATGTTCTGTGAAATTTACAGATAGAAAAAAAATTACAGGCAAACTCATTAAAATTATAACACATTTCGGGTTTTTGCGTCCTAGGTTAAAAAGCAATCTACCGGGATTAATTCAGTGCACATTGATGACATTGACGCTGTCACGTAAAGATGGCGAACGCATTATTGAGATTCGAACGACGCTTCGCCCGTCCACTTAACACGATTACCGATGAAGCGAACTTAAAAACATACACTCGTGGAAACCATTTTTCAATGGATAGTGTTTACCAAACGTAGATCGGGACAATATCGTTCTAACGAAATATAAGTATACACCACAAGGTCGCACTTGATCATGCAGCCTACCTGGTGGAACGTGAACACCGTTGCCTATGGTCCAGACCCTTAAAGAAACGGTTCACGACCGTTCTAAAGAGTCCACTTTAATAAAAAAACTTTAAAAGTAAACTGGATAGTAAAGGCGTATTAGGTTTTCCTTAGTGAAAAAAAGAAAGAAAGAAAGAAACATTGGCTTTTGGGGAAACATTGGCTTATGTTTAGCAATGGACGCCATCTGGCTAAGATGATGATGATGATTAAGATTACGGATGACGCGAATATAAAAAACAAATAGCTCCGCTGAAAAACAAATGACTCTGCTTTAATTTTGCTTTACATGAAAACCCTTTTTCAACGGATTGTGTTTACCGAATGTACGTCGGTAATCATTTATATCCTTACTTGATATAAACGCAAATGTATTTAAGAATGTTTCTTACACTTTTAAGCAAAACACTACAGAATGGGTTATAATAAAACTTTACAATAATATAACTTATACATCAAAATAACACATAGGCTGTTATTAATCCTGAGCAGTCGAAGTCGTGGACACCAGTTGTAACGGAAAAATTGTAACGGAATGCATATAACGCAAGCCGATTATGAAATTTTACAAAACGACCATGCAAACGAAGAATCTACGAAAGCGAAAGGCGTCCAAATCAATTTATGTAATGTTGTGATAGGTTACCTTACGCACTTATCCAAAAGCCCTTAAAAGGTAAGCGTTCATATTAAGTTGCTTGTATGCTTATACACAAAAAGTCTCCCACCCCTTTACAATTTGTCTAGTCGTCTCATAAAACGGCGAAATCTACAATCTACCTGCGACATATAAACCACATTACCATACAGTGGCACTTAAGAGCGGGAGGTTAAAATATAAAAATATTAATCTCCTTTGTGCATAATTAAAAATACATACACTATTCCTTATGATTCTTATCTTGAAACTAAATGATTAGAGTGATGATAAGAGAATTATTTAATTATATATTCTGCTTGTTGAAACATGTATGAGATCAAAATAGCTCTAGCATATATTTTTCCTCTATAAAACAAAACAAATCAGTTTTATGCTCATATGCTAACTATATAGGTAACTTTCATCTGTTTCTTTCTGTATTTTCATTTTTCACTGCAAGTAAAACTGCAACCAGCTTCGAATTAGATGCTGCATATGCCAAGCCCAGCGAACTTATTAGTTTCCTGGAACTTGTCCAAACTCGGTACAAAGAAATAATAACTACATTTATCAAAACCTTTTTTTTTACTTTTTCCTAGTGTTGCGTTTTAAGTGAGATTGTTTTCTGTTTATTTATAGTTTGCAATGAGTAAAAGCTGAGTCGATGGTCGGGGACTTATGCTGTGTTATACAACCTTTGTATAAATAAAGGTATAATCATCATCTCAGTCTATTAACATGGTGCGAGGGTATTGGTTCATACTCCACCACGCTGACTCAGTGCGGATTGGCGGGGGCAGGTGTGTGGCGTCCTTCTGTTAGAATTTTTCAAACCAACCAATTAGGCCTTTAACATAGCTTAGCGAATACCACATTTAGTTATAACCGGGAACAACGGCCTTTCGAAGCACGGAAGCGCTCGATATGAAATGCCACACAAACGGTTACCTATCCAAGGTCTGACCTCTGTAAACTCTGCTTTACTTCGGTGATCGTTTCCGACCACCGAGCACCGCGGAGCTACGAGCGATTCAATACTAGAAGTATATGAATGAATAAATAAATACCTTGAATATGTTATAGATGATGATATGCCAAGCTGCAGCCAGCATATGCTCTCAAAACTAGAAACAAGAAAAAGTATTTATTCTTGTTTATCCGTAGTCAAGTATAAGCTATGCTTAGTTTGAGAGTAGACGCGCTATTCGAAATGTCCAAGAACGAGTATTGAGTATATCTAAGGGATTGTATAGATGATATAACATGTGAAATTACGTTATAAATATGAGAAAACCCATGAAAGGGGTAAATAGACAAAAACGGTTACCATGTACGAAAGTTATATAAAGTCTGTAACTTATCTTGATAACCCTTAACATGTAATTCTACATTAGTTGTCGCAATCAACTGGGAACACAGGCGCAACGCCAGTCACCCAACGCACTAATGAAATCGTAAATCAACAAAGGAGACGCACATCGACAGATTTCAACTCAAATGTTTCCCGTTTTAACATCATCCTACTCCTGTGACTCGTTTATTAATATAATTAAAAGCGCCGTGATGAATGGCCTTACAACATAACCTGTCAATATAATCAGCATTCACTTTAAAATTGTACGAGTAAAATCGATTCAAATAAGACAAAAGAAAGTAGGATATACCATTTTGTTCATTATAACATGAAATTCGACTTTGTTAAATTCAATTGAATAGCTCTTCATTTGTTTCGCTCTAGCCGTTGATATTTACAAATTCAGTACATGATAGCAAGTGATCAAACATTGTATTTGCTCTAATAAACACGGTCCAATCTGGTGCTATTGGAAACCGGTATCGATGCGAGCTGAGCGCGATTACCGATTTGTATTATTTAAAGTGGACAGCTCTCACAACGTCCACGGCCGTCCACACTCGCCACTACATCAAAAACGGTGCACTCCAACTAATTGCATTTGCTATTGATACGGCCCACACCGGCCGCCGGTAAATACCTAGCCTCCCCTATTAGCTAAGTACCATCTAAAATACATGGGCAATACCGTTTATTGACTAATTGATTTTCGAACCATGATGTGAATCCACATACAATCAGTTATAATCTAGTGATAATCTGCTTATAACGAAATGGGTGGAGTAGAAAAATTTAACACAAAAATTACATAATTAATTAATTCAGGTATTGTTTAGCAGATTTAATTGCTTACTTGAAAACCAGTATCAAGTATGAGTAACATATTTAAAAAAAAGCTAAACAAGCCCTAAAACATGTTCAAATCAACGGCATATTAATGATAGTAACCAAGTCTAATGTTGTTTTTTTAAAAAATACAATATTATCTAACAAAACATTCGGTCCGCTGCCTACTGATCGGAAACACCATAAAAGTATACAATTTTTTTTGGTTTTTCCGATGGTAAATCTCAAACATGCGCAAATATTGCTCGATATGTGTTAGCATCTTCTAAGACTATGTATATCGACCCGATGAAAAACCACAACATGAAATTTTCTATCATCATTTTAGCCTTTTAAAGGCATTCCCAAAAGACTAAATTTTGTTGGGGATATAAGCCCATAATCATCAGGCTGGCCGGCGGGTTGGTGATCGCATTTAAATCCAGTACGAACTCTTACGACTCCTCATGAGATGAAAGGGAGTGGCACTGCTCGGGCCCGGTACCATACGGCACAATTTGTATAATTCTGTAAAATATCTTCTTAAGTCCTTAAAGAAGTTGCGGGATTGTTCGAAAGGGTTACCGCGGCCTTGGTGTTACAGGCTCAAGAAGGAACACGGATGATTTTTAGTCAGTAGAAGTCTGACACACCCTCCCGCTCCACCCACAGCGGGAGAAGGTCATTTGATGATGTTCCATCCCAAAAAAAAAAGCCCTTAAAGAAGATAAACCTCTTTTGTTGAATAGTTTCCGTGTTTATTGTTGGCAACTATTATTATAAGCATTAGCCAGCACCTAACAACCACATCTACTCCGGGCACAAAGAATAAAAGGATAAACTTTGCTCGTTAAGTTATTTTCTAAAAGGAGTCCGTTCGGACTATTTTGCACTTTGGAAACTTAGGTACGGTGCGATCAAATAGTTTTAAAACGAAACAAAAAAGTTTTCCGTAAGCTGTAAGATTTGTAGTTAAGAAACCTGCTTTTCTTTCACTTAATATTATTTAGACGAAAGATTTGATTGTTTGTTTGTTTATATTGAATGGAGTCTGAAATTACTGAACCGATTATAACAATTCTTTCTCTAATAGCAAGTATTATTTGTGAGCAACATGCAATATATTATGAAGCTATTGAAATAAGGATCCCTACGAAAATTTCATTATAATAACAATAAGTGTTAAAATATCTACCTAAGCGAAACGAGGGCGTGGCACTGTTGTAAATACTTTAAATGTAATGGAAATACGAAATGTAATTTG
Source organism: Musotima nitidalis (assembly GCA_949126915.1). Lineage (NCBI taxonomy): Eukaryota > Metazoa > Arthropoda > Insecta > Lepidoptera > Crambidae > Musotima > Musotima nitidalis. Next base: position 9,698,749 of record OX421414.1, read on the forward strand.
CACCTGGCTATAGAAATTACTTGCCTACTCAGTTAACGTTTATACAGCATCCTATAAAAACAAAGAGCCACCGCGACACAAGTAGGGTCAGAATTTCTATTGTATATTAATGTTTGCGACGCCGTTCTCGCGCTAGTTTTGGCAAAGATGCAATTTCATTTGAATATTGTGCAAGTAGACATTATCCTGGGTTATGGCCCTGAAACAGTTTAAATACAAAGTGCTCATAAAAGCGCTCGATGTAGGCGAGAAATTGTTTTAATTGATATTGAAAGTGTGGCGTTAATTTCGCGTTTCGTATGATATGAGGACTGTGAGAGAGTTAAAAGGTTATTTGGGCGCGTTCCGCGGGGCGGCGAGGTGCGGACGTGTCTCATTCTCGCGTAAGTGCGCCCCGGCTCTCGTCACAGCGTCTCTCCACGATTTATATCCACCATATTACAACCTATTCGACACGTTGCCGCACCTGGCACATGGATATCCGAATTGTGGATATGCGGCAATTATATTATTATGCTTCAAAATGCTCATTCATAGAAAATAAGTATTAACAGTAACAGTTCATACTTTTGTAATAATGATAACCATTATAACAAAGACTTGATATTATATCGGCACGCTTAACTCGGCTCCGATATATCTGAGAGCCGGCTGTCTTCACAATTGTTATAATGTTATTTACAAGCTGATTGAATTACCTTGACCTAATTGTACGAATATACAAATCCATGCATTGCTAAATGGTAAAAAAGTTGGATGAGAGAGCTTTGTCTTTGCATTTGTTTCGCTTAGCATTATATAAATTATTGCTTTCTAAATTAATCTAAATATTTTTTAAAAACTTGACTTTCTAACGCATGAATTTCAAAGAATAAGTTATATGTATGTTCATTTGCCATGTCAAAACCAACACACGCTTTCTAATCTCAGGAACACTGGGGCGGGATTGTACCCCCTGTCTAATTGTTTCTTGCAACGCGGCTATATTAAGCAGTGAGGCGCCAACTTTATGACTCCTTGAACGAGTCGTTAAATTGTCGAATCAATTCCTCCTGAGCTGGGAATTACCCGATGAGCCGGGGGGATAAGTAATCGCTTGATAATGATATAGCAAACTAAATTCTACACCCCAAATAGACTAGCAGTCGTGTTTAATTTAGTGAGTGAAGAATTCATTAAGTGTTACCTATAAAAGTTTAGGCTTTAATATTAAAAATATTCATTGTTGTAGGAGCAGTTATACTAAATGATGTATAAATTACAGGCCTTATTTCCCGGACCAAACACTCGCCGTCTCCTAAATGTATATATGTATTTTTTTATACATACAAAATATTAATAAAAAATATATGCATGAAAATATTCACACAAAAATATTGCTGTGTGGAAATTTAAAGATTTCGTAGCTATGGCTTAGATTTTTAAAGAAAACACACAAATGACACAACACTCAATAAAATATACTTCAACAAAATAATACCTACCGGTTACAAAATAGTCAATCCCTGAATGGGTGGTTGTTTGTGAAATATCATATCTAATGTTTCTGTATTTCGAAAGGGACAATAATTGCCGTCCGAAAATTTACACTGCCGTGCTTATAAAAGCTTTTAAAAGCAGTAAAGTTACATTAAAAAAGATGGATCAAGTTCTAAGCCATTGGCCTCTGTTGCTATTAAATTAAGCCTGATGTTAATGGTAGACATAGAACAATGTTATACACCAAAACAATTTGAAAATAAACAAACTCTTATTGGGTACTAATCGCTACTGCTAAGCTTTTGAATATTCATTAAAATTCATGTAAGCTAGATTTCTTTACGATTAATATTAGATGTGATACGATAGTGAACTTCATTTAAATATAGGAGCGTCACTTTGCTGGGTCGAGTGCTTGCTACGGGATAAAGTTGAGAAGAAACTCGGCAAAGTTCGCCATTTCATTTAGATAAATAGGTGGGATATAATGTTGTCTTAATAAAAGTACCTAATGAAGTAGCACTAAGGGAAACTTCCATCACAGTCTAGAAAGTAATGAATAGCTATCGCTGAATAAGAAGGTTTCATCATAGTCACCATGACCCCGAGACTATTTTCATATAAATTAGAAACAAATACATAAAGAAGCGTTTATGACCTAACATGCTTCATACTTAAATATAAATTGCCTGTAACATTTTAACACAATATGGGTACTCCGAGACCGTTGATAAGAAATATTCATTATAGTGTTATCCCCATTTTCATAATCGTAATATCACCTCATTAATGTCCCACTACTGGGCGCGGGCCTCGATTCTCAAATAACGGTCATACTCGGGCTCGCGGATCCTATAACATTGGAAAAAGTTCATAGACATTTTCAAGCCACTCAGTAGGGTCTCGAACTTAACGACTACCTAACATACCTTCTATCACCTGAGTTCCTAACCTGGGGGTCAAAACCCCCGCAGGTGGAAAACGGGTATTTTGAGGAGTTAATGGGCTGGTTGTTGCTGGCCGAAATGCTGGATTTCCTGGGCTTAACGAATAAGCCAATTCAGCATTTCAGACAACAACCTAGAAGAGGGGGTCTAAATCAATGGTGCCATTGGTCAAAGGGGCAACGGAGCTAAATAGGTTAGGAACCACTGTACAAACAACTTTAGCTTTGAAAAACTATCAACTAATGTCTGGCACTGTACCTATAAAAGTGCTGGTTGCTCTGCTAGGTGTTCGGAAACGGTTGCCAAAGTAAAAAAGCGTTCACAGAGACTCACATCCTTGAATGGGTGACCGTTTATATGGCATTTTATGTCAAGCACTTCCATACTTCGAAAGGGACGTCAAGCTGTTTGTCTCGGTTATCACACTAAATGGTTGTGGTAAAGCCATGTTAGAGGCCTTATTGGTCGGCTTGAAAAATTCTAATGAAGAGACCACATCTGCCTCCGCCAGGCCCGTGCTCAGTAATGGGACGTAAATGGGCTAAGATGATAATTACGACTGATTTTAGACAGGCACATCACTTAATTAACGTCCTCACACACCATTTAAATAAATAAATAAATAATAAATATTATCTGACAATTACACCAATTATTTAGTTCCAAGATAAGTATCATTAAGAACTTGTGTTATGGATACTAAACAACGGGTAAACATACTTAAATACTTTTTTTTTTTGTAAATACATACTTAATATACATAGGAACACCCAGACCATTTATAGTAAAAGAATATAGTCAAGAAAAAAAAAGACATTTTTTACATAAAATATTCATAAGTTCATAAAGCTCAATCGTTTGGTCTTCAGCTACAAGTTTAAAGTGTGAAACTAATTACTTATTCAGTGTTCAGCATTTGCACAAAAGCTACCAGTCTGGACTGGAATGTCAGTATTTTGTTAATATATGAATGCATTAAAATAAGTTCGAGGAAACAGTTTCCCGCTAAATTAAAATCTCGCGAAGCCGAATTAAAACTGGGAAGTTTAAAACCGTATACTTTAGGCACAGTGGCTTAATGATATTAAACTGTTGATTTATACACAAACCGGCTTTGAGTTACGAGCTATGAGACCTAGTTGCTTTCTATTTATTAAAGTGCTAAAGAACATTGGTACAATAAATCATTTTGTACTGTCTTTTTGATTTTTAAAATCTTTTAGTTATAGAAAAGACATATTATCCAAAATCGTAATTTTAGTGTGAATTGTTCGCTGCTTGCGCCTTGGGTACTTTCAGTGTAGACTTGGTAAATTTTGATAATTTATAATGCGAAATAAGGTATCTTCGAGAATAACTTGGGAACTATCAATGTAGTATTGTTTTGCATAATTTTATGTATTCCTCCCCTCTCTGTAAGCACGTTTATTTCTAATAATGTGAAAAAAATACGAAATATAATAATAAAGAAGACAAACAGAAGACTATTACAGATAACTATAATGGGATAGTTCTCAAGATATAGGCAACCAAATTAAACTTAAATGTAAAAATAAAGTACCTAAATTTAAATCTTATGTTTGTAATATTTATCGGCCCGATCATCATGCTTGAAATAGCTTTTGATATTTTTCATAAAGGCCTGTTTGTAGACGCTGTTAAATGCTCAGTCGTATCTCAGTCCAGAATGTCAAACAAAAAACCCCCTTCGGATTCTAAATATTGTGGGGGGCTAGGACAGTTCTTCCTTTATTTTTGACACCGCTACATAACAAATATCACGAACGTGACAAGAGTAAAGAAAGGCCTTGTAGTGCATTTTTATTCTGCTTAGTAAGTTAAACTGGCTTGCGTGTGCATGCTCACACGTTTTAGTTTATTTAAATTGGGGCCGTGACAACACCGAAACCAGAACAGTATATAAAATGGTCCTAAATCAATCTCTAAGTCCCATATTTGCAGTATTTCAGTTACAAAAATAACTTGATAAAAAAAATATGGTACTCATATTTTAAGATCTGCTTAGTCTAGGTGCTGTATAGAATGAAAAAAATTATTCCATCTTATGAACGGTTCCCAGAAACGTATTCCATTAAATAATATTACAAACACAAAATGACATATGTTTAACATACCAACATGCTTTGAATCGTATCATTCATCCCTTATGTTTTAACAATGTGAAGCATTTTTAAAAGAAATTTCGTGACTTTATAAAATAATTTTTGATTTTACAAACGAAAATTACCGAAAAATTGCTTGGCATAGTGTTCATACCTTATGAGCATTCCTCTTCATCGCATAATTGCAGTAGATAGTTAGCACTTTCAATCTGGTGGGCTACAAGATTGCCTGCTCCACAATTGACATTGAAATATAAAACACAAAATGTCATGCTCCAAACAGCACACGTAGCGGTGTTTAAAACTATTACCCTTTTATTCCAAGTCAGCTGAGTAAAGCTTTCCTTGCATTTTTTGGCAGTTAAATGCACGTTTTTACTGGGGACCTAAATTTTCATAGAGTGTGCACTGTAGGTTCCCAGTTAGTTTATAAGAACGGGCGAGTCGCGTGCCCTATCTGTCATCTCGCGGGAGGAGAACAAACAGGTTGGGTACCTCGGCTTATTTTATTAGGGGTCGCTATAGCCGCTAACAAAGAGCAATAGGCCAGCTCATTTGTAGAATTTTGAAATGAATAAATAATTTTTTTTTCATTTTTTTACGATTTTTTATCTAATTGCATTTTTTATATTTATAGCAGTTACCTTGGATAGAATATGTGGTTAAATAAGTAAACCCCAATATTTTTGAAAATTTCTACCTCCAATTAAAAACTTCTTTGTGCGCGTAAAAAGTCGCAAGCAACAGCATTATTTATAAAATAGGTCACTATTTGCTTGACAAAGTAAGTGTGTTGAATGTAATTCAGACTACGTGACGAGCCGAACGTGATGTTTGCCGCGATCATGAAATCCGCCCGAAACAGCTGTAGTGCCATCCGGATTATAATAAATAAGTTGCGAGTAACACCAGTCATATTGTCTCAAGAGGTTCTCTACTGCAGTATTCTGTAGGTTGTGTATATAATATACGACTTTAAAGAGAACTATGAATGTGCATTATTTATACTGCGAACTATTTATAAAATTATTTACGAATTGTAAGTTAATTATGAATCTGCAATATTCTGTGGGTTATCATATTGTATCTGAATTCTGAGAGAAGATTGAATATGCATTCTGTTGGGACGTATTGCGGAGGTAAATCCCAACTAAAGAAAATTTTCTACTGAGCGAAGTGAGTCATCGCAGTGGTGCTCGAGACAGACAGTAAGTATTTCTCCGTATCAGCGGTGAGTCGAAACAATTTGGAGTTGGTTCTCGGTAGGATAGCGTCGGTTTGCGACATGAGAGTGATGCGAAAAGGTTGAAGGCTGCTGATTTTCTCAAGAAGTCACCGCTATACGGCATTCTTATGTTGAACTCCACAAAATTTTGTTCCCCAACCAGGGATGGAATATAGGCGTATTAAAGCCCACTTTAATACCATGAGCATGAAATGCGCTTTACTTATTGTTTACGAGATAAAAGTGAACTAGCTGTTCTTGTCACTGTAAAACAGTATTGGCGTCTCATTGGTTACATACAACTGCGACGAAACCCTGTTTCAATAGTTTTTATTTTGATAGAGGACCTTCGTCTGTTTATTTATACAGAACATCCCATTCACTAACCTGTTTTTTTGAACGGTGTTGGCGCTCCCCATTACGACTTTCAGGAGCCACGAAAATGTAGGGTCAATCAATCAATAAATCAAAAATCATTTATTTCATAAATTATTACATAGTACTTGAAAACGTCTAAATTATATATAAATATTAAGAACAATCGAAATATTATGACACTGAAATCACGAAGCTTAGATTTACTTATATGCAACAAAACAATTAAAAACAAAAAGTATTCAAGTGTAAGTGAATAAAAGTGCCAGTTCCGAGCCACCGCTCTGTAAAAAGAACTGGCAAGAAATTCACAGGATATGCTCTTTTAAAATTATCAATTGGTTTGGGACTTGAATTACAATCTTCATTTGCCTGTGAAGGTATACAATGCAATATAATATAACATTAACAAAATTCATGTTTTAAGTCATTCATGCATTTTAATCCTGTATGAAACTGCAGTTCAATCTCAAGCATTTTTATCTACCATATAGTATTTGATAGCAAAGTATCCCTTTAAAGACAGCTTTCGTTTTATTGTTACTTTAAATTTATTTAGGCTTCATTGCTGATTGCTTCATTGATATCATTGTAGAATCGTACACAGTGACCTTTAAATGATATGTTTATCTTTTGGAGCCTAGTGGCAGGTAGCTACAACTTATTTATGATTCTTTGTGTTTAGGTAATGTATTACTAAATTGATCAGTATTCTTATGACAAATACCAGGTTTTCATAAAAAAATTGACCCGCCACTGTCAAAATACCAACTTCTTTTTCCCTTATTGAATATCTGCGGCACAACCCCACAGAAAAACACCATACGTCATAACACTATGAAAATAATAATAATAATATTTCTGACACTTACACCAATTATTTAGTCCCAAGATAAGTATCATTAAGAACTTGTGTTATGGATACTAAATAACGGATAAACATATATAAATACTTTTTTTTTGTAAATACATACATAATATACATAGGAAAACACCCAGACCAGAACATTATTCATATTAATACACACAAATATTTGTCCTGTGTGGGAATCGAACCCACGACCTCAGGAGTGGAGTGCGGGTATACTCGCCTCCACGCCATATCGGTCGTCAAAATAGTTATGATAAACTAGCCTAGCTGTTACAACGTCTGTAAATTGGCTAATTTTCTTTACCGCGAATGCTTCAGAGCTTAATCCACCAATATGTGGTAGCTTGGAGTCTAAAGTAACACCTAAAAACTTGGCGGTATCCGCAAGGGTCAACTCATCCTCCTTTACCATAATAGTAGTGTTTACCTGTCGGACGTTCGGTGTCACGAACTTAATACATTTCGTTTTAGCCCTATTTAATATTTTTAGTAAAATTGTCGACGTCAAACCAGTGCACTACCTTTGAGATCGCATTGTTTACATCGTCTAAGTTTTGATTTCGTTTTAACTTAAGCAATAATGATGTATCATAAGCAAACAATACTGTCTCGTGGTTTTCTTGTACAAAATGTGGTACATCATTATTATAAATCAAATACAAAAACGGACCGAGAATCGAGCCCTGCGGAACCCCCATGGTAACAACAGACAGATCGTGGTGGCAGACAGGCATCCATATTTTAGGTTTGATAAGGACTACATACATTTGTGTTCTTCGGCGGATTATTATTGTGTGATTGTTATGATAACATATTTTTATTATAAGTTTGTTAATTTGAAATCTATCGAACGTTTGTTAGTAACAAACATTTAATATATATCCTGCAAACACGATTTATACTATTATGAAAATAAATTTTGTTTATTTTTTAAATATCTATGTCTAATAATGATCTAAAAAACCATATTAATCATCTCATTTCTGGGAAGCGTCGATTTAATGTTTATCTGCTAAATCCTAAGTGTTATTTTAATTTTATCTTTGATAAAGACTATGATAAGGTTTTAATTTCTTAATATCATTTGAAGTGCTCAGAATTGGTGATTGTTACTATGCACTTAAAATTTATTAGACTTACATATAATGAGTACCAAGCAAAATTTTTGATGTGTCCTATTTCTAGAAATAAAAGGGGAAGACGAAGTACTTATCACACTTAAGATATAAAGCCGTACAAAATAAGTATTAATTATTTCTGAAGTTCTTTAAAAATCTGGTTTATGGTATTATTATTCTGTGACACAAGTTACTATACACTTATCAAATTATCTTAATATGAAGTACATTTTCTTGTAACTGGCGGGAAAAAAACTATGAAATCCTACCCGCAGTGGGCGCGTTAGTTTTTAAGTTGACTTTCAGAAGAGCTTCATAAAACCAAATAAATGATTTTGACTCAATTGAATCATTAGTATCGTGACCTACACTCTTTAAGAACGTTTACAAGATAATCTTTAATTATCTAGACCCCCCCTACCTTTTTACTCCTAAGAAATTTCTTTTATAAAAATATAAATTAGGTGTCTGCGGTCACGCCGCACGCCTCGGGTCACATAATTTTTTGACTTATCGCACCCTTGTGTACTAAGTGACTTTTTCTTTGTTCTCCACTCAACGAAAGTAGGGTTGTTTGTTCTGTCTTTACTTGTGGCGTCTTTTAGTGAGCTTAAAAGAGATAGAAATAACATTTGGAAAATTAGTTTAAACATGAAAGTTTTTGCGCTGATGTAGCTATTGAAACGTATTCGTTTGTGAATTGCTTTCACGTCTTCAAATATATTTTGGCATTGTTATTTTACTAACTTAGTTACACTTTATGCTCACTAATAAGAATATTAGCGTACCTATATATGAATTCGTACCTATTCAAATATCGACAAACGCTTTAGTTAAATTGTAAAAACACAGAATTGTATCTATGTTTAGGTAGATACTTAGAAATGTATAGAATATAGATATTAAGAAAGAATGAAGAAAAGAAAACATATTTGGCTGATTAAAAAATATAAAAAACAGAGATTAAAAACAATATGTATGCAACCGAAATGGTTTCCACTCAGCAGCAGTTTTTTTGCATAGAAATTAGGAAATTATAACAATGAGAGCAAAATGTGCAATTTTTGGTAAGCAATCCAGTATGATTTTCTTGTTTATTTTGAGTTACATTTTGTAAAATATGAGTCTTAGCAGTTCATTGCATCTTTACTATTACAATTAAGCGAAAAGGTTTGTTTGTTTTTGTTTGCAGTTTCAAAGATTCTGGACTGATTTGAAAATATGTCTCCATAATTGAAAACTTCATTCCTCGTAACATAGACTTTATTATCAATGGACTAACATTAGGTATATCTACGAAAACTCCAAAAGTGTGGAATATTTAATCCTTTCGGCGCATTGTGTTATATTACCGGGGTTCTAAATAGTTACCCAATTAATGCGATATCGTGTCACTAGCTATTTTATAATTTAATTAAACATTTGTTCAACCCTACCACTACAGATTGTGATCAAAAGTGAAATGAGGACGCGGCGCGGTGCGGGCGTCGATAAAAACTCTTACTTTTTCCGGCCTTCCTCTGCACCCTGGCAACACCGGCTGCGGTCGCGCTTATCACGTTATTGTTTATGTTATTCAGACACACAACATTCATCATTATTGCAAGTGTGCTTTATGGAATTAAAGGGAGTGTCAGATATGTGCCTCACTTTTTGAATTTATTTTTCGTTTGTGTACGAGATATATTTATCTACAACGTAAGATAGTTCTTTTAAGATTGATCTTTTCAGGATAATAATACTATATTTTTTTAAACAGTTAATCGTATTGCTTATATGGATTCGTTTTATTAGAGGATAATTATGTTCTGAACGAGAAATAAATAAAGGAATTATTCTATGGAAAACACAACATTATTTAGCTCCCAGATAAGTATCACGAATAAACGTACAGGAATTCTTTTGTTTATCAATGCATTGTTTGTGTTATTCAATCACACAAATCATTATTGCAAGTTTAGCTTATGGATTTAAGGGGAGTGTCTGATTTGGATATGTATGGATAAGGAAGTGCCCTTCATGTTTATAAATTTGTTATTATTTTAAGATAAATCTTCACTAAAGGTTAATAGGATCCTTATTAACATCTTAGGAGTCACACCCAACCCCAGCTGCTAGTGGTGCCTATCAACGGACGTGGATCTGGCGAACATAAAAGCTTCCGGTGGCAATTGGCTCTCCACCTATTACGTGGGACCAACAATAAAATTGGCAAAATGTGGGCTTATAATATGCCTCTGCCTACCACTTCGGGGAAACAGGCGTGCTTGTATGTATTATGATAAGTATATCTCGAAAATATAAAACTTTTTTTTTTTGTTAAAACACAAATAAGTTTAATTATCCTTAATATTATCATTACAAAGATTTTACATATTATTAACAGACAGGAATTTAATGATTTAAGCTTTATGCAATCATTTTGATAGCAATAATTTTCATACGATCCGATTCGTCACGAAACAGCTAATCTTTGGCTATCCAGGGCTGATCCTTTGATACGAAAAATTGTGAACAAATGCACTTTATTCATTAAATGTTATGTTATAGAAAAGTGAATATAAAATGAACTTACCTTATAAGTAGAAAAATACTTGTGATCAAAGATAACAAGTATGCTTTTAAAATTATTGGAGTTCGTTTACGTCATAACATACCAGAGCATTATAGGAAGCGCTCGTAGCTCTGCGGTGTTCGGTGGTTGGAAACGATCACCAAAGTACAGCAGCGTTTAAAGAGGTCAGTCCTTGGATGGGTGACCGTTTGTGTGGCATTTGATATCGAGCGCTTCCGTGCTTCGGAAGGCACGTTAAGCCGTTGGTCCCGGTTATCACTAAAATGTGGTAGTCGTTAAGCCATGTTAGAGGCCTCATGGGCGGCTTGAAAAATTCTAACAGCAGGACGCCATACACCTGCCTCCGCCAATCCGCACTGGGTCAGCGTGGTGGAGTATGACCCAATACCCTCACACCTTGATTTGTGTGAGGAGGCTCGTGCTCAGTAGTGGGACGTTAATGGGCTGTGATGATGATGATGATGATGATGGTACCAGAGCACGAGTGGAGGGCGGCAGTATTACAAATCATACTTTTGTCAAATATATGCAAGAATAGCTTTAAATCGCTGCCTTTAACTAAGTAACAAACAATAACATTGTCTTGATCTGATTGCTATTTCTTACGTATATATATAAAAAAATATTTTATATATTATGTTTATCAAATGCCTATTAATTTATTGACTAAGATCACGACAAAAAAAGCAGTTACTTATAGAAAGTATTATGTAAGTGTTTGTCTAATACAAAAGTTAAAAATAATACCACATAGAACTTAAATTTATTTGCTCGAATATATCGATAAAAGCTCAGAGCAGAGCCAAATTCCCAGCCATCTTGCATGCAGTGTACGGTGATAAGTAGAGGTCTGAGTGCGGTTGGTTCGAGGTGGCAGTTTTATTTACGATCCGGGGCAATATCTGAAGACGGCACGGCGGCGTAGGGTTAATATCGGCGTGGCGGCGGCCGATAGCCGGCTGATAGAATAATATGACGGGCGCGCGACCGGCCCGTGGCTCCGCCCGGCCGCTCGGTCGCCGCTCGGGCACGTAGGCAATAAGCGCCGGCGTTCTGCCAGCGAGCCGCCGGAAAAATAAGATTGCGTCCAGAACGTACTGCTGGCGAGACCCACTAGGGCTGCCACTTAAATTAAGTGCAAATTACTTACCAAAATTATTTATGATAGTACGTTAATATGCTGAGTTTTTCACAGAGCGTCGACAACGCGTGAATAAATACGTCTTTGGAATTGCGTTTGTTCATATAAGTTACAACACATTTTTTCATTTTACCCACTAACCTGCTTATAGTCTTATTTACGTATAATAATTTGGTGTACGCTACACACCAAGTAAGAAATTTATGAAAAAATAGTAAGATTGTATCTTTACATAAAGCAGAGTATTTCTCGGTTTAATAAAATAACATTACTAACTACACCTAAATATAAAATAAATCATGACATAACAATTAAAAATCAAAACTTTCAATGCTAAATAAAAAAGGTTAAATAAAAAATTATGTTCAAGTTGTAAATATTATTTAAAATTTACAATTTCCTATTGCTTATTGACATAATGACAAGATATATTTGATGTAGTTTAACTATTGGCTATCCAAATGTTAATGTTATAATCAGATTAGCCTAACCAGGGCAAAACTATTTATTAATGACTTTAAATCTACTTAACTTTCCGCGAATTTAAAAAGGTAAGCCATTCCTCAAACGTGCTTTCATGAAGCAAGTAACTAAAGGTAACTAGTTTCAGAAATCTATTTCCAACACCCACATCCCTTTTTCGTGTGACTAGACTAGTGGCATTTTAAGATTTTGTGACTAAGCAGTGTGTGCTATTTCCCTTCTGTTTACCTAGAACAAAAAGTGTGTGTTAGGGGTGTCCCTGGAAGAGTGGATTAAATCAAACAAGTGGGTGGCATTAGTAATTTCTGAACTTTTTCACCTGCAAACCAACGGTTTCTGATGATAAAAAAACAAAAAAAAAGTAGGTAGATTTGTTTTGTTATTCTTAAAGTACGTGCTTAGGGTACATATTCTTTCAGAACTTATATTATATTATAGAATTATACCCGCTGACCTAAATATAATCTAAATCCCTCGCTCGAGAGAAGACAAGGCCCGCGCTCAGTAGTGGGACGTTAAATAACATATAAGCATATAAAGGTTACAATCATTTTATTTTTTTAAGTATTTATTTGATTTTTTACTTATTTATTTATTTATTTATTGATTTGTTTATTTCTTTATTTATTTATTCAAACACAAAACAAGTTGCAACTTATGCTAACAAAGTAAAAACAAATTAATAAATATATAAACTAAGTTACACCTCAGACTATGTGTTCATACATAAAAACCATATTTCAGACAGGTAGATTAACATTTTTGTTTTAAGAATAATGCAATTAAAAATTATAGTATGTATATAAAAAAAATCTATCTCTCATATGATCCTAATTAAATAAATCTACTCAAGTGAGGCCAACCACATGAAACAAGTTTGTTACGACATAATAGCGAAACCTATTTTAATCAGCTTAATTTACAAGTGGCTTAAATTACATTAATACTCCTGGACTGAAGTAACGGAGCTAATTAACGTCTATTTTTTTTGTATTCATAATTATAAAATAATTTTCTTCATTATATACCTATGAAAGGACAACCCACATACAATTTTGTAGTGATCAAACAAGTTTATAAAATTTAATACGAAGGTAGAAACCTAAATTTTTTATTTTCAAATAAACTTCAAACCAAAAAGATATTCTCAAAGATGGCCATCACGCTTGAATCAACTGCTAGTCAAAACTTTGTAAAATAAATACTTGGATGTAAACTTGTATATATTGGATCCTGGGACTCGTTACGTAAAATAATCTATCATGAACACTTTCAGATAGATATTTGGTCCGTGAGTGGTCCTCGCTTTATTCATCAGCCATTTGTGGTGGTGGCGAAGCCATTTTTTTTATATTTTCCTTACCGGTAACTTAGATCTCTTCTAAATTAGCTATGTAAAATGACAGATAGGATTGGTAACTTGAAACCAGTAAGTCAGTGTAACTATATGACACAATATGTTCCCTAGCGTGCAGCCGTGAATGAAAATGCATTTTAAAAGTAGCGGGAAGTTTAGATTGCTCTTGCGGGTCTCTAAAATTTTATTCGCTGACCAGAATGTGCCCCGTAGACCTATAGTTAGGCAGCCTTTATTTAAGGTTTCTCTACAGAGAAAGAAGAAGAATTTTCTCATAAACTATCATGTTGGTAGATTGTGACTATTTGTGACCCTGCTGTTAGAATTGTTATATTTCATCTTCGCGTATCGTTTTTCTCCTGTGCGTTATAATAATAATAACAATAATCATTTATTTCAGAATAATAATTTCCATAGCAAAACATAAATACGGTTGAAACAGATACATTAAATAATAATAATAAAAATAAAAATCTTTATTTCGGATTAACATCCATAAAAGTTTAATAAATCAAACCAAATACATTAAATTACATCAAATCAAATACATGAAATACATACTTAATAGAAACAGTTGCAGTTTAAAGAAGATTCCGATACAATCAAACGTTCATCTTAAGATAAGTAGTCATAATTTATTTTGTTTGTACAGTTATGACAAGATCACAATGAAAAATGTTATCCCATACATTTGCTTTAAAAATACACGTTCTTACAAAATGGTATTTGTAGAAACAGAAACATTGTGATGGCACACAAAGACGTGTCTACGTATGGAGTAAGCCCACAATCGGTTTAAATCCCAACCACTGCAACGCGGTGCTCGGTTAACCTGTTTCTCATTCAAAAGAAAACGTCCCGCTGAGGCGGTCCTTGTTTCATTTTACGATCTTATCGAAATAATCCGATCTCGCTGTTATTTACTACCTCACCTCAATTTCCACTCTCAAGGGTAAACGACAAACAGTCCCACGTAATTATAGACCTTATCCCTCCAACATTCGATGCTAAATGCTTAGAGTAATCCTTCGACGTGACTCTCTGTACCGCCGTCTGACTCCACGGAAGTTGAGTCAGAAAACAATTTCCAAGAATGACACGAAATAGCTTTGTGTGTTCTGTGTTAATATAATACAATTTTGTTTTTATACCCAGATTTACTTACGTCGTTTTGGATTTTACGGTTGTCACCGGCGTTCCTCGGAAGATCAAGAGAAAAATCTAGGTGTTTTATCACATGAGAGAGGAATCAGGCACGCTATCACAATAAACACTTTGCGGTCGCGACTTGCTCGTAAATTATTCATAAGCTCAAGGTTTGTGATAAGTCTCGGAATAGATAGTCGCACTCAGACAACAGAACTGAGACGACATTTTGTAAACTAAATTTATCGAAACAAAAATTGTAACATCTGTGGCTGTAGACTTAACTACACTAAACTAAAGAGTAAAATCGACTATGCAATTACGTTTCATTCCAATGTAAAAATGGTTAATTATTCTATAGAATCAGTTCAAGAAATTAATTTACATTAAAATTAAAACCATAAATGCCTGATTCCAATTCATATAATCTTTGATATTTAATACTATTATTGTTTAGGGCTAATTGTGCCGTCAATAATAAAATAACAAAGAAAAAGACTTGCGCTAAAAAAAATTAGCACGTCAATAAGCGATAGCTTATGTTAATTCCAAATTTTTTATTTATTAAACTTGTCTTCGTTTATAAATGATACTTTGAAGAATGCTACTTTCTCTAATGTTACTTTGTGGTTGAACCAAAATCTCAAGTCCAGTGCCAATAGCCCAATACCGAATCAAAGTAAAAACCTCTAGCGATTGTCATTCCGCTAGCGTGCCTTTGGTAATGAGCTAAGTTTTCCGTAACTCCCCTTAACTTACATACCAGTGGCACGCTTTTGTCTATTGGTAATCAAGCCCCAAACACAGAGCAAGAAAGTTTTAGTCGAATTGTACTTATTTGTACTTACCTAGTATTTTTGTCACAATTATTTGCATACTAGGTTTCACAGGCCATGTTTCTTGTGTTATTATGTACTGCGCTCGTCACCCCCGAAACATCAGTCTAAGTCTAAAACTTTAAACTAAGGTTTATGTAATGATGTTTAACATGAAAAAGGAATAAAATATTTTTTCTTTACAATTTTTGTTTTAATTAATCAAAGTATATACGGTACATTGTTATTATCTATGCACTCTATGCAGGAGCGAGAATTAACAAAATCTTTAAGGGCCATTTGAACTACCTCATCATTCTTTCATCTTTTTTTTTTCAACTGAGAAAATATCCATATTCCGAAATAGTGATAATAGTTTGGAGTAAGGTCCGGGGAGTATGGTGGGTGACGGAGATATCCCAATTCTAGCTCCTTTAGTTTCGCCACCGTCTGTTGTGCAGTGTGGGGTCTAGCGTCATTCTGAAGCAGCAGTGGGCTGAAGCATTTCACCATTGTTGGCTATCTTTTCCATCATAATTTCCAGTTGTCGGCAATATAGATCTGCCGTAATCGTCTGACCAGATCTTAGGAACCTGTAATTGATGACACCAACGCTGGTCCACCATACCCTAAACAGTACCTTTTATTGGGTTAACATCCAGTTGGGGCATGCGGGTAGAAGTTCGGGGAACATTCCACTCGCGCTTTTTTATAGTTCGAAGGAGTAGAAAGCGGCACAAATGTTTACCGAATCCAGAGGCAGAAAAAAAAAATATGACGAAAGGTGTGTTACACAGGCAGGCGTGCAGTGCCAACGGAGGATAAGGTTACTCTGTTAACTCCTTGGCACCTTACGTGGAGCAGGAAATAGTGGGGTTTAGTCGGTAGTCCTGGCCACCACCATCTCGGCCAGGGAGCCCGACATAACTTTGTGCTGTCTCCGCGGTGCAAAGTATGCGTAAATGCATTACCATTAAAAAAAAAGGTGCAACCACTGTGATCAGCATGTCCGATTATCGTATGGGATCCATTTTTCATCACAAGTAATGATATGATTCAAAAACCCCTCGTTATGTGACGGTTAAGCCGCCGTGCCGTAGTAGTCGATGCGTATTTGTTGGTTAGCTTCGCTTAATTCATGTGGTCTCTCTGACGACGTTTGAGATAGATTCGATTCCACGGTCGCTTTCAATTTCTCATTGACATTAAGGGTCTCTGGCCGTCCACGAGGTTTGTTCTGGAGGTAAAAAATTCCAGAACGAAAGCGTTGAAACCAAATACGTGGCGTGTTTTCTTTTACAGCGGCTTCTGAGTACACATCAATAATCCTTCGAGCTGTTTCTGCAACGCTCGAGCTACGGTGGAACTGATATTCAAAAATAATGCGATATTTTAATTTATTGTTATATAAAAGTGGATATAAAAATATTTTCCAATATATAAATAAACGAAGAGCGAAGGCCGACTGTTTACATGACAGCTTGACAATTTTTGCTAGAAACCGATATATAGGCCGAAGGCTGCACAGAAATGACCAGCATTTTACGTAATTTGGCTGCAATGACAATAATCAAACCCGCTTTATATAATAATATGTTTAAAATCGTATCTGTTTTTAAAAATATCTTCTCGTGTTATTTATAATTTTAATAAAGAAGACAAAAAATTACAGTGTGACCGAACGAAAGTTCAACATTCACAAACTAGCTTTTGGATAATAGAATTAGATAGTAATAAACAGAAATCTTTTCACAAGCCTGCCTTTAGGGGTCAGTAACTGCAAGTCGGGTTTCTTTTGACGCCTGGCCGCAGAGTTGGTAAATGGAATTTGCAAGTAATTTCGTTGGCCCCCGTCCGCGACCCCCATTCCACCCCCGGCTTGCTCTCTTGTCTCCTCGTGTCGCTTCCATTACAAATTGTGTTGGAATAAAAATATGGAGGGATTGACATAGAGCTGTTAGTCTATGAGGTAACCAGTAGCCTATAATTTTTTTTTTTATAGATGCTTTGAAATGTTTAGGATCATAAGCAATTATTTCTCACATTATTTTTAGAAAGCTTTGTTATATAGTTCCGCCTTCTTCTTTCTACTTACTACACGTAGTTAAGAAGACGAAATAAGTCATAGTGAAAATGATCGGACAAGTTCTATTTTTCATTGTTCATCGTTTTATTCATTCAAGAGGTCAAAGGACCCTAACTATGTATATGTTTTTTTTAAATTTGGTCTTTAACTCCATCTAGCTTTGGAATAGGCTTGAGCGTGAACCGGCAAGAGCCGGCCTTAAAGCCTTTGCAACCACAAACTTTGGAAAGAAAACAATGGAAGAGAATAGTGGGTGCCCTTTGGTTCGCCTAAAATTGTTTGTCCTAATATGGTTTGGCCAAACCGTTTTGGCCTAAACTTAAAACGTACAATTATTGTTTCGCCTAAAAATTGTTTTGCCATCATTATAGTTTGGCCTAAGAATTGAAAGGCCTAATTTTAGAAGGTCTAATGTAAAATAGCCTAAACTATATTGGCATAACTTTATTTTGGCATAACGATTATTTCGCAAATTTATAAAAGCTCTAATTTTAGCATATCTAAAATGAAATGTGCCAATAATGTATTGGAATAAAAGCATAGAATTTTATTGAGAAAAATAATGAATTGACAGAAGCGAATCGCTGCAAACCCGACTCCACGTAGTCTTGTCTGCCCTACCCTAGAGTGCAATATAAGCCCGCGTAGGCGCGGAGGGGCGACGAAAACCTCGCGTGGGACCGCCGGAGCCCCGCAGCGCCGAAGCCGTGACGGAAACTATGCATGCTGCATGCCTGCTTGCACGCTTACATGCTGCATGACTGCACGCATGCTGCATGTCTGCATGCATGATGCATGCCTGCTTGCATGCTGCATGTTTGCTTGCTATGTTAAGATTAATAATTTATTTTTTGTTAGATACCTACATACAATGTGATTAAATCAAGTTGCAACAAAATAATGCAATTCTTTTGCCAAGTTATTTTGACTTTGAAAAATGAGTAGGCGTTTTGTACTTTATGATTTTTAATTTTGTGCGAATTAATATTTAGGAATTGTAAACTTTAGGGATTACGAATTGTTCTGCCAAATGACGCATTTGGTAAATGACAATGTGGCGATAAAAAGTTAGGTGAAGTGAAATTAGGGCAAACACGATTCTGAAGAGTGAAATTAGTCGAAAAAATGTTAGGCTTTTCGTTTGAGTGCCATTACAAATTAGGCGTACAAAAAATTTGGCGATCCGATAGGGACCCGAGAATAGTATGCAGAAATCGAAATATTTTTTTAAAAAAGTTGTAAATTTTATGGTTGTATTTTATTTATAGAGAAAACCAACATTATATTTATCAAAGAAATAAAAAAGGTATGTTAACAAATAGTTTTTCGTTTGAGTGCCATTACAAATTAGGCGTACAAAAAATTTGGCGATCCGATAGGGACCCGAGAATAGTATGCAGAAATCGAAATATTTTTTTTAAAAAGTTGTAAATTTTTATTTATAGAGAAAACCAACATTATATTTAGCAAAAAAATTAATGTATATAAAAATGTGTTTGAAATGGCGTGCAAAACAAAACAAAAAAAAGCCTAACTAAGCGTTGGATTTTTATCATAGACTCCAGAAGAAAATAATATTCATATTGATTCTAAATTTTAAAAAAATTATAACATACAAAATGTTTGAGTTCCGAGAAGTTTTCACATGTTGTCAACTTACCTTTTTAAAAGTATTGTAATGTTATCAGATGACATAAATTTACGCATAACAATTAAATAAACTATAACAACATCATGACACGAACATGGAAAATAAACAATTCAAACAAAACGTTATGTTAAAGAAATTTTTTTTTATCGAAATATTTTTTTGAAATATGAAAATGCTCATTGGTATTAATATTTAAATAATAATAATATGCATAATGAACATTTGTAACAATAATGTGTATGAATTTGAAATATGTATTTCTTACAACAGCTCTATAGATGTCCTGGTGCTCACGGAAAGAAGTGGGCGTGTAATAGGAAATGTTCCGCATATTGACTCCAGCGACTGCCGAGATCTCTAAACAATGACACGCGGTAGTGCAACCGCCGCCAACGAGCGTGCCTAACCCTCAAACCATCCGATTTTAAATTAAAAACTATTTGTTAACATACCTTTTTTATTTCTTTGATAAATATAAAAAAAAACTTTTGATTTTCCTTTTTTTTTTTTCATTAAATACTTATAACATCATCTCAGCCCACTGCAAAGCAAAGGCCTCGGCCCATAAACCATGGTTTAGGTTATAATTCAACATGCGCACCCAGTGCGGATTGGCGGAAGCTAATCATATAGTGAAACCTATCTTGATTTTATTTTTTATTTTTTAGGCCAACCCAACGTTAAGTGATCACCGCAGCCTGTGGACGCTTGCAATACCTGGGAGCATGACAAGCGTATTTTCGAAGTACTATGAACCGTTTCACGCCCTTTTTAGAAGAATCCTATAGTATATATTCAATAAATCACACTATAACCGCCCAAGAAGCCGCGATTTTTGTCACCCAGTTTATGTTTATGGGTTTGTATAGAGGTGATAGATGTGTGCAAACGTCACACGGTTGTAGTTTGGTAAGAGGGCCTACGAACAACCCTATTATCTTAACCCTATGAAAAGGGCAAACATATTGTATCAACGATTTACAAACACCGTATCTCGTGTTCGTAAATCAGATCTTTAAATACTAACATACTCTTAGATATATTTTAAAGTTTATATACATGTTCAATAGTTGTAATTGTCTTTTGGCGTCTAAGAAATGACAATGAAAAATTAGTTTCTTCTTTATACCTCATATGTGCATTTTATTACATTAACGCTTAAGCTCTCATTAACATAATCCGAACAAAAAAAATATTTAAAACAAAAATTTTATCTTCATATTTTTATAAAGAAATCCGCCCCTTCCAGTTAAGAGGCTGAAGAACAAAGAATTACTAATTATTTCACAAAGAATTTAAGCGCACTCAGAAACTGCCAGGGAGAAATAATAAGTACCCTTTGAAACATCAACAAAACTTAATGGGTCCGTCAAAGTAGGAGGTTAATTCTAAAATCGCTATCGTAACCAAGTAAAGTTAAAATTACAAAACTGTTTCGTGGATCAAGAAATGCCTTTGGGCGAACTTGAACTTCAGCCCTTTGAGCTGATCCGGCTTTGACGCGTTATTTAAATTATTATGTTAACCCTTATCACGTCTATGGAATAACGTATTGGTTATTGGCAGACTTAACCCCGATTGGAAGTGATGATGTAATGGACTTCAGAAGTTTACAGGGTTAGAAAGTAGACGACTTTCTAATCGAGTTAAAAAAACATGGAATTAAATCCCGCAAATTATTTATGGTAGTTCCGTATTGATGTAGTTTACCAAAATATTTAAAAAGGCCTACAACAAATGTGTTTAAAAATAATAGTTAGTAATATTGGTATATTATTAATATTATTATATATCACCAACCAAACAGAAGGAAGAATTGTTTTTTCCAAAAAAAAATGTTGTACAGTTTGTACTTCAAGGTTTAATAATGCATTACATACATTTTTTATGAAAAGCTATGAAATAACCATACAATTGTGTTTACAAAAAAACGTATCATTGATTTGATCTACTCTAGACACAGATAAGGGCTACTATTCTGATTTTAATCAAATCGTGTTTTATTTCTTGTATGTAGACATAAACTTAAGAAACTTATTTACAAAGCAGCGCCCCTAACTTACCCTATCCTGTAATACATATTCTATTCAACATTTAAACTGCTTGCGAAAAGGATTTCCTAGGGTAAAAGTTTAAATAAGTTTAGGAAAACTTTCTCAGATCCCTTTTACGAGTGCAAAAGGGCAAAGTAGGCAAATGTTTATTCAAAGATTTTATAGGTTGTGTTGAGTGAAAGGAGAAAGATCCTCGTAGATCGCGATAAAACTCAATGGCGTATTGCACTTATTTATTGGGTCACGTTTGAAAAGATTTATAAAAAGAGCTGAACGATTCCTCTTAGAACATTGTAAGAAGAAATCATTTGAATTTCATACTCAATTAAATAAAGATCTTTTACCCTTTGCTGTTGAAAATGAAAACGTAAAAATATTGTGAATTTTTAGTTTAACTAATTTGAATTTATTTAAAAAGTTAAAAAAAACACTAAATCTTTAGTACCATCGGACAGTAAAATTCTTCAACTTAGATTATTTCGCGTGTAGTCTAGACTAACTTTTTATCTTACTTTTGGATAACTGTATTGTACCAAATACTACCAACGAACGATAATGGCTATTATAAAATAACATACAAACCAACATTCGGACACTCGGGAAATCATGAACCATCAGGTCGTAAAAGACATATATACCTATACGATATGACCCAGAGACCCTTCTGCCGAACTAAGTTACAACAAAAACGTAACGAATATATAATGAAACTATTGATAATTTACAAGACTCGCGCCGCTTCGTCGACATTAAAATTGTCCGAAGCACAAATTACATCGGGCATAATTTAATCTCGAAAAACTTCTCTAATTTTATTTTTCCTTTGAATTAATTTAAAAATTCCTGTCGAGATCCAGCCAGTTATCGAACTTGCGAGCGGACGTCCACAACTTTCGCCACTAGCAATATTAGCGGAGTCATTCGAGAACGTTTTGACATTTGAATGTAACAGCGAATTTAATTAACAAGTCGGACTTATTTTATTCGATTTCTTAGATGTCAAAAACTTATATAATTTGACAGAACATTATGATATAAACTATGCATTAGAGTAGATATGGATGGGTAATTACGTGTTTACTGATTGTGTTCACAAAAAGCTTTGTGTACGTAAAAGTGTACGTAAAAGTGATACCTAGGTTAATAAATATTAAGTTTAATTTAATAGTTTGAAGCTCTTGTGGCTCCGCGGTGCAAGGTGGTCGGTAAGGATCAAGTAGACTGAGGCGTGAAGCTATATTAGAGGCCTATGTTGGCGGTTCCGAAAATTCTCACAGCAGGATGCCACACACCCGCCTCCATTCATCTGCACTGGGTCCGCGTG
Organism: Musotima nitidalis; assembly: GCA_949126915.1. Taxonomy (NCBI): domain Eukaryota; kingdom Metazoa; phylum Arthropoda; class Insecta; order Lepidoptera; family Crambidae; genus Musotima; species Musotima nitidalis. The sequence continues at coordinate 9,721,519 of OX421414.1, forward strand.
TTGGAGTATGACCCAATAACCTCTTATCTTGGTTTGTGAGACGAGACTCGTGCTCAGTAGTGGCACGTTAATTGGCTGAGATAATGATGATAATGATTGTAAATAGTTCTGCACCAGCACTTACGTTAAATATTTATAATGATAATAAGAAACTTGAATTTAAATTACTTCGGAGATCTTACATCGGTCAGTCTGGAGGACCGTCGTCGTGTCCATGGTTGGCGCTGTCATGTTAAACGTCACCACGAACTGGACAAAATGGCACTGTTCCACCTAATCTTGCATTATTGTTATTAAAATAGATACTATTTAGCACAGCATTTTTATAATACCCTGACGGGTGACGGCAGAAGAAAATGTAACTGCAAAAAATAAAAACGTCGCTCTAAAAATGTTGATAATCCAACTTTCAAACGTTTAGTTGGTGACTATATAGTTATACATACATATCGCCCATATATTTCATTTGGGGTGTTCATAAACCTTTCTACCACATCATATTTAAAAGGGATCTAAAAATCGTATCTTATTTGACTAAGTCACTTTCTACGACACGACACTCGCCAGAACAAGACTTAGAGTGGTAGAATTCTTTAAGAGGTGCTGCAATGTGTTTCATTTCAATACCTATAGGAAGAAATAAACAAATAAAGAAAAAGTTATACAGTAAAAAAATCAATGCGAAAAGTCCTAAGTAATTTTACCGAAGTGAAAATAGAAATTGGAAAACAAAGCTATTTACATTTTCGAGTGGCCGACAGTCGCGGAGTAAGACATTGAATACAAGTGGCACTGCGGCGTCCGGGGCACAAACATAATTTACTTATCTCACACGAGACCAGAAAGTTTTGCTCAAACAAATAATATAGGTTTCCATCGGCAAAGGCACCTGAGCGGCGCGATCGGTGTGCCCCGAGGGAAATAAAAACTTTGTCGCACGTCTCCTGTCCTAAGGCCTTCTTAGTCCGACCCGCGACATGTTACCGATTCCTAGCGACACCCACTTTATAGCTTTGATTCTGAACGACGACGTTGCGTTTACGACGTCTATACGCGTCGAGCGAAACGCCAACGAAACAAAGCACTGAGCCTGAGCGACACTGAAAATATATCGCTGCGTTTATTGATGCGGAATTGACGAGCTGTACTTGCCGTGAAATACATTTTTTTATTATGCATAAGAAGTACTGTCTATTTTATTTTATTATCTTTTTTTAACAAAACTACATAGACTTTCCAAGTATGTCTCGCATATTCTATACAATATGTAGTTTATTTAACTACAAATTAAAGTAATGACAAGTTATCGTATTAAAAATAGGCATCTAGCAATATTAGTGCACTGTAAGCCCTTTAAAAATATCTTGACTAACATAATAGATCCATTTCGTTAATACTAAATTAGGTAAGCTACACGTCAAAGAACTTCGCGGCAATTTTCACAGAAACTAATGTTAATTTATCGGAAGCAAATTGAATAAAATACTCTCCGCTCGGAAGAAAGCGATAAATATTTCATATTTCATACTAACCCCATACATTACCAATATTAAACGTTGATGAAGACTCGTTTAGCAATTCCATGCGTGCTTGGGAAATGATGAAAGTATTTCCGGAATAAAATACGCTGGCGGCAATGAGTTACTGTGGCGAGAAGACCGAGTGCTTTACGACTATGCACATTTAATCATGTGAATAAAAAGTGCTTCGGAATACGTAATTTAGTGCTAACGTTTAACATCGCCATTTTTCCCACGTTTTGCGTTCACTTTGAACCTTTGCCGCGTCGTTTGATGTTGTTAAGAAGCGAGATGCAAAGTAGGAAAGTTGGTATCACATTGTTCACGCACTCGTTACAAACTCGAATCGAATTGGAAGCTAGGAGAGTGTTTCGTGCAAATGTGCCCAGAAGGCTGATGAATCTAATTTTTGCGTCGGAGCGCAACGGAGCGTTCCTTATGAAAATTATGCCCCATTCGAACGCCCAGAGAAGTTGCGAAGTTGAAATAAACTGTCCCATCGTGACTCGCACGCTGATCAAGCGGGCGGGACTTCGGGTTCGAGTTTGAGACTTAGTCACATTACAATGGTTGTTTATTCACTCCCAAGTAATTACTTTCTAAAAAGGTGTTGCCATTTTGCTGTAAATGTCGAAGAAGTTTTATTTTCACGAATTTGAATCTGCTGTAGATCTTACTTAAAAATTGATTGGAATTATTCAAATTCAATTTTATAACTTTGAATTATATTTATGAGTTTACCTCCCTTTCATACTGGGCGTTCCCGGCTCCTACTTAAGATTATGAATCATTTTCTGTTTCCAAATCGTTTCGTTTTTATAGCGTCCATACATATAATTTCGTGTTTCTACAGAAACACTATGAAACAATTAAGCAGAACGCCAATAACCACGCTTCGCCCGCTCTTGACGTGGTGGTATTGGTGGTATAGGATTTAAATATCTCTCATCTAGTTACGTTAAACAAATCTCGAAATATTAGTTAGTTAGTGTACAGAGTAACGTGGTATTACGTTAAAATAAATTTTGTTGACGCGAATTTTATAAATATCTCATCTATCAAATTTCAATCCGCCAATGGCTTAAGGAATAGAAAGGTAAGCCAACAAAAAACTAAACGTTTTAAGGAAATCCGCTGACGCACCATAAAGTTTCATACAAAAACCTTACTCTACCTTTTTTTTTTCGCGGAAAAAAGTACTCTCTAGGAGTGTCATATCGATCGTCATCGATTCATCAGGAATATTCATATGGAAACGCAACGAACGCACTTTCGCATTTATAATATTAAATTTCAATATTTAGATTGACATACCCTCAGTTTCGAAATAAATGACACTGCAGACTAATAAACACGTGAAGTAACTCTATCGCAAGTGAGGTGGAAAAAACGAGTAAAGCAGGTGGCGGGTGGAGGCGACCGCCGATAACAAGATGTGGGCAGAAAGAACCCCTGCCTCCGAGTCGCTGTTACTGAGACACTCACTGCATTACAATATTGGACATTGAAATAACCAACCATTTATTCCAGTATTTTCTATGAGTAAGGTAGGTGCACTATCTTTTATGAGAAATAAGTAAGAAGAAGTATTGAATGGAATAATAATGAGTGAAATTTAACTCGCAAGTGAGCCTGTCTCGCAATTTTTGATTGCGTTTATTATCTGGCGACCTGATATAAGTCGTTGATTCTTTGGCCTAATGATAATGATAAATGGAAACAATACGAAAATATTGTCTAATAATTTTGAAGGCTCTATCATTTTGTAGTTATTTAACAGGATGTTAGAGAATTGATGTACTGCAAGCACACTTAAAAAAATTAAGGTTCTAGGTTATGTCCAACAGCTGATTAAAGCATTGAACTTACATCAAAGACCAGCTCAATGAAGTCATATTTTAAACAAAAAGCAAAAAACCATATTAAAAAGTTTCTGCACCCATATGTCAAAATCATAATACCAATTTATTTGCGTGAGGTGTTCTTTTGATTTGCCTAAAATTATAAATTAATATTAATAATTTTTGAATTGGGCTTTGAATACCGAAATATTAAATGCCACACAAACGGTCACCCATTGTTTACCGGAAATCTAGTATCGCGGAACTGCGACGTAAAATATTGGTTATTGAGGTCTCGAAGCATATTATTTTACATGTAAAAAACAAACAATTGTAACAATAAGACTTACACATTTGAAAATATCTTAGCTGATAGCCGGAAATCGGATATTTTTTATAAAAAGCAGTTAAATTAAAATATCTCGAAAACGGTTAGATTTAGGATAGGGTGTTTCATAGGCAAATCAGCCAGAAACGATGTAAACTACACGCCCTCAACGGGAATAGGTCGACTTAACCTGTAACCCTGTATATCATAATAAATTATAAAACGAATAGTAATAATTTACTTTTGATGACAAATAATACAAAAATATCAAAGAAAATAAAACAGGTACATACAATGAGGAGTCGTGTCGCTTAAAGCAATTTCTTCCAGGCATCAGTAAATTAATGGGAAAGTGAAGGACAAAGACGTAACACGTAACATAATTATCGTCAGAATGAAAACAGTTTTTAAATTCAAAGCCTTCACTTTATTTCACGTAAATATTATGTCACTTTGAAGGTTTTCAATTCAGTAAAACTATAAAACTGATTAATCTTTTATAAAAAAATTACTGTCGGCAGTATAACCTAGCCTGGCTCAACATAGTTTTTATAGCCACTTCTAGATAACTTTATGACTTATAATTTATAGCGCTTTGAAATAATAAAAAAATGTCTCGAAGAATTTCTGACTAATGAAATCTCGTGTGTAGATGAAGTATTAAACTTCAATTACTCAATAAATTTTCTTATATTAAATTTGACAGTCAATCTTAAATCCTACTTATCATCTCAGGTTACTAACGTCCCACAACTGGGCTCAGGCCTGCTCTTATATTCCAAGGTTGAAGGAATCGAAATCATCCTTCCATAAAGTTAAAGTCTTATTCGTAACGAGTATCATAATAACCAGCCTAGTCCCAAATGAGCGACTTAGAATTTTGGCTCACTTTGGCCCAGTGCACTGGGCTAAGTCACAAGTTTTTCAAACAAAAGTACGTGAACAGGCATGATATAAAATTTGTATTAAATATGAATGTGACAGAATATAATAAAATTGCTCCTTTTTATTTATTTATTACATTTAGGGCGACTAACAAAACCTACACCAAAAATTTACATACCTAAGACAGTTGGTACTTAAAAGCTAAGTGCTGTTTTACTTACAAGTCACCACGGCATGTTTTGACACAAAAATACTCGTATTAACGACATGACCGATTGATAATTCTTATTTATAAAGGATTCAATGATGGTTTTCCAAAATCCCGGCAAGCCATCGGAGAAAATATCAATGTCTAATTACGATAATAATATTATATAATTAATTAGCTATACGATACACATACATACATACATTCACGCCTGTTTACCCAAAGGGACAGGCAGAGGCATATTATACGCCCACACTTCGCCAATTATGTAGTTGGTCCCACGTAATAGGTGGCGAGCCTATTGCCGCCTACCAGGCACTGTTGTGTTCGCCAGAGCCTTGCCCGTTAATCGGCAGGTGCACCACTTGGGGGTCATTCATAAATTACGTCACACGAATTTCATGATCTTTTGACCCCCCCCCCTCCGTCCTTGTCACAGCTGGTCACACTTGTGAGACTCCCTCCTCCTTAGTGTGTTGTCACATATTTTGCAATTATACAGCAAGACATGGTTAAATCAAAACAGCAGTTCCAAAATTATCATAGGATCTGGATTTTGAAATGTGACTTACGAAATATAGGTTCCCTCTCATTCCCCTTGTCACACCATGTCACACTTCGTCAACCCCTCCCACCTCCTTAACGTGTGACATATTTTATGGAAAGCCCCTTGCAGGTAAGGATCCCTATACACCCAGCAGCTATACGATGTATTATGTTATTATTGACAATTAAAAATTGTTTATGGAATAAAAAGATTTGAAGGTTGTCAACCGGCTTTCTAAAGATAAATCATAAATGTCCAGTTTTTTGACAATGAAGAGATAAAATATGATTTGATTAAACAAGCGCTTAACTTATCATAACGATCACATTGATCCTGCTTTTGTATCAAAATCTATAAACGGAAATTCTGCAAACTTTGAGACTCACTCAAAGAGCGTATACAATGGCCATAAAATGGTCTGTCTTTGGCGCAGAACACGTAATGCGGTTCTCCGATGCATTCGCTGCGAATTGCAATGAGTGCAAGTTCACACACAAGCTAGCCGATCGACCCCGCTAACGTGGGAAGGGCACATTTATTACCTCGAGTCACGGTGCTCATTTGGGTATTAGAGATAAAATTAAAATTTACGCTTTGCCCAAAGCAATTTGTAACAGCCCGCTTTACTTCGCGTGGAAAATAGGCTTTGGTTTATCCACGTTTTACATTCATTTTCATAAGTGGCTTACATTCAACGTATACGACTCGCACTTCTGTAAAACTATACCGCCAGAGAAAGGGTTATGTTATGTCCATATTAAAGTTAATGATATTGATAATATGAAATCAAGTTGGGATTAGGTGGAGTTATTAAGTTGTGTTATTAAGGAATTTGGGAAATATAGCTTTTTTTGGAATAGGAAGAGTTTTTTATGCAGATCATATTGTAGATATTCATATATGTAAATTATATTTCCTTGGAACCCTATGTTACACCTGATCTAATCATAGAATAGTTTGAAACATAAATTATTGATTTTGGTTATGTGTTCCCTGTACACACAAAGTACAGGGAACACATAACCATAGTTCCTTTATGTGATTGCTGTCTTCAAAAGGCTAGTAAGCACAAAAGCGTGCTATATACAAACAAACGAAATGGACGGCAATCCTCTTGAGTTCTTAGGAGAATAGATAAATAATATTTTAATTTACTTGTTAAAACATTTCTTACCATATTATAATTTATATTCGGAACATGTTTACATTTTTTTTTTAATTAATTTTATGAGTTACAAACATAGATGTTGCCGGGTGGAGAGATAGAGAACGACCGAAAATAGTGCGCGAAGAATGATATGATCGAGGAAAGGGTACTTGCACTCGTGTCCGGAGGTCGTGGGTTCGATTCCCACACATGACAAATATTTATAAGAATGAATATAAATGTTAGTTCTGTTCTGGGTGTTACTTACTTACTATGTTTATCCGTTACTTTTTATTAACTATAAATTATTATTAACTATTAACACAATTCAATATTTTTTCAATTAAATTTGATATGCGGGAGAATTGAAGCACACAAATGATAACCTTAGTGTTCCTATGTATTATTTAATGAGTATAAGAACTAGATTAGCTTTATTATTTGAAACTTTTTAAAGCAATTTAATCAATTAAAAGTCAATGGCCTGAAACATCTATTTTCGTTTATATAAAGACTGCATAACAGTTAAATTTAAAATCTCATAAATATTTTTTTTTTTTAAATTAATTATGTGCTGCTATGTAACTCAATAATCAAGTAGGTCCCGTCAATTAGTCAAAAGAAAGGAGTTGGAACAAGAAACGGAAAGATAATTTGTCAATGAGAATTCATTGTTGTTTGGTTTACAGTAACCCGCTAGTGAGACTGATAAATGTCCTTTCAGAGTACGCCGTCAGTCAAATCGCGGTTGCCTGCCCACAAGATATATTGTGGACCCAGGCCCACCCTTCTGGAACGCCCGGCCGCGGTACTTTAAAATTTAATGTACTTACTTATACATTTTTGTAAAGTCTTATACGAGCATAATATTCTCAAGCTCCTGATTTGACTTTTACATTGAAAGTGTGCGTTAGCTTTTAATTGACGTTCATGAGACCATTATTGAGACAAACTTGAATAAAAAGTATGAACTTTAACTTTCGTTACATGTTACTAGGGTTTGCGTAATATGGCAGAGATTATAATTAATTTAGAGATTTGTCTAAGTTCAACAACTGATAAAATAAAAATACTTATTGTCTTTATGATCAACAGATAGATAAATAGATAAAACATTTATTTCCTTTAAATAATACAAGTTAAACAAAAACATATCCCACAAAATAGTTTGACTGGTTATTAACAGGATCATTTATATCCGTCAATTTTTTACACACTATATGGAAATTCGATAATTTATTTTGACAACAATGATAGAGATATGAGCGGTTCCATAATCAAGAAATTTCAGTCAACAAAGTATCGGGATAATATCTAGTGTGTATTGAGAATTTTCATACTGGACAAAAACAATAAGAGTCGCTGAGGACTTGCTAGAACGAGTCAATACCGACCCAACCGTTGACGGTTTTCTTTGACTATCGCGGTGTTGTGATCTCGGAATTAAAGTCAATAGTTTAACCTTATGGCATGAAAATTTAAAAAAAATTGTAAATTTAAAAAAAGAATAATATTTGAGCAGTATGCGGCGTCAAGAAGGCCAGATTTGTGGAAAGAAAATTCTTGAATTTTGCAACACGATAGTGCGCCTTCGCACAAGGCCATCATTGTGATCGAATGTTTGTCCAAACACTCAACAAATACCATCAAGCAACCACTATATTCACCAGATATGGCACCAGCCGACACACCTTCCTACACTCAAATTACCACTTCGTGTCACCCGTTTTCAATTGGTAGAAGACATAAGGGAGAATTCGCGGCGAGAACAGAACTCCATTCCGGAAACAGCATTTAATAAAAATGTTTTGATGATTGAATTATTTGTTGGCGTAAGTGTATCGTTTCTGAAGGAGCATACTTTAAAGGTGATAAAATAAATTTGAATGAATAACAAAAAAAATGTGTATTATTGATTTTTTCCCGGTACTTTCTTGACAGAGTAGTATAACTCGCGGAACACACCGTAAGCATCATATGACTCATCCCAGGCTTTGAAAATACCCTGCAATAATTTTATTCCAGCATCAGTAGTAGACCGGCCGCGAGTTAAACCAAACAGTTTAGTGTGCTAAAGATTATTTTTGTCAAAGTGGGTTTGCATTTGGTACAGCATATTTTTATTATAACTTACAAAATGTTGGCAATACAGAAATAGGACGGAATTTTCACGGATCCGGTGCTACCTGATTTATGTAGAAGAGTTAATTTACCTAATTTCATTAGATCCGTAAACAAACCACTATCAATACAAATATCTACCAATTCAGGGGCTACTATTTCGATTAAAGAGTTAACTAAGTGTACAAAATCGCCCGAAATGTCAGCCGTTTTCTGAATTTTTAAAGAATTAAAAACTTTTATGATCGTGTATACATCGACTTTACTAAATTTAAATGAAACATCACAACAAGGAACGTTGGCTTTTTATAAAGATTCTGCAATAGGTTAGACGAGCTAAGGGTTCTGTTTAAATCTGAATTCGGTAGAAAACGTTTTCAAATTCATTAGCGATTTCAGCATCCCCTGTTATTATTTTGCCTTTAATGTTAAGTTTCAAATTATTGTTATTCGATTTTATTTTGCCCCTTACCACCTACCTTACCACTATTATGAATTGTATCACTCATATATTTAGATTTAGCATTTACAAATTCCGCCTTTTTTAGAGTATGTTTTAACAAAGTTAAAGGAACTCATCTGTTCTATTTATTTGTCTTTCTGAGTATAGTTCATATAGTTTTAGTCTGTTTATGTGTATACTGAAAGTAGATCTATCGCTAATGGTGATTTTATCGCTCTTTAGATTTGAGGATAGAGTTAAAATCACTTAACATAAAAACTACTTATCAAAAAATAATTTATACTTCTCATTATAAATCATCGTTTAAAAATGTAATTTTGTCGGAAAGTGCAACTTTCATACGTTCCAGGCGGTCATCTGTTATTGTTCTACAACATATTTAATGTTTTTAAGATCTTACCTTAACAATTTTAAACGATACTAATTGCCCACAATGGTCTGATCTAGCTTATTTATTATTTTCTGGCAGAATGTCTATTAATTTCTATTAAAATCTAAGCAGGTGGCTGTCGTATCACAGTATCTAGTACGCTCCAAAAATAAGTTCATAAGATCGTGTAATTTAAAAATATTGTACGTTATTGACGTATTTGCCAATAAATCGACATTAAAATTACCGCACATTCTACGAGTTTTATTACATTTTCCAAGTTGACTTAGCACTTTATCCATAACCTCCCAGTAAAGGATGATGACCCAAGTTTATACACATATACCACAATGAATTGCTCCATTTCTATCAACAAATAGGACGACCGATATGGTGTGATGGCGAGAATACCCGCTCTCCGCTCCTAAGGTCGTGGGTTCGATTCCCACACAGGACAAATCTTTGTGTGCATTAACATGAATATTTTTTCTGGTCTGGGTGTTTTCCTATGTATATTAGGTATGTATTTAAAAAAAAAGAAGTATTTATGTATGTTTATCCGTAATTTAGTATCCATAACACAAGTTCTTAATGATACTTATCTTGGAACTAAATAATTGGTGTAATTGTCAGAAAATATTTATTTATTTTATTTATTTATTTAATTGCTCCATTTCTATCAACAAATCAACTGTGCAAACTACAGAGAAAGACACAACGTCTTACCGTGCTTTATATTTAAAGCTATTATTTAAAAAGCGTTGTGTTGACCCTGCAGAATGCACTGCCAACCCGGTGATTATTAAAACTGAACATATAGGTCCCTTTACGCATTTATTTCGTAATACATAAAATATCAAAATTATCTAAATTCATGAACTTCATTCATTTCATTTTGAAGCACCAGGTTGATATATTTTTAATTTTTTTATTTACTTTGTTAGGAGGGCATTTTTTATCATAACTTATATGTAAAGACACACTTAATTCAATTAATTGACATGCATGCTAGAGGGTAATTTATTCTATTGTCTTAAAAACATTTTTTTTTAATAGATTCCAATGTAAATTAATATACTACAACTACTCTGCTCAATAAAAGCACCTTTGTCAGCGAAGTTCTTGGCAGGAGTGTAAAAGATGCTATTTGTCTTTTGAAATATTTAGGTAGAAAGTACCCACCCTTGTTTAAATATACTTTGCAGTCACTAAGCTGGCTAACGCTAACCGTTAAAATTAAATTTATGTACAATTCTATGGAATATATAATTAAAATCATTATATTGGCTTATTAAGTTTAAATATAGATTTATCTTATATCTAGGAAATCATTTTATTTGGGAAATTCTCTGTTCCTGCGGCTGGAACATTTCTTAAATATGATAGTGAAAATATATTTTTACATTTAAATTCATAATCTTTTTACAATAAAGGGATAATTTAGGTTTGTTAGTATTACCCCGTTTGCACAAAAAATAATAATAGTACTATTTGATTTTAATTTGTATTCGAATACTTTTTGCTAAATTTCGTTTAAAAAGCTCTAGGATAACAATTGTTAATAACAGAGCAGCGATTTTAACCAAATTATTGTGTCAAAAATGATCAGTACCAAGATCATCACTATCAACTCAGAGACATTGTTGCTATCTACACTGTAATACAAATAGTCCAAGAATGAGGAAGGCAAGCAAGTTGTATAAAGAGTCTGAGGGACTGCTTCATTTTGTACCTCCAACAACTGCGGCAAACTCAAGCCTTTGTTGTTGTAAGAGTGGTCATTGATATAAGAATAAAGGTACCTTATATACTGTTCATGAACACTTATTGTAATACCAACTATATAATTGGCTAAGTGTGGGCGTATAATATGCCTCTGCCTACCCCTTCGGGGAAACAGGCGTGAATGTATGTATGTAAAAAGAAGTGTCCTGCAGTAATCTACTTAAAAAATATATTGCATATTTTAAATTTGAGAGCTCCTAGCTTTAAGTGGCGTTATCAAGTGAAAATAATTAAGGCCGTCATAAAAAGGATACTTAAATTTTTTTTGTAACACATTGTGTTAAATTTTTTTAACTTTATAGTAGTTTATAAAAACCGACTGTTACATACGTTATATAAGGAAGCATGGGATCGCTCAATAGAACATTTCAGAAAAGGGTATTTGGTTTAAGCATGAGCTGTTATGAATGCTGTTTAACTTCAAGGGGTCATTTCCAAGTTTTGCTACTCATACTACAATTTCATATAGTTATGTTTATACAAATCTAAACTTAACCCCTAATAACTACTCAATTATACGCACGTCAATCAATTTCAATCCATTCCAGAAATTGAGAACCTCTAAATGGGCGCCGCTATAAGATCCTTGCCACATACTCAATAAGGATTTAATTATTTCGTTTACAGCTAAAAACTATTTGGTTAGTTTGACGTGGGTTACATTTAATTTCGGAATGCTAGCAGTTCTGGAAGCGCTTTCGACTTGGGCGACCGCAGCAAGCATCGTAGCCCGAACAAGAACAAACAAAGTAATTAAACACATCAAACAGAGTAAAATTGGACCGAGTCAAAGGCGCCAGTCATGGTCTGACTGTGGACCCCTGATGGTTTTTATAGAAATGTTAATAAAATGTGTGATGCGGCTCTAAAAGTTTCAATTACTAAAAAGTGAGTCAGAACTATACTAATATAATATTTTCTAACAATTACACCAATCATTTACTTCCAAGATAAGTATCATTAAGAACTTGTGTTATGGATACTAAATAACGAATAAACATACATAAATACTTTTTTTTTTGTAAATACATACTTAATATACATATGAAACACCCAGACCAGAAAAAATATCCATGTTCATGCACACAAAGATTTGTCCTGTGTGGGAATCGAACCTACGACCTTAAGAGCGAGGACTGTTACGAAATATAAGCAAATCATACACTTTTAGTTGTTTTAAATTAGGTCCTTAAGTGTAGGTGTTGCGGGACTGTTCGAAAGAGTTACCGCGGCCTTGGTGTTACAGGCTCAAGAAGGAACATGGATGGTTTTTAGTCAGTAAAAGTCTGACACACCCTTCCGCTTCACCCACAGCGGAAGACGGTCATTTGATGATTTTCCATCCGAAAAAAAAAAAAAAAAGTGTAGGTAATCATATATGTTCGCTTTTGCATTTGCACCTCATGTGGAGCTTAACTTAGCTTGTAGTATACTAAAGCTTACTAAACAGCGAGGAATGCCACCCGAATATACGTTATTTTTAGTAAGACAACGTATCACTTATTTAAAACCAATGGATTATGACGATATAGGAAGTTAGCAAATGACATATTATATAGCGATGGATTGAACTATATGCGTATTCTATAATATCGACATTTGAAGATATTTCTCTTATATTTTATAATAATTAGTAATAATCATAAATTATCTGAACATTATTATAGAAATATATATTGATGATATGCTTTCTTTTTTTATTAGTATGCAAAAAGCGCGCTATCGGAGTTGCTTCACTGGATTACTGTCAATAATCTTCAGCTGAATGCTACATGCCCCCCGACAGGTCTCCGCCTTGGCGTGGCGGGGTGGCTGAGTACCTCCCGGAGACTGGGAAAAGATAACTCCCAGAGGTTGACGACACTGGGTGCCCTTAGTACTGACTACCGGGGGGAAAACTGAGAGGGACCGAGGGGCGGGCCAGGAGGGTCTTAGGCAGTGGGCACTTGCTGTCTAACCATGGACCCTCCGAGAAGTCGGCCACACATGCTATGGTCGCACAAGGAGGTAGGAGGGGCGAGTCCACTGCGCCTCTCTGAGGAGGTCCTCCCGGTTCTGGTCCGGGGGACGTTGGCCACAGGCGGGGTGTCAGACGCTGCAATCCAGGTACTGGGCCCTGCCTTTTTCTCAACAAGCGGCGGGCGTCTTCGAAAGATTTTTAGTGGGTATTACTGCTGGCAGTCACGTCTGCCGGGTGGTGAGTCCCACACCTCCTTTGGCCGGAAGGCAGTGCGTAAATGCATTTTGTTACCGACGTAAAACAAAAAAAAAGGTCGATTCAACCTTATTTTTAGGTGTAACACTAGATAAAAACCTTCAGTGGAGCCCACATATCGACAGCCTTTCTAGTAAACTGAGTTCTGCCGCATATGCGATTATATTATATTTTATTATCGGGATCTGCCGCTGAAATTGAGACTACTTTTATTCTACAGAAACGAGTTATACTTTTAATTTATAAACTACGGTCTAAATCATCCCTTTGACAGTTGTTTCGGGAAATTGGTAATTTAACTACTGCCTCGCAGTTTATCTTTAACTGTATTTTGTTTGAACGGATATTTTTTAATAAATATTTTAAACGCTGTGAACGTAACTAATAAATTTTCTGCGTGAATAATTTATAAGGAAAAGTAACTCGAGCTATATTCTTAATACGACAAACATTTTCTTAAATTATAGCTATAATATACAATTTTAAATGTTCTTTTGATTGATGAGTTATAGTTAGACGTATCACTTACCAGATCATATATTTATATGTCTGATCTTAAATGATAAGATAACGCTTGCTTGATGCTCAGATGAACTCAATCGATTTTTCGATAAAATTAAAAAAGAATTATTCAATATATTGCTTATTAAATACCAGAGAACTAATTGCCCATAAGTAACAATAGACCTGTTGCTCGTAAAACATGCTTTTTGCTCGGCTTTCTGTGTCGGAATTCTAATTGCATATTATTATACTGCGATTCTCGAAACAAACCTTTTCCATTACTGCGGTATTTCTCATTAGCAAACAGCACCACTTTTATTTAGTCCAACATAATAGAATTAATTAACAATATGATGACGCCATCTTCATTTGTTTTGGTATTTAAATTTTGTTGGTGTATTACTATTTTGTTGGTGTACCTACTACTAACGGATATTCAGATATAAAGCAGTTGTCAGCCGTCTCACAGCTTCATATTGTAATAATTAAACAAGGGAACAGCATACTCGTTTTATGCAATATTATCACTTCATTGATATATTTTAGGGGTGTTGTTTTCAAATCTGAAGTCAGATTACTTGTTACTATTTTAGACGCATATGAAAAATATGATCTTTCAGATTTTTTTTAGGAAAAACAATTTTTTTTTTTTTAAACTACCTACTTATGTATAAGGATCCTACCAAGAACTGAGGAGCAATCCAACCTCACCTGCGAATGGTGCACCTGCCGAACAACGAACGAGGCTCTGGCGAATACAAGATAAGCGGCAATAGGGCTATTCCGTGGGACCAAAAATATAATTGGCGAAATGTAGTGCATACAATATGCTTCTACCCACCCTTTCGGGGAAACAGGCATGGTATTATAATATCATCATCATCATCTCAGCCCATTAACGTCCCACTACTGAGCACGAGCCCCATCTCACATATCAAGGTGTGAGGGTATTGGGTCATACTCCACCACGCTGACCCAGTGCGGATTGGCGGAGGCAGGTGTATGGCGTCCTGCTGTTAGAATTTTTCAAGCCGCCCATTAGGCCTCTAACATGGCTTAACGACTACCACATTTTTTGATAACCGGGACCAACGGCTTAACGTGCCTTTCGAAGCACGGAAGCGCTCGATATCAAATGCCACACAAACGGTCACCCATCCAAGGACTGACCTCAATAAACTCTGCTGTACTTCGGTGATCGTTTCCGACCACCGAGCACCGCAGAGCTACGAGCGCTTCAGTATTATATATGTATGTTATTAAAAACAAATTTCTTTCATGACTTGGTTTAATCGTTTTGAGCTGTTTCTATCGTTCCTACAGTAGCCCCTACCAAATAAAACATTTCATTTAGGGTCAATTTTATTAAAGATACGCTTAAGGTGCTATTATTATTTTAGCTTCAGAATAAGTTTATAAGATAAACTAAACATAAGTTGCAAGAAGTTTTAAAAATAATATGTGAATGCTTGCCTTTGTTTGTTGCATATATGTCCCTTTGTTATAAGGGTTTTATGTTAATTATACATGTTTAGCTGCAAGTTTTTCTAATAAACAAATAAGCCAAGTCACATAGAAATATTTGAAATAGAGGAAAATGTTTTTTAGAAAACTGCTGGGACTGCTTTAGCTGGGACTATACCAAATATCCCCCTAAATAAAAAGCACACAAGAGTTCTTAGTAATTGCTAATAACGGGTCGCGAGGCGGGCGGCCGTTGGTATATTTTATCGGATTACAGCACGTTATCGGGCCGGCCGGCCGCACTTGCCGCTGTCGATGGGTAATTACCCAACACCTCCCAGTAACTAATGTATCGACTACATCCTCAAAAAGGATAAACAAACCCACCTAACTGGGTACTCTGTTAACGCTGATAATGTGCAAGTCAATTAATTGTGTTTTTTTACACGGCGTACAGATTATACGCAATCTTGGATAGATGACCGTTCAGTCATTCATTCATTACTGGAGTCTGTTACCGCACTTAGTACTATGAACCATTGCGGCCATCTAGGACGGCCGTCCTGGATGACCGTTTACGTAGCATTTAACACCTAATGAAACCGAGCTTTGAAAGCCGTTGATCCTGGTTATCAGAGGAGCTATTCTTTTCACCTAATTTTGTAAGACCAGATCTATACCAATGGTGCGACATTAGTTAGCTGGAATAATGATATATTTTCCAATGGGTTCAATAGATTTCTATTCAGAAGCAAAATCTTCTAAAAATGTTTAAGTTCATTTTAACTCAACTATTAATTATTACGTTGTCTTAGACCATTTTTTAACGCCTAAGTATATTTAAACAATATTGTATCATAATTTATTTATTGTTAGGAAATGATTAAAATTCCTTAGATAAACAGATTTTTAAGTTCTCCTAGGAAAGTTCGTAATTCGTATCGCTTTCATCGTAGCTTGACTTCGGTCAAGCTACAGTGCTACGACGTCGTAGACGCGAGCTACGACTACATAGCATAAGTTTAAGCTAATGTCCGATAAAAGAAACTGCTTTGTAAACAGTGTTTTTTAAAAAAACGAAGCGAAGCGCTCGTAGCCTTGCGGTGCTCGGTGGACGGAAACGATCACCGAAGTATAGCAGAGCTTACAGAGATCAGTCCTTGGATGGGTGACCGTTCGTGTGGCATTTGATATCGAGCGCTTCCGAGCTTCGGAAGGCACGTTAAGCCGTTGGACCCGGTTATCACTAAATGTGGTAGTCGTTAAGCCATGTTAGAGGCTAACAGCAGGAAGCCATACACCTGCCTTTTTTTTTTTTTTTTACGTCGGTAACAAAATGCATTTACGCACTGCCTTCCGGCCAAAGGGGGACCGAAAGGGGGTGTGGGACTCACCACCGGCAGACACGACCGCCAGCAGCAATACCCACTAAAAATCTTCCGACGACGCCCGCCGCTTGTTGAGAAAGAGGCGGGGGCCAGTACCTGGGTTGCAGCTTCTGACACCCCGCCTGCGGCCAACGTCCCCCGGACCAAAACCGGGAGGACCTCCTCAGAGAGGCGCAGTGGACGCGCCCCTCCTACCTCCCCCTGCGACCATAGCGTGTGTGGCCGACTTCCCGGAGGGTCCATGGTTAGACAGCAGGGGCCCCCTGCCCCCGCTGCCTAGACCCTCCTGGCGCTGCTGAGCGGGCCCTCCTGGCCTGCCCGCAGCGCCCTCCATAGGTCCCTCTTAGTTTCCCCCCTGGTAGTCAGTACTAAGGGCACCCAGAGTCGTCGGTCTCTGGGTGTTACCTTTTACCTAGCGCCTCCTGCGCCCTACCGGGAGGTACTCAGCCCCCCCACCACGACAAGGTGGAGACCAGTCGGGGGGGCCATACACCTGCCTCCGCCAATACGCACTGAGTCAGCGTGGTGGAGTATGACCCAATACCCTCAAACCTTGATATGTGAGAGGAGGCCCGTGCTCAGCAGTGGGACGTAAATAGGCTGAGAACAGTGTTTTTTAAATAGATATCATAGTTTAATGTTTAAAGGGGAAATAAGAACTTTATTGTTTGTAAATTAGAAGAATTATTCAAATTCTTGCATTCTGCTTTGAAGAAGTAGTATTTTAAATGTGAAAGATGTATTTACTGACATGCAACAATAGTAAATGAATGCAGATTTTAGTTCGAAACGGTTCGCACTGAAATCTAAAGCAAAAAATTAAGTTCCGATGTATAAAGGTACACTACATTCGAAAGTCTGTATAACATCTTGGTGTGAGCTCTTGGTGCAAGCTCTTGGTGCAAGACATTATTCAGAAGATAAAATTAAGTAACGTACAATACGTTTTAGTATAAGATGTCTTTTGGTAAGTAAAGTATGAATGTGAGACCATTTCGTCCTCTGTAAGCACTGTAAACTTGTAGAATATTAATGAAGTTTTGAATACAAAAAGATTCCTCTACCCACAAAAGAGGCCATAAAAGCCATTGAAACAACAAATTAGAATATGGTCGAGTACGAGTGGCGGCGGCGTGCGAGCCGCTGACGGCCCCTGACTAATGTCCCGCATTAATAACCCCAGTAATTAATTGTTTGCATGTCCGCGGAAGAAACGCTCTGTCTCCGGTAATATCCCGGTGCAATTTAAATAAACGACCGGCCCTCCGCGGTTGACGCGATTCGGACTAAGGATAATTATATTCTGCTAATACTCACAGCTGTTTCCCGGCTATACATACACTTCTTCTTTCGGAGATCAATCATCTTTGATATTTGACGTTTATTATACTCTTGGCTTCTACCACAAGCCAAACTGAGAGAGTATTTAAGGTCCTTCACTAAACGCAGTGCTAATTGACTAATGTCGTTAAATGGTGTCCCGTAATAATGGTTTGCATGTCCGCTAAAGAAACGTCCTGTCTCCGGTAATATCCCGGTGCAATTTGAATAAACGACCGACCCTCCGCGATTGACGAGATTTGGACGGAAGATACTTCGCTAATAGTTACAGCTGCTTTTCAAACGTTATATTATTCCCTTTTTGAGTTACAGTTCATCTTAGATTATTGACGTTTGTCAGACTCGGGGCTTCTCTTACGAACCAATGAGAGTGGTTAAGGTTCTAGGTACACTAAACGCACTGCTAATTGGATAAGACCAACCTCTGTGTGGCGT
This sequence comes from Musotima nitidalis, assembly GCA_949126915.1. Classification (NCBI taxonomy): domain Eukaryota; kingdom Metazoa; phylum Arthropoda; class Insecta; order Lepidoptera; family Crambidae; genus Musotima; species Musotima nitidalis. The sequence goes on from OX421414.1 coordinate 9,740,081, forward strand.
CCTACTGTGAAATGATTCCTGTTCATTTATTAACCGTAACTATAGTCGATAAACTTCTAATAATCTGCATTTTTGTCGGAAGATAAAAATCAAAGTGTAGTGTTACCTCGGAATAATTTGTAACCATTCACAAGCTGCTATTCACATGTGATTTAAAATATTGTGATAACTGTTGGTATTAATTGATTAAAATACGATACATATACCGCAAATAAATTGGACGCCCTGCAAGTTTTACATATATTAAAATATGTGATCTTGCCGACCCAAGTTAGATTACTGTATCTTGGTAAATTTACCGAGTCAAAAAAGAGCAAATAATTTAAAATATGTTTGACAACTTTACATACAAATATTACAGAAAACCAGGACAAGCTAAACACACCCATTTAAGAAGAAACGCACAATGCTATACATAACTGAAGAATTCAACCAGAAAACAAGTCAGTTTAATGTACAATTTCAGCACAAACCGGAACAAATTGCATACATTTTAAACGCCGCAAAAACCATTGAATAGCCAAAAAGAAGGCATTTAAACTAGAGGTGTAAAAGTAACGATTAAAAGCATACCCGCATGTATTCGTTACTTTAACAATTAGTATTCGTTACTATCGTATCGTTACGTTACTCGTTACTTATGACACCTTATAATATGGTATGTTAGAGTAAAGAATTGAGTCGTATTGCATACGCGTACAGTATGACATCGTTAATAATGAAAAAGCAATAAATAGGTGTGTAAATATAATATTATCTTATCAATAAAATTTAAGCAACATTCTAACGATAAATCTTTAAAGTTTAATAGTATTGTAAAGAATAAAATTAAACTTTAAAAATTAAATAAAAAATGTTTTAACCTCGTGCGGCCTAGTGGCGTAGTTAACCAAATTGAAACAATAACAAAAAAATTGTTAGTTAGAATAGACGATTTTGAAAACTAATTCAAATTTAAAAACTTTGTCTACCCACACAATACCTTCAGTAAATAGTAAATAACTAGCCGAGTTTCTAAATTACGTACGAACATCGATCTTAGTAACGCATGTTTTTCAATTCACCGAATAATGCGCGCATGCGTTTAAACATTTTAATACACGCATCAACGGTACTTGCGTACAGTGTAGGCACTCATACGAAAAGTGCGAGTAACGAAATGCATTCGTGAGTAACGTTTCGTTACTTCGTATTAGACGGCGCACCCGTTACTCAGTACCGAATACATACGGTTTGTTACAGCTCTAATTTAAACCAAAACGGTGGTCTTGTAAAACAAGCTTCAGGTAATTCTGTCCACTCGATGCGGATGTTCACCTATGGCCGGTGCCGAGGACCCTCGACCGGGAAGGATCGTAAAATATACGACACTTCAATATATATGGCTGAAAGCGCGTTTACTGCCCACTTAGAAAAAATGTTGGCTTAATTCAGCACGTCGTTTCCCTCCCTACCCATAAATACAGGCCAGCGATTCATGCGATTTGATAGCGCGCACTCGAAACGGGATTATGCCTACAGCTTTTAATCTTCCACCTATCTTTTTTGCGCTTCAAAAAACCTTTTCATAATCACTCCGCGCCTATTGGCACTCTCGTCAGCATAATTTTCTTTAGTAGTCAGATGTTTTCAAAAGGGACGCATTTCTATTATCATTAGCATAATTTGAAATGAAATCGTTATTTCTTTGATATTGCCATTTATATGCAAATTGTATAATCTTGAAGCTTTAACAGACAATATTTATAAAGAAGAGTATTTCTGTCCATATCTTTGGGTCATTGAGTAAACATAAAAATTTCACTTGCGCGCCAATATTTGCGCTATGAAATTTTAATGAATTGGATTGTAAATTGTATCCATTGTAAATTTGATTAATATAGCTCGAGAAAACTTATCATTATTTTGTAAAGTTTATGTAAATCAATTTTTTACTTAAAATGACCGTGAATCCAAGCACACGATATCGAGAACGGTGACTGAATCTCTTTTAAGGGCCTGAGAGGCTCATCTGAGTCTTCTTACGTCACACTAATGAGTCCGGGACTTCTCTCATCAACTAAGGTGGGAGGGATTCGGGTCAGGCTCCACTACGCAGTCACAGCGAGAATAGGCGGACGCAGGAGGCAACTTGGATCATTGACCGGGTGGAACTGAAACACTACTCTTATTCTATTCTACTGTTCTTAAGTTCGGTGATTATTTTCGCCCACCTAGTATCGCAGGCTAGATACCCAACAGTATGACTTCCATACAAGCAGCGAAAAATACTTGTTAATATACTATGTGTATGTATCTGTGTAAGTATAAATATAAAATAACTTTGTTAAACTATTACAGCGTGATAATAATTATCTAAACATACCTATCTTTTTATATCTATCCGTGTGGCCACATTAGAATGCTTTTGCTTTGTTGGTTTTATAACAAACATAATAATATACCTTATGTTTAAGATTTCTATTAACAAAGGACAGCATGATACCACTACTTACTTTTTTTATATCTATTCGTGTGGACACATTAGAATGCTTTTAATTTGTTGGTTTTATAACAAACATATATCTTATTTTAAAGATTCCTATTAACAAAGAACAGCATGATACCACTTGTTAATGTCGTCAATAGCTTAGTCAACACCGCAAGCCAAATAGACTTTACCGGAATAAATAGTATCTGTATATAAATAGTATATGATATGTATATGATGACTGTGTATTTTTTACAAGAATATAGCAACTATAAATACCGAGACACTTTAGACCATACGTAACTATTATATTTATTCTGTTTCCCTTTACATAGATCTTACAAAATGCGATTTTTAAACGGTTTTATTTAACTCACCCCGTTTGTTTTATGTAATAAATATGACAAGGAACATGACGATACCACAGACCAAAGATAATAATAATATCGTCAGTAGGTTAGCAAACACCTCGTACCAGATATACTTTGCCGGAATAAAAACAGTCATATTTATATTATGACTGTGTATCTTTTACGAGAAAGGGGCAACTATAAATACCGAGACACTTTAGACCCGGACAAGTCGACACAGCAATCTACGCGGGACCAACAAAGACTTATATTCGACACACGTCATCGATTTCCTATCCAGCAATCTGCAGAATGAGAAAAAAGTGTGCAGACCCGAGACTGTTTACAAAAGGCCATATATACCTGCCGCGGAAAAGTCGTACTGGAATACCATGGACACAAACGTAAGGTTAGCAAAAAACCTTATTCAATTAAATTCCATTTTGTTAATAAATTATTTATATTCCTATTTAATTTAACCTCAAGTATTAAATAAAATAAAAAAATAAAATATACTTTATTGTCTTTAAGATCATTTCGATTCGTCAAACATTCAGACACAAAATTGAAATTCGATATATTTTTTTAACAAACAATGAAAGAGATATGAGCTGTACAATAATAAATAAATAAAAGAAAATGGGTTCTTTGTCAGAATTTGTCAAGGTTTGTCAGTTTATTCGTCTGTTGTGGTTTTTCTCAAGATTTGTCAGTCTGTCTGTGACTCTTATCGGGGGGCTGGCTGACAGCAGCCTATCGTGATTCTAAAGGAGGAAGGGGATTGTCCGTCAGTCAGTCAGTCTGTCGGTGACTCTAACGAGGCTTCCAAAAGGCAACGAGATTGAGAAGAATGCCTCAAGAAACTAATCTCGGCTTTTTTCAAATTATGTCTTAAGATTTAATACAATTGATGAAATAAAATGTTAAGATTACAGCTGTTCTTTTAACTAACAAAATCTAATATCTAAAGATCATATATATCTTAAGAAAGAAAGGAGCAATTCATATCACTTCCAGGCAGACTTGTCGTTTATAAAATCTCAGCTACAATGTATATCTTTGGCAGAAATCTGACGTGGCCCACAACGCAACATATAGTTTACAGATTAAGGGAGTCTCTAAGCGTAATATGTAATTCACTAGAATAAATAGATTTAATTTAAAATATTTCAACAGAAATCATTTGTGATTTCTTTGAAAGAAATTACTTAATTGAGCATACTAAAGAAATGCTATTAGTAGTAATTAATTCAATTTTCATTAAGGGAGGGAGGATTATTAAGGGATTATTCAACAATATAAAATATAGAATGATACAAACAATATTTCATTTTGTCGACTGTTTAAAAATATGGTTTTACTTTATACGCAATGGTATACCAGTAACATTGCAGTATTATGTTACTAATTTGTAATAATTATGCTTGCCCATTGCTGAGACCAATATACTGCAATTCAAAGGGTCTCGGCATAAAAACCTATTCGCACCTAAACTATGAGTTCTCGAAGAGATTCGGCAAGTTAAGCGAAGCCATTGGTGCCATCTGTCATAAACATTTATGGCCATCTTTATTAGGAAGTCCTGACAGCTGGTTTAACCATAGAATGTTTTGCCTCTGGGTTGCGGAGGTCAGACGGCAGTCGCTCCGTGCAATAACTGAAATATTGCCAAATATAAAAAAAAAAAAAAAATGTGTTTAGACCAGGGAGGAGACCCTGGGCCCTAAGCTTATGTCTAGGGCGATGCGATGTATGTCAATAAATATTCCATCAAATAACATAGTTATTTATTTTTATCAATACAACATATATTTGCAAACCGTATCAGCGATCAGTGGTGAACTTAAAAGCTGCCACAAAGGTGCTCACGCATCCGGTCCTTGGCCATTGTCGGGAGCCGTTTGGGAACGCCAATTGTTAGTGGTTCACACTGAGCTACTTCAAATGTACATTCATAATAACTATTATGATACTCAATGACATTTTTCAAGTGCGCATGGATTAACGTAATATGTAATTTTCTGTCATCCATAAAGGATCTGCGTGATTTAGAGTATGTCGTAGATCCATCTCACTATAATATATGAGAAAAATCTTGAAATGTAGGATTAAAAAGAGCGCTTGACCACGTTAGGTAAAGTACTACTTACATTAAAAAAATTTTTACAAGATTGAGGCTGCTGTAGTCGTTATCAAATACTGGTTCTACGTACAGCGTATAATGAAACACATTTAAATCGAGTCATTTCTTCAGTTTATTATATACATACATAATATCACACCTTTTTCCCCGAAGGGGTAGGCAGAAGCATACTAAACGCCCACACTTCGCCATGTATATTGTTGGTCCCACGTTATAGGTGGCGAGCCTATTGCCGCTTACCGGGAACTTTTATGTTTTGCCAGAGCTAGCTGTTGATCGCCAGGTGCACCACTTGCAGATGAGGTTGGTTTGGGCTACTTAGGCCTACCAACCCTTGTACCAATGGGAAGGCCTTTTTAGGTGATAATAATTATAATATACTCGTAGCTCCAATTTTAATAAACGTTTTTAAGTACTACATACTTGTTGCCCAACAAAACAAATTAAAAATTTTGTCGATTGCAGCGCCATTACGAACCATGCGTACACATTGAAGTAGCTTATGTAAAATTCTCATATGAGCAGGAATTCATTTTAAAGGAATTTCTAAACAACGGTATCCCGCGCTCCCAATGGTATTCTAACAAAGCCTGGAAGTTGCAGAGGTATTCGAAATTGTTTACGAAATTCAATCCTAAAGCTACGGGCCAGATTAAATCTAATTTCAACTTGAAGGTAAGTCTGAAATAAGTCTTCATAAAACCGGAACCCTTTGATTTAACCCTTCCTCGAGTTGGACCTCCTGATTGCCAGAAAGTTAGTCTCGCTTGTATTTTGCGCTATCTTTTTTCGTCCGAAAAACAAATCTAAAACAAGCAACTAAGTAATGTTTAAAAGTGACTTCGGGGATCCAGCAGAACCGTCAACTTGTGAAGCGATCGGCAAAGAATATACCAATATTATCAGTGGGTAAAAAGGACAGCTATTTTTTGATGATTAATGCTAGAGTCCGTATTAAATGGCGCATTTATCCTTATTTTCCTTAAATAATTAGTACATTTTGGCATAAAATAAATAGCTAATTTGACTAGTTCGTGAGAAAATTATTAAAAAATTAAAGCAAAATTTGCCGTGTGGCTAAAAATAGTGCCACCCCCTCTCATCTCGCGGGGAGTCGTAAGAGTCGATGAATAGAAATCTTACCGGATTATGGGCAGCAGTGTTATCCTGCGTACTGATTAGAACTGCGATCACCAACCCGCCTGCCCAGCGTGGTGATGGGCATCGGCCCTCGGTTTAATGTATTTAATTTAATTTATTATGGGAGGCTTACATTCCACAGTGTACTTTTTAAGGCTGATATGATGTTGATGATGAAAGCAATATAAGTGTTTTCGTATCAACTTTATTTACACATTAAGATCTCCTTACATCTATTGTATAATTTTTGAGGGAGATAATAGTCGATAGCAAGTTGCTTTCTTGCTATGTAGGGCCCATCTCAAATTTGTTAATCTCTATTTGTGCAAAACATACCAAGTTATGGCCAACAAATGTGGCGTAACGTAGCCAACAGCTATGTATCTTATTTGATTTAGTATCTATTTATTTATTGGGTTCGGTTCCAAGCAAAGCTGTTGCAAATATTAGCTTAAGTTAGCGCACCCGTAACAGTTCACTAGGGCAGTCGTTTTACATAGAGTTTATCGATAAGTTGTGCTAATTATTAAATTGACACAGCCTTACAGACATAACCAATTTGGCTGTAACCAATTAAATTATCAATCATATCAAACAATCGAATCATTTTATTGTCAAAACACAAGTTGTTAAGATGAGTACATAAAAATTAGTGACTGTCGTCTAGGCATATAATTTTTTTTTGTACAGTCAGTGTCAAATTGTTAGCAGCATCCAAAGTGCCATATATGTTGGAACACAGTAGACACGTGTGTGGACGGTTCGGATGTTAACACGTTTATGGCAAAGTAAAAGTAGTTTACGGAAAAAAAAGTATTTATATATGTTTGTACGTTCTTTAGTATCCATAACATAAGTTCTTAAAATATATTTATTTATATGGTGCTTACTGCCCATGCTTGTAAATGGTGATTACAGTATTATGTTGTAATCATATTGTACCTACCTTTTTTCTATTTATTTCTCCTTCAGTATTTATTAATTTCGTTTTAAATATGACGTTAATTTTCTTACTTAATACCTACTTACTAACATGCGTTTTGAAGCATGAAAGCTGTAGCTAACTGAACTGTATTTCTAAACAAATTGAGTCGATATTCCCCCGAGAATTTTCTATGAAACACGAACAAACCTCTTACCATACGGCGTTCATTTTTGTTATGCTTCATTTGCAACACAACTTTTAAGTAGTTCAAAGAACGCTCCGACTACGAATTTCCGCAAAACGAATACTTAGTAGACAGTTTATGTACTAACTTAGGAGGAGACACCGAAATTGTTTTTGTAACTTTTTGTACATATATGTTATTTACCGGTAAACAGACAAAATCAGACGCTACGATAAGTTTGTATAGTGAAGTTTTTATTTATTTTCTCTTCAGACTTGTGTCGTCAGAATCTATAGGGAAATTCGATGCGAATTTTACTTTTCAGGTGAATAGGTATCAAGACCTTACTTACTAGCTGTTATTACACTGAGGTTTTATCTGAGGTTTAGTATGCGCCTGCTGTAGACAGTAAAATGATATTTATTTCTAATAATATACTGATAATTTATTTATAAATAAATAAAACTTACATAATGCGAATGTCGGTATATCGGTTCTTTAGCCTGAAAGATCGTAAGTTTGATTCCTACACAGGGCTAATATTTCTGTTGTTGGCTGTACTGTGTTGTGTTGTGAAAAATAGAGATATTATAATAACCAAAGTAATATAATTACAAAAACAAAATTAAAAAAGGAAATATAACGAGTTCCATTCCCCAAGGATATTAGGAAGTATATTATTATTTACATGTATAAATGGTTCATCAAAGTGCTTACAAGAAAAAATTATAAATTATGCAGATGATAGATCCGTTATATTTCCGTGTCAAAAAAACGCTGAATGACAAGAAAAACTGAATTCTAGTCTCAGTGCAATATTAAGGTGACCACGATTTTGAGATAAATATTAACAAAACATAGTTAATACAATTTAAGCCTAGACAAAAAACAGCAGTTAAGGAAATGATAATTTTTCAAAATAGATACATAGACTTAATCTCTCCATGTGCACATGAATAGTGCACTATTGGTGTAGAAATTGATTCTAACATAAATTGTAAATCTCAGGTTGAAAAAATATCATTCAAACTTTCAAAATTTACCCACGAATGCCTTCTATGGGTTAAAAATATACACAGATCTAGACACAGCTAAGAGAGCATATTACGCATACGCTAATGCCTGGCTTACCTTCGGCATTATCTTATGGGGAAACAGTACCGATGTAATTAACTTATTTATCCTCTAACAAAGATGTATTAGAATATTGATAAATATAAAGTAGACAAATCTCCAGACTTGTAGACCCTATTCTGTTAAACTCCAAATACTTACTATTATTATCTATTTCTTTGAAATTTGTAAGCTGGATCGTGGGAACAAGCATTTATACCAGCAATCTCAGGATTATCATTCCCATAGTCATATCAAAAATAGAAAAGAACTAGCTTTACCTTTTTTGAATTTGCATATTGTTAGATCTGGAACATATCATATGTCAATAAGAATATATAACAAGGTAACACATGGTATCAGAAACGTAGAGAAAGACTGTTTATTTTATAAAAGGTTCACAGACTTCCTAGTAGAAAAATGATTTTAATGAATATTGTACCTAATGGACATAGTAACCTTTAGTTAGTATTATTTTTGTATTTAATGAGATTTTATTTTATGGTAATTATATATTGGTTGTAATTTATTTCTACTAGTTTGATTCAAATTTACCATATATTTGTGGTAATTTTTGTTTTTTATATTTTGTGTTATTTTAATTTGTAATGTGGAATTTTAACATCATATTTGTAACTATTTAATAATGTTTTAGCAATACCCTTGCAGGGTTCTTGTTTAGAATCATTATGGATAGCAATAAGATCTTTATTTACAACATGCGGCAAATAAAGAACTATGTTCAATTTACCAAAGAAAACATGTACTTCAGTAATGTTTATCCGTTGTTTAGTACCCACATTAGAAGTTCTTATTGTTTGGTGCTAGATAGCGCGTTGTGAGATATTTTTTTATTTATTTTGTTAGTTATGTACACTTAGATGGCAATAAATGAATTAAATTGAATAGTTATCATTATTTCAGTCACATAAAGCCAAAATGTTCAGATTCTATCTTATCGAAAAAGTCTAATAAAAAAATAAACAGTACTAGTTTGTTTTTTAATGAAACGAAAACAGACACGTAAAATAAACGCAATCCTGTATCGAACAGCAGTACTTTGCTTTTTTAGGAGGAATTGTTGCAGGTTGCAGGACTCGACATACAAAAATTTATCTGCCCGAGAGGAATCGAAACAATTTCGCTTTGGCGTGGATAGTCGATGCCGGCGGGGTGTGGAAAGGGGAAATCGAATTTAGGTGATATATGAATATGTATTGTAGCCTACTTTAAACTATAATTGTGAGACTTTGAATATTTGTTCATCAATCACTCAAAAACTGCTCATTGTATGTATTTGGATTAAATAAGGAAGTGTTATAGAGCCATAGGCCTAGAGCCAGATTTTCTCTCTATGCGTTATGACGAACGACATGGTGTGGAGGTACTGTCGTTCGTCAAAACGCATCGACCTTAGAGCGAACTTCAGACCTCTAGGCCATAACGCTCGTCATTGACCATTGGCTCAGTCAAATCATATAGTATGTGAATTGAAAAATCACAAATACAGACCAATCAGTATAAAATCAGATCAATCAGAAAATATTATCGACATATCAATATTTAACTATCGCCCCATCGCCATCTTACCATCAATTTCTAAAGTACTTGAAAGACAAATTTATAATAGACTTTCAAATTAATTAGAGATCAACGGACTTTTGGCACCTGGGCAATACGGATTCAGACTAAATAAGTCAACTGATGATGCCGTCCATGAACTTACTGACTAAATTGTGAGGAACTTGAAACAACTAACAGCCACTAAACAACATTTAATTACCTACTCCTTACAACCCAAACCAAACCAGCAAAAGACGGGCAGTTTAGTATGTTCTGTAGAACTTTACCGTACAGCACACTCCCATAGATTCTTTTGCTTTCTTGGTCCTTTTCTATATAACAGAATAAATCTTTCATTGGGAATCTACCCAATGAACATTTTTGCATGTAAAAATAGTATTAGAGAATGATTAAAACCAAAAACTACACAGAAACAGAGTACTTATTATTGGTTGTTAAGTAGTATGATAGTCTGTAAGTAATATAAATAATGCTAGATAGAATAAGTAAAATTTTGCAAAAAATAAATTGAATTGCGTAAGCACAATCCATTGTTATTTGTAAGGAATTTTGTCAAATAAGCACTAACACGTATTTATTGTGGATACCTAAGACACAAGTAATTAAGTTTACTTAGTTTAGGTAGATAACTATTTAATTAATTGCATTACTAACCCAATTTATGTTCGTAAAATATTGTAATTAGGCTAGTTATCATACAGAAATAAATTATTATTATTATTAATATTAATTTTCTTACTTCTATACCTGATTTCTATTAATAAGATACTTTTACAAATCCCAAAACTTTCCAAACGAGGATTTAAGTTAAATAATTCCTCTCAGCTGAGCGGAAATTTATAGCAGCCCCGTAAATACAGAGCGCTTAACATGATATTTTTCAGCTCAATGCCGACACTGTTCGAGCATTAAGGCAAATCTCACTGGGACACAACATTAGCTGTAAATTATATACTTATACAAAAAGTTACTTGTTGAAGTATCTCGTTCGAGGTATCGAAAGGTATATATAGTTGGTTTTAATTAAACTTAATTAACATCTTATTATTCGCAGGTTGAAGTGGTAGTAGACGGGGCAGATAGCTCGAAGAATCGACGACCGATGAGAAGTTAAGGTTATTCAATGGCGACCGCGAACTGGAAAACGTAGTAGAAAACGGCCTCCCACTCGAAGAACCGATGCTTTGGTCAAGACGGCGGATGTAGGGGTCTCGTGGCCGATAGAGGAGGAAAACAATTGGGAGACCAAAGTTTATTAGTAGACTTCCAATGGCTGAGATAACGATGATGATGATGACAACTTTACCAGTTTCTAATCTGATAGTTATAGTGCTAGTGGTAAACTAGTCATTGGTAATTATCTACATGCATACAGTCACGCCTGTCTTCCCAAAGGTAACAAGTGGCGAGCCTATTGCCGCTTACCTGGCACTGTTATTTTAGCCAGAGCCTCGTCCGTTGATCGGCAGGTGCACCACTTAAATGTCAGAAAATGTTTAATTATATCAATCATAAATAATACCGTTTTGAAGCGTTTTTCAAACCTTATTTTATAACGTTTGCTACTACAATTAAAATTTAAAATATGCTATAATGATTTGCACGATTAAATTAAAATTAGGTTGAAGATTGTGCCGTGTGGTACCGGCCTAGAATAGGGCCACCCTCTCTCATATCATGGGAAGTCGTAAGAGTCGACGAAGAGAAATCCTACCTGATGATAAACAGCATCATCTTCAGCTCTCACCCAATGTATTGGCTTGAACTGCGACTACCAACCCGCCTGCCCAGCGTGGTGATTATGGGAAAATACCCCCAATCGAATGTAATCTATTGGGCAGGCCAATGTTCAGTAGTAGTCTTTATAAAGCTGATATGATTATTGTCATGAATCCGGTAGCTTAAAATGTTAGGCAAATAACAGTGGCTTTATAGAAAAATTAGCCCTATGTGTAGGGATCCTACCAAGATCTGAGGAGCCCAAGCCAACTTCACCTGCAAGTGGTGTACTTGCCCAATTGGGTGGTGGTCGTGCACCTGCCGAACAACGGACGAGGCTCTGGCGAACACAAAAGTTTCCGAGAAGCGGCATTCAGTGCCGCAAAGCAACAAGCGCTTCAGCGCCTATTACTTGGGACCAACAATATAATTGGCGAGATGTGGGCATACAACATGCCTTTGCCTACCCCTTCGGGGAAACAGGCGTAATACTGTATGTATGTATTATAGGAAAATTTACCCAAAATTAATCACTAATCTCATTGCTCGTCGTAGCGTCTGAGTGAGACACAACCCCAAAAGACGAGTCAGTCGCCACCGCCCGCCGCGCCGGAACCGGAAGGGAATGGATCCAGCCATTGACATTGCTTCCTCGGGCACCCCCTTGAGATCATATTTATTAACTGACACATTTCGTTTGACATCGCTTTCAAGTAGCCCTTTGTACGTCTTGGAGTCTTGGATCTTGATAGAGTTTTATCGATATAATTACTAGAATTAAAATCACTTGGTCTACCTTTACTATTCAGTACAGTCAAAGTCAAGTAAAGTCCGTCATAGTCATACTCCAGTAAAATTGTGAAGACTTTACTAGAAGTTTCTAGGGAGTTTTGGAATCAACACGAAAATTCACAATCCACTGCAATATGTCACTTCGCTAATTATAGCGAACACAATTATGTGTACATTGCTAAAATAAAAAAATAAAATAAAATATACTTAATTGTCTTTAAGATCAACATGATCATATAGATTCGTCAAATATTCAGACACAAAGTTGAAATTCGATATATTTTTTTAACAACAATGAAAGAGATATGAGCTGTACAATAATAAAGAAATAAAAGCAAATGGGTTCTTTGTCAGAATTTGTCAAGGTTTGTCAAGAAGTGATGTCTAAAAATCCACTATAATCACACATAAAGTTATAAATTTAAATAATTCAGCTGATGTTATATTACTCAATTACTGATTTAATTTTATTATAAAATTGAAGTTAATTTTAATTCGGTTGAATGCCATTAACTATTTTGTTTATTTAAATCTTGTTGAAGAAACTCAATTATTTTAATAGATCTTCGACGTTTATAAGGCAGTATGTTATAATAGTTTGTTAATTGATGTTGCTGCAACGAAGTTAATTATACATTTTTTTAAGTATCAGATGTCATTGTCACTGACCATTAACATCCCACTAATTCCTGTACTCTGAAATGGTTAGCCTCCTCTCTCAAGCCATAGTGAGAGGGATTCAGGACAAACTCCTTTAACATTAATGTTTTTGCAGAAACAGATAGTGTATGCTATAACATCCACGCCCCTGTAACATACACTTACCGTTACATCTGTTATATACAGTTATGTAACTATATACATACATACAATCATTCTTATGTCCCCGAAGAGGTAGGCAGAGGCATATAATAAGCCCATATTTGGCTAATTATATTGTGGGTCCCCACGTAAATAGGTGGCGAGTGTATTGCTGCTTATGGGGATATTTTATGTTCACCAGAGCCTCGTCCTTTTGATCGACAGGTGCACCGCTTGTAGGTGAGGTTGGCTTGGGCTCCTAAGATCTTGGTAGTATCCCTATACACCGTGTAAATATAACAAACAACAATATGTGAGTAACAAAAATAGTATGATGATTAACAAAACCTATCGTAAAAAAAATACGTTTATAAGAAACAGGAAAACGATTTAGTTTACGGCACAACCTTCGCTGCATTGGGTACTGAATCTATAAAATCGCGAAAAGTGCTTAAAACGAGACCGCTTTAAATCGCTCTCACTTGAATGTCGACTTTATGTGGGATCGACAATAGGCCTTTTTAACGGTCGCAGAAAGCTTCGCTTTTGTGTTATACATTTTAAGCACACGGCTACATATAATGGGAACATCTACTATAAGATCTTTAGTACAGTCTTCGTTAGCCTTCTTTTAGAAAGCTTTCGTAAATATTAGAATAAGAATACTCGTAATTCATATATAAAACGTCTTATATTGTTTAGGATTTTTTACTGTTTTCGTATAGTATCGAGTATCAGTTTGATATAATTTTTACAGTACCTTAACAATTTTCTTTATAATTTTTATTTAATTAAGAAGGCGAAAGACATTACCCTTAAAGTATTTTAGATCAAAGCAAAATAAGCGTTATAAGCATTCTTGAAACCGAGATTATAGTATAGTGTAGTGAGTACACACAAACTTATTTTAATTTTTCTTTATTTTCATATTGAACGCTATCCTGCTATTAAACCTTTTCACGCTGCCGTACATATGTAAATGACTAGGAATAGAATAAATTATCTAAACATAAATACCCTCGTTACTTAATATTCTATGCAGTCAACGACTTGACATGCTTATGAAAAGAAACTTTTGAGTTATATTACATTCGGCGTCAAAAAAATCGCACCTTTTAAAAATCTTCTATAAAAGATCTCAAACCTTATTTAGAGGAAAGTGTTTAGTATCATTAGAAAGGTAATAAAAAGGAGTATCTAAAGCGTCGGTCCGTCGGTGGTTGCAGAAAAGACACACTCTCGTCTCGTGTGAGAAGAGAACAGCACTCCACTGCTCAAAGGTTCAACCGACATGGTCACGACCAAACTGCAAGCGGGCTCGCCGATGCGCTGCAGTAAATTTTGGACCCGTAGCGTTGCAACTCAACAGCCTTGGAGAAGCGATTTGAACTGAAAATCGGCTTAGGTTCAGTTGCCGGGCGATATTACACTGCCGCATTCCTGATTTCAGTAGTGCAAACACTTAAGCGGCTACATCAGCTGAGTTATCCATTTTCAAGGTGATTTCTTTAATGGTTGAACAGCGAATGACCCACCATTGACCCCAGATTGACCATGTAATATCCACAAAGGAAGCGTAAGCTGGTAACAAATTTGCATCAATTTTTTGTGATACTTTATTTATAGTAATAGGTTTCCTTTTTTTACTATTAAAAGTTATGTTATTTATTAAGTTAATTTAATAATCTTTTTAATAAAATCATAATTGGTGCGGCTACTTGTACATATCAAGAGTTAATGACAGTTGATAGTGATTTTCACAGAGGTGCGATTTTTATTTAATTTAATTTTTTATTTTATTTAAATTATTATGTACTAAATAAAAAAAGATAAAAATGAAAAAATATTTAAAAACCAATTTATTAACCAACAAACAGACATAACTGCATTTATAATAGTTGAGAATACATGAAGCTTTTAAAGGAAACTTTCAATTGATCACCCACGTACAATGTACCAATCTCATCTTCGATAACATGGGTATAAACCAGTTCAAAACGATACACAGTGGCTTGCCGAAAATACGTTCCCAGTGAAATGTAGGCTATTGGCTCGGCTGACAATAGGCAATTTTATGCACTGGCAGAAAGGCACACCGGTGTGGTCGGCCGGAGCGATTCGTGTATCAACGCTATGGTGGTTATGTAGATTAGATTCGAATAGTTGTGTTCAATCCTGTAGCGTAATTAATGTGGTAAATCTAGGCACGTAGCGCCTCTTTGTGTGTAGGTAAACTATTAAAATATATATTTTAATAGGGTAGACACAATGCTTAAATTATTTTACAGATCCTATTCAGATTTTGATTTTATTGGTATTTCTTTGAAAGCTGCGGTAAAATGGCATTGAGTACAAATAGTTTCGTTTTTCTTCTGCATATTTAGATTATTCATTTATTATCCTGCTAACTCCCGGTAGACTTAAGTTCAGGGCCCAGGGTCTGCGCACTGGTCTAGTCAGGTTTTGGCTTAATTTCAAGTATTACACGGAACGACTTCCGCCTGACCTCCGTTCATCATTCTATGGTTAAACCAGCTGTCAGAATATTAGAATGCATTGTCTTCCTAATAACAAGCTAACGACTGTCATATATTTTAACATATTCTATTGCATTGTAATGCGTCACGGACCTATGAAGATTGTAATTCAAGCGATTAATCGATAATATAGAAGAGCATAGTCTTACATTTTCTTGCCAGTTCTTCTCACAAAGCGGTGGCGCGGAACCGGCCCTTAGATTCAATAACATTTTTTTTGCGTATATGTGAATTTTTGCTTTGTGATTTCAATATAAATTATATGTCGATAATTTTTTGGATGGCATTTGGACCTTTTCAAATACTTAGTTTAGTTTGAATTTGAATCAATTATAATGATAGCCGGAACCAACAGTTTAACGTGCTTTACAATGCAAACAATAAGATTTAGATTGATAGTTATATGAGGATAACCCCTTTAGGACATATCTGTCAAGGCAATGCATTTGTGCAAAATTCCGATTATTATTTGGCTCTTATTTTATTTGCAGGCCGGACCCTGGGTGGATAGATGGAGCAATCACTCGTCTAGGGATCGCTGACGCGGGGCCTGGGGTCCCTTTACAATTTATTGATCACACGTTGTAAATCTGCTCGTCCTGTTTACGTAAATGTGAGCCTCAATATTCTACACATCAACATAATGGACCACTTGGGCGGATCATATTTTTCATTTCTATTTTTTCTTTGTTCCTTTAAAATAAATATTTACTTACTTCAAATTCGTTTGTGTGTAAGAGTGATTAGTGTTAGGGCCTAATATTGTTAAAATCACTCTTAACAGATTTCTGCAAGTTCTTTGTAATAACTACTACTACTACTTAATGCACTTATAATTTTGCTTACACGAATGGCACGTACTTTATCATTATTTTTAAAAAAAACTCACTTCTGATTCAACTTTTTTATGCTTTTTAGAATTAAGAGTGTAAAATCTTTATTTTCATAATTAGGGCAAAATAGATCCCAATGTCGGCTTTTTCTATTAAGTTAATAATTTCATTATTCAAATTTAAATATATAATAATAATGATCATATTAAACTTGAGTGTGTATAACGTAAGTAACAAGTGAATAAATTCAAAAGAAAAAATAATATATACAAATGAAATAATGATAGATAATAATTTCATTAATAAAATTTTAATATACATATAATAAATTTTACCCGTAAAGAACCATTGCCATCAAGATAATCATCATAAGATAAATAGGCAGGTAGCCTACATACAAATTATTTACCATTCGATTTTCGGGCGAATGGGCCCTCTGAGCGAACCGAGCTCAACTCTTCCCGTCCCTTCTTATCAGAACAACACACGTAATTACTAAACTGAATCAAACTAGTCAAACACCTAAGCTGGCCCGTAAGTACGCCCCCAAATAGACTCCCCGCACGTATTGAACCGCTAATCTTCACCGACTTGATGAAGTTTTGAGCTATTGGAGACGTGGGTCGAATTACAACATATTGAGAGTCAATTACTTATAGCTTTGATAAGAATACCTTTTTTCTATTTCAACGATTCAACGACCATTAGGTTCGGTTTATTAGTATATAAGGGGAGAATGCAAGCTGCATTTTATAGATAGATAGGTAAAAAAATTCTTATTGTACACCAAATTAAAAATGAAACAAGACCTAGTTGGGGCTTAAATAAAGTAACTTATATATTATTATATTTGATTGATAATATTAAAGAGCATGGCCTCTAAGTTTCTTGACAGTTCCTTCCATAGAGAGGTGGAGCTTCGTGAGTTCAGTTAGTTATATTCCGTTTTTTTTTATAAATTTCATTTTGACGTTTTTAAGTGCTATGTAACTTCATAAAACCACATTGATCCGATATCAGACGTACTTTATTTCAGCGTCATTGATCCCAACTACTATAATTATATTGTAATGTGTTGATTTAATATTTTTTTATTGTGATTATGATTGAACAAGTGATTTTTATTTAATTTAGATAAGTCCAAAGAGAGTCTAAACCTGCGTCTAAAGAACAAAATAGGACCATAGCCTTGAAAGTCGTATTCATTACGGTTATTACTTTTTTTCCTATTTGTGCAAATAAAGTAACACCACCGATTAAGGCATTTTCTTTGCATATAGTTGTAATAACAAAAATTGGAATGTAAGTCTACGTAGTTACTTGGTAGTTTATATTTGGATATAAAACAAATAATATATTTGATTTTTGAATTATACTGTTTCACTCGTATTATATCCTAGCATTATGCTACTCCTAGACCCAGGGTGTGCTCACCGGTCCCGTAAGATTTGGCAGAATTTTGGTTTTTACTGTTTTACTCTTTTACTGTTTAATTATATGTAAAGAAATAACTCATTCAAAAATAACTTACTTCCTTTTCTAAGTCTCATAACAAATACTTCTCACTACAATTTCATAGCACTCATATATAACACTAGCGGTTATTAGCACTAGCTTTATGGCAGTTTTCCAAAATATGTATCCGTGTGGTGTTGATACCACCCCGTGCGGGGGCTAAGCTCGCGGCCGGGCCGCACCGCACGTCGAAACTTTTATGGCTTTTGACCCTTCAACACAAACCGAAAAGCCAGTTAAAATACCGGTTTTATAAATGGAAAATCATAAAATTACGTAACCTTGCAAGACTATCGAGTCTCATATTCAAAATGGAAGTTAAGCAGACGTTACACAGGTCACCACTTGGATTGGTGACCGTAGCAGATTAAAGCGTTAGTCCTGGTTGTCACTAAATGTGGTCTTTAAGTTAAGTTAGAAACTCTATTGCCTGCTTTCGCTAGAACCGCGTGGTAGAATAGGGACTTAATCCAGTGTTGTTAAAAAAAAGTGCTGAAAGTCGAGTGTTTAATAATGCCTTAGAAATAATCTTGTGGACTGATAAAAACAGACTTTCTGACTAAATATATAATTTTTTTCATGGATATAAAAATTTAAAATTGAATTTAGTCGCAAATAAGGCCATATTATGCCAAATTTCAACAAAATCGGTTCAGTGCTTTACGCGTAATACATGAACACACTCATTGTCGCATATTTAAAAAAATATTATAGTTTTTTAAAATATTTATTCGGGTGATTGAGATGTGTTACATTTGTGCAGTTTATTTGGGTGGGGGGCTGTGTTACATTTGTGCAGGATTGTTACAATTTATATGTAACTGTCACGTTGAAGGTAACTAGATCCAAAAATGTTTGCAGGTCCTTTGTTATCGTCAGTTTTCTAAAATATTTATCCGGGTGGGGGAGATATCGCTCCATGCGGCGGTAAGCCTGTAGCCGCGCCGAGTTGCACGTCGACAGTTTTCACAGCTTTGGTCTTTTTTATGGCTTTTGACCCTTCCATATACACATAACATAGCAAACGGCTGCCTAAATGCAATATACGATTGCATAGACCAGCGATTTATTAGAACAATACTAAGCTTCTGTAAGGTAGCGTGTTTTCACGCCATTTCAGTTACTTTTTTGCAGGATTGTTACGCATTTTGTATTATTACGCTATTACATACATTGAAGGCTACAAGTTACCAACAGGTAATTTAAGGACTGTTGCTATTCCTTCGGCTGAGCGGTCTTCTAAAAGTGATGGGCTATCGACATCAATTCTTGCCGTTACAATGCCCACGTGTCTCACAACGGCTATTAGCTAATAATATATATTATTGTAATCAATAGTTTAATCTCAAGATTGGCCATAAGGCATTCTCTGCCAGTTAACCTTAGGGTTAGCAGAAAAGGTGGTGCGGTATTTAATAAACAAACTTAAACTAAAATATTTAAAAACAAACTACACTTATCATAAACTACATAAAAATAAATATAAATATAATACCAAAATTGTACGGCCCATACTAGGGAATTTTTCAACACACAACAACCATATATAATAACATCATTTAACCTAATCCCTACATCAGTAGATAAGTGAGGTCAACTCATTCATGAATACCTATAATCGAAAAGGTTTTGAATGTAACTGAAAAGGTTTTTATCCCAAATAAAACTAAAAACACGGCAAAAAATATTACGTCGAAAACAAAACACCACTTTAGAGAAAAGAAGCTCTCAATCCCATTGAAAAAATAAACAACATCAGTCGAGGTTTCCGGGAAATGCTACCTAAATGGAAATGAAAGAATATCGTAAAATATTGTCGCTAACGTAAACGCTGTTGGTTGCGTTATTTATACGTGGCTTTTGAAACGGTGCCCCTTTTAATGGCAGTTTTAAGTGCTACCCATGGCAGTCCGGCGATTCGCTGATCGCTGTATGTAAAGCCACGGGTCTAAGGCATAAAATACCGTCTCACAGTGTACCGCGTAGAACATGTTAGGTGGACTATATTATATTATTCTTCTTCTTTATTTTAAATAATAGCTTCGTGCGGCTAGCACATTTAGCCAGTGTCAAGTAAGTGATGTATTAATTATATATAATTTATAGTAAATGAGAATGAGTGGTGATTAAGATGATAAATCGAAGATGAAATAATCCTCCCCTAAACCCCTTGAGTCCTCAGTAAAGATGTGGGGCTATACTGAGATCTTACATGGACTTCTTGAGAGAAAATTTAAAAGTGATGTTGCACTGTTTTTTTGATTTACCAACACTCATGTATGTTCACAAACACTTAACGGTTAATAATCCACCGTTATTACACATTAATGTTAGAAATATCACAAATTTTAGAAAATAAAACAAAATTGCAGACATGACGCATCACTTTCCCGCCAAGAAGTCTATTATATTATTATGACATAATCAACAGCATTTTGTTTTAAAATAGTTTATTACAACCATTAAAAACAAATATAGTTGTTACAAACTCATCATATCATATCCTAGCGTAATCCCGGTTGTCCCAGACATAAACTTAGGCCCCAGGAACTGCTCACTGGTTCAACCAGATTTGGCTTAATTTCAGTTATTACATTTTGTTTATTAAGTTAGTAGTTTGTATAGGAGCGGCGATAGTCCAGTGGCGAGACCCTATAGCCTTTAAATTTAGAGGGTCTCGGGTTCAAAATCTATGACTTTTCTAAGTTATGTGCGTAATTATCACTTGCTCTGTGTCTCGGAAAGCACGATAAGCCGTTGGTTCAGGCTGTCATGAACATCTATGGCAGTCGTCATTAGGAAGTTAGTGCCTTCTTGTTAGAAGGCACTAACTATCAGGATGTTTCCTGACAGCTGGTTTAACCATAGAATGATGTTTCCCTCTGAGTTGCGGAGGTCCCTCCATGTAATAATTGAAATTCAGCCTAAATCTGATTATGCTCCTCAAAAGCTATACTTAGGTTTATTTGTAAGCAAATATCTCTTTCGCAAATCGTTCGCAGGCATTTAGTTTTAGTTTCAAACGCTTTATACACATTTACGCCATTTCTCCATAAAATCAGTTAGACGAGACATATAAATGACATACTTACATTTGATTTATGACGTATTAACAGATGTACATTTGATTTATAACGTATTAAACAGTTTTTAATAGACTGCTATTTATTGCTATTTGGTAAAGTATGAGAAATTATCGTCAGTCGCTTTTAAGTTACGCCAAGTTACATTGATGGTAAATGTGTAAGTATCAACTTTAAACTATATCAGTTTGTGCATACCATATAAAGTAAGCATGTTTTCAGTGAAATTTCAAAATGTATTCACTACAGCCCGCGATGCTCTCTGTGATCTCCGCGAGATTCGTTGGCCCTTGAATAGGTGACCGTATGTGTGCGATATTACATCGACTGCTTTCGTACTTCAGAAGGTGGCTAGAAATCAATGGACGTAGAAAATAAAGATCCTCGAAAAGCCCATGTTCAGCAGTGGACACCTAATGGCAGATATGATGAAGACTGCTATGAATATGCTCTGAATATACTATGAAGTCGCTAAAACATATTCACAAACCAGTGAGGCAAGGTTAAGGTGAGTGAAATAAAGGAGAGAAATTTTCTGTCTGCGAATAATATTAGTAGATTCTTGCACATAATGTAAATGTTATAAAACAAGAAAAATTCGCAACATGCTTTTTATCATTTAAATTGTGGAATGTGATGTATTGATGGGTTTGATTTAATTTAAAAATTATTTTCGTCTCTTTAGAGCATTTATTAACATAATTTTTAAGGCTTCATTTCTAAATAAAAAATATTTATTTCATTAAAAAAAAATGTTAATTTTTCGTTTCAAATCTACCGTTTACACATTAATCGTTACAAATCTTGGCCACAAAATAATTCTGTTTAATGACCATGGCCAAGACTCGCCTTCACAGAACTGTAACTACCGAAATATAAACATGTGTACAATTTTATAGAGGTCGTAAGTACGCGTACAAGATGTTGTCTGTCGGTGGGTGTCGCAGCCAGGCGTGTCCGACAAACTCGTTAAAAGTTGGCTGAACAAACGGACATAGAGACACTTGCTACTCGGCAATAAGTACACAAGTATAACACGACAATAATATGAGACATTTTGTTGTGCGAAACTTAGCGACATTTAAGCTGACGTCTGAACTTTACACGGGCTGGAGTTGTTCTTCTTTCACTCGGGTGTAATCATACAAATTTTAAAAAGTTTTTACCGGTGTTGCTTCAGCATGGCCTAACTTCATTGAATTTATTTTCTTAAATTTATTGTAGGTTTTATTTATTTGTGCACTACGTACTATCGGAGACCTACTTGCTCAGCATTACGAAATTGACCTGTTTGCCGATGGTTTAGGACAACTTTGTAATCAATTTAGGAAATATTTAAATTATATTCAACACTGACCATAGACGTAGGAAATACTGACATTGATTTTAATTAGTTCTGATCTGACATTCGTAATTTGACTCTTGTGTACTATTTGATTGTTATTTTTTATGTTATTTGACCTAGATATATTTATTTCTGACATAAATTTTATTGACATATAATTTTTATTGCGTAGTCCTGACGATTTATGAATTCTTTTTTAATCTAGATGTGCTAATTCAATTTTATTCAATTTAATTTCAATAATTTGACATAACTAAATATTAGATTTAACATGATTAATAATGTATTGGAAATGTTTAGTTCTTTTAATATAATTGCATGCAGTATCATGTTAATTAATCTTTAAAGCGCCTTGGATCCATGTATCTGTTAGCTTTAAGGACTATGTGTGAATAAATAAATAAATTTAAACTTTATCGCACAAATTAAAATTAAAATGTACAAGAGGCGAACTTAATGCTGTAAGGCATTCTCTACCAGTTAACCTTTGGGTTAGTAGAAAAGTAAAAGGCAGTACGAATAATAAAACATATAACCTTATTTAGAATTAAATATTTTTTATTAATAAACTACATATACTATACTACTACTATACACAAAATTAATAGTAATTATGATATGTAGACTCAATCAGATGATAACTCCTCAAGAACGTATTTTTTAAGCAACCCTTTAAAAGTAGGTTTTCTCTCTGCCAACCAAATATCAATAGGGAGGGAGTTCCAAAGATGAATAGAATGAAACCTGAACTGTGTTGTGAAGGAGAAAGTTGTCACAAGAGCGAAGCTGCCTAGAAAGAGTAGAAGAGAGAGTTCTAAATTTGAAGCGTAAATATTCAGGTGACTCAGGATTGTGTAAAATGGAAAAAAGGGTAGTTTGGAGCCTTTCTTGGCGACGCTGAGGAATAGATAACCATTTAAGTTAAAAACGATAGGCAGAAATGTGGTCATACTTACGGACCCTGAAAATAAAGCGAATAGTACTATTTTGTAGACGGTCCAGTTTTAGTAAAAGGTCTGTGTATAAATCAGGAAATCATACATCGGCATAATCAATAATGGGGATAATTAAGGCCTGCACAAACAAAACTTTGGTGCTGAAAGGAATAAAATATTTTAACCTATGAAGGGCACGCAAAGCAGCAGTAATTTTCCGGCTGACCTTTGTGATATGAGTAGACCAGCTAAGAGTAGAGTCAATGTGAAGGCCAAGATCCTGAACACTGGAACTAAATGGTTTTAAGCTGACATAATATAGTAGGTACCTATTATTATAATAGGTTGGGGAAAAAGTCTTTTCGTATTTTTGTATGAAAAGTCAAGACATTTTTTTCAAAGTTTATTTACATTTTTTTACAATATATATGTACCGTTTTGTTGAATAACTTTCTGCCATTTTGTGGGCAGAGACATTATCCCGTTACTGTAGAAACTTTAGGACTTCTGATCAAAAAAACGGGACAAATAGTTTTGGCAGTCCTCTCTTGAGGTCAACCTTACAGAACCTAAAGAATTCTGCAGAGACCGAAACAGGTGAAAATCTGAAGGCGCAAGGTCAGGGCTATATGGTGGATGCACTAGGACCTCCCAGTCGAACTCTCTTAATTTTTGCTGAGTGGCTAAAGATGTGTGTGGTCTAGCGTTATTGTGATGAAAGACCACACCCTTCCTGTTGATCAACTCCGGCCGTTTTCTCTCGACTGCTTCCTTTAATCTCATCAGTTGCTGGCAGTAAAGATCAGAATCGATGGTTTTGCCGGGCGGTAAAAGCTCATAATAAACAATGCCCTTCCAATCCCACCATACACACAGCATCACCTTATTTCGTGTTAGGCCAGGTTTGGCCACAGTCTGTGAAGCCTGGCCAACTTTCGACCACGACCTTTTTCGCACGTTCTTGTCGTACGTGATCCACTTTTCATCGCCAGTTATCAATCTCTTCAAAAACGGCTCGGTTTCAGTACGTCTCAATAATGAATCGCAAATGAGTACACGGTTCATTAAGTTTCTTTGAGTGAGCTCGTGTGGCACCCAAATATCGAGCTTTTTTGTATAACCAGCTTTCTTCAAATGGGTCAAAACTGTTTTGTGGTCAATTCCCAGTTCTTCAGCTACATCGTAACTACTAATATGCCGATCTTGCTCCACTCTTTCAAAAATGGCGTCCATTTTATTCGTAACAGGGCGACCAGAGCGAGGTGCATCTTTAACATCAAAATTTCCGGACTGAAAACGTTTGAACCAAATTTGTGCTACTCTTACTGACACTGCATCAGGTCCATAAACATCACAAATTTTTTTCACTGCTTGAGTTGCATTTTTGCCTTTTTTATAATAAAATTTTAAAATGTATCGAATTTCTTCATTAGATTCACTCATTTTTACGGAGAGAAAAACAAATGAAAAATAGCGGGAAACAACTTTTTTTTATTTTTTTCTTTTCTTTATAATGGAACCTTTTTAATGTTACCAAAACCAGCCAGACACAAATAGTACAGTCAAAAAAATTTTATAATAAGTTTATACCTACGTTATGCGAAAAGACTTTTTCCCCGACCTAATATTCTAGTATATTATAGTATTACACGATAGCCCAGTGGCGAGACCCATAGCCTTCAAATTCTGAGGGTCTCGGGTTCAAACCTTGATGACGCAACTACGACAGTTCGAAGTTATATGCGTAAATATCGCTTACTCCGTGCTTCAGAATGCACGGTAACTTGGTCCCGACTGTTATAAACATCTAGGGCAGTCGTTATTAGGAAGTCAGTGCCTTCTGAGCTTCTAGCCATAGAATTATGTTTCTCTCTGGGTTGAGGAGGTCAGAAGGCAATCGCTCCATGTATTTCTGCAATTCGGCCAAATCTGGTTAAATCAGTAAGCAAGATAATGCTAGGATATGATGATGGCAAGTATTACACGTTTCATAAGTGGATTTCCCAACATCCATATACTAATACGTAGCATAAATGAAATGGATAGATCAGAACTTTACTTTAGTATTTTTATATGTGATTCTAGATGAAAGATATACATAAGACCTAATTTTTGTATTAGGTAGCTATCTTCCAAACAATTTACAGTGCTTTTTCCCAGATGCAATTTATGTTTAACCAGAAATGAATAAATTATTACCTTATTAAGATTTCTATGATTATCATAAACTGATTTTATACCAATTTACTAACTGCCCAGATTAATAGTCTCGTAGCTGGCTTCATACTACAGATATAATAGTATTTATTACACGCTCATCTGATGCATACGCTTAT
Organism: Musotima nitidalis; assembly: GCA_949126915.1. NCBI lineage: Eukaryota > Metazoa > Arthropoda > Insecta > Lepidoptera > Crambidae > Musotima > Musotima nitidalis. The sequence goes on from OX421414.1 coordinate 9,765,886, forward strand.
CAGATAAGCGTCTATTTTCATTCTGACAGACTGTCTGTCTCTAAAAAAGTTTTATAACCTATGAATTGGTGGTAAACCCTTTTCTTAAGGTAAAACGGAATATATAGACCAGTAGATAGTTAATAAATGGATGGCCCGATGGCGTACTATTTTAAAAAAATATTCTCCTACTATTTTTAAAACCAGTCGGTTTGACTTTCAACCAAAGCCAAACTTATATAAGTGGATCTGACTTCTGCTTAGTGACTAGTAAGTCAAAATCATACATTTATTTATAAAGCCTCTTTCATTTCGGTGACAAAGTACATAAAACTTAGTTGATGGTTCCGCCAGTAATCAAGTACCAATTTCCTTACGTTCAGGTAAGGTGTAGGCCCTCGCCCAGTAAGAGGTCAGTTATATGTAATATAAGATTGTCTGTATATAGTGGAGTACATAAGAAATAGGTATATGAGAAGTTAATAACATATAATAGTAGTTTAGTATAAAATTATAAATATCCTGGAGCACACTAACTGCCACCGTATTCCGTTAAGAGGATTTCCAAAGCTGTAAATTGCGTCGGCGCAATATTTACGAGACAGGGTATCGCGGCATTACGGCGGGCTATGTTATGTGCATACATTGGCGCTTGTTGCAAAAATGCAACACGGCCGCAAATGAATTAACCACTACAAATAAGTTATGCAATCGGCGGCCTAAATAATTGACGACCGATACAGCTTTGTGGCCGATAGGCTCTGTGTTTCTGAGGTCGTGGGTTCGCTTCCCACACAGGACAAATTTTTGTGTGCATAAACATGAATATTTGTACTGGTCTGGATGTTGTATTTAAGTATGTATTTGCAAAAAAAAGTATTTATGTATGTTTATCCGTTATTTTGTATCCATAACACAAGTTCTTAACGATACTTATCTTGGAACTAAATAATTGGTGTAAGTGTCAGAAAAAATTATTTATTTATTTTTATAAATTATTCTCCTACTCTTTTTCTTTAGTAATTAGTAAATATCGGTCTGCGCAACAAATCCAGGACTCGCAAAGCTCCGAAAAGTCGAGCCAGATTTTTGCTTTTGCACTACATAAGTCCGGTCACCGAAAAAAGGGGTACAAAAAATACACGTATGTGGGCGACCGCCAAGCGTTAATAAATTCTTCGAATTTGCGGCTTGGGGGATAGTATGGAAAACGCAGCGAGCGGCAGTGAACGCAGCACAGCGCAATGACACAAAGAACTACATCCAGATAACATTTATAATTTATATTGGCGACGAAAGCTTTACTCATAGCTTTTTGGCTTGGCTTAACCTAAAAACTGTCAAATAAAAAAATCAAGATTTAAAAGTATGAAACAACAAAGTATTGTCATCTAAATTTGTAGTGTACAAAGCAGTCTATATTAATTAGTCGTCTACAATCTACACTAATATTATAAACAGGAAAGATTTGTATTTTTGTATGTAACGAATAAACTCAGAAAGTACTAGACCGATTTTTATAATTCTTTTTTCATTAGAAAGCTACATTATCGCTGAGTAACATGGGCTAAATTATAAAACAGAACTCCGTAAGATATTTGGGTTTTTCGGACACAAAGTGTGAAAAATCAACCAGAACAGTTACTCATTTTGCGTACGCTGCCTTAACTATAAAAGATAGAACCACAACATGTTCAAATTAATGGTAGGTCTTATAAATATCTACTAAAAAGTCCGCGACACACTATAACTATCTATGTCGAGTAAGGCACAACAACCATTTTTTTAATTTAAAAATCATAAATGCGTCGGTTACAAAATGCGTCGGTAACAAAATGCGTTTACGCACTACCTTCCGGCCAAAGGGGGACCGAAAGGGGGTGTGGGACTCACCACCGGCAGACACGACTGCCAGCAGCAATACCCACTAAAAATCTTCCGACGACGCCCGCCGCTTGTTGAGAAAAAGGCGGGGGCCAGTACCTGGGTTGCAGCGTCTGACACCCCGCCTGCGGCCAACGTCCCCCGGACCAAAACCGGGAGGACCTCCTCAGAGAGGCGCAGTGGACGCGCCCCTCCTACCTCCCTGTGCGACCATAGCGTGTGTGGCCGACTTCTCGGAGGATCTATGGTTAGACAGCAGGGGCCCCCTGCCCCCACTGCCTAAGACCCTCGTGGCGCTGCTTGACGGGCCCTCCTGGCTCGCCCGCTGCGCTCTCCACAGGTCCCTCTTAGTTTCCCCCCCGGTAGTCAGTACTGAGGGCACCCAGAGTCGTCGGTCTCTGGGTGTTACCTTTTCCCGTCTTCCGGGAGGTACTCAGCCCCCCCACCACGCCAAGGTGAAGACCTGTTCGGGGGGGATTTATTTTACTTACCTATGCTTTTGATCGCAATGATCAAAATTGGACGTTTGGTTTTGAAGTTATGGCGAAATTAAATTATTACGCCCTATCACGGGTCGGGGCTCCCAACCATCAGTTTATTTTGTTAGCTGAAAATAATTTAACGTCAAATGTTGTTTATAGAGAAGCTCTACAATAATCGCTTTAGTTATCTATCCCAAAACAACGGGTTGCACTTCGGGACTGCCGTTAGGAGTGAAAACTTAGTATTAATTACATTTAAATATTTTCATCATTAACAACTTTAACATCCACATAAAGACAATCTATGCAGCCTGCGGATAATAACTGCGTCGTCGATGTTAGTGTCGTCTCTGTGAATTGACCTGGGAATCATTTTGCTGACCGTGTCTTTCCTGGGTAGGCATTTTGCAGCGGTAGCCGACATCCACGCGGGCGGAGCCGCTAGTTAATTATAAAATAACCAACTGAAACGATTCATATTTAAATGATTATTTTTCATATTAAATGATAAATCAGTCAGCAGTCAGTACACGTTTAACGTGTTTAAACATGCCATTGACTGTTGAGATTCAACTTCCCGATTAATTCTTACGCCTTTTTTTATTGTCGGTAAAAATATGCTTTTAAGGCACTGTCTCCCGGCCAATGGGGGGACCGGGAGGGGAGTGTGGGGCTCACTGCGGCAAACGGGCCCGCCGCAGTCCTACCCACTAAAAAACTTTCGACGACGCCCACCGCTGTTGAAAAAGGGGCGGAGCACCAGTGCCTGGGCTTGTAGCTTCTGGTACCCCGCCCGCGGCCAACGTCCCCCGGATCAGAACCGGGGGGACCTCCTCAGGGAGGCGCGATGTCATGCGCCCCCCCTACCTCTGTGTGCGGCCATGGCGTAACTGCCCGACTTCTGGGGGGATCTATGGCGAGACGGAAGGGGCCCCCTGCCCCCGACGCCTAAGATCCCCTGGGCGTGCCGAAGAGAGAGCGGATCCCGCTTCCTCTCCTGCTACGCGGCCTCCTTCTGCGACATCACCACTTCGCAGAAGGCCATATCGCCTCCCACACCTTCTCGCTGTCGACATTCTTTTGCATGATGGCCGGCAGCGAGAGGGCGATTCCCCCCAGGGCTGCGGTTAGCGTCGACCGCGGCCACGCCCACGGAGGGCACGCCACCGACGTGTGCTGCGCAGTGTCTTCCGCGCAGCCACAGTGGTGGCAACACCGGGTCGATTCCACTCCAGCGACGTCACACAGATACTTCCCGAAGCGCCCGTGCCCGGAAAGCACCTGCGTAAGCCGGCAGGTCATCGACCCCAACCGACGGCCGATCGATGGGCCCGACCGCCTCGAACCTTCGGCACATTCGGCACTCCTCAAGAGTTGCCGCCAACATGTGCCCAGAGCCTGCGTCTGAGCATCTCCACGCCACCGCACCAGTGTCCGGTGCAGGGCGAAGACCCGGGCTCCGGGATTGCGCGCCACGCCAGAAAACCGCCGAAAGAACCACGGCGTCGATGTCCCACGGAGGGGATCCGACAAGCGCGCATGCCACCTCCTGAGAGATGGTGCGTTACCCCCTAATAACGACACGAGTCGCCATGACCCTCTGCGACTGCTGCAGGATATGTCAATGGCGACCCGATATGGAGCTGGCCCAAATTGGGGCCCCATACAAGACTTACGTCTTATGCCCAGATCCAAATTCGTCAACTAGTTCATTATTTAATTCGAACTTACTGAAAAAAATTATTATATTTATCGTTCTAACTTTTGTCTAGAAGCTTTTAGTCGTAAAACCATACTCATTAGCATGAATAAGTGTAAATGAAACTAATAGGTAATGCCAGGATGGTAGCAAGTGAAAAAATGTCATTGGTGGATTGTGGTTCGCACAAATAATTGTCCCGGGTGGGGATCGAACCCACGACCTCTGCGCAGCAGTCAGTCGCCCTACCCGCTGCGCTATGTTATAAATTACATGTTAATACTATTCCTAAATTTCACCGCAATTAGTTTAACATATTGTAAACTAAGCTTAATATTCTCCAGTGCGTTACGGAACACACCATGTAACACAACATGACACATTAGACCAAATACAAGAGAAGATTCTAGTCTTTAATTGATTATAACGGCCAATTTGAAAGATATTTCAGAGAGAAAGCCTTATTATAAAAGGTAAAAAAACGGATTATTTAATATAAATAATGCGAAATGGCGAATTACGGACACATACCTTGAAAATCCAAATGGTTGACATTAATTTAACGTAACACACATGTTATCCTATACTAATGCCACCAAAAAATAACAGTTCAAGTGTTGTTGTCACTTAAATAAGAAAACTACCGTGTAAAACATTAATAATAACACGAGAAGATTACAAGGGACATATTTTCAAAACATTTTTTTTTAAATGAAATTATAATAGATATTTCGTGTGAATTTCGTTCAGAATACACTTAAATAACTTCCATACTTACAACTGTAGCTAGTAGAAATTACAATAGTAACTTAGTTTTTATTTTAATGGGTGTAATTATTCTAAGTTTTAATGATGTAAAATTTGTCCACTGACTGCACTAGGACATTTCAGTTTTGTATGGAACTAAAGAAGATAATGAAAGTTATGTTGATTAGAATGCTGTGTAATCTGAAGATTTATGCATTTTATTCGCAACAATCTATTTCAGACATACTATTTTGATTGAATTAACAAAATTCTTTAAAAAAAACAAGAAAAATTACTAAAATATTACATAGGGTAAACAGCCGACGGCAATTTTTTTCATAAAGTACTGTAAGCCGTATCTCCGTATGTAACGACTATACAAATACCAATAGAGTACTGAAAAATATATTTTAACTAGGGTTTCAAATTTCAGTTTCATAATATCCGTAATAAAAAAATTACAAATAATTTCTTGTGCTCACCAAATCCTCACGTTGTTAAAAGGGCCGATATTCTAGCAAATTAGCAATGGCATTCATATTTTGTATTATTTTAGTTGACTATAATTTACCTTAATCAATAATTATATTGAATCAGTAATTATACTGTGACTGCTTACATATAACTGAAATACCGCTTAACAATTTTGACTACTTTAGGTGCAATCTAACACTGTACTCAAAAAGAATGTAATGGAATTAAAACCTAATATTTACTGAATTATGCCATAACATATAACTGTCATGGAATTCTAACTAATTTAAACCGGAATGTTATGTAAATTGTCACGATAGTTCATTCGGAGTATCAGGGATCAAACAAATACGGTAAAAACTTCAGGACTATACACTCAATAAAAAAGACATCACTGTAAAACATATTTATTTTTAACAATTTCCATCGTACATTGTAATCACAGGTCTAGCAAATTTAATTTTTTGCAGAATCTTAAAAAATAGATTAAAAACTATCATATAAAATATCAAAATACAATTCTTGGGCATTTGGTCCGTAAACAAACAAGCGTTTAAATTGGATAATATTTAAGTAGAATATAAATTATTCTAAATCATTACATTGGTATCTATTTAATAAACCCTATACGTTTTTATAATAAATATAACTACTTTTTCCAACCATACTCGTAGGCTTCAATCATTTTGATTAACAAATTATACCTACAAAATATGTGAGATTACTAAAACCTCATGGTTAATATCGAAATATGTTCTACAAATTGATAAGTACATAATACAATATAAAATATTATAAACATACAAAATAGTCATTAATTCTAACATTTCCATCACAAGAAAATCAAATTATTTCCCTACAAGATCCGTTAGTAAAACGTTCATAAATGTCAATATTTACTTAATAATATCTAAAATGTCACTGTCGTACAAATATATTAAATAATAATATTCTAAGCAAGCAAAACAGGTACCTAAACAAACATACAAAACTCAGTCAAATCTCATGTCATAATTCTAAAACATTTAAGACTTAGTGCGATAGCAGACAAGTCAACACTAGGTTTAAATTACGACATGCAAAATATCAATGTTTCCAATAAGAAGTCCTTAAGATAGTCTTACGCACTTGATGGTATTTTTGCCAATTCGTAAAGAGCTTCGCCTTTAAGCTGAGGTAGTGCTGCAACTTTAGCTAAAGTTGTGTCAAGGTATTTATTATAAACAGCTTTGTGTTTCGAATTCTCTACATTAATGACTATCTTAGCTAATTTCCTCATGATCGGATCGATGTGTTCCAACGTATAGCCAGAGTAGTATGACAAGATGGGCGTCCAGACGTCGCTAAGTTTTTTGCTGGTCAACAGGTATAGAGAGAGGCAGATGGCAGCAGCAGCCAGCTCAGATGGTCGGTAGTGCGCCATCGTATATTCTACTAGACTTAGGTCCACAAAGTACTTTGCCAAATGATGATTCTTAGACGTACCATGAGCAGCTTTCACAAACCTGAAAATATTACAAAATTGCTTTGAATTTACTTGAAATAATTTATGGCTGCGATTCAGTTATAGAGGGCCGTGGTTGCCAGAGCTAGGTACAACACCAGAGCCGCTTCGTACCAATGCTAGAAACTACAATGTCACATGATTCTTAGACGTACCATGAGCAGCTTTCACAAACCTGAAAATATTACAAAATTGCTTTGAATTTACTTGAAATAATTTATGGCTGCGATTCAGTTATAGAGGGCCGTGGTTGCCAGAGCTAGGTACAACACCAGAGCCGCTTCGTACCAATGCTAGAAACTACAATGTCACCAGTACAATTTTCTTTAATTGCCAGGCATTTGTTTTAAAATTTATAAATCGTAGCCCAGCTACATATGCGTATCCATATACATATACTTTTTAAAAATCTTTCCACATTTCCGAAGAGACTAGTCCGTGTTACAAAAGTAGTACGTAATACGCGATAGGAAAAATAGGTCGTACGATCTTGATATCAAATCTTAACAATAGTATAACATATGTCTTCGAACGCCAAATGCCAGACAAACAATCGTTTTTCTATTGCGTCTGGGACCATGGCGTTTAACGTTTTAAGGACTTTCCACTTAAAATCTTTTTTCCAGCTACTGCTTGCTGCACGATAAAATTTCACCGCGCTGACGAATAGCAAAAGCAGTTACTGCTCGAGTGGCTCCGTGTATTTGTGTTAGTAGAAGACAGTTGTTTAGAATAAAATGAACGCTTGGAGAACTCGTATGGCTGCTTTGAGCTTCATTTTTTTTATACTTTTACAAACCTTCTAAGAAAACTAAGAGGAATGGGCCTGGCGAGGCAGAATCCAAGTTTGGACATAATTTCCCTCTCGCACTGGAACACGTCCGCTTTGCTATAAGCGTTATCTGTGACGTACACGAAGTCTGCCACGTCTGGGGCGTAGACTTCCTCGTACTTGCTCGCTATGAACATCGCCGTCACTCCCACTAACTGGAGCTGATGTCTCTGGACATTCGGGACCGCCTGAAAGGATTGAGGGCATCATATAGAATGGATAACCTAAGACTATATTACAATAAGTTAGAGCATCATTATTATTATATCATAAGCCCTCTCTCACTGTTTTTACTGTTTGTTAATTAGTAGTGGTTTAGTTTTCTTTTAAATTAAGTATTTACAAAAAACATTTAATTTAGTTACTAAGTTACTTGTAGTTGATAACATCAGAGGGTGACATGTATGGCAGCACATTAAAATCTTCATAAAGTTTACGATAGTTCCCATACCTGACATCAGATGGCATAAAATATGTTTTATGTCAGTCAATTTAATAAAGAAGTTTTTGAGCAACCATCAAGGAGCATATTCACAATGAACTAAAAAAAAATGATGTTGAAATTTGTCTTAATAGGCTTATCAGAGAGAGAAAATTTCATCAATGTGAAAGAGACTGATTTTCTGTGTTTTTGTAATTTTTTTAGTAGTAAAAATGTTATAGTTTGGAGAAAGACTGTCAAAGAACCTCTCAAAGCACTGTGGTGCACGTGTGGTCTTTGGGCCAAGATGATGATTTGATTACTTAGGGCGCCATTTCGTAATTAGACGTAATTATTTCGTAGATAGATAGAGAGATATATAGAAATGAAGTAGGTACCTGCAAATATCGATCAATGATTCCAACAGTTACTTGGAATGTCTCCAAGACCAACGAAAACTGACGCTGCACTTCAACTAGCCAATCAATCAGAGTACCTCTCATTCTCCCAGTGATTTCAGTCTGAAAATGTTACAACATATTAGATAAATAGTAGCCAACCGAAGTTTATAGGCTTAAATAACATTTTGATTTACAATAACCAATTCTGGTGACACAGCAAATAAGTTCTTAATTGGTTTTCAAAAATGTACAAGGCACAGGACAAAAAAATACATTTGCTATGACTAGGGTGGAGGAAACAATAATAATATATAAAAATTCTCCACCTTTTTATATTAAGTAGTATATTACGTAAATAGTCATTGCAAGAACTGGAGTTATTTAGATTAAGTACATACACTGAGGCAAAAGTAATCCAACTATGTACTTGGATATATATAGGACTATATACTTGGATTGGAAAATATAGGGTCCATATTGGCTCACCTAAAATTAAAAAAAATTATTTCTTAAGTTTCAGTCTTACAATAAATTAGTAATACTACTGATGATGTTCTATAACACTAATGTTTCCGAAAATTGTTATTATTTAAACTCCTACTGTTGTTTTTTCATAATGTTCTTAACCCTAAACTTAATTTCCATAATATTAGGTGAACTCTACAGGTGTTACTATATGTATGTATGTTTGAATGCAGAGTTAGCGGTTGAGTCACATTGGTTGCTCGCAAGTGTATTTGTTTATTGCCACTGACATTATGTAATTTAATGACTCGGAATTATGAACATTGAAACAGAGAAGTTAGAAATTGCGATTGGTGAAATGAAAAATTTTATAATTAAATAATTTATAAAATTTTATAAATATCATTTTTAGAGTTTCAATCGCATGAGGAAAAATATTATGTTTTTCCCTCATGTGTCATTCCAGATTGTTCATGATATCTAATTTATAAAAGAGAATCTTTACCTGTTTTCTCAAGTAGTCATCATCAATGGAATATTTCTCTTCAAGTTCAGTCAAGTAGCGATAAATATCTTTGATATAAATTGACATAAGCAGTGGATTGTTCTTATCACCAGCATCAATGTCTTCAATGTCCGCTGGTATTTTCGGAGTGTTCTCTGCTTCCAATAACGCTGATTTCTTCTCTACTTTCTCGGTGTCAATTATAGCTGTGGTTTGGTCTGAGTACTTAGTACAAGAATCTCCTAATCTTAACTTTCCTAAAGACTCGGTAGATTCCTTGAGTATAGGTTTCAGAACTTTACTTTCATTCTTTTCTTTTACTGCAGTTAACTTAGAAGTTTTTTTGACTTCTTGATAACATTTTTTTGTTTGAATTACAATGTTAATGGTTTCAGATTTGTTTTCCTTTAGCAAAGCCTGTAATAAGAGGGCATAATATGGACATAATTATTATCATAACTATTATTTTACATAATAAAAAAATAAATTCTCTTTAAAAAAAAAATAGATAAACTATAACTAATAGCTGTGTATTTTGTTAAGTGATAGGCATGTTAGCTTTTAAGTTTGCATCCAAAGTCATTAAGCCAAAATTCACTATGAATTCAAACAATTTGACGACCGATATGGCGTGGAAGCAAATATACCCGCACTCCACTCCTGAGGTTGTGGGTTCGATTCCCACACAGAACCCATATTTGTGTGTATAAATATGAATATTTGTTCTGGTCTGGGTGTTTTCCTATGTATATTACATATGTATTTACAAAAAAAAAGTGTTTATATTTATAAACACTTTTTTAACATATACATATGTTTATCTGTTATTTAGTATACATAACAAGTTCTTAATGATACTTATCTTGGAACTAAACAATTGGTGTAAGTGTCAGAAATATTTATTATTATTATTAAGTTTCTTATTGTTTTAAGGTAATTAATTATTTTATTGCACAGGATGTACTTGCTAACTATTTCAAATCAAGTAAAGTTCAGTTAAATTAGATGAGCCTCACTATTACATGAAACATGGTTTTTTTTTTAAAGTAGGTAGGTACAATAATAAAATGTATAATTTAAAAAATAATAACTTTATACTGATGGTAAGTAAAATTTTTTAAAACGTGAAATTAGTAGTACCTTAGATCTTGCTACTGCACGAGCAGCTAAACAAGCGGTGCTTTCCTCTCTTCTCAAAGGTGGTCTGGATGATGGTTGAATTGTTTTAGCTGGTAGTCCGGTGTCCACTTTAGGTTGAACATGGCTATAGTTGCTAAAAATGATTTCAAATAATATTGATACATTATAAATAGACCGAGGGTAACTTTATGATCGTAATTACACAGTTTAAATTAAGAAATTAACACTAGATATTAACTGAGGGTAGAGCTAAAATAAAAATCGTCACAAAATCTTAAAATGCTTACCTTTTTAAGGGTTGACGATTACATGTTGCTTTTTTCTCGAATTCTGCAGCAGCAACGGCCACTTTGCCCATATGAATCTCACGTTGAGCTTGAACATTACTATTCAAATCTCCTAACGCTCCTCTAACTGACAAGCCTTGTCGTTTGGCCGGTAACACCATCGAACCCTTTCCTTTGATTGCGTAAACATTTTCTTGGTCTTGTAGTTGAACCTAAATAAAACAAAAAAATATATATCAGAGGACTGATATAAACTAAACGAGAAGTCCATACGATAATAATACATGCCTGTCGTTGTCTACGCGCTACGTCCATGATTAGTAATTAAACTAAAATCTTAATACTACAAACACAGCACAAATTCAAATAAATGTAACAATTTCTTAAAAAGCTTGATATAGATGGCTGCCTTCACTGTAGGTTAACTTGGTATAAGTTCACTTTCTGTAGCACTAGCACGACATCAGAACAGCCGCTAGGATTTTTTACTATTGATTATAAAATAACGGACATCGTTTGAATCATAGTACAGGCTTTCCTGATTGGTCAATTGTGATTTGTACATAACTAGTCAAAGAAAACCATAAGCAACCTATAAATTTTGCAAAACAAATTGCAACAATAATTTTGTTCATAAAACATATTAAAAGACTTCTATATTTTCTTGTACAATGAAATGTAAATTAATGGTGTTTGTATTAAAATGCAATAAATAAGACAACATTTGAGTTGACTAAACCGGAAACAGCTGTGGAATCTGACATTTAGCTTTCTGATCTAACAATAAAAAAAGAAGAAATTTTGTTCAGCCTTCTCTAACAGATCTTTTGTATTATTTAGCCTATGGTCAACTACCATTTAATAAATCAAACGACTTTATAGTCAGACGATATTCACATATATTTTTTTGGCGTTCACATAAATCTTAGTACTGAGAATTTTAAATGTTGCTTAGTAATTATTATCTCTAATAGCATGTACTGTTCTAAGAGGAGCATGATTACCTGCCCGAGTAATAATATGTTAGATTTATGCGTCTGGCTAAGTAGCAGGTTCTTTGGGCATTAATTTCTAGCATGTTTTGTGTTTGTGTGAGTATGTGTGTTAAGGGTTATATGAGATTCTGTTTCTATCAGTGGGGAGCTATAATTGGCTTCCTAAGATTATATGTTTAATGTTTTATGTTTAGCAAGCTGGTGGTTCCCCATAAAAATGTAATAAATAAATATTAAAAGTAAATAACAGTCGATCTTTTAAAGTATGTAGTCCCTATAAAAGATACGTAATATTTTCTTCTCGTGCCACTTTTCCACTTAGATTGAAATAATAAATATATGTATTGTTTTATGTATGTATTTTTTAAACAATAAAGACACTACCCAAGTGTTGTTGTGAATTATGAAAATAAACTACAGGCTAAACTGTTACACCATCATAGCCATTTCCGGCAAACGAACATTAAAAAAATATACAGAAAATTCGATTCGGCGGCCAAAGCCAAGTATTCTATCTATCTATCTCTTATCTACGAACAAGAATTGAGTGAAAATTTGAAAAACAAATACTTGAAATTGGAACTAAGTTATCTATTATCTTGTGAAAAGTATTTCAAAATTTTTTCGAGAATAACAAGATGTAAGTGTTTAAATGTTGTTCGTAATTACGATATAACCTAAAGTATATCTACAATCCAATTGTGTTCTTCTAGATTTCGTCGGCATGGTGCAAAAAGGGCCTCGTCCTTTAGTGTTATGTGGACCTTCTGGCTCTGGAAAAAGTACGTTGTTGAAACGTTTACTGAAAGATTTCCCAGACAGATATGGTTTTAGTGTCTCGCACACCACAAGAAACCCCAGACCGGGCGAAAAAGACGCTGTTCATTATCATTTTACCAACAAAGTTGAAATGACTACTGCTGTTGAAAAGGGTGAATTCATTGAGACTGCAACTTTTAGCGGGAATATGTATGGAACAAGGTAACTAACAGTTTTTGTGTTCGTAATTCTAAATTAATAATTAGGCCATGTGCTTGTTGATATCAGAACACTTGGCACTTTGCCAATAATACATTTTGGTCATTGTTTACCATTTTGTGTATGTGAAGTTTAGTATTTTTATGACCGTAGGTACATAATGTGATATTCTGAAAAATCAAACCTTCAAGCCACCTGTTTTCTAGACAGTTTAGTGTGTTTAGATTTGTTTTATCATTTCCTGTGATTATCTGCCACCTCTTAAGATAACACATGTATTCAATTAGAGTCCCTTCTTTATCTAAAATTAAAGTTTTTGGTTTGTGATAGACAAGTGAATGGAAGTGTTGGGAGGGAAAGACCATGTAAGACCTTCCATGACCGTATCCAGAAGATATTGGAGAAAAGGCAGGACAAAAGTACCCTAAACCAACAGGGTGTATGAGAAGGTTAATGAGTGAATGAAGCTAAGAGTGTGCCAAATTCATTGCAAGTGGAAGGATGTGATCTCAGCTTATTCCTATGGGATAGAGGCGTGACATTATGTATGTCTGTATATACGAGAGCCCAAAAGAAGTGAGATCTAAATGGTTGCACAGTTCAATGGCCAGCCTTGAATTATTTTTATAAAATCATAAAATATAATTTCTTCTTATAACTTAGGATAATATAATGTAGCCTTAGGTCTGATTTGCCTAGTTCCATATACATATTATTATGTTTGATAGCTAGTTTCTATCAGCAAGCCAAATTTTCGGAATAATAATATAAGAAACAACAAGTAACAGATATAGAACTAGCAAAGACTAAATTTACACTTTTGTTTGAGTAATGAGGGGGTCAAAAGTGGCTCCAAATGGTCATGTAATTTTACACATGGTCCTGCTGGCCAGTTCTGTTACTTGAACTTTGCTAAACACGCTATATTCATATATATCCATACATACATTTAATTATAACAGATTATAAATAAATGTATGTATGGAAAATATTATAAATTATTTATAATGAAAATGAAAAAACTTTTTATTTTATAAACTATCACATAGTACTTAAAAACGTCAAAATTATAAAAAATTAAAAAAAAACAATTAAAATATAATTAAACTAAAATCACAAGGCTTAGATTCACTTGCAAACAAACAATTAAAAAAACAAAAAATATTTAAGTGTAAGTGAATCTAAGTGCCAGTTCCGAGCCACCGCTCTGTAAGAAGAACTAGCAAGAAACTGACAGGCTATGCTCTTTTAATTTACAGATTGGTTAGTTACAATCTTCATTTGTCTGTGACGCTATACAATGCAATATAATATAATATTAACAATATTCATGTTTTAAGTATTAACAAGCAATAACAGTTAGTATTAACATATATTAGAATAGCCTGTATGAAACAGCAGTTTTTATCAGCGATAATATATTATAGTCTTTGATAGAATAGTATCCCTTTAAAGACAGCTTGCGTTTTATTGTTAATTTAAATTTATTTAGGCTTAATTGCTGTATATTTTATTATAGAATCACACACATTGACTTTTAAAAGATTTGTTAATTTCTTGGAGCCTAGTGGCAGGTACAACTAGTTTATGCTTATTCCTTGTGTTTAGGTTATGTATATCACTTTTCTTACTCAATTTATTAATATTCTTATGTACATATACTAGGTTTTCATAAACAAACTGACAAACTACTAACAAACTGATAGCTCAAAAAACAAAAAATATACCAATCCTAGAACTGTATCAGGAACTAAACAAAGTAATTAAAAAATATCACGAAACTAGTTTTTCTTCTTATAATGTTTAAACTGAATCTAAATATTTCTACTTCCAGTAAACGTGCAGTGGATGATGTTCGACGTACTGGCAAGATCTGTCTTTTAGATATTGACATTGAAGGTGTGAAGCAGGTTAAAAACACAGACTTGGACCCCTTACTTGTGTTTGTAATGCCTCCTTCGATAGAGGAATTAGAGAGGCGCTTACGGGCCCGCAATACAGAAAACGAAGAAGCTTTACAGAAACGCCTTAATGCTGCTCAGCTGGAAATTGATTATGGTAATTATTAAATTTGTTGTATATTATAATAATTCGTTTATATGCTTAAAATATGAATTTCACTTTATTATGGGACAACTCCATCTATCATGTTATTACAGCACTTGTGTTATAAATAATGTAAAGTACTAAAAAGCACTTAGACCTGATAGAAGTGGCAGTTCTATTCACAATTATAAATATAAAACTTCTTGTTAGTACTGCTTTGTAGTTCTTGAGACATTGTTTATTAAATCTTATTTCTAAATAATATGTGGTGTGGTGTTAGCACAGTATCAGTATAGTTTTTAATGAATCTATAGAACCCTTTTGTACAGTACATCCAAGTCAGCCACAGCACAGGTCATCATTATGATTGTGTCACAACCTTTGAAGCCATACATATCCAGATACAATTCTATTCTTATCTGTCTCTTAGCAATAATCCGCTACTTATAAAATTAATAAAAGTAATGACTAAACAAGCGATCTGAGTAAAACATGTTAACACTCTTTGTTACTGGTAACTCAGTGCAGCCAGGAGCTTAAGTGGTAAATAATCAGACAAGGAACTCCTTCAGTTCTTTATCTCTCAACTAGCGGTCGCCCACGGCTCCGCCCGCGAGGATGTCGGTTACCGCTGCAATATGCCTACCCAGGAAAGACACGGTCAGCAAAATGATTCCCAGGTCAATTCACAGACACTTACACCAACATCGACGACGCAGTCATTATCCGCAGGCTGCATAGATTGTCTTTATGTGGATGTTAAAGTTGTTAATGATGAAAATATTTAAATGTAATGAATACTAAGTTTTCATTCCTACCGGCAGTCCCAAAGTGCAACCCGTTGTTTTGGGATAGATAACTAAAGCGATTATTGTAGAGCTTCAGATTCTCTATAAACCACATTTGATGTTAAATTATGTGCAGTATTGTAATACTTTGAGCTCCTTGGAAAACTATAATTTACAATAGATAACGCAAATGCATGTGTTTCGCGGTGTCTGAGTGTATTCATAAACTGATGGTCGGGAGCCCTGACCCGTGATAGGGCGCCGTGCAGCAGATATCGTAATAATTTAATTTCGTCATATAGTTATAGGAATAGTTTGATTGTGCTCTTAATTTGTAAACAAGTCTTTTTTTCAAAAAAATTTCAGGAAACAAGGCTGGAAATTTCCACATCATAATAACAAACGATAATTTGGACAAAGCCTACTCAGATCTACGTGAGTTCATCTCACAAAACTATGATATGCAAGAACAAGGTGAGAATACATAATCATACATTATGTGAAGTGTACTTAGTTGTAAATATTTGTGAGACCCCAAATTCCCTACTGACCCATTCCTTAATAGAAAGTAAAAAAATGGTTTTATTTGTAGGGTCAGTGCAGATCAACATTTAAAAATAAAATTAAGACAACTATTTTGCATGTGTTTTAATTGATATACTGCAAAAAATACTTCAATATGGTTACTAAAATACAAGATTTTCAGTTTGTAACAATTTTATCGTTGGTCAGCTGTGGTCCTTATTAGAATTTTAGTCTTGAAATTTCTTTATATTACATTAATTGTATCATATGAACCAACACACTGTGCCACTGAGGAGTTTTATATTATTTGGTGTATGCAACTGACCTCAACATTAAAGGAATTGAAGCCAAAAATAGTAATGAGGATAACTAACTGGAGATATAAGAATTTTCTGAGACAGAACTTACACCATTTGTGTATGTAGACTTTGAGCAATCAGATAAATTGGGTTTGTTATTTCTAAAACAAATTACATGCACATATCATTGTGATCCATAATTATCCGTTTAGTAAAAATGTTTTAAATATATTTTGCCATTAGCAGACAGACAGATGAATTCGAAATGTAGTTATTAAAAAACATAGTATAGCCCTTGTATTAACATCCCACTAACAATTTTGACAGAATCAGCGGGTGGTGAAAATGCATCAACCAATTGAACATCTGAAGAGTTTAACCTGGTTTTGTTTGTGTCAAAATAACAATTGGAATGTAACATCTAAAAATATTAACATTTAGCATGAAGAATTTAATGTTACAATAACATTTTCTAATCACTGATAGCTGTGATTACCATGCCTATTGATTTAAAAAATAATATTCTGTGTTGTGTTAACATTGTCTTGTCTATAACTTACTAATGCTTAATAGTTTATTGTTTGGCATCAATCACATACACTAAAGAGTAAAAGTGGAAGAAGTATTGTGGACTGCTTGCAATGTCTCCAATTGAAAAGAAAGTAATAATAAAAATATACATATTCTTTTTAAATATAATGTATGAAGTTACTAACTAGAAAGTTCTATGTTATAAGTATCTATCAACTAAGAAAATTAACTAACCTTTTGAGTGTTTGACTTAAGTTGTAGGTACGATAAGCAAGATGATTGAGTATTTGCTATATTTAAACAATTTAATTGCAAGCCAGGGAAAAGTAATCTCACTAATGCAATATATACAGATGCAATGTAAGATAACATAACAATACATCCCATCTTTTAGGTATGTGCTTGATAATTATTGTTAGTTTTAATGTGGTGCAGTATAATTTCAGATTGAATCTGTTACCTACATCTAACTGTTCTTTGTTTGAGAGTAGATGAAATTATAAATATACAGCATTTATATCTACTAAGTTGATCTTGTACTGTGGGAACTAGACAAACTTAAATATTTTTTTATGTAGATAAGAAACACCCAGACATATATTCGTCTTCGTGCATCAATATCTCATTGCTCTTATAACTGTCCTGTGTGGGAATCAAACTCACAACCTATGGATAATAATATATCTCATCAAAATGAAGCTATAATAATATATTGTGTATCTGAACAGATATCATAAGTTTGGTACGTAGTATATATTTGACGATGACTATTAGTGCTGAGATTAGTATAAACATTCTTAGCTATGATAGTTGTGGATTAGATTCTCACACAGGACAAATATTTGTGGGTATAAAAGCCATATTAATAATAATTTACATAGATATTTGTACCAGGCTAGTGTCTTGTAGGTAATATAAGATGTCCCTCCAAATAAAAAGCTAGACAGTAGTCAGAACTATGTGAAATATCTGATAATTATTTAATATACCAAGTTACCACATTGTCTCATTATGTTAGGTCAGTTTATCTGCACTCTGCTCCTGAAGTTGTGGGTTCGATGCCCACACAAGCCAAATGTTTCATGCGTACGAATATCTGTCTTGGTCTTGGGTAATCCCACATGTATTGTAAGTATACAAGAAAAGTATTTATGTACGTTTATGCGTTGTCTAGCACCAGCTCTGCTTAGTTTGGGGTTGGATGGCGCTGTATAAGATGTCCAGGCATGTTTATTTATATATACATTTAAAATTTGCCAGTGTTTAAAAGTCACTTGGTATAAGATTCTATCTATATTGTTAAATATATTTAAAAGTTTATTATATTAAACATTTTAAGCCCCAATTAATACAAACTAAATTGAAATCTTACTGACTACCTCATTTATATAGCATATACACGGGTCAAATTTGCTTCACCTGGGCTATGAAATGCTAACTAATAGTATTTCACCCAGGGGGCCTACCGCCGAATTAGATGGATTACCGGTAATCCATCTAGATCAAACTTTGTTTACGTTCATTAATCCGTACCGGGGAATCTGCCGACAGCCACCTCTCATTCATGACCTTCAGTCCGTGACAGACCAATAGGTAAATGGAGAACGCCATTTTGTTTCGATTTCCATGAGTTCGGCGGTACGACAGAATCAATTCGAAATCCATTTTGCCTTATAATCGATTGCCATCGAACTCGGCGGTAGGCCCCCAGATCATCTCACCAAGGGCTTCAAATGACCAAAATCTAACAGTGTATTTGTATTTTATACAACTATCTACCTTTTTGTAATCTATTGAAAAGAAGAATGTATTTTAATTTTGTTTTGCCTTTATTTTAACATTATTGTGTATATACTTGGAAAACAGAAACTTACAGGCAACAAACATTTTATATACTAATTTTAAGTACCACTCCTTGTAGTTTACCGTGTAGACTTTAAACTTTAAAGCTAGTGTATACCTATACTTCATATCTCTCGTAATATTGTTACCAGTTAACACATTCCATACTCAATGTGATCGCTAATAAATCGTTTTCTTAAGCCACTTTTCTTATTGGCAGTTGCCATGTTCAGATTTATATCAAAGTTGCCATACTTAATCAACAACTATATAAATAATCATTGTCTTGTCATCTTTTATAGCTTAGGCAGCGTACGCAAAATAAGTAACTTTTCTGGCTGATTTTTTACACCTTGTGTCCGTTAAACCCAAATATCTTACGGAACCCTATTTTTTCCAAAATAAAATTTAGCCTATGTTACTCGTGGCTAGCTAGCTAGCTTTCGAATGGTGAAAGAATTTTTAAAAACGGTCCAGTAGTTTTTGATCCTATTCGTTACAACCAAACAAACAAAGTTTTCCTCTTTATAATATTAGTGTAGATAATGATTTGCTCATAAGTTGTATAAATTATCTGATCAAATCATGGATATGTGACGATCACAGTAATAAAAAGCGCATCACCAACTAGCCTGTTAAGAGCCGGCGGATTTTGGAATGTTTTTTTTATACTAACTTCATGTTACGTAGATTCAACATACCTACCACTGTACCTATGCCACATGTGTTAACTGGTAATCATCTTAGGGATATGAAGTATTATCAGTATGATGTTGCACCTAACATATACCATAAATAAGTTATTTATATAATTAATCTTAATTGACAATCGTCCTCTGAATGATCCTTTATTTATCTCTCAGAATGTTTATTACTCGTACTCGTGCGTTTTCAGCCCGCATGGTTTTCCCTTGCATGCAATAATTTTGGGAACATTAGTCGAACATTTTCATTAGTAATGTGCGTTGATCCCCTTCAGCCGAAGAACTGTTAATTCGTTTTAAATATTAAAACTTAAATGGTAGGATGACTCTGATGTAATTTATGAATTTAATTATTCGTCACATTGCATAAGACATATATAGACAGAGCGATACCTATGAAAAATCTCTTAAATCACTGCTCACGCGCAGGAGTTTAGTGTGATAACCACTACCCACTAACGCATGTGTGAGACATCTATATTTTTATATTTCTGATGAAAAGGATATAAGAAGATAATAAATTAATAAAGCAATTATTGCAAACCTGTGCTATATTAAACCTACTTTAAAATTAAAAGAGGTTCTATTTTACACTGTTTTTGAAACCTGTTTTAGTTGTTTTTACTTATTTGCATAGTAGGTAATTAATACAACTTTTAGCTTTAGACTTACTTAAATACCTCTAGGTTCTTAATTTTATTTAGTTAATAGAAAGTGTAATTATTATGAAATGATAAAACAATTCCTGCTTTAAATGTTTACTTGTTCTTAAAAAAAAATTTTCAATTATGAAACATACATTTTATTATTTATTTGTTTTTTTTTTCAAGAACTTCGAGGCCTGTAAAGAAGATAAGAATATAATCATTCCATTACCTCTACCAGGGGCAAATGTTTTATTTTATATGAGGTACCTATCTAGAAGTGGTTTTATTTATTTGCTAAATCCTGTTCGTTCAAATTTTATATTGATCTCTATAAGATTGCCTAATGGAATAATCGTTCTATACATAATAAAATACCTGCCAAAATTGGTAAAATGTTGGTCGTAATATTGCTGTTAGTTCCGATTTGTATTATATAATAATCTGTTTTAAGTTTCATTAACTTGAAATGTAATATTTATGTACCAAAGCAATGTAATTATTGAATGTAAGTTACGTTTTTGAAATAAATTTAACATTATATGAACGTGTAGTCCTGTTTTTTATTTTTTCGGATTATATTTTTTCAGTCTCGTAAAAAACGTCTCTTGGATATTACTAAAAAAAAAAGAGTACAAATTTGATTACTTCATAATTATTGTTTATCAATCTATAGCACTTGATTAACGCAATTAAAACTACCAAAATTTTACCGTATTTGTACTTATAACTAGTTAATAAAATATTATAATTATCTGTTTTAAGTTTCTTTAACATGTAATGTTATCTTTATGTAGCTAAGCAATGTAATTATTGGATGTCAGTTATGTTTTTGAAATAAATTTAACATAATAATAATAATATATGCGTGTAGTCCTGTTATTTATTTTTTTAAGTTTGGCAACATAAATTCAGATTTGCTCCATCAAGAAACGACAAGCGTTACTTGACGGAGGTTTCTCTAGTAGATTATAGTCTTCTTGCCAAATAAGATTGGAACGATAAGAAAATACTTGTATATTTACGATTATTTTCTTTATTAAAGGATTCCAATGCCTGACAAACCGAAGTATTTTCCAAAGGGCAATAAAGGTAGTAAGGCTCTGGTTATAAAATATTGAAATATACTTTCATATTGGAAAAAGTATATTTAAATACTAAATAATATTACTAATCAACTAGTTCTCACAACACAAGTATAATAAAACCACTTACCGGGAGTAGGTAAACGGTACTTGAAGTTCAAGGAACCAAAGGTTCAAGGCCTTTTGTTATTTTGTGTTGAGTTATTGTAACTTTTAATCAATAAATAATTTACTGCAGAAATATATAGTACCTAAACATTTTAAATAAACTACCTTAACTTAAAACTATAAACAGAGGATGTCTTCCAACTGTGGGCATGGGCCCACAGTTGGAAGCAAAGCAGCTTATCAGGCATTTATGTACTCGCCTTATTGATGCCTCCGGTGCCAAGAACGCTGGCAACATTTTCTCTTTGAATTGCCAGGTTAATACGCTGGCAGAAGTAGCTGCCAGCCTTCTTGTCACCGGAGGCATCAATAAGGCGAGTACATAAATGCCTGATAAGCTGCTTTGCCTCCGGCCCCCATGGACCCATTGTCTCCACTGCAAACGGAACAAATAAATAATTAGCCGTTATTTTGTAAATTTATGTGGGTGATAGTGGTCTGAGCCTGACTACAATGAAATAAATTTAATTAAAGATAATGTATATCCTACAAATTGAACTAGGAGTAGGTTAACTACTGGAAGGTTAAATTAGTTTCTAAAATTATCGTTTGTTACTGCTATTTCTTTATCCCAACTTTAAAGAGGATCTAATAAGCTTTATGTTCTCTGAAGTACTATCTTAAATTAGTAAATGGCAGATTAAATATTATTTATTTATAAATAACATTTAGTGGCACATGACAAACCAATTGTGTACAATTTTCTGCAGGTAAATTCCCATATGAAAACTCAACAAATATTTATTTATTTTATTTATTTACTCATTCATAAAACTTACAACTATCTTTACAGGCACCAAACCTAATACGATAGAGTAGCTGATATTATTATTTAATAATAATAATGTCAATTACATAATTCTTATCTAATAATTACTAAACTACTACATTATCATCTACTGCAGAAGCAATATGCTGCTTTTGTGAATTCGTTCAGTGAACATGCAAATAAATCTATCCGGTCGGACAGTGACAGGTGTCCCTTCGTCCAGCATACTCACCATGGAATCTTGATATTTCATGAATGCCAAAAAATAGTTGTGAAATAGTTGTAAATAGTTGCCAAAGTAAAAAAATAGTAGTCTTACAATAGTTAAATTACAGCCATAACTATATGAGTATGCTGGGCGAAGGTTTCGCCCAGCATACTCACCTCCGTTTGAGGAATCTGCGTACGTTTCATACATAATTCATACTTCAAAAAATAGTTGATAAATAGTTCATAATGGTGCCCAAAAATAAAAAACAGTACTCTAATAACTTCGGAGTTATAGGCTTTGTTCAGTGAGTATGCTGGGCGTAGGTTCTACGCCCAGCATACTCACCTCACTATGCAAATACGGAACGAGCTATAGGTACAATTTACGTCTCAAAAAATAGTTGTTGAAATAGTAGTCAATATCAGTCTATTTTTTGCTTGACTTTTGACCTAGAAAACCATTAAATTTGGTTGTAAACTTCTACATACTAACTTTAAATGAGGTACAGTCGTCCACACATGTTTTATAATATGAAAATATTAAACATTCTAATGGTGGGTGTTATGTGATTGGGAATTATTTTGTGGTATTTTCTCACAGTCTAAAATATAATATATTAGCATTTACCTAGTATATATTTTTGTAAAAATAATAAAATAAATGAAACTGTAAGCGTAAATAAATCCTATTACTTCATTGCCCATAGGGTGAACCATTTGAACCGGCGGCGCGGCGCCACCAGCCCCGCTGCGTCCCAAGAGATGTTTGTGGGAACCAAGATACGGAACCTTTCTAGTATCTGTGGACTGTCGATCCCCTGGTGCAGTATTGAAAGATAATGTACTATCAAAAGCATGGCTCTTCTAAGTTTCAGAGTTTCCATTTCAGTCATACCGGAAACAAATAAAGATGGATATAAATAGGGATAGTACCCGTAAAGATTTTTATATAGCCATCGGGCAAATTTGCGTTGTATTTTTTCAACCATGAGTACGTACTTTTCCTCATAGGGATTCCAAACAACTGCACCGTATTCAAGCTTGCTGCGAACGTATGTAGCATACAATACTTTTGCTACTGTTGCATTGTCAAATTGTGATGCAGTTCTTATAACAAAGCCTAACATCTTGTGAGCCATCTTGCAGATATTTATAATGTGCTTATGAAAATATTCCAGAAACGAAGCAGGCGATTGTCCTGTAACACTATATGGATCCATATCTCGTTTTAAATAAGGGTTAATCTTGCCTAAACTAATCGTAAGATGTTGGAGAAGCGCGCCATCTACATGAACATAAACGTACCTACTCATTTAAGCCACGCCGCGCATCGCCCCGTCGTCGCCCGGTACCTACCGTACGTGCACACACTATATTGAACTTTATTTCTTCAGAAATAAAGCTCAATTCCGTAATCATACTATATACATCGTGGTTAAGTGTAATACAGCGACATTATTTTTCAGGCTAATTTCACTTTATTTAATATCATAATCATAATAAACTAGAATCATATTAATGTGTAATCCTATATTATTATCTATATTATATAACTAGCGGCCCGCCCTCGCTTCGTTTCGGTATCTTTATTTTTGTACAGATTATTACTAATTTCTTCAGCGACTGCTAAGTAACATTAGGCATAATATCCTGATTTTGTGAATAACGTTGTTGACCGCAATTTCGTCCGCGTCAATTTCTGTTCTGTTTTTAATTCGATTTAGTAGTTTCTGAAATTAACGCGTTTAAACAAACAAACTCCTCAGATATTATTATGGTACCTAACGCCCACCTCAGCCCCGCGATGTCCGACGACAGCGCGACCTTACTCATTATTTTTATATCTTAATATTTCGCGAACTAGGCAACCAAATGGCATGCTGGAAAGGACAAAGTTTATCTACATAAAATAGCCTTGATGGTAAAATATATTTATTTTGTATAGATGAAAATGCTATGCCAGATAATGATGATAGAAAATCTAATAACTAATTTTATTTTCATTTTCGATATAAATTGCATTATTGTGGCTTATATATAACAGATAGGTATGTGGTATACTAATTTTTTTTTAGATCTATTAAAGACAAACATTTTTGTAGTACATAATATTAAAGTACGACGCAACATTTGGACAGCACACGCGGATAAAGCGGCTCTTTAGCGCAATTTTCTCGGGATTGCTTCACATATACTGTAATTTCAGACTGAAAAATTATTATTACTGAAATAAAATATAGCCTATGTTACTTCAGAATAATGTAGCTTTTTAACAGTGAAAGAATGTTTAAGATCGGTTCGGTAGTTTCGGAGATTACCCTTAACAAACAAATCTTTCCTCTTTATAATATTAGTATAGATAAAGAGAAAAAAATTGTACGTTTTTGTATATTAGGTAGGTAATTGTAACGGTAATTGGTACGTTTTTGTATACAGAACCGATTTTAAAAATTCTTCGACTACTTATAAAATTATATTGAATAAATGTCGTCAAATCGCGGGACCGCTTACCTATTTACCTGCTGCTGGTTCCCCGAATTATCAGTATTTGAACTACTGAACCAATTTGCATCAAGCAAAGCTAATAATATTCTCGACTAATTAGCCTTTCAAACAAACAAAAAAACAAAATCGGTTCGGGAGCTACGACGCACACACATACACACAGACACATCAAACTTCAGTCCGTTTTTGCATTTTCATATTGTTATACCTATAAAATGTAAGTTTAGTTTAAGAAAGTTTTGTATTCGACTGTACTAAAATCTAATGTATGTAAAAGTTTACAACCAAATTTAATGGTTTTCTAGGTCAAAAGTCAAGCAAAAAATAGACTGATATTGACTACTATTTCAACAACTATTTTTTGAGACGTAAATTGTACCTATAGCTCGTTCCGTATTTGCATAGTGAGGTGAGTATGCTGGGCGTAGAACCTACGCCCAGCATACTCACTGAACAAAGCCTATAACTCCGAAGTTATTAGAGTACTGTTTTTTATTTTTGGGCACCATTATGAACTATTTATCAACTATTTTTTGAAGTATGAATTATGTATGAAACGTACGCAGATTCCTCAAACGGAGGTGAGTATGCTGGGCGAAGGTTTCGCCCAGCATACTCATATAGTTATGGCTGTAATTTAACTATTGTAAGACTACTATTTTTTCCTTTGGCAACTATTTCACAACTATTTTTTGGCATTCATGAAATATCAAGATTCCATGGTGAGTATGCTGGACGAAGGGACACAGTGACAGTGCTTTGAGTACCCGCAGCGCCCGCACGAGCGGGGCGCGCTGCAGCAGGTTGGTGCGCGCGCTGGGTACCGCCAGCAGCGTCGGCCCCCGGCGGCGTCCTACGTACTCATTCGGTACGCAAAGCTGAACCGTCTCTAAAATACGCGGATTGTGGATTTTACCGCGTGAAACACTAAATACGTAGGTGGCAAGCGCAACCTCCCGTCTTACCTCGAGTCTATAATATCCCACCATACCTAAAATAAACAGACTAGGGTACAGCAGAGGGTAGCCTGGGTACACGCCATATTGTTTCTTGTATAAAAACCTAAGAAATTTATTTTGAATTCGTTCGATCATCTTTTTATAAGTTTCCTCGTGTGGAGACCGATATTGAGGGTGTTTCGAAAGCTACATTATATTTTTAATATGAATTAAATTCTTTCTGAAAATTACACCAAGATAAGAAGAAAAGATAAGTAGAAAATTATCGTTTGTTACTGCTATTTCTTTATCCGAACTTTAAAAAGGATCTAATAAGCTTTATGTTCTCTGAAGTACTATCTTAAAATAGTAAATGACAAACCAATTGTGTACAATTTTCTGCAGGTAAATTGCCATATGAAAACTCAACAAATATTGATGGTGTTTCTAAAGCTACATTATATTTTTTATTTTTTTAGAATATAAATAAATTCATTCTGAAAATTACACCAAGTATTTTAGTTCCAAGATAAGTAGGTATCATTAAGAACATGTATTATGGATAAGGGATAAAAATACATAAACATTTTTTTTGTTTTTAAAAATATAAATAGGAGAAAACACCCAGATCAGAACAAATATTCAGTTTTATGCACAGTCATCATCAGAATGTACAGCTACAGCTAAGATTAGAAATAAAGGCATACCAATATATTTTTGAAATTTATTTAAGATTTATGAAATACTTAAAAATAGAGGTATAACAATAATTGGTTATAATGTCAAGTCTTGTAAACATAAATTTAGACAATTACGGTCCACACTTTTGGACAATATATTTAAAAAAAGAGATGGTTTGAACTGCTTCATACTTTGAGAATTACTTTTGTAAAATGAAGTGACAAATAATAATCGCACTTGTAAAATGAAGTGACAAATAATAATCGCACATCATTTGAGTTCAAAGGACAATACTATTGTCTTTATCCCATATATCACGATGGGAGTGGGGTGGTGTATTTTCACAGTCTCCACTTATAGCCGAAGCTCGAGAGATATTCTTTAATGAAATTGTGCTGCCTGTCAGCTTTGTCTGTTTAGTTAATGATTTCAGTCTTGGAATGTGTGAAGCCCTTTTGGAGAGCTTATTGGTTACATTTTGATTTTTAGGATCATACAAAGTGTTAGCAGACTTTGACCTAGCATGCCCAGTGTCAGTTTTATTTTTCATACAAGACAAGGGAGTCCTGCTGCCATTGCTATTCGATTTTGATTTTTTGGGAGTATCTGAAGATGTTGATTCATCTTCATAAATTAATAAGCCATCTGGACTCTTATTTTGAGATTTTGTCTGACGTAGTTCTGCATTTGTACTTTGAAGTACTTTAATCAGAGAATCGTCAGACATTTCTTCTACACTACGAACATTTACATCAGTTCCTGTTTTGGAAACTACAATAGGTGTACGTTCAATTCCTATAGAGGGTGAACGTGGATCATCATCCAATATCTCAAAAAGTGGAAGGTTATCTAAAGATGTGACTGAGTCCTCAGAGTTCTGAACAACTGTTTCTATCTCTGCACTTGTTTCATTTTCAACATACTCAAAAGCTGTTTCTAGAAGTCTGGTTGGTTTATCAGTAACAACATTAACACTTGACATATTTTTCTCTATAGCATCATTAGATGCAGTAGAAGAACCAAGTGGCTCATCGCTTTCTTTAATAGTGTCGTTCATAGACAAGTCGAAAAATCCTTCACATAGATTTTTAGGAACAATTAAGTCCAAGTTTTGAGTAATTGCTTCATTGCAACTGTCGAAACTGTTCTCAATGTCATTTCTTAAGATAGGACTCGCACAGTCCTTATCAATTTGTTTATGTTTCAGCTGTTCCTTATCAAAGTCAGAATTATCTTTGGAGGTAATTATAATGGGAGTACGTTCAAAGTCGACACTAGGGGAACGAGGATCATAA
Source organism: Musotima nitidalis (assembly GCA_949126915.1). NCBI lineage: Eukaryota > Metazoa > Arthropoda > Insecta > Lepidoptera > Crambidae > Musotima > Musotima nitidalis. The sequence continues at coordinate 9,793,709 of OX421414.1, forward strand.
GAGTGAAAATGATTCTTTATAACAGCAGAGAGTATGGGATTATTGTGAATAAGTTTTTCCTCCCCATTCACATTTTCAAATGTCTTCCGCAAGTCCACATTTTTTGTTATATTGTGATTTCCACCACCTTTTCCCTGAAACAGAAATGCATAATAAAGGTAAAGTTGAGGATGACAAGACAGGGTGGTTATGGAAAGATAACTAACATTAAAATGATGAAAATAGTAATACCACTTAAAGCCGACTTTGTTTGAAATTTATGCAACAATTTACTTGCATACTTTATAAAGAAATATTTTTTTGATCTTAGTATTTTTAAAATCTAATGTGGAGGACAAAATGCTGTCATCAAATAAACAATTAACATTGAAAGTTAATAAATATGCATCAATTTGTCGGCATAGTTCACGAGATAAAGAGAATAAACTTACATGTAAAGGAGTCCGAGATATTTCAGGTGTAGGGGACCTAGGATCTGTCTCTTCATCACGAATCAGCTCATTTCTAGGTGACTGAAGGATTTTTTCCGCGTTAGGTTTACTAGTATTGCTTCCCATTTTAGATATTTTGTTACCGATTGTCCAGTTATTGCTCTAACAAGTCACACATTTATCATTTTAGTACTATTTATCAACAAGTTTTTGAACTACTTTTAAATGTGTTAGAAAAAGCTTTCTTTACTTGAGCAAAAAACCCAAAACATATAACGGCCGCCAACGTCAAAACATCTTCTATTTTCAAAATCCTGTCCTGAGGTTCGTTTTTTTTTAAATAACATGCAAAGCACGACTCGTGCAGCCGTCGTCCTTGTATTGCCATATAAAAAATCACCTGTGACGCGATATCAACACATAAAGCCGTTGTGATTTGACTGTGACGAATCAAGTGTGCCCAATTAGAATATTAAAGATCAGAAATATGTATCGATTAAAATAAATTATATATTCCCAAGGAAGTTTAACATATTACCTACTATTTAAAGAAATAAACATATTATTAAGTATAAAAAATATGGTTATGCATCAAATAGTATTTTTTTGCAACTTTATAAATTTAAATAGTATAATAAAAATAGACATTAACCATCATCATCAGCATCATTTTGGCCATTTGATTTTAAGCCCACTGCTGAACATAGGCCACCCCAATTTACCAGATTATCGGTACATCGCTGGGCCGCCCTTTACTACGTTTGCTGATTCGTGGTCGCCATTCAAGAACCATTTAAGTAAATAAACAAAATAATCCAATAGTGTTCGAAATATTACAAATATTCGAAAAAAGATCAAATCTTTCTTTCTTTTAAATAATGGCTTCGTGCGGCTAGCACATTTAGCCAGTGTCAAGTAAGTGATATATTAATTAAATATAATTTATAGTAAATTATAATGAGTGGTGATTAAGATGATAAATCAAAGATGAAATACCCTCCCTTAAACCTCTTGAATCCTCAGTAAAGATGTGGGACTATACTGAGATCTCACATGGAATCCTTGAGAGAAAATTTGAAAGTGATGTTGCACTGTTTTGTTTGATTTACCAACACTCATGTATGTTCACAAACACTTAACGGTTAATAATCCACCGTTATGTATGACACATTAATGTTAGAAATATCACAAATTTTAGAAAATAAAACAAAACTGCAGACATGACGCTTCACTTTCCCGCCAAGAAGTCATAAAACAAATTAGCAGACACAAAGTTTTGTTTTATTTTCTAAAATTTGTGATATTTCTAACATTAATGTGTCATAAGTCATAACGGTGGATTATTAACCGTTAAGTGTTTGTGAACATACATGAGTGTTGGTAAATCAAACAAAACAGTGCAACATCACTTTCAAATTTTCTCTCAAGGATTCCATGTGAGATCTCAGTATAGTCCCACATCTTTACTGAGGACTCAAGAGGTTTAAGGGAGGGTATTTCATCTTTGATTTATCATCTTAATCACCACTCATTATAATTTACTATAAATTATATTTAATTAATATATCACTTACTTGACACTGGCTAAATGTGCTAGCCGCACGAAGCCATTATTTGAAAGAAGAAGAAGAAATCCAGATTGACTTCTTGGCGGGAAAGTGAAGCGTCATGTCTGCAGTTTTGTTTTATTTTCTAAAATTTGTGATATTTCTAACATTAATGTGTAATAACGGTGGATTATTAACCGTCAAGTGTTTGTGAATATACATGAGTGTTGGTAAATCAAACAAAACAGTGCAACATCATTTTTCAAATTTTCTCTCAAGGAGTCCATGTGAGATCTCAGTATAGTCCCACATCTTTACTGAGGACTCAAGGGGTTTAGGGGAGGGTATTTCATCTTCGATTTATCATCTTGATCACCACTCATTCTCATTTACTATAAATTATATATAATTAATATATCACATACTTGACACTGGCTAAATGTGCTAGACGCACGAAGCCATTATTTAAATGGAAGAAGAAGACTTCTTGGCGGGAAAGAGAAGCGTCATGTCTGCAGTTTTGTTTTATTTTCTAAAATTTGTGATATTTCTAATATTAATATGTGATCACAGTGGATTATTAAACGTTAAGTGTTTGTAAATATACATAAGTGTTGGTAAATCAAACAAAGCAGTGCAACATCACTTTTCATATTCTCTCAAGGAGTCCATGTGAGATCTCAGTATAGTCCCACATCTTTACTGAGGATTCAAGGGGCTTAGGGAAGGGTATCTCATTTACCATTTATCATCTTTATCATCACTCATTCTCATTTATTATGAATTATATATTAGATTGATACTGAATTATACATATCCGATTTTCCCATTAAAATGCTTAAGTTTGCTCCGCTAACATCTTTGGATTACGAAAAGAGTTTTTCGGCATAAAAATATATTTTAGATGTGAAGAGGAATAAACTAACCAATGAAAATTTTGAAAAAATATTGATAACTTACTTCAATAATAAGTCGTAACTAACCTTAAATACTAAAAATATTTTATTAAAAAAAATATTCTTTATTTAGAAGGCATGTTTATTTCAGTAATAATTTAAAAAGGCATGTCCACATTAATGCATGTAATGACACCAATCATCCGAACTCACTCATGAAACAAAACAGTGCAACATCACTCTTCAAGTTGTCCATGTGAGATCTCAGTATAGTCCCACGTTTTTACTGGCGACTTAAGGGGTTTAGGGAAAAGGCATCTCATTTACCATTTATCATCTTTATCGCCACTCATTCTCACTCTAAATGTGCAACGCACGAAGCCATTATTTAAAATAAAAAAAAAGAAAATCAGATAACCCAATAAATTATTTTATTTCTTTGTATAGATTTAAAAAAAAAATTATCATTTCTTACAGGAAATCAATATACCCAAGATTTTTCCAGATTTAATTTCTAACTTAGGAAATAAATCATAGTAACATATTATTTGTAAACTATTATCGTACGTACTAGATTCCTGCTTATACTTGTTAAATTCAATCCTATTTTTGTGTTGTGATAAAACCATTGTTCAAAGAAATTTATTTAGTAAATTATAAAGGAAAGAAGTAAAACAGCAAACGTAAAATTGATTGTTATATAATTTTATTATTATCACTGATCTAAGTTCTATTGGCGTATTCATTTATTTTGCCATTTAGAACCGCAGAGGAAAAACTCTTGGAGTTGTAGACCATGCATTTTAACCGCGACAACTTTCGTTCGTAAATTAGCAGATCACTATTTGTTTGATTGATCTACAGTCCAAACTGCTATAATTATATGACATTTAGTTTCATACACGCTCCGGAAAAGCCGAATTCGATGCTTAGTTCATAATGTTTTAGCTCTAAAGTTATATCTGTGGGTTAGGTACTCAACTCCGCCACCACCGCCATCTCAGCATACCACTGAGTCAACCTTAGTACGCATTGTGTCTTGTCTGTTTTCCATTATGAAGCGGAGACTACCATCTTGATAGAAAAAATCTTCCAAGATACTCCGGGTCACAGACGGCTTTGAAGAGATCTATGCTCGATATTACTCTAAGGGACCATAGTAAAAGTATAGGGGAGGGAATTCAGCGGTAAAACAAAGTGGCTGACATGGAACGCAAAAATTGGAGATGGGCGGGATAAATTTCCGAATAAACCACTGTGGTTGGGCGAGAAAATATTTGGACTGTCGACCCCGCGCTAACCCGCGGTAGAGGACGTCCGCCTAAAATAGGACTGCAGCAAGCTGGTATCAAGCTGATACTTGTGGCAGCAGACCTTCAGAAGAGAAAAAGCAGAGAAATGACGTCACACTTTAAGTGCTGCGATCTACATTCAAAAGAATACATAGCTTTTTAAATTGAAAAAAAATAATTGAGGTACAAAAGATAAGCTTAAATTAGCGGCACTTTACAAAATAGGCAATAAGAATGGAGACAAATATTACTCTGTAATAAACAACTTTGGTGCTGAGCTGATCATATTACTCAGTTTACAATTCGCCATAATTATACTATCACAATAAACATATGCACCTAATTATAAATAATTACTTAAATAAATTTTAATTTTAAATAAATACTTATAGTATAAGAGAAATACAATACAAACGACCACCCAAAACCAGAAACCTAAGCAGCGATTAAATAAGAAATAGGTATAATTAACACTGAAAAACTAATGCAAATGCCAACAATGCAATTAACGAATCGTTGTGACCACCGAGGTCTCAGAATGTGTTTTTTTGTTGAGAGGTAGAAGTAGCTGTGCCCCATAAAGTAGTGGAGCTATTTTGATATTAGTGGGTCCGCCTTCTTTTTGGCTGACAAGTTAATTCATGAGTCCAAAGCCCCCTTCGACAGACACTTGCTTTCCTGTTCCAATGCCATCCTCTCCGGCATCGTATGTGACACGTTGACCCCTCTGTCAGACCTTTCCCTTGTATAGTGGTTCCTTTACAGTTAAGATGACCTTGGTCTGGAGGAGATGGCTGCACGCACCAGCTTTTAGCTGCACAACAATAAAAACCATGAGAGGCATAACATTCTGAGCTGATTCTAAGTGTAGGCATAATGAGAGCTCTATAAAGAGTTTATGCTGGGACTACTGTCTGCTAAAAGTTATTGTATGCCAATGTTATCTGTGTATACGATACAAGTACTAGTGATCTGTACATTTCTAAACTAAAGTATGGAAGACACGGGTAAGCTATCTTCCCCCCCAGACTTAGTCTACTATTTCTTATCCTGAAAGAATGGTCGTTGGATTATTGTCAGAAACGATTTGTAAAAAAGCTTTAAGGTAGCAAGCTGCTAATCTGATCCATACGTCTTTTAATATTAGAAGGCCATAATCTGACCCTCTGGTCTGGAAACTTGAGTCACGATATGGAAATACATAAGAACACTTACGTCTACAAGCTGGCACGTTGCCGGTCCACCCACTCCACCCCATGTTGTCACCACACATCAGACTAGTGGGCCCAATCATCTCCAAATTTTTTTCACGACAAGTAAAGAGACACAGTTTGGTTCTATTGTCACATTTGGAGATCAGATAACTAGGCACTTGACATTTCTTCACTAATACTTGCACTTGTATTTTACACGTTGAGATGATCTGGGGAAAGTTAAAGGTTCTTTATCAACAATGGTAAAATGGTATAGCTGTTATATCCGCTTGAATGTGATTGACTAATTTCCAAATCGATCATCAGTGACATTTCAAGGCTAGTTCCCTTTTTTTCGAATGAAAAATCACCTAATGACCGTCTACCACTGTGGGTGCAACAGGATCCCTTCTGCAGGAGTTAGACTTTTACCGACTAAAAACCATCTATGTACCTTCTTGAGCCTGCTATGTCTCGCAGCCGTGGTAACCTATTCGCGGTATCTATTCTGCGAAAACCGCAATTTTATTTGACTTGGAATATAATTCCCAGGATAAAAACACTAGGGTTGATACTTTCGTCTGTCTCTCTTCTGTGCTTTCGTTATAAGTAATTTTATAAAAATTGTTAGAAAATATGCAAAATGATTACCTCATTTCTATAATAAATGCGTCCGATGATGACGTGAGAACCTTCTTCCAATAAAGATCCGGGTTTAGGCCCGTTAAGCGAAACAAAGTGCACACCTCGCGGTGGTTTTGCATTGGAACATGTCAGTATGGGAGGATACTCCAGAAACACACGATCTGATCCGGGCCTGGCGACTAAAGTGCGGTCGTGTGGACATTTTACGCAAAGTGATCCTAGGAAAACAATCAAAAATTTTTTTTTTAAAAATGAAAGGTGAATTTTTGAATAAAGTTGATAAAAAAAAACAATTACAATAAGAATCATATTTTTATAAAACATAATTGGGACACCCTTTTTAATTTTTCTTTTAAAAAAAATTCCCGCACCCCCCTTCGGTCCCGCTTCGAAAGGCAGAAAAGCAGTGTGAAAATCATTTTGTTACCGACTAAAAGTTTTATACATACCTGAGAAAAATCTATTCAAATTTCTCTCTTTATTTTGCTTCACACGCATTTGGGATGGACCTCTATAGTTTTTGGCCCTGACAACATTATTTTCCGGGAAAACCTCTGTTATATCTTTGTTAATTTTTTTTCTCTTAACTTCTTCAATGTAAGAGTCAGATAAATAGAAAAGTCGAGGGTCTTCTCGTGGTTGGTATACTTTAATTGGCTCACTTATCGAGTTGTCATATACATTTAAAAGGTTACGATCATTGCTTCTTCTCGGCTGGTAGCTGTCAAGCTTGCCATTGTTGTTCTCAAATTCTCCATGAGATGTATCAGATGATATACTCTTTTCTCTGGAACATTAAACGCAACGCAAAAAGTAAGTATTTTTATTGTAGCTGTACCGGCCTAAAATAGAGAGTGACCCCCCGATCTCACGAGGAGTCGACGAAGAGATATCCTACCGAATCATGGGCAGCAGCATCATCCTGCATACTGGCTGCAACTGGTGCAACTGCAATTATTGTCACATAGGTACCCCCAATATAATGTAATCTATTGGAGAGGCTAATGTTCAGCAGTGGACTTTATACTGCTAATATGATGATGATATAGTTCCTTTTAATCAGAGAGGAAAGTCATTAGAGCACTTCTTTTGCAGTCTCGTGAATTATAAAAAGACAAATATTTCCTGACACCAAACCTACTTTTAGTAACTGTAAAAGATTTGTTTATGAAAAAGGGATTCGATAATCTGGTAATCGTCTAGCGATGCAAGGTTTGTTTAGATTATTTCAGAAACAAACATCGATACGGAAATAACACTTATGTTTTCACATAATTCAAACTACTGTAAATTTATAGTGGTGTTGTGGTATTAGTATTGAAATCTACTTGGAAAACAGAAGCTCGTAAATTATACGTCTAATATTCGGAATTGGATAATTTTATCAAGAATAGAAATAGCGCGGATCCTACACATAAGCTACCGTTTTCTACACATAATATGTAAAACAATTTTAGAGGTTTAATTTTATTCATCTAGACAATAACCATTCTATATTATATAAAAGCCTACGAGCAGGCATCCTCTTCCAATGTTTAAAAACCATTAAAAAATTAAAATGGCAATTTTATTTTTTATTTTTTACAGACACACGATAGTTATTCCATTCGCTGTATGATCCAAACGTAGAGTATCCGCATGACTCACTTTGGCATAAACTGGATGGAACTATTGTGATAGCTGCACCATTATCTAAAAATTGTCAAGTACGCATACACTATATACCATTTATATTATCCCTGTAGGCCGGTTTGCACGAACTGTTACTCTATGCATATTTTCTTTTTCTCTTAAATATATCACACGTTTAGAGTATTTGCCAGTGTCAAGTAACATGATTAATCAAGTTATTTGCATAAATGCATCATTTTCGTTATTCAGTACAGTCGAGGTCAAGTAAGTCCGTAAGAGTCAAGTCTATGGGTATGACTCACTATACCCTACTTTACTAAAGGCTTCTAGGGAGTTTAGAAATCAACACGAAAAATCACAAATCACTGCAATATAGATTGCCAAAAAAGTTATATCTAGAAATCCACTATATTTACACATAAAACTCGAATTTACACTAGTTTTGGAAAATAAAATACGCCATAATTGTAAAACACACACTTGCCCAAAACATAACAAAAAAAAGCACAAAACTATACTATGCATATTTATTAAAATTGAAGTCACCATGTCTATGATTTCTTACAAACCTTGCAATTTAAATTCTCTTACACCAATAATAAATAAACGTAATTAAAATAAAATAGGCTCTTAGTGCTCTTTTTGCTATGGCCGATACTCCTGCACATTGATTTTAATGCACTTATATAATTACTGAAACATCTAACCATTTTAATAGTACATAAAATATCTCACCTGTCTATATTCGGCTGCTGGGTAACAAGTGTACCTGGAATATTTAGAAATCAGCCATAAAAACATAAACAATTTTACGGAATAAACTAATATGAAATGGTACGTTTATAATGTTAGTGGTATATAAAACGTAATTACGTACACATATTTTACAATCATTTTTTTATTTGAAGCACTTGGAGATTCTAAAAGAACAGTCACCTGAAGTTCTCCGAAGTACTCCGAAGTACTTGGAGATTTTACAAGACAGTCAACTGAAGACTCCAGCTGCTGAGAAGGTGGCTACACCAACTGACACTGGAAATTTAAATTATGACTCAGGCAGCTAAACGCCATATAGTATGATGATGATGACTACACAATCATTATCATCTCAGTTCTTTTACTACTACGCACGAGTCTTTGCTCTCACAAATTACGGTGAGAGGGATTTAAGTTTTATTCCACCTCGCGGATTAAGTTCGGATTGGCGCAGAGGCATGGTGTGGCGAATATCTAATTCAATTTTTTAACTCCCTAAATTATTTTTTTGTCATGGTGGCTGTAACGTCTATCTGTGTATAAGATAGATACTTTATACAAGTCAAAATATTTTACTCATGTTTGGGTCAATATAGCTCTTTACTTCGTCAACTAACCTAACTCTGGAGCCTGAGTTGTATCTATAGAGTTGAGCAGTATTGGAAAGGAAACTCGTCAGTTTTTTCCTCTAGCCGGTAATTGTTGTAAAACCTTTTCGTGACTGTGCACACGAACATTATTAGGTCTCCACGGAAGACCTGCGCTGTTGTTGGGATCCTACACCGCAGCACATGCTATGTGCATTTTAAGCATAATATACTTAAGTGTGAAAGTTGTTTATTGGACTGTTTTTTTGTTCTTATGTTTTATGTATTTTTGTCTAAATACAATTTAATTTAATTTAATTAATAGAGCGTATTTTTTTATATATATTCTCTTTGAAATAATATATACCACGGCGTCCATTGCCTGACACTTTCCCTTGCATGGTACCCTAAAACTTGAATAGACTGTTCAATAGTATACTTGTAGTGTTAGGTTACTTTAGAACGAACTCGAACATTAAATTAAAAATATTTAAGACTGTCATAAACTTAACTACACTACCGACTTCTCATATGCATACTCGTACCTATTTACATTGCTGACGCTTTAGATAAGTATCATCAATATAGATACTTGATCCTAAGATCGATGTGTCATTTATTACTCAATATACTTATTGTATTCTGTATTATAAAGGGTGTCTCAGTAAGAGTGCACTGTTCTCATTTTGAAATAAAAGCAAGTATTTTATGACAGAGTTGTGATATTTTTATTGTATTGTAAAGAAGACATGTTCCGATTAAGAATGAAATAAAATATCCGTGACCTCCTGAAATGACTCCCACGGCTCCGATGACAGACTCCGATATCGCCGTGCGAGTTTTAAGCTATTGCATAGCTTCTATCGCGGGCCTTGAGCGTGTAGACGGAATCCAGAAATTCCGTAACGAAAAAACCTAACACTCCCGCACTCCGACCGGCACAGCGGTGATACTTTTTAGTTTTTCCATCTATCGATAAATAGCAGAACTTTTAATGACTTTTTGAAATATCACGCTTGTCTGTTTATTTCAGCAACCCACCTTTAGGTGGCATTGGTTGCATCGGCGATACTGCGCATGCGTAATCCCCTTCTTCGCCCCCGCAATCTGGGGACTCATGCCTGCTTAGAGTTTCAAGTTTCGCATAGAAAAAATACTGCATAAATAAAATAAATAAATAATTATAATTACATAAATTAATAAAAAAAGCTATACAATAGCTTTACCGTGGCAGTCTCCGAGTGCCACACGTCTTTTTTCTTTGGGGTTTTGTGAAATCACGGGTTTATGCGAATAAGCCCGAAACAATTCCTGAGCTCAAATCGGAAATCCAACGCGTAAGTGGTGAGATACAGCTACATCTCTGTACAAAAGTCATGGAAAATTTCATGAAAAGAGTAATGGCCTGCCATCGGAGCCGTGGGGGTCATTTGACGGATATTTTATTCCATACTTAACTGGAACATGTCTTCTTTACAATACAATATACATATCACAACTCAGTCATAACATACTTGTTTTTATTTTAAAATGAAAAAGTACACTTTTACTGAGACACCCTTTATTATATTATGTATTCAAATATAAAAACAGATATTTGTATGAGTTGTTGAACTTGTTATGTGGGAGGACCATAAATATGCTTGCACTTGTACTTCAACTAGGCACCTACGTAGTATCTTCTGAAATGTCTTTTGTATGGAAAATAGTATGCAAATGTTACGGTCTTGAAATGATAATTGTGGCCGTAATGGACAATTTATGATTTTTCTCGTTTCATTTAATTAATATTAAACCAAGTCTGTGAACTGTGTAAAATTGTAAATTTCGTTTAGTGTCGGTGTTTGTACATTACTTAGGTATAGTGAAAGCGCTCGTAGCTCTGCGATACTAGGAAATATCAACGGAGGAAAGCATAGTCAACCCTTGGATAGGTGGCCGTTTATATTTGCATACATTATACAATATCCTGCGCTCCCGTGCTGCATGAGAAATTACTACGGGTAATGTTCTACATTAAGCCACGTAGCCACGTCACACTCCTGCCTCCGCCATTCCGCACTGGGTTCGTGAGAGGATGCCTGAGCACAGCAGTTAGTGAGACGTTAATTGGCTGAAATGATTATGATTTTACATAACTACTTATGCAAAGTTATAGGTTAGGTGGTGGTCTAGCCAGGGGAATTACTAGGAAAACGAGACTGAAAACTGAATTTAGAGGGTATCGAGCATAGACAGCACAGTACAGTCCTAATTAGGCCTTGTTACACCATATTTATTAGTGAGACGGGCATTATCAGTGAACTTCTTGCGAGTTTAGTTACTATTAAGACTAGGGATTTAAAAGTACGAATTGTTTATATGAAATACAAATCCATTAATATTTGCCATTACTCGAGACTTACATACTTTAGATATATTGCGTCTATCAGGAAATGGTTGTATTGCATAAATGCGTTATAAAAAATAAACAATATTATGGTAGATATTATACACATATATTATATATTATACACAATACACAATATCGCACACACATTCGTTCTGTCAATACAAAATTAGTTAAGGGGTATTATTGCGAAGTTATGAATATCTTTTAATTTTTTTATACAAAAGCTTAATAAATAAGCAGAACTTTTAAAAGCTCTGAAATAGACTTTTCCATACTAATAATCTTATTGATGTATAATAATCTTCAAACTATAGGAACGAATTAAAAACATAGCTAAGTATCTCTTCACTACTTCTTCATAAATTCTAAAACTTACCGAAAAGACAGAAAATAACAGATATTACTAGTAACTTCATTTTGATTTACTAAATGCTTGCCCACCATAAAAATAACACTTAACAATTTAATATTTTCGCAAGTTTTATCTAACGCACTAGTGTTTGCGTAAAGCGCGCGAAAACTAGTGTCTATTATTAAAACGTTAGGGCGTAGGCGTAATGCCAGGATTGGCACGCTCGAGGTTGGTTCTGCGGTTCTGAAAGCGAGGTATCATTCAGCCTATATGTACTCAAACGTTAAATTTAAAAAAGTTTAAACATGACAACAAATTTTTTATTCAATAAAGATGACGATTCACAAACATATCTCCATAAAAAGCAATATGACAATAACAGTTCTCGAAACAGACATCTCATAACTGGTTGGTTTCTTTACTTGCTATACAAGTTTGTTGCAAGTGTGATAGCAGCAAGGATGATACGGAGGGCTAGGACAGGTGAAGGCCTGGCAAGGAGGTACTGCTGGACAGCATTCGCCAGGGTACCACACCGTCCGAGCGTACCGTCCGCTTGGTCTTGTGCAAGCGCCGTGGTTGAAGCAATCAGCTTTGCATGGGTAGTCGTAGCAGCAAGGTCTGGATAAAGAAATAAAAAAATACTGAGAAAGCCGAATAGGTCCTTAACTTATACAACCAGTGCCAGTTCATGTTCGCTATAAGCTGCCGTTTCAAATTATTAGTGTTTCTTTGGTGGAGCGCGCGTTTAAAGCCAATTCCAGTGTGCGATCTTAACTCGCATAGTTAGTTATTGCGATAACAAAAGTAATAAATGGATTTAAACAAATTGGACGTATAGGGCTCCTACCAAAATCTGAGGAGCCCAAGCCAACCTCACCTGCAAGTGGTGCACCTGCCGATCAACGGACGAGACTCTGGCGAACATAAAAGTGCCCGGAAAGCGGCAATAGGCTCGCCACCTATTACGTGGGACCAACAATATAAATGGCGAGGTGTGGGCGTATAGTATGCCTCTGCCTACCCCTTCGAGGAAACAGGCGTGATAATATGTATGTTAAATAAAATTAGTAGGTACATCTTTGTACCAAATAATTTGGGCAATATACTTAGTACATGACTTTAGACAATTTTTAAGTAATGTAAGTTACTGCTAGATGTGCTGATAACGTAACGTCATAGAAAGTGTCTAAGGTAATGGAATCTCGTTTAGTTTCTAGGCGAAGGGTTAGACACTTCTCACCATAAAGAGGTCACCACGTAATAGGTGGAGATCCTATTGCCGATTGTCGGAATCTGTTAAGTTCGCCAGTGCCTCGTCTGTTGATCAGCAGGTGCGCCACTTGCAGGTGAGGTTGGCTTGGGCTCCTTAGATGTTAGAAGGATCCCTATACAACCTATGCTAAAAGTCAACTTTACATGCATTTATTTAGATCCCTTTTATATAGTTGTAGCGAGGATTCTGCCCATCCAAGTGGGGTATGACACGACCATCATGTGTGTAAAGTAAAAATATATTACGTACTTCTCTACTGGTGCTTTGTTAGGGTCCGAGCAGTGATAGGGTACATGCATTTATATAGATCCCTTTTATATAGTTGGAGCAAGGATTCTGCCCATCTAAGTGGGATATATGGTCGTGTCTTCATGTATGTAAAGTAAAAATATATTGCATACTTCTTTACTGGGGCATTGCTAGGACCGGAGCAGTAGGCTGTAGTTTCTCTTTGGAAAGGCTGTGGCCTTGGCTGGCCGCACCTAGGACGCTTGTAGAATATGCTGTACTCCCCCTGCACGCACCCAAATCTTGGGGACGGACGGCAGCAACTCTCAAACCCTCGGGGTAGAACTGACATGCTTCTGAATCGTCACCTTTGTGTTCTGAAATCTAAGAATATAATAACATCATAATATATAAATATTCTCTTACAATCACACCAATTATTTAGATCCAAGGTAAGTATCACTAAGAACTAGTGTTATGGAATACTCAAGAACGGATAAACATACTTACATAACTTTTTTTTTTGTAAAAAATACATAGTTAATATACTTAGGAAATAATTTAATCAGTGTCTATTGACGTCGCTTGACTTGGGCCCCTTCTGAAAAACTGAAGTGAAAGTAATTCAGATTATACATACGGGTATTTCATCACCCGAAGCCCCGAAGCAGATAATTTCTAATGGCGGCTTCGACTATATTAGTTTAATCAATCAGCCAATTGCCATCTACTGTTGAACGTAGACCTCCCCCAAAGAGCGCCATCCATCCCGGTCCCCAGCAGAACCTCAGAAGCAGAACGGATAATTATTTTAAAATTAAAAAACATTAGTACTTACTGAAGTAAATTATGTGGTGTTTGCTATTTTTATAAACATTTAAGATTTTATTTTTTTTGAGTTTTTATGATACGTTCATTGAATTTTATCTAAAAATATGTTAGAGCTTATGTCATTTTTTATGTTGACATAGATACCATAAAACAATATTGGACAATTTTGATATGGCCAGTATTTAGTATTTGAGCAAAGATAGCACGCATGAGGTTGGCAAACATTCGGCAACATGTTATGTTTTGGAAAATAGAGGTTGATCGCTTTTTACTCGCAAAAACACTGCAATTTGGCATTTTTAGCTCAAGACCGTTCCGCACGACTGTTATTATCGGTTTCATCATCATCATCACAGCTCATTAACGTCCCACTACTGAGCACGAGCCTCCTCACACATATCAAGGTGTGAAGGTATTGGATCATACTCCACCACGCTGACCCAGTGCGGATTGGCGGAGGCAGGTGTATGGCGTCCTGCTGTTAGAATTTTTCAAGCCGCCCATTTGGCCTCTAACATGGCTTAACGACTACCACATTTAGTGATAACCGGGACCAACGGCTTAACGTGCCTTCCGAAGCACGGAAGCGCTCGATATCAAATGCCACACAAACGGTCACCCATCCAAGGACTGACCTCTGTAAACTCTGCTGTACTTTGGTGATCGTTTCCGACCACCGAGCACCGCAGAGCTACGAGCGCTTCATTTTGATATCGATATTTGATATTTTATTATCGGTTTGATAGGGATATTTTTTTTTTATAATTGGAGAATCTGCAATCCGCGCATGCACGGCGCATCCGGAGCAAAGTACGCGCATCTTTGCTTCACGCTAGCTAACTTCGTTCACCGCCGTGCCGGTGGCCCAAACTAGCCGGCTAACTCCCAGATACCTCTCGCCGGCGAGTAGGTTATGCCGGGATGACCCATAAGGGGCCGACCCGCTAAACTCCATGTGTGTGAATGCTGCTTGCCTCTGATGGCCGATACAGCGCAACCGAAATGGATTTGGGGACGGCGAGACGCCTCAAACCTAGCTTAACCCTTTAGTTCGCAAGAAAAATTGTGGTGGAAATTTTGGTTTTTCTTTTAACGGTTGATCTAGAAATGTCACAAGCTACACAAAAAAAATAAAAAAATAAATCTGTAATTTTTTTGTTTTTTAAACTGTATGTTAAAAATATATAACATTGCGAAGAAGTCAGTATTAAAGTGTTTAAAAACTATGTTAAGTATTCTCAACATTGCGAAATTTGAAGGTAATCTATTAGAAGGTAAAATGAAACTTCTGCTTCTGTTATTATCAAACATTAATGAATTTACGGATACATTATAACGAAAATTCTTTCAGACAAATGAGAATAAATTAAAATTCTAAATATTTTAAAGACTTTGCCACTTTGTTGTTTCGAGCACAATCTTTTCTGTACATAATCCATGCGTTGTTTACGCAAATGTCTAAAAATTTGGAAAACAACGCCATATACTATCCAAGAGAAAAGTTGCATCTGCACCTCTTCCCTTTTTTAACATTTCTTTGTCGCTAGATAGTTTTTCTTGGCACCCTCTTAAACGATATGCTCTGATTGTACCTAGGGAAAAGATATCAAAATGTAGCAATTTAATAAGTTGATGTGTTGATGTAGAAGATGTGAAAAATGTTGTCGAAGTATACAATGCTGCTGGTTTATGCTTGATGCTTTGGCAAAGAGCTATCACAACTTTAGCGCCAACACCCAAAGAACCCTCATATTTTGTGAAAGATTGCGACCTAAACGTAACTTCCCCAGCATAAGGAACAAAATCATAGACACAGCCCGACACGCCTGCCCTGACAAACATTTAAAGCTTCTTTGGTATTTTGCCATATATTGGCGCCTGTTGCCAGCTCTGGTGCCTGTATAGGGCACCATCATATTTTCATCAATACTGTAATACACATAAGTATTCAGGTGGCGACCTTGAATCAAAACCAAATTCAGTAAAAGTTATATCATCTATTATTGCAGGATATTTAAATTTGCCACTCTCCCATTCAAAATCCATTGGATTTCTGATAAACGGTGTTTTTTTCGGTATCGACAGTCTTGGCGGAGGCTTGAGGACCTTTTTTGAGCGAGTTTTTTTGGGTTCACTGGCAGCTACAGGAGATGGTGGGACAGACAAAACAGATGATATTGATTGGATGACAGGCAAACATAGTTGTAATTCGTATGTAGCAAGAACTTCACCAATAGATGGAGTGGGTGGTATAAATTCTTCGGACAAATGGGTATTATCATATGGATCTGAATCCTCTAAAATATTTAGATGCTCAAAATAAGAATCTATAGAACGAGGTTCCGAACAATACTATTTATTATTTGTTATAATATTTTCTCTTTCATCTCCTGATGCGCTACCATCGCTAGATGAAGCATGAGGTGGTGGTATAAGTGCCAGAATCTTTTTAACGCGCTCTTATCGTGGGTTAACCAGAACAAAATAAAGCAAAGCTTCATGCAAGCACCCTCCGACCCCCCAATCACCAAAAAAAAAATGCCCCTTATTTCGCATTGTTACTTATTTTTAACATTCACAACCATTTGTCAATCACTGGTATATTCGCAATGTTAGTTATAGCTAACACTCAACTTTGTCAGCTGATAGCATACACAAAACGTGCTTTGTTACTAAAATTATAGTGCAAATATAACAGTAATAGTGTAAGAATATAGATAATATGCACTTTCAAGTGAAAGTTGACGTTTATCAGTGAAAATAACAATTTTTCTTAACTTCTGCGCGGGAGCAATTCGCGGTTGTGACGTCATTTTGCACGTTTATGTCAGAATTGACCATTCGGTGACGTCTTATATTTTTTTACGGATGCTTACTGATGTACTTTACTTATCAATTGAAAAAAAATATATGATAATCGATTTAGAATTGGAAAAAGATGGGTCATTATGTGTATGTTAAGTATACCTAACGTTATGAAATAAAGGGTTAAATACTAAAAGTATTTCAATTGAAGAGCGACATACTAGAGGCGGTCTTTCCTAGACCCGAACCTCGGCTCAGGATGTAATGGGTGTTAATGTTGAGCGATCAGGTCTAAACCTGATGTGACGCGGGTGTAGTGTAAGTGACTGTCCGGATTGTCGCGCTCTGAAGCGGGTGCGGTGATTTGCACGTTGTAGGGTGTGTTGAATTGTGGTTTGACTAAGTGTGGCGTTGGCTACCGCGATAGGATCGTCAGGGAGGTCGAGAACGTGCATAGGTCTCCTGGCACCCGGACGGACATCCTTTTCGGCAGTGTAATTGGAAGCTTTAACTACAAGGGGATTGTATTGCGCTATCGAGGGAATTCCGAAGTCGCGGTGTAGATCTATATTACGTACGGACCAGGGGCAACCGGTGGCCATGCGGAAGAATCTATTTTGGATGATTTGTAGTTTCTTTTGACGACCGATATGGCGTGGAGGTCAGTATACCTACACATCACGCCAGAGGTCGTGGGTTCGATTCTCACACAGGACAAATCTTTGTGTGCATGAACTTGAATATTTGTTCTGGTCTGGGTGTTTTCCTAATGTATATTAAGTATGTATTTACAAAAAAAAAAGTATGTAAGTATGTTTATCCGTTGTTTAGTATCCATACCACAAGTTCGTAATGATACTTATCTTGGAACTAAATAATAGGTTGGGGAAAAAGTCTTTTCGTATTTTTGTATGAAAAGTTAAGACATTTTTTTCAAAGTTTATTTACATTTATTTACAATATATATGTACCGTTTTGTTGAATAACTTTCTGCCATTTTGTGGGCAGAGACATTATCCCGTTACTGTTGAAACTTTGGGACTTCTGATCAAAAAAACGGGACAAATAGTTTTGGCAGTCCTCTCTTGAGGTCAACCTTACAGAACCTAAAGAATTCTGCAGAGACCGAAACAGGTGAAAATCTGAAGGCGCAAGGTCAGGGCTATATGGTGGATGCACTAGGACCTCCCAGTCGAACTCTCTTAATTTTTGCTGAGTGGCTAAAGATGTGTGTGGTCTAGCGTTATCGTGATGAAAGACCACACCCTTCCTGTTGATCAATTCCGGCCGTTTTCTCTCGACTGCTTCCTTTAATCTCATCAGTTGCTGGCAGTAAAGATCAGAATCGATGGTTTTGCCGGGCGGTAAAAGCTCATAATAAACAATGCCCTTCCAATCCCACCAAACACACAGCATCACCTTATTTCGTGTTAGGCCAGGTTTGGCCACAGTCTGTGAAGCCTGGCCAACTTTCGACCACGACCTTTTTCGCACGTTCTTGTCGTACGTGATCCACTTTTCATCGCCAGTTATCAATCTCTTCAAAAACGGCTCGTTTTCATTACGTCTCAATAATGAATCGCAAATGAGTACACGGTTCATTAAGTTTCTTTGAGTGAGCTCGTGTGGCACCCAAATATCGAGCTTTTTTGTATAACCAGCTTTCTTCAAATGGGTCAAAACTGTTTTGTGGTCAATTCCCAGTTCTTCAGCTACATCGTAACTACTAATATGCCGATCTTGCTCCACTCTTTCAAAAATGGCGTCCATTTTATTCGTAACAGGGCGACCAGAGCGAGGTGCATCTTTAACATCAAAATTTCCGGACTGAAAACGTTTGAACCAAATTTGTGCTACTCTTACTGACACTGCATCAGGTCCATAAACATCACAAATTTTTTTCACTGCTTGAGTTGCATTTTTGCCTTTTTTATAATAAAATTTTAAAATGTATCGAATTTCTTCATTAGATTCACTCATTTTTACGGAGAGAAAAACAAATGAAAAATAGCGGGAAACAACTTTTTTTTATTTTTTTCTTTTCTTTATAATGGAACCTTTTTAATGTTACCAAAACCAGCCAGACACAAATAGTACAGTCAAAACAATTTTATAATAAGTTTATACCTACGTTATGCGAAAAGACTTTTTCCCCGACCTAATAATTGGTGTAATTGTCAGAAAATATTTATTTATTTTGAGTTGTGTGGCTCACATGAGCAAAAACTACATATGCGGATGTTATGACTGGACGGACACATGTTTTGAAGAGGGTCAACTTGCATTGCATTGTATTTTTGACCGCTTGCCTATTAGGTAGAAGAGTCTACCTAGGATGAAGTAGGCGCGGTTTCGGACTTCTTGTGTGTGAGGTGCAAACGATAATGGCCTATCTAACGTAACACTTAAGTATTTGGCCTTTTTTGCCAGGGGATAGGCTGGCTGTTCATAATTAGTTGGGACGGAGGTTGGGTGTTTCGCACGCGCCGTGTGATGTACACTGATTCGCCGACGACACAGCCTTATACTTCTCGTGTAGGCAAACATCCCTACTACTCTCCTGACTTCAAAAAGCAATCAACGCCCTAAGCGATTAGTTTACAAAATGGCGCATAGAAGTCAACCACATCAAAAGCCAGTGCTTTTGATAGGGAATCCGCGATGGTCGCGATGGTCCGCGAATAAAGCGAGTTCCACGCCCTGTGTTCGGGCGATATCGCTTACATAAATTGTAAAGAGGAGCGGGAATAGGACGGATCCTTGGGAAACGCCTGCTAAGATAGGCCTTGGGAAGGAGTGAGTTCCCTCGACGCGGAAGCGAAAGGTACGATTCGACAGGTAGTACACGTAACACACAACACGTGTGACACGTAAGATGTGTACGAGACGGTTCGACACTCCTATTTGGTGAAGCTTATAAATTAGCCCTTGTGCCAGACTTTGTTGAAGGCTATCGCCCCGTCGAGAAATATCGCTCCAGTGGGGATGGGGCGCCGTGCAGAGAAGCCCTCATGAATGTGTTCCGTTAGGCGGTGTACTTGATTTATACATGAGTGTTTGACACGAAAGCCAAACTGCTCGTCTATTATGAGATTGTTGGTAAAAATTAAGTCTCTAAGACGAATATTTACGATTCGTTTATAGATTTTACCTATAGTATTGAGGAGGCTAATAGGGCGGTAGCTACTAGGGTCTGTAGAGGGTTTATCGGGTTTTGGTATTCCTATGATGTCTGCCACTTACCAGGCGGCAGGAAACATGCAGTTTGAAAGGGCGGCGTGCAAGATGCGCGTGTCCATTTTTTGTTTGTCTCTTTTAGCGCAATTCATATAAATGCGGCGGCAGGCGCACGAACATCGGGAGAGGGAGCGGGATCCGCTCTCTCTCCGGCTACGCCGTTGGCGCAGCGGGCGGGCAAGGAGGGCCCGTCCAGCCGCGCCTGGAGGTTCTTAGGTGGCTGGGGCAGGGGGCCCCTTCCGTCTAGCTATAGACCCTCCCAGAAGTCGGCCAGTTACGCCATGGCCGCACAAGGAGGTAGGAGGGGCGCGACACACTGCGCTTCTCTGAGGAGGTCCTCCCGGTTCTGATCCGGGGGACGTTGGCCGCGGGCGGGGTGCCAGAAGCTACAAACCCAGGCACTGGCCCCCTGCCCCTTTTCACTAACAGCGATGGGCGTCGTCGGAAATTTTTTAGTGGGTAGGACTGCGGTGGTCGCGTCTGCCGCAGTGAGCCCCACACTCCCTTCCCGGTCCCCCCATTGGCCGGGAGACAGTGCGTAAACAGCATTTTTTTACCGAAGATAAAAAAAAAAAGGCGCACGAACATGAAAGATACACGCGCAGCTCTCGGATGCAGTTCGTTAGCAGCTCGCGAGCTGCACATTCACGCCAGGTGTGGACGCGCCCTAAGACCTTTCGGCTTTGGAATTCTCTGCTGGCGCATATATCTCTCAGCTCCTATAGTTTCAGGTCTTTTAAGCCGATGTGAAACGGCATTTAAGCAGGCCGTCGTGAGTGGATGCACTTGTTCGCGTGGTAACGATACATTCTTGTTTTTTTACCGCATCTCTCAGGCTTCGGTAGGATGTTTAAAAAGTCGTGTCATATAAGCAAAAAAGGTCACGGCTTTGATATCTCAGAAATGATTCCTAATAAAAATCAAGATTTCCAAAACAAAATGTTTATTTAGTCAAAACATAAGAACATACACATACACATTTTTAGCTCTCCAGTACATCAGAACAACAGAATAGAAAAAAACACGACTACTAGGTTCATGACAACAATGATATTACAAAATTGTTCTAGAATAATATATTATGCTTAAGAACCAATAAGGTAACTAAATGTAAGTAGATTAGGATAGCACGTATTAAGGTCTAAAAAGGTTTAAAGTTCTTCCACCATTGTGTTACCACACCGGCATGCACGGTCCACAACAGCCTCCGCATACAGGAACCCCGGGGTAACTGCACCGTTTCGGCGAACAGATCCCAGGCTCTGTGCAGCAGTAGCAGGGGCAGGGTTTGCAGCGGTTTGGCCTACAGCACGGAATTGCTATGGAGTCGCACAGAGGGATAGGTTTCGGCACTGGCATCACGGGCTGCAAGAAGTAAATTAAAACCTATTTGATCCAGTCAAATGAATTTCTTGGCTAAGCAGAACGCAAAATAACGTAAATAACGGCCTGCTGTATATCTCATGGTCTCAGCATTTTAACGTCGCTACTGCTAGAATCGATATAATTTTATATTTACATGAGGACCTGCTTGTTATATCATTGTCACTTTAGCAGATGAATCTACCCATTGCTTAACTAAGACATTCTATAACTTCAAATAATGAAAAAATGGGTAATGAATTTCTTTGTAATACTATAGGAAAAAAAACGGGTCTGATATGCTGTTTCCAATGCTCTAGCGACAAGACGTTGTCTCAATAATCGCTAAACTGAATGACAGACTAGCAAACACGCTGCCTCAAAATACCTTATATATGTGGTACGCTAGATCGTAAGTCTTTATGCTTTTCGCAAGGGCGTACCACTTCCTTTTTTTCTCCGCAACAGCGTGTGTCGCAACGACGGCATTCGGAACTACATATCAGACCCAAAAAAACACACCAGCGTCATTGGTAGTCAATAGGACATGAAGATATGAATACCTTATCACACGGCGGGCATGGTGGTAGACACGGCAAAACAGGACATGGAGGACAGGGTTCTGGACAGGGCCGTACTGGGGCAGGACACGGCGAACAGCCTCCGCCGGGGCACACCGAGCACGGCCGCAGGTCGTTCCATGACGAGACGCAGGGTTTGGTAGTGTAAGGGTAGCAGGCGCCACAAGGTCTCCCGCTGCACACGCATGGGTCGAAGCTATAGAATGGAGCACTCATTTTCAGATTTTTCCAATTTTTTTAAGTGTAAATTTTATACTAAAAAAATTTCAATAGCAATTTGAACTTCAAATTTTGAAGACTTTGTTTTGACTAAATGTTTTTCTTTTGGCAATATATTTGCTCTTCTTAAGTAATAGATAAAACTGTAACCTCTTTTTCTTCGTAATTCTCTTCTTTTAAAAAGGATAATTCTTTAAAAGTTCTGTCATAAAAGCTAAGTGTCAGAATCTCTCAAAAACCAATAACAAAAGATGTAAAAAAACATCAAATTATAGTAAAAAGTTATAGTTAAAAATCAATAAAATTTTACAAAATTATTAAGTTAATTCATAAATTGTAAAAATTAACCAGTAGGATGTGTTCGATGTGCTTCTGCCCCACATGTCCGCCGATAATTCCGTGCGGGTACGGGCCATGCCGTTACTCGTGCCCGCCGCCGCCGCAGTGCTGCCAGCCGTGCTGCCCGCCGCCCTGCCCGTGCACCCCGTGCCCCCCGTGCACCTGCAAGCCGACGTTCCGGCAGTGCCCCGCGCCGGTTGTGCCGGACCTAGTGCCGCCAATCGTGCCCATGCTGCCGCCGTGCAGGCCACGCCGCGCGCCGCCGTGCGAGCCACCTCCCTTTCCTCCTCCGAGGCCTGTCTGTTGCCCTCCTGTATTGCCATGCTGTCCACCTCCAGAACCGTGTGATCCTCCACCAGTATGTAATTTGTTACATGGCTAACATCATTAATTTCGATGACAGAGCATACATTTTAGTAAAAAATGCAAATACTTTAAAAACATTATAGCTCATGTTTGTTAAGACTTCTTGCAGCCCGTAAAGTTGCAACCTTAAAGTAACAACCGGGATAACATTGATGGTGATAATGTGTTTAGGCTTCTTATACTTTTATATAAGATGCCATTTTATACTGCATAAGTATATAATTTTATATGTAGCTGATTCAAGCAAATAACTTATTGGTATATAAATGACATGTACACTTTTTGTCCGACAGATTTGCCCATGTACGGAGCCGACACCGTGCTATCAGCCAGTGCTACCATGCTGCAACCCTCAATGCCCACCGCCAATTATACCGAAGCAACGACCGATATGTCCCCGTGCTCCCCCGGCTCCATACCCATGCTTGTCCGTCTGTCGCAGCTGTTGTCCCGACTGCGAATACGATCCCGTTACAAGAAGGAGGCCGTTGATAGTACACGACAGTGTTTTCCAAAATAGACCCTCCGGACGGCCGGTTGAGTGCTTCACCAGACGTAACCCTAATGTCAGATACTCTGTCAACAACTATGTGAAACAGGTAACTTGATTTTGTTCACAATATCTATACAGAAGCAGTACAATTACAGTATGGGGCTCTTCAAAAAGGACGTTAAACAGTTTTTAATGGGTAGGCAACGCTTATGATGCCCCTAGTGTTGCCAGCGTCCATAAGTAGTGGTGACCCCTTTCTATCACATTGATTCCACCAACATTCTTGGGTGCCATCTTGTTATACAAATAGTGATGCAGTGACTGTATGGTAAACCGATTATTAAGCAAATTTCTCGTTCGTTATGTTTAATAATCTTTGTGTAGATAGTATTTCCTTGGAGATACACATTTAATTGTTAAATGCTTCTATTATGATTTTGTCCCCAGGGTCCACAGTCAGGTTGCTGCTACTCGGTTCCTGTTCCGCTTCAATAGTATAAGTTAAATCGTCTATATAATTGTAATTTACTTCCCTGTGATAAAGTGGCGTCAAACTATTTGATTGTGAATGATTCGTTATATCAAAGTATTTTTGAGTATGTAAACATATTATATATAAAATTTATGGTTTTATTCTATTCACTTCTAATTAACACTAGATTTTTTGAATCACCATAAGGCTCTATTGGGTATACATTGCATCAATAGGCTGTCAGTATTTCCGCAAGAGATGTGGAGTATCAACATAGTTTTTCGCGTACTGACTTGTTGACTTCCTACCTTAGTGACCAGTTATTCATCCATCTCAGAATTTTTTTTTAAGTCGAGAGCTGACTCAGTGCTAGTTGGCGAAAATTTATAGATCCTCTTTATTGGCTACAGCTGGCATTTATAGTGATCACCAGGACAGACGGGTTAATGTGGGTCCCGGCAGTTCTCGATGTGAAATGGCACACAAATGATTACTCATCTAAAGATTCAACTCTATTAATACTGTTTATCGACCAAATAGGGGCTTATCCTAAGAAGAGATTTATATCAGCCAAACTTAGTAGTTGTAAAGTAAATAGTTGTACGGGATATATTTCGCTAAAGAAAAGTGCAGTATGTCCGGAGTCTGCTATTCGTGAACTAGTATCGCGGAGTTTCGAGAGCTTCTAAAACCCGCTTCTGCCTTTTGAGTTTTCGAGTTCGAGTGCCTAAATAGGTTATGGTCATTGATATCTCTGTCTTTTAAAAATAATTATTAGTTTCCGCGCATAACATAATATAATAATATCTCTAAGAAATAATATGTTCGACTCGCATAATCGCTTTGCAGTGTCCAGCTTGTCGCGCTAATTGATTAAGATGAAAAAGACGGTCATCATGGGCGTAATATAGTTGAGGAATAAAATGCTATCAGTGACATACATACTTACATTCACGCCTGTTTCCCCGAAGGGATAGGCAAAGGCATATTAAACGCCCACACTTCGCTAATTTTGGTGGCGAGCTTATTGCCGCTTACCGGGATCTGTTACGTTCGCCAGAGTCTAGTCTGTTGATCAGCAGGTGTACCACTTGTACCGTACAAAACAATACTGCTACTAATTAACTATCATAAATTATTTGATATTTTAAAATTATTGTAGAAATAAGGTTCAATAATAAAGAAACAGCACATGCAAAATCAATGAGGTAAATACAATGTCGGACAAATAAACTAATCCATGACCGTTAGTTTTTATTCTGTAATGAAATGTCTTCAGTCCATAAGTTACTTTGTTGTTATTTGCTTTATAGAAAGCAGGTGTCATAAAGAAACAGGTTTTATTCAGATACTTTTTTGCATTACATGTTTTTGCTAGCATGTATAACTTATATACCAGCTGTAGGCACTGATTAACATCTGTGTTACTTTATGAGGTGGCATATAACAGACTATCGCTTGGGGACATGCTATGTTTATATCGATAGTATAGTTGTTTGTGGTTCCATAAGCAGTCCGAATAAAGGTTGATGTTCTCCCAAATTGATTCTGATCGGATCAATACTTTGGATGTAATCGGTGGAAATCTTCAACTTTTGTTTGGCGAATGAGCTGTGTTGCCGTAGTGTATTATCTAAGAAATAAGGTAGCAAAATATAACATCGTAATTTTAAACAAATACAAAAATCTATGTGGTTTTCTTTTAAGTAATTGATACTGCACAACATATTTTAGCTGTAAATAGAATTATTTGATAATATTGGCTTTATTTTCAACTTAATAGAAGTCCTGAGTATCTTAAGAAGACGTGAAACGGTGTGGTATGCAAATAAGGTATTTAATTGGTATTTTATAAATTAATATATAACTTTATTTTAAATTCTTCGTTTCCTGTACATTTTCTACATATCGTATCCATTTTTGTCCACCAGTGTATTTAAATTCTCATCCAACTAGATTTCTACTAATAACTCGATGGCTTAGCATTGGTTATAAATAGGAGAGAAGCTTGGATAAACAATTCATTTTCTCCCATATCACTCCGAAGCCGGAATATTTTCAAAATTTACCCAGTAACTCCGCAAAGTACACAATCAATATGCAGTGTGGACCTCCTTGCTCGCCGCCCCCTTGCGTTCCAGCGACCTGTGTTCCTGCTTCCAACATATGTGGAAATCAAGGACCCTACGTCTGCCAGAATAACATCCCGCCCACCCAGAGATGTATACCAGTAAACCCGTGCATCAATATTTATAGTTGTCACACGCAAATTATGTAAGAGAAGACGCATGCAAAAATGGCATACTGCCAACCTCAAATGGACTCCAAAACATAGAAAATAAAAGTGAAACTGAAAGTGTTGTGTTAGCATAATATATTAATTAAAAAGGTTTGCTGTTTTCTTTACATGTGCCTATTTTGCCGTGAGAATTTACTACGTAATAATTAATTTATTAAGTAATTGGATAAACCATCTTATCAATGATTTTTGGTTTTACCTGTTATTATTAAGGTAGACTTGTGATTTTAAAAATTATAAACTGACGTCTAGTTGGTAAATGGACTTGATATTTAGTATAATGTTACAGGTGATCAATATTTGTACGCTTCTTTGGCAAATCACGGTAAAGCATTTACTTAAGATAAAAACAAAAAAAATATTGAAGATTGAAATCAATACTTGGGTTTTAAAAGGTCAAAAGATCAATTCGTTTTTTTCTGGAACTACTCGTAATAACCTACTCAAACCTAAATTAAAAAGTATATATTTAAATAAAAGTGTTATGCTTTTATTTAGCTTGCTTTGATGAATACTAATGTGATTTGTGAGCCGTAGCCAAATGGTTGTCAGCAAAAACATATTACATGTAATATGTTTTTGCTGACATATGTAATGTTAGCCAATACAACCGGCGGCAATGAGGCAAAATATATAGAATCTACTGATTTACGAGCAGAGGCTGGAGCAAAGAAACTTCTCGTGTCTAATCACACAGTTCTTAAATTTTTCACAGACAAAGTCGCGGGCAGCCACTATTTGATAATAGCAGGCATTACAAACATTATTTATTACCTATTGATATTTATTGGCATACTATTAGCAATATAGGAATATTTATGTTAGTGATAGTACTCTAGAGAAGGTCGGTATGTCTGATTATACTCACGAGCAAAGCATGAACATGAGTAGAAAGATGGTGAAGCCTAAATTTGCTAGTGTGTGCGATAGTGTGACGCGCTAAGAGTATTGACATTTCTTGAACCAAATCGACTTTTAAGTGGACTTCTCTTATTTATTTTTAACTTCGAAGGACACTAAAATAATTATGAGAAGGTATGTTACTTACCATTAGGTAAAAATTCCTCGCTCTATTAGCATCTGCGAACTTCCTTATAAATATTCTTGGACCTTTTACACAGAGCTTCTAACTCCAAATTAAGCAGAGCTTGTACTAGCCAATAGGTAAACATAGGAGTATATATATACATAACATTGTAACAACAAGCACAGGTAACAAGTAAACCTTGATAATTTTCAAAAATTTTCAGCTTCACAGCCAAAATCATATTTTGGACAGTAAGTTTCGCTACAGTTATGGTGGGATTAATTAAAAGGAGCGGAGATTCTCAACCTAATTCTGCAGCCGTCAGAGGTTTAAACTTATTGTGAATAATGCAAGTGCAATAGAGAGATTGCATCTCTCAGTGTCTTCTACCTAAACTACTATGGCGAGTGTTCTGAGGAGCTTTTCGATATCATCCTGCACTCTCCGTTCCTCTCCCTAACTACACGTGCTGGTCTTAGAATCCATTCTCATACTGTGCCTATCAGTACTCGAACCAAGAAATTTGGGAAGTCGTTTCTGAGCAAGACCACTAAGCTCTGGAATTCGCTGCCTGCTCATGTGTTTCCTATTTCCTATGATCCCGGGTCTTTTAAGCGGGGCGTGAAACGGCATTTTAGCAGGCCGTCATGAGTAGATTCACTTTATTTCGTGCTTATTTCACGTTATGAAGCGCTTTCATTTTGCATGATGCAGTTATTATGACGTGTCTCATAAAAAAAAATTGAACTTGAAACTGATTAAATTAAAAAAGTATTTAAAAAACTTTCACTTTATTTACATATTTTTAACATAACCAAACATTATTTTACAGGACTCCACTTAACATTTTACTTATATGAGGCATTGTTTTAGCTTATGTACCGCATCCAGGACCGTGGCAACCAAGAGCTATGGTAGCTTTATCAAACGATGCGATCGGTCTCGGAGGCTGACCCACTGCTAAAACTGCATCTGTATACAAAAATTCATCGTTAATTTGACATTTCCAACATAGCTTCAAATAATACCATTTATTAAGTTGAGCGGCGATTGCTTTGTGGCGAGACCCATATCCTTCAAAAGTTCAAAGTTCAAGTCTTGTGCGCCATTATCACTTGCTTCCGTGTGTCGTTAGGAAGTCAATGCCTTCTATCATCCTGACACCTTTTTTGCAGACACGACCGCCAAGTAATACCCACTAAAAATCTTCCGACGACGCCCGCCGCTTGTTGAGAAAGAGGCGAGGGCCAGTACCTGGGTTGCAGCTTCTGACACCCCGCCTGCGGCCAACGACCCCCGGACCAAAACCGGGAGGACCTCCTCAGAGAGGCGCAGTGGACGCGCCCCTCCTACCTCCCCTTGCGACCATAGCGTGTGTGGCCGACTTCCCGGAGGATCCATGGTTAGACAGCAGGGGCCCCCTGCCCCCACTGCCTAGACCCTCCTGGCGCTGCTGAGCGGGCCCTCCTGGCCCGCCCACTGCGCCCTCCACAGGTCCCTCTTAGTTTCCCCCCCGGTAGTCAGTACTAAGGGCACCCAGAGTCGTCGGTCTCTGGGTGTTACCTTTTCCCTAGCGCCTCCTGCGCCCTACCGGGAGGTACTCAGCCCCCCCACCACGACAAGGTGGAGACCAGTTGGGGGGGTCATCCTGATACCTGGTTTAACCATAGAATGCAGTTACTAGGTTGCGGAGGTCAGGCGATAGTCGCTCCGTGTAATAACTCAAATTCAGCCAAATCTGGTTAAGCCAGTTAACAGACCTTGGACCCTAAGCGGACGCAACGGGGATAATGCTAGGATATGAATATTATAACCGCTTATAGGCGACAGGCCGCGTCGACGGCGCGTTCGTGTTTCATGCGAGCCTTAAAGAGATGTCAGCACACTGAGGGGCCCCTGGGTAGGGGCCAAGCGTGCCGGGGTTGCGGGACTGTTCAAAAGTGTTACCGCGGCCTTGAAGTTGCAGGATCAAGAAGGAACATGGATGGTTTTTAGTCAGTAAAAGTCTGACTCACCCTTCCGCTTCACCCACAGCAGAAGGATATGAATTAAAGTTATTTTAGACCGCGTGGTTGAGGATGACATGGGATTCATGTCTCACCTTGGTTTTGTTAGTGGAGGTTTGTGCCCAGCATTGGGACATTCATAGCCTGAGTTGAATATTTTTTTACAATTAATGTACATAATTAGATTAAGATAAAGGCGTTAGATAATGTATTAATGCATATATCTTAAGCAAAGTTTAGTTTTAACATAGAGGTCTCTAAGTGAAACTTGTCAAATGGTGAGTAGCCCTTTGCGCACAAGGACGCAAGACGAGATCTCATTCCAGAGAGTCAACCTGAGGCAAGCCATAGATGGGATAATCATTTAGAGGCGACGCTTCCATCCGGCACGCTATATCTATGCATCATGAATCAAAGCGCTTTGAAGCTGAGTATAATTAAATCTAGAATACTATAATTAAATCTGGTATAATTAAAACTAGAATGGAACTTCAATAACAATCAAGACTTGCAAAGCAGTACTGGATATGTACTGTAAAATTTGGCGAGGGAACCCGAAACTGGCGCAGCAGGGCTGGAAGGGTGTAAGGCACTTCAAAGCTAATTTGGTTAAGAATGAACTAGTATGGAACTTCAATAACTATTAAGGACTTGCAAAGCAGCAGTCACTGGATATGTGCTACTTGACTGTAAACTGTGACGAGGGAGCCGGAGCCGCCGCAGCACGGTGGAGGCTGGCAAGGCTGGCAGCATGGTGCGCAGGGTCCTCTGCATCCGGATCTAGAAAGCCAAAGTAAGGTTTAAGGGTTTTTTTTAATAAAAAATGAAAATTTTACGAAGTTGAGCTGAGATGGACTACAATAATCAATGTCGAGATTATGCTGACTCTATATAACTTTAAACTTTAAGTACCTAATTTTGTTTTTGTGACACTTACACCAAATATTTAGTTCTAAGATAAGTATAATACAAATCTTGTGTTATGGAAACTACATTGTAGGTGCTCGCGGAGTGCGAGTATACTCCCACGCCATATCGTACGCACGATATCATTAAGGCTCTTTTATAAAAAAAGTTAGTAAACTATATATTTAACATATACAAAAAAAATATATAAGAAATATATGCAGTATTAATTGATACACACTATGCATTGCAATCTTTAATTACTTCAATAGTGAATAGCGGCAACAAATTCATAATTTGTCTATGGCATTAGGTACAATTCATATGTGCCAAATTCTAATAATTATAATCAGTCCAGAACATTTGTAAAACATACATTGTGACAAGACTGCCACACAAGTAACACGGAAGAAGAGTAAGGGTTCAGTATTTGATTCAGACCTACGGAATCCTAAAAATATTACAATGGTTAAAATTTATCCAGAAAAAGACTAGAGATAGCAAAATATATATTATATATAATATATTATATTGTTCGCGTGACCTACATTGAATCGCTCTATCTATAAAACCGCATCATAATCAGTTGCGTAGTTTTAAAGATCCATGCATACACACGGACAGACCAGGGAAGGAATTTTGTATACATTGTAGTCATATCAAAGAAAACAAAAGCGCCGGTACAAAATATAACACATTTATTTATTTAATAACTCAAGAGTTATAAGTAAGCTAAGCGTTCACCATTTTATCTTTGTAGATTATATAAATAGGTATGTGATCACCCTAAATACCTTTTGATTTTTCAATTATAGAAATTGCAAACTTACTGAATTGATGCCATGACGCTTTGTAATTGACTAATTATACCCATACGGTCACACATATTAGCTGTATTTTAAAACTTACAATATAATCTATTTAATTTAATTAGTTAAAAGCACTCAGAAAATTTTTGATAGTGTCTCTAAAAGCTAACCGGTTTATTTGAACAATTTCTATTTTGTTTAAAAATTGTCAGTTTATGAATTGTCAAACTTGCTCGAATGTCAAACTTATTTTGTGGCAGAAAAAAGTATTCATTTCGAAAAATGTTAGATAGAAAATTCTTTATTGTACACCAAATTAAAATAAAACAAGAAAACAATTGCATAAGAAAAGTGATACAATTGGCGGCCTTATCGCTTACAGTGATTTCTTCCAGGCAACCTTAGGATGGAGAGTGATTAAAATTAAAAGAAAACCGGGGTTGTAAAAAAGAATAACAAATATATAAATATGTACATGGCATAGGAACAGCAGCAGGACATCACTTCTGTGAAAGGAAAAGCTTCTTTATTTCAATTTTGAACACGTTTAATGATTGTGCTTGTCTAATAGTAACTGGAAGAGAATTCCAGAGACGAGCAGTTTGGATAGTGAACGACGAGTCGTAAAAAGAAGTGACATGCGACGAAATCTCAAAGCTCGGGCTCCCTGATGACCGCAAAGAACGCGAATGTGAGCAGTGAAGGAACTTAAAGTTTTCTTTAAGATAGTGAGGGCTTAGAATAATAACACCTAGAACGATAGTTCCCTACAAAGCGGTCTTTCAAAAGCGAGGCATAAAAAAAAACTATGTGTGCGTAAGATACTTGTATTTACGCTCGACGAAACGCACACAGTGAAACAAATCATGTTGTCATTTCATTTCATTTTCCCTAAAAGTAGGGAAGTTGAAACTTTTACACTTTAGCTTAGCTATTCATTGCATTTAGTTTATGCGAAAAACCGCTTACTTTATAATTTCATCAAAAATGTATATATATTTATCCTGCCTGGGGTGAATAATTTTTCACTAATTATTTATTTAATATATTTAGAGCTATGAAACTCTTAAATTGTTATAGTTAGTCAACTGTTTTATGTAGATAGACCAGAATCGAATAAAACTATTACACCTTTTTAAGATGTGATTTATGCCATATCAATTGAAATCAATCATTGAAAAAATAAAGATTTTTGTGTTATCGTATATTAAAGAAATTATTCCACGCGAACTAAGTCGCGGGCGGAAGGTAGCAGATAATTGTCAAATAACATTTGTGCAATTTAATTATTGAGACGTGTTTCACTTACAACAAAAT
Organism: Musotima nitidalis; assembly: GCA_949126915.1. Taxonomy (NCBI): domain Eukaryota; kingdom Metazoa; phylum Arthropoda; class Insecta; order Lepidoptera; family Crambidae; genus Musotima; species Musotima nitidalis. The sequence goes on from OX421414.1 coordinate 9,826,005, forward strand.
GTAGGAGATTTTTTCCCCTTAATGGCAACATTTTCATTAACTGTCACGTAACAAATATTGAAATTATTTTTTTCATTTTAATGAATGTTTTACTTAATAATTTAAGTTCAAACGCATAATTTACCCTGTAACGTTATGGTAATATGTTTCTTGTGCTTTTCCGACGTATTGTGATATCCGTTCATAGCGCAAACCGTCGTTTTTAATAAAATTATCAGGAGTAGTTTTCAATACGACATGACCTTGAGCACTGACGGGCCGCGTAACAAACTTAGCCAAAATGGCTAGGTTTTAGTTGCCTCACTTTGACGACGCGTACTGGGCTTCTAGGTGTAATTATTCTAAGAGTGAGGGTATGTGTGACTGTGCAATCTATATATATAAAAGAAAGTCGTGTTAGTTACAGCACTTATAACTCAAGAACGGCAGAACAGATTTGGATGAAAATTGGTAGGGAGGTAGCTTAGAGCCAGGAGACGGACATAGGATACTTTTTATCCCGTTCGACAGCGTTCCCGTGTGACTTGACATGAAACGTCGGTCACTATAAAACGTGATGTAACAAAAAAGAATCAGACTTGGAATAACAAAAAGCAAATGACAGCTATGTAATGACGTATGGATGACAATTTGATATTTGTAAGAAATCAATATTCAAACTATTTCTGACTTCTTGGCGGGAATGTGAATATGAGTTTTGAAATAATTTTTTAGGTGAGTTGAAGTGAAGTGAAGTTTAATTAATAATGCCGCGAACAAGACTATCGAATCTTTACCGACAAAGCCGTAATGCAAGAAGAATACGAAATACTGGAAATGAAAGGACTGAAGAAGAACAAGAAATTGCACGAGAACATCGCCGCAATAGTATGGCTCGACTTCGTGCTTCTCAATAAATAATAATAAAACAAAAAATGTCGTGTATCACAAAGTACTTAAGTGAAGGGCAACTTTGTACTAAAATACAGAAATAATAATGAATGATTAATGTAGGTATTAAATTTTTCTAATAAAATAAAAACACAATCTGCTTATTTATTGCCATTAAGGCGGAACAAAGTTCGCCGGGTCAGCTCGTATGTTATAAAGAAGAGATAGAATGTGAGTATTCCGGCGAAGACGAATAGGAAGCCACTTGAGTACAGAACGGTAATGAGATACATGATCATATTTGCGCAAGCCAAATATGAATCTTACACAAAAATTTTGAAGACGCTCAAGTTTATTTAGCTGGTCCTCTGTGAGGTCAAGATAGCAGGCGTCGGCGTAATCAAGAACGGGAAGGAGCAGAGACTGCGCTAGCGCTACTTTAGTGGTAGTAGGTAAAGTTTCGTAATCTTCTTAATGATGGAGCGGAAGCGTATAACTTACGGCTGACAAACAGCTGTTTAAACAGCCAAACTTATAAAACACATTTTGTAAATGCACAGCTATTATAGCGAATTATTAAGATGGCACTAAAGTGCTAGCACAAAAAAGTATAATAATAATTACCAATATAATTACATATAATGAGCAAAGTAATTTTTGACTACTAGCGCTTATTATTATGCATACCCATATTCAATGCAGTACCAGAAAAAATATTATTTTGAGTACCTAACTTAAGTGAATTAAGCTTCTTTTTTTTCTTTTAAGTTATGGCTTCGTGCGTTTAGAACAGCCAGTGTCAAGTTTTATAATTATATTAATAATATTTAATTCATAGTAAATGAGCATGAGTGGTGAGATCGGTGATAAATCGGATGCCCTCTTCTTAACCTTTTGACTACTTAGTAAAGATGTGGGACTAAGCTGAGATCTCATATGGACTTTTTAAGAGAATTTCAAATGTGATGACAAAACATCAGAAAAATCAGACGAAACAGTTTGATTTACCAACACTTATGTACGTTCACAGACACTTAACGGTTAATAATCTACCGTTAGTACACATGAATGTGCCAAATATCACAATTATTAGAAAATTAACATTTCACAAAGCTACTATGAAACGAAAGAATGTCTGCCACGAACAGTGGAGGTGCATACAAGCCTAACTTGAATTAAAAGAAACTGACTTTGAATAGGCGTCTCATAATACTATAGCGTCATAGAGCTAGTCAAATTAGGAGTAAATAACAACTTAATAATATCTTTGAACATTTCACAAAGCGCCATCTAGCCCTAAATAAGCTGAGCTTGTAATACTCGTACTAGACAAGGGGTAAAAGTACTCAGACGTTTGTTAGACCATAATTAAATATTTTTATATTTAAAATGTTGATACTTTACTTACCATTTTCTTAACTTAATGGCATTGGTTGTAAGAAGGTGCACATGACGGATAATGCGACTTTACCTGTGAAAATAATAATCATTGTGTGAGTTGACAGTTGTGTTTTACTAAATACATTTTGAAAATGGGGTAAGATAATCACTAATTCATCATACAACACAATACACCATACGTGAGTCATTTCAAAAATGGATTATGCCTACGCCCATACAAAATTAGTATAGACGTAGTTACAGAATAAATATCCAAGTTTCAAAAAATGCGTAATAATCCATAATAATATGCCGACGTAGGACTACTGCCAAGAGAATATTGTAAAGTTAATACAGTTAATAATAATAAAGTCAAAACTTACCGGACGTTGATAGTTGATAAGCTGGTATCGCACTTTCTTGTCTTGGTTGTTGAGAAGCATGCCCGGCCAGCTGGTAGGTCTGTAATCGAAGGTGCTGTCCTGGACGATCAGTGGCCGGCGAAGAGTCACCGGGTCCATGCCGCAGGGGAGACATGGCGGTCCCTTTACAAATATGATTTATTAGGCTGGTTCTGTATTTAAATATTTGTTATGTTAATGAAGTTTGAAGGACAACCTCAACTTCTTGTCCGATTTATTTTATTCAAACTCCTGCCCATACTGCATGGGCCAAATTAAGTAAAGCCTCTTTCATTAAGTTAACAAATTGAAAGCCTAAATAACGTATTAGAGTGAAGGTAGGTATGATGTAGACCACCTTGAGCTACATTGTTTGTTTTATAACATGAAGGGTTATTAATAATTTATTTGCATGTCAAAGATATAAAAAATAACCCGCCTAAGGCAGAATTCTAAAAATATTTATAAGTTACTTGCCTTAACGGGATAACATGGAATACATTCTGGAGGTTCTTTGTAACTAGGTAAATCCAATACTGGGCTACACATTTTAAATTTTTTGTTTTTTAATTCACTATAATTTAGATTTTTATTTCTCAAATGCTTTGTACGATATTTTGTTTTTTAGTGTCAGTTATAAAAAACATTTTTAGTTTTTCTCTATGATATTAAAATCGGTTTCATGCATATTGCGTTGACACACGTAGTGGGAATTCAGAGTAGGGTTCCAGATGAAATCGTTTTGCGACATATACTTGTATTTGTGTAAATTAAAATTAAAACTCAACCAGATCATTGTCGTGACCATCCCTTATTGTACAAATCCAGCTCAGTTTCACAATTACATACTTACTTGATTGTGATGAAGGAAAGGGAACCCCCTTAGTGCTACTTCATTGGTTACGGCATCTGGGGGCCTACCGCCGAATTCGATAGATTACCGGTAATCCATCTAGATCAAACTTTGTTTACGTTCATTAATCCGTACCGGGGAATCTGCCGACAGCCACCTCTCATTCATGACCTTCAGACCGTGACAGACCAATAGGTAAATGGAGAACGCCATTTTGTTTCGATTTCCATGAGTTCGGCGGCACGACAGAATCAATTCGAAATCCATTTTGCCTTATAATCGATTGCCATCGAACTCGGCGGTAGGTCCCCTGGGGACCCTTTCAATATCTTCAAATATTCATTGTGTGTGTTCCGTATTGTTGTATTTGATTGATAATTTAAAAGAGCATAGCCTGTGAGTTTCTTGTCAGTTCTTCTCATAGAGCGGGGGCTCGAAACTGGCACATAGATTCACTTACACCTAATTTTTATTTATTTGCATGTAAGTGAATCTAAGCTTCGTGATTTCAATGTAGTAATATTTAGTTTTTTTAATTTATATTTTGTTTTGACGTTTTTAAGTGCTATGTAATACTTTATGATAAAAAGTACTTTTTACTTTTACTTAACTTTACCTCCTAACAAACTAGCAAAATCCAAAAAATGAAATTTATGTGTATGTTGACAAACTGTGATGGTGACAAGCCAAGGTTTCCTTCATTCGTTTGGCACCACCATATTATAACTTTTCTTATTTTAAGTCGTTAACAAAATGCATATACTGCCTTGCCTCCCGGTTAAAGAGGAACTAAAAAGGGATGTGGGGTTCACCACCGGCAGACGCAACCGCCAGCAAGAATACACTCTAAAAATCATTCGACAACCCCCGCCCCTTGTTGACAGTAAGGAGCGGGGGGCCAACACTTGGTTTGCAGCGACTTACACCCCGCCCGCGGCCAACGTCCTCTGCGCCAAAAACAGGAGGACCTCCTTATAGAGGCGTAGTGGCCGCGCCCCTCCTACCTCCGTGTGCGATAATAGTATATGTGGCTCAATTCTCGGAGGGTCTATGGTAAGACAGCAGGGGCCCCGCCGCCTATAACTCTCCTGACCTGCCCGCGGCAACAAAAATTGTGAAAACAAGATATTTTCGCAAAACTCAGTTCTACTTCGTATATATGACTTGCGCGTGTTGTGACGGCCATTTTATTAAGACTCATTAAAAATATGCTGAGGAATTAGTGCACGCTCTAAAATAATTGTGATAGTTGAAAACAGATTATGTGAAACTATCTATATAGTCTTCTATAAGACCTGAGTTCTTGACCTGAGCCCACCGCTACCGAGCAAACTACGGAAACAAGAGAAAATGTCTTTACGGCACAATTTGTGGCAACGCTTTACAAAAATTGTGATAACAAAAATTGCCGCAAATCGCTTCCGGTCCATAAGAACTTAATCCCAAATTGTCTAGCTAATCAGCAGGATTGAATCTCATAATGCCGGAAATTGAATACACAAGTATTTTGTATCAACTAAAGGTGATATTTTCCTCAAAACGTTTTAGTTCCAAAATAGCAGTATCCTGTAGTGTCTGAATGTCATCTATTAAACAAAATCAAGTGGTCAATCAACCCACCTACATTGTGCATTGTGGCGGATCCTGGAGCGTATGCTCCAGGCTTGGTAGAAAAGAAGAGGGAGGGCCCCATAGCGATAAAACTAATAACGCATGTCGGTTTTTTCCTTATAAACCTTAAAAGAAAGTTATGTCTCCGTTATTATATCCTGGGTCAGTTGCTTGGCGATGCGTTACTGGTGATCAAAAAATATTCCCGGTCTTCTTCTGGGAGCACCACTAAAAATGAATTGTTTATATGGGTTGTTTGATACAATGCTTCTTTTTTTAATATATATATGACTCTCATCAAAGTTGGCTAATGCGGCTAGCGGACGTTAAGCCGCCTGTGCTAGCCTTCCACAGTATTGGAGGTGCGATGTCTATCACGTGCAGATGACCCCATTTTTTATCCACTCTCTTTCTCCATATAACAGATGAACTTCGTCATGACGCTCGTCTCTGGGGCTATTTCTTTTATAGATCGCCAGGGTTCATCTATTTTGGTTATAAAGCAATAATGGTAAATTTGCACACATTCTAACTAATTTGCGGCCTTCTGTCGTGGCGTTTACTGACTCATCTCTGGCTTTTTCCACATTGCTCTGTTATAAATGAAAGTAACAGCCAGATATATCACAATCAGGGTTAATTGATTTGCATGCATTATTTTGAGCAGTTTCAAAATCTAAATGGAATGTTTCTTTTGCCGTTTCTTTTTTATTCTCTTGACTTATTGTTGGTAAGATAATTAGGAGTGACCCTAATAGTGCTTCTTAAACATTGGGGAAATAAACAGGTCATTTAAATAAAATATAAATCTAACTCTAGCCACCCACTAGCCCCCCCTGCCTGATAACTCTAGCCCCCCCTAGCCCCCCGCCTGATAACTCTAGCCTGTCCGGGTGGTTTGGTCTGAATGTCAAAATGTTCTGATCTAAAAAAAGTACGTATTTTAAAAAGAACTTTTCCCGAAATGACTGATTTTCTTTAGGTCTTTATTGTTAAATGTCGGAAATGAAACTGTCAAATGTATGTACAGTCAAGCTCAATACTATATTTTTTAAATATATAAAAATAAAATCACATTCTAGACAAACGAAACAAAAAAACACTTTTAGTCTTAAAATAATATGTGCTAGTTTGGCGTAAGCGCTTCTTTAAGGTTATGATATTTTCTAAAAATTGGATTTCAGTAATATGGCCAGATTGCAACTCATTGAACTGTTTTTGATAGTTTTTATCAAATAAAATATAACACCGCCGTCTAGTTGCACCACTAAACAATGAGTTTATTAGTCTCGTGTGTTGATATTTCGCCTCTTTTTTTAATTTATACAAAAATCTGATCAGGGTAGGTTTGTGCGGCATACGTGCGTTCAATCGCCTATGCTAGCCCTCGACAGCATTATTCGTTCGATGCTTATCATTTCCGCACCCAAGAAAAGATGCACACAATCTCATCCATTGTTTATCGAAGTACTTTTGAAATTTTATCATTTCAGGAGAATGCGGGAACGAAGCTTTCAAATTCACCTATGAACTATGAATTTTTCTTTGGGTAATAAGGGTAAATTAGCACACATTGTAATGAATGCTCTATTCTCCGTATTGGCGGTAACCTTTAATTTTTTCGCTTGTTTCCATACTGCTGTGCTGTAATGATAGTAACATCCGCTGATCGAAGCAGACGGATAAACCTCTTTTACGGCATCGCAATCGCAAATCGCAATTAAATAATTCGATTCTCAAACCCAATCTGTCCTTTGACAGCTTAAACATCCTGGTGCAGGTAAGAGAACGAGCAGGTACTCCATTCGTTATGTCATTGTTTCTGCTAAGGTCAATATGGATAGTAAATATCTGGTAAAACGGATGAGGAGTTCGTTAAAAAGTTAAAGAGTAATTTTTCTGGCTTGTTGAGTTGAAAATACCAGGATTTTCTCTTCCAATCCATCATCAATGACAAGGAAATTTCCAGATATCAGTTGAAGAATTTTTACATCGGCCAACCGATGAAGTTGAGTAATATGCTGATTTAAAATACTATGCCTTTTTCTATAAAGGGAACTTTTTTTTTCCTCAATCGATGGCATTATTGATTGTGCTGAACCTTGAAATTATTCTCTTCTTCTTCCATTTAAAAAATGGCTTCGTGCGTCTAGCACATTTAGCCAGTGTTAAGTAAGTATATTATATTAATAATATATAATTCATAGTAAATGAGAAGGAGTGGTGATAAAGATGATAAATGGTAAATGAGATACCCTCCCCTAAGCCCCTTGAGTCCCTCAGTAAAGATGTGGGACTACACTGAGATCTCACATGGACTCCTTGAAAGAAAATTTGAAAAGTGATGTTGCACTGTTTTGTTTGATTTACCAACACTCATGTATATTCACAAACACTTAACGGTTAATAATCCACCGTTATTACACATTAATCTTAGAAATATCACAAATTTTAGAAAATAAAACAAAACTGCAGACATGACGCTTCCCTCTACACGCATAACGTTCAAACCGTAAAATAATCAAAACGCAAAATGTTCAATACGCATAATGTACAATTTCGCAAATTACACAAAACTTAAAATAAATAAAACGCAAAATGTTCAAAACGCAAAATGTTCAAAACGCAAAATGTTCAAATCGCAAAATGTACATTTCTGAAAAACTAGTTTGCAATGTTTGTTTGATGGCAATGTGTAATAAACCTTTTGAGTATAAAGTACTGGCCACTTTAAAACCCATTTATCCTACCTCGTGTGCGTGTGGACTGAGTGATCTTTTCAAAAAACTCATCCAACCACAACCAAATTATAAGAGGATTTAGGAAATAATTGTGAAAACTTCATAGTAAGATAAAAAAATTGTGAAACCTAAGCAAAGAAAGTTAGAACTAATTAACTGGATCACTCAATCTGGACACCTGAAGAATAAGCCATAACGCATATCCAAGAATATACAATCTATGTGTTTATGATTTGCATTTGAAATAATTGTGAAAAATTTGTGAAAGCTGCTTAACAAATTTTCGATTCGTTTCAATGCCACGTTTTCGATTTAGAACGGATTCTAAGGATCACTCAGAATGCACTATGTTCAGTTGAGTGATCTTTTAAAACACCACCTTAAACTGCAAACGTATGAAACAATGTCATGTTTATTATAAATTAAACTTCTGGGAAAATTTGTGAAACAAAGATCGTGATTGAAATCTTACTGATTTAAGAAAAAATGAAAATCTTATTTTTTTCGATCGTCCGAACTGAGTGATCCTTATCTTGAACTTTATTTAATAAACCGAAACTTATAGGTAGAAGGTAGTGACATCAGAAATTGTGAAAAATGTTGCTCTAAAATCTAACGAACTGATCGTCCCTGTAAGTGATATATTTTAAAAGATATCTAATTTTTTACAATTCTTAAGGAAAACGTTTAGTAGGGTGACCATATCGGTTTATTTGAGTACCGAGAGTTTTCCGAGTTTTGTTTTAAACACGTTTTTAGTGTGTATTTACTACATAATTTTGACATATACTTACATTTTTTAAGTGACAAGTTTGAGCAAAGTTAGGTATGTATTGTCACACTGTATTAGGTTTATCATACTAAAGAATTCCACACACAATAAAAAATCATTTTTTTTTAAGTTATCAAAGAAAGTAACTTTTTATTATGTTAACTTTTTTCTAATAACATTCATAGTTACATATCCGTAGAACAAAGTATGTAAAATAACTGATTCTTCTTCTTTGCTGCTATACATTTTTCCCACCAAATCATCAAAACAGACTATTTCGTCGTTCTTATGGAGACCATGTCCTCTGTAGTGTCCAATATTATCGGGACTTAATGAAGGAACAAATTCTACACCGCCTAATAATTTGTAGCGTCTGTTTCTTACATAAATCGTATGTGGTACATCATTTAATTTTATCACATCTGTTCAAATCAAGGGATATCAAATTTAAAAATTCATAACTAATAAATTTGATCATCACACAAATCACATGTCTTAGTTTCATTACTAAAAATTACTTAAAAATGCCAAACATAGAAAATATATCTATATTGATTGGTAGCAATGCAATCTGCCTTGATTTGGTAGAATAACATGATTCGTTGGAGCACTGTTTCTTAAAAATAGCATTTCAAATGTAATCATGTAGCAAATGTTCAAATATATATGTAACATTGCAGGCACAATCAATATTTTTAATACCATGTTGCTCTTTTTCTTTTATTTTATTAGACAAAGGATAATGCTAAAAAAACTTAAGTAAAAAGGTTTACAGCCTCTGCCGCCTTATTTTTACAATTTCTTATGTTCAAAAAACGTAGTCTCGTTCTTATTTAAAAACATTTATAAAAAATAATTTTAATGTGACGACAAAAATGTACTAATGATGGTTTGAATATTGATTAACATACTTATATTGCACTATTATTCGCTATCATTGAAGGGAAACACAATGTTATTATTATTTATAAATTTTATACCGAAGCAATATTTAAAAAAACTAGCATTAAATTCACTGCACAACGCCGTCAGCTTCCCAAATTTGAAAAAAATGAATCGATTACCCATCGAGAAAAAATCCGGCAACATAAAAAAGTACCAGTACCCTACTCAACGTTTTCCTTCAGAATTGTAAAAAATTAGATATCTTTTACTTACGGGGACGATCAGTTCGTTAGATTTTAGAGCAACATTTTTCACAATTTTTGATGTCACTACCTTCTACCTATAAGTTTCGGTTTATTAAATAAAGTTCAAGATAAGGATCACTCAGTTCGGACGATCGAAAAAAATAAGATTTTCATTTTCTCTTAAATCAGTAAGATTTCAATCACGATCTTTGTTTCACAAATTTTCCCAGAAGTTTAATTTATAATAAACATGACATTGTTTCATACGTTTGCAGTATAAGGTGGTGTTTTAAAAGATCACTCAACTGAACATAGTGCATTCTGAGTGATCCTTAGAATCCGTTCTAAATCGAAAACGTGTGCGTGTGGACTGAGTGATCTTTTCAAAAAACTCATCCAACCACAACCAAATTATAAGAGGATTTAGGAAATAATTGTGAAAACTTCATAGTAAGATAAAAAAATTGTGAAACCTAAGCAAAGAAAGTTAGAACTAATTAACTGGATCACTCAATCTGGACACCTGAAGAATAAGCCATAACGCATATCCAAGAATATACAATCTATGTGTTTATGATTTGCATTTGAAATAATTGTGAAAAATTTGTGAAAGCTGCTTAACAAATTTTCGATTCGTTTCAATGCCACGTTTTCGATTTAGAACGGATTCTAAGGATCACTCAGAATGCACTATGTTCAGTTGAGTGATCTTTTAAAACACCACCTTATACTGCAAACGTATGAAACAATGTCATGTTTATTATAAATTAAACTTCTGGGAAAATTTGTGAAACAAAGATCGTGATTGAAATCTTACTGATTTAAGAGAAAATGAAAATCTTATTTTTTTCGATCGTCCGAACTGAGTGATCCTTATCTTGAACTTTATTTAATAAACCGAAACTTATAGGTAGAAGGTAGTGACATCAGAAATTGTGAAAAATGTTGCTCTAAAATCTAACGAACTGATCGTCCCCGTAAGTGGTATATTTTAAAAGATATCCAATTTTTTACGATTCTGAAGGAAAACGTTGAGTAGGGTACTGGTACTTTTTTATATTGCCGGATTTTTTCTCGATGGGTAATCGATTCATTTTTTTCAAATTTGGGAAGCTGACGGCGTTGTGCAGTGAATTTAATGCTAGTTTTTTTTTAAATATTGCTTCGGTATAAAATTTATAAATAATAACAACATTGTGTTTCCCTTCAATGATAGCGAATAATAGTGCAATATAAATTATTAGGCGGTGTAGAATTTGTTCCTTCATTAAGTCCTGATAATATTGGACACTACAGAGGACATGGTCTCCATAAGAACGACGAAATAGTCTGTTTTGATGATTTGGTGGGAAAAATGTATAGCAGCAAAGAAGAAGAATCAGTTATTTTACATACTTTGTCCTACGGATATGTAACTATGAATGTTATTAGAAAAAAAGTTAACATAATAAAAAGTTACATTCTTTGATAATTTAAAAAAAATTGATTTTTTATTGTGTGTGGAATTCTTTAGTATGATAAACCTAATACAGTGTGACAATACATACCTAACTTTGCTCAAACTTGTCACTTAAAAAATGTAAGTATATGTCAAAATTATGTAGTAAATACACTCTAAAAACGTGTTTAAAACAAAACTCGGAAAACTCTCGGTACTCAAATAAACCGATATGGTCACCCTACTAAACGTTTTCCTTAAGAATTGTAAAAAATTAGATATCTTTGAAAATATATCACTTACGGGGACGATCAGTTCGTTAGATTTTAGAGCAACATTTTTCACAATTTCTGATGTCACTACCTTCTACCTATAAGTTTCGGTTTATTAAATAAAGTTCAAGATAAGGATCACTCAGTTCGGACGATCGAAAAAAATAAGATTTTCATTTTTTCTTAAATCAGTAAGATTTCAATCACGATCTTTGTTTCACAAATTTTCCCAGAAGTTTAATTTATAATAAACATGACATTGTTTCATACGTTTGCAGTTTAAGGTGGTGTTTTAAAAGATCACTCAACTGAACATAGTGCATTCTGAGTGATCCTTAGAATCCGTTCTAAATCGAAAACGTGGCATTGAAACGAATCGAAAATTTGTTAAGCAGCTTTCACAAATTTTTCACAATTATTTCAAATGCAAATCATAAACACATAGATTGTATATTCTTGTGTGCGTGTGGACTGAGTGATCTTTTCAAAAAACTCATCCAACCACAACCAAATTATAAGAGGATTTAGGAAATAATTGTGAAAACTTCATAGTAAGATAAAAAAATTGTGAAACCTAAACAAAGAAAGTTATAACTAATTAACTGGATCACTCAATCTGGACACCTGAAGAATAAGCCATAACGCATATCCAAGAATATACAATCTATGTGTTTATGATTTGCATTTGAAATAATTGTGAAAAATTTGTGAAAACTGCTTAACAAATTTTCGATTCGTTTCAATGCCACGTTTTCGATTTAGAACGGATTTTAAGGATCACTCAGAATGCACTATGTTCAGTTGAGTGATCTTTTAAAACACCACCTTATATTGCAAAATTATGAAACAATGTCATGTTTATTATAAATTAAGCTTCTGGGAAAATTTGTGAAACAGAGATCGTGACTGACATCTTACTAATTTAAGAGAAAATGAAAATCTTATTTTTTTCGATCGTCCGAACTGAGTGATCCTTATCTTGGACTTTATTTAATAAACCGAAACTTATAGGTAGAAGGTAGTGACATCAGAAATTGTGAAAAATGTTGCTCTAAAATCTAACGAACTGATCGTCCCTGTAAGTGAAATATTTTAAAAGATATCTAATTTTTTACAATTCTGAAGGAAAACGTTGAGTAGGGTACTGGTACTTTTTTATGTTGTCGGATTTTTTCTCGATGGGTAATCGATTCATTTTTTTCAAATTTGGGAAGCTGACGGCGTTGTGCAGTGAATTTAATGCTAGTTTTTTTTTAAATATTGCTGTGGTAAAAATTTATAAATAATAACAACATTGTCAGTGTTTCCCTTCAATGATAGCGAATAATTGTGCAATAAAAGTATGTTATTCAATATTTAAACCATCATTAGTAGATTTTTGTCGTCACATTAAAATTATTTTTTAAATAAGAACGAGACTACGTTTTTTAAACATAAGAATTTGTAAAAATAAGGAGGCAGAGGCTGTAAAGTTTCTTTAGTATTATCCTTTGTCTAATAAAATAAAAGAAAAGAGCAACATGATATTAAAAATATTGATTGCGCCTGCAATGTTACATATATATTTGAACATTTGCTACATGATTACATTTGAAATGCTGTTTTTAAGAAACAGTGCTCCAACGAATCATGTTATTCTACCAAATCAAGGCAGATTGCATTCAATATACTTAGATATATTTTTTATGTTTGGCATTTTCAAGTAATTTTCAGTAATGAAACTAAGACATGTGATTTATGTGATGATCAAATGTATTAGTTATGAATTTTTTAATTTGATATCCTTTGATTTGAACAGATGTGATAAAATTAATTTGAATGATGTACCAAATACGATTTATGTAAGAAACAGACGCTACAAATTATTAGGCGGTGTAGAATTTGTTCCTTCATTAAGTCCCGATAATATTGGACACTACAGAGGACATGGTGTCCATAAGAACGACGAAATAGTCTGTTTCGATGATTTGGTGGGAAAAATGTATATCAGCAAAGAAGAAGAATCAGTTATTTTACATACTTTGTCCTACGGATTTATCGATTAGGTTACATCCTGTGTGTTATATATAACTATGAATGTTGTTAGAATAAAGTTAACATAATAAAAAGTTACTTTCTTTGATAACTTAAAAAAATCTGATTTTTTATTGTGTATCGAATTCTTTAGTATGATAAACCTAATACAGTGTGACAATACATACCTAACTTTGCTCAAACTTGTCACTTAAAAAATGTAAGTATATGTTGAAATGATGTAGTAAATACACTCTAAAAACGTGTTTAAAAAAAAAATCAGAAAACTCTCGGTACTCAAATAAACCGATATGGTCACCCTACTAAACGTTTTCCTAAAGAATTGTAAAAAATTAGATATCTTTTAAAATATATCACTTACAGGGACGATCAGTTCGTTAGATTTTAGAGCAACATTTTTCACAATTTCTGATGTCACTACCTTCTACCTATAAGTTTCGGTTTATTAAATAAAGTCCAAGATAAGGATCACTCAGTTCGGACGATCGAAAAAAATAAGATTTTCATTTTCTCTTAAATTAGTAAGATGTCAGTCACGATCTCTGTTTCACAAATTTTCCCAGAAGCTTAATTTATAATAAACATGACATTGTTTCATAATTTTGCAATATAAGGTGGTGTTTTAAAAGATCACTCAACTGAACATAGTGCATTCTGAGTGATCCTTAAAATCCGTTCTAAATCGAAAACGTGGCATTGAAACGAATCGAAAATTTGTTAAGCAGCTTTCACAAATTTTTCACAATTATTTCAAATGCAAATCATAAACACATAGATTGTATATTCTTGGATATGCGTTATGGCTTATTCTTCAGGTGTCCAGATTGAGTGATCCAGTTAATTAGTTCTAACTTTCTTTGTTTAGGTTTCACAATTTTTTTATCTTACTATGAAGTTTTCACAATTATTTCCTAAATCCTCTTATAATTTGGTTGTGGTTGGATGAGTTTTTTGAAAAGATCACTCAGTCCACACGCACACTATATTCTTGGATATGCGTTATGGCTTATTCTTCAGGTGTCCAGATTGAGTGATCCAGTTAATTAGTTTTAACTTCCTTTGCTTAGGTTTCACAATTTTTTTATCTTACTATGAAGTTTTCACAATTATTTCCTAAATCCTCTTATAATTTGGTTGTGGTTGGATAAGTTTTTTGAAAAGATCACTCAGTCCACACGCACACTCCTACCTCTGCCCTCTGCTCTGGAGGTCTTGGGTTCAATTCCTACCATTTGTGTGACCCACAATGAATTATTCTGATTCTGAGTGTGTTTTCTATGTAATATAAGGTTTTTTTAAAAAAAAGTATATAAGTATGTTTATCCGCTATTATAGTGCCCATAAGCATAACACAAGCCTTGTTGCTTACTTTGGGACTAGATGGCGTTGTTGTAAATGTCTTAAAAAATACAGCAAACAAAGCCGCGCAGCTTTTTTCGTATTGAACATTTCGCGTATTGAACATTCCACCTTTTGAACATTTCGCGTATTGAACATTCCGTTATCGCAAATGAACCAAAGTTGAACATTTTGCGTTTTGATCATTTTACGGTTTGAACGTTATGCGTGTAGAGGCTTAATTTTAGCCACCCACAAGCCCCCCTGCCTTAATTTTAGCCACCCACAAGCCCCCCTGCCTTAATTTTAGCCACCCACAAGCCCCCCTGCCTTAATTTTAGCCACCCACAAGCCCCCCTGCCTTAATTTTAGCCACCCACAAGCCCCCCTGCCTTAATTTTAGCCACCCACAAGCCCCCCTGCCTTAATTTTAGCCACCCACAAGCCCCCCTGCCTTAATTTTAGCCACCCACAAGCCCCCCTGCCTTAATTTTAGCCACCCACAAGCCCCCCTGCCTTAATTTTAGCCACCCACTAGCCCCCGCCATAAATAATAAACGAATATACGCTTATAATACGTTTATTTTTTCACAACAACGGCACTGGTCTTCGAAGACGAACGACGAAGAATCGGAGCTGACCCGAGGAATGTGCTGCAAGCAGCCATGTTGCTCGGTGGTTGCCTCGCTAGCAGATCTTGGTACAGCACGTGTAGATGGTGATGGTGGGGCAGCAAGGGCCACAGCAGGGTGGTCCGCAGCAAGGTCCGCAGGGTCCGCAACACCTGGAAAGAGAAATTATTAGCTTAGTCCAGCAAATTCACCTTCAGCTGAAGCCAATTAATACTTACATTTTGATTTGGGGAGGTTAGGAGTACTGGAATAAGTCCAAAATATCGGAAAAATCCGAAATAAAGTAATAGAAAATAGAGTTAAAGGATAATAAAATGAATTTAATGAAGAATTTTAAATATTTAAGTTTTTTTTATCTTTTTTAGGTATGTGTATCAAGCAAAGGATTTGTTAGTACTGCCCTTTCATTGGGTTTAGCATTCTCAAATCACCTCGGTTTCAGTTTGAACAAGGAAAAATGAAGAATTTAGTTTTAATTTTTGTTTTTAATATTTCAATGCTGCTGCCAGTCGTAATTCTATTCTATGTTCTTTCAGCCAGTTACATTTTTGAAGTCTGTCATTTATTATATTATACCATAGTATCACGTTATGAAACAGAGGAATCCTATTCACGGATTTTTTTTGGTTCATGACTCATGTTATTCTTAGGCAGACGAAATGTTTGAAATCTTTTGTAAAAACTGTAGAAGTTGCCTTCGCTAATTCAAGATGCCATTCCATCTATATATTTACGTTAGAAGTAAAGAATAGTTCAAGTTTTAATATCTTGTTATTTACAATAATCATATTTTAAGTATACATTTATAAATGGACAGATTTACAACATTTTATTTATTCATTATCTATAATGTTTAAATTATAATCTTTTTGATACATAAAAAAATATCGCCAAATGTGTTGGTAGGCGCAAATCACGAGGTCGTATGGAAGAATTTTCATAGCTCTTTATGTCGAATACGTTTTGAAGTTCGAGAATAATTCTAACGAAAGAAAAAGTTTAAAAACTTGCCTGGAAAATCCTGAAAACAATTACTTTTCCTTATTTGTATACAAACGATTCGTAATAATACTTTAAGATCAATTTCAACTTATTTCAACGTCTATCTGATCAGCTATTATAAAATTAATTAAAAGGCAAATATAATAATGTAATGAAACTCTTTGCAGTTATAACAAGTGAAAACTCATAACACTAAGCTATTAAGAATAATCATAATTGCTCGTTTATCTATAATCCATATTAACTTTTACACAACCGCTACTATTTAGTAGTATCGAAAGATATAAGGGTGTGAAATTTCAACACATCGGTTAGTACATACTTAGACAACTCGCTAAGAAAATCTCAAATAAATTCATGTACATTGGATAACTCTGTAAATAGTATCTATTGCGCTTTATATGGACCATATACGGATCGATTTGAGAACCTCCTTCTTTTTAAAAATATAATACTGCAAAATGCGACAAATGAAAAACACCCAATCTCATTTTTTTCTTTTTTTTCATTTCCAAGGTAAACGGTTATTATTGTCCTTGTTAGTATTTAGTATAAAAATAATCATCATACATTTGTACACTGCTCGACATAGGCCTCTTCAATGACACGCAACTGAGCTCGGTCTTAAGTTCTTCGTCTCCAACCGCTGCCAGCCGTTTTGCTTATATCGTCGCTCCACCTAGCTGGAGTATAAAGAACGTTATTTAAAACCTACACAACATTATAGAAATTATGCTGGTACCGATAATATCAAGATTATTTTTTTATATAGACCAAAGAGAGTGGGTACAATTTGTGCACTTTACAATTTATAGGCGCTACAGTTATCAATATAATATAAAACATTTACTCATAAGATTTGTACATTTTGCTTTTAATTATAATAATTATGCTTTAAACAGCTGGCACTTAAAGTGGGAAAACCCGTGCTAAGTACCAGCAGTCTTCCCAAATATCGGCACGTTAACATTTAGGAACTCAAAGCAAGAAGTTTAAGAATTTACTTCGCATAGTCTTCGCAGAAATCGTAACCTACCTGAAATGTTAATAAATAATAAGTGTAATAAAAATACATGGCCTACCGGAATTTAAAGACCTCCTAAAATGTAAAAAAATTATACAATAAAAAATTTAAGTGCTCCCTTTTGGAATCAAAATTTTAAGTGCTTTTAAATTATTTCTGATCACCTAACATATAACGAATAAGGTAAGATTTTTAATTATTTATAGCTTATAAGCTGTTTGTACCGGTAGCCCACGATTCTGTTAAGCTGTCTCATAGTAATACTTGGAATACTAAAGTTGGTATTTTTATGCCGTGTTTGTAGAAACATATATTATATTATGTAGGTAAACAATTAAAGAGATTTGAATGAAGGTCCGTATTTATCCTCACCATAACGTGTAGCTACCTACTAGGTCCGACTGGTCTACCTACCATGTAATTCTCGATTAATACAAAAAAGTCGCACGAGAAAGCTAGTTTCATATTGAGTATATCTATATTCCACCTGCGACTGTATCGATATTTATGCAGCATCTACGAATCAATGATTATGGTATTGTGTCAAATTGTAAATAATAATCTAATAATTCCCGATGGTGTATCTATGCTGAATATCAAATTGACGATAGCTTAACTATACTAGATTAAATTTATTATTATAAGGTGCACAAAAGTAGAGGCGAATAGCCGTAGTGCAAAATTGACATGACTAATAAAAAGAGGTTGGAAGTTTGATAGGCCTTAAATTTAATATAGAGTAAAGGTAGGTAAAAGTGAACCAAGTGTGTAAGCAATATATTATCTTTATTTATGTTAGGTAGAATTTTAATATAAAAACCGGGTATTTAAATCTCAATAATTTGACATGGCTTTGTATTTCTTGAGGCATTCTTCTCAATCTCTTTGCCTTTTGGAAGCCTCGTTAGACTCACCGACAGACTGAATGACGGACAATCCCCTCCCACCATTAAAATCACGACAGGCTGACTGACAGATCCCCCAAAAAAGTCACCGACAGACTGACAAATCTTGAAAAAAAAACACATCACACAGATAAATTGAAAAACCTTGACAAAGAATCCATTTATAAATAATAAATAAATATTCTCTTACAATCACACCAATTATTTAGTTCCAAGATAAGTATCATTAAGAACTTGTGTTATGGGTACTAAATAACGGATAAACATACATAAATACTTTTTTTTTTTTGTAAATACATACTTAAGATACATAGGAGAACACCCAGACCAGAACAAATATTCATGTTCATCTCGAATTTCCATTATGTGTGTACAAATTTGACAAATCGAAATGATCCTATTGATCATGATCTTAATTTTTTTATGTATTCATACTTTAAAATATTTCAGCAAACTATTACGATGGGTAGATACTGCTGTCCCCCGACACCTCTAAGGCCATGCAAAAGCCGAGAGCTCCGAGGCAGTATACTGTACACCGACTGCTTCTGTCTTCGTCGGAATGGTCTCCAGTATGACTGTCGGCGTACAGGATGCCAGAACTCACCACAGTGCGAGAAGCTACCTGCCCCGCTTTGCGAACCCTCAAAAGTAGCGTGTTTTACTCACCGCAGAAATCCGCATGCTGAAGCACTTACATCTATTTGCAGAATGAGAAAAACATATTAATACCTTAAACAATAATTTAGTACCTATCCAAAATTTTATTTACGTAAATGTATGAGTTTAAGAAAAAAAGTGTAAAAGTGTATTACCGTGAATGTCAAGCTTTGTAGATTCCTTTTGTTACTGTCTCTATCAAAAAATCTGGCACGAAATAAAGATTTCAAAATTAGAAACGGAAAAAATTTAACATTATCTAAAGAATACAATTTGACAAAAGAATTTTTGGCTTTGTTCAGTACAGATGTAATTTTGATAATTTGTAAAAAAATTGTAAATTCAAAATTTTTCAAGTATAAAAATATTCATGATTTTATAGAATTTTTATCAATAATTATATATTTTTTAAAATACCCCCTCCTCCATTACATATTAAGATTTTCGGTGACCACTGCGTATTTTAAGCTTCTGAAAAAATGTGAGTAAAGTAAATCTAATAATTATTATCTTTATTATCTTCCGTATTCCATTAGTATAGCATTCTTCAATTCCTCCTTCGCTTCAGAACTGTAATTTATTGCGGTGGACCTCAGCATTCTTAGCAGGGCTTGGACATCGCCAGGGAACCGTATATAAATGCTATTTAGAGGCTCTTATTTTACCAAGCTCCCTGAAGTTAGGTGCAATTTTTAAAACGCATTAAAAAGATTTACACGAGCGGCAGGCTCACCGCTCGTCTTCTCATAGTCAAGAGAGGCCTCTATTAAGACCTCTTGCTGCGTAACTGGGGACACTGTTTCGCTTAGATTATGGACAATATACTAATAACTTTTTGATCTATAAAATTTTCTTATTTTCTAGGTAGTGCGTGAAAAGACAGCAAAATAAAAATCTCCCTCTCTAATGAACTAAGCTGAAGGGATGACGCACCTATATTCTATAAAACTCTTGATTTGAAGTCTACATCCGCCCGTATACAGCTTGTGTTAATCTAATAATAGTTATATTGATTTTAGGTGTTCGCCGTGTGGACCTATGGTATGCTACAAATATGAAGACTGCGGTCCATCGGTAAGTATCTCAGCAGCACATATTATTTCAGCAGCTTGCATTATTTTCTACATAGTAATCATATTTTTATAATATTGATTCTAATAAATATCATAATATATTTAGCTCCAGTGCCTGCCACGGTCTGCATTCAAGCGTAATGGGCTTCAAGATTGCCAATACTTCCAGCAAGGGTCAATTCGGTACTTGTGCCGAGCGGGCCCTTGTTGTCCGAAGCCTTGCCCGCCGCCTTGTCCGCCGTGCGTGCGCCGCCCTCCGCCTGGCAAGACTTATGTTACACGCTTCAGCGATTTCGATCTCGTCTCTCAGTGGTAGCGTGCATCCTAGCCTCTATGCTGCTGGTTCTTGGTAATGTTTATGACTAATATTCAGACCGTGGCATGTGTAATAGATTCTAGTTAACCAGGTAAATATTTTTTCAGAAAAGAAAAGCCTCTGAAGGTGCATCCAGAGCGGAGGAGGGTGGTGCGGAAAAAAAAAACGAAACTGAAAATCAGCTGAAAAGAACTAAAAGTCGCGAGCTCCGCGGCGGGATAATGTACTACAGCTGTCACTGCATCAAGCGAAATGGGCTTCAACACGATTGTCGCCGCACTGGATGTGGGGGAGAGCCAGCATGCTTAGTTTTGCCTGATCCAGTCTGCCCTCCCAGCCAACTCGCACGCGCGCGAGGTCTCGCTGATCCGGCACCATTTGCAGCGCATCTAAATGCGCAAGGAGGTGGATCCTCAGGAGGGGCGGCAGATTCAGGCTTCGGTGGAGGCAAAAAGTTTATTGTCTGTGAACTGAAAGGGATCGTGCCCGATGTGTCTGTGGACAAGTCCGGAAAGTGTTGTAAGTGCCCTGCTGCATTAGCTGTTCCTACTAAGGTTCAACCATATAGTTCAAGTCTAAATAATAGAGATTACAATAAAACAAATGCTTCTAAATGTCCATGTTCTAATTCTGGTCAAACAGATACTCAGTCGGCTCTATTCGCGCTTGACGAAAAGACCCTTATGGATATTCTGAAACGATTTGATAATAAGGAGACGAGACCTAGTAATGTTGAAATAGGTCCCGGTGGGCGTCCTAGGAATAAGGCAAAACAAGTTAGTAAAGAGCCACCATGTACGAGACCTGGCTGCGTGCATTGGCAGCCCCCGCCGCCTTGTGTGTGGAATGCCCCATGTAAAGCAGACTGCTTTGAAGCCCCACCGGGAATCCAGCCTGGTCGCAATCCGCTGACGAGTGGTGGGGGCTTAAAAAATACATCGGCAACTATGGGCGATTTGCAGCGGCCTCGTGAAAGAATGAAATTATTGACGCCCGACTGTTGTACAGGTTGTTCCGGTTCTGGCGGCGGCGGGGCGTCGTCTAGTGGCGGTCCAGCCGCTGGCCTTCCTGTGCTTGTGATGAAGCTCTGCTAGTACATACGTGTCCCGAAGACTTCAAAGCTTAAGAAAAAGTGCAAAATGCTAATAAAATATACCTGTTTCATGTACTTTTATCTTTTATTTAATGGGTATTTCCTTGCGGGCTATTTTTATGGTTGATATTTCAATGATTAGGTTTATAAATCCTTACTAATAGCATCTATAGCAGTTGTAAATTTTATTTAGTGTGCGTGTCCAATGTGGCCACCACCACCACATTTGAATTAAGCTTTTAATTATTTGTCTGTAACCAAATGCATTTATGCATTGCCTCCTGGCCAAATGGATACTTAAAAATTTGCATCTGGATTGAGTGATCCTTTTTTATCGAAACCCACTGGTTTCGAATTCTCGAAAAATTTTCTCAAGAAGTCCATGTGAGATCTCAATATAGACACATCTTTATTGAAGACTCAAGGGGCATTGACCATTCATCTTTTCACCACTCATTCTCATATACTTCAATATTATTAATATATCTATAACTTGACTCTGCCAAAATGTGCTAAACGCACGAAGCCATTATTTTAAAGAAAAAAAGGAAAGATATTGCCCGATATGTGGATCCACTCAGTTCAGACATTTGGCAAAATGGCCACAAGCTGAATCCCAGCAAAAACAGCCAATTAACGCCCCTCTTCTGTGCACGAACTCCTCTCACGAACCAAGGTAAAAGGGAGAGTCCATGAAGGTCATTGTCACAAATTTGTCACGATACTTCAGAAAAATCTGTATACTACAACGTAAATTCAGAAATGTATGAGACTTTTATTAAATCACTCGGTCCAGATGCGTTTGAACTGTGAGTGATCTTAGAAATACAGCATTTGGCCTACGAAACACATGCCATTTTATATTCATTACAAAAGTAAGGATTCGGATTATGTTTGTACAAATTAAAATCGAACCACAAATGTTTATAGTTAAAAAGTTTTGAGCAATTAAACATTTTGAAACTTGCTGAGTAATCCATATAAACGAATATGGGTA
Source organism: Musotima nitidalis (assembly GCA_949126915.1). NCBI lineage: Eukaryota > Metazoa > Arthropoda > Insecta > Lepidoptera > Crambidae > Musotima > Musotima nitidalis. Next base: position 9,848,547 of record OX421414.1, read on the forward strand.
ACTACCCCTTTGTATATTGTTTATATTATATACTACGTTACAAAATTTACAACTTTGTAATTAAAATTTGGCATATAATTAATTTCTTCACCGCATTTCACTTAAGCTTCGCTTTCATTTAATTTTCGCTCGTAGCTCTGCGGTGCTCGGTGGTCGGAAACGATCACCAAAGTACAGCAGAGTTTACAGAGGTCAGTCCTTGGATGGGTGACCGTTTGTGTGGCATTTGATATCGAGCGCTTCCGTGCTTCGGAAGGCACGTTAAGCCGTTGGTCCCGGTTATCACTAAATGTGGTAATCGTTAAGCCATGTTAGAGGATGAGATGATGGATGAGTTTTTTGAAAAGATCACTCAGTCCACACGCACACTGAAAAATTCTAACATTCTAACACCTGCCTCCGCCAGTCCGCACTGGGTCAGCGTGGTGGAGTAAAACCAAATACCCTTTTATACCACCTTGATATGTGAGAGGAGGCTCGTGCTCAGTAGTGGGACGTTAATGGGGTGTGATGATGATGATAAATTCACTTTTTTTATTTTATTCTAAAAGAAAAAAAGTGATCAAAAAGGGAAAATTTTATTAGTACAATCTACGTCATACATACACACAACTGTGGCCCTTTACAATTCATTTTTAAATCATTTTTATGAAAAGTGATGTCTTATGATAATATGTAAGTATATATATATTAAAAAAATGAGATAAATTCATAATATAAAAAAAATTAATTTGAATACATATTTCATACAAAATTGTGTTCTGGTTAGAACTCGTAGTTTCATGTAGGTTAATATAAATCACAAAAAAAACAACAATTATTTTTATTAAATTTCATCTTTTCATTCATCTTGATATATTATCAATTATTGTTGTACATTTACTTCAAATAGCTATGTACCCTATTCACGTAGGCTTGAGACAAAAGGGTAAGCAACGAAAGCTGACAGTTGACAGAGAGTGAAAATGGCGGATATAACCCGACATATAATAAAATGATACATTTCGCTGTAAAACGTTAGTACTAGCCGTACTTTTCATTTAATGCTATTATAATAAGTTCCAACTTTGGGAATCGCTAATTTTAAGGTTCTTTAAATATCATTTTTAAAATTAATTAATTTTATTTTATAAAAATATATATGGTAATGTTGCACATTTAAATTCAATATTTTAAAAAATAAATTCTGACTTTCAATTCCAAACAATAAAACCTATATTGTTTCATCAAAATTTGGCTACTTCGTTTATTATTTTGGCTAATTTTATAATTTACAGTTAAAAGTGACACATTAAAAAACCTTTTCTGTTATTTGTTTACATTTTGTCTCAAGGCGAAGTGAATCAAGTATAGGTAGATACTTATGAAAACTAAACCGTTGTACATCCTATTAGTACCTACTAGTGATATATTTAAAAGTTAGCATTTATAAAAAATAAATAAATATACATAAAATAATAATTATATGATTTATTATTTTGTAATATAAATAAATGGTTTTTTTAAATTCAATTTATATAATATATTTTTCTTATACTGTGCAAGGGTGCTCTTAGACTAATCTGTTTCTATTGTTATCGCTAGTCTATTCCTTCACTCGCAGTGAGAATCGATCAACAAAGAAATGCACCTTATAGACAAGACGCGAATCATTACCTTGCCGTAGCATATTTTTGACTACTATGGGGGTAAAGAATTTTTGTCATTGTACCTACTTTCAGTGAATATATAAAGTACCTGACATGTTAACCGTGTTATGTCGTATTTTAAATTAAATTTACTTTAATACCGATATTACTACTTGTTGATATAATTGGATTGCCTTCTGAAACTACACTTGCGAGCAAAAGTATGGAATCACTTGCTTGAATTTGATTCCACGCGATCTTGAGTACTTAATAACTAAATAATAATAATAAAAATGATACCATTTTAAAGGTTAAAATGTAGTCTTTAAATTGATATCAAATTCATTCAAATGGCTCCATTATTTCTGGAGCTATCCTGGATTAAGTGAAGGAGGTAGGAAAAGGCAAGGATAACGGAAAAATTATGAATGAAAAAAAAAACAAAAATTAATTAATAAAAACTTTATTTCGCCTAAAAACTTAATGTCAATACTTGGTGTTCCCCCCCCCCTCGCCCTAAGGAGAGCTCGGAGACGGTTCTTCATGGACCTGATGAGCTTCCGTATGATATCTTGTGAGATACCTTCCCACTCTTCAATCAAAGCCGTTTTGAGCTCATATGTGTTTGAAGGAGTAGGATTTCTGGATTTCGATCCAGAAATCCTACTCTTTAGTTCATCCCACACGTGCTCTATTGGATTCATGTCCGGGCTAAGCGCTGGCCAGTCCAATGTGGCGATGCCGACTTCCTCTAGGTATTCGGTTGTGGCACGGGAAGTGTGACAACGAGCGTTATCGTGCATGAGGACGAAGTCATCACGGATATATCCCGCATAGGGAACGACATGTTCCAGCAGAATATCGGAAATGTATCGGTCAGAAGTTAGACCGCCTCCTCGTCCCCCGCCAGGCACGAAAACAAGCTCCGTTTTACCGTCGAAAGAAATGCCGGCCCACATCATTAAAGAACCGCCTCCATAAGCCACTGTCTCAGCGAAACAGCACTGCACAAAGCGCTCCCCAGGCCTCCTGTAGACCCGACCTCTTCGATCGTTGCCGTGTAAACACATTCTGGTCTCGTCCGAGAACAGTACACGGCTCCATTCCTCAACGTCCCAATCAAGGTGGGAACGAGCGAATCGAAGGCGGGATTGTCGATGAACTGCCGTCAGTTTCGGGCCTGTGGCAGGCCTTCTTGGGGTTAAATTAGCTTGCTTGAGTCTTCGACGAACTGTCCACTCGCTAACAGCGACCCCGCGAACATCGGAGCCCCTGCTGGACGTCAACACCAGTCAAATGCCGATTTCGGAGAGAAGTTGACACGATAAAACGGTCATCCCTCTCCGATGTGCACCGGCGTCGTCCAGATCTTGGTCTCGGCACAAAGCCACCAGTCTCCAGAAAGCGTTTGTACACTTTCGAAACACAAGACTGACTTATGTGGAGCTGACGTCCGACAGCTCGCTGGCTAAGCCCTTCTTGCAATAGGGCGACGATTTGGGCTGCTTCTGTAGGTGTTGTATCCATTGTCTTCGAAGTTCAAGGGTCCAAAGTTGCGGAGATGTGTACCGGTCAACGTGTGAAAGATGACTGATAAAAAAAACCGGTAACACGTCTTTTTATAGGGGATGAAGGGCGCGCAACTGGTGACGGGTTAAACAATTGAAACGCATCTTTTTTCACTTAGCCCAGGATAACTTCTGAAGTACTGGCGTTATCTGAATAATATTGGTATCAATTTAAAGTTAATTAATGAACCTTTAAAATGGTATCATTTTTATTATTATTATTTAGTTATTAAGTACTCAAGATCGCGTGGAATCAAATTCAAGCAAGTGATTCCATACTTTTGCTCGCGAGTGTAGTAAGCTAACAAATATTTTGAATTTATTACAATGCTATAGTGATTGTCGTTTATACTTAAATTCGAATATAAAATTTTATTGTTATTGATAGTGGCAGTGGCTTTTTCGCTTAGATAGTTGAGCTCATGACGTCGCCTGTTGGTTTAATGCTTTTAGTCTAAGAGCGCCACGAGGGTGCCACAGATGGGACAATGGAACATATGGCAACAAAGAAGTACCTCATACATTTGTTTTCTCTATGATGATTTTAATGTCATTATCAATGACTTCTTATTTGTTGAATCTAAACTAAAATTATAAAATGAAAACCCGGCTCAACAATCCATTCTTTTAAAATAATCTAATAATGTAAAAACTGTCAATATCTTTACAACTATAAAATAAAACTAACTTTACTTATACAAAAATATGATCAATGTATTCGAACTGCGGAATTGCTGTGAGCTTAGTAACAAGACCATTGTTGAATCAGAAATGTGTTAATAAGATCTGTAATACTATACCGCTCCACCAAAGGTTGGCCCAGTTTAGCTCAGTAGGTAATGAGGGCCAGGATGGCAGCACGCCACCATCAGCTCCATCAATGTATGACGTAAGTACTATTATTATTATTACCTTCGTACACTCACTAACTATATTTCTGGAATGTATTTGGAAAAACGAGATTGAACTTTGGTTACATACAAACAATATATACGTAAAAAAAATCTAATTCACTTTATTAATATTTCAGTTACGAAAGTTCAGCCACTTGTTGCCTACTAACAATGTTAACATGTACTTCGAGCCATTACCGAGTATGCCAACTGGTATCTTCAGGAATACCGACGGAGAGGTGAGTTTAGCTTTGACATAAACTCATTAAAGTTCAAGTTTCGCCAACATTCTCGCTTATAACTTTGTTGTTCACCTTATCATTTTAAAATATGTAACAGAAATATCATCATCATATACAGCCCATTCATGTCCCACAGCACTTAGTCCATACATTTGAAATTAATATGTTTTAATAAATTTATATTTATCATAATAAGATGGAGCCCGAACCGAGTCCTCAGGATGTTGGGTGATCGACTCGATTCGATCCTGATTGGCAGGTTCACTGAGCTGCACGGTAACACAAAGTATCAGTGAGCCTGTCTATCCGATATAAATAAATATTCCTTTATGGTATTGTTTTTATATCTGCTAACATAGTCTATAAGTTTTATTGTTACTAACAATCTATGGATCTTTGGTCTAAAAATAAATGATTCGTTAAAAAAAAATATTCAAGTTTGGCTTAATAGAGATCTTATGAACGTCAAATTAAAAACAAACGCGCCCATTCACTGCGGGCGGGAGCTTAGTCGTACAAGAATCTGGCAAGAAACTCCTCAAGGTTTCTTTTTACTCCTGCCTTTATCTGTGGTATTATCTGTATATTTCAGGTACTTGGACTGAGCGCAGGCAAGTGCTGTATCTACAAAAACCCAGAATATTTTTCCTTTCACCATATGACTTTTTATGACATGCATCTACTGTTGCGATGCTATAGAAATCCAAGTCCGAACACCGCAAGAAAGCCTTAAAAAATATAATATATAAGAAATATTATTACATTACATTGATGTAGACATCAAGGTTTTTACCACACTACCTCACAATATACTATTTATCCACATTCGACTCGTTTCATTTATGTATGTATTAGGAGTGCGCTTTTAATTTTACAATGTATAACTATGTCGCAGGAATATTGACTAATGCGTCTGGTGCTTGAGCTAGCGATAATATCTTAAGGGAATCAAATGCACCAAAATTTTGCCGACAAAATCATTCGCATTCGACTGGAAGTTTTACCAACTTCACTCATGATGAAATAGCCGCCATTTCATTCTATTTTTACATTGGTTGCTTCTAACAAAAGAGTATATATGTTTCAAAGTTGTACCGATTCTGCCTACTCGCACTTTAGGAATAGATGGCGGATTGAGATGACTACAAACATTTATTTAAATCACAGTCTAAATAAATTGTTATCTAAATTGAAGCTTAAAAGAGCAATTAGCCAAGTATATCACTGTCTAACTCGTGAGCGCGCACAGCGTAAAATTTGATAGACAGACATTGTGGTTAGTTGTGATTTAAGATAACAATTATAAGTAAGTGTTAAAGCATTGCTAATTACACTTCGCGGTCGAACAGCGGCTAGATGAAGCGGCCCCAATGACAGATGAGTTGCATTGAAAAACTTAGCTGGTGGTTAGTTTCTCTAATGCATAATTAGCGTCGGTTTATACCTGGCTTTAGATGCATCAGGGTTGGCATTACTGGGACTAATCGTATGTTTTTGCAATATTATTGTTTACATATTATACCGTGCATCCACATCGCAGTTACTTTTTAATGATCAACGTTCCCAAGTGTTACTCAGCAGCAACATCAAGTTATATTAACATACAGTATAAAAGTGAAATAACCCAAATGTTACCGTGTTGCTCAAAAAGAAACTGCGCTGTGGATGCTTTGTTAAGGGGTAAAGAAGAAACTCATCATAATTATACTTTTTGTAAAAAATAATATATCAATATTTTTATGCGATAAACGTACTCGTAGGTATAGTATGTTTATAGAAAAAATATTGTTAAGTTAACAATGGTGTTAATAATCAATAATCTCTTCTTCTTCTTTCCTCTGGCCTCACAAGCCTGGGGTGTTTTAAACAGGGCGGAAAATTGTATTTTTGCAGGCTTTCACTCACTTGTTATCGTGATTGTTCCACGGTATAAAGCGCTGTTATTTTTTGGATTGACCTCCCTGCCTTACCTTACCATCCTTCTTACCAAAACGCATCATGTGGTCATTATGACATCGGCTGAAAAACTACTGCCTGAAAACAGGATACCAAATAGGTGGGCAGAAACCTTCCCACAACTATTAAAAAGGTCAAGAAGATCAATAACTCTAAATGAAACGAGTCTAATAGTGAGGGGTGGCCACATTGTCACGACATTTTATTATTTTAGTTGCCTTTTGCGACATCCTTAGGCAAGACAAAAGATGTATTTTTGTTTTGTTATTTTGTTTACATTGTGTGTATAATACATAAATGTTATGGCAATCGGAATATTCTAGTTTCTTACAATGACTTTACTATTTCAAGTGGCATCATTTGAATTTTAGTCATAAATAAGTACGATTGCTGAATATGACAAATCTGGTGTAGAATTTGTCGTACGTGAAATGATACCATGTGGATTATATAGTCAAAGACTATCAGTATTACAAATTAAATTAATTATTTTTTTAAAACATTTTAGTTTGCGTTATTAATTAAGTATTTTTAAATAATGATCTTGTATTAAATTTGGAAAATTAATATTTAAATCTGTTAGCCTAATTTATCTTATGTAGAATTTGAATTATTGAATAAAAAACATCAAACATCTCCCATAATATTTACTATCTCTTTATTTTGTGCAATCTGGTATGTTAGGGTGCACATTTTTTTAAATAACTTTTTAACAATATTTCTCATACCATTAAAACCATAATGATAATTCTTCATACAAAATCTAAAAAACATAATCATTGAAATTCATAATATCACTAATCTTCTTAACTTTCTAAGTTCAAAATGCGTCTCCTCTGAAAATCAAATTGCTACCAGACAAGTAAGTTAGGATACAACTGTGGCCCCCAACAAAGCGTTAATTGTCTGTTATAAGGTAAGCTTTTCTGAACAACGATTTATGAGTTGAAGTATGTTCTTGGTAACAACATTATTTATTAAAGCTGATCTCTATGAAAATATGATCATAGAATGTACAGGGCTCCTACAAAGATCCAAAGAGCCCAAGCCAACCGCACCTGCAAGTGGTGCGCCTGCCGATCAACGGACGAGGCTCTGGCGAACAGAAAAGTTCCCGGTAAACAGCAATAGGCTCGCCATCTATTACATGGGCCCAACAATATAACTGGCGAAATCTGGGCGTATAATATGCCTTTGCTTACACTTTCGGAGAAACAGGCGTGATATTATATATGTATCTGATAAAAAAATATGAATTTAAAATGGGCTTTGGTAATAACAGTATTATTAAAAAAAAATTGATGACTAACAGTTATGAGTTCCGTTGGTAGTAATAAATATATATAAAAGAGTGATTATTATAAACAAAAATCGGTAGTCGGAGAAAGAATAGGATTTAGAATATTATGTGAGCCAATATGAACCCGGTATATTAAGACCGAACCTAAGCAGCTGAAAACTTTGAAACTGAATATTTTTAGCTTATTTTTTTTAAATTTTGCTTTTAGTTCTTACCTTAGACCCGGGTCTTTAAACGGGTCGTGATATGTCATTTATGCTGTCATTAGTGGGTGCGCTTGTTACCGTGTATAACTTACCGTATGGACCTCTCGTATTTTTTGGACTGCAACTACTGCTTTGATACCGTCAGGCAAGTGCGGTGACTATGACGAAACCCATTAAAAAGTATTCAAATGTATAACTCATTTGAAACAACTGTCCAAAACGGCTGGTGTGAAAATAATAATGTGGTAATGGACAATAGGATGGATTTCCAGTTGGTGTCTGTAAAAAATACCAACAGTATGAATTGTTGCATAGCTCACATTTTTGTGCTAACAATTACTAAATAAATTTTAATTTATCAATTAGATATACGAGGAAAATAAAATGCAAATATCGAAAATAACTTCATAGTGTCGACGAATATTTGAACAGAACTTACACGGACTGAAAACCTGTCTGTCCAGTGCTTGTCAACGCCGTGTGTCCGAAAAGTATTCGACCTTCGTTTATATCTCCAAGTTGGTCCTATTCTTCGTCGTCAAGGCCTTGGCATTCTTAGAAGTAGTCCTTCTTCATTCACTTCCAGCGGCGTTTCCACATCTGAAAGCGGTCATTAAACGCAGAATCGTCTCGATGTCGTTGAACGGTTTTTCGTTACGCGCCATAAATTTCTTTTGGGAAACCTTGGCATTGTACAAAGGCTGGCCAGTCACCGCTTGCCCAGATACTTTTCGAACACATTTCGTATGCGACAGATGACACAAATCACACTCATAACCGGCGACCGAACGTTAAACTGTATATTCAGCAATTCTGTCACCGTAATAAATTTAACCATACCGCCGATATCGACCTTATATTAAAACTCAGATAGGCTAGTCTTTCAATAAATAACAAAATCGGTACCCGTTTCGTGTTATGCTAGAATTAGTCGAACCATAATAACTAGGACCATCGGTTTAGCGTCCCATCCTATAACACAGATATTCTCGTTCGCAATGCTACTCAAACGGTGGTGTTGTTTCGTGTGACGTCAACAATCTTCAATTGCGATGACCACTTTCCGGAAAGTAGTTTCCATTATCTCTATCAGATGGTTAAGTAAGCAATAGAATAAAAACGTAAAATCTTGTTATGATTGGTGGCAATAATCGCGACACCACACGCCACCATCTATCTAAATACTTGGTTATATGCAAAGCGTGTATGTTTACAGGCTTATATGGTAATAGCGTTACGATAATTAATGTGCATACGAATTAACCATAAACAATTGAATTGTATGCGCCACAAACTCAATATAGCGGTTTTACAACTAATCATTGAAAAAGAAATTGACATTATCGTAAATATATCAGTTTATTCATAACTTATACATAAGTTTGCATTGTTGCATAAATTTTATAAACTGGAAATTGTTAGGTATAAGTAATTACGTGACTTGAGTTGCTAGAATAACTATGAAAATAAATTGTATTATCTACAATGTATGTATATATTTAAATTACTATTTAGTACATCCTGCATTGATGAGATGACGGTTTCGCGTACACTGCGTTTTAAAGGAAGCTTTTTAAAAGAAAGTTGTGTAATGAGGTTTTCAGCATGGGTCTCTTATAAAACGCTGTGAAACGGTTTTTACAGGGTCAGCAATGCGCTAGTGTTGCTCCTGGTGTTGCAGGCGTCCATAGTCTCCATCAGGCTTTCCACTTTATTCTGCCACCTAGTGGCATAAGAAATAAGGAAAAAATTAAAAAGATAGACCCTAAGCTATTCTACTAGACTTCTTGGCGGGAAAGTGAAGCGTCATGTCTGCAGTTTTGTTTTATTTTCAAAAAATTGGGATATTTCGAACATTAATGTGTAATAACAGTGGATCATTAACCGTTAAGTGTTTATGAACGTATATGAGTGTTGGTAAATCAAACAAAACAGTGCAACATCACTTTTCAAATTTCAAATTCTCTCAAGAAGTCCATGTGAGATCTCAGTATAGTCCCACATCTTTACTGAGGACTCAAGAGGTTTAGGGGGAGGGCATCTCATTTACCATTTATCACCTTTGTCACCACTCATTCTCGTTTACTATAATTTATTCGATGGTGTCTTTCATGTGGGAGTTGGGACACATTCGGCTAAAAGATAATATAATTAGCCGAGGATAATTGTGATAAATTGGCGGTTCCGTTTCAGACTTATCTGCCATGTACTTTAAGGCTCATTCTCCACTGTAATTACTTCGACCCGCGTGCTTGATACAAGAAAGTACCAACATGCTACTCGTGTTATTGGTTGTCCTGAAGATCAATTCTATAATTAAATTCCATTTAGTAAAGACTGAGCATAACGTTTCAATCAACGTAATGCAATCGTATTTATTTTGTAGTTCAAACGGTTGAATTAATTGATTATTATACATTATTTAACAAAAGTGTATTAAGTGTATTGTTGGAAGTGTACAGTGTGTTTTTCCATTATTCACGTCGGAAAGATGCAAGATGGACTTAGTTTTTTTTGTATTGAGTAGACAAATTGAGGGCTCCAGTGAAACGTGGTCTACTTTTACCGTCAAAATGTTAATTTCTATAAGTAACAAACACAAAGATATTTAACTTTACAAAATTATTGTTTGTGCTTTCTCAAATTTTGTACATTGACACAGTCTGCCCTGAAAACAGGCGACAGGCCGTGTCGATGGCGCGTTCCTGTTCCACGAGCGCAACAAAGTAATGTCAGCACACTGAAGGGCTCCATGGAGGGGGCCAAGCCTGCCAGGGTTACGGAACTGGTTAAAAAGGTGGTTTTTAGTCACTAAAAGTCTGTAACACCCTCCTGCTCCACCCACAGCGGGGGAAGGTCATTTGATGATTTTCCATTCTAAAAAAAAAAGAAAGAAAAAGAAAAAGTCTGCCTTGAAAAATTGTTTGGTTTTCGTGAGACGCGTTGTAAAATTGTATCTGTAAACAAAACGACGAGCGGAAACTAGTATTTGATTTTTTATAAATTAGGCAAAAAACGGCTCATCGAACTGAACAAGAAATATATTATAAATTTGGTCAATACAAAAACAGGTAAATCTTAACCTCCCACGGGAAAACGAAACGCGGGCGAAACCACGAAATCAATAGTATTTATATGAATAAGATTACAATTAATTTCCACGCCAACACTGGCAACGGTGTGTGCTTTGCAAAAGTTATTCATCTCATAACTCTTGACTCAACGACTCAGAACGGTCACAATGATGTATAATCAAAGTGAAATTCGCTTGCACCTTTGTCGATTAGGACAGACATGTATGACAAATGATTTCGATTTGTTTCATGGTGGCAAATGGGTACTCCAGCCGCGACTAATGCCCGGTAATCATAGTGCGCATGTAGCCAACAGGCAACAATGCAATAGCACTGCATGCTGAAATTCTTTCATATGCGATTTGTAGAGGAATCCCTGTCCTTAGAAATGTGCATTAAGCCTTACCGTTTCTAAAACGGTACCTGATGTCTATTACTTGCAATGAGAGCCGCCTCCCCGTAGGCACGTAATTGATAACAATTTAAGTTTGAGACCCCGACGGGCTTGTTGAACGTATCTCAAAGCAGCATTTCGGCAATGCATTTCGCATACTACCCGAACCCTGTGCAGCGATATACTCAGCAAAAGGTGCAAATCCCCTCATCGTAATCAGAAGGAATGGGAATACCACCAAGTACGGTTGAACGTCAACGTGTTCCCTATTCGGTAACAGGAAAGTGACTTGCTCGTTCTCTTGATGTCTACTATTTTCTTAATAAAAACTGGAACTGCCTAATCTTGGAAAGGAATTTACAATTTTTTAAATTACAGTGATTCGCAAGAAACTGTTCTATTACACCCGACACGGAAAAAAAGGCTGTCTCTTATTATAACACGTGTAATTATCCGTCTGTATTGTACGTAATCGAAAAAAACTTACATTATACAATAGGTCATGTAATCGACTTCTAACAATCATTCAATTTATCTTTGGAAAAAATACACTGGGCTTGTCAGTTATATGTTTGATTGGAGTTTAAACTAGAGAGTTAAATTGCGATATCGCATGACCACATCGACATCGTTAAGAATAGGAATAGCGGCACACATAACCAGATAATATCGCGGTAATTATTCAAAAACGATCAGATGTTTCTGTTTCAGATGAAATAAGTTCGATCCGAATCCTTAAACACGTATTTATTACAGAGTTATTAGTATTATTTGTTCCATATATATAGTTTTACTTTATTTATACCTTGTAACAAAGAATTGCTTGAGAACAAGGCCCCCCAAAGGCATATACAATTTTAGAATAAGCACGGCTACAAGGGCACATTATAATACAGTTTCTAGATAATGCCAAAGAGTGTCACAGTTGAATTGTCGTGGTTTCTATAAAATTATTGCTTACGGCTTAAAGTTTCCCTTTCCTTATAAGAAAATATTGGAAGATATCTAGGTAATGGACTAGTTGATATTGAAATCAATGCCTTGTTTTCTAATCAAATTTCTCAATGTATGCCTTCCGACGTTTGATGAGAAATAAAATATTTGCTTACGGTTTTTTTATATAAGCAGGTACTTAATATTTATTTTGTAATGAAATATTGGGGTCACTAGTTCATTATAGTCCTAATTTAGTATTTGTGAATTTGTACAATCGATCATCAATTATTTTTTCCGCTTTTTTGCAATATTAAATGATTTAGAGCATAATAAAAGTAATTTAAATTTACCCACATATATTATAGGTAGTTCTGCCTTCGGAAGATGACATGAACAGACAGTTAACAAAAAAGCCCTGAATTATACTTACTTCGAATCGATATGGCGCAATTATTGAAGAATGGTTTCTTTGGCTGCTTTGCAAAGTTACCTATTGGATTTTGTAACATTCAGGAATTCTAGGTATCGTTTTCTTTGTTTAACATGACCACTATTTCGTGAAGACGAGAAGAACAAACAAGTCAATATTATGACCTAATTTCATGACCTGATCCTACAATATTACCGCCATCAATTAAGGATCTGGATCAACAACGATTATATTGATATTAACAGTGAACGCCGCGCGCCGTAGAGCCTCGAACTACATAGCTAGATCAAGGATCAGATTTATGAAAGAGGATTCTCTCCTATAGACACCAGTAATTTACGAGTCCGTCACTAAGGTTGGCTCGCACAAAAGCTCCTCATTTGATTAAAGCTAAATTTAATTTTTAATTTTATTGCATTACAGTTACTTGTTTGAAGTTGAGAGGGACAGAATGATGTTTTAAATATATTTAGCATGAAACAGGATCAGTGACCGTTATGCAAGACACCCTTAGTAATTCCATTTATGTATTATATTTTAAAAACTAATTTTTGGTTTATATTATTTGATTGACTAGAGTACTATAACAATAAGAAACAAATACAGCTTGGGATCTTAATCTTTCATGTATTATGATATGTTTTTCATACTTTTATTTTTCGTGGTTCATTATACTAATAAATTAGTGTTGAATCATTTATAATTATTAATTTCTAATTATAGTCAATAGATCCTATAGTTTATGTACCGTGACGTGACCGTGTTGCCTCCATCAGCATCAAGGTTTAGACAATTAAATAATAGTTTCTATTGTATAGACCACAGCCACATTGGTATCCGCGGGTAAATAAGATTGAAAGGCTAAGGTCACGAATTTGTAGCCGCAAATATCAAGGGTGATTAGCAGACCTATTAATTGCCTTAGGATTAAGTTTCTGTAAAAGTAATGTAATTAGGATTTAAAATAAATAAATAAATAAAATAAATAAATTATTCGGTTACCTATCTTGCATTTAAGATAAATTGAGCATAAACTAAACTTATATTATTTGTAAATACCTAGGTAATTGTAATGCATAAAAAACCTATGTGGGAATATATTCAAAGTATGTACACGGTCTGAAGAAGATATAAAAGTAATCGACAAGATTAACTTTGTATTTTTTTAGTGCGAGATACAATAGTACGTCCCCGGCTACAACTTATGCAGGTTTTTTTCAGACTAGAAAAACAGAACAATTTCCTTGTGACTGATACGATTTCTGTAAAACAAAAAATAGATCTCACGGTATAGCCTAATCGATATAACAGGACATAATCAATCGCTCTAATGTTACAAAATGTTGCCCAAAGTTCAATAGTACACTCAACACTTTTACAATACAGACAAAAAAGTTTAATTCAAAGACCGTACTTAAGAAAACTTTAAACTGTTAATTTTAAAAACAATCACACTGCTCTCGTAACTATATCCAGAAAACTTTCAATTTAAAACTTTAGTGGTTTATAGCAGGTAATCATATTTTGATTTACTATTTTCGCTGTATTGATTTTAGTTAGTACTCGTTACTAACAAACAGAAATAGTGCGTTACCGGTACCAAATAGATTTTAAAAGTAAAATGATAAGCACAGATAGCTAATCGCTATACAAACGACACACAGTGTACTTAAACAGCGCACGGCGGCGATAGGAATTTTGTACCCGAGGGCTCAAATACAGTCAGCTAAAGTTTATCAGAGCGTATCGAATGTCCCACAGATGCAATCATTCAGGTCACCACGATGTACTGTGGGTAGCATGACATCAGTCAAAATGTTTACTTAATTAAGTTCAAAACTGTTTCGGTTATCTCCAAAAAGTTGGGTATTCAAATTAGTCGTCTACTTATGCACTGGAGTAAAAAGGTGAAAACAGTGAGGTTTTTGTATAAGAATGAAACTGTTTCGCACACAAAATTATGTATAATTTTACTAAATCGTATCGACCGTTTTTTATATAACTTGTACGTTTTATGAGTAAATAGTAAGAGTAAAATATTAAAAAAAGCACAAAACAGATTAACTGTGCATCTAAATAATTATTTGACTTGGAAAAATATGTTATCGTAAGTATTATAAGTTTTTTTACATGAAAAATAAACTAGTAACATGCATAAATAACAATGTGGATACTGTTCAAAAATCATCTCGAAAAGAAATGAATGTTTATTACTTTGCTTTTCAACCAGATTGCGTGATAATTAAGACTCATATAGCTCAAGCAAATGTTCAGAATTTACAGCTTATTCACATAAATCAAAACAATTCCAAATATAGTTTGACGTAAATCTCTTAGCCCATTATTTCATCTACCTAATTAAGTTTACGTTACTACAAACTACAGATAAAATTATTTTCTCACGCGCGTTTTTTTCTACGTCAATTACGTACTTAATCGTCTAGTTATCTTATCTGGGGGCCTATCGGCTAAAAATTCTATACCTGATAGTAGAGGAAGGGAGGAAAAGGTCATATCCACTACTATGTGATCTAAGCACTGCTTAAATTTTTTAAATAGTAATTGAAAAAGAAAACCATGAATTTTTTAAATACTTTGGGACAAATTATGACTGTAGAGATAACCTACACGTCCATTTCAGCCGTCCGTAATATATGGAAAGAGCAGACGTGGTATTTACTTTACCATCACTTATTAATTATTACCAATTCAAAATCATCGGGTTATCTGAAACATAAACATACTTTTTGATGTTTTAAATATTTTGAACTCTAATATGTAGGAATATTTAATGAATGTATAGAAATAAATATCCCTACATCCCTAAATTTATTTCGAAGCTTTTAAGCTTCCTTTAATTACAATTGACATGAAAATAATTGAAAACTAACTGGATGGATTTAAATAACTCTTATTGTTAATAAAATTGCTTAGAGAGAATAAATCTTTTATGATACGACCGAGTCACCGCCTTATAAACTCGAACCGGTCTTCGGAGGTGTTATTACAGCACCAAAAGTGATAAGAGTCAATAGTAGGGGCCAAGTGCCGTTACCGCGAGACGACGACGGCTTGCTCCACAGCTGATTTCACATGTTGCCGGCAAACTCAGCCGCGCGCCCGCATTGCGCCCGTGCCGCAGTTAGCAAACAAAATGATACCAATCTTTTCCGCGCGACCGGCTTAGGCTCAATGAACTGTGGTGTTTAGCTTGTGACAAGATACAATCGGAAAAATATATCTAAATAAACACTGTGATCCCGCCAAAACTATATGCAGTTTTTGTTTTGTGAAATATTCAAAAGGATAATTTGTTTTAGCAGGTAAGTTTCGTTATTTTTTAATTATGTGTAGTATAAATCATTTTAATGATATTTATGGTACCTACTTGTAAAAAATTGTTTAAATCAAGTACCTACTTACCTAAACAGGTACCTACTTGATTTAAATTTAAGCTTTTTCTTGCTCGTTACACTAGGAATATATTAATATAAAACGATGAATCAATATATTGTTGCTTTTGTATTTGATTAGGTAGTAGGTACATACCCTGTGTGTTACTCATTTGATTTTAGTTGCGTCATTGTTTTGAACACTACTTGGTACACTTCATGTTGTTTGGTAAACTTATGACAATTTTTTCCGTAATAAACACACGATAAAAGGTAAATGGACACATTATAAAAGGTAAAATAGGGCGTCAGCGGCAGAAAAATTTCAATTTTTTTTGTGAAAACTTAAAATAAACTTTAAAAAAATGGTAAATATTTTAAATGTTACTGCAGTATAGTGTTCGTTAATGTAATAAGAAGTCAAAATTGTCTATAATTGCATCCAGGAAATATAAAGTACAATCAGTATACTTTTAGTGGAGGCTAAGATATTCTTTAAATTATTTATAGTAATAACTAAAGGGGTATAAACAGCACTATTGTACCTTAGTTAGTAATTATATGTCTTATGTAATTTTACGCGTGTACATAAATCATTAGCTAAATAAAATAAATAAATAAATGCGATGCTTTAAGTATGGAACCATAATAAGTGTATATGTTACCGGCCAAATCCGATTTTAAGACAAACTAGTTATAGCCTAAACCAAACTAATTTAGGTGGGTTGCATAAAATGTTTTCTAATGGTAAAAAAAAACCTCAACTTAACCCAAAAAAAGATACTTATACTTCTCTTTTTGGGTTAGGTTGAGGTTATTTTTTTATCTTGCCATTAAAAAACATTTTATTCTAATAGTTGCAGCCCACCTAAATTAGTTTGGACTAGGCCATACTAGTTTGTCCTAAAATCGGGTTTGGCCGGTAACATATATACTTCTTGTTTAGGTTCAACGAAACATAGGTTCCTTAGTTATATTTGTAACTTACATTGCTGGACTGGACTACATTGCATATCTTCCAACTTGAATAACATTAACCTTTCAAGACGTTATTGAAATTCTATTGTTTCCTGTTTCACGGCAGTAGACTGCTACCACGAAAACTAGAATTGAAAGAATATACAAATTGTTTAACATTTAAGTTAAGACATTTGAAACAAATATTGTTTTTTGTTTGTAAATGCATTGGAAATGAATTTTCTAGACACTAGTAATGAACTAAAAATATATTTTCTGTATTTTTTATAAATTAAAAAGTAGAAACTTTTTGAATTCACGCATTGAAGTGTTATAAGTGTATCGGTAACCATTGAGGGATCCTTTATTAATTCCAGTAAACTTGTTTCCTTAACATCTGTTGTGAGAAAATTAAATGCAGCAATTAGGATAGTTTAATTTTGTTATAATTCATATAGTTTTCGATAAGTATATACAGCGAGTATAATATGTCTATGTCATATAAATTACATAATCTAAGTACGTTTATATTATTAACAACGTGCATCAACCGTTGTAATTTTTCATTAAAACTAGCAAGGAATATTTTGAATGCCATCAAACATCTATTTAAATTATTGTGTACTTACAAATATCATAAATGCGGAAGCTTTCAAACCGATTGGGCCGATTTTTATTGTCTAATTTATGCAGATAGATGACAACCTGATTAAGAATAACGGCTACATTTTATTCTGAAATATGAGTAGTTCACGTAGGTAACGCGACAATTGATTATTAAATCCGTTCAAAATAAGTTTTTGGATGCCTCTTTGAATTGAAGTACATAAAAATGAATTCTGTATGTTATACTTACAAGGCGATAATGAATCGCCGTTACGGGTCCGAGATGCACCGCTGCACTGCATCCAACTTTATCATATACAGGCTGTGAAGTTTATGTTTTTATTTGAAAATTTTACTAAAGTATTTTATTAATCACTGTATTGTCGATATTAAGCTATTTGGTTAATATATATTCAAATAAAAGTATACACTACAACACAAGTATACATAAAATACTCTAGTTAAGCATTTTTCATCTTGCCATCAAAGATTTTACTAAAAAAGTAATGAGAAACATTACAAGTACATCGATCGAGCTTAAGATACAAGCGTGTGATATTTATCGGTATTGTCTGAGCTTAAAGGTCTTATCAATCAATTTCAATGTCATTGCTTTCTTTCACTTTATTTCACTGCCTTCAAACATATCAAAAAAGAAACAAAATATGTTTTAGTGGTTAGATACATGAATAAAGAACAACAACAGAAAAGGAATAAAATAGACAAGGTATCTTTTTATATGGGATTAAAACATTTTATGAAACCAGACTGTACTTCATAATAATTAATTTACAGATAGCCTTTCACAAGTTCACTTACAATTTTCATATTTTTAGGCTAATCTCGAATAATTCTTAACGTTTTATAATTTGAGTTAGCCTGTTCTTCAACTTGCTAAGTTATGTTTTCTAAGCAATACAAACCGCGGGCAGCAGCTTGTAATTAAAAAATAACTAATTTGAATTATGATTCGAACTGTCAATTTTTTTTTAATATGCAATTAAGTAACTTTTTTATAATTCATAACGAAAGAAAGTCTACTCATAAGTATAGATATAGTACACAATATCGCGTTTAAAAAAAACAAGTGGTTTGTGAAGAAAGTAGCGGTAAGTGACACTTTGAATGCGTTATTATTTTTTATTACAGGTGGTTGTGTGGCAATAATGAATAATTGGTGGTAAAATAGGTATTCGATTACGGATACTTGCGAAACCAAGGTGTGTCATTTGAGAGTTGCTGTTGCCTTTAAAACATAAATCCTACTGCAAAGGTAGGAAAAATGAAACAAGTTTTTGATTTTATTTCCAACTTTGAACATATTAATAAGTATTCCGTATTCGAATAATTAAATACTTTACTACTTTTGGCATAAGTAGTAGATATCTATCGGTTTCATTGAATTCATATTTTATGAATCAAGCTGTATATTCAGTTCATTCTCTTGCTTTTGGATCAATAAACTCGTACACACCGATACAATTGAATGCTTATTTCGCGTTTTTGTGGCCGCATTGGCGCACCTTACCGTGTGTGGGAGATATGGAACATTCTGCACCATTGTTTCTATTCTTTCACATGATTTCTTATGGAATGAAAGAATGAAACGCACCCGGATTTAAACTGTGGCACATTTTAAGACATGATCTACAACACGCAAATAGTTAATTATTATGCTGAGAAACAGTGTTAGAAATGTGCTTTTTTCTAATTTTCAAATACATTTTTTTCTTTATAAACAATGTTTGTGGTTGTCTTAAAACAATAAATAAGAACCAGAAAGATCTGGACTATGCAAAACCGGTGTGGTGTAATGATCACTAAAAAACGTAAAATTTTACCACAAGGTTATGTTATGAAATTGTTTTTTTTTGTGATATTTTACTCCATTTTTAGTGCTCAATAAATATATGAATTTAAAAAGTATCACCTTTATTTCTGCATCACCACAGAGTGTTCTTTTTACAATATTTTTTTATTGATTTTATGTTTCTGTAGGTACTAAATATATATAGCAATATTTAAAGCGTCTCGAAAAACATAAAGCTTTTGTAACCCATACAAAAAAAAACATAGACATAGACTAGAATCGTTTTCACGAATCTTCCGGAACTAAACGATCTTGATGATCTGCCGACTCCCCTAGATGCCCACAGTTCACTCAAATCAGCTAGCTCTGTTTTTTAGTTCTCGCTCAAAGACGCGTCAATGACGTCTAAAGGAGTACTCTGCGAGCAGGCAGTAAGTAGGTCGCTCGCACTTACTAAAAAAAGCGGACGGTCTATAGTTTGGCATCTCTTGAACTGTACCTTAAATGCTCAGCCATCTGTAGTAGTAGCGGAGTTGGTGCTAATTAATATTAAAATAAGATGTCACGGATAATGAAATACGTTGTTCTTTATGAAATTAATTTCTTTAACATGAAATCGTATTTTTTTTGATAAATATATACTTATTAATTCTTATACTCGCTACTTTTGATTAATATAAAAACTACCAATGAATTATAAATCAGAAATAGATTATAAGCCAAAGATACGCCCACAGACTAGACTAGCTGCTCATTGACTAACATCCCTAGTTTCTTCGAAATCGCACACTATCGTTATAATATTTCTACGGTGAATGGATCTGGTTATTAATTCGCTCATCGGTCACGGTTCGCGGCCAATACGTCACGGGTGCCCGTCGATCGCCAAACGGTGCCACACACAATACAGCGTTATCGGCCTAGTTAATGCCAGTTTCACTGCCCGAGATCGTCAATTGATAACATTTTTCAATACTATTCTCTGTTCTAGGTTCTAGCGACAACACAATATACATTTGTAACCACGACTGCTTGACTGCATTGTACCCTTTTTGTGCTAAGAAAAGTAGAAGCCGGTTTCTGACCTGTTTTGGTATTTTTAATGATGTTAAACTGCTGAACTTTTGTAATAAATGTTAGACTTCGAAACTTGTTAATCTTAACTGCTTTCTATATACGGCGTAAATTACTTACTTGTATAGCACATGTTTCTAGTGGGTTCATGTTTGTGGGTATCGCCGCGGGTCGGGGTTTCGAACTCAGTGCTGGCAGTACGCTCTAACTAAAGACCATGATCGTCTTCAATATACCTTATAATAATTATTGTTGTTCTTTTTTCATCGATTATAATATACCTACAATAAATGTTTAATTTATTAAATATATTGTCTATACCATTCAAGAAAGCAGGAACCGTGAGTGACCACTCGCGCTTAATGTAAACTTAAAATAATACTAATTTTCATAGTTTAAAAAAATATTATATGAAAAAGACCAAAAATGTTTGAGAAAAGTCTTTTCAAATAAAAAATATCAATCGGTTTATCATAATTGACAAAGATAATAACATATTAGAAAAAAATACATACGGACAAACATAAAACCCGTCTTTTTATGGAGCCAGTTAATAAAATATCGTATACCTTTTCTAATTATAATGAAAGATGTCGAGTACGTGTTTGCTGAACAAATGACTATCAAAGGAACACATAATTTTCATATAATATACAAATTAAGGTTAATGTTTGTTCTCACGTGACATTTATACAAACATGAAATAATGATCGCAGCTTTCCTTGGAGCACGTCAATCAAGTCATTCAGTGAACTGAGATTACTTTGTCTAATTACTGTTATGAACAGTTACTAACATTAGTGATAACAACATAATAACGTTACTCTGATGCTCCATTAAATTTTTATTAATTATTGTTTACGAACAGACGAAGGTACAAATGGTTTAATGAATTTTTATTATAAAAAATGTTACAGACGGTAACATAGCGGTACCAATGACTTTAAACATATTTTTATACAATGCTTGTTTAATATTTGTTTCATGGAAATGTGAAAATTTTAATGTTTGTCATTCTTTAACGACGACGAACGAAAATTGACACTAAGTGTGCCAAGTTTCAAATATTTCCGTGTATAAAGTTTTGAATGGTATTTTTGTTTTCTCATAAAATTATTTACTAAAAATTTAAGCTAAAATCTCTGTAGCGTACGTAAACGAGGTCGCGAACAGAAGCTAGTCTTATTAATATTATAAGTAGGAAAGTTTTCACGCAGCACGGAATTTTAAGAAATTACACTGCTAGAAAAATTGTAACCATCGTTTGACAAGAGTCCAATTAGCTCTGGATCAGGTACGTAATAATAAATTGCCAGATTTTTAATGTGACGAAATCGTAATCTTATATTGAATAAATGCTGCCAAAGGCTATAAAAAATCCATAAAATTTTCTTTAAGGAACTCTCTAGCTTTTCTTGTGGCTTTGCCAGATTTCGGATTGTTCACAGAAATTACTATTCCAGATTAATATAAAATAATTTTTTACAAAAATATATTAATCCCGGCCAAATTGTGTTTGACGTCTCAACCTAATTCGTCTAGTCGTTTTATGGCGTCACAAATTTTTCTATACATTCACGCCTGTTACCCGGAGTGGCATATTATACGCCCAAACTTCGCCAATTACTTTTTCATTTCTTTCTTTATTTCACGTTTCCATTTATAACATTAATGTGATTAAACCAACATACCTTGTTAATTATTTATTAATAGTAAGATAGTTGATCGAAAGTCATCAAGTATAATAATATTTTCTCATTTGTCAGGTAGATTAATGTTTATATTCTACTGTCACTTTTGACAGTTCGCTAAGTAGCATGGGAGAAATGTGATCTCGTTAACAATAATTTTGACAAAACCACAATTTCAAGTAGTAGTGGTAAGTAAACAGGTAATAGATATACCTATGTTTTGGCGAATAATATGGACATAAGCAGACACGTTCTTCACTGCAAATCGAACCGCAATGGGTTCCCACACAGGTCAGTGATTTGTGTATGAACGTGGATATTTAAGTGGTTTTGGGTTGGTACATTGATCTCTACGTATTTCCAATACAAAAAATAAAAATACTTATTGATCCCTAATTACAATTAAGTTTCTTCCTTTTAAGCTTTTTTAAATAAGTAATTACCAACAATAAGGAACCCTACTTGAATGCTTAAATTTTGCACAAGATAATAACACAAGATATAAGTGATATACTAATGACTAGTAAGAGGTAAAGATTCTTCTTTTACTAAATCAACTGCGCTTCATTATTTAATATAGACAGATTATGTCTACTCTTATTGTAGAGGATGAATGAAATTAGACTAGCGAAAGTGATTTATGATGGACTAGTGATTGGAAGTGTTGGGAGGGGAAGACCTTCCATGACCAAATTCAGAAAATTTTGGAGAAAGGGCAGATCTAAAGTACCCTAGACCGACGGGCGTGCATGAGGAGGTTAATAAGTGTGAATGAACCTAAAAGTGTGTGCCAAGATCGTAGCAAGTGGAAGGATGTGATCTCTGCCTACCCCTACGGGAAAGAGGCGTGACATTATGTATGTATATGTATTGTAGTTGTGTTATGTGCCAAATTTCAATATCAACCAGTCATTATGAATTAAAAAAACCACGATTGTGCTTAAGAGATATAATATGTGATTGTGGTAACACCAGAAGCAATCACCACGCTGCCGACGGCGACCGCGGAAATAATAAATGTAAAATTAATGTTCTGCCTTTAATGTATGTATGTTTGTCTGTGTTTTATATCTCATAAAAAAGCAACGGTAAAAACTAGATAGATTATTTTTCTCAAATAATTATACAAACCGCTAGTTTTGTATCATTAACTATTTTCTGTGAAATTTATGGATATGTCAAAAGCATATACCTAGACTTTATCGTACAGTTTAATGTTTTAACTGGTGTGTAAGGTTCCTGCATTTTGTTTTTAATGTTCAAAATAATTATATATAGGTACAACGTTTTTAAAAATAATATTTGGAATACAAGAATCTTATGGACTAACCTAACTAGAAGAAGAAGTAGAGGAAATTTCGTCAAGTATAGTATAAAGTATCCTAAAGTTGTTCCAAAATCAAAGTATTGTAATGTGCAATTGCAGAATACTTACTTAGATCGGACGCATTGAAGTAGACGGATTCGTCCGGGTTTAAATAGATTTCGCAAACGGGCGGATGGATGGCGCCACACGCACTGAATACAACGCAGAACAATAACTTCACAACAATCGGACGCCAACTAATACATCGTTTCTCTCGATGCCGTGAACTGATCGATCATTCTTAATATACACAATACCTACTTATAGGTACATATTTTATTGCACATAAAACAAGTGAAGTTATCCTCTGGAATAAATATCTTTAAGCAAACTCGTGTTAAGCGAAAGACTTGTTTCTCAATGTCCGATTAGGAGATTCTTACTTTGTATGGACTATCTGTCAAGTAATCGCTAGTGAGAACTTACTTGGATATTGCGAAACAGGCCCTAAGCGTTATTTGGGTTGGCAGATTTATTTACAGTGTAAGTTAGCATCAAGAAGGAAACAAGAAGTAGGTATATCTTTCTTCGTTGATAGTGGGAACATGAAAGGTTTAATCATAGCTACTGCGCATTAATAAGTATCTACCTAATGCCGTATTTGGTTGCCGGGTCAATATTATACGGAAGTGCATAATTCTTAAAGCAGATATTTAAAAGATAAAAAATACACGCACTCGTATGTACACTACAGTTTTGTTTTTGGAAAACAAGCTCGTTTGCTACTTATAAGTAAACACCATACAATCGTTAACTCTTAACATATTGAATATCCATCATGGTACACACTCAAATCCAAGAAGAGTATCATAAGATTTCCTAATAATATGGAGAAGGAGTGCAGAAAGATTGCAAAATGTGTGAGTGTATGTACTTTGGAGTATCACTGACTGCGTATGTAAGTATTCATTGCGTTACACTTGTTACTTATGTTAATTATCTAAGTCAGTTTAAAGTGTTAACTTATTTAGACTAGTGACTCAATAATCGAAAGTTGATATTCCGCGACACCATTAGTAACAAACCCGGCTGCAAATTCACACAACCGCACAAAAAGCACGGATGTAAACTAGGCCACTCGTACTGAGTACAGTCGTGTACAGTGCAATGCGTAACACAGACATATGAGACAGCATAAATATTCAATAAACCAGAGTGTGGACATTATGGAAAATTGAATTACCACTCCTCGGCAAAATATTTCATCTATGCTGCTTTTATAAAATGTTGAGATTTTAAATTAATCTCAATAAAAAATAAAATTTCCTTCAACAAAACTATCTCAGTTGCCCTTGATTTAGGGCCCAATACCGGCTCTATGGTCTAACCAGATATGACTGAATATCAGTTCATAAAGTAATAGCAGATCTCCTAAGTTCTTTTGAATTTAGGAGATCTGCTATGCTGTGTTACATTACATAAATTTGTACAATAATTTGAATCCGAACCAAATGTCTTATTTAATAACGGATCTCTTCTTGGGCTGATCGATCGGTTATTAATTTACTCTCCAAGCAGTTGCCACTTAAAGATGCAAATATGGATTAAATAAGCGCCCACACGTTTATAGCGTGTTTAAATAAGTATGACCATTTTGTTTATACTAATTACGATTTTTTATTCTTAATTTTTAAAGCACGCAGTTCAGAAATTGGAAAAGATGCCTAAGTAGTCGCTAAATAAACATGTCATTAAATATATAGAACCTTCCATATTCACATTTATTCGTCAAGTAATCTATCCAACCTTTAACATAAAGCTTGCCTTTGCTTGGCTCCACTGATCTCGATCATCTGCTTGTCTCCCATTCACCATACTGGTCTGAATGAAGCCAAGTTCCGCTTTGCGCGGACTTAGACACGAGGTCATCCATCTTTTACTTTTTTCATTCGTCACTGCGGTATGAAAGACCTGTTTTGGAGAGTTATGAAGTTCACGTGCACATGCATTAGTTCATAGCAAACGTTACTATTTTATTAAAGCGGTGAGGCTAGCTTGCTTAGCTTTTTGATTAAATATCTACTTAGTATGTGACATTATCATACGATAGTATGCCAAAATAATGTGAACTTAGTATGAGGTATCATATTATAATTAAAATCACTGTACAAATTATAAGATCGTCATTAATTTTAGAATAATTAAACAGTGACTCTTTCTCGCTGGCTTACAAAGATAAAGCCACTCTAAGTTTATAATTCATAGGTACAAAGTAACCGACTTTGATTTTTATAGTCTTAATTTAAAATTACATTCTTATGAATTCCATAAGGTCTAAATAGTGCTTCGGAAGGACCAAAATGGTTTATGTTGACAGAATTCCACTAAACTCAGCTAATACATACATAATATCACGTCTGTTTTCCCGGAGGGGTAGGCAGAGTCATATTATACGCCCACATTTCGCCAGTTATATGGTTGGTCCCACGTAATAGGTGGCGAGCCTATTGCCGCTTATCGGGAACTTTTTTGTTCACCAGAGCCTCGTCCGTTGATCGGCAGTTGCACCACTTGCAGGTGAGATTGGCTTTGGCTCCTTAGATCTTGGTAGGAACCCTATACACCTATATTTCCTCGCCACTCTTCCACCATGCCTATGTTGACAGAATTCCACTAAACTCAGCTAATCAACGGATTAAGTGGCGTGACGTACAAACATTATACGGCAGCAAATTATCCTTGACTTATGTTTCATATAGCACGTGTCCACGTGTTGGCTCTGAAGGTGTAGACCAGGGCTAAGTATTAACCGTGACACTGACAGGCGGCCATTCACACGTGACAGACCAATTCAATTAGGAAGCCTTTCTGTGCCTTGTTAGGCTTACTTTTAACTAAAGCATAAGTGATTATTAATAAATAACCGATGATGTATAGGAAAGTGATTCACTAAATAAGATAGAAACGTATTAGTTATTAATCATAAAAACAGTTTGGACTTAGTTGGTTTATTCTCCTATCAATTCTAAACAATAGTAATGAGACATTTGCGTTTATCAGTGTGCAAGCAATAACATTTCTGCTGCTGAGATAACACGTAGCACCTAAGAAAATTAAGATCTTCTTTTGTTGGGGATACCTTAACATGTGAAGTGCCATCAATGTGCTAACATACTTTGGTTCTCATATTGCTATTTTTGGATTACATCAAACTACCGGAATATACCATGTGTGCATGGTTCGTAGCCGGTTCGGTTAAATAGAAAAAGTCAGTCCTATCTGATCCGAAGTGAGATTTGGTACGGTCTCTTAGTATAAGAACAAACACTTGAACCACTACACTAAGAGGCGGTTCATGGTAATATAAAAGGTTTTTTTCCCTAACTAATTAGGGTTGGGACCGTGCATAAGTAAATCTCACTTTTAACAGCCGTCACGGTCAATTGGCAGTGTTCAAAACTTCACCTATTTGTTGGCTATACGCTGACATAAAAAGCGTAACAATACACATTCATACACAAATAGGATTGGCATACATAATTAAACAACGTTGCAATAGAGGAACCGCGCTTCAACAAACACGTTTTGTTGTCCAAATATGTCATCAAATCAATTATTATACAGTTGATTTCCGTTGAGGAAATGGATAGATGTGCGTTGCTTTCTAATTTTTCTTATTGGTCGAACGTGTCTAGTGTTATGTACAGTTTGTATTCACTATCATTGAGAATAGTACTGTCAATCTATTAAAAACTCATGTTTAATGTTACATAAGGTTGAATAGGGCTTCAACTAAGATCAGAGGAGCCCAAGCCAACCTCACCTGCATCTGCTGATTAACGGTCGAGGCTCTGGCGAATATCGAAGTTCCCGGTAAGGGCAGTAAGCTCGCCACCCATTACGTAGGAGCAACAATATAACTGACGCAATGTGGGCGTATAATATGCCTCTGCCTACCCCTTTGGGGAAAGAGGCCTGATATTATGAATGAATGTATGAATTTATATATGTAGGTTTATTTTTATGTTATTTAAGTAATAGTATTTATTTGTATATATATTAAAAAATATATATATACACATATACACATACACCCCCGGTTTTCTTTTAATTTTAATCACTCTCCATCCTAAGGTTGCCTGGCAGAAATCGCTGTAAGCTATAAGGCCGCCAATTGTATCCCTTTTCTTATGCAATTATTTTCTTGTTTTATTTTAATTTGGTGTACAATAAAGAATTTTCTATCTATCTATCTATGTTAATATTAAAATTATTTGATTCAAGCTAATACGTGAGCAGATTACGTTTCGCGTTTTAGCGTCTAGCTGTAAATGTATATTTATCTAGGTAGGTAAGAATCTTCAAGTTTTTCATCTGTAACACAACCATAAATTAAATAATTTATTTTATTTAGATATAAAATATAGGTATATTTGCACCCTACCTAAACCGTTAAGCATCCTGTAAGCAAAAATCAAAATGTAAAATCAGATGTAATTGAATGTTGCTTAGTTGATTGTAAACTGATTGGACCTTGTGCTCGTTTCGTCAAAAGACTAAATTTAAAATGGTGTTTATTGGTTGGCATTCTCATATGTCATACTGCTATGAACATTATGAATTATATGCGACTTTTGCATGTGATTAATAATACTTTGTAAAGTATTGTAAATGGACGGTTTCGGAACGGTAGCAACCTAACGGTGCCAACAGTTATCGTTTCGAATCGCACGCGCACGCACACGGGTTGCAACTAACCTGCGAATTACTTCCCCTTTTGTTGAAAAGGGGCGTAATTGCGCCTAGGCCTACGCCTGGAGGGGACCTCTCACCCCCACAGTGCTTCCGGGGCGGCGGACCACAACCCGTCGCCCTTAGCAGCCGTGCGCGCGTGCACGCCCGACTCCCCATACCCTTCCCGATCCTTTGCACACGTTGTTTGGTGGGCATCGCGCCCGCGAACGAGTAAGTAGTACTTGGTGACGGAAGAAGACAAAGAAGAAGCCGAAGAAGAGATGAACACCTCGCCCAGAGACTCCGCAGGTGAAGAGCGAGCCGAGGAGCCGCGTACCCCCACCACTCATGACCGACCCCATGCCGGGGAAGGGCATGAGGTGGGGGGGGGGCGCGCGCCCGGCCCGTCAACGCCGACGCTCTCCGGGCACTTCTACGTACCGACGCCGGAAGAAAGCCCCGTGACGATTCGGGCCCCTCCAGCGACGTCGCCGCGATCTCAGCATGACCGCGACTGCGTCATGACGGCCAGACTGTCCGAATCGGGGTTTCTGTCAGAGGGCCTACTCCGCTGGATGTCGGCATACATCCGCTTGGCTGAATTTGACCTCGGCTATACGGAAGAACTGTTGCCGATAGACAGCGCGGCCCTGGAACTAGCCTCCCAGATCCCTTTTATCCTCCCTCCGCTGAGGTCGAGGAAGAGGAAGGAGATATCGCCCGCTATGAGAAACGCCGACAAGAGGCGACGCACCGCGGCAGAACAGCCGAGGTCCCGTAGTGCCAGCGGACGCGTGGAGGCCTCCACGTCGACTATGCCACCACCACCGACACCGCCGCCGAAGAGGAAGCCGCCGACCACGGCGACGCCGCCTTCGACGCCTATAGCCCCGCCGACGCCGGAGCTTTACGACGCCTCGCCGCTTCTACCGACGCCGAAGCCGCAGCGCGCGCCGCGAACCGCGCGCCCTTTCGCGCCCGCGTATCCCCACCCCGAATCCCCTCCCACCCCCACCACCGCCAGTGGTGGGGCGTCACCTACCCCTGCCCCCCGTACCTCAGCGGGGGTCCCTCCCCACTCAATCCCCACCCAAACAACACTCCCCCCAA
This sequence comes from Musotima nitidalis, assembly GCA_949126915.1. Lineage (NCBI taxonomy): Eukaryota > Metazoa > Arthropoda > Insecta > Lepidoptera > Crambidae > Musotima > Musotima nitidalis. The sequence goes on from OX421414.1 coordinate 9,877,854, forward strand.
CCCCGATTATTCCCCCGCCCCCCCCCACGGCCCGCACACCCGCCGCCGCCGTGTTTAGGGCGAGCGCCGCCGCCGCCACACATACGACGGCCGCCACCGTCGCGACGACCGCCGCCGCTGCTTCGTACGCTACGATCGCCGGCGCTGCCACCGCGCACGCGCCGGCCGCCGCCGCCGCGGCGCCCGTTGCGCCCGCGCCCACCAAGAAGGCCAGATACCCTCCGCTCGTCGTCGAGAAATTACCGGACTGGAGCACGCACTTCCGGGAGCTGAAGCGACTGATTGGTAGGGCCCCAAGCGCGCGTCCCTTCCAAAAGGGAGTCCGTTTCACGCCCGCCGACGAAGATGAGTTCAGGACAGTGCAACGCTACCTTGCAGAGCTGACGAAGACCACCAACCTCGCGTGGTTCTCTTACTCACTGCCCGCTGAGAAGAGCCTCAAGGTAGCCATCAGAGGAATACCTGCCGACACCGAAGCCGCGGAAATAGAGGAGGAACTCCGAAACTTGGGGTTCGAGCCAGAGTTCGTCCGCCCAATTAAAGCCCGCCAAGGAAGAGCGGGCTGCATCTTCTTCGCCCAGCTCCGGAGGTGCGAAGGCGTCGCCAACATATATGGCATTGACGAGCTCCTGTGTATGCCAGGAGTCAAGATAGAGGCATGGAGGAAGAAGCAGGGGCCCGCTCAATGCCATCGATGCCAACAATTCCGGCACTCTTCCCACTGCTGTCACAGACAACAGGCGTGCGTGCGCTGCGGGGACGAACATCCCGCAAAGGAGTGCCCCAGACCCCTCTCGGAACCAGCGACCTGCGCTAACTGTGGAGGCGCTCACCCGGCCAACCATACCAGATGCCCAGCCTTCCAAACCGAGAAGAAGGTTAAGCGCGCGGGCACTATCGCCCTAGCAGGAAGACACCTGGTGAAAACCTCCACAGTTCAGGCTTCAGCGCAAACGCCTCACCTGATGGCAGAAGCCAACGACGCGAACAAGCGCTCTGCCCCAACTCGCCGAAAGAGAGGCAAGAACAAGAAGAAGAGAGGGGGCACACAAGAAAAAGCTGCCCCAGTCGTCGTCGTCACCACCGCCGCTACCACCCCCGCGGCGCACAAGACTGACCACGCCGAATCTGGAAGCACCATGAGGAACGCCCAGATTGACATCCTCATGGAGGTGCTGACGGCCCTACAACAGGGGAAGGACGCCGTCCCGGCACTCCTAGGAAGAGTTACCAGCCTGCTCCAGTCCAATGGCTGACCTCAGGATCATGCACTGGAACGCTGCCGGGCTGAGAAGGAAAGTCGGCCTACTCAAACTCGCCCTCCGCACTCACAACATAGATGTTTGTCTAGTGTCGGAGACGCACCTCAGCCCCAGCTGCCCACTGAAGATCCCCAACTACCATGTGTACCGGCAAGACGAGCGAACCGCCATCGCGCCCTACCGGGCCTATCGCGGGTTGGCAGTCCTCGTGAGGAGAAGAGTCGTGCACCAGCTCATCCCGCCGCCTGCAAGCCCACTGACTTCACTCTACGCCCTGGGCGTGGAGATCTGCAGGAACCGGGTTCCACTCCGTGTGTTTGCGGTCTACAAACCGCCACTGACGCTGCTAGACATGAATGACGTCCACCAGCTAGTCTCACCAACAACGACGCAGACAGTCATTGCAGGAGACTTGAACTGCAAGCACACGGCCTGGAACTCAAACTCCATCAACCGAAACGGCCGCCGACTCTTCGCGGACGCAGAGGCTAATGGCTATGTCGTGCACGGCCCGGAGACGCCGACTCACTACCCGCACGCCGCAACGCACACACCCGACGTGCTAGACATAGCCATCTTCAAGAACCTCGACTGCCAACCGACGCAGGAAACCTTGCTCGAGGACCTACAGTCGGATCACATGCCGGTACTCATGGTACTGCCGGACTCACCAACAGTGACGTTGACAGCTCCTCGCCGATGCACTGACTGGGAGAAGTTCAATGAGCTGGCACACAAGAATACCCCCACTTACCCCATCACGGAGCCAGAACACGTGGAGACTTTAGCTGCCGACATATCGTCTTGCCTCCAGAGCGCCCTGGACTCAGCATCGCACACCATGCCGGCGACAAGGGCACCACAGCCCCTGCCCGCCGGCATCAGGATCCTACTAGCGAAGAAGCGGCGCTTAAGGAAAGAATGGCAGCGAACTCGCTGCCCCGCCACCAAGACGCAGCTAAATGTCGCCACTGAACAAGTGAAGGAGGCTATCAGCTCATTGGACTCCGAACGCTGGGAAAGATACCTGGAGAGCGCATCCAAAGACTGGACAGGCATTCACCGGCTTTGCCGCCAGCTCTCCAAGGCCCCACCCCCAGTCAGACCACTTAGAAGCCCAGATGGCCAGCTGAAGTACCGTGCAGCAGACAGAGCTGAAATCCTCGCTGAGCACCTCGAACAGCAGTTCCGTCCCAACCCCTCCGTCGACGTAGACCACGAACGTCACACCCGTGAGCACCTACTTAACTACCTCTCTGCACCAATAGCCTACGAGGAGGACCCTATCGTCTTCTCTCCTGGCCAAGTGCGGAAAGCTATAGTTAAACTAGCACCTAGGAAGGCTCCGGGTGCAGACAAGATTCCCAACGCTGCCCTCCGACACCTCCCTCCCCGTTCAATAGCCGCGATTACACGCCTTTTCAACGGCATAATGAGAACCGGACGCTTCCCAGGGGCCTGGAAGATGGGCCACGTCATTATGATCCCGAAACCTGGGAAGGACGTCACGAAGCCTGCGAGCTACCGACCTATTACCTTGCTTCCTACCCTCTCAAAGCTGTTCGAGAGACTACTCCTCGTCCACCTACTCCCACACATAGAGCCGCGAGACGAGCAGTATGGATTCCGTGCCGAACACTCCACAACTCTGCAGTTGTCAAGAGTTCTGCACCACATGACTGTAGCCCATAACAAGAAGGAGTTCACGGCTGCAGTCCTACTTGATATGGAGAAGGCCTTCGACAGAGTGTGGCACGAAGGTCTGCTGTACAAGCTGTCAACGTCCCCAGCGCCCAGACGCATCATCCGTGTCCTGTCCTCGTTCCTCGAGGACAGACGCTTCAGGGTGGTGGTGGAGGACGCCCTATCTGGAGAGAAGAAGATAGAGGCCGGAGTACCCCAAGGCAGCTGCCTTTCGCCAGTTCTGTACTCTCGCTACACTGACGACATCCCTAAATCAGAAGGCGTACAACTCGCCCTATACGCGGACGACGCCGCGTACTACGCCTCCTCCTATCGAAGGAACATCGCTGCAGCCAGAGTACAGAACACACTAGACTCCCTGCCAGAATGGCTCAACAAGTGGCGTCTGACGGTCAACGTAGCGAAGACCCAAGCCATTCTGGTACGCAAGGTGCTGAATTACCCACCACCACTCCGACTACACGGACAGGATATCTCGTGGTCTCTCAAGGTCAAGTACCTAGGAGTCTGCATAGATCGCGACCTCAACATGACGCCTCACGTAACGAACACGATCAACAAGGCCAAAGCAGCTCGGAACCTCCTGCGACCAGTGCTCGACTCCAAGCTGCCGTTACGAACGAAGCTCGGGGTATACAAAACATACCTCAGACCCCTGATTACGTACGCAGCCCCAGCCTGGTACGCACTACTGAGAACCTCGCTCAAGAAGAAGCTCGAGACATATCAGAACGTGTCCCTCCGAACCATCGTGCGAGCTCCACGTTACGTGAGGAACGCGACGATTGCGAGGGATCTGAAATCAGAGAGCATTGAAGCCTTCGTGGGACGCCTAGCGGGACCGATGTTCGCGCGGGCGGATGCGTCAGGCCGTGAATCACTTCGCGGCCTGGCGCCGCTGCACGCGCGACCACCGGATGCTAAGGCATATGCCCGAAGCCTGATCCCTCGAACGACGTAGGATTGACCAGACCACGAGCACAGGACTGACTGCATGCTAGCTGATCGCCCCAGGGCCAACTGCCTAGGGGCTTGATCGCAGCCACCACCGGACTGACACCCCGGACCATACCAGGCTTTTCAGCCGCCTCAACGACGCGTCCGTCGCCACGGACGCCGTAAGAAACTGCGGTCAGGGGGCACTGCCCCGACACCGCGCCGTGACCCCCCTGCGGGGGCTCACGTAGAAGACCACGATCGATCGAGTATTGTAAATTTTGTACAATACAAAACATCTTTTTGTGAGACCTATGTTCGTAGTGGCATAGGTGTAATTGTACATACTTTTGTCAAAGTTTGGAAAATTATATCGTTATATAAAAAACATCTTTGATGATATGGCTGACGTTGACAGTGCAGTTAAACTTATTTGGTTAAACAATTACAGATATTATTGTAATTTTTTCGGACTAACAATTTGCTTATGATGACAATGGCCATGGTCGTCGGTAATCAACAACTCTTAAAAGTGTTTGTAACAAAATCGAACAATAGATTAGCTCCGAAATTGCTTTTTTTAAAACTTATTATAAAACAAAGTCCTCCGTGAATTATGACTGAAATTAGTAAATTATAACAGACCCCAAAATATTACAGGTCTCACTTATAGATAAGTATGTGATATACACGTCGCCCACCAATCATTAAATCGGGCTGATCATGAGGACAGAATAACCGGACCTAGTATTATTTAGCTAGTATGTTATGTGCACACACACCGCTCCATATTTATAAGACTGCATTGTTCTATTCATTGCAATGAGTTTACAAAATATATCTAAAATACTGATTGATTTCGCGCAACTATATTGGGCATATCATTCGATCTGGCCAATTTAACGATCAGATTACGATATATACATTACAGGAAAACACGCACATTTCACGATAACTACTACTTAGCTAAAGAACGCCCGACTCAATAAACGCCTTGCCGATGCTTGCCGGAGTTATACTAATCTATATCAAACTTTGTAGATAATGCATGGAAATTGTTTGTAATTCGGGGAAGCACATAGAAAGAGCAGAAGTGAACGAAGTCAGTAGTGTCATGTAGTTTGGAAGAGCAATATAATTATGTGTCATGATATGTAAATGATATGATAGATACATGAGTATTGAATATTACTGTTAACAGATGTTAACAGATGGATACAGCGTGTGACATAATCGAGAAAGGGTTGTATGAGTCGATGATGAATGACTGAATGAGAAGGAAAATACATGCACAGACCCTATATAAACAGGAAGCAGGATAATGAAATCTACAACGTCATGCGCAGTACCGGTTATTGGGCATATTATAGAATTATTATTATTAGTTAAGGACAATCATAAGCACATTTCATCTCATTGATATTAAATAAATACAGTCGCAATCTGAAAGCATACTAAGTTTTCAAACTTATATAATTAAGTATTCATAGAATTTGGCGAGATTTTGCGCTATCTGTCCGTGATTGCTTAATAAACGACAGTTCAAACGATAGTTTTAAATTTAATATTTTTAATATTGCATCGATTCAATTGTAGAATTGTTTGCAATAATTACCTACTTATTAAATAAGTGAATGTTACTTTTTTTTAGGAAGAAAAACGTATTTAAAGCGATTCATTTAAATGCATGCAGCGTTGAGGTTAGTGAAGCGAGAAATATGACGGTTTCTTCGTATGACGTTCTTGCCGATGTCAAAATAGGAAAGTTAGTAAAATTTTACTATTGTTATTTATGTAAAAAAATATGATTCAGGCGTTAAGATTCACAAAAAAACTTAGTCGCTAATCATAATAATGTTCAATACATACATACATTTACGCCTGTTTTCTCGAAGAGTTAGGCAGAGGCATATAATACACTTCGCTAATTGTATAGTTGGTCCCACGTAATAGGTGGCGTTACTACTGCCGCTTACCGAGCACTGTTATGTTCGCCAGAGCCTCGTCCATTGATCGGCAGGTGCACCACTTGCAAGTGAAGTTGGCTTGGGCTCCTTAGGTCTTGGTAGGATCCCTATACACCTTAAAATAATTTCCAACATAGATTTTATTGGTCACTGATAGTTATTTGTCCCGGTTGTACTGTATCCTAACTATGGGTCTTTAGTAACGACGTGAATAAGTGAAGAATGTATCACTTTTATAAAATGAAACACAGGCATAATAAAAATAATAATAATTCTTCTGTTGTCATTTCATACTGATTTATAACACATTCTTACTCCAATGGCTAAGTGACCCAACAAAGCGAGCCTTGCCCTCCGGTACGAGATTGATGAGGTTCGTTGTAATTGAATCCGTATAAAAATATTGAATTTAGAGTAAGCAATAAAAAATAAAAAAAACATTTTGGACACTTTATTTAGTTCCAAGATAAGTATCATTAAGAACTTATGTTATGGATACTAAATAACGGATAAATATACATAAATATTTTTTTAATTGTAAATACATACTTAATATACATAGGAAAACGCCCAGACCAGAATAATTAGTTATATTTATACACACCAATATTTGTCCTGTGTAGGAATCGAACCCACGACCTCAGGAGTGAAGTACGGGTATACTCGCCGCAACGCCATATCGGTCGTCAATAAGTAAATGAATAAGAAAATTTATAATCAATATAGTTATAGAATAACCAAGTCCACGAGTTATCGTATATAGAATATCTCGTAAGTAGTGATAAGATTACTAATTGCGAAGGTATTGCAATTTAATATATAACTGAATACTTTTACTGGCGTGTACATCGGAAAGGTCATGCTGCCTTTTTTCTGCCTTATATAAATATAACCAAGACTTGCAAGTCTTATCCACATAGTATTTTTAGAAACCAATAATCTTACCAAATATTTTCGGTAAGAACTTGGATTGTTAAACTTAAAACTTTTACCACCGTGAAATATTAAAGTTGGTTAAATCCCACTGACTTTTATTAAAAATTAAAGCGGTAATTATCCATACCTGATTTGAGTAAGAAAGTGTGACACTTTAATAACCGTATCCACAAAAATGCTTTTACTTTGCATAATTTTAAAGTCTACGCTTGCTTACCACTTGCACTGTGACCGTCATGGATCGAATGTTATCGTTACGAAAACGTTTTTGTCAACTCTGTCCCTGGGAGAGATGGGTACAATTTGTATAATTTGAAATGCTTTCTGAAACTAATTGGGACTGAGTTTAGTTCAGAAGTTATAACTATTTCAAATAGGTCCGTTCAGCTTTAATCGATGGAAATTGAATAGGATTTCGTACTTCAACTTCTTATCTTCTTCTATTTAAATAACATTTAATACTTTGTACTTAAATTGCACCTACTGTATAATGAGTAAAACTGGAAGGGGGTATACTTTTAGTATATTTAGATAATCCTTACATGAATGATGGAATGTGTACTTATTGAAACGGTATATAATGTAACAGCGAAGCAGAGAACCGGCATTAAGGTTATGTATGACACAACATCTGGTTAAAAACAGCAAACAACAAAGTGGTTCTTATCGAACATTTTTATATAGTTTCGTTATTGTATATTTTTTTATAATTTAATGAATTTTCACATATGTTTTATATGCGCTATACAATAGAATAAATACATTTCATATTCATTATCATCATTCAATATTGATTTATACTTAATTTTACTTAAGTTAAAATATTGATTGTGCATGATGAAACAAAAGATTAAACGAAAATCATCTTTACAAGTATTATAACTTAACAAGGTAACTAATTAGTGGCACTATCAATTTAATTAAGGAGCGCTATTTACTTAAATAGTAACACGTGGGCGAGTTAGTACAATAAATTGTTATTAGTGTACTTCATACATCCAAATCGCTCGCACACACACATATGCTGACACATATTCCCATACAAACACACATATATCCTCTTAATTTCTCACAGGAAAATTGATTAGACACACTCTCTTAGGGCTTTCCTCTAAAAAAATGTACTAAATTATTTTATGTCTTTATGACAGGGATGAGACCTGGTGACCCAAGACACAGGATTTACCTTGTTTGGGCACCAGTCTCCCATATAATATCAAGCTTTGAAAAATTGTACACCTCTTATTTTAAGTTGTTTTGTAATACGTTTAAGTATCTTTAAGTTTCTTTGCTTTGTATGGGAGAAAATAAATAAATATTATTATTATTATATTATTATTATTATTAAATCCAATTTCTCTTAGTTAAAAATCTTAATATATTACCTATTGATGTCAGACTGTACGGTGTCAGCACTTTACAGGCTTGAAATCCTATGTGCAGGAGGAATAATGCCATCTGCAGACAGTGTGGTGTGGCTTTGTGGCCGTGGCGGAGGGTTAGCGTCGACATTCTAATTCCATGAAAGGATTGCCCACTGCACTATTACGGCTTCGGTTTACTAACATATTAAATCCACAAGCCTTATATTGGCTTACACAAATCAAAGGGCATATAGAAGCGAATTGTTTATAACAGCATTTTATTTTATACAATCGTAATAATACATTATTCGCGTATAGGAAAAGATAAAAATATTTACAAGTTTGTTTAGTAGCCTGACTATCAAGTAGCCATGGGGCTACTTGATAGTCAGGGCCACCATGGGGTGGGCTTCGGCACGAAACTTATATTATCGGAGTAATAAATTACCAAAATAATGAATCATCGCAATTGTGTTCATCGATATATGGCTTTATCGCACTAATGATGAGTCAAACATTCGAATGTGTGTTCGAATACGTACGTATACAGTACAACACAAATAGAAATGTAGACTTTTTATTTTCGATCTTCAACTAAAAATACACATTTCTAATGCACTAAATAAAATAAAATATACAAAAAAATATTCAATTGAAAATATCCCACAACTCTGAACCCTCAGTAGGTTCGGGCGTGGACATAATAGGTTATGACTTTACGATCCTTTTAACACGTTCAAAACTAAAGCGTTAGTTAAAGTAACCTCAGCGCATGTTTAAAACTTATCACGTTAATAGGTTTTAATGGAAATGTTTTTTAAGTATTCGATAAAATTTAACCACATTGAACGCCATCAATGGAAAAATAAATAAATTGTTAATCGGATTGCTTTGCAGCTCATTCAAGTTATGTTTTAAATAAAATATAACCATTTTATTATTATTTGAAGATTTTCAATACTTATTTTTATTAAAGTCTAACCTTTCGACGCTTTCGCCACTTATATCTTAATATGAGTGTAAAATTGATTACTAGCACCATAAAAGAAATGGCGAGTGTAATAATAGCCTAACAATTTCACTTACGTTGAGCTATAGTTCGAATTGCTTATCACGACTACACGGCCGGCTAAAGGTAGAGTACTCGAAGTGTGGTTTACCGCGAGATGATAGTAGTCATCACTAGTCATTACCTTTGCTGACACGCCACTACGACAGACCCGGCACATAAAATTGTAGGTATACGATACTTATCTACTGGTATGTAAGTGTAACGTGCAACTTGTTCCGTGTAAGAATGCCACTAATTTAAGCTTTACTTGTCAGGTGTGCATACAGTATTATATACCTAGTCGGTTTCTTATTATAACAAAAGTATTAATTACAATCGTAATCGAACAATCATTAAAATTGTTTAAATAAATTTCTTTTTAGTGAAACTACCCTACTTTTTACTACGACCTTGTAAATTTAATTCCACAAATACAGACCCAAACAAGAATAACCGGAATTTTAATAACAACAGGAAACGGTGGAAGTGTACAATGGCTGGGAAAATGTACGTTTGCATACAAATTAACAGTCATGTGAAATTGCCTACATACTTGAGATCTGATGGCGATATAAAGCTCTGTCATAATTACTTTATTTAATTATCACACATTCTGACAATTAGAAGTCATGGGCTTAATGTAATAAGATTGAAATAATTATTGTTAGCTCTAAGGCACACAATACAATAGTCTTATGTATGAACTGCGATGTAACGAGACACCCAGGAAATATATCTGTAGATACCTGTTTCAGTTCCTAAATGAGTCACATGGTTGCTCTTTTTACACATATCGAGGAAATATTGAATAACAACGAGTTTTATGTGATTTTACTCTGCGACATCGTTTCATTTACGATAACTGATTGTAGCCAATAGTTCAGTTTCTCATATTTACTTTTTTGTTACAAAGAGTTTATTAGTGTTTTTCATTTTGTGGGAAAATCTGATTAATCCTATTCATACTAAATAGTCTGTCACCTAATGATACATATGCATTTATAGTACCACGATCTTTAAAATAATTACAAAAATGTAGGGCATTTATTTCTAAGGAGAGTCTTAGTAAAATATTTTTTTAAAGGAACATTTCCCTAAGTTTCTAGTATTGTAATTAGTTGTTTATTACCCCACGTTACCAAATTACAATTTCAGTGTAAATGATGTAAATTCATCGGTATCAGTAATCTTGTATTGTCTGGTAGTAAAAACTTAGGTCCTACAGTGACTTTTGTGCTTCTTTGAAGGTGCGCAGTTATTTGTTTTAGATCAGTCAGTGATGTAACGTAATTGCTGGTGACAATTAAAATCTTTCTTAAGTAAGCATCGTAACAGTGTTCGTGACAAAAACAAACAGTGAAAGTGCAGTGGTCTTTCCGTCCGTCGATCACAACGACTAGGTGCGACGCGTTTTTACTTAACATTATGTACAACGTTACATTGTTCAAGGTAATTGTGAATCATGTTCATATTGTCACTCATGTTCAAACTTTATTCAATAGCTCGGCTATTATGTGAAAAGAAGTTCGCATTGTTTGATTGATGGTTGAATAAAATCGCACGTCTCGCTTACGCAAAACAGATTTGTGAAAAAGTCCTGTTTCTCAGAACTGTTTTAAGCGTTTTAATTTGCAATTATCGAGATGATCGATCGATGTTTTATTGAGAAAATGTCTTGTAATAAAATGATTTCGTGTCTTAATGGTGGGAAGCATCACACTATAATGTCTCATATGAAACGTATATTAACCTACATTATACAAATAACTGCTCAGCGAAACTAAGAATTAAAATACATAAATATAAAACAGCTGTGGTCAGAAAGGTGCTGCATCAGTATAATGCTGCCGAGGCAACGATTTTGCGTATGTACGACTTGATATACGATGTAGCAGGAATTTTTGCAGAGTAGACGCGATAATATTTATAATATTTATTTATTTATTTATTATTTATTTATTTATTTATTTATTTTTTAATTACTTTATCATATTCACTTAAATAGTGATAAGTTGTTTTCAAGTGTCACGAGTCCGAATGCCGTTTTTTTATGAAATTTGATCTGAAGGAAACTCAGGGGAGGAGAGGTGGGGAACTTGGAGGAAGAAGACACATGGAAGTATATAAGGTATAAAAGAATTAAGGCATAATACTTTTAAGTCTGAAAATCTTCGTGATTCTTGTAAAGGAGTCAATAAATTGTAGAATAAACACGGTCATAAAAAAAATCAGAGATATATAAAACAATTACTTGAAAACAACAAGTTCTCATCATTATATGTCTGTTAAGAAAAAAAAGACCACTACTAAACATTAGTTCCCTGAGGCTATATAGAGGGGTCATTAATGTGCCAGCTTACAATCTCCAAACAAGTAGTACAATCTACTGTTCCGGTCAAAGATCACAATAATAACAGATATTTTTGTCGAGTCACCTCCTTATAGTAACCATCAAGCCTTCGGCATCGCCGTAATCGTATAGACAAATATTGGCAAATCACACAAATGTTGCGAGTATACAACACTGACACCGATTTGGCACGGAGTTCAATAGAGAAGCAGAACACTGCAATTAGATACTGTTGCGTTATTGTAAAGTTTGGAGGTAAATAGATTTTATTATCGTAACCATTATTGTCATACTCACTCACAACATAAGACGGTAAAACATATAGAAAGCGAAGCCTGCTTATGGTAATGGAAGCTGGGCATAATAAAACAAGTAAGTTATTTTTGACGAGGTTAAAAATAGATTTACTACTTTTAATATGTGACCTAGTTAAATTAGCGCAGAACTAAAGTGATTACGCGATTTAAAATTGTTTTATTCTCACAGACCATTATTCGGTTAGGTATTTGAAAGTGTTAAGAATCTCAATTCGCAGACATTTGTTATTCGTTAATTATTTAAGTTAAAAACGGTACGAGATCACTCACTTACTTAAGTCTGTCGCCTAGCGGTATTTCTGCAACAAGAGTATAAGATTCTGTATACTTACTTTAAGCTGAATATGTAATGTCGAGAAGAACCAGAAATTAAGATCCACAGACGATCAATAACATAATTATCTGTGGCCTTACTAATTTAGTCAATGTTATCCTCCTTTAAAAAATATGTTTTTCATGCATTATATTTTTAAAAGGTTCCGATGATGACATAATTTTGGTGATGACAACACCTTAAGTTATTAACTCAACAATCTATTTAGGAAAAGCAAGCACGAGACAAAGACGACCACGTAATAAGTGACGCGACTGTAATGAATAACTATAAAAAGCAAATACTTAAAGCAATAATATTCTCGATTTGAAATACTTACAATAAAATAGGAAGTAGTTTACAATAGCGTTATCCAACCAAAACAGAAAGCATTGAAAATTAAAAAGAAAGTGTTCAATCATAATGCACATTGATTTGTCCACAATTATTATTATTAATGATTCCTTATAGTTATTAAAATGCGTTATTTTTAATGTAGATTTACCTACAGTTAAGGTTGGCTGTAAATTATTTCTTGATAGTAATATGGTAAATATGTGCACTTGTGAATTAAATATGACAGGTGCAAATGTCACCATATTACTTTTTAATTAGATATTAAAATATTATTAATTAATTTTAGTCTTATATGGAATTAAGAATACAAGGATTAACTGTGCATAAGAAATATAAAGACTAGTGGATAACAACTCATTAACGAGTTTTACACGATACTTCAAAAATAATACATACGATAAACGCTTTGATTTCCTGATACGGCTTTCTTGGGACAATGTACTTACTTTTTTTTGTTTGTCTACAGATGCAAGGTTGAGGCCGAGTGTAGCCATGCGAAGCGACATGGCGTACCGGGGTCTGTCGCAGCACGTGGAGCTGGATCGAGCGGCAGACCCTCGGGACAGGTTTAACCTACAAGAGCTGATTGGTGAAGGAACATACGGCGAGGTATACTGCGCCAGGGATAAGAAAAGCGGCAAAAGAGTCGCTGTAAAGGTAAACGACATTTATATTTCTATAGGATTTACTGTTCTAATAAATATATGACTAAAGTTGTATCAATGTAAGTTACTTATATATCAATAAGCAAATAAAGTTAATTAATTTTTATTTGTAAAATATGACCACAGATTAAATTTTAAGCTCAAATATATAAAAACTTTCAATATAGATGTTCATACATAGATCAGCGCTACACTGCTATTTATTTTAAATAACAATTGTAAGTAAATTAATTACAGAAGAATAATTTGAAAGAGTAGGATATGTATAATGAAAACAATTTTCAGCATACAAATTTAACTCAGACCTAGGTCCCAGACCTTTCACTAAAAAGTTACAAAATATATCTAATTGTTTATTACAAATACCAAGTACATAAGGTCAAATAACAAAGGTCAACTGCCTGACCTCAAATTATAACGTATGTGTTAGCAATTGTTAACTTAACAAATAGACGCTTAATTTGCAAAATTAAAAATGAAACTGTAACTATTTAAATCAAAAGAATAAACATTTTTATGTGAAATATTTTGTGAAATAACTAAAATTATTACGGATATAAAAGAAGACACAGAATTATTATGTTTCGTTTCACTATTTAGGTAATTTAGATGTCATGTTCAACTTTGTCGTGCTTATTTAAGCCTGACCTACTATTACGTACTTGTCTAAACATAATAACAATACAGCCAGCGAAGAGAAATCTCTTGCGAGAAATTTTAGATCGGTTGAGCCCTAGGCAAAGATTTTCTCTTGTTTGCCTTTTGCAGCCTCAATATTTATGGAAATGTTTATGTACGGTAATGGTAAAATCGGCTGTTTTATAAATAATGTAGTAGTAGAAAACGTATTTTGTACTGCCCACTTTTGTACTGAGCTCAGTGAAGGTCTGATAGTCAAAAACTTTAAGAGCTGTATTGTTAATAATTTGTACGTGGTAATTGATTGTGGTTTTGTAGATGTTATATCTAAAACTCTGTATTGATGTCAAGGTCAATACGTAACAATACGTGTTTCGGTCGGTTAGCCTCTTGCTTTACACTAACTAGTGTCAATGTTGGTAATATAACCCAGCTATTATACACACACCGTTGTTTGTGGTTAATTAAGGTGTTCAAACACAATGTGGTATGTGTTTAAACACTATGGCTAATGGTTTTGTTACAGATCCTGGAAAATATTACTGAAAACATTGAGGAGATCGAGGAGGAGTTTTTGGTATTTAGAGACTTGTCCAGTCATCCGAATATACCAGAATTCTTCGGACTATTTCTAAAGCGAGGAATCAGTTCCGATGATGATCAAATTTGGTTCGTTATGGAAGTAAGTTTAAGCTGAATAATATATATAAAATATAGCTTCTATTGCTCATTGAAATATTACGCCACTATTAAATAACAAAACCATACTAACCGGAAACCAATGAAATAATATGGACTGACAGATCTATAAGTGTATGAAAATTGGTGTGTCGTCATCTACTGATCACCCCCACTCCACAATTGTACTCTATGCGGCGCATGCACAGAATTGGTTTTACAGAGTGAGCATTTAAAACGACTGAAAACAGTATAGCAGTTGATAGTATTTTTAAAATTATTTTTTAATATCTCATTTTGATACTAGATCTAACTTTGTTCACTTTCAACTCACCCATTCAAACCTAGCTTTGAACAGAAAACAGTAAGCAACCGCTTTTCGATATTTTAGCTAATGGTTTAAAATTTCCAAGTTATAAAATTTTCCATGAATAACTATATCACCCAAAAAAAATGTATAAAAGACGTTGGATATTTTAAACTATTTTGAACAATAATAATGAAACTTCTGTTATCGCGCCCTAAATGGCAATGAGAGACGCTCTAAAAGAAGGGAGACAATAAAATAAAGTAGTATAAAGTCGTTTCCAACAACTTATTACAGAAGCATGTGATAATAAATAAAAATCATTTAGACGATTCTTTATCTTCAGCTGTGCACTGGTGGCTCGGTGACTGATTTATGCGCCGGATTAAGAGCTCGCGGAAGCAGCCTCACTGAACCACAACTGGCGTACGTACTGCGAGGAACTGTGCGCGCTCTCACGCACCTTCACGCGCACCGGTGCATGCACCGTGACGTCAAAGGTCACAATATACTTCTCACCGAAGATGCCGAAGTTAAACTTGTCGATTTTGGAGTATCGTCTCATCTGGCGGCTACTGCTGCGAGAAGGAACACTTCAGTTGGTACTCCCTATTGGATGGCTCCTGAAGTAAGATCTTTACTAAACTTACTTATTTAACTTTTTTTTGATTTGCATTACTTAATCATCATAATTATGTTTCCTAGGTGATAGCATGTGAACAGCAACTGGATCAATCATACGACTGTAGATGTGATGTATGGTCAGTCGGCATCACGGCAATAGAATTGGCGGAAGGCGAACCTCCTTTATCAGGATTACATCCAATGAGAGCTTTATTCCAAATTCCTCGAAATCCACCACCTTCTCTGGTACACCCCGAAGTATTTTCGCCACAGCTTTCAGATTTTGTAGCAGACTGCCTTATAAAGGATATGAACCAAAGACCTTTTGCCAGAGAACTTTTGGAACATCCTCTGCTGCTAGCTGTAAATAGTTTTGAAGAAAAGGTAAAACTATGTAATATATCAAAAATACATCTAACAAGATACTCTATAAAACCAAATTAAATTTTAAATGAAAAATAATAAGTAAGAATAATTGAAAACGCCATTGTTAACCTTATTACATAAACGATTTCGTACCTATCTAAGTAACTGCTGCTTAAGAATACATGTCATTATCGGTATACTCGTTTTTAAAAAACAAATCTGCACATCTAAGTAATGGAATTTTAGGCTATTGAAGTTAACTAATGCAGGAAATATGCTTACCCAGTTTAACACTATTAATTTAAAAAAAAGTAATACAAAAATCTTTCGATGCTTAAAACGTACGCACTTAAAATTTTGATAACGCTCGAGAGCGTATTCATACCCTCTCTTACCAAAATATTGTCTAAGTAAAAGTTATCATATTTACCTACATCGTTCTTAAGGAGGAAAAAAAAAAATCAAAATACTTTTTATTTCATAAACTATTACATAGTACTTGAAAACGTCAAAATTATAAAACAAAAACAAATAAAATATAATTATACTAAAATCACGAAGCTTAGATTTACTTGCAACCAAACAATTTAAAAAAACAAAAAATATTTAAGTGTAAGTGAATCTAAGTGCCAGTTCCGAGCCACCGCTCTGTAAGAAGAACTGGCAAGAAACTTACAGGCTATGCTCTTTTAAATTATCGATTGGTTAGTTACAATCTTCATTTGTCTGTGACGCTATACAATGCAACATAATACAGGAGTCAAATCTTTTTAATGTTCTTAATAATAATGATTAGGCAATAATAACCTGCTTTTTATACATGTGGATATGAATGTATGTAAATCACTACTGACTTCTTTTTGAAGTTAAGAAATAATGCTTAAAAAACAATATGAAGTTACAAGGCGGATGTTTTGTATACGATCCAAGATACAACAGGTTTCCACATTTCAGATTCGCAAGGAACTACAAACTGAGATAAAAAGACAAAGAGCTGAAGGCCGTAGTTGCCGAGCGGCAGAGGCTACGACGAAACGCGGAAAATTAAAATCCCACAGGAAAGCACGTCCCGAAAAAATGTACACTGATGACCTCGCTACTCTCGAAGTTCTTACCGAGGACGCCATTGTGGACCAGCTGCAGAAAAGATACACGCAAAATCAGATCTATACGTACATTGGGGATATATTAGTTGCAATTAACCCATTCACTGACATTGGGATATACACAACCAAGGTAATCAAAAGTATATCGGCATAATACCTTGGAGGTTAGCTAGTTTTAAAAGCGCTAGTACATATTTTGAAAGCGCCAGTAGCTTTGCAAGGTAATCAAAATAACTTTGCGGCGCTAACAGAGGTCAGCTTTTGGATAATAATATAGAACTGTTTATTAATAGCAGTTAGTCCAAACTAAACCAATAGGAAAAATTCAAAATTTTTTTTAAATAATACCTGTTATAGACATCGTCATAGCATTTACTCTTATTTTGAATATGGAAAAGACCTATTATTCACCTCAGTCTGTTCAATGACGCCTGTTTAAATGGCTATATTTATATAAATGTATGTTAAAATTGAGAAGCGCTCGTAGCTCTGCGGTGCTCGGTGGTCAGAAACGATCGCCGAAGTACAGAAGAGTTTACAGAGGTCAGTCCTTGGATGGGTGACCGTATGTGTGGCATTTGATATCGAGCGCTTCCGGCACGTTAAGCCGTTGGTCCCGGTTATCACTAAATGTGGTAGTCGTTAAGCCATATTAGAGGCCTAATGGGCGGCTTGAAAAATTCTAACAGCAAGACGCCACACACCTGCCTCACTCCGCACTGGGTCAGCGTGGTGGAGTATGACCCAATACCCTCACACCTTATGTGAGAGGAGGCTCGTGCTCAGTAGTGGGACGTTAATGGGCTGTGATGATGATGTTAAAATTTAAAATTTATTTTAGACCCAACAAATCTACCAAGGTCGTTGTCGATCGGATAATCCCCCTCACATCTATGCAGTAGCGGACGCTGCTCACCAAGCCCTCATGCACCAGAAACAGCATCAGGCTATAGTCATATCTGGCGAAAGCGGAGCCGGGAAAACTGAATCTGCTAATCTTCTGTTGAAACAACTAGTTTTCTTATCGAAGGTAAAAATTTGAGTTAAGGTTTATAAGAATCCAATATAATCATAATATGTACCTTGAGTACTTAGTGGACGGCAATGATAATCGAAAATAAGTGGCGGTAATATAGATCATCCATACATGTGTAACCATTTTGTAATAGACCCTTTGAATGCGAAGGCATTTCACTTTTGCCTTGTGCTATTATTGTATGTGATAGAGATTGCACCAAGCTCTCGTCTCGGCAAAAAAATATGAGACTATCGACCGCCACCAACTAGCTGACAGCTGATTAATGCTGATGTAGTTTTATTTAGAGACGCGAAAAATGTGAAAATTTAAATGTTATTGTGCACAATGCACAGTGATACCTAGTAAGTTACAATTTTATTTTTGATAGTGTTAGCTATATGAGATAAAGTGATTAAGCTAGGAAAAAGAGAAAGTACAAAGTTCATAGAAAGTTAAGTATTGTGTCACACACGCCGGGTGTCATTTGTATCTGAATATGATTTGAATAATTTAAAATTTTTGGCCATGAAACAATCTATTTTTTAATACAATTCATCTATTTTTGTGTTAATTCAATTTGTTATTATCTTATCTTTATGCTAATTTGGTTGCGTAATCTATTCGAGTGGATCTTTAATATCAATGATGGCCGCGTCACTAAATGGAAGATATCACATATAATTTATCGCCAAAATAAAACATGAACTTTAACAAAGGCATTTGATAGCCGGATATTACGTGAGAACTTGATGATTTCATTAGAGATATCTAAATGGAATTCGCCTGTTTTTATATAATTATATTAAATGTCTTTTTTTGTTACTTTCATTTATTTTCATTACATAATCTCGTAATATAACACATTTTGTTTGTTTGTTTTGCATAAACAAACAAACGTAACAATGAATACCCACAATCATTCATAACATTGCAATATTATTACCAATCATATTTTAATATTATTTACAGACACAAAATAGAAATTTAGAAGAAAAAATCCTGCAAGTGAATCCTATAATGGAGGCATTTGGCAATGCCCGAACCGGAATCAATGCCAACAGCTCTCGCTTTGGGAAATACTTGGAACTTTCCATGATGAGGGTCGGCAGGATATCAGGCGCGAGGATATCCGTGTATCTTCTTGAACAGTCTAGAGTTGTACATCAAGCACTGTAAGTTTTCGAAGTGTGAAGCTTAAATGAAATACAGTATCATGCCGAATTCATTAAGACCTAAAGTTATGGCTGAAAATTGTATGAAGCAAACAAAGTAGAATATATTGAAATAGACGCTATCAATCATATTACTTATCATCTAATCGGGTAATCTTAGCGTTTAATTGCAATTTTATTTATTTGTTACTGCATGATTAGACCCATTAGGGTCATAGTAAGTAATTTAATCAAGCTCATTGCCTGTATTGTGTTATGAAAAGAAATTAGTGATGGTTACTGCACTTCATTCATCGTCGCGATAAATTGGTGGTTGAGGCTCATTTTGCCCAGTCATTCTGCTATCATCCTTCCAACCGCAACACGCAACAGTGTAGACCAGAATACCAGTATAGCGATATTGTTCGACAGCAGAACTGCGGTGGATCAACGTATATGTCCTCTGTCTGAACTTAAAACGAAAATAAATATTCCAAATATTGTTTTCCAATCAAATCTGTTTCTAGGCCAATTTCAGAGACAAATTCTGTTTTAGTGGAGAGAGCAACTTTCACGTTTTCTATTACCTTTACGATGGACTGGAGAGTGAAGGACGATGGCGGAAATTCTATTTGGATGAGCAATTGAAGTCGAGGCACAGATATTTACAGCCATTATCTGTAGTCCATAGAGAACATAATGTGCACCGATGGAGACAACTTAACCAAGCATTTAAGGTAAATATTTCTCATTCTTCGCTTATGATTTGGGAAATAAAGAAAAACATGGAACTACACATATGTATGATATTTTATATATCGACAGAGTATAATTATTATACACGCCGCAGCGACAGCTATACAAAATAGCAATGTCAATGGAGTTAGAATTAAAATATTTTTGCAGGTAGTTGGCTTTCAAGAAGAAGAGGTGCAAATTTTATACAAAATGCTAGCTGCAATTCTACATTTAGGTGACATAGAATTTGGAGAGACTGTCGGAGAAGATAATACGGACAATAAAGCAACTATTATTGATACAGCCCCTCTCCATAGAGGCAAGTAAAAATCTTTACTAATAAATAGAAATAAAACTTGCCAAGCCACTATTCAGTATATTTAACACTACTATTTTACTTTTTTTTTATTATTAAATTATTTCATACTCGCAAAACATTAAATAATGTATGCATTACTGATTTACAAACATAACATACTCATTCTTGTATAGCTTCGTGCCTCCTGGGTGTTGAAACCGCGGATCTCCGAGAGTGTCTCACTAGCAGCAGTGTGGTTGCTAGAGGCGAAACTATTGCTCGTCATAGCTCGCCTACGGAAGCAGGTGTCGCGAGAGACGCTACGGCAAGAGGGTTATATGCTAGAGCTTTCGACCGAATTGTTGAAAGGATCAATGCGCTACTGTGTCAAAATAGACCACATGGGTACGCTTTAATATTTCACAAAAATTTCAAATTATTTTGTACACGGCCGTTTATATTTCCAACAATATGCTTACACGCGGTACTTTTTCAGAAACGAGCCGCTATCAATTGGATTATTAGATATATTTGGCTTTGAAAACTTTGCCAGAAATTCATTTGAACAGTTATGTATAAATATCGCAAACGAGCAGATCCAGTATTATTTCAACCAACACATCTTTACTTGGGAGCAACAGGAGTACATGGCTGAAGGAGTCCCGGTTGATTTGGTTGAGTTCTCAGATAACAGACCTGTGTTAGACATGTTATTGTCTAGACCTATTGGTTTACTTGCTTTACTGGATGAAGAGAGCAGATTTCCTAGAGCTTCAGATAAAACTCTCATTGGTACGTTTCATTAAACTTCTAGTCACCTTGTGCAACTCGAGTTTTTCATAACAACGTTCCGTAATTGAACGTATATGCAAATAAGTTTATGTTTCCTCAATGCACTTTACTAATTAAAACATGAAATATTTGATCTAGTTACGTATAATTTGTCTGACTTTTTTGCAGAAAAGTTCCATAATAACGTAAAAAGCAAATATTACGTCCGTCCGAAATCTGATGCAATTTGTTTTGCAATTCATCACTTCGCTGGTCGGGTGGTGTACCAAGCTGATGGTTTCTTAGAGAAAAACAGAAACTTTTTACCTCCAGAAGTTGTTCAGTTGATGAGACAAAGCCAGTACGATATAATAAGATTTTTGTTTCAATGCCCCATTACAAAAACTGGCAATTTGTATTCGCCTCTCCAAGGAGATATGGACACCAGGACATTAGAAAGTCCAATTTGTGGTGACGTTAGGGTAAGTGATACCTCAGGACTATGCTCTCAACCACATAAATCTAAATAAAACTAAAATGTCTTAGCTCTCAACTATATGTTTGGCCTACATACAGAACATAAAAAATTCAAACGTATCTAATTTGGTATTCATTCATTTATATGAATGTGCTTGTAAAGCATTTGATATTGAGCTGATCTGCACTTTAGTCCCGATTATTACTATAATATGTAAACTGACACACTATATTAGGTCAAGCTAAAGGCCATATAAATCGGCATGAAACATTCTAACAACAGGACGCCGTATAGTTGCCAATTCACAGTTAGTCCATGCAACACATCACAATTATTTCACACAATTTAATTACTTAGCTGCATACGACATTAAAATGTTCAAATATGGGATAAAGTATTAATAACAGCGACAAAAAGTAATTGAAACTGTTATTTTAGGCAGAATTAATTTTAATAAATAATTTAACATATTAAAAATAATTATTTATTTATTTAGTACACACACAGAAATATACAAACAGAAAAACTAAGAAACATTGGGTACAGGGCACAGCTTATTCAAAAAAGAAATATCTTCCAGCTGGCCCGCAAAAGTGTTTATGTGCAATGTATTTAACAACTTATTGTAAATCCTGAAAATGTTTTCGTGTAGGATCGTTACAACAGCCGAGGACTGGCTTCTCAATCCAGAGCTCAGCAAACTGTTGCCACATATTTCCGATATTCATTGATGGAATTGCTACAAAAGATGGTCAGCGGGTCCCCTCAGTTTGTGAGGTGTCTCAAGCCAAATGATTCTCGATCTCCGAAACATTTCGACTCAGCTAAGTTATTAAAACAACTCAGATATACCGGAGTCCTTGAAACTATTAGAATAAGGCAAAATGGGTTTTCTCATCGGCTTGCTTTTGAAGAGTTTTCGAAAAGGTACGTAAAATGTTTACTCTCATACAATATTTCTTAGCGCGGTAGCGCAGATAAATATGACATTAACAGTCACCAATCCAAGCATTGACCTCTGTTAGAGAGGCATATTATAAGCTGAGTTGAACTGTATCAAATCAGACATCTTCTGACCGGGAAGGCTCAAGGTCAATCAATTAAAACTATTGAGATTGCAGTTATGATGAGGAAAGATTAGAACATGAACATCCGATTGATAAGCGGTTCTCTCAATTAAATCTATAAGTGTTCATCTGTAAGCAAGTTTAAGACAAGGGGTGACAGGACCCAATCGAACAATATAACCAATCGAACAATTATTTTATATTATTTATCCTGATACATAACTGCAAATTTCACTAGGATTCAAATGTATTTTTGACCAAGTGTTAATATTGTTTTCAGATATAGTTTCTTATCATTCAGTTTTGACGAAGTAGTGAAGCCAAGTCGTGACACATGCCGCATGCTTCTTATGAGACTTAAAATGGATGGGTGGGCGCTTGGAAAGTCCAAGGTTTTCCTCAAGTACTACCATGTTGAGGTCCTATCTAGGATATACGAAGAACAGGTATCTACTAATTCTATTTTAGTAACGTAAATTTATTGTATAAGATAATATCTGATATTTATCAAGTACGCAAATATTTTCCCTGCTCAGTTTTCATTTCTTATTTTTATTACGATTACGTATGATTGTAATTATTCTGTAGAGACATAAATGTGTGTATAGGGTTCCTACAAGGATCTAGGGAGCCCAAGCCAACCTCACCTGCATGTGGTGCACCTGCCAATCAACGGACAAGGCTCTGGCGAACATAACTGTGCCCGGTAAGCGGCAATAGGCTCGCCATCTATTACGTGGGATTAACTATATAATTGGCGAAGTGTGGGCGTATAATATGCCTCTGCCTACCCCTTAGGGAAAACAGGCGTGTATGTATGTATAAATATTTGTTTTTAACCAATTCGAAAACAGGTAACGATTTGGAAATATATTATTTGAGTGGGTGTTTCCTATGTATATTAAGTATGTATTTACAAAAAAATAGTATGTAAGTATATTTATCCGTTATTTAGTATCCATAACACAAGTTCTTAATTACACTTATCTTGGAACTAAATAATTGGTGTAATTGTTAGAAATTATTTATTATTAATTATTTCTTCTGAAAGAGCTCCAAGGTAGAAGTTTGGTACATATATGATAAATACTTTACAGCCATATAAAAAAATCACGTACTGTTTTCATTACTCGGAGACGTCAATTTTGAACTTCGAAAAATAGTTTTCTTACATAACAATATTTGCTTTTATGGTACATTTCAGATACGTAAAGTAGTATTGGTACAAGCATGCGCCCGCGGGTGGTTAGCCAGACGACACTTCCAACGACTGAAGGCGCAGATGGCGATCTCGGTGCTGACGTTGCAGCGCCATGTCCGGGGCTGGCTCACCAGGAAGAAGCTGCAGGAGCGGCAGCGGCAGTTGGCGAGAGAGTTCCAGATGGAGCAAGACACGCAGAGGCGACAAAACAAGTCTAGTAAGTACCAGCTACTATATCTACTTGTAGGGTTTTGTAGCTTAAGTAAGGGAAAACTATCAGAGCTGTTTAGGCTGTGATCGATAACGAGTTATATTCGCTCCACTTAAAAATTGTAATGCAATTATATAGTTGCATATACAATTAATAATCCTTTCACCATATCAGCCTTATGTTTTGATGTTGTATTTTGCTTGTGTAAATTTAATCGTTTCTTTTTCTGTGTACTTACTATGTTTATTTGTACTGAATAAATAAATTTTTCTTTCTTTCTTATGAGTTCACTGCTGAACAGTGACCCCAATATATTACATCCTATTGGAGGTAAATACCTACCCTACCCTACCCTAATTATAAGCAAATTCCCATAATCACTACGATGGGTAGGCGGTTGGCGGTAACACACGGCACAATAATCATGTAACATGGTTGAAATAGTTTGTAGGAATCATCTTTGTATCAGTTCATCATGTCAAAATACTTCGTCTAATTCTGCATATTGTGAATGTAAACTACGGAACCCTAGCCTGCTGCACTTTGCGTGGCAATTAGCTGAACTTTAAGGAATCCAACCTTAATTAGAGGCCGTGGGATAACAAATATTTATAATAAACATATAATAGTCCGAGCGATAATAAAAGTCCATAGATATCAAGTACAACATTGAAACATGACTTTAGCGTACAGTTGCTGCTTTTTATTTATTGACAGGTTTCTAGGTACGAACCGGTACAAATAATTTTATTAAACCAACTGGTGTCGTATATTCTTATATTTTAAAAAATATTAGGTCGGGGAAAAAGTCTTTTCGCATAACGTAGGTATAAACTTATTATAAAAATTTTTTGACTGTACTATTTGTGTCTGGCTGGTTTTGGTAACATTAAAAAGGTTCCATTATAAAGGAAAGAAAAAAATAAAAAAAAGTTGTTACCCCTATTTTTCATTTGTTTTTCTCTCCGTTAAAATGAGTGAATCTAATGAAGAAATTCGATACATTTTAAAATTTTATTATAAAAAAGGCAAAAATGCAACTCAAGCAGTGAAAAAAATTTGTGATGTTTATGGACCTGATGCAGTGTCAGTAAGAGTAGCACAAATTTGGTTCAAACGTTTTCAGTCCGGAAATTTTGATGTTAAAGATGCACCTCGCTCTGGTCGCCCTGTTACGAATAAAATGGACGCCAGTTTTGAAAGAGTGGAGCAAGATCGGCATATTAGTAGTTACGATGTAGCTGAAGAACTGGGAATTGACCACAAAACAGTTCTGACCCATTTGAAGAAAGCTGGTTATACAAAAAAGCTCGATATTTGGGTGCCACACGAGCTCACTCAAAGAAACTTAATGAACCGTGTACTCATTTGCGATTCATTATTGAGACATAATGAAACCGAGCCGTTTTTGAAGAGATTGATAACTGGCGATGAAAAGTGGATCACGTACGACAAGAACGTGCGAAAAAGGTCGTGGTCGAAAGTTGGCCAGGCTTCACAGACTGTGGCCAAACCTGGCCTAACACGAAATAAGGTGATGCTGTGTGTATGGTGGGATTGGAAGGGCATTGTTTATTATGAGCTTTTACCGCCCGGCAAAACCATCGATTCTGATCTTTACTGCCAGCAACTGATGAGATTAAAGGAAGCAGTCGAGAGAAAACGGCCGGAATTGATCAACAGGAAGGGTGTGGTCTTTCATCACTATAAGGCTAGACCACACACATCTTTAGCCACTCAGCAAAAATTAAGAGAGTTCGACTGGGAGGTCCTAGTGCATCCACCATATAGCCCTGACCTTGCGCCTTCAGATTTTCACCTGTTTCGGTCTCTGCAGAATTCTTTAGGTTCTGTAAGGTTGACCTCAAGAGAGGACTGCCAAAACTATTTGTCCCGTTTTTTTGATCAGAAGTCCCAAAGTTTCTACAGTAACGGGATAATGTCTCTGCCCACAAAATGGCAGAAAGTTATTCAACAAAACGGTACATATATATTGTAAATAAATGTAAATAAACTTTGAAAAAAATGTCTTGACTTTTCATACAAAAATACGAAAAGACTTTTTCCCCAACCTATTACTAAAAGGTTCCTCTAAATTCAACAAATGACCTAAGAACTCCTTGTATATACAGATATGCCCAATAAGAATAAAGCCATGATGAAGGCGAAGATTTTGCGACGAATGACGTCAGACGACAGCGATAGTAACGACACCCTGT
This sequence comes from Musotima nitidalis, assembly GCA_949126915.1. Lineage (NCBI taxonomy): Eukaryota > Metazoa > Arthropoda > Insecta > Lepidoptera > Crambidae > Musotima > Musotima nitidalis. Next base: position 9,903,948 of record OX421414.1, read on the forward strand.
ATGGCAATAAAGAGAACATCGACTCTAACAAAGCCGCCGTTGTTATACAAAGCCGTAAGTACACTAATTAATTCCATAATCACTCAGCAAACTGAGTTAGCTTAAAGTCGGGATAATGTAGATAATCGGGATAATATTATCAGGCAAGGTAATTAGCTCGTTAAAACGCGGTGAGATAGCGTTAGTATTAAACGTTACAATATACTGGTAAAATATTTAAAAAACATCGACATAAAACAAATATTAGGTAGATAAATCAAAAGTAAGATAGTTTGAATTGTTGCTTTTGTGATATTTTTTCGATAGTTAAGTTTTAATGTCATCACCATCATCTCAGCCAAATGAGGTCTCTTCTGAACATATGCCTCCGCAATTGGCATCTACGTCGATATAATATATTGATGGAGGCCGTCTTTAGTAATGGCGTCGTCGTTTGCTGGTTCGAAGTCATATGTTTACTGTTGGTGTACTTTACTTGAATTAACCTTTAGTATTTGTTCAGATTTCAGAGGCTACACGGCGCGCCGCAAGTGGGCTAAAGGCATGGCACCGCCTCCCCCAAAACAGCATGCCCCCCCTCCGCCCACCTCGCAGCATCTGATGCAACAATACTCTGTACAGGAGCGTGCTGCGCAGCTGCAAACCTTTGCGGATCAGGTAAAGACATCACGGTAGAGCATCAGGCTGTATAAGCTTATCATTGATTTAGTTTAAGGCCGTTTCTCACTTACAACTTTGCGTTCTGGACCAAAAAATATTTTATTTTTTGTTTCTACTTCGTAGAAGTCTTGCACATTACATCCTAATTTGCAAAATTAGTTCTATCCATTGCCATCTCAGTTTCTGTTCTAAAGGTTCCAAGCCCGTAAATATTTAAGGCACTCTCCGTACAGATACCTCTGATACTAGTAATGGTATCCATTTAAGAGATCTGAGAGATTGATTTGACCGGTTTCTTCTAATCAATCACCAACAGAAAAAAATGAAAAAACTTAAATCCTAGTACACTCTGATTGTCTTATTTCAAGTATTAGTAACTATGTAAGTAGTTGAAGTGGCGTGTGTAGGTGATGTTAGAACTCTAGAACGACAAAGTTGATCATTAGAACTCGTTTTAATTTCAGGTCCACGACAGAAACCAAGAGATCCACAAGAACCTGCGTCGCAACAAGCCCGGTATCCGGCTTCACGACGTCCAGCGGCCGCCGGACGAATACCGCCCTCCTCCCGGATTCACTCTCGTTCCGGCGATTCTCCGCGGGCAACCTTCGCAACTGGAGCGGGATGCGAGCAGGCTTTCTAGGTACGTCAAGATCTTCATCATATGAGCACTATCCCGGGTGCGACCTTACGGAGGTTCGCTACTCAGCTGCAGAATCTATAAAATGACACCTCGGCCATAATTTTCGGTCGATCCATTAACGCTTCAAGTGCAACACTTAATACGGCTTAAAACAATATTATTAATATTTTATCATTTTATTTTTTTTACATACTAATAAACCTAACCTATGGTACCTATAATATTGAACTATATTGTAGCTACTACACAATGTTTGCGTTTGCAAAACCTACTTACTAAGTGTTATGCTAATATGGAAACTGATATGTGACATCTGAGGGCCTTCACTCATTCAACGAAAACGAAACTTCGTTACACCTATCTCATACGCTCTCTAGGTATATCATTATCGAATGAAAGGGGTGGGTATAACAAAGTTTCGTCTTCGTTGCATTAGAGTAGGCCCTCTGCCATGTTTCGGGTTCAATCGAGCTATCTCTATTTAAAATAGAATACAAAATGCCTTTACCTATAGATTGCATTTTCCGCGGAAAGTTACAGTTCTCGCAGCTAAGACAAGCTTTCGAAGGAGGTTACATTAAGTATTCCTGCTACAAATAAACGCCATACATCATCGGCAATTCCGTATATGAGAGCGAACTATTTCAAACACTTTATACAAAAGTTGTTCACTTTTAGTAAAAACCCACCTCTAGTAAAACTTGATTTTACACTAACCATTTTTCGAAAATCTGAGTCTTATCTATTTTTTATAAAACTAATATATTTCTTTCCTTTTATAATTTTATTTATTGCCTAGATATGTATATCAAAATGTCTTCTCCACATTTTTCAAATAATATTTTTTTACGCACGCTTCCTATTTGGATACATTCAGCCCTTCACCAGAGTTCTTAGATAGCCCCGCTAGGCCGTGGGATGAGCCACTGCTGAGCAAAAAGGATTTTGTTATTAAACGACCTAGGTTTGTATTATAATTAATTTACCAACGAGTTTTGAAAAGGTCTTTAATGATTTAATTAATGGTCGGCTTATAGCAAAATCTCTGATAGGTTAAGATAGATTGGTAACCAAATAATATAATTACTAACCACATAAGAAGTTGAAGAATAATATAGTATTGCATGATGTTCAAGATAATATGTCAAACAGTCGTTGTATAATTACGTCTCTCCAAGACGCCGAACTTATAGTTTAAGTGAAAAACAATTATCACAATTTTATTACCTTTAGACAATTTTTGGAGCTAATCTAAATAGGAATAAAATAAATTAACCCACCAGTCTATGAAATATGTTTAGGTACGTTTGACGTTTCAATTTTTTCATACGTAGTTTAGTTATGTGACTTTAAATGAAGGTCTATTTACTTATTTATTGTAAAAGTTAAATTAAGTGATAAGAATTTGTCTACCTAAATATTAAGTATCTTTCATAAACATTTTCATTTGTCTGATGAAATAAAACTAAAATTTCCGATGCCTTTCAGCTCCAGATACCAAGAAGGCGACCACAGCGAGGAGCGCGTCCCATCGCGGCCCGAGCCCCGGCGCGGCGGCCTCGTCAGGTACCAATCCCCCATACACTCCCGATACTGGCCCTGACTTACTAACCATACCTCTCTGATGCATGCTTGCATTTCGGATAGCAGCAACGGGTATGGACTAACACTCCTTTACAAACTAACGCTAGTTTGCTACTATTTGTTGCTACCGTAGATAGCCTTAAAGTCTTTGAACAGGGGCAAGAACAATTTTACGAGATACTAGTAAATTAAACTGCTGTTCATTGTTAATTTTTACAGACAAATTAATTTTATTTATAGAAAATAAATGGCTCCTTGATTGTAGTCAAAAATATGCACATAAGCAGAATTATTTTTTAGTATTTATGTTGTGTGTGAAATAAGCTATATTGTGTTTAGTACTCAAATCAATCTTTATTTGTGTACTAAGTGTGTACATTTGTAGGTATTTCACAAGCTAGCTACCCTTACAGGTATTGAACTTTTAATCTAACTTATTTGTTCGTCCAAGAATTCTATAAGTTAATACAGTATGTATTCCAATTATTAGTAGAAACTGCATATACCAACAAACATTCTACGTACAAATCAGCATAAGCCTTGATTACTGAATGATAATTTTTCTCAGAATTTTATATTATTTAAATCAAACTTGCTCTTTTTATTTCGAAAAAACGAGAAGCGTAAGCTATTACTAATCACGAAATAGATAAAATTTAATAATATTAGATTTTCCATCTGTCCTATTTTGTATTAGAGCGAGTGCTGTCTCCTATTATATCATGCAACTATGACTCATACTAACAAAAACATACCACGCGCACTTTCAATCCATAACTGCTGCTTTTTCATACATACTACAGAAACTTACGTCATATTACGTCTTGCAGCGTTATGCTAATCAGCAACGTCTCCCAAAGCTATGAACAAGACATAAAATTTTGTTCTGTACATTTAGATATTTAACTATAATTGATGTATATTGACGATTGCCTTTAATCATGTACTTACTTACCAATTTATTTATTTCTCGTCAGCAACAAAATTAGCGAGCTGGTGAAGCACGCGCAGAGATCCGGAGCTCCGCCGCGGCCGGTCTACAACCCTAGCTACGACCCAGAATCTGACCTACGGAAGATCCTACGAAACTCCCCAGAAATGCTAGCCACCCCTATATTCAGCTCAGACGATGACTACAATGAAGGACCTTTCCGATTCAAGCAACTACTCCGTCCTACTTTAGGACCTACTGAGAGCCTACGAAAAAGAAAAGTACGAAACAATTCCGGCCAAAGCCCTTGGATGTCCGATAGCTCGCAAGACAGCACTGGCTCCAAACAGGCATTGTTCAACAAAAGACGTCCACAAATCAGTATGGGAGTTTATTACAACTAAATAAATCTTTCAATGATAAATACTATGTTAAATTTGGGGAAGTTTTGATTTACCATTATCGTAGTAAGTAACTTTGGAATAGAAGAGCATTTTTATTTCGAATTTTTATACTAAACATGGTTATTGATATTTGTTGACTTATATATACAAAAATAATGATTTTATCGTACTTTGAGTATATATCGTAGGCATGATAGCATCTATCGCTTTTCTGATAATAAAATAGGCTCCATAACAAGAATTTGAATACTCATAGTTGTCTATACCACAGTTTTTTAAGCTTTAAAGAACTTACGTGAAATCTCTAATGTATCAGGTTTATAATAACAGTACTAGGAGCATATGTAAAGCATGCATAATTATGAAGATTCTATATTCCACGTCAATCAAAACATCTGTAATGGTAATCACTGATTCTATATTCCACGTCAATCAAAACATCTGTAATGGTAATCACAGCAGCCTCATTTTAACTCGGATAATTATTTCCAAAGTCATTATTCGTAAGCTTAATATAACCCACCTCATGTATAAATGGGAATCAGTTATAGTGTTTTTAGTCCCATGTTTGTTTAGCGTTTATGAGAATCTTATAAGGTAAGTTATTAGAAGACATACTTTTCTTATTTCATTTATTGGAGTTCGACAAAATATTGTTACGGTGTTCAATTATATTGTCTTATATAATGCAAGGGACTTATTAGTCGTTTTCAATCTATTAAAACTTACGTAGGCTGTCTGCATTTTTTGATAAAATAGTATCGTGATTTTCATTTTAGCCTATTCATGTCCTTTTCTTGGCTTAGACCCACAAAGCATGGTAAAAGGGAATCAGGTAACATTATTTCTCAACGAGAGTCTTGTGCGGATTGGTGGGGGTAGATGTGGCGCGCGTATGTAATCCGGCAAATCAAATCATTTTATTGTTGTTTGTCAGAGAAAGACACATCAAATTATTTTTATGTTAATAACCATTATTTCATAATAAATAAGATATTGAACTATATCTATATGATATTTATATATTTCTGTTAGTAATCACCAAAGTTTAAATATATAAAATGTAATATGGCGTAAATTAAAGAATTTTATTTGGTAATCAGTATTATTGTTATTGTATCGCGTGTCGTATCCTTAATCTGTCATGACGTTCTTATGAAAGTCTAAATAAGTCTTGTTCAGCAGTCGATTAAATGTTAAGTGTTATTATATGTTAATTTATTATGCCATTTTAAACATGTGTGGATTTGAATCATTGACAACTTTTGTGATAATGTGCCAATGATTATGAGTAAGTGTAATTAGTTATTTGTTTCAGAGTTTAAAATAAAATGAAACATTGAAAAAATATAACAACTTTTGTTTCTTTTCTAATATATAGTAAACATTAGGCACACAAAGTATTTATTCCCTTTTCTTATGTAACATTTTAAACATTTTTAAGAATATAGGAAATTGAAAAACAATTTCACTTTCATCTGATGATAATTACATAAAAATCGTACCTACATAGACAAAACGCATACAATAAAGTAAGCTCATACCAATTTCTATTAATCTGGATTAAAATATTTACACTCTTAAATTAAAAGTACTTCATAAGATATTGAAACTACTGCTCTTAACACAATTTTTTAAATTTTTTAATATGGCACGTCATAATGACTACATCCTGCCTGATTTATCATCAGTCGATGCAGTCCAAAAAAATATAAAAATTAAGGCGCTTCATACCGTGCTACCGTCATGAGTGGGTGCGCTTTGTATCGACAAAGAGCACGCCTGCTAAAATGCCATTTTACGCCCCGCTTAAAAGACCCGGGATTATAAGAACTAGGAAACACATGAGCCGAAAGCGAACTCCAGAGCTTAATGGTATTACACACAAACACCTTATTAAATTTCTAGGTTCAAGTGCTGATAGTCTGCACAGTATGTGGAGGAAAGGAGAGGCCGTTGCAGTCTCTAAACTCTATTGAGGAGGTGCTTAGCAGAATCGTCCCAAAGATGGGGACAATACTCCACACTCGATCGCACTTAAGTCTTGTTCAACAAACAGCGCTGCTCGGGAGTGTAAAACGGCCTCATCTTTTTGATGATACCCAACTTACGGGAGGCATTTAAAATAACACCCTATCATACCATTTCGGATTTAGGTCCTAGCCGATGTCCATGCCAAGATTGCTAAGGACCACCGAAATGTTCAACGGAGAGTCCTGAAGAGAGGGAGGAGTAAGTAAGGGAGTAATTTTGGAAGAGAATGCAAAAACCTTGGTTTTGGGGGTATTAAACTGAGGTTTTCAGATCGACGCTGAACGCAGAGTCCCGTTCACGTTGGCAATAAATTGGATAGTAGAACATCATAACATATATGAACAAAAGTGGAATTTTACTTCCTTATTATTGAATATTGCTTAAATTGCTATGCCCCGTCTTTGTTTCTTCTGAGTTAAATGTAAAGGCACGTTCAATAAATCTATAAAAGTAAACTGCCAAACTTTGATTAAGTCGGGGTCTTTTTTACCATAAGTATGCTTAAATGCCAGCTACCTGATATTAAGTGGTTATCATTCTTATCTTCTCATTAATGCTACTACTGACCACAGGCCTCCTCTCACAAACAAAGGTAAGAGGGATTTTGTTCATACTTTACCAGGAGGATGAATGCGCTCGATATCAAATACCACATAAAAAGTCACCCATCTAAAAACTGACCTCTGTGAACTCTGCTTAATTTCGGTGATCTTTTCTACTTGCAACCGCGCTACAAGCGCTTCAAAAGTGTCTACTTAGCCCAAAGATAATAATTGAAATTATTAGGTTAAGAGAGAGATATTATACCTAGCGAATTTACTACTTAACTGGCTATACTGACTTTTATTTAATATAAATAATAACGGACAAGTTACAATATGTGCATAAATTACTTATATCTTGTAGGGTTTCAGAGGATGCGAGCAACGATGACCCCCAAAGATATAAGTCGCATGCTCTGGGTGGTGCTAATTGAACAATTGAACATGGTAGAGCCCTGCTCGCCAGGTCACCGACTACCGTTCAGTTGTGTACGCCCGCCAAGTGATTGGTGCTCCTTGCAGGTCGCGTTACGGGAACTGCGCTGCACTACCGGAGCCTCGGGAGCGGCTGTTCTTACAAATAATGGACCAGAGAGTGGAGTGGACAGACCAGAACCACTGAGCGCGAGACGAGACTCGACATGCCGGCCAGGGAGACTCGTAGAAAAGGTGGTGCCGCTGGCCACCCGCGGCACACTACAGGGGGCCGACTGGGACCCAGACCTCGGAAAGCTACTAGGCCCTACTAGGTCGCGCATTATCTCGGAGTTGATCGTTGTGTCGGTTGATAACCGGAAGTGGTGGGACCCTGCAACCATTTCCGCGATATACCCGGGATAGACCCATATAGGGTCTGGCGTGTCGGATTTAGTCGTAACGCTAATCCAATGCTGAAGCGAAAGACTCTAGCTTTGTTCATGTTACTTTGCAACAGTAGCAGCTCCTCTTTCACGTCCCTTTCTTTCCCTTTTCCAATGACAGTGATAAAAAACAATGCAGGAAATACAGCGGCATCCCCTCCCACCTCCAATTCGCTGTTTAAGGTGGAGTTTGCTAACATCCGTGGACTCAGTTATAACCTTAACACCGACCACCATCATTATGAGACGGTGCGGCCTGCTTTGTTTTTCTGACGGAGACTCATATTCGTCGCTCTGCTGATACGTCGTACTTAAAATACCCGGGCTATCAGCTCGAGGAGCGTTTCCTCGCCAAAGCTGAGGTATGCTTGCATGCACATGAGGGCTGACATTTGCTGTCGACGTCTACACTGCTTGGAAGACCCCTCCTTTCCTTTGCTTACGGGAGCTGTACTCTATGCGCAGTACGGCTCCCGTTGCCGTATCTATGCGTGCCTTTACCGGTCCTACACAGAAGATGCTAGTAATAGCATTGTCTTAGACTATCTCAGCAAAGAGACCGTTGTTGCGCAGGAGAGATTCCCAAACGACGAGGTGGTGCTTTTGGGGAACTTCAACGCCCATCGTGAGGCATGGTTGGGGTTAACGACACTGTTAGCGTCTCTCAGAAGAAAGTTTTGTAGTAGAATTACTTGCCAGGAAAATTAAGAGTTATGAATGTAGTTTTTCATTTTTTAATAATTTGTGGTGTTCAACCATTAATGTGTGCCGTGGGTTATTAACCCTTAAGTGATTGTGAACGTAAATAAGTGTTGGAAAATGAAACACAATAATTGTAACAATTCCCGCCCTACTATAATTTCCCGAAGAATCGAGAAACTATTCAACACGTCACGTGTTTCGCCCTTAGGCATCTTCAGGTAAGATAGGAGCCTCAGAACAACGATGTCTTCACGACCAACGCTGAAAAGAGAGATACTCTCACTACTCTGGGCGGGAATTGTTACAAAGATATTTTTTATCCATCACTTGCTTACAATGGATTTCTAAATCAATAAATTACAACATCACTTTTCAAATTCTCTCAGGAAGTCCATATGAGATCTCAGTATAGTCCTAGATTGAGGACTCAACGGATTTAGGGCATCTCATTTTTCATTTATAATCTTTATCGCAACTCATTCTCATTTACAGCGAATAAAATATTATTAATATATCTTTAAATGGCACTGGCTACTATCTATCACATATAATAGATGCACGAAGCCATTATTATACCCATGAACGTTTTGATTGTACTAAAAAAAAGTTTTGTAGTACAATCTAAACGTTCATGGGAATGACAAACAAAAAAATAATTACATAACGTGTACACAATTGACGCTCGCAATCAAAACAAATAAAACACGCCAACCAACCTGTAGTTTAAAAGCCCCAAGGAGTACACGTAAAACCAAACACGCAATCTGATGTTTACGGCGGGCGGGCGGGAAAGTACGGGGCGCGGGCGGATGGCACCACGTGACAGCGGCGCGCCAGCCAATGGCAGACTAGGGCCTTTTGACAACTCCAAGCCCGCCAATAAGGGCGCAGCTGTGAATGCGCGCGCCGCCGCGCAGTCGCGTCCGCGCCAGCCATGGCGGCCGCCGGCCTGCCGATACTCGACCTTACCGAAATTAAAACGCGCTCCATAGAAAGAACCCTTCTCCCTCTCATCAAGCAGGTATGCCATATTGCATGCAAACGCTTATTATCCTGCCTGCCATACAACTACAACTTGCATTTGCATGGTGCAATCTGTGACGTGTTGCTGTACCGCATCAAAACTACGTCGACGGCTTTTCTATGACGTTTTACGTTAACGCAGACTTTACGCGGATAGTCTAAAATAAAAACTTTATTTCTGGAACGGTAATAACCGCGGCCGCGTCTCAGGAGGAGGTCGTAACGTCAGCTTATGACGTTTATAATTGAAATTTCGCGCTCTTTACGACTATCTGTTGCGTCTTTTGCGCCGTCGCATTGAGGTTGTTGTAGGGCGGCAAATAAGAATCTAAGGTCTATGCGAATAATGTAAAAGAATCGTTATTTTAGAGGTATTGGCGGCAGCCTGAGGCATACTTTAGCATATTTATTTACTTTTATCATAGTTTAGGTCGTTGGAAGTAATGTTTGGGTGTTTGTAAAAGTTAGGGGTATAGTATCACGAGGGTGGGTGGCCACGTGTTCGGGCGGGCGGCCGCAGGGGTGGGCGGGCTAGATCGATGGTGGGCCGTCAGTGCCGCGGCGATCGCGGGCGGAGCGGCGCGGTGCCGCAGCGACGAGCAGCCAGCGCCACGGAGCCGCGCGCGCCCGCCAACGCGCCCAGCGCGGGCCGCCGCCGACCGCGTCCGCGTCGACGCTCGCGACCGCGTCGACGCTCGCGCGCGCTCAGACATGGAAGCGCTCTCCGATGACGACGAGTTCGCGCGCCGCGACCCACAGGTACGATCGGTTCACGTGCCTTCCCACACTGTTTACATTCTTAGTAGAAGGTCCCACCACCCTCTGATGATAATTGATGATAATCTCAAACGCAACAAGTAACCCACTTGCCTTTCCCGGCTGTCTCTCGAACGACCTTGACGGAGCTCGCGTCTCGCTGTCTCCCGGGTTCAGGCTAAGGCCGACGTTATAAGGGGCTCACGAAACGTTTGATCTCGACTGTTAATTGCTTTGGGCTTAGACAAGTTATGGAAATAGGTCCTGTTTTATGCTTTCCTCATTTCTTATGTAAACGAAAAACGTAATAATTTAATCTCCTTTTTGAATATTTTATTCTTTCAAGCAAAAATATAAAACAAACAAAATTGCATGTGATTGTAAATTTGTTTTGACATTGATTGTTTGTAGTGTGGGACAGGTCAGGTATTGTAATGAAATGCCCACTCGCTAAACATAATACACAATAGGGGAATGCAGCGTTCTCGAAGACGTCACTACAGTTAAATTAAATGTTTAAAGTAGAGCTAGAACTTTAGAGTGAAGCTAAAACTTTTGTTAAATTGTGTATAAGAGTTTTAGTTACTCAGGTATCATTTGAATTCTGTACGCAATATTTAACTGAAGTAAAGATATGAAATGTTTTATATCTTTACCTGATTGTTGACGTTGAGTTATTTTTGACTACCTTTCTAAATAATTGTTTTATTATTATATATGAAAACAATAGCTTTCTGAACGTGTCTGACATTTACACGTCCTAGAAATGTGAAATTTTCCCAGGTATTCGTTACATAATGTCCCTTGTATAGTTTTTTTTGGAAATATTCAGTTGCTGGCGTCTGCTCGTTGTAATTAATAGCCAAAGTTGTATCTATCGTAACAAAACCGGAGTTACATATTTGTGACAATTCTTTAAGACATATACATCTAAGATCAGGAACTTATAACAACAAGATAGGTGGTTTCTTAATGATTCCTAACGTTTTATTTACTTTGAGATGGTTAGAAAATTATAAATACCTTAACTTGTCTTTAGGCGGATTAATTTCACTAGTACTTTTCTGAAAAACCCACTCACCATCATTCCAACCAAATAAAGTCCACGCTGAATAGTGGACTCCCTAATTGTCTTCCACGTTGGTTGATTTTAAGCCGCCTATATTTAATGGCTTTGCGACAGTTCTTCGGGTGATAGGCCATCCTATATTATCGTTCACTGGTTACGGGAAACTTAAACGTCAAATCGAACCCACCCCAAACCAACTCTCACAGAAATGATCGAAGTCACCGCCGCGTGCTTATCCGACTGATAATTCTGAAAAAATGGAACGATTGTAATACGTATTTCACTTATCGGAAAAGTATGTTCGAGTAATATTTACGTAAATTCAATTTCTACATTGTAGACATTCTCTCGCAAAGATACATATAAAATATTCTCTATTTAAAGATTGGGAGACACGGCATACACCTGCGTCCGCTCACCCGCACTAGGTTTACGTGGCGGTGGAGTATAACCTGAAACCCTATCACTTTGATTTGTTTGTTGCTGAAATAAGAAATTTCCATTGGCTTACGAATCGACAAAGGTTTACTTTACATGGTTACGGTAGCTAGTTAATTATAATATTTAAAATGTAAACATTGTTTTTTTTCTATAAAATACACAACGTACACCACTTGTCTATTTTATGCGGGTGTCATACGGCATCATCTGACAGTCAATCAAACAGTCTTAAAGTAAGAAACTAAAAAAAAGTGCTAAGTAAAGAAAAGTAATTCTTTAACGTTGTATAATAAATACCTAATATAATTTACCGGCTAACTAAAAACTTGAGAAACATTTGTATTAAACGATGGTTGTTATGCTTGCTGTAAGAATGGGGCTCTGAGGTGCCATAGCTGAATAGAAACGTATCCAATTAAAAGTTAAGACTGAGCAGGAATTTCGTAAGAACTATTGAGACGTCTCTTCCAATCCCTATAGAATTGTTCATTATGTACATAAATTATACATGAAAATATGTTAGAGTGACCCTGTTTTCTTGTTTATTCCAGTAGGCGGGTATGATATATTGGCCATATGGTACGTACTACGATAGTAAGTCTATCCATTGTTATATGACAACGTTCAATCAATGTGCCATACCTTGTGCTCTCCTGACCAATTGCAGTCCCAAACAAAAGTATTCTTAGTGTCATGTGAAGAGAAACAAATAAAACCCTACAAAAATTTGGTATGAACTAGGTTAAAAAAAAACTTGAAAAACTGAAAATTGCGGCAGAATTTAATACCGCGAAAACTGGTTACGGAGCGGTTGTATGTGTGAAGTAACACTATAATTTAGAAGTTATAGCTAATATTCGAAACTGAAGAGTCTCATAGTAGTTTAAATAATTAAGTAATGATAGTTAGTATAAGCTAATTAGATAGATTTGATAAGTGGGTAGTAATAATGTCTACTATCCACTTATCGAGCATTATTGTCTTGTACGACTTTTTTAACCACAACCAACCGTTTTCATACTTTTTCCTAACAATCAAATGTTAAATATAGCAAAAACAATTTTTTTCTACAATTAACGAGAAAGTAGTACGTTAACAGTTACCGGTTAGGCTCGCCACCTATTACGTGGGACTAACTATATTATTCAAATTCATATTCATTTATTTAAGTTTGGCTCAAAAGAGCTCTTATGAACGTCAAAACTTAAAAACTAGCGCGCCCATTCATTGGCGAAGTGTGGGCGTATAGTATGCCTGTGCCTACCCCTCCGGGAAAACAGGCGTGAATTTGATGAAATTAATGGAGGAAGAGCAAAAATAACCATTGAATAACAGGGCTAACTAGTGTTGTAAAGAACTCGAGTCTTTGAGTCCTAAATTTAGAGCTCGACTCGGCATTACACGACTCGACTCATAACAATAAGACTCTTAAGAATAAAGAACTCAAGTCTATATGAGCTCTTGAATGCGAGACTCGAGACTCGAGTCTTCTTTAGCGCTCGAGTCCTTTTTACGCGCCGAGTCGCGCTCGAGTTCTTTTCCGCTTTGAGTCATTTTTTTTAAAGCAGCCAATAAAAGGCTATTTTTGTGAGATATAATCATGTGTAACCAGAAGGAGATGTCGAAAAATAAATGAAAAAATTAAAGTTTTAATTAACATGAAAAATCAGTTTAATTAATTATGATCATGAAAATTATTACAAAAGAAAACATTAATTAAACAAATGTAATTTTAGTCACATTAACAGCTTTATTATAAAAGTATAGACATTTATTCTAAATAAATCACTGTCAGCATTTCGAAGACCAGTTTGAAGAAGACTCGAGCCCTTTTAAGACTCGAGCTCTTTTAAGACTCAAGCTCTTTATAAGACTCGAGTCTCTCGAGTTCTATTTAAGGTTTCGAGTTCAATAATGGCGCTCGAGTCTTCATGATAGGACTCAGACTCGGCTCGACTCAAGACTCCGAGTTCAGTTAGTTCACTGAGTCTTAGAAAATTGAGTCGAGTCTATCGAATAAGACTAAAAGACTCGAGTCCTTTGCAACACTAGGGCTAACGGATGAAATAAATAATAAAAGCGATTCTTCGTCTTTTGACCTCAGTTCATAATGTTGAAATACCATACAATAGAAACAGAAGAACGTTAGAGTGGCGATAACCCAGTAGCAAGATCACTTGCCTTTAAATTCTTAAGGTCTAGGGTTCAAACCCTGGTAACTAGCACCTATGACTTTTCGAAGTTAAGTGCGTAATTATCGCTTGCTCCGTGCTTTGAAAAGCACGTGAAGCCGTTGGTCCCGGCTATAATGAAATTCTATGGCAGTCGTTATTAGGAAGACAGTGACTTCTAACTGACTGACAGCTGGTTTAACCATAGAATAATATTTCCCTCTGGGTTGCGGATTTCAGACGGCAGTCGCTCCACGTAATAACTGAAATGTAGTCAAATCTGATATAACCAGTGAGCAGACCCTTGGCCCTAAGCTTAAGTCTAGGGCAACCGGGATAATGCTAGGATATGATAATATGAGAAGCATAGACGAAATCGAAGATAAAGTATGTGCTGCTTTTTTGTTTCTTTAAAATAACATCTCAATCCACGCGTAATTGCTCAAACTAATCCATCTATCCAAACACTACGCTTATTGCAAATTTTAGAGATTTTTTTCTTCAAAGAAATGTGTAAGTATAATGAGAATCATATAGCGTGTTTCATTGTAATTTAACTTTTCCGCGCCACAGCAACCTGCAATAAATGTCAAACAATCCAGGCTTTTAGGAATTGCATTCATTGAATTCTTGGAACAGCAGTTTGCCCTGTCTGTTGTATCTTAGATAAATAGTAGGTAAAATCGCAAGAACGGAAACATTATTTGTTAATGGTGTAATTTGTCTGGGATTTCTTCAAGACTCCAGGAATTTACGTGTGCTGGCGCAGCGGGCTGGCCGGGAGGGCCCGTCCGGCCGCGCCTGGGGGTCTTAGGTAGCGGGGGCAGGGGGCCTTTTCCGTCTAGCTATAGGCCCTCCCAAAAGTCGGCCAGTAACGCCATGGCCGCACAAGGAGGTAGGAGGGGCGCGAAACACTGCGCCTCTCTGAGAAGGTCCTCCCAATTCTGATCCGGGGGACGTTGGTCGCGGGCGGGGTGCCAGAAGCTACAAACCCAGGCACTGGCCCCCCGCCCCTTTTTCAACAGCGGTGGGCGTTTTCGGAAGTTTTTAGTGGGTAGGAATGCGGTGGTCGCGTCTGCCGCAGTGAGCCCCACACTCCCCTTCCGATCCCCCGATTGGCCGGGCCGGATTGGCCTCCGCGACCTAGAGGGTACATAATTCTATTCTTAAGCCAGGTTACAGGATATTAGAAAGCAATTAATTCCTAACAAAGACTGCCATAGATGCTTATAACTGCCGAAACCACCGGCTTAAGGTGCTTTCTGAGGCACGTAGCAAGCGATAATTGAACATAACTTCGAAAAGTTATTAGCTGTGCGCCTATAATTGATTGTAGCTGCTACCACCAGACCAGCATTAGAACCCGAATACCCTGATGCAGTCTGTTGGTTCCGCCTGTGAGCTATCGCATGATGAGAGGACATAAAATTGATTGTGATTATTTGTTGAACAGATCAGTAGTCTGGTGGCGTGTCGTGGCGAGGCGGCGGCGGGCGGCGCGGCCGTGCAGCGCGTGGGGGCCGCGGTGTGCTGCGCCGTGGAGCGCTTCGTCGCCGTGGGCGAGAACATCGCCGACGACCACCCCGACGTGCGACACAACATGGTGCTGGCCTGCAAGGAGGCCCGCTCTGCAGGTTGGTTCACATTGGGACATAACATCTGCAGTGTGGTGCGTGATGCGCCGTGACCCTAGACTTTTTCCCTTTAAAAAAAATTTTAAGTCTCAGGCCAATCTTAACTGCAAACGATTTGGCGGGAAAGTGAAGCGTCATGTCTGCAGTTTTGTTTTATTTTCCTAAAACTTGTGATATTTCTAGCATTAATGTGTAATAACGGTGGATTATTAAGCGTTAAGTGTTTGTGAATATACATGAGTGTTGGTAAATCAAACAAAGCAGTGCAACATCACTTTTCAAATTCTCTCAAGAAGTTCATGTGAGATCTCAGTATAGTCCCACATCTTCAAGTAGTTAAAATCAATAAAATACAAAGTGAAAGGTGCTCAGTGGTATGCGGGATTCCACAAGGTTCGATACTGGGTCCATTGCTTTTTAATATTTATATTAACAATATACACGAATTAAGGTTGCATGGCCAAATAACGTTATACGCTGACGATACTTGTATATTTTATTTCGGATCGGATGTTCGTAGCATGATTAAAAAAGCCCAAGAGGATTTGAACACCTTATGTTCTTGGTTTCAATACAACTTACTTACTATAAATACATCTAAAACTTGCTTCGTAATCTTTAACGCAAAAAATAAACCAATTCCATCATTCGAGCCATTAACAATAAATAATATAACACTGGAACAAAAGTCTTGCGAAAAATATCTTGGCCTTAGAATCGATCGCAGATTGGCATGGAATGCACATATTGAATACATCAGAACTAAATTATTATCCCTTATCGGCTCACTCAGACAAATTACTCATTGCATCCCGCACAATTTAAGATACACTATATACAATTGTTTAGTCAAACCACATCTTTTATATTTAATAGAAATTTGGGGCAGTGCTTGCAAAACAAAATTAGCGGATCTTCAAGTGGCTCAAAACAAAGTAATCAAAATTCTATTTAGATATCACTATTTAACACCAACAAAAAAAATATACAATGATTTAAATTTAATGAATATCAAACAATTACATAATTACAGTTTATGCATTCTAGTAAAAAAAATATTAAATAGCTCTCTCCATACAAGTTTAACATTTGATACCGCTAAACAACTCAATAATCGAAGTACCCGCCGAGCTAGTTTCCTTGTGTTGCCCAAAGTAAGAACGAATTATGGAAAAAAAATGATCACCTTTGAAGGCGCGCAGCTTTATAACAAAATACCCTCGAACATTAAAAATGTAAGCTCGTTTAATGTATTCAAACGAAAACTCTCACAACATATTGTTGATACTTTTACTTAACTATTCAATTGAATACATTGGATGGGCAAGCGTAATCTTTAAGTGACGACGATGTAATTTATAATTATTTATATGTTAATTTAAGTTCTCATTCAAGTGACTGTATATGTCTTTTTTTTTTTGAGAATAAATATCTTTAACCATTATATCTTTACTGAAGACTCAAGGGGCTTAGGGGAGGGTATCTCATTTACCATTTATCATCACTCATTATCATTTACTATGAATTATATATTATTAATATATCACTTACTTGACACTGGCTAGATGTGCTAGACGCACGAAGCCATTATTTACAAGAAAAAAAAACTGCAAACGATGCACCTGTCGATCGACATACCGGTCTCTGGCGTGCAGAAGCTCTGGTAAGCTGCTAGAGGCTCGCCACCTATTATTACACGGGACCAAAAATATGATTGGCAAAATGTGGGCGTATAGTATGGTTATTACGACACAGGTCTGCGATCATAGTTTAATAACCACTGTAATTCATTTCTTTGTTACATTTTGTAATGGTAAATAAACGATTATTATTAAAGTATACGTACCCCTTCAGGGAAATAGGCGTGGGAGATGTATCATCTCAGCCACTAGAAGTGAACATAGGTATAATTATCGCAAAAATAAAATACAACAAAAAGTTCACGATGAAACATCAAAAAGAAAATATTGAACTGAAACAATATTATGTTAGCCTTTGAAGGTTTTTGCTAGTAAAGAGTATGTTGAATAACAAAAACCGTATCTCAGACATCAAAGACCTCAATAAAATGGACTCAAAGCGTGTGCGTATGTTACTCCCCCGGTTGAGATATTGGCAAAATTTTTAGGTCACCGTTCTTTGATTAAAAACCCCCCAAAAGGTGCGGTGTAAAGAATTTCATTTCGCTAATTTCGATTTGCACCTAACACTGAATGAGAAGAGAAATCAGTTTTAATTTTAACAAAAGTGAAGAGCATTTTATTGTTCTGTATTCAATATGCTTTAGACATAATCGTATATTTTTTTCTTTTTCTTTACTTTATTGCCGTATGTGTGGTGTTCGTTCGTAGTGATCGCTCTGTTATTTCTATATGGGCGTCATGTTAGAAGCCCTATTCATTTGCTTCCACCAATCCTAAGGATCGCATCGTAAAGTATCGCTTTCGCCATGGTTCTTATGGTCATGGAACTTAAAAAAAACAAGTTTATCAGATAAGTAATTTGAGTGAACAAGTAGTGTAGTGAATTATTTACTTATACACGTTGTGTGGCAGATCGATTAAATCAAGTTTCGAATACTATAGTTTGTCTTTAACTAAATCCCCTTATTTTAAACTATTCCTGAAGTGTGCCATAAAACGGACCCAAAAGTTGGTCGATTTATATGCCGAGTGAGGTACCCTGTTTCCGCAATCATTATCAACCTAATAAATTACATAGAAAATTTAAGCTATTTCTAGTAGATACCTTTACTATTTCTATTGTGGTCTAGGGCACTTTTATTTAGGAAATAAATACGTTTTATTATTTCACTGACATATGATCTCATTATAAATTTTATAGAGTGGATACCTAATAATGTATTTTACATTCAGACGCTGATTTCATTTTTCTTTGAAGATTCTAGCGAGTTAGTGTTACAGTATTATTGACATTTACATTGTGATTGTATAGAATCTAGACAAAAATCGATTGTAAAATTATATTAAACAAATATCTGTAAACTATTGACCTCTGCGAAGTTGTCTTTCATTTAATGTTGGAGTTTATTGCGACAGTTAGAACTCCGCTTTATGAAGACGCCTGCCAGTAATTATCCTGGCAGTGTATTGTAGATACAGTGAGTAACGGAGTAGGCGGGGTAATAGATCCAGATGTGGAGTGCGTCGGAATTGGTGCGTGGTTGGGCGACCCTATTGTAAGGGGTGAATATGAGCATTTCAATTAAACCTGCTTATTTCGAAGTTTGTTAGAAAAGTATGGATATAGAAAACAAGAATAAGTACCTATAGGTGAAGAGCAACTCGTTAAAACTTTAGAATAATTTGTAAGTTTGTCTTTTACAAAACAAACTAAAAAATATATATATTGAAACAATTTGTTTACATTAGACAAAATAAACTTAACACTATAAATAAAAAAGTAAATGTAAAACACTAATGTGTCCCAGCTGCACCAAAAAGACTAAACGGGAGTTGTTTAATTAATTCAAGAATTTAACACATCCGAATAAAGAAAACAACATTTTACAGTAAAAAGCAAACTTGTATTTATTGGCTGATTCAGTCGGATTTGTGTTACAAAATTCCATCAACCATGTAAAAATGTTATCTGTGCGCTGCAAAAGTTCATTCGTTTATGAAGTCCAAATATCACTGCACACTATTGTTATAATAAATATTTTCCTTGTTTTTTGTACTATATTACAAAATAAACTCGTTGTGAAACTCGCAAATCAGAATAGGTGAAAGAATGAATTTGAAACAGAGTATTACAATTGTTTACGAAACACTTAAATACTCGCTATCTGAAAAGCACACAATACAAAAGGTTCGATAACGGCACGAAAATCAAACCCTATATATTACACTATACTTGTGCAGTGTAGTTTAATAACTTTGCAGTGGTGATTACACACTTCAACCGTTCACACCACTTCAGCCTCAGTGGTGGACGATTGCCGGAAGACAGGAAACGATAGAATTTCAATTATGTCTGTATTCCTGTGGCCTTAAAGTTTAGCGTCGTCGCCACTAAAGAGCTTGGTCCTTCTCATAAACTAATCAAGGTGAGGGGGTTTCAAGTCTTTGAAGAATATACACGGGGTGGAGTGTAATTACCTGCAGCTAGAATTTCTTCAGCTACAAGCAGTTTGTTTTATTTGTCTACCTGGCTCCCGTTTACCATTATACTAAGCGAACCTTGCATATTTTAGTTGTAATATATTTTCTTTTGTCTAAACCAAGGGGACGATTTTGCTGAATTGCTAAAGAGATAAAAGGGACTTTGGAGGAAATTATTTATTTTCTAAAAATGAGATTTTCTTTGTGACGCGATAAACTAAAGAAAATGTGGACGAATCCGCGTGCTTAAGCTAGCTAGAAAAAGTTGTTTAAAAGATAAGAGCTGTCGTTATTGATCCCCGGGCAAAAGTAGAGATGTTATAAGTTTGACATTTTTGTATTTCTGTGTGTGGCATCGTAGCTCGTTAACGAATGAACCGATCATGTTAAGATTTTTGTTTTAAGGCTGACTTGTTCGAGAGATTCTCAGCTACAACTTATGGTGATATTTGTAGGCGTTTCAAGGTCTTCAGCTCTTTTCGTTATAAAATACTGATTAAAACAGAATATCTAATGCAATGTACTACTGAGGATCGTCTTGTGCCTACTTTTTGCGACTTTATTTACTGTTCCGAGGCCAAATGAAGCAAAAACCCAAGCAGGTACCTTCTAATAAATTGGCCTACTGATAGTGTCCGACCAACTATGAACTTACCCTGATAAACGAGCCCGAGCCGCTCCATAGTCGGAAGCCGTATTATGAAACAGCTATTAAATAGGACAACTACTCACAAAGAAAAGTTAACAATTTGATCTTAATAATAGTCGAAGTTAAAAAAAAAAATCAAGTTTGTTTTCTCAATGAATATCTTATAAACGTTTACCTAAAAAGTAACTCATTTTTACAATTTTTTTTACTGTTTTAAAAAGTCTTTTTTGCTATTGCCAATAACTACGCACTATTTGTTTATATTATTCTTGAGGGTTAGTATATAAAGGTGTAAAGAGATCCTACCAACATCTGAGGAGCCCAAGCGAGCGTAACAGTTCCCGGTAAGCGGCAATAGGCTCGCCACCTATTACGTGGGTAATGTAGTTATGTTATTGGCGAAGTGTGGGTATATAATATGCCTCTGCCTACCCTTTCGGGGAAACAGGCATGAATGTATGTATGTAGGTAGTATATAAAATGTTAAAATATAGTAAAATGTGTGTAGGTCACGCCGCTGGCGCCCAGCTCACGGCAAAAGCGAACAAATAACGATTACTTTCTGAGTCGTCCTGATAGCCTTAGTTTGATCGGTTGAAAATAATAGCATACTACCTTGCTATTAGCCTATATCTGAATTATAAAATAACTATTTCATTATATCATTCTATATCTGCCAATTGACATCAAACCCACCGAAAGCACAAGTAAATTTAATATGACCTATTATTCATAAAAGTATTATTATTACAAGTAAATTGTCTGCGCAGGATTAGTAGGTACTAACTAGTACTAGTAGGTAGGTAAATAATAAATAGATACAATATCTCCATATATTACAGCTTACAGTTCTTCTGATGTATTAGCTATATTATTGTAAAGTTTCAATAAAATCCATTCAGTAGTTGTAGCGTGAGAGTATATCAAACGTTCATATATGCAAAATTTCGCGTCGGGTAATAATCGCCAGATTCTTCAGTTTTGGATGAAACTTTAGTATTTTATTCTTTAATTGGAAATCTCGTCTCTAGGTTAAACCTACAACTTCCTAAATATAAAATTACTTATTGATTCAGATAGTAGCAGGCGAGCTTTTCTGGACAAATCTAAATTATTTAAGACTTAGTCTTTCAATCGTTCTCGCTTTTAAGGCTGAATTTCCATTGACGCAGAAAACTGCATTGAAGTTGATGCTAACATTAACACTAATAAATTCAAATTCAAAATATTTATTGAATTCCACAGTTTATAAATAGGTACAACTGGATGGAACTGCGATCACCTACCCGCCTGCCCAGCGTGCTGATTATGGAACAATACCCCCAATAGAATGTTATCTATTGGGGAGAATAATGTTTAGCAGTGGACTACATACGGCTGATATGATGAAAATGACGAAAAAGAACCATGTGACGGCAAGGGCGTGGCAACATTTTAAAGATATACATTTTTGGTTTGTTTAAAATATACTTACAGCATTCACAAATTTACAATACAACACAACAGTTATTTTGACTAGTCATATTAAAAAATACAACACAGCCTAACTAAACAAATTCATGTTCTATAATATCTTTATTAATACGTTTAACGCAAAATCAGGGCTACCTTTCACGCAGCTCTCATAAATTTGTGTCAACAGCCCGACCCGAATTTTAATGCTTGGGGTTATTAGCGGATACAGCATGCCTACAAACAAAGGGGTCATACAATAGGTCCCCTGCCCTTAGGCCATTGTTTGTGAATTATGAATATATAGGTTTTACAAAACAGTGCTTTGGATATATGGTTTTATGTTACTTCGCCGTAAATGTGTCATTGTAGTTGTAGGTGATGCAACAAATAACTAATCTTTTCATATTAAATTACTAGAAAATAACGGGTGTTTAGGGGTCCCACCAACATCTAGGTAGCCCAACTTCGTCATCCTGGTGATTAGCCTCAATAGATTGTAATTTATTGGGGAAGGTGATGTTTAGTAGTAACCTTCATAAAGATGATAATTATTATGATGATGGAAACTTAAATTATTATTTGCCTGAAAGTCGTTTATAATTTTATTATTTATAGATGTTATGTGTAAACATCAAGAGATAGAACTATTTTATGTGGTACCATTTTTATGTAATTTATATACTTATCTCACTATTAATTAAGATGCCCATAAATGTCCTAACACTGGTTTTCAGCGGGTTTCCTTAGTTATTGTGCAATTATACTATTTCATGGAATTTTGTTCGGAGTCTATGTTGTAAACGGTTACCGGCTATTAAATACCAATGAGCATTAAATTCAATCAGTGAGCAAAACATTAACATTTGATTACATTTCGTCAATTTTCAAATATAATCCTTGTAAAATTTCAATTGTATAGTAAACTAATTACTAAAAAGGCAGAAAAAGAAACGGGCACATATGAAAAATTTTATATGGATTCCAAATATTTTAAGAAATACAAAATACAAAATTATATTGCATTAATTTGTCATGAATAGCCAAAAAATCTTTTTAAACCAAAGTATACTATGAATTTTAACAGTAGGTAATAAATACTTGAAATATATTTTTTAATGAAAACGATCAAAAAGTATAAATTGTCGAGATTCTCGGAACCTTCGTAACTCACGCACAAAATGCCACGATTACAATCAATGGTTACTCGCAAGTATAAATCACTTTCGTTTTATTCGACTTTTATGAGGTCACTTTTACGACTAATAAACTTAATGTATCTCAATCTGAATTATTTTCTTCAACAAGAACAGTCGCAAAAGTTGAAACGTAAATTTTTACTTATATTTCGAGATATCGATTTACGTTTTACTTATTTCTAACATTACTATACATTTTGTACATAGGTATACTTTGTGTCTAAATAAAATGACAGGAATGCAATTAGTTATATTTCATCAATTCACTGCAAATACATATATCACATTACATTACATTTATGTGTAAAATTGGAACAACGTAAAAATTATAACATCAAAAGATAAAGTTATCCTACATAAATTTGGCTATATTCTATATTATTTTTCTTTATCGTTTAGTCCCTTCCACAAAACAATGGTAACTGAGACATACAAACAAAGCATAAAATATTGTCATTTTAAAACAGCATAAAAATAACCCAAAATAACCTTTAAAAGCTCTAATTCAATAAATAAAATTAAAAAGCTTTAAAAATATTTGTCTATAGTGTTGACTGCAGTAAAATGGCGGTATGCAAGTTTCATAACGATTATAATCTCAATTAGCGCGATGGTGTCGGGCAATAAATCACGCGGACGTAGGCACCCGAAATTAACTCGTAGCCCGGATCCCGGCCCGCCTCGAAATTGGAAAACTAAACGACCCCAACTCATCCTGGCTTTCAATGTACCTAAACGCTAAATTTTCAATGGAAAAAGGCGAATGGGAAAATTCCGATAAGGCGGATATAAAAATTGCAGTTTACTTTGTTAAAGAAAAACAATATAAAACTACTAACTTTTTTTCAAAAAGTAGTAAAGTCATGGAATATATTACGAATTGTTTAAAGATTTTGAACTGTTGATATTTCCAATTCTGCAAAATCAAAAATGTAGGACATACTCTGATAATTTGCCTAGTCCTTTTTTAAAACGGTGCACTTTACAATCAACCTGCAGCATAAAACTGTGTATTTTCTGTGTTGTATGCATTATTGAGCTATATTTATGGTTGCCTATGGGAACATAATTACGTGTGTTAGCGTATTGCACCGAGGTCATCATAACTTCTCATACTCGTCGCTGTTATGTCTGAAGATAAGTCAATTCATAGAAATCAAGAACATCAGTATCCTCTATTAATCATTGGAGTAAAATCATTTGACGTATCTAAAAGTCGTTGACAGAAAACTTGAAAAGCAACATGAAAATTGGTATATACTCTACTCTTATCTCCTAATTTGATGAAATCTGGTACGAAAGAAAACTTAAACACTAGGGAAAGAGGTAGAGTGTATTCGGAACTTTTCATACAGAAAAAAATGCGTGGAGACGTTAAAACTATAACGTCTTAGTAACAATAGCCGCGGACGGAAAGCTAGTCTCCGATAAAGATGATCATGGAGATCTCCATTCATTTTCTGATTTAACTTTTATGAATAAGTAGAACTCATCGTAAATTTATACACACTTTTTTAAACCTTACTAATATTATAAATGCGGAATAAGCTTGTTTGTTTGTTTCGCATGCAAACCTGCTTAGGACGTATTAGATGGGTTTTGATTTGAAAGAAGAATAAAGACGAAACTACTACTGAACTTAACTTCATATGCCTAAACGGGACCAGAGAGTCTAAGGTTGCGTTTCCATCAGATATGAGCGAGGACGCTTTGCAAGGAATGTCAAACTCAAAGTCAGCCCGAGCCACCGCTCTGTAAGAAGAATTGAAAAGAAACTCACTTCACTTCACTCACTCGCCAAGCTGGTATACCTGACAAGTAATCATTTATATCATACCTCTTTTGAAGAGGTTTTGATGGTAAGCTAGGTAAATGAAGCAATTCTGTTGGTTCCTAACCAACACATCCCCCATAACGCATCCTCGCACAACTCTGGTGAAAACGCAGTCTTAAGCTACCTTTTATCCTAAATAATTTCTTTCTTCCGTGGTGGAAGCCGTAGGAAATAGCTAGTTAATTATATATGTGAAAATTTCAATGTGTGATTCTTAATCAAGTAAAACCCATATTTGGGTCAAACTTGGCACATACCTACATACTTTTTACCGCTAATAATCCCGAATTCCCACGAGAAAACACGAACATCCAACAGTGTTTTTTTAAAAGCCTGGATATTTCTTTAATTCAAGCTACGAACACGTTTTTATGTAATTAAAATTAAAAAAGTTTATTTAAGTTTAGCTGCACAATGCTCTTACGAAAGTCAACTTAAAAACAAAGCGGCCATTAATAGCAGACAGGAGCTGGAGCACAAAAGAATTGGCTAAGTAACTCTTCAAGTTTTATTCCCCCAGTACAAAAAGGACTTAATAGTAAACGTAAAATGTTATAGTAAACAAAACCTTTTTTATTTATTTATTTGCCAGTTTATGCACACTTAATGCCACTTATTAGTTGTCCTAATCGACGTTATATAACTTATTGACTATTTCTTTGTTAATGTTTAGTGCAGTTTTCTTTTAATTTGTTTGTTAGTAGTTTGAAATAAAATGTGAAACATGTAACAGGTTTTATTTGTTAGATATTTTGTTTTCCTGAAAATGAAATAAAAATAAAACAAATTAAAAACAGAAGCTGCAAGAGACATGATTAACGAAAATTATTATTTTTTCGTTTTAATACCAAGTGAACATGTCCACGCGCCGAAAACTATACGGCGGACGCGACAAGGAGGGCTCGGGTCAGCTGTAACAAGATTACCCAGATCGAAACAAATCCAATAAATAACAGGTGTCCACGGGCGGCCTTGTCCGCAGTCCGCGCCCACTCCTCGACCCTAATGGAACCTACAGTTTTTTGCTCACTACTTGTCTTTGTTACATAATAGATTTTAAGCACATTTTATTAGTATCAGTCGAAAAATCTATGTGTTTCTAGAGGAATGTAGGTAGTCACTGGAATTATGCGCTCACTTCCACTTCTCGACCCTAATGGAAGTAACCTGCTCACTACTTTCTTTGCTATAACAGATTTTTCAAACGACTTTGTTTCTTGTGTACGAACTGAACTTTAAGGTAGCCATAGTAATATGAAGACAATTCTAATCATCTCAATCCGTTATAGTTTAGGCCATTGTTATTACCAGATTTAGTAGAATAACAAGTGGCGGATTTACTTATCTGCTAGTTCACAAAAAAGTTGGGCAGAATTCTAAAAACTATATTTAATTTTGAAAGTTACTGATAATTTTGCTCTAAACAGAATTGCCAAATTTTAATACAACTGCCAAATGTTAAACTCCATACTAATAATATATATTAAAAACCATTAATAAGAAATTGTTCTGATGCATATTAAATATTTATCATACAACGCTTTGTACTTTAATATTAAAGTTTAGTTAGCTATAGTTAATTAAAAGTTATTACTTTTAATACATTTATTATTTAGCTATTCCGGTAAATCTAAAGATACAAAAATACCTTTGTACCACTATTGTTTGAAATCATTTTTCCGTATCCGCGGATGCGGACAAAGAATTCCATTTGTCTCCGTCAGCGGATGATATTTGGTGATTATTCATTTTCGCACCCTCTGATTCAGATCATAGGCACCTTTTTTATAAATATAGTACATAATTTAATGGCATAATGTTTCATACCAAGAAACTATAAAAAAATCTCTAAAGCAAAAAAAATCCAACAATTCTTTTCGGTGGCTACAGTAGCTGCAACTACAATTGCTGGTAGCAACTAGCTAACTTGTGAAGTTATCACACTTGCTGTTAAGTAGCTACTTTACTGTAGGTAATTACAAATACTTTTCTTTACAGTAAGTTAGAAACCCAACATACTGAAATTTGACCACAAAGGTTTCCGTATAATTGAAGAAGGTTCACTTTTTCTTTCATTTACAAAAGATAAAATTACGTTTCTTAAATAGGGCCCGTATAATTTAAACTTAATGTGTTTCTCAACAATATACTTAATACAGTTTATGACAAAAAACTCAACTTCACTGTCGTCCGGATGCTGAGTTCCAGCTCTGTTGAATTTCGGCGCATTTCATGAAATGTCTGTTAACTGTAGAGTGGTATCAATGACGTAATAGATTTCTATAAGGCAATAATCTCAAATGTTTTTGTTAATTTTAAACTAGCTGACCTGGCGATCTTCATATTTTCGCCATATTTTTCAATCTGTTAATGTTTTGTCAATATAATGAAGATCTCTTACTACATATTATGTAAATTTAAAATAACAATATACTATTTTTTTAAATTAATTTTTATACAAACCTTGCCCTGGAAACAACAAAAAACAATAAAAAAGAAAAGAAATATATTTTAGAGATTCATTTTTACATAATATTATAGATTTAATCGCTGCTTAAACAAAAGAAAATGACTAGACAAGTGTAACAAATTTATTGACTTAAGGCACACGATTAAAAAACAGACAAATGGAAAACGGACGGGCAAAATTTACTTCTTCCAAGAGGTATAGGCCTTCCATTTCTAATGAGAAAATTAAGGCTATGTTTAACATCATAAACCAGATACAGAAGCACTCAAATAAATTGCGAACGTCGTCGTTAAAAGAAGGTTTCGTTCGGATCTGGTAAAACACATTTGAAATAATGAAATAATATCGCTTTAGTGCGAAATATGCAACCAATTTAATGGATTGATACCGCTCCTTACACTTGAATGAATAAATTGAATTGAATTGAAAGTAAATGACACCATGTGACTATATTACAGAAATGATTGCAAACAAATAATGATATAATTTTACATGAGTATAAACTTATTCTTCTAAATAAAACACGTTTTAAAGATGTGAATAACAAGTGTTTCGTCGAAATAAAAATACTATAATAATCTGCGATTCAAATCCGTAATAAGTGTTTTATTTTTGCACGTATAACTGAGTAAATAGAAGATAACTAATTTTTCGTGAGACACTTCTCGTAAAACAAGGTAATTAAAAAAATGTGCTTGTTATTTCGTCCATAAATTTATATCAGAGAACTAAAGCGGTGTCTATTCAAAATCAGTCAAACCCAAACATCCTCACTAATCCAAAGCCGGGTGTTGTCGAACTCATTGCAACTATAAACAGACCACTAGTAATTTGTTTGATTATTAGGTTAATTAATTTATGTGCTTAGCATATTGGCATGAGATTGCCTTCTGCTTTCGATGGCCTAAATGTGTTGTATCTATATAAATTGAAACATATCGTCGCGAGGTATATACGCAGCTGTCGAACGAATGAACCAGATTGGATAATTCTTAGTTTATGGCGTTAGCCGTTACTAGGACAAGGTTTTTATAAAAACAAATAAACATAAATATTATCAGGTAATTTTTTTAAGTGCCGTAATATGAAAGGTTTTATAAGTAATAGTACTAAATATAATTAGTACACACAATTTTAACAGATATATTTAAATTTAAACAGAAAATAAATTTCCTCAGCGCACTGTCGGACACTACAAGATGTCACGACACTGATCTTCCTAGGACACCCAAGAAGTTTCTGTATATGATGACCGATATTATGTATATAGTTGCATTAGACCGACCTATAGAACTTATTGGAAAGCAAATATCTGTTTACAGCTCGCAGCTAATCGGTAGCGCATTCATTCGCAATCTGTACTATGTGAGTTCTATCTTTCTAATTGATTGCACGATTGTGGAACTCTATTCAACAGCAACTAAAGCTAATTACACAGTATCTGTAACGCGGTCTTTCCCATCTATTGTGGTGTAAATAATATCAGAGATACTTTAAGTATATTTAGTTTCTTTATCGCTAAGTAACTAAAAAAAACATTCTAATAATAATCCTTAACTAAGCAATACTTAAGATTGGACCTTATGCAGTTGAGTTACGGTAGAAAAATTGCTAAATGTTTCAACCTTCTTGGCTTGGTGGTTGTGAATGCGGCAATAAATATTTTTCACCTTTGGGACTTTAAAGAAGAAACTGTTGCTGGGCATTGCAGGCTGCCGTTAACACTTTCTTACAAACCAGTATAAAGCAAAAGTAACACTGGTTGACTGTCTCTTCGATGGCTTTATAGAAGGAAATAGCGTCTGCTAGTTAAGGACATATTATTTTTATTTGTTGATTAATCTCTTAACAGGCCTTGTTAATACAAATCGGTAAAGCTCCAGTAATGATTTATTTCATGTGGATAGACGGAGACAGGTGATGCTGACTTGACCGGTTGCCCACTACAGTTGCACCCACAACATTCTAACATTATCTTATATATACAATTAATTACATTTTATACGTCCAGTATATAGGCAGTAAGGAGTTGCGGTTCGCAGCGTCTTTTGGAATAGCCCATTCAACTGTTAGTTCCGAAGTACAGAACCTCTCGATATGAAATGCTCTGAAAGCACTATCGAACTTAGGTAATAGTTTCCAAATACCTATTCTAGCGATTCAGCGCCATGTGCATTTAATTATTTATTAGGTTAGTGCTAAAAGAGAACATCGCTAGAAATAAATCATCATATCAGCCTTATAAAGTCCACTGCTGATCATTAGTCTCCTTAATAGATTACTTTCTTTGTGTTGATGATCCAGTTGACGCTACGCAAGAAAACCTCAAAAAAGCGATTACTGAAGTACAGCATAATGACTAGCAATTATCAGATCGTCAAATAGCATAGAAATACGGTGTCCCGAGACGAGTTTTAGGCAGGATGACGCTGCTGCCCATCATCCGGTAAGATTTCTCTGCGTCGGAACTTACAACTCCCCGTGAGATGAAAGGGGGTGGCACTATTTAAGACCGGTACCATGCGGCACCCAAATAAATAGATCCCTTTTAAGTAGGTGTAGCATGGATATATATATAGTATACGGGCGTGAGAGTATATATGTTTGTCTAACTTTAAATGAATATTTAGTATATGCTTAAATCTAATTCAAGTTATATGAATTACGTAACAGCATTAATAATAGAACGAATTGAGAAAATGTATCCAACCTATTTTTGCACAAAATTATCCCTTACTCATCAACCAGTATCTTTTAATTAATCCTTATGTAAAATATATTCGTTAATGACCCTTACTGTGTAAGTAGCTTCGGAGGAAGATCGGGTCTTCCGGGGACCTTAAGAGCCTTGTTACACTTTATACTTACTTAGTTTCAAAGTGTTTGTTGGACTTTTCTTGTAGAGAAGAGGCCAAAATTATTTGAGTTTCCCTTCTCCGGGCTATAAATTTCTTTTTTATTTTTGATTAGAATCCGCTCCTCTGGCGTGATATTTTATTTAGTGATGTCAAGTTTTCTAGTAAAAACTAGGTGTCAAATTTATTGTTACTTCATTCCAATCTGTTAAAGAATTTTCTTTAATTCAAAATCAAAGCTTCAAAACTTTAAAATGTATAATTATTCACAATTTTTATTTTATATGGCGTAAAGGTCAGCAGTATACATATATTCTGCTCTTAAGGTCTTTGGATTGATCTTCGTACAGAAGAAATAATTGTTTGAATGAATATGAATATTGGTCTTGCTAATATTATTATATAGTATTGTTATCAACCATTGCCTAAAAAACATAGTACAAGCTCTTGTACGTGAGGTGTCTCGGTAAAGTGTCTATAACACTCCGACACTACGAATATCAATCTGCGTGCGTCAATATCAGGAAATAGATTGCAGTACCCGAGCGAATTTTGAGCGTGTAGGTATTTTATGGGAAACCAAAGTAAACTTCTCAACTAATCTACTTAGGCTATTTTTGTAATGATACAGCGAGTTAATCTAACTCATTTGCAGCAAAAGCATATTATATTTGTATATTTATGTAAGAATTAATACCAAATAACATACTGATTTGGATTTTCGGATTGACATACAATATTTTACATTACGGTTTTTTTTTAAATATTTTTACTCCCTTAACTTGTATGCCTTTAGGGTGAAATTTATGGTACTATAACAACAGTGTTCAGTACGTACAGTTGTTTGACCAGACTTAATTGTTTAGCTGTGTGTACTGCGGTTGGCGGCCTGCACGACTTGTCAGTGTTATTACAAGTCTCAGCCATAACGATCAACAAACAAGTGTTAACTAAGTGAATGTTTACTTGGCACACCGCTTCTCGCTTTATTGTTCCTCTCTAACTCACATTATTCATGCATCCCCATTAATAACAAGTAATTGTCTTCCTTTATCTTCAGCAAACTAATTTACGGGCTTACATTTAGTATTTAAATCAGTTGCGATAGCAATCAGGTTGCTTAATTATTCAGTGATCGCCATACTTCCCATTTCCATTCTCTTGGGTGCCGTAAGAGACGACGAATGCTAACATTCCGGATGATGGGAAGCCACGTCATTTTGAAATTAGCTCGATACTGTCATTATCTTTTCTCTTGCCAAACATTGTGATGAAAATTTAACATTTATAAAAGTCGATTAAAATTATTGGGAAATGGTTTTGTTCCGAGAGAATCAATTGGGAACCATTCGCAGCCAAGGAGGTCGTTTTTCGCAACGAATTGATATCGGAATCATTTAAAAAGTTATAATAAATACAATTATATTTATTATAACTTTTAAAATGATTCAAGTATATTTGGAATTAGTTGTTACTACTTTTGATGATCTGTTTGCTCTCGCCCAAAGACTTTTAATTAGCTTGTTGAATTATAAATGGACGAGGAAACTTTGAAGATGATGCGAAGACAGGTCGGTCCTCAAGAGTGGTCACTCAACAAGATGTTAAAAAGCTTGGAACAGACGAATTACATATGTACAAAGCCTGAGCATATGGTATTGGATTATACATAGTTTTCGGGACCACCTCTCTCCATCATGGGAATGGGTGCAGCAAAACTTAAATACAGAAAAAGTTTTATAAAAAACGTAATTTGATATACAATATTTTTATTTAACTACAAACTTGAAACCAAGAGACATTTAATTATCAGACCTTACCATAGGCAGGCAAATGGTTTTGCCTAATTTGCGGATTTTAGAGGTGTCTTAAGGCGATTAAGAGGAAGAGGTTTTCCCAAATGGCTTAGAAGTGTAAATAAAAAAGTGTCATACGTACTCACGTTGAATATTTTCAGCGGTTTAATTTAAACTGGATACTATAATAATATAGATATTGAGTATCTGGTTGAAGTTAACCAGATACACTAACCTGAAAGCTCATAAATAAAAACAAAACAAAAGAAATTATGTTTGAAATACTTCTAGCTAGTTAGAATCCTCTATTCTAATAAGTACGCCTCTATTTATTAGGATAGACCACCTTGTGATATGCTTAAACATTTTGGGTCTAATAAGTACAAACCTATCCAAAAAGAACTGATGCAGACTGTAAGATATTACTCATCTAAAACGCCTGCTCGATGTTTTGTGGGCATTTTATTTCACCTAACACTGCACAACTTAAAAAAATATATCAAACACAGAAAAGTTCCCGACCTAAAACATAATTTATCTTTTTACCAGCCAGACAAAAATAGCAGCGAGCATGAGGTCGGTTCGGTGACAGGTTTATATTAAAATATAAGCAACAGTGTGATTCAGTATACAAACAATTGTCGTCGACCGTCGAGCTCACTCGGCGACCTCGTCGTCGAAGAGCGAGTGTTATCAGCAGGCTGTCAACACGTTTCAGTGAATTATAAATTATACAACGAG
Organism: Musotima nitidalis; assembly: GCA_949126915.1. NCBI lineage: Eukaryota > Metazoa > Arthropoda > Insecta > Lepidoptera > Crambidae > Musotima > Musotima nitidalis. The sequence continues at coordinate 9,936,522 of OX421414.1, forward strand.
CAATCACCACACTGTTACATCGACGAATTCGAACGAAGCTATTATATTTAGGGAATAGCTGGTGTATATTTCGGTTTTGTTTTAACTGGAGAAGCTGAGTTCTGAGTAGTTCTTTATCGACCATAAATGTTGCCAGGTTTTCAGCGTACAGGTACTTGTATACCTAATTCTTACGCTTCTTCTCGCTTCTTCTTCTTCTTGTCTTTCTTATTTCCGTCTACTTATAAGGAATAATAGGTGGTACTCAGCAAAATGTTTATAATGTTTTTCTATACCAATATTTTCTATAATTGTTAATGTAATGTTAATCTGTATTTGAAGAAAATTATCGTGCAGGTGCTTAGGCGTAAGTGTTACTTTATTGTTAAACTTGTAAGTTAATAAAGATGCGCGAACATATAATATTACTTGAGCCGCATTGTCAGCAAATCGACGGAAGGCCATTAAGAGGAAATTGAAGCGTGACAAGCGATTATTTTTATTAGATATAAAATCGATCACTTCTTCTAACTTATCGCTTATACCATAAGTAACACAAAAGGGAAGTTGTGAAAGCTTTGTCTGATAGCGGTTGGATTACATCGTTTTTTAACTTCTGTGGCTGGCCCAGAAAAGTTTCTTTCAACATCTTCTTGCTTCAATGTTTATATCTTCCTATCGACAGACGAGTTCGGAGCAAATCAACCTCGAAATAGACTTTTAGTCGGCGCCGAAAGTCTTTTCTATGTATGCTGTGATTGATGAAGCTCCGATTCTCAGGTAGTAACAGGAAAACGGCTGATATTATTTCGCTCAATAAATATGCCAATCACAAAAAGCTTTGGTTATAGGTATGTCTTGTTTGTTTTAAAAATAGGAGTAGATACTTATTTATTTGATAAAATAATTTTAACATTTTCAAAGTTTGAGTAGAGTCTTATTATTTCATATACCTGTGTTCTTGTAACTAGCAGCAAGAACCAATTGCAGGTAGTGATGAAAACTATTATGTGAAATAGATACCAACATTGTAGAGAGATTTTATCTTAGATAAAAAATATTAAATCAACAGTCATGGTGTGATACTAGAGGTCACCTGTGTCTTCTTTTGCGTTACTTTATGGTCAAACATGATAGAAAAAAGTACCATATATCCTTCTCTAAAATAGGGCCTTAATTATCTCTTTAATATAAAAAATAAAACTTTCCCATTAAAAATAGTTAAGATTTTATTTTAAGCAACAGTGAAATCCGAACAGTATTAAATAAATATCAAATGTACATTATATCTTTACTTAGTTTGTATAGGTATCAACGAACGCTTTAATTAAATAAACAGCAACTCAATGAAAATAAAGAGTATTATATATAATTACTTCTTTCATTCGGACCGTTTAGCGAGATTTACTCGACCGTTCGTGTGCCCGCTCGCTGGCACGCCAAGGAAAATTGCAAATTGCATTAAACCATTTCGCTTTTATTCACGACACTCGAGTAGAGCTCATTGAGACAGAAGTAATAGGCCAAGACACCTTAAACTTAGCAACTGTATAACTGCAGGCCTTACTCAAACGCCTGGCAATTAAGTTTTGCAAATTTTGCATGAACGAGATTTCTGTGCAAGATTATGGGTATCTTGGTCTAGCCTTTTTCTATTCATAGCTGAAGAATATTGTATATATGGCGACTGATATGGCGTGTATATCTAGCACTCCGCTCCTGAAGAAGTAGGTTCAATTCCCACGAAGGACGCATATTTGTAAGCATGAATACGGATATTTGTATTTGTCTGAATGTTTTATGTATTACATAATGTATATGTACATCAAACAAAAATATGTATGTATGTATGTGACGACCGATATGGCGTGGTAGCGAGAATACCCGCTCTCCGCTTCTAAGGTCGTGGGTTCGATTCCCACGCAGGACAATTCTTTGTGTGCATGAACATGAATATTTGTTCTGGTCTGGGTGTTTTTCTATGTATATTAAGTATGTATTTACAAAAAATTAATAATATTTATATATGTTTATCCGTTATTAAGTATCCATAACACAAATTCTTAATGATACCTATCTTGAAACTAAATAATTGGTGTAATTGTCAGAATTTATTTATTTATTTATTATGTTTATTCGTTGTCTGTTCTCAAAGTACTAGTTGTGGGCCAGAAACGCTATGAGAGATGTTCAGAATTATTTATTTCTTATAACAAAGGTCCTTTGTCCAACTTCTACTTAATTTGTGACCGGATGGATATTGCACATCCTATTTTATTCACGACACTGGACCGATGCTCGTTGAGACAGAACTAATGGGCCAAGATACCCTAAAGTTTACAGCTGTATAAAACTGCGGGTCTTCCATTGCCGAGTGGCAGCAGAGTTTTGCACAAACTCATTGAGTAAAAGTGCGACGAAGTCAACGACGCGTAACTCCCCGATAGAGAAGACTTCACAGAAGGCTTCCACGCTTTCTGTGCCAATGTCAACCTTATGCATGAAACGTGTCGACTACTTAGGATAAGGCGCTCATGTTTAAACTTATTTATAGCCTTTAAGGTCGCTCTCAAAAAAAACGTTAGTATTATTACGGCCTTACATACTTTTATAGCTTTATTCTTTTGTATAGGATTGTTACATCAAATGCTAACCAATAGTCTTTCTTTAATAATGAATAAGCTACACTAGTCAAATTAAAACCACAAAAAAAGACAATTCTCTAAAAACTGATGAAAGAAAAACATAATACATACTGAGTTAAAATTTTAAGTATAAATTTATCTTAACAATTTTGGCGACTTGTTCCATGTATAATAAATACTATGTACTGAAATTCAGTATCATGTTAGCTTAATAAAAGTTCCAGGCGCAAATTAACAATGATACCGATCTCGCTCAAATGCCAGACAACCTTGTGGCGTAGACAATAGTCCTCTTTGTGCTTTAATTGCACTATAAATAAAGCAGTACAGGACGCCAACTGCTAATTACAGAAAGAACAATGTATTTTTTAGTATAAAACCTTTGGTGAATCCCTTGACTACCCCATTTATGCTACTAAAATAGCATATTTTACCTACAGCTATATCTATTTCCACATTTAGATTGACGACCGATATGACGTGGTGCTCAGTATACCTGCATTCCGCTCTTGAGGTCGTGGGTTCGATTCCCACTTTATGTGCATGAACAGGAATATTCGTTCTGGTCTGGGTGTTTCCTATATATATTAACTATGAATTCACAAACAACAAAACATTTAAGTATCCGTTCTTGAGCATCCATAACACAAGTTTTTAATGACTTCTGAACTTATCTTGGAGCTAAATAATTAGTGTGTATATGATTGTTATTATCATAACTATATATTAAAAATGAACCGTTTTTTTTAATCGGCTATCGACATATAACAATTTGTTGTACGATAAGTCAGAGGAACAAATCAATAAATCGAAGAGATGTTATTGAATTTCTCTATATTTACCTCTTCATCATATAGTAGCATTATCCCGGTTGCCCTGGGATCTAAGCTTAGTTCCCAGGGTCTGCTCATTGGTTTAAGCAAATTTGGCTGAATTTCAGTTATTACATGAAGCGACTGCCGTCTGGTTTCCGCGTTAAACCAGCTGTCAAGATGTTAGAAGGCACTGACTTCCTAATAACGACTGCCATAGATGTTTATGACAGCCAGGTCCAAAGGCCTAACGTGCTTTCCGAGGCACTAAGCTAGCGATAATTACACACATAACTTCTAAAAGTTATAGGTGCGACACCAAGGTTTGAACCCGAGACTCTCTGAATTTGAATGCTTTGGGTCTCGCCACTGGGTTATCGCCGTTCACCTCAATTTCTCTTTATTTACCTGCTTTATGATATGTGCTCACTCGTACATCTAATTCAGCGAGTAACTAAGATTTTTTACGTGATTGGTAATTATTTTGGTTCCAGCACTTTTTTTGCTCTTTGACTAAAAAATTTACAAGTGTTGTTGCTAACCTCGTTAGCGTAATATTATATTTCAGAGGTTTTAAAATATGGAAAAAGTTGACGGTGTTTTTTTTCTTTTAAATAAATAACGCATGAAGCGTTTATTCAATTTAGCCAGTATCAAGTTAAATTTACATTAATAATATTTAATTCGTAGTAAATGAGACTGAGTCATGACAAAGATGATAAATCGTAAATGAGATGCCCTCCCCTGTACCCCTAGAGTCCTCAGTAAAAACTAAGATCTCACATGGACTTCTTGAGAGAATTTTAAATGTGTTGTTGCACTGTTTTGTTTCAAATACCAATTTACCTCGTGTACGTTCACAAACACTTAACAGTTAATAATCCACCGTTATTACACATTAATGCTTGAAATATCACAAACTTTAGAAAATAAAACCAAACTTACGTCTTTGAGTATATATTTACGAGGGATTAACGGTAGCGTACTTCGATCGCAAATTTCAAGCGATAGTGCAGCCTCTCCAAACGAAGCGTAATAATACTGATGGCTCCAATACTAATTTGTTGGTGCTCTATAAAGTTGTAATATGTACAGGGTGCTTGTAAAATTACATAAAACGTTTTTTAGGTCTCTTGTCTCTTGTATTTTAAGCGTACAGCCACGCGGTAATGAAATTACAGTACCACCTTACTGATAGGTCCTAAGTTACTGCAAATATAAGTTGAATATTCGTAGCTTAGTCAAAGTCAAAAATTATTTATTTCATAAATAGTGCTTAAAAACGTCAAAATTTAATATAAATATAAAAAAACAATCGAAATATTATTACACTGAAATCACGAAGCTTAGATTGAATCTAAGCGCCAGTTCCGAGCCACCGCTCTGTAAGAAGAACTGGCAAGAAACTCACAGGCTATGCTCTTTTAAATTTATCCATTGGTTTGGTACTTGAATTACAATCTTCACTTGTCTGTGAAGCTATATAATTCAATATAATATAACATTAACAAGATTCATGTTCTAAGTTATTCATATTAGAATAGCCTATATGAAACGGCAGTTTAATCCGCAGCATATTCACCTGCCACATAGTCTTTGAAAGAATAGTATCCCTTTGAAGACATGTTAAGTTTTATTGTTAATTTAAATTTATTCAGGCTTAATTGCTGTATATTGCTTGGGATTTTGTTGTAGAACCGCACACATTGACTTTTAAATGATTTGTTTATCTTTTGGAGCCTAAGGGCAGGTATAACTAATTTAATGCTTATTCCTTGTGTTTAGGTTACTTACTAAATTGATCAGTATTCTTATGTACATATACCAGGTTTTCATGAACAAAATGATCCGTCACTGTCAAAATACTTTTAACTTTCAATTTCTTTAAACTTTTTCCTTAGTGAATGTCCACACGGGAGATTATAAATTGCTCGAATAGACTCGAATACTGCAGCACAAAGATAGTTTAAATATCAATAGTTTATAAACTAGATTAACTTACAGGAAGTATCCTAATTAATATACTATCGTCAAATATCTCAAATTCTTATGAGAAATCACGAAATAAACAAAACACGAAACCCGCGAGCGGCAACTAACATAAAATAAAATGAATAGAAGTAAGTACTCTTTTCTAACTAACTCTTTTTAGTGGCAGCTAGAATAAATGTGTATAGAAATAACACCTTTATGCCACTTTTATGTAAAGGCCGTGTTGATGGCGGGTATATTATGTGTTTACGAAAACGCTAAAGAAATACAAAAATGAGTAGATGTTTTAGGGTGCCGGTCGTAATAAACAAGGATCCAACAAAAAGGAAAAACAAAGTTTCGTCATGTCCGTCTGTTTGTTAATTCGGGGAGATTTTAAACAGAAAGCTATAATTTGTCATGTATCCATCCATATATTAATCACGCGGTCAAAGTGGTATAATAAAGTACAAAGTAAAAAAGATTTTACGGTACCTCTCGTACACGCACCGTGCGACCGAATATATTTTCATCGTCTATCTCTTGGTTAAGGGTGTCGTGCGATAGGTCATTTAAACATATTGCCACTGTGACAAATTTTACGACACAGAAATTCTTTTACGAAATATTAACTTTATAAAGTGCTAACTTGCCGTAAAAGTGCTTTCATTGAATAGTAGTGCCGTGTGACCCGCCCAGAATAATACCACCCCCTCCAATCGCATGGCGAGTCATAAGAGTCCTAGGAGAAATCGAGTAATGGGCAGCAGCGTCATCCTGCGTACTGGCTTGAACTGCGATCAACAACCCGCCTGCCCAGTGTGGTAATTATGGGCATATATCCCCAATGTAATATAATGTTCAGCATCGGTCTACATATGGCTGAAATGATAAAAGTGCTGAAATGATCTAACTATGTTACAGACACACATGGGAGTGTGTCTCTCCATGCCAACTAATAGTTGTATCTAAAAATAAAAGTCGCGACTGTAGGATGTCTATAAAAACGACTTTACCAGTCTGTCATAGTCTGTCAAAAATAACGGATTTTATTTCGTACAAAAGAAGGGCCCTTCGTTTAAGACATTATTAGCAGTTAAAATGCTTATAGAAACTCATAAAGAACTGTTTTAAGTTGTCATTTATGAAGGGGCAGTACAAAACATTACTCTGCGCGTGGTTTAAAATGCACTTGTGCGGTTTTAAATGGAAAATCATTTTTCTAGCTCACCCAGATGAATGTGAACTTTTTTGTTTTATAGACCATTTGTGACTTTTCTTTGCAAACTCCTTTAACCTTTATTTTAGACTCAAATGTAACAGTAAAACAATTCGTAACAATGAGAGTATCTGTTTATAACTCTTTTACACAAAAGAAAAATTTGCCTAAGCTTTTTGACGTCTCTAAAACAATGTGGGGAAAAAATATAGAACTGGATTGAAAAAATATTTCTGCGACATATTTTTTAATAATGCGTAATATCCATATACTCACGCAGTGTTAGCACCGAAGTAGGCAGAGACAATGGACCACTTAGTAGGATCTTCACATTAAAGTGTCAGCTCCCACTTTACGCCACCTGCGACCGAACGTGCGTATGGTAAGTTATATTGCCATCTACGCATTTTAAGACTCTCATTGAACGTTTGCGGTTGCCACGAAAAGCTAAGAAATACAATCACAAGAATTCCCCAGTTTTCTTCATCAACAACTCAGACCATTAACGTACCACTACTTTTTGACAGCCCTTCTCTCGGTATGAACGGACCCTATTTCTTCTTCTTCTTCTTTTAAATAATAGCTTCGTGCGGTTTGCACATTTAGCCAGTGTCAAGTTAGAGATATATTAATAATATATAATTCATAGTAAATGAGAATGAGTGGTGATAAAGATGATAAATGGTAAATGAGGTACCCTCCCCTAAGCCCCTTGAGTCCTCAGTAAAGATGGACTATACTGAGATCTCACATGGACTCCTTGAGAGAAAATATGAAAAGTGATGTTGCACTGTTTTGTTTCATTTACCAACACTCATGTATGTTCACAAACACTTAACGGTTAATAATCCACCGTTATTACACATTAATGTTCGAAATATCACAAATTTTAGAAAATAAAACAAAACTGCAGACATCAGTTTCCCGCCAAGAAGTCCACGGACCCTATTTGTTTAACTAGAAAGTATAAAAGTAATTATTCTATGTCTAAAGTCAATTTTGAATGAATTTCACATTGAAGTCTGCGTCTTTTGTTTCTAAGGCATAGAAGGTGGATTCGACATTTAAACCTCATTTTGATCTGATACGGGCCTCCTTTCACGTACCAAAGTTAGAGGGTATTTGGTCACACTCCATTACGCATACCCAGTGCGGATTAGCGAAGGCAGGTGTGTAACGTCCTGCCGTTAGATATTTTAAGCCATTATTAGTGGTAACTAAGACCAACGGCTTAAAGTGCATTCCGAAGCGCAGAAGTGCTCGCAGCTCATCGGTGCGAGGAGGTTGAAAACAATTACCAAAGTTAGGCTAAGGTCAATCCTAAGCATTACCACACAAAAAAGAAGGTAAGTCGACCGTTTGTGTAGCACCCAGTTTTAGGACTGTCAAATAGAACACTATGTAAAATATGTTATTTTAATTATGCTGCTATGTCATTCTAACACAGACCATTGAACCAAATATCACTCTTGAGTATTATAGAAATTGATCCAATATCAGATTAAACCGTGCACTTCTGCTGACATAAATTCGCCCCGAGTGTCGCATCACAGCGACTTGAGCCCAGACACACATCAGCATAATACCGTGATAATGTGGTCTCGAGTGCGGCCTACCCGCGCCTTGCGGATTATGGCCCTGATCTACGCCCAAATAAGCTCTTTATGCTTGCTCAACTATCCTTCTCAGGAAATACTCCTCATTGCTATTCGTGTGCTTTGCTACGTAATAACACCAATGGATAGCGTATAAATGGGTCGGCTTTAAGGTCGAACTTTTACTAAGTTACATAGAATATACGGTTAGATATTTCGAATATTTAAGTTTTCGAGAATAATGTGTCATTTCTCTTTTGTAACTCATTTTCAAGAGACAATGTTGTAACCAATACCGTCCATACGATGTGGTAGTTAAATGTAGAACTTACTAAAAATTTGTGTAAAAAACCTCCACACGCATTAATTACTTTTCAGAAAGCATTTTCAACCCTGAAAGGTGTTATAAAACAATGAGAATGAAGTCTTTATCGATGTTCCATTGTATATTCAATATCTCACAATTTACGGGAAACCTTTACAAACAAATTTGATTTTAAGTTATTACGCACGAAGTTATTTATGCCAGAATGGTCTTGGCTCGATGTTAGGTTGTTGACAACTCTGGTAATATATAATCGATACTGCTACAGGAGCTTTATTGTTCGACCTTACAATACTTATGATTTTAAGTACCTACTACAAGGAAATTTTTGTAAGCATTTAATATCTCAGTTAAATATGAATGAGCATTTCTGTCTTTATTTCATAATGCTCAGACATGCACCAGAAGTATTGATTTGGTTATATCGAATAATATATATTTTACATAATGAGTTTTAAAAAAAATCTTATATTTGACCTTTTATTCTGTAAATTTATATAATAAAGTTTTAATAACATCATGAAAACAAGAAAGTTTTGCCAGTTAACTATATGGCCAATCGGTATACTTCTCATTTCACTCAATGTAATTAATAAATTAGCAAGAAGCTAACGTGCATTTGAAATTTTATTGCCACATTTGGCACTAGCTTGCTTGAGTCTATCTTATTTGCGTTTCAATGCCAACTGACAAGTTTTGTGGAGCTGCCAACGATGGTTTCCGAAACCTATGACGAAAGCTGTTATATGAACTTGTGGCACCTTCAAGACTAAATTTTAAAAGTTTTTTCAAAGCGGAACGGCTAGAGTACGTGCTACTTACTTTCTTTAGTACTTTTCCTTATCCAATGGCTTAGATACAAGGTCATTGTGATTGCTGGTGATTTATATTTCATATTTAAAATAGATTATTTTTCCGTTAAGGATTATCACAAGGGAAACAAAGTTTAAAGTAAGTACAATAGTAGGTAATAAATCGGTCTGGTTTATTTTATAGATTTGCGTCTTGTTTTATAGTGTTGTTTACACATATTTGAAATTTGTTTACACAAATTGCTAAATAAAATGATCTGAAATCTGTGTAATAAAATAAAATTAAATAAAAAAATAAACATCAAGTAGATAATAGCGCATAATTTTCTTAATTAAATTGCCATAAGTAATGTTATAAATAGATATCTACACTAATAATAATAATTAATAATATTATAAAGAGGAAAGATATGTATTTTTGTATGTAACGAGTAAACTCAAAAAGTATTAGACCGATTTTAATAATTATTTTTTCATTAGAAAGCTACATTATCACTGAGTAACTAGGCTACATTTTAATTTGAAAAAAAATAGGGTTCGTAAGATATTTGGGTTTTGCGGATACAAAGTGTAAAAAATCATCCAGAACAGTTACTCATTTTGCGTACGCTGCCTAAACTATAAATGATAGATCAACAAAATGTATGAATTAATTGTAGATATTATACATATCTACTAAAAAGTCCGGGAGACACTATACCTATCTATGTCAAGTGAGGCACAACAACCATTTTTTTATTTAAAAATCGTGATTTTTTTTGTACTACATTTAAACGCATTTATTTTACCTACGTTATTAATCCTTATCAAAATAAATTATATCATTACTAAGTGCAGTTTATGTAGATATTATTTGGTCTTTGATTTTATAGCGAAATTCAATTATTACAATTTAAGCCTGCGGATAATTACTGCGTCATCGATGTTTTTGTTGGTGTCTGTGAATTGACCTGGGAATCATTTTGTTGACCGTATCTTCTCTGGGTAGGAATTTTACAGCGGTAACCGACATCCACGCGGGCGGAGCCGCGGGCGACCGCTAGTGTATATTTAAAATCAGTTATGAAGCAAAAATAGTATATTATTCTGTAAATTGTGCTAAACAGACAATTTTTTTAATAAGTTCGTGCATTTTATTACGCTCTTTAACTCTCTGACATTTGTTTTTCCTAATCATTTCTTCTTAGAAGTTTCGTAAAATATTGTTTTATATTTACGTTCTTTACTTGGGCAGAGAGTTACGAATTCAGATAGATATGCCAATCTTCTCGACAATCTTTTTATGCCAGAAAGTCTCTCTAAGAGTTGGTGTGTAGGGTTCCATTTCAATACAAGTTAAGTTCTATTAGTTATTCTATGTTTGATTTGTGTTATCTATATTTTGTACTTATTTTATATTATTACTTTCCTCGATGTTAAAACTTAAACAGAGTCACATCTGTTTCCCCGAAGTTATATTATAAGCGCACATTTTGCCAATATTACTGTTGGTCCCAAGTAATAAGTGGTGATGCTATTGCCGCTTACCGGGAATTATAATGTACACCAGAGACTCGTCTGTTGATAGGCAGGTGCACCACTTGCAGGTGAGGTTGGTATGTACTTCTTTGATGTTGGTATGATCCTTGCACTTTGTTTGTTTTTGTTGTGATTTTTAAACTTTTATGAAATAAATACTTTACTTTTTCTTCCATATGCCACAAGGAACCCCTTTTAGCTGGGCTATATCCGCGGCGCTCTTAGAACTAAGAAGCTGTATTGTGGTGTCGGTATACATACACCGAGTAACATAAAGAAGCCGCATAATGGCCGACTTACAGCTATCCTATATCATTATGGCACTATATAATATTTTAGATCTATTGTAGATTCATGAACACATACAACTACTATACAAGTTTTTTATAGCTTGACAAGGTCAATTCAATATATACTTGCTATTGCTAATATACGTGAAATAACACATATAATGATGACCGTGATGATACCATAGGCCCTCCGGGAAGTCGGCCACACACGCTATGGTCGCAGGGGGAGGTAGGAGGGGCGCGTCCACTGCGCCTCTCTGAGGAGGTCCTCCCGGTTTTGCTCCGGGGGACGTTGGCCGCAGGCGGGGTGTCAGAAGCTGCAACCCAGGTACTGGCCCCCGCTTCTTTCTCAACAAGCGGCAGGCGTCGTCGGAAGATTTTTAGTGGGTATTGCTGCCGGCGGTCGTGTCTGCCGGTGGTGAGTCCCACACCCCCTTTCGGTCCCCCTTTGGCCGGAAGGCAGTGCGTAAATGCATTTTGTTACCGACGTAAAACAAAAAAAAAAAAAAAAAGGATCACTGGCTCGACAACGCACGCGCATACAGCTATAACACGCTTAACAGCTATAGTACTGCTCATTGCTTTCGAATACTTCTGTGAAATATCAATGTCTACACAGGTACAATATGATTAAGTCAAATTATGTCATAATTATAAATAAGGTTTATAGATTTATTATGACAAGTCGCAGACAGTAGTAAAATTAATAAAGTTAAAAGAAAAACCATAGCAAAAAGTAAACTTAATAAAATGACTACCAATACGTTTTAGCAGTTTTTTATTGGCAAAGCCATTCAACACGACATCATTTCACTTTATCGTATCTATTGAAGTGCCAAAAGTTTTATTTTCATTAAAAGTAGATATTAACTTAATATTTCAGCACACATTGATTTTCACGTTTCACATACACGAAACAGTTTTCGGATCGTAAAAAGTATATCAGATGCTAAAACAGTGTTTAAACATATCATGTCATGTACGTACCCATCATATAATATTCCTTCATTTTGCACCAGTGAACTAGAAGAATAGACAATGAATATGTCGCTTTTATTATGTACGGCTGCTGGATATATTTTCATATGTAACGGTAGAAGAAAATAGCGATAATAAATTGTGAAATCGTTACCATATTCAAATCGGGCTAAGCTTGAAATTGTAAATAATAAAATATGAAACTGAATACTGTAAATATACATGCAAAATTATTAATTCCGCACATTAAAAAAGAACTATTAACTCAATAGAAATACATAATCATATATTATATATAACTGAATCGACTACCGACATCTTAGCATGAGTCACTATGTGAGTAGTGAAGCTGATTTTCATGTGCCAGTGTTTTAATGCTATGTTGTGATGTAAGGTAGTTCATTCCAATTGTTTTTACTTTTTCTTTAACATAGAGAACCGAGATAGTGACAATGCATTAGTACGACCTGTATTTACAGCATTTCATTGTCAAAGGCAATGGTTTATTGTTGATAAGAGCACTTAAAGTAGTGAGAGTGTAAGAATATTTATTTGTATTATAAACAAATATATATTCTCTTACCTACAATAACTTTTTTTTTAAATGGGTCCAGTCTATCTCATTATTGAACGCGAATACTAATAAACTTCAATAACAATCTCTGACCAAGGTGCGCAGCCTCTAGCACTTTATTTTTCTTTTTTCTCATTTCTCATAAAGGAAAGATGGAACGAAACATGATAAATGAAGAACGCAAGATATTTCACAATTAGTTATTTTTGTTCACTATATTATCGCTGAGATGACATTTTAACTGTGATTTTTGTTTTTTAATAAATTGTTGATGTCCTAGATTGTTCTTATATGTAGGATTATACTTTTAAACTCCAAAATATTCTTTAGCTTTTCGAGGAGGAAATATTAAATAGTGTTATCCACTATCTGGTAAAAAAATATCCAAACAAAATAATTACATCAAAAATAAAAATTTAAACTCATATAATTTTAAATAATTTATTAGACTCTCGTTTCAGCGTTAGTAGTGAAGACATCGTTGTTCTGAGGCTCCTATCTTACCTTAAGATGCCCTGTGTAAGGGCGAAACACGTGTCGTGTTGAATAATTCCTCGATTTTTCGCGAATTATAGTAGCGCGGGAATTGTTACAAAGATATTTTTAATCCATCACTTTCTTATCATTTTGCTGTACAGTAAGAAAACAAATACTTTCATCACATTTTGCGATACAATAACGTTGGTAAATTTGAAAGAACTAGCGATATATGTAGCCATTATTACACGCTAATGCTATGAATTCAATTAATCACATCCATTAGTCAATTAGTTTTCCACGTTTTCCGTCATGCTGATGTTTTGGTAAGGCTATCCTATGTTGTATAATTCCCGTGTAATGGCAGCTCCAATTAATATAACTTTTTGAGGGTGTCATACTTTGCAATCATCCGTTCAACAGTATAAACTAGCCTAACAAAAAATGCCATTAGGACTAATATTGAATTCAATTCTCTTTTGTTAAGTGTTAAATTAGTCCGTTATAGGTACTTACAACTAATACTCAAACTAATAGAAAGAAACCAATACAATATATTAGAGCCATAATGCCGAATAGTTCTTTATACTTTATATAATATTTTTATATAATATTTTCATACAAACATCAGCACAATTGTAATAAAATGCACTCATGTACTTATTTACTTTTTAGGCGCCTTATGGCGACTAGTTAAAGTTAGCAATTTGTCATCTGCTATAGAAGCGTATCATGGCTATGTGGGATCGTTACTTAGATATGGAATTATTATTTGGTGTAATTCCTGTCATATAAAACGAGCATTTATTTCCCAAAAAGCCTGTATTACAGAGCAATCTGTAATGTTGACATCATGACGTCCTGTAGGCCTTTGTTTAAAAACTATAAAATATTAACTGTTGCATCCTTATATATGCATGTAAGTATATATACGAGATTTGTGTTTTTGTTCGGTCACATTCCGAATTGTATCAAAAAGAGCGTAGAGATACAAGTAGGTATCCAAATAAGCTGACTTTGCCAATCATGTCTACTGCATCTTATGCGAAGAACAGCTATGTCATGTCTATTAAAGTCAATTATAGGTTCGACAATAACCTTACGCTGATGCCATTGAACAAATTTAAAGTTCATTTCAAAAAATGCCTTGTTGATGAGTGTTTTTATTCAGTGAGTGAATATTTTGAAGAATAAATTTATGATTGTGATATAAGAATCCTCTGATTATATTTTTGCGTACCAGTTACTGGTGAAATATGCGGACTGTATTAAATGTTAAGACCACTTATGTACCACATTTCATGTGAAATTAAAAGTCTTTGTCTAAGACCTACCTCATTTATCGTTTTATAATTCATAACAAAATACTGATTCCCGTGTTTTTTTTTTTCGTCAAAATTAATGTATAAACAATCGAAATGTTATTACAATAAAATCACGATGCTTAGATTCACTTATATGCAACAAAACAATCTAAAAACAAAAAATATTTAACTGTAAGAAGAATTGGCTTTTGTTTTATTTGTTTATACATGTTGTTGTTGGACAAAATGTTACTCTGAACTACTATTAACAATTCATTAAGTCATGTCATTCACAAAAAACACTCCTATATGTTTTGAGATGGTTTGTGAACTGCGCTAGTGTTCAACGTTTACATGATAAGTAAACGTTAGAAAACAGTTTTGAAGAAGAAAGAGAATTGGTTAAAAAAACAGATTCCCAAGCACCACATGTAAGTTGTGTAGTAGTTAGTAAGTGGTGTGGAAGAGTTTCGAAACCGGGACACGACAGGCCTAAGCCAGCATTACCGCCCTTAGGGGCTTCGCGCCGCAAATTGAGTGAGCTCTAACATTTCCCCGAGAGCGTAAACACACGAAAATATGTACAGCTAGTTTCCAATAGCATAGATTACGTAAGATTAATGTATAGGTATTATAGCTGTCTAATTTAGCCTGTTGGTTGGGCTTTTCCTTAATTTGTATACCGTCATTTCAATAAAAAACAAAAGATGACACATATTCAAGGATCGCCAAAAGTCGAGCAATTTTCGCGCAAAGAATTTTCGGTCCAAGGTTGAGGCAGTGCTGCTATACGAATGCGAAATATGGAAGTTCACCAAAACCAACTTGCATCAAGTTCTAGTTTTTATTTACTATTAGTCGTTTTTATTAACCTAATCATCAATGAAAATCTACGTGAACACCACCATACCTTACTTCAAATGATAATATCAGATCTGAAGTGAAACTGCATTTAACACACTGACCCTGATCACAACTTAATGCGCCATTGACTGGAAGCACTAAGGAACGAGGAAACGTAATCGTCCCAAACAAGGTACGATATTGGACTAGGCAAAATAATCAGGAAGTCATGGGGCGATATTAAAAGCGAGTTTCAAACCACAGTGGGGTGGCGAGAAACTGGAGGCGCCTCTTGGGCCAACAAGGGGACATATTAGGTCGGGGAAAAAGTCTTTTCGCATAACGTAGGTATAAACTTATTATAAAATTTTTTTGACTGTACTATTTGTGTCTGGCTGGTTTTGGTAACATTAAAAAGGTTCCATTATAAAGAAAAGAAAAAAATAAAAAAAAGTTGTTTCCCGCTATTTTTCATTTGTTTTTCTCTCCGTAAAAATGAGTGAATCTAATGAAGAAATTCGATACATTTTAAAATTATATTATAAAAAAGGCAAAAATGCAACTCAAGCAGTAAAAAAAATTTTTGATGTTTATGGATCTGATGCAGTGTCAGTAAGAGTAGCACAAATTTGGTTCAAATGTTTTTAGTCCGGAAATTTTGATGTTAAGGATGCACCTCGCTCTGGTCGCCCTGTTACGAATAAAATGGACGCCATTTTTGAAAGAGTGGAGCAAGATCGGCATATTAGTAGTTACGATGTAGCTGAAGAACTGGGAATTGACCACAAAACAGTTTTGACCCATTTGAAGAAAGCTGGTTATACAAAAAAGCTCGATATTTGGGTGCCACACGAGCTCACTCAAAGAAACTTAATGAACCGTGTACTCATTTGCGATTCATTATTGAGACGTAATGAAACCGAGCCGTTTTTGAAGAGATTGATAACTGGCGATGAAAAGTGGATCACGTACGACAAGAACGTGCGAAAAAGGTCGTGGTCGAAAGTTGGCCAGGCTTCACAGACTGTGGCCAAACCTGGCCTAACACGAAATAAGGTGATGCTGTGTGTATGGTGGGATTGGAAGGGCATTGTTTGTTATGAGCTTTTACCGCCCGGCAAAACCATCGATTCTGATCTTTACTGCCAGCAACTGATGAGATTAAAGGAAGCAGTCGAGAGAAAACGGCCGGAATTGATCAACAGGAAGGCCGTGGTCTTTCATCACGATAACGCTAGACCACACACATCTTTAGCCACTCAGCAAAAATTAAGAGAGTTCGACTGGGAGGTCCTAGTGCATCCACCATATAGCCCTGACCTTGCGCCTTCAGATTTTCACCTGTTTCGGTCTCTGCAGAATTCTTTAGGTTCTGTAAGGTTGACCTCAAGAGAGGACTGCCAAAACTATTTGTCCCGTTTTTTTGATCAGAAGTCCCAAAGTTTCTACAGTAACGGGATAATGTCTCTGCCCACAAAATGGCAGAAAGTTATTCAACAAAACGGTACATATATATTGTAAATAAATGTAAATAAACTTTGAAAAAAATGTCTTGACTTTTCATACAAAAATACGAAAAGACTTTTTCCCCAACCTATTATATAGTAACTTCTTACAGAGCGGTGGCTCGGAACTGCCACTTAAATTCAATTACACTTAACTATATTTTTGTTTTTTTTAATTGTTTGGTTGCAAGTGAAGCTTCGTGATTTCAGTATAATTATATTTTGATTGTTTTTTTATGTGTTATAAGTTTTGACGTTTTCAAGTATTATGTAATAGTTTATGAAATAATAAGTTTGAAGTTTACAAGGACATCCTTTTTCATAAAGATTATTTTATATCACGCAGTAAAATTTGGCGTGTAATGTTAAACCTAAAAATCATACTTATTTTGATTTGATTCATGGTTTGCGTAGACAATATAGAAAAATGGTTACAGAAATAAAAGATGTGGCAAAAATCTCACCCCACTCGCATGCAAACAAATTCGTCGTGACGTTTTTATAATCAACCTGTCAGATCGGTATCGCAAGAAAAACGACACGTTACATGCATTTTCTTCGAAAATAAGTGTAGCTTGTTGACATGTTTACGGCGACGACACACGCACGACAGTCTCAGTAATAACGAGATATTACAACAGTCATAAAACCTCAAACTTACCGTAAACACGACGGTTTGTTATCCAGAAGCTGGACTCGATACTGGATGACCTATAAAACTTTAATAATATACTCACATTATATGCAAAGAAGCTGGTACTGGATGGATACCATATAGGGTAGGTTGCCCTCTTTAGGGGAAGCCTATATTAGGCAGTGGTCCGCATTTTTCTAATTTATTGTTTCGTAACCTATAACAGATCCTATTTATTACATACATACATATAATCACGCCTGTTTCCCTAATGGGGTAGGCAGAGGCATATTACAAGCCCGCATTTCGCAAATATTATTGTTGGTCCCACGTATTAGGTGGCGAGCCTATTGCCGCTTATCGGGAACTTTTATAATCACCAGAGCCTCGTCCTTTGACAGGTGCAGGTCATGTAGGCCTGAGCTCCTAAGATATTAATAGTATCCCTATACACCCTTTATTCTCTTTATTGACAATAACAAATTCAGAAATTATATAGGTGATCTTTTAGCTTATAGACACCACGAAGCGAAGGAGAGACTAAACCATAGTAAACTACACCGAGTATAAATGATTCAGAAAGGATGAACACTAAACCAGTCGCGATTGAAATAATGTGTTATTTAATAAACTCCATTTCACTATTGTGGAGAGAAGTAAAATTATTGAATAAGTATAACTCATCGAGATATACTAGTCAGTCATTCTCTTTTCTCCTTATCATTTGTTTTTATTCCCAACATCTATTAATCCTGGGATAGTCCGTGAATCAGCATGTACGAAAGCCGTCGAGGGTGTGATGTTCGACAGAAAACTTACGTCATTTTATGAACCACTCTCAGTTTGAAGATTGCATTATCTTCTTCTAACATTACTTTGATTAATAACAAAATTCACGTGGCTAAACAATTTGTATTTTACATCCTACTATTCACGGCATCTCCTCGTTCATTTTCGTTTACGTCCAGTTAATCTTCAGTTAATTCAGACGGCGGCGTTGTATAAAGAGCCTTAAGTATCAAAATGAAAATGGTATGGTAGTGTTGATTGTATTTATGTCAAATTTATATTATTTTTGTAACTTGTATCCGTACATATACTTATATGTTTTTATTTTCAGGTAATAACACATTAAAGCTTAATTTATGCTAGAAGCCTTAAAGGTAAGACTTTCGAAATCAATGTGAAAATCACATTACAGGTTCAAAATTTTGAGTAGCTATCGCTCAAAACCTGCTCCTGGCAACATGATATAGACTAAATAAGAAATAATCAAAAACCCCATCTCGACCCGAAGATAAGATCCGAGATTCTTATTGGAATAAGAAATATCCCATTGGATAAATTGAAAAAATAAACTGAAATAACAAAAAAAGATTTTCTTTTATAGAATAAAATGCCTCAACTTACGAGTGGCATGTCTAAGGCTCGTCTAGATTTTATCGCTCAGAATAGATCGTAGAAAATATCAAGTAATAGTCCGTTGTGTTGCTGCTATCATCCCATTTCAGATATTAGACGGTCACGAAGACTATTAGTTCGCATGTGAACGGTCCGTCATTTCCCGGAAATGTCGAGTCGGCCGTCGGAAATTCATCGGAGGTGCCGCAATTTGTAGCATCGCTTGAAAATTTTCAGGAAACTGCAGAAACGAAGTGCCGACTTCGATTTATTGACCCGATGTCCAATTATAGGGAAATTAATTCAATGTCGAAAAACTTAAGTCTAGATCTTTATAAAACCATAATAATTTTTTTTAAACTTTTTTAATTACTTACCTAGTATATAGTCAAAGTCTGAACCATTTATTGAAGTGTGGCTAAAAAGAGCTCTTATGAAAGTCAAAAATTAAAAACTAGCGCGCCCATTTACTGCGGGCGGGAGCTGTATTACTGAATATATCACTGAAGAATAAGGATTACTGAAGGAGAATATATAATATGGCTTTGGAACAGGTAGGTTCTACAAATTAATATACCTACAAGTTATTTGTCTAGGACGGACGGTATAAACTAAATAAGTATTTCATGGCTTATCCAACGAACGCGCTAAACCCAATCGTCAAAAATTTCCTATGTGAGGTTATTTTCAGAAAAAAATTTAGGGTAAAAGTAAATTTTATTATACTACCAAACATTACCGCCAACTGCGTCTCCTACAACTTCGTAAGTAGGTATTTCTGTATAGGTAAAGAAGAATTACGAGCACGCACATCGGAAAATTACATATAAATATTTTGTGGTTTTATCTAATGACCAAAACACGTGTGTCAAGTAATATTCTAAAAGCTTTTATCCTGGATATAATTCACTAGGTTAATTGTCTAAAAAGAATTTTTAATAAACGCTACAGCACCAACATTTAATACACAGTATTACTTACCACTCCTACGGGTGAATAGGGATCCTATTCAAGCCAACCTCACCTGCAAGTGGTGCACCTGCCGATCAACGGACGAGGCTCTGGCGAACATCACAGTGCCCGGTAAGCGGCGATAGGCTCGCCACCTATGACGTGGGATCAACAATTTAATGGGCGAAGTGTAGGAGTAAAATATGCATCTGCCTATCCCTTCGGGGTAACAGGCGTCAATGCATACATACATATGTATGTATGTATATACTTACTACTCCAATATCTAATTGGCATCGGTCGTCATTGATTATATAATTAAATCATTAATATTCCTGACGAAATCGAACGCTTTTTCTTACTTTTGGGAATTAGTGTGTTTGCTCCAGTTGTTGAAATATTATCTCTGTGTGCTTTGTGGAGATTTTACAAATAATAATTTTGGTATCTAGTATTCTCCACATAAGTTTCAATATTTCCAATTCTAATGAGTTTAATAAACTTTTTTTCTTACTTTTAAGACTAGCATGTCACTGAAAACTTTACATATCAACATGTCATTTCAGTGTCCCGATTCGAATTATGTTTTACATAATATCCATCTGTTTGTTAATTAACAATCAGTTCAATTTGGGTTACCTATGTTGCGTAGTTTCAATTGCCGATGTTGAAACTCACGTTGAATAAATTCTACTGCCTCATACATTTGAAAGCTTATGGACTCGAATGATGCAGTTGCGAGGAACGCTGTTTCGATAAATGTTTTTACTGCCTCATACGTTCGAATGCTTGTGGCTTCAATTTTTGTAAGTAGTCACGAGATAGGTACAAAATATATTAATGTAAAAATTATAAATACTAAATTTTCAATTTAATTATATTTGGTGTCATACTACTAGCAATATATTATGAATGGAAATTTAGATTTGCCAATAAAAATCCACAAGACTCTTTTCCACCACAAATCTTATGCATTTTTTATAATTAGACATATAGTATTTATTCGTTTTTCATATTGGGAAGTTACTGAGCAATATATCTCATAGGTTAGTTAGTATGTACTCCGCTCCTGAGGTCGATACTTCGAGACATATATTTGCATAAATGAATATAAATATTTGTCTAGTTTGGGTGTAAACCGTTTCATGTACCAAGATAGGTACTTACCTATATGCGTATATATTTCCGATAAATAAATCATGTCAAAAATACCTACATGCTTGCTTTTAGACTGTTGGAATCGACCGCATTCGTAACTCTATACTTATTTTCCTTGAATACCTAAAGCTAATGAAAACCTTCCTCGTTATTATAAAAATAATGGCGGGTACATCTATTGTAGCAGGACCAAGCTTGGGTCGCATTAATCAGCGTCCCCCACAAAGCTGGCCAACCACAAAAGATCCCTGCCCTGACTGTCGCACTTTGTCCCAGTACAAATATTGACGGCGCTCCGTGACTTCACACCGTAATCTTTCCATGAAAATTGTGGTTCCACTAATAACAGTACACACCAGCAGTGTTACGTGTTAACTAGTAGTTAATATTTCTGAATGTGTTTTGCTTTTCGTTATCAGTCACGATAATATATAATCTGATAAAAACGAATGCCTATTTTGTTTTTTTTATGAAACAACTTGCTTGTGGATGAAACAAATTTAATGAATTCATACTTCACTGTTAAAACTTCAATTTCGAACAAAATATTTAGAAATCTCAAACACTTCGTCCTCCAAACTATAAATTTTCGATAATTAAGTTTCCGCTAGCGTTCTAGTTTTTTTATTTACCAACAACTTTTTTGCCACATTCTGTCTGTGCTGGACAAAAGTGTCAAAAATGGTTATTCGCGAACGGTTGTCAAGCCGTTCTGCCTCAAATTCCCCCAGCGGCACAACTAAAAAAGACAGTTTTTACTGAACCGACAAAAATAATAGCGTCGACACGTTGGAACTGACGAGGCGGTTATCGGATTCTCGTTTCTTTCACGTTATGTGACATCGCTGACTCCGGCTAACCATTTGATTACTTATGCTGCTAATAGCCCAAGAGCCATTATTGTGAAACTATATTTAGTGGACCATTGTACAATTAGGTAAAATTCACATTAGAGTAACGTTATACGCGTTAGTTTTTAAGTTGACGTTCATAAAAGTTTTATTGAGCCATACTTACATAAAAAATATTTACTTTGAATTGATTGTATAGACTGCACAGAACTCAATAGGTTTATAGTCACTTAAAGTCTGACACACCCTTCCGCTTCACCCACAGCGGAAGACAGTAATTTGATGATTTTCTATCCGATAAAAAAAAAAATATTTGCCCATAATCACCACTCTGGGCAGGCGGGTTTTTAATCCTAGTTCAAGCCAGTACGCAGGAAGACGCTGCTGCCCATCATCCGGTAGGATTTCTCTTCGTCGACTCTAACGACTCCCCATGAAATGAGAGGGGCACCACACGGCACTTTTTATATAGACCAGCACGACAACACGTGCTGGTCTTAGGAACCATCCACATACTAGGCAGACTATCAGCACCACTCGAACTAAGAAATTTGGTAAGTCGTTACTGGTTAAGACCACTAAGCTCTTAAATTCGCTGCCGGCTCATGTGTTTCCTTTTTTCTATAATCCCGGATTTTTTAAGCGGGGCGTGAAACGGCATTTTACTAGGCCGTCATGAGTGGATGCGTTTTGTACCTTGCTTATTTCACGGTATGAATCGCTTTAATTTTTTTGGACCGCATCGACAGCTTACCATCAGGCAGGATGTAGTCATATGTCGTGTCATATAAAAAATAGTCAACACAGAAGTCAGTCATAATCATCTCAGCTATTAGAAGTCCTCTGCCTAACAAAGGCCTCCCCAATTGTTTTCCTGAAACCTTGACCAAAACATTCTCCATAATTTAAGTTCCGTTTTTTTACATATGCATTAGCGTATTTTTCACAAAGAGAAGGTACCTATTCCACCTAATATGTATGTATAACAAGCAATTTGATCGATGTTCTAGTAATTTGCGACCACGTACTCTGTCATAAGGCTAACGATCGGTGTGATTATGATTGAGGCCCGTAATTGTAGGACACTTAAATGCTTTTAATGCAAATTAATAGTTAAAAAAAAAATTGATCATTTTGTTTTTTTTAGGGTTCCGTTCAACAAAAGGAATACGAAACTTTTATAGAGTCACTCGGATGTCTGGCTGTCTGGCTGTGTGTCACAGTCCTTTTTCTCAGGTTCAGAGATAGAGAGACGAAACGTAAACCATATTTAAAGACTATTGTCCCTCTTAGCTATGAAAATCATGGTCCTACGGTGACACGATCAAAAGTCTAGAAAAACTAGACTTCTAGAAAAGTTTGTTACTACCAAAAATGACATAAATTTTAAACGTTTTAAAATTTTCATAATTATTCCTTCATTTCTATTATAAGAGCTTGCGTTTTACCAATTTTCATAATACTAGGACCACGGGAAGTAACCTAGATTGTTTTATTGGTGAAAAACCTAATCCTATATTTGTTTTTTATTATTTATCTACTCATATATTGTTCTGTGAGTACGAAACCATATGAGTACGAGTCAGACTCTTACTTGTCAAGTTTTTTTATTATAAAACCACAAGAGGCTAGTTTCGGTTTGAATTTTTAATATGTACTCCCATAAGCCATTATATTATATCAACAGTCTTTATGATCATAAATTTATTACTAATTAAAAAGTAAATGCATAGCAAATAATACAATATATACTCTTTGTAGTCTTAGACTTTGAATTGCTTATAATATCGTTTTTTTAATGAAATCTAAGTACTGTATACTTACTGTCCGCTTAAAATGATTTATTGTTTTGCAATCGCTCCAGTTAAAATTGATAAACTTGAAAAGTTCAATCATGGCTCCTTAAAACTAGAGACCGCCCGAGACTTTGTCCTTGTGACTCGATGAAACCGTGCAAACCTACAAGCAGATACATAGACATGTATTATCAAAAAATATATAACATATGATAAAAATAAGTCTGTTGTACTTACTCGAAATGCTATTTGTACACGAATATACAAAAGAGATTAAGTCTTTGAGAGTAAGGCTGGTAATTACAGACATGCAAATATTGACTGTGTCAGCCTATGATAAAATACTTCATACAGTATGTATAAAGCAAACATTTCGAAATAATTAATCAAGTTTAAATAATGTATTTTAAAAAAATCTATAAAATATATAGACGTCTCCTTAAAATTATATAATTTTTTTATTTATTAAAAAAATACTAATCAAATGTCGATGCCGTGTGGTCCTGGCCTAGATCAGTGCCACCCCCTCTCATCTCATCGGAAGTCCACGAAGTGAAATTCTACCGGATGCTGAGTAGCAGTCATTCTGCGTACTGGCTTAAACTGCGATCACAAACCCGCCTGCCAAGCGTAGTAGTAGTAGCGTAGTATTTGAAAAGCTTACAGCTGTTTTTACAAAATAAGAAACTTATAACAAAATTATAGGCTAATTACAAGCTTCCACATTATTCGCTTTAAACAAATTTGACATACTAGCTTCACATTATCAATTTTTAATAAGGCCTTTAACATTGTCTGGTGATCCAATAAAGAGATCCAAGTAAAAATCATTAGACAACTCATTAAAAGTTGTAGAGGATCTAACCATAAAACTGTTCTTTCTATAATTACTATGTGAAAATGGGGTGTAAAGTAATCTTTTTCTAGAACGTAGTTTACGCAAGGGGACCGCAAGACAAACCTTACTCAAAAGTTCCGAACAATCTATTTTACTCTGAGCAACTTTTTTAAAGAAACACAAATCTGCGATTTGTCTCCGCAAGTGTAAAGGTTGCAGATGAAGAGTGGAGCATCGCTGATCATAGTCACAATAGGTCAATCTAAATTTACAGTATAGATATCTAGTAAATTTCTTTTGAATTTTCTCAATACTGTTCACATATTTCGTGTAAACAGGATTTCAGACCTAAGATGCATATTCAAGGTGACTTCGCACACATGCACAGAACAAAATTTTTATAGTTTTCATGGATTTAAATGATTTAGAAGATCTAATAACAAAGCAAAGGCTCCTAAAAGCTTTGTCAGTGATACTGTCAATATGCTGATCAAATAATAATTTATTATCATAGATTACACTTAAATCCTTGCAAAAAGAGGCATTCCTTAAAACCTCATCTTGAAGATTATATTGAAAATTTATTGTATTGCGCTTACGAGTAAAATTTATTAAAAAACATTTAGATACATTCAGATCTAATTTGTTCAAAAGGCAATAAGTTTCAAGTCTATGCAAATCCTCCTGTAACAGAAGTATTATGGGCAAATACCCCCAACAGAATGTGATGTGATGTTCAGCAGACTTTATAAGGTTGCTATAATGATGATAATGAATCACTTGCGTAACAATATTTATTTATTTATGATCTTATGCTACCATTACAGGTGTCTTAACCTAATGCGATAGCATAGCAATTTTTATAATAAATACAATATTCTATCTTTTTAATTATCAATCTACAATATTATTTAAATATAACATAAACTAGCCTACCTGATATATAACTTTAGTATTACATCCTATATTTACAAAATAAGTTCTAAATCTAACGTAACTGATAACTTATTATATTTAACGCAGTTCTGGCGAATTCACTAAAAGTGCATGAAAATATATCCACCGTTGTTAACAATGGTACTTACTATAAATAAAAGTAGGAATGCATTAGCTTGATAGTGCAATGAAGGCAAGCAAGGCCCAGAGAAGCCGTGATCACTTACCGCAATATCGACCGCGGCCCATTCATGCGGAGTCACGCGCTGACTCGGCCGCTAACATCTGGAAATGCCTAGTTACATAACTTTTCTTAACACAAAATTTGCTATATTTAGAAATAAAATTGCAAGGCTTTTGTATTCAGAATGTACTGGGTTATAAAACGCTCATACCAGAGTTCGAAATAAAGCAGAGGCCACAGAAGTCAGTCCTTGAACAGGTGACCGTTTTCGTGGGCTTTAATATCGAGCGCTTCCGTTCTTTGGAATTTCGAACCGTTGTTGGTCTCGGTCATCACTATAATCATGTGGTACTTGAAAAAATCTAATAGCGTCCTGCCACACATCTGCCTGCAAATTCGCACTGGGTCCGCGTTGTGGAATATGACCCAATGCCTTCTCACCTCGGCTTGTGAGAGGAGGCCCGTTTTCAGTAATGGGATGTTAATGTACTGAGATTATTATATACTGCCACTTTCTAGGTAATTAAAGGTGTTATAAGTGGATTTATTTAAAATATGCAGATTTACCATTGAATAAAAGTCATCTAGAACTATGAATACTGGAACCTGTTAATCACAGGAGAATTTTAAAAACCAGAATACCTTAACTAATGCGCACGAGAGTGAATTAGACACATGTTTCGGCGTTAGTCGTGTAGACATCGTAGTTCTGAGGCTCCTATCTCACCTGAAGATGCCCTGTGTAAGGGCGAAACACAGATACAAAGATATTTTAATTCATCACTTGCTTACAATGGATTTTCACAAAGTAACGTCTGAATCAATAAATTACTTTACAAATACTTAAATTAGCTTAACAGTACAAAGCTTTGTCTTTGCAAAAAGACAGAATAATTTCTCGGTAAACAAAAGCCGTGAAGAATGGTGAGACCAGTGCAGTTTGTTGAAGTGAAACATCAATAATTTCCCCGGAGACAAGCGGCACGATCCCAATTCACGGTTGAATACGACACTATCACACAATTGGGACAAATATTCATAAAAAGTTTTGTTTGTATGTTTTCAACCTTAAATTTTGTGCTATTTCTGTTCATAGTTAGTCATAGTCGACAACACTGATGCCACGGTAAAAGTTGAAAGAGTTTATGTTATCTTACTGCATACAATTATATATACTTTTTATATGAAATAAATTAATTAATATAATAAAAATAAGTTAAGCACAGTTCATATAATCAGGCCCGGGCTCCGCATGACTGCGAAACTACAAAAAATACGTCTGGTCTTGATAAATTTGTACCTACATTACTTAACTTAACTTACTTAACAAATTTATTTGCTTCCTAATTTTTTTCATAAATCGTTTTTATATTTTATAAAAAATCTTTCACATTCACAATACTTATGAATAGTAATATCTCAAAATAACTCCTAATTGGATTATTGCATCTGTAGCCTCGCCCGGGAAATATCGCTTACACTAGAATAGTAGTGAGGTTATGAAGTAACGCAAAACTGATTTGTTTCATGGTACGTTTTCTAGTCAAAATTACTGGAGCAACTTTTATGATTTTTTGGACGATGTTAGTATATGCAACATTTTATATGGATTTGCACGAATAATCCGTAGACTTTTTGGGTAAGGACGTAGTTAGTAAGTGTCACGCGGGTGATGTGAAACCGGGAGCGGTAGGGTCAGGTGTCGTAGCAAACGAAATTATTAGATGTATGTGGCTTAACAACTAATGCCTCGAATGACGCAAAAATAATGAATATATACATACATACATTATGAACATTTTCTTAAAGACATATACTGATTATGTATATAGGCAGGCATCCAATATGATTAAAAAATGAAATTAAAACTGAATATGTCTGCAAAAGCCAGTCTCTGAATTTTGGGCGTTTTAGGTTAAACGGTTCGTGGTTTAAAAGATACGATGTGACCCAGTCCCCAGTGCACTGCGTATTCATGAACTTATATAACTTGTGGCCGGAGGTTTCATAGAATTTTATATGAACTATTTTTTTTTAGTTGAACAAATGAAATGTTATTTTGTAAATTTGTTTCATAATGTAAATTTTTTGTGTATTTAAAAAATGATGCCTGTTCTTCTATTCTTGATTTAGTGCAGGCGGCATTGAGATTTTAATAAAATAGTGCTTCTAGTTGATCGCATTACGATTGGACATATTTTAAAGAAACTTGCCACGAAAAAGCTTGAACCCAAGAGAACTTAGGCTATGTGTATACCGAAAAATACGTGACTTCTAAATTATTCCTTTGAAATCTCCAATTACTAACGAAAAGCCAAATATTATTCACTAATAAGCATCATACTACTTCAACGTATTGTTTATTGCGATAAGTGTAGTTTTCATCAAGAAAGGATCTTTGCTTTTGCTATCACTATTAATCAGCGTTCTCGAGCTGACACTTAGTGGACGGGGATTAATCATTTTATTATTAATTAATCAATTGCTAGCTTAGGCGCTCCGTACAATATAAAACTTTCATTCACCTGGGCATCTGATTTACGGAGTTTTCAAGGTTTTGTTGGCTTCTAGATTTTCTTTCTTGTGTGTGACTAGCGACAAATTTGATATATAAAGTCTATATGAGGATTAGATATAGATAAAGTTTAATAACAAAATAAAATTATGTGAGCCAGGTATACTCTCCTATATCGCTTTTTGCCATCAGAGTAAAAGTCAAAGTAAAGCAAGCACATTGAGCGTTACAAAGTTAGACAAAGCGTAACAAAACTTAGTGTGGACGGAACAGACCGGATTTCCCCGCCTACCATTACGTGGGCGATGTCTCATGACATAAATTACATAAAAAAGTTTGTTTACAACCTAAACTAGAATTAGTCAACGCGTAGAACATGATTACTCATTTTCACTGTATAATTCTCGCTAGTGAAATTTTTATTATAGCTTATACTGACATTAGTTACTATTTATGAAATTGATTAATATAATTGACATTATAATCAGATTTGTATTAATTATATTTAAATGCTTAAGTTACTAATATATCTACGCCACTTTCTGGTAAAATACGAACTATATAAACTTATATAAATTATGTATAAAATCCGACTAATGTAACGTATCGTATTTGAGAAATAAATTACAATAATTCATTCAGTCTTAGGTGTGGCCTAGAAGCCAAGTGGAAAATTCTTTTATTTGTCAAATAAAATTTATTTAGAATATATACGAGGTTAAAGATCTTAAAATAACATATCAAAATCATTAGCTCCGTCCCTATTCATAATATGAAATATTTATCCGCGTCCAATTCATTAATTCAACAGCTAATGTAGAATGGAAATACGATGACATATTGCTTCCTGCATCATAGCTCACTGTCCACAGGGGCACATAGCGAGGGACGTTTTGTCATCTTGGCACCTGCGGTTTTGCCAAGAACAATTTCTGGTAATAGCCATGTTCTACTTGGTTTTCAGTTATTTGTGTTTAGTTCATATTCACTCAACACCAACACTGAGGACAGAAATGGGCTAAAGTTTTGTCGCACAATGAAGTTAAAGTGGGATATACGTTTACCAGTGTAAACGCTTTGAAAATAGACAAAGTTGCGCTTTTCTTTTATGTAAAACAATTATTTAGACTTTTATTTCGACGGTAAGCGGCAATAGGCTCGCCACCAATTCATCACCACAGCCCATTAAAGTCCCACTACTGAGCACGAGCCTCCTCTCACATATCAAGGTGTGAGGGTATTGGGTCATACTCCACCACGCTGACCCAGTGCGGATTGGCGGAGGGTGGGCGTATAATATGCCTCTGCCTACCCCTACGGGGAAACAGGTGTGAATGTATGTAGATATGTATTTATGCGCTTTATCTTTCTAGTCCATCCTATTTATAGTAATTATTTAAGTTGAAATAAAAACGCTACCTTTATATTCATTAATTAGACGAAAGTCTTGGCAAAACAGTCACACATTAAATATTGGCAGGACAAGTTTAAACAAGATAAGTTTCTGAAGAATACTCTTGAGACTAAAAGTGTTTCAGCTAGAGCTGTTTCGACACTCTTAACTGTATTTATGGAGACAGTATTGAGACTGTAGAGTTGAATTGTTTCGTAAATTAATCTACGGCTGTCAGTGACAAGTTCGAGGGGACGGATGCTCGGTCGTGCGAGATGGGCGGCGCGCGGAGTTCTTCAACCCAACAAAAATCATGTTGAACTAAATAATAACAGTATACTCGTATAAATAAGGATCAACGAGTTGTATGGCATTTACAAAGGAAAAATTATTTAACAATTTGCTGTCAGATAAATGGGCCCTAAATTGTACTAAAAAAAGTAGATATATTAAAGTACTTCTTAAATGAAATTGTTTTAACGATTGATCAAGGAATCTTAACATCTTGATTTTCTAATTAAAAATTAAATAATACCAAGAAAACCTAGCAGCATAAGTAAAATTCAGATAACATTTATGACTAATTACGCGGCTGCTGCATAATTATCCGGTTAGTTTGGATGCATTGTGCAGGGAGATTCTAGCGAGCGAGGCCTTCGTTTTGAGCGAGCGTTTCGTTCAGCGCGCCCTAACGAGCGGCAACGGTAATGAGACCTCCCGGCGATGTTGCTGAAAGCCATACACTGCCGCACTAACTTCTGTGTTTACAAAATCATGTAAATAGGTCAGGTGCGATGTTAGCAAGACTCTCTTAAAAACATGTTATTACTAACATGAATTTTAACTATTAACCAATCATTGATAAAGCAAATGGATATTTCAATCAACAATAAAATGTCTTTACATTCCTTTTAATTTGTACAAAACCAACGTAATATTTTCGTTCCTAGCAGTATTTATTAACAAAGTTGTGAAACGTATTCAAAATAAAAAACTTTTATCCCTAAAAAGCATGAACACAGCCACCAGTGAATTTAGCCTTTGTTTATTATTTAAGTTTATGGCTGTTGGCTTTTTTGAGAATAACAGGAATTTTGACTTTCACTTTCAGCTTAACCCACAAAAAAAGATCAATTTAAATCATCTGAAACAAAGCATAGCAATGCAAAGCTTTCTATTTACTTATTTACGCAAACCATTAAAAATGCATGATCCCTCGCCACGCCAACGCCCGCCCGCCGCAGTGATCACCGCGCGAGAGCGGGAATTCCATGTTAAAAAACTAAACCGTTAAAAACCTTTTCGGCTCATTTATTGTAATTCTTTTTATTAACAAAGTAGTAAGTTTTCTACTCAGTTGCGCATACACATGTATCCCATAACCTTGGACCATTCTTAACTCTTTGTTAGTAGTTATTGAAATGAAATTTCATTTTTATTTTTTATTTTTTTCATATTATAAATATCATCATATCATCATCATCATATCATCATCATCATCATATCATCATCATATCATATCAGCATATTAACGTCCTTCTAAGCACGAACCTATGTAAGAGGAATTCAGTACCAGGTGTGTGGTGCCTTTCTGTGGGATCTTTTAAGGCCCCCAATAGAACCCCTTACTTATATTAACGATTACGACAAACATGATATTCGAAACCAACAGCTAAATGTGCCTATCGAAGCACACCCGTGCAAGGATTAAATTTTGTGAATTTTGCTATATATCGTTGATAATTTGCTAATACCGCAGAGCTACAAGCACTTCTGGCCTGATATGTACTCTTCAATACTTAAGACTCATTTTCACTTTAATATTATAAATAAAAGTAAAGCACGTTAAGCCGTTGGTCCCGGCTGTCACAATCTATAACAGTCGTTATTTCAAAATTGCTATCAAAAACTGATTTAACATAGAATGATGTTTCTCTATGTTGCGGAGGGCAGACGGCAGCGCTCCATGTAATCACTGAAATTCAGCCAAATCTGTTTAGGTGAGCGGACCCTGGGCCCTGATCTTAAGGTCTAGGCAACTGGGATAATGCTAGGATATGGTGATGATTATGAATTAATACGTACGAAATATATGTAAAATAAGAGAAACAATTCTTATAATAACAGTTACACTTACCGAAACAAAAGAAAAAGAGCTAACTTCCGCTTAAGCAGTCTCTACGACTTTGTTACACAAAAGTTGGACTTTCACGGTTGGATAGGAAATAAAGGTTTTTTGTTCCTCTTTGTTAATATTCCTTATCTCAAATTACTTTCTCGTTTACTTGTGTAGACAACGACGAAATGATTTGAAATTCAAAGTAATATAATGGATACATAATATTACTACGATAATTTATTGATTCAGGCGTTACTTTGCGGAAATCCATTGTAAACAAGTGATGGATTAAAAATATCTTTGTAACAATTCCCGCGCTACTATAATTTCCCTAAAATTCGAGAAACTATTCAACACGACACGTGTTGTGCCCTTACACAGGGCATCTTAAGGTAAGATAGGAGCCCTGTTTAAGGGCGAAACACTTGTCGTGTTGAATAGTTTCTCGATTTTTCGGGACATTATAGTAGCGCGGGAATTGTTACAAAGATATTTTTAATCCATCACTAGCTTATATTACTACGAATTTTTAAGTAATTCCTTACAAGCAGATTGTTTTTAACCTAAACTTTTATGAAATCTATAAATACTATACCTCGTGTTAAAACAAACACCTGAAAAACAATTAGTCAATGTTAATTTTTTGTGAAGGGTTATATATAACAAGCTGCTTACATACCGAAGCTATTATGTTCCTGTTAGTATCTAGGTTGCGTGTTCAAAATGGAAGTCTGATGGATGTTACTAACAGTCTATTCAACTATGTCTCGCAAGGTTACGCACAAATTTATGTAAATTGGGTTATTAACAAATATTAGTTCACAGGACAAGACTGGTTGGTATGCGACTGTTAATGCGGCTACGATTTTCTATTCTGAATATTATTGCTGGTGACAATAAGCTGTGTCGAAACAAATTATATCATTAAATGGTTTAAATAAAACATTTCAATCATTACTGCTTACTCTATAATTTCATAATTGTTAGATGAATACATCTTTAAGAATAATATTTAATTTCATTATTTATTTATAACGTAGTTATCACCTTAATGATCCTATTCACCCCTCGTAGAAGTCTAAAGCGCTTTAGTTACGAATAGATTCACGTCGGTGGTGTATCAGCAAGGTTTGAACTCAATTTCCCACTGGTGAGGTGCACACCCAATGCCTATATAATATGCACAATAGTTCGCAATTGCAGAAAGAAATGTCGTTATAATTGGCCCAGTTATTCCATTCCATCGATAAACAACGTTAACCAGAATAGAAAGCCTATCATAATAGTATTAACTAATTGACATCTTTTGTATTCGAGCCGATTTATAAAATGTAATATGTTAACAATTATATAAATTTATGCTATTATGTGTTTTTGCTATTATTGTAGTGCCCTTCCAGGGTTCATGTGTCGGAAAATTTTATGTAAACATCTTAATAACCGCATGAAACAATGAATAAATGAATTATGAAATTAATAATTTATTTCTGTATAGTAACTAGGCAAATTTCATTATTTTACGAAAATAAATTCGGTTAGTAATGCAGTTAATTAAAGTTAACCGATTAGTTGTCGACGACCGATATGGCGTGGTGGCGAGTATACCCGCACTCCACTCGTGAGGTAGTGGGTTCGATTCCCACACAGGACAAATCTTTGTGTGC
Organism: Musotima nitidalis; assembly: GCA_949126915.1. Taxonomy (NCBI): domain Eukaryota; kingdom Metazoa; phylum Arthropoda; class Insecta; order Lepidoptera; family Crambidae; genus Musotima; species Musotima nitidalis. Next base: position 9,969,809 of record OX421414.1, read on the forward strand.
ATAAACATGAATATTTGTACTGGTCTGGGTGTTTTCCTATGTATATTAAGTATGTATTTACAAAAAAAAATGTATTTATGTATGTTTATCCGTTATTTAGTATCGATAACACAAGTTCTTAATGATACTTATCTTGGAACTAAATAATTGGTGTAGGTGTCAGAAATATTTATTATTATATTTATTATTATTATTTAGCGCTCAAAGTCTTTAATAATATACTTACTTACAAATAGTACTTATATCTTTTTTTCAAGTACATAATATAAATCTATTACTTTCGACGTGACTGGCTGACAGTCTGCATTAGCTAATCTCAAAAACGGTTGGATGATTTTAATGGGGATAAAAACGGTAAACTCTTAATAGATGGCGCCACTGAGTAAAGTACTTCATAATGACAATATTTATATATCAAATTTGTTTCTTAAAAGTAACAGATTTTCTTCGTTTTTTTCACAGCGAAAAAATGTTTAAAAATAAAAAAAACTAATAAATTTACTAAAACTTTTTTGCAGTAGAAATAGGTATGATTTCTCTTTCTAAACTATGTTCCACCAAAAATAATATATATAGTCAATTCTTTCCCGCGTCCTCGGACAACTACACGCGGGACGAGCTCATGAATTAATCAGAGAATGCAATACGTGAAACTGATCACTGGACTACCCTAAATAAATTTAAATTAAACCGTCAACTACACAAAAAGAAAGAGTAAAACGTGTAAAAACAGAGTTAATGTTATTTTATATATAAACAAAAAGCAAAAAAGAAAAATTAAACAAACTTGCAAAAAAAAGACTATAAAAATTTACTTGAAAGGTTGAAACAAAGAATTTTCCATGTTTGTAAATTAATCAAATATAATGTTTGCAATGCTTAGGAGTCGGCGCCAGACAATGCCCTTAAATTAAAAGTTTAACAAACTTGCATAGCAAGGTTAAACCCTTTTCTACAAAAGTTCTTATTAGCAGTCGTTTTTTTGCAAAATAATATTTTATTTACAAATGTAGTCATCTGAAATGTAGTCCGAGCACCAACTAACTTTCACGTTTTATTATATTATCATCTGACAAGACAAACGGGCTGTTGATTTGCCAGATCGCATGGTTTATGTAATAAATTCGCGCTAAATCAACTGTTAGCTTACAATATTTTTTTCTGGCGACATTACTTACTGATTAAATCAATAATAAAAGGACACCTAAAATCGATATTATCTCAGCACTGAATAATGTACTGACTTGGTTGAAAGCAACAGATTTAATGATTAACATGGCCGCTGTAATTTGTCATAGTGCTTACTAAGGTAATGCAATTTATATCAATATGTAATTCAAAACTTGACTTAAAAATAATACTGAATGGCATTAAAATGACGGCTCTTTGTTAAAATTCCTAGGTTTTAAAATTGACAATACACTTCGATGGAAATTGCATATCCAATCAGTTTTTAATAATTAAAAAAAAAAAACAATTCCTTTAAGAAGCATAAGCAAAACTTTCTTAATTGAAGCAGCTTTACAAGCTTATCACTGTTATGTCAGTCTTGCAATATGGCCTAATGATGTAGGGTAAATCTACAGAGGCGGATAGAGAATTTAAAATACAAAAAAATGTGTCATAACTATACGTGGTGCTCACTACTTGGAATCTGGTCGTCCATTATTTAGACTATGTAAATTATTAACGCTAACTGGTATTTATATCAAGCAGCTGGCATTGTTTGTGAAACAGCACATGAAACCTACAAAGACGCTAGGGTAAAGAGCCCTCAGAGTAGGACTGACCATCGTTTATGTGTGCCTCAGTGTAGTTTGTCTCTGCAAAAGAACACGCTCTTTATGACAGCAAAAGTAAAGGTCAATCACTTTCCTGAAGTTTTACATACCTCAATTTGGTCTGATTCAAGAGAAATCTTCATGAGTGGTATGCTAAGAGTTCATTCATTCATTTATCATAAATGAATTTGCTGACACACATGACTATTTACCACGACAGAAGTCGGAAACTTTATCTAATGAATATTTAGACAAATTCAAACCATCCTTATATAAGTTATGTATTTAAACTTTATACTTATAAAGTATATTGCGATGAAAGAAAGGAGAAGGGATCTTGTTGGACATGATTAGCATTTTAACTGATTACTTATTTAAACCTCGGGGTGGAGCACTCTCAGTTTACCAAAGTAATAAACAAGCGAATTCCTTCTGTAAGCCCCTCCAGTCTTTTAACTTTCTTTCTGAGCTTAAAAAAGCTTCTTGGAATGAGAATTGGGGGATTCATATAAAAATGTTTCAGCTGAGCAAAAAAAAAACAAAGAACCGAAATTTTATTGACAAAAATAAATAATGTTCTTTGCCATCGCACATAGCTTTGTATTATGGGCACTAGATAACGGTTAACATTAGATATTTTCTAGTAAATTAGTTCATATAAACAAAGATTTGTCTTTGAGAACATGAATATTAACTTATGAGGTGAAATAAATACATACTAAACTCCTGATCATATCGGTCTTTATACACAATTTAAAAACTTTAATTTCAAATACATGCTGTATTCAGTTTTAGCGTTTATTGGAACGGGTGAAGTTCGCATTACATATATTTAGGATCGACAGTTAGATCAAGTAGCCAAAATAAGAAATAGCAGACCAGAAACACAGCAAAGCATAGGTTCTTTCAGAAGCTAACCAATAAGCAGCACCTTGGTGCGGTATGTTCCCTTAGAAACCAACCATAACGGTCAAGAATACAATATCAATATTTAATAAATAATTTCTAAAGAGAACCTCTTACAGTATGCTTAAACGATCAGTAAAGTTTATTGGGGATATACAAAGCAGTAATCTCCCTCGGAAAACGGAAAACGTAATAGAGAACGGCCTCCCACGCGATCTGGTCAAGGCGACGGGAAGCCGATGGATGCAGGCGACTTAGGATCGCTCAATATGGAATTCTATTGGGTAGGCCTATGTTCATCAGTGGACGTCGTATGGCTGATATAATGATGGTGATGACCTCACACATTAAATTAAAGCTTAATCAAAAGGTTTTGTTTTTTGTGACAGTAGTCACCAAACTATGCTTTATAGAACAAATAAGAATGGAACTTGTAAGTCTCTATTATATATATACATACATTTACGCCTGGTTCCCCGAAGAGGCAGGCAGGGGCATATTATGTGCCCACACTTCACCAATTAAATAGTTGGTCCCATGTAATAAGTGGCGACCCTATTGCCGCTTACCGGGCACTGTTATGTTCGTCAGAGCCTCGTCCGTTGATCGGCAGGTGCACCACTTGCAGGTGAGGTTGGCTTGGGCTCCTCAGGTCTTGGTGTTGAGCATCCCTAAACACTAAAGCAATATGTAGCTGACAAACCCATTAAAACAACTGTTATAAAAATACGATTTCAGTTTTGTGTTTCAAGCAGTTTTATTAAACTCCAATGATAAATAAATTGCCTTAAAAGTATTGAACCGAAAATTAATCGTGACTTCATGTAAACCTTAAATAAATCGCAGTACGAAAGCATAAAAAGATGCGAAAAGCGACCTTCTTAGACAATCAAATCCCTGCCTTAAAATGGATATCAGGCACATTTTAAAATTTCATTTCCTTCGGATTTATAAAGCGTTATAAAAAGAGAATAACTTTGGCTATAAAAGAATCGAGAATATAATAGAAGAAAGGAACATAAAATATTTATGCTTAACATTTTAAAGTGGTATGAAACCATTAAATATTTATATCAAGTAATATATTCACCAAATCATAAAGAAAGTTACTTTTTAATAAAAAAATAATTGCGCATCTTGTAAGATATAAAAGACTCAAATTTATATTCCCATACCATCAGCAAAGTTTAACTTTTTCTTTTCACATAATTTCCGTTTCTATTTTCTTTTAACATAAATCTACTGATGGGTGCTGAGGGACCCTACCAATATCTTGAGATACCAAGCCAACCTCACTTGCAAGTGGTGCTCCTGCCGATCAACGGACGAGTCTCTGGCTAATATAACCGTTCCCGGTAAGCGACAATAGGCTCGCAGTCGGACTAAATTTGATTGGCGAAGTGTGGGCAAAATAATCCTCTGCATGAATCGGCGTGATTGTAAGTATATCTGTATGCATGTTTAACATAAATTATATTATTTGAACATGGCCGTTTTGCATAATATTGATCTTTTCAAGATTCATACCGAGTCTTAACTGTCAATATAGGGCGTTCAGCATCACTACTGTCTGCCACTTTGTGATATAAAAAAATATATTTCGAACAATATATTCCCATAGCCCTACGAAAAACATTTAAAACGTGATGTTATTTTTCAAACAAAATCTTATTTAACTTTCATGGACACAAATCTTTTACCATCCTAGGATATTAAAGAACGAGCTTAGTTGTTTTGAAGTACCCATGGCATCGATTCTATTCTCCGACGCGCTGTTGCAGGGGACAGTGATCTTTACGCTCATAGTAATAAGAACGCAACAAAGTCGGCAAGTATGTTACATGCGTATAGCATTGGCCTTTTGCCAACGAGGCTTCTTACCTACATTTCGTGGGTAAATCTTGAAAAGACACAATTTTCTTTGCAACGAAATTTATCCGGACGTATCGCCGCCGCCTCGGACATTTATAAACATACTTTGGAAACAATATTATGAATAGCAAAGTAAAACGAAGTTAGCTAACGAAATTGCCAACATAAAGTTATAAAAGAGTTTCATGGAAAAACGTTCCGTTAAGCTTTTTACGGAAAAAGATTGATAAAAATCACTTTCACTTTATAAATGTTTTTTTTATTGCTGAGACGATCTTCAGGGTAACGAGATAGTAATCAAATGATCAGTATTACCTACAACAAATAAGTTCTCTGCGGGCCAACTAGAAAATTATCTTTGTAAAAAACTTTGACATGTTCCTAATTTGTTTTTTTGATATAAAATTTCGTAGACGTGTTTCTATGCCTATTGAATAAAATAAACCATAGACAATCTTTGACCTTCCGTCAGCACTCAGCAAACAGTATTTTTTTTAACCTAGGTGTACTCTATTCCACGCATACATACACTAAGTAACTAGAACGAGGGTCATATATACTGCTCCTACTGACTTTAGAAACTGTTTTGATAGCGCGGCTCTCTGCATTTTATAATATGAATTGAAAGTTAGGTGTATTCAAATGTTTGACGAACGGGAAAACTATTTGTTTTATCAGGGAACAAACCGTTTTGCACCGTTACTATTTGCCAGTCCCGAAATTCAATGCATAAATACTGCAGTATCTAAAGTACAGTGATAAGGTAACATAGTTCGCTCTTTTCTCTAGGCTACGATTCTGCTACGAGGCTACAATTCTACTATGGAGTAGTACTACGAATTAAGAGACCTAACGCTTAGTTTTAAAAAAACTTAACTACACCTACTATTATTTATTAAATCGGTTTAAAAATATATTGTTCATATATAACCTCATACAATTTAATTATTTTAATAAAGACATAAATGGTTTACAGTAGAATTAACATTAAATCTGAATTTTTCAAACGCTTAGATTTTTTTAATTATCTTATTAACAAGTTCAAATAAGCTTCAGAAGAATCCATTTTTTTCACTTATAGCGGTAAACATCCACAGCAAATATTTCAATAATAAAATTCAATATGCAGACGTCACATTATCTATATATTTTACTATTTAAACCATTATGCACTCCAGACAGACCTCAAAGTGTCGTATCAAATTGCATCCGAGCAAAGTAGCGGCGCACCCGAGCCGACTCCAAACCCCACTGCCCAAACAAAGGTCTGAATACGTGTACAGGTGCTTGCATAGCTCTTTCTTCCTTTCACGTCGTCGAAACGGCATTCAGCCCGCAGACACATCTACTGGATGAATGCAACTCTACTAAGAATTTCGATCAGCGCAACCTACATTCACGCGCGAAAGTTAGGGCAAATACTTTACACCAACTTTAACCATATGCGCATTCTGTGGTCCTACCGGTACATTCCACACTCGGTTCTGGCTGACTTTTGCTTCATTCCATTTAGAAGCAATCGTTGGGCCTTCGAGCCGTTAAGATTGGGTAATGTAGTAAAGGTGATTTAGATAGATAGAACATTATTTATTATACACCAAATTAAACTAAAACAAAAAAACGATTGCAAAAGAAAAGCGATACAATTAGCGGCCTTACCGCTTACAGCGATTTCTTCCAGGCAACCTTAAGCTATAAGTTTGATCTGATCTACTAACCTGAAATTGTATTTAATTTTTATACGTATTTTTATGTATTCATGTTGATTTCAGTGATCCAATTCAAATGTTGATTTTGTTTGTTACTAAACTAACTTTATTTTTCTAAATTTTGTACTAAATCTAATAAACACTTACCTATATCAGATCACTGTATTTTTCATTACAGCATAATGTCACTTTACACTCTCCTTAATGTCACTTATTGAATCGAAGCTAGAACCTACTAGGACTATCAATCTGTCCGCCTTCAAAATATTTTTCCCCGACCTGACTTTTGATTCAACGGCCCTACTAGTCCGTAATAAGCGGGATAAACTTCTTCGTAAATCAATGTAATTGAAATTCATTAGACAAATGTCGCCAATTCAAGGTCCAAATGAAAGAGACGTTCCCTTTGTAAGGCTCGTTGGAGACAAATTAAAAAACTCGGGCACTCCGGGTACAAAAGCTGCATAATTAAAAGGGTGAGGCGTCGCATTTATCTTAGGGCTGGAAATGGTGTAAGGGTGGGTGACATTTAACACTCAGGAGAAGGTCTCCGTGGTACATAACGCTCGACGAAATAATCGTCTATTTTCATTAAGGTGACTACTCTGAGCGAGAGCAATTGAACATGCTAGTAGTGTGTAGTTTATGTACGTGCTCGCTACATATAAGGGTTTATGACTGTTTATGCTGTCCAATCAGTTACGCTATGAGGGTAAGGGGTAGTTGCACATCTAATATTAATAGTTTGTAAATCACCCTATCAGTCATAAACAAATGTACTTTAAAAACAGATTTCATTTATTTAGCCTTATGGAGAAAAAGAAGAATTTATCTCTTTAAAATTAGTAACAGTAATAGTTACTACACAGTAGTTGGACGGGTCTTACTATAGGATCATAGTTCAATTAAAAATATTAGTACCACTGGTTAGACAACGACCCCTGAACTCTTAAGTATTTCAATTCAGTTTTGGTTCTCTTATAAACACTCCTGTACTATGTAACATACTATACATATTATTTTGAAATGAAATAAGGTTTTTTAACTTTATAAAGAATATAAATATATATGAAGCTTTTCCAGCTATGACATGGCGTTTGACGTCAATTCTTAGTAAAACTAAAAATAAAATTTGTACATAATAGATTAATTATCGAAACCCTGTGCATATAAGTTGTGGATGCCAAACCTTCGATTCCACGATAGCTTCGTCGAACAAAAAAAAGTATCAAAGTCATGTAAGAGAAATCAATAGCCAGAGATTATTTTTTATTCGTTTTTTTGTGTTTCGGAATAGCTTTGTAGACAAATACAACGTTTGAGGAACAAAATAAGTATATAAAGTTGCAGACGACTACCAGAAGACCGGAAAGAATAAGTACAATTATAATTCTCTACCCTTTTTTTTTTTTTTTGTTTTAAGTCGGTAACAAAATGCGTTTACGCACTACCTTCCGGCCAAAGGGGGACCGAAAGGGGGTGTGGGACTCAACACCAGCAGACGCGACTGCCAGCAGTAATACCCACTAAAAATCTTCCGACGACGCCCGCCGCTTGTTGAGAAAAAGGCGGGGGCCAGTACCTGGGTTGCAGCTTCTGACACCCCGCCTGCGGCCAACGTCCCCCGGACCAAAACCGGGAGGACCTCCTCAGAGAGGCGCAGTGGACGCGCCCCTCCTACCTCCTTGTGCGACCATAGCGTGTGTGGCCGACTTCCCGGAGGGTCTATGGTTAGACAGCAGGGGCCCCCTGCCCCCACTGCCTAAGACCCTCCTGGCGCTGCTTGACGGGCCCTCCTGACCCGCCCGCTGCGCCCTCCACAGGTCCCTCTTAGTTTCCCCCCCGGTAGTCAGTACTAAGAGCACCCAGAGTCGTCGGTCTCTGGGTGTTACCTTTTCCCTAGCGCCTCCTGCGCCCTACCGGGAGGTACTCAGCCCCCCCACCACGACAAGGTGGAGACCAGTCGGGGGGGATAATTCTCTACCCTAGCCTAAAAAGATCAATACGAGAAATGTAATAAGTCTTGAGATATTTTATTTGTGATGGTTATATAACTAACAAATAGCGTATCACCTAACAGATAACAATCAGATTTTACAATCGAACATATGTCTTGGGGGTCGGTGCGTCTGCATCCGCCCCTAAGGTCGTAGATTCGAATCTACACAGGAGAAATATTTGTCTACTGGCTCTCCAATTTATTTTATGTAGTTTCTAAATGTATATATATATATATATATATATATATATATATTTAAATTCCAGCACCCAAAGCCATAACTTAGATGGTTTTTATTGTAAGTTTAGTTAATGTATTAATAAACGCGAAGACAATGAAAAATTACACGAATTTGACGTCACGTTTGTACATCAAGGAATAAAATATTACGACATAACCTTGTAATAAACCTATACAAAGTTAGCTAAGATTTATTTAACCAATATCCGAGTAACAGCACTCTCTTTGTAATACAAATGACTACTTAACCAATTCTAGGTTAACCCCATTTATAGGATTACATTAATTGTTCCAACATAAACACTTCATTAATAATATTCATGAAAACTTATTAATTATGGTAATATTTCATTCGATTAAAATAATAAGCAATTAATGTATTATATGTAAGAAATTATATATAAGGTTGATATATAAGGATGTGTAATGAATTAATTAAAAGGAGGTCGTATTTTGTTGAACGGTCCTCAATGGAACCAGCTGATATCAAGTTGACCCCTCGCTGTTATCCTACAAATGCAATCCACTTGTAACACAAGTGATAACATAACGTTTGTCTATAACTTACGAAGCTCTGGCGAACTCAAAAGTTCCCGGTGAGCGGCAATAGGCTTGCCACCTATTACGTGAGACCAAAGATATGGTAAAATGTAGGCGTATGTGATGTCTCTGCCTATCACTACGGGAACACAGGGGTGATATATACTTGCATGTATGTAGGCAGTCTATCAGTTTATCAAAAAATATAATTTGTGAACAGATTTAAAGAGTAATAGATTAACCAACCATATGCCGTTTTGTTTTGAAATTTTTTATAACCTTTAAAAACAAACGCTATTCTCTACTTCAATGCTCGGTTTTAAAATGGAAGCTATGAGGAGACGAATGCCGAGGACTTGAACAAATTGTATTTCAGTCGTGTCGGGAAATCGGTTGAGTGCCAGGTTAAAAAAGTAAAATTGTTTTGTTTAGGGCCTCATACTCTGTTCCCCTCTTCTTATGGCGCAGTCTTAACCATTTATAATATATTTTAATGATTTCACTATTCCCAAAGTACCTTTATCATAATTAGTGGACTTAAATAATTTAAACAAATTTTAATCATGTTTATGGGTAAAGGTACGAGTGAAGGAACTTTGGCGGTGGGATTTGTTAACGAAGGATAATTAATTAAACACTCACGGCGTGTAGCTTCGCGAAATTATACTAAACTCTTCGGGCTGACGTGTCGTGACGTTTCAGCCAGTATAGCATATTAGCGTAGGTATTCATTTCTGTTTTAAAATGAGGCGACACAAACTTTACTTCAGAAATAATACAAATTATCATCGTCATCACAGTCACAGGAAGGGCACTGCTGAACATGTGCCTCCCCAATAGTTTTCCATGCTCGCCATACAGACCAGATTATCATTGCGTTAGGCAAATATAAATAATCATCATACAGGAATACATAAAGGTATTAATATTTTTATTCTGTTTCACACTATAAATTTTGGAAATATTTTTATAACTTAATTTAACATCATTTACCTGCCATCTGCACTATCAATCTAACTTTTTCGACAGCCTCAGTTGATTATTTATCAACAAGATGGGTCCTGATTGATTGGGGCTTTAAATATAATTAAAATATTACCTTTTCAAATTGATCTCCTTATGACTTTTGTATCTTTAAGCGTATTTTTTTGAAATGTTGTGCTTTCTTAGATCTTTGTCTCAGATTTATGAGAGTTAAGTAATTTAAAGCATTTAGGTAGTGATTGGGAGCACATACTAAAATATATCCGTAGATTCTTAGGGAATTGAACGGCATAGATGAGTAGGCGAGTACAGCGATCCATGAAATAGGGGACCCTCTCTCTCTTTGATTGCGTTTAACTTGCTACATCGAATGCTGACATCTCTTCCGAGAAATCAATATCTCAAGGGGATGTACTTAGCTTAAATAAATTGGTTACTGTGACACATATATTTAGCCGAAACGCCTTAACGTTACACTTTTCGTGATCGATACAAACCTATGACAATGGAAAGAACAATACATATAAACTTGAATTCATAAAAAAGGAATGTTCCCAAATTTAAAATATTTACAGATTACTTTTAAAAATAGGTTTATTCATTCAGTGTTTTACGAAAATAAACAATCCCAATTTTTAAGATGGTTAGATAGTATAGATAGAGTATGGCTCCTAAATTTATATTTAAGTCCAGACGCTACTTAAATAAAAAACGTATTTAGTCAACATAAGTTCTTTGATAATAAGTTCTAAAAACCTCTGTGAATGAGAAATCAATAAGCTGGTGGTACACCCAACCGCCAGAGGCCATAAACAAAAAGATTTCATTTGCATCTGGAAATCTATTGCTCCATGGGTTAATTACACATTTTCTCCATTATTTTTTAACATTCTATGACAAAGCGAAGTGTTTTATGACAAGCGTCAAGTACCCACTTAAAGTAAAAGCACGCGCAATCCGTAATTTTTTTAATTTGAAGAAGGTGTTAGTGTCTTCGTTGCCGTAATGTCCGCAACAACGAAGGCCGGATTCGCGGCAAGTGCGGCTAAGCTTCCACTCAGTGTAAATACTCCGGGATTAATCACAAGGATGTTTGTAAGCCGTACCTGCTCCCCTGCGCCGGTCGGGAGCGCGGCCTTGCCCTAGTGCGGGCGGTAGTCTATTTTTAGCGCGCCCCCTCCGCCCCTCGCACGATGTCATTCCTCGCCCGTCAATGGTGCTATTTAGAGCGACCTTCTTACTACACATTTAACTTTAAAGTTTAATAACAACGTTTACCTTGAACTGCAACTATGAGCACTTGTAGCAGCTAAAAGCTTACAGTTTAATAACTTTCAATACTGTTCCATACACCTTTATGCTTATATTATAATAAAGACGAAAGAGTTTAATGGTTGTTTGTTTGCATTGAATAGGCTAAGAAACTACTGGACAGATTCGAAATCTCTCAGTAATAGAAAGCTCTATTATTCGTGAGCTACATATTGTTACGGTTTATTATTAATAGATTTTAATTAGGTATCCTTACGAAAATGTAAGCCATGTATGTAAAAATGTAGGTCAAGCGGGTGAAAAGCTTGTTAATAAAAAAAATATTGTATATTTCTGTAATATCTGTATATTTGTACGATCACAAGACCTGTCAATAGACAAAAGAAGCTATATCGAAGTTTCGCAATTTAGTAATCCTATTTTTAAGCTACACCAAACCCCCTCAGATTCACCATGTAGCCGGGATGCCATAATTCATTTTAATGTAGGCAATTGCCAATAAGCGTTAAAATCACTTAAGTGCTATTATTGACGTAAATGCATTTAAACACATATGTTTCATGTAACCTCTTTGTAATGCATCGATAGATAGATTAATAAACCATGATTCTAAGCTTAATAAGAGGTTTCATCATACTAAGCCTATTATAAGCAATGAGATATGTCAATTTAACTGGCATACAAATAACACTTGCTGTATTAAACGTTAATTGACAAAATATAATTTATAATTACGCTTGGATAAAAGTATCGCGACTCCCGGCGAACATTATTAAGCTGTTAACAAACAATGCCGTTAAATACTCTTAGATATAATTAAAGTTACATTTGTGGAGCTGTCGTATAATTTAATGCTGGGCCACAACAACATTTTCAACAATATTTATCGCAACTTGGCTCCTTAACTCGTTAATTACAAAACTGCGTAATATTAAACTTAGGTCGATAAGCTTCAGAAGTTTAATAGACAGACGCCAATGGCATCCATTTGGAACTCCGGGCTTTGATACGGACTTTTAACATTTTTTCAAAGGGTGTATAGGGTCCTACCAAGATCTGAGGAGCCCAAGCCAACCTTACCTGCAAGCGGTGCACCTGCCCATCAACGGACGAGGCTTCGGCGAACATAACAGTGCCGGGTAAGCGGCAATAGGCTCGCCACCTATTACGTGGGACCAACTATATAATTGGTACAGTGTGGGCGTAATTATGCCTCAGCCTACCCCTTAGGGGTGTTTAGGCGTAGGAATTGCCATTAATGCTTATATGTTTGTATGTAACTCTCGCAAGCTTTTTAAAGCTTGGGTTACGATTGGTTTTTAGTGAGATTTTAATTTCATGCTGACTTTAATCTGTACACTTGATAAAATAGTCGATTTCATGGTAGTAGTTAATAAAGTCCCAAGTTCTAATGGAAATATTATGAAAAACCGATTTTATGAACTTGATTTTTATATGTAGGCATATTGGTTGACATTTAAGCTTCTTCTGATGTATTTTACTATATTCTGACAACTTTTCTAATAAGATTGACTCGCAATTTCCAATATTCAATAGATGCCGAAATTGCGGTAGGCTTATCTCCTGTACTTTACAGTAACAAGGACCTAACTTGCGTGAGATTGACTTGTCTTATTCATAATTAAGCCGCTTTGGTCCACCAGCGGTGCTATTCTCTAAAGTTAGCAGTTATGAATAGTCAGTCAAAACGCCCGTTGCTATGGCAACAGGCGTTACCTGTGATATGATTTGGAATTCACTTTTGAAACATATTCAATTCTCAATGTTTGACAAGACTAGCTCTTCGGTAACGAGTACGGCGTGAGTTCGAACTGCCAGTAAGAAAATAGCGTCAAACACTTGTACAAATTTCTTGTAATATAATAGGGTTTTACGAGTATTATAATAATTGTTCATCATATTGAAACTATGGTTGGCCCTTTTTTGCTGTGTGCGAGATATTATTTTGATAAAAACCTGTTTAAAATATTATTTCCTTTTGATTAATATCTACAGTTTTCTATGTCAAAGCATGATATCATGAGTAATCATCATCATCATCTCAGCCATATGTCGTCCACAGCTAATCTCCTATAGATTTGCTGCCTGCACCCAATATTCTAGTAATATATTATAACTATTAATAAATAATGCATATATTTAACACATAATATTACGACATAGATTTATCAAAATAAATGAATTAGTAGTTAGTATAATCAATTGTTCTTCAATGGAGACCACGGTTCTGTAAGCGTAGTGCAGGACGCCCTCCGGCTAGGAGAGCGACGACATACACAAAAGGACTAGCACTGGTTGGAGACGAGGAGCTGAAGAGCTCAATGGCGTGATTAATTAGCCCTAACTATATGTCTCATAATATCAATTGCCCTAAAATCCCTAAATATTATTTTTCCAAATTATTTATGTTATAAATATCACAATCTATAATGTGTAATAAAAGGCTTTTCTATAACCATTATAAGTCCGAAAGTTGGAGGAGACGAAGCCATGTTGTTCGTGACCACACTGAATCACTGGTATATATGTACGTACTTAATTATATTTATTAGTATTTATAAAAGAAAATTAACAATAATAATAGTAAGGTGGGCAACTATTATAATAAAACACTTTTTAATGGTAAGACAAAAAAATTAACCTTAACCTATTCCAAAAAGCAGGCAATATAAAATTTCGTATATTCTAACATTATCGATAGTGATCGATCACTGATCATTTATAGCAAACGCGTTAGGGATTTTGATTTTCGGACGAATGATTTTCGGAAAAGATACAGACTACCCAATGGTGTGCCAGTGGAGAGGCCTATGTCCAGCTATGATGATAATGGAATCAATAAAAAATAAATTATACAAATATTACATAAATCTAAATGTATTTGGCTAGAATATTTAGTTTCAAGACTTGGATTTGTTGCAACCAAACTAACATTTGTGGCTGGTTCTGTGCCAGCATGTGCTAACTGCGTTGATCCTTAATGGTGATTAATAGCCAAAGGAAAGCTTGCCATTTGGGAATGTGGTGAGCGACTCACTTCCCCGGGTCGACCTAGGGCGCGTTCCACTATTTCGTAACGACAGATTATCGAGTCGTGTATAGCGTCGTGGCTTGTGTACATAAATGGAGGTATTTACATACAGGACGACACGTTTATGTCGTCGACGACTTTTACAATGACGACAGATTTAAAATTCTAATTAATTTATTCAACTTGTCATCCTTCCGTAACACTTGCACCTTTAAATCTAGGAGCGCTATTTCACTAGAGCGAGAGCCTGTCTGATTGTTAAGTTTAATAGGAACCATTATCACGACAGTGTAACATGTAAAAAACGTCACGAGTTACAAGGCGACTGCCGTGAACCGTAAAAAGGTCGACACCATCCAACCGAAACAGCTAGATACATAAAAATGATGGGAATAGCTAGTAACGACCGTCGTCCTACGATAAATTAATCGTTGCGACTTAGTGGGAACTCGCCCTTATTTAGCCACGCCGACGCGCAACGGGTTTTATAGGTTTGGTTCTCTGTCATGTTTGAAATGTGCGAGCATTCCCATATGCAAGCTACCGCTTAAACTTCTTGCAGTTCGCGGTAGAACTGCGATTGAATTCTACACGGTACAAGTATAATTTAAAATCGCTAATTCATTGTTATCTCTAAGATTTAAACTCAACATTTCTTTATGATTCGTCATTCAATAATGACATAATATATGTTTTAATAGAGTTGTTTATGCCTCTCCTGTATTGTAAACCTATAAACATAGGTAAGACTTTGGATGGACCGCTAATGTAGTATTTGACTTTAAGGTTTTAGGGATAAAGCCGCTGGTCCCGATTATCACTATGTGTGATATAATGTTAGAGCATTGGGCAGCTTGAAAAGTTCTAACAGTAGGAAGCAGCACACCTGCCTTCCCAAATTTGCACTGGGTCTGCGTAGTTTAATATGACCCACTTTTCAAACAGCAGGAAGCCACCCACCTGCCTTCGCCAATCCGCACTGGGTCTACGTGGTTAAATATGCCCCACTTTTTGAACAGCAGCAAACCACACACCTGCCTTCGCCAATTCGCATTGGGTCTGCGTTGTTGAATATGACCTAGACGCACGAAGCCATTATTAAAAAGAAAAAAAAAAGTAGGTATATATTTTTACAAGTTGACTTCTTTAACTAAATGTGCTAGACGCACGAAGCCATTATTTAAAATAAAGAAGAAGTTGACTTCTTGGCGGGAAAGTGAAGCGTCATGTCTGCAGTTTTGTTTTATTTTCTAAAATTTGTGATATTTCTAACATTAATGTGTAATAAAGGTGGATTATTAACCGTTAAGTGTTTGTAAACATACATGAGTGTTGGTAAATCAAACAAAACAGTGCAACATCACTTTTCATATTTTCTCTAAGGAGTCCATGTGAGATCTCAGTACAGTCCGACATCTTTACTGAGGACTCAAGGGGCTTAGGGGAGGTTATCTCATTTACCATTTATCATCTTTATCACCACTCATTCTCATTTACTATGAATTATATATAATTATTATATCACTTACTTGACACTGGCTAGATGTGCTAGACGCACGAAGCCATTATTTAAAAGAAAAAAAAAACAACAGGACCATTTAGATTCGTCAAATTTTTACAGACAAAATAGAAATTCAATATTTAAAATAATTATTTGAAATATATAAATAATTTTTGAAAATAAAAAAGATATGAGCGGTACCATAATCAAGAAATCAAGCAAATGGGCACACTTACTACCAAGTATGAGCTACATGTAATATCTCTCAACTTAAGTAACTCACAAAAATATCATCAGCAAGTCAACACTCACTGAAATAAAGTGACGATAGAAAGTAGTTAGAAAAAGATATGCAATGATACAAAATACATAGAAAACTCTTTCACCTGAAAAATTCAACCTAACAACTGTGCCAGGAAAAGGCATATTACTCAGTAATACTTTAATACAAATTGCTTATAAAAGAATGTGTAAAATATAAAACGATATTTCACAAACGTAGGTGAGCAACATTAAATACATGCGTTATATGTGGGAACTATTTACCTTGCCTAGTTGTTTAATGTTCTACGCTGCTAGCACAAATTGCCTTCGTTAGGTGCGAATCCGCAAAATAATGGGCAATGCAAAATATGTTTGAGAGCCATTAACGGCATCTCCAAAGAGCACTCGTTTGGACTTTAAACGCTTTACTCTTCAAGTCAAATTCAATAAAGAAATAACACGAACGAAACGATCAAATATTATGGTATGCTCTTCAAGCAGTAAAAGCTTAAATTTTCTGCTTTTTATTTGACAATAAATTTCTGCATTTCAGCAATAATTACAATGAAATAATGATGGTGACAGTTTGGGAGTTCAAGATATACTCATATTTAAGGCTTATATTTAAATTGATAGCCCTCTTAATTTTATCTTACTATCATGTTAGTATTAAGAGCATACTAAATGTTGTAGAACATAATCAAGAGCTCTATAATAAAGATAATAAATGATAAAGAGTTTCAGAACTACATAACCGATTTGAAAAAAATATTGTGCTATTACAAAGCTTCATTGTTTAGGAGTAACAGGCATTCTTAAGCGATTTAATCTAGGAGCCCAACGATAACTCTAATAATGTACTTGGGTTACAAAATTTTGTTGTAAAATTATTAATAAATAACTGCCGAAGCGTGAGCGTGCCACTAGTAGATAATATAATAATATTTTACTGCCTTTCAACTATAGGAGCGAGCAATATTCAAAAAATAAAACACAATCTAAAATTATCATATAGATAAAAATCACCGCATTTAACTCGCCATGCTTTTATTGACACGCCACCATAACTCGGGCTACAATGTGAAATAGGCTACCTGAAAGCTTTTAGTGGCTCGAACCATTTTCCCCCGCAATGGCCGGCTGTCACACAAATTGTCCATCCATCCATCCGCAAAATCCATCTTTTCAATTCACGTCTGACACACGGCTTTTTGCTTTTTTCCATCGCTGTACGTCAACCACATACATACGTCAGTGTTACGTCAGTGTTACGTCAGTGTTACGTCAACTGCATTTAAATGTAGGCAATAGGTGCGTACCGGGTTTAATACTCACCAGCATACGAATCTACTTACCAACAATACTACATATGTATTTTTTATAAGTAATGGTCATTACTTTCTGCTCTAATTTCGTTTGCGTTCAGTACCTATATAATAATACCTAGTAAAACAAATCTCACGGGAATACAAAAAAGGAAAAGAATTAAAAGTGTTCAGCTAGATATATAATAATCAGAGATCGAAGTAGGTAGAGTTGATGCTAATATCGTAATCCATCTCATTTGCATTTCATTTCATTAATTTCCGAGATTTGGCCCGAATAAATTACCTCAAAAATCGTCGTAAGCTTGTACCCATTCGAAGTATCCCGGACTCGTCAGTTACGCGAATCAACTTATTTCTATGCAGCATGATAAAAGAACATCGATTTATTTTACTACTAACATGTATTAAATATTATTGTTCTCTTATGATTGAATTAATATCGTTTTAAGCGAAAAAAGTAATATTAAATAGCTCTATCCATACCTGCACATTCCCGTTGTTCTCCTCACTATTTTCACATTTCACACCGTCCAACGCCATATTCAAATGATTATTTAAAATGTTGGGCACATCATTATACATAAAATTTGGAAATTCCTTTGATTTCACATGATTGATATTTGAAACAGATACCGGATTTTCAGTTATAATTGTGGGATAAAACGTCCATATTAACATAAAAGTTTGCGGTCAATTAACCTAAATAGCTCTACCTACTCCGACCCGTGATAATATATATCTGTTCTTGGACATCTCACACAGCGCTTTCTCTATCTAAGCCTGTACTAAGGGTCAACTTGACGACCGATATGGCGTGGAGGTCAGCATATCTACACTTCACTCCAGAGGTCGTGGGTTCGATTCCCACACAGGACAAATCTTTGTGTGCATGAACATGAATATTTGTTCTGGTCTGGGTGTTTTCCTATGTATATTAATTAAGTATGTATTTACAAAAAAAGAAATGTATTTAAGTATGTTTATCCGTTGTTTAGTATCCATAACACAAGTTCTTAGTGATACTTATCTTGGAACTAAATAATTGGTGTAATTATCAGGAAATATTTATTTTATTTATTTAACTATACTATTTTAAGACTATTTTAAGATTTTAAGTCTTGAAATGCCACTTTATTTAGTTAGAAATACGTTATAAATGTAGTAAGTATTTGTAGGTTTGTAAAATAATTCACATCAAGAGATTTTTGGAGAAATCATTTTTGCTAAATAATTTAGAACCGGAAACCTACGCATTATAAGTCTTAATAAATATATGGGAATGAAATGGATCACACGTGAGTAACCCTCTCCAAATGGATGTTTTCAATTCTCTTTGGAAGTCCGGATACGTTCACAAACAGCTCCACCATACACGCCTCGAGTACAAATGAAATAAATCCTGTAAAGTATTTTGCGCTCAAGCGATGTACAGTACGTGTTTACTGGGCTTTAAAACTTTACTTTAATTTTAAAAATTTTTGTTCTTAGTTTATTATTTCTTATAAAATAAAAAGATTTTTCAATTTTTATCTGTTTTATTAATGCGTTTTTAACTCCACGAAACTTCGTTGTCACAGAAATTAAGATGAATTCACAGAGATAAGATTTTAAAAAGGTTACTTAAGCCGTTGGTCTTGGCTATGAATGTAAGCGAAACTAGTTAGGTCGAGATAGAGGCCCTATTGGGGACCTATAACAACAGCCACACCTGCCTCCGCCAATCTGCACTGAGTCCGTGTGGTGGAGTAGGCCTGATACGTTCCCACCTAGTATGTAAGAGGAGGCCTGATATAATATTACACGTACATTCACGCCTGTTTCCCCAAAGGGGTAGGCATAGGCATTTTATACACACACTTCGCCAATTATATAGTCCCACGTAATAGGAGGCGAGCCAATTGCCGCTTACCGGGCCCTGTTATGTTCGCCAGAGCCTCGTCCGTTGGTCGGCAGGTGCACCACTTGCAGATGACTGTTGGCTTGGGCTTCTTAGGTCTTGGTAAGATAGCCCTATACACCTGAGATAATATTAATCTGTTAATGTTTTCTATTATTACTTAAGTTTCGATTTAAGGCCTTTAATCTGAATCCTTCTTGACTTGATTTGTGAGGCGAGGCGGAGCCCAGTAGTGGGAGATTGATAGTATAGTATAAAAGTACAGAACAAAGTAGGAATGAGAATAGTGCAAACTACAAGTTAATTGAGACATGTTCACGTACACGCTACATTTGCTCGAGCCGCTGTCTTTTTCGCGACGGCGCGCGGCGTTACTAAAGCCAGCTGGTGCTCCTGTTACGTCACTCCTACACAAACTTAGGACACGAGAGCGCAATATTTCTTCCTTTTTCTAAAGTAAGATGAAACATGTCTTTAAGTTACCCGCTCCGAAGTCATTCATCGAAATAGCAGATTTTTGGTGAAATTCTAGATGTGTGGTACTTATTTAGGGTTCCTTGAGACCGAGTGACAAAACAGATCTCTTTTAGACTAACTCATGTGTTTGGCTGTCACAGTAAATTTGGTCGGAATATAAATGACTTAAACCTGATGAAGGTTAGAATTAGCTAAAAGATCGCAGTCTACCCTTGCGGAAAGACAGTGTGACAATATGTATAAAAGATGAAATTTTTTACACTTTTCAATTAATGTGAAAAGATACCACATTCTTTAAATTATTAAATAAATTAGACAAAGATAACCATCCTGTAACTAAAATTTTTTGCGTGCAAGAATCCAAATAAAACACAACCAGGAAAGAGCCAGTTGAAATGATTTCTTGGCGAATATACTCGTGATACTTCAAAATATACTCTACCCGATACACAATCGCATTAAGCTTACCGCGCAGGCCTAGGAAGACTAATATTAATATAATTCACTCATAATAAATACCATTATAGAAACAGCCACGGCAGCCTGTGGTTTATAGTTCTAAGCAAAAAGTCTTACATATATAAAGATTAGCTCCTTCTTAGATGGAATAGAAGCCTAATTTTAATTGGATTCAATTTTAGTGAATTATGAACGTAATTTAAATTGGATTAAAACTTAATGGCTTTTAAACCTAATTTAAATTGTAATAAGGTTTCTAGAACTCAGCGAACAATGAAACCTCCTTTCACTCCGTTGCATCCTGGCCCCTTCTTGTTAGATAGCACATCTAAATATTACCCGGACTTCTTGGCGGGAAAGTAAAGCGTCATGTCTGCAATTTTGTTTTATTTTCTAAACTTTGTGATATTTCGAACATTAATGTGTAATAACGGTGGATTATTAAGCGTGAAGTGTTTGTGAACGTACAAGAGTGTTGGTAAAGGAAACAAAACAATGCAACATCACTTCTCAAATTATCTCAAGAAGTCCATGTGAAATCTCAGTATAGTCCCACATCTTTACCGAGGACTCAATGCGTTTTCGGGGAGGGAACATGTACCATTAATCATCTGTATCACCACTCATTCTCATCTACTATGATTTATATATTATTAATATATCTCTTACTTGACACAGGCTAAATGTGCTTAACGCACGAAGCCATTATTAAAAAGAAAAACTTTATCCGATTCGTTGTACTAACTAACTCTAACCAACTTAAACCTCTTGCAGTGATTGCATTTATTTGTACTATCACGTTCTTCGTCGCCTTATCATTTATGTATAATGTTTTATTTCACGTATACTGTTAGTTAGTATTCCACGAGTGGTTAAAAAGTATTATTGTTTAATTATTATGTTATTACTTAGAATGTGGGCGTATATTATGCCTCGGCCTACCTCTTCGGGAAAACAGGCGTGAATGTATACTTTTTACAGTATATAGACGTATAGTTTTTACAGTATTTTTTTCCAATGCGAAGACGAAGAAGATTTCGACAGTACAGCTTTTATTCGTATTTTTTATCTCCTTTTGAAACCACAAGCTAATCCTTTAGTAGGTTTCTTTTACCGACCCAGAGCTTATGCAAATGGCCGTATCTAAATCATACCTAATTCCACAAACGGCAGCACATTTTGTATTCCGCTATGGTGATTTACGTTTTAGAGGTCGTGATTTGCATTTAGGCAGCCCAAATATGCGATACGCTAGGAAATTGAAAGCTATATGTCAACCGCAGGCGAGGTCTATCAGCTTTGCCTGCCTTTATTTTAGAATCAGCTTCACCGGTAGTTTCGTTCATTTGGAATTCGGTCTGTCATTTTGAAATAGTTGAAATAATAAAAACCGAACATTCATTTATTTATAAGTGGAAGTTGTATATAAAGTCGAATAATTTGATTCTTTCTGATTGGTTTTTGAAAACAACTTTAATTCTGTAAAATAATGTAAAGTTGATAATGAATTTTAATGTTTATAACGCTCTCCCGTCTACGCCAAATTGATTCTTCCAATTATGCAAAAAATATATTTGTCACTGGTAGTGCGCCCCAGTACCTAATTCGTAAAATAAGCTTAGTAATCATATCGCAATCAAAACCAAGACCTATCATCTTTTACATGTTAGAAGTGCATATCTTCTCATGTGGAGCACTCTGGTTTTTATCATAAGCGCAACAGCGAGTAATAAACTCCAAATGCAAGCAATGACTAACGAAAAACACAACACACATTTATACACCTGTGCATAGATTTACGCGTTTAACAAATGTTTTCGTTTTTCCTACAACTCCATCATCACTTCTAGGAAACTATCTACTTATTCAAAATAAAAAGAATTTCTGAATCTATTATATCAATTAATGAAGATAATAATTACATGAGAAATATAAAGCTGTCCATAGTATCTTATGACGCTATCTATCTGTGTGCCCTGTTTTTCCGAATCGATTCAAGGATTGTGGCGTGATTTATTTACATATGTCTTCTCAAACACGTATTTAATATCAGTGATTTTTGTGAATAAGCATAAAGTATTATGCTGTAGTACAATTTCCAAATGTAAAAAAAATGTTACGTTACATGAATATATTTAAAAGGGGTGCAGTAACGAGCCAGTTAAAATTATTACAGAATAAAAGTAAATTACGAAGAACAAAGAGTTTTTCAGTGAAAGGACACCTAATAGATCACGGCTTTTATTACGTTATTCAAATCAATTTAACGCGACAATGGAAACAATTTTGCGAGCAACACATTTAACGGGGTTCGTCATTATTCCCTGTGTCGCGTTCAGCATTAATTCGTACGCGACCGTAAACAATTTATACGGGACGTGTTATGTCCTCACCTACTTCGATCGAAAATCTCGTAAATTTAGTCTCTGCCACAACCTCTGTATACACACATACGCCTCTTTCCCGTAGGGGTAGGCAGAGATCACATCCTTCTACTTGCTACGATCTTAACACACTTTTAGCTTCATTCACACTCTTTAACCTCCTCATACACGCCCGTCGGTTAAGGGTACTATTACCTGCCCTTTCTCCAAAATTTTCTGAATTTGGTCATGGAAGGTCTTACGTTGGTCTTCCCCTCCCAGCAATTCCAATCACTTGTCCATCATATTAAATAAATAAATAATTTCTAACAATTACACCAATTATTTCGTTCCAAGATAAGTATAATTAAGAACTTGTGTTATGGATACTAAAAAGCGTATAAACATACTTCCAATTTTTTTTTGTAAACAGATACTTAATATTCTGAATTTGAATTGAAAAGACCAGAACAAATATTTATGTTCATGCACACAAAGATTGCTCCTATGTGGGAATCGAACCCACGACCTCAGGATCGGAGTGCTGGTATAATTACCTCCACATTATATCGGTCGTCCACATTGCACATTTTGTAGTAATAATACTTATAGTAGTGACTAAAACACATCGTATAGTGTTTTATTTACAGACCCATGATTTTCACTTGAACTTTGCGCTCAATAACTTAGCAGACTGCAAAGCTAGTGAAACATAACTGTTCAATTAGTCAAAGCTTAAAGGGTTAATTTAAAAATTGGCCCAAATTATGAAGTTGTCGGTATTTTATTGCAGCGTCTTGGCAACAAAGACGGCAGGCGACGGCATTCATTAAATTATTAATTCCCAGAGAAGTTCCACCCGCCCAGAAGATTGCCGCCCGAATGATTTAATAGGCGAGAATGGTTCAATTGTGACATCTATTTTGTTATCCTTATCTCAGATTACGTTATGTCAAGAGACGCTGAATTTTATATGATAATCTATTTTACGACATATAGCGAGCAGTGTTAGTTACGACACCCTCGACCCACTTTGTTGCTCAAATGATTTTATTGCTAGAAAGTTTTATTTGCGGCAGTTATTTTGTTATCCTGATCTCGAATTACGAAATATAAAGAGACGCTTCGTTTTATAGTGGCTTTAATATGAGAATCTATTTGACGACATGAGCTTGGACGTATTATACCTACGCCTCAAAGAGCAAGGAATATAAAGATATAGTATATAATGATTAAATTTATAGCATACTCGCGAAAAAATTAAACACAGGCGCAGCCGCTAACTGGAAACTGTTTTCTTTTTGTGCCCGTAACTCAACAAAGACGAAACGTAAAAAATAAAAACATGAAACTTTATAAAGTTACATGTCTCTAATTTTGTATTTTCAATCATTTAATCTATGAACCAATGTATAACTTTAATTTCGCTATTTTATTGGAACGCTTACATTGTTGATGGCGCTGTATAAATGTCGTTTCAGAACTTACATTCGGGAATCCGCAGAAAAAGTGGCTGTACGTATTTAAGTGTGTAGCTGGAGCTGGAGAAAGCAAAAGATTTACCAAATAAAATTTTTTTTTTCAGCCATATTTTAAGAAGAAGAAGAAAATATTTTTTTCTTTTTAAAAAAAGAACGTAAAAGTGTAAAGTGATGATGATAATAAAGTAAAGTAAAGTAAAAGTTCTTTATTTCATAAACTATTACATAGCACTTGAAAACGTCAAACAAAATATACATGAAAAAAAAAAATTATATTAACCCTGAAATCACGAAGCTTAGATTCACTTACATGCAAATAAATAAAAATTAGGTGTAAGTGAATCTAAGTGCCAGTTCCGAGCCTCCGCTCTGTGAGAAGAACTGACAAGAAACTCACAGGCTATGCTCTTTTAAATTATTTTTATTACATGACACACACAATGTAAATTTGATGATTCTGAAAGGGTCCCCCGAAGCTGTAACCAATAAAGTAGCACTAAGGGAACCTTCCATCACAGTCAACTAAGTATGTATTGTGAAACTGAGCTGAGCCTGTACAATAAGGGATGGTCACGACAATGATCAGGTTGACTTTTTATTCTAATATACACATACAAGTTGAAAATGTTAAGCCCAAGCTTGTTTATCCGATAAGTAATCATTAACAGCATAATACCCCTTTTGAAGAAACAGCTTTTTAACTACACTTTTAAAAGTTGCCAATGGTAGATCAATTATTTCCTGCGGAATTTTATTAAAAAATCTGATACTGTTACCCAAAAATGAATTTTTTGTTTTGTGAAGTCGACAATATGGCAGAGAGAGCTTATTTCTATTCCTAGTATTAAAATTATGTACTTTTGAATTTTTATCAAATGTATTAATGTTTTAGCTTTGTGATGGCATCTGATGACACGTTATTTTAATAAAACAAAACAAAAGAAAACAGTAATTATAAAATAAAGACATATCTGTGTTATCCGTAGAAGGTAAGTACAATTGTGAACAATTAATACTATTTACTACAAACTATACACTACAATATAGCCGCGTGCAGTTTGAGCCCGACTTTGCTGATTAAAGCAATTATTGTTGTACCATTTGCAAGCCGCAGCTCTAATGTTTACGGCGAGCCGGATCAGCTGCGGTGTGCGTTGCAACTTGCGGCATTTACCACTTGGCTATCATTAGTGTAGGGCTGCGTTTACATTACGTCTATAATAAGGGTTAATTGATGTCATTAAAAGAAAATGTAACAATGTGTTTGTATTATTACGAAGATATATAGTGAAAGCACTAGTAGCATTGAATGTCACGTAGCAAGTGGTAATATTAAATAATAGGTTCACAGTGAGTTTTTTTCAAGCAACAAGATCCCGTTTTCTAATACCGCACAGGTCCTTTTTGTTGGGATCCCACAACTATTCTACTACCTTCAACAGATTTGCAGCAGAAATAAACGCACAATTTTATTTTCTTTTTACTTTTCTATTACTTCTCTCACAATTCAAGTGAAAACACAACCTTAGAAGCCTTGCTAACTATATCTGTCTTGCATACAGTCTGATCCGTAATTAGCGCTATTCAGAACGGAAGAGCTTTTAATTCCCAAATTGATTCCGTTCCACATCACTTATTAGAAAACTTATGTAAACATCTGTTTGAGTAGGCTTCCGCAAAACTTATATTTGAAATTTTGAACGTCGAGAGCTATTTCAACAAAGTCAACATATTATGTCTCTTTCTTTACATATTATAAACAAAATCTGTTACATTCCGATAAAAATGGAAACTTCCAGTTTTGTGTAAGAGGAAAAAGGAGCAATATAAAAAACGCAATCCCCTGCGGCATGGGTTGAGGCGTGAACATAAATAGAGGCACACACACTTTATTTATACCATTAGGTAGTTTAGTTCTCTTTACAACTGGATGAGGACTGGAGGATTGGGGTTTCTCTTAAATGTCATTGTAATAAATATGCGCTCGTATTCAGAGGCGTTCAGATTTTGGGTAGGGTACCAGATGGTCGAGATAAAGTAGTTATCGTATTTTTATTTAGCTATGCTTATTTGAATTTTTAGTGTGCACGCCACTACACGTGTAATATGATACTTACATAATAGTTGATTGTATGATACAAGATAATAGACAATGATTGTATTAATCGGTAAGTGCACTTATTAAACTTATTCATCTCTTGCCACATAATAAAGCCTAAACTCCTTCCTATTTTTCTCAGGTATATTTACAAAGAAATATCTATATGTCTTTTATCTGGTTACCTTAATACGAGGTCTGCTTATTTTGGGACTAAGTAGATGGCGTTATGTAAAATCTCAGATAACATTCATTATATGCCATTGACATGATGAAATTCGGTTTTTAATATCTAAAGAAATATCAAAAGTGTCAACTCCAGCGAGCAAACCTACAAATATTTAAAACGTTATTTCAATACAACATTATTATATTTCAAAAGTTATTGCAGAAGCAAATGGTTTGCATTTTCAGGAGGAAACTCTGGAAATAGCATAGCTACGGGCGATTGAAGCTTCAATCGAGCTTAAACGCGATTAATAAATGAGAGTTGATAAGCGCCCCAGCTTACATTGACATCTATGGTACTGTACGTAACGTACTTTATATTAAAGTGTTTAGGTTAATATTCGTTAACACGTTTGGTGGTAAACTAAGACCTGATTTTGATTCCTATCTATAAAGTCAGGTATCAGAATTATAAGTTTGATCTTAGGAATACAAAGAAAAATTTACACAAAACACGTCATAGAAGACCTACTATTCTTATTTATTTATTTATTAAACAAACAGCGGTACATTACATGTATCTCGTCTGTGGGTTCATGGGATAATTAGGTACTTACATACTTTACAGTCTCCAAAACACAATACACCTAATTATTAGGTACATAGACTTGAAATACACGCCGTGCTGTCATTTTTAATTTGTCAAAATATTGTGACATTAAAGCAAATGTTTAGTAATACGAGTTTATACTTATGTATGTAAACTGCAAGTAATTAGGCTTATGTCATATCCTATAGAGCAATCAGCGAGATAATTTTAAGTTAAAAATATACCTAATTTAAAAGATATAATAGGGAAATATACTTTTTTAACATACATACACTTTTTTTAAATCTTACGTATACTTACGCAGATAAAGTCGCGCAAGATCGCTAGTGGTTGTATTAAATAAAACGGAGGCATTGATCGTGCAACTCATCGTAAAATGATTATGACGAAAGAAACTTCAGAAACTCGTCCTGAAATATTCATGTTTAAAGCGCTATTTAAGCGGACTTGTAAAATAACAAATTATTAAACTTCATCCACTGAAGGAATGGAACTGAAAGGAAGAGGAACTTCGCCTCGCACCGAGGGGTGTTGCCCGCCATCAAGACTTCTGACAATCATTGTTTTTGTATACTTTTGTTTACTTTCAGAAACAGTAGGGTTTCTAAAAGAGTTTTTGATATTAGAAATATTTATCTATAATTTCTTTCGTTTCATAGTTACGTTACGTTCTTTAAAAAAATATTAACAAATGTATTTTTTAAGTAATTAACATAAAAAAATTTACAGTAATAAAAACTATTAGACACATTAACATCAACATCATCTAACACATACATTTTTTAATTTCCATATCCATTAATCGATCGTCTGGAGCCATAAGTGTGCCAGCTATTATTTTTAATAACGTGCCAGCCAGTAAAAATAGAAAAATATCCAACGAAAACACAACTCAACTCATTTGTTGTGAAGTATAGTATTAGGTACATATTTGTACTAAAACTGGCAATGAAAATGTTCGTCTAATAGTGGGAAAGGCCCTTGGGGTTTGTTTTTGTTTAAGCTACAATTTGACGGCAGCCACTACGTATTAACTCTAGCTGGTAACATGAAACTTTCTAATTGTGTGCCGTACGCTGTGTTGTAGAGTTTCGTTTTTAGATTAAACTGCTTTGTAACTATTTAGCCACACTATATCCCGTAGGAGTTGTAGTTTAAACAAGACATGAATAAATCCTATATCCTTAGTAGCCTGGATTCGAGTTTCAGTGATTTCTGTGATGTCTACTGAGCGAATATTTAATAATGTTTGTGCAGACAGAAGTCTGTGGTATCACAGCTCCTGTTGCGATTTTAGAACGAAAATAATTTATTGATTCAGGCGTTACTTTGCGGAAATCCATTGTAAGCAAGTGATGGATTAAAAATATCTTTGTAACAATTCCCGCGCTACTATAATTTCCCGAAAAATCGAGAAACTATTCAACACGACACGTGTTTCGCCCTTACATAGAACGAATGTTAAAACCCTGTACAGCTTCTTATTCTTCTTCTTCTTCTCAGCGTTTTTGCGTCCACTGCTAAACATATGGCTCTAGTACTAGTACTAAGTATAATTCAATAAACGTTTTGCATTTGTTTAACACAACAAAAATTAAGCTCATTTTATTTAGCTTTGTTTAGGACTTACACATACATACATTCACGCCTGTTTCCCCGAAGGGGTAGGCAGAGGCATATTACACGCCCACACTTCGCCAATCATATAGTGGGTTCTACGTAATAGGTGGTGAGCTTATTTCCGCTTACCGGGCACTGTTATGTGCGCCAGAGCTTCGTACGTCGATCGGCAGGTGCACCAATTGCAGGTGAGATTGACTTGGGCTTCTTAGGTCTTGGTAGGATCCCTCCACACTCACTTAAATTTATTATTTGCCAGTATTAAGTAATTTGATAAATCATATTTGATAAAATTAAGTAATTTGATATTAAGTTATTTGCATAGGAATTTAGCAGCGTCTTCGTCATTAAGTCAAAGTCAAATGAAGTACGCTTTATACGGTACCCTACCCCAGTAAAGAAGTGGAGACTGTACTAGAGTTTCGAAATCAACAACGACAATGACAACTCCCGATAATATACTACTTTCCTTAATTTCTGCACGTTTGCATAAACTTTATGAGTTTTTAAACGTCATAGTAACTCAGAGTTACTTCAGCTTAGAAAATAATACTTCGATGTGCCTTTTTCTGCGAAGACGCCAAAACTTTAAAACTCAGTTATGAGGGACTTTTGCCCTTTTCACTTTCAGGAAAAGCTCTTAACTTTATAAAAGTTCAAATTAAGGCGCTTAGTGGTCACAATTGCGTGTCGCGAGCGCGTGTGTTGGCAGACGACACAGCCACAGGGCCGTGCGAGTATTTGATATTAGAAGTATTTATCTATAATCTTTTTCGTTTGTTAGTTACGTTCGTTAAAAAAATATTAACAAATGAGTTTTTCGTGTAATCACAGTGGCACGACGGCAGCACGCGGCCGGGGAAATAAGTCGCGCCACTTACTGCGGGCGACATACCACCCTCTTTTTAGCATACATTCTTTTAATTGTTACTTTTTCTTGTAGCTAATTTAGTATTTAGCGCTTATTGTTAAATGGCTTCATTGATCGTAAACAGATTTCGCAGTAGTTCCGTGCTTCGGAAGACTCATGAAGTCTTTGGGCCAGCCTATATGTAAAGACGCTAGTTCTCTATCTCAGCTTACCGTCTTCATATGGTTGTGGTACATTACATGAAGATGTTAGGAAATCCTTAAGCGATGTCTAATGGTAAGGTCTTAGGAATTCCGTGCTTCAAAAGGCACCTTTTGCAAGTTATCGCTTTAATATGTAGACGTTACTTTACTACTACTATAGACGACCTATTGGAAGGCTTTGAAAGTTATATAAGTAAAACGCCATATTTCTTTCTTTACCACTCGGCACTATGACGTCAAATAGGCTGAAATGATGAGTATGATGAAACAGAGCATATATAAATGTACAACAACAAACCCAACATGATATTATTAGCCAGCTGACACATTAGTGTTAAATTGTTTTTTTTTATTCATATTTTTAAAGTTCTTTTGTTTAATGTGTCTCATCTGTAGCAAATAAATATTTTGTTTTATTTTATATTGCTTGGAAATATTGGAAATATTGAAATGAGTATTTCCATAGAATTTAAAGAGTCTAGAAACCAAAACACAAAATACTTAAATACATGTATCACTTTAAAAAATATATCTCTAGCCACACCGCTACCCTATTATCCCTTAATAACCTATTAAGTTATTTAGAAGTTGGGCGTATGTGATTGTGCCCTAGTTTTAAGTGACCCCAGATGTTGAGTCAAAAGGTGTTTCCACTAAATGGGGCTATTAGTGGGATTAATAGATATTCTCTCGGTGTGGCGAGTTTATCCACGCTGACGCATTACGGCTACGTGACTTGGGTACCAATGAGCTTCTACTAGTTACAGACAAGTGTCGTGGCACTAAGTGTAAGCATTAATTTCCTAAAACTTTTGTGTTTTAGTTAGACATATTGGACCGTTATAAACTCTACGAAACTACTCTCTACAATAGTAAAAGTCACAATATTTTCTTTAAGTTTGACTCAATAAAGCTTCTATGAACGACAACTTGAAATCTAACGCACCCATTTACTGCTGACAAGAGCTTGATTAGAAAAGAATGGGGCAATTCATTCTGCATTTATTTGTAAAACTAAAACGATATTTTGAAGTCGGTACCTACTTAAGAAATATTTTTTTTTTATTTTAATTGTCTACCAATTACACCAATTTCTTAGTTAATACTTAAGAACTTGTTATATGGATACTAAATAACGGATAAACATAACAACAAAATACTATTTTTTTGTAAATACATACTTTATATACATAGGGAAACACCCAGACCAGAACAAATATTCATGTTTATGGACACAAAGATTTGTCTTGTGGGGGAATCGAACCCACGACCTTGAAGGGAGAGCGGGTTTACTAGCTACCACGCCATATCGGTCGTCATTTAAAAATGCGAACAAACCTTACGGATTAATATAATGAAATAATATAATCGGAATACGATAGATTCTTTTAAACGTTACGTGTAAGTATGAACAATAAGGCACATTTTCTGTTGGTTATATATTATCATGCTCATTAGGCATGTACAGCGTTTGGTAGTAAGTTCCGACACGAACATATTTGTACAATTGTGCGTGTCGAATAATACTGCGTTCGTTCGAGCCGGCCATGTTTACAGCGCGACTCCAAGAAGCCATAAACATAAATTTCGTCGTAAACCGTTAATCTCTTCAGCGACTTAAGTATCTAATGTATCGTTAGCTACTACATTATTCTGCGGAGTACAGAAATTTCCCACTAATAAAATATTTCGGTTCTTCATTCTTACTTTATGGCGGTCTTCGAATCAGTTTGCCAACATTATTTACTCACTGACGCTATAAATTGAACCCGATGTAAAATGAAAATTGAGTGTTCTTTGTTTATGCCTATTCCTAATATGTGCTTATAGACCTCCTCTGACTGTTATCGCGTGTATATAAAATCCGCCATTAGCTGTAAGTTTCAAACAAAATTCTGTAATATATCGTTAAGAGCTGTGGATTTTGAATAAATCAAAAATAAAATATTTAAATATTTGTTTCGATCACAGCATCGGTAAATATATTCAAGTGAAATATTATTTACACAATGCCAGAATACATTAATATATAAAGGCACCACTTTAACAGTTACATTAAATACATAAGCTGAGCTATGCTAACAAGTAAAATACACGTATAACAAGATCAACTCTTTAAATATTTAAACTCACAAGCTTAATCTAGTTGATGTATGCCATCTTAAATGAAGTAGATAAGTACTAGATACAATTCGCTGCCAGAGTTAGAATATTTGCTTAGGTACGTCTAAAACTTATTAAAATATATGTGATAAAGGGCATAATTCATGTTTTATTATCCACTATTGTTTCGAAATTATTAAGTTTATCAAGATATTCTAGTGTAATAGATCCAAATTCGTAAAAAAAATATTAATTACTAGCAGTTTTTTAAGTCTAACAGCCATCTCAGCACACATGGAGCCAGTCGACACTTCCGAATTAACTTTCAGAAACTCGCTCACCGATTACAGAAGCGAAGTGAATAAATAAACTAAGCCTTCTCTATAGAAAGTCTTGACAATGTTAGGCTGATAGCCAAAACTATGTAGTTTCTAGTTTTGGAACACCAAATACTTAAGATTGCTTTCTAATACCTTCTAACTCAAAACTTTAACTACGAAGTATATAATTATGACACTATCTCCACACACGCTATAAACGGACATTCGCTCGTGTGCATGCATTTTTGCTCATGTGTTTGTAAAAAAATTGTGAATATATTTGTTCTACTGATACTTTGTGCGTATTCATTTAATAATCAATGTATATTTATTAAATGTATTTTTACAGCTTTTTTTGGCTAAATGAGTGGTATATTGGACCAACATTATTCCTCGTTTATATCAACGACCTGTGTGATATGAATATCCCCAATGCTAAAGTGCTGTCTTATGCCGATGACACTGCAGTGTTGATCGCTGGTGATACCTGGGAAGCTGTTAGGTCTAACGCAGAAATCACACTGGCTCGAATCGCGCTCTGGTTGCAACATAGTCTTCTTACATTGAATGCCTTAAAAACTAAATATATTTGCTTCGGTATAAATAATAATGCGCAGCCGGGAAAAGAGTTTGGCTTAAGAATACATATGTGTAATGCAGATATTAGGTGTTTCTAACACCTGCAACTGCCCAATTATCCA
This sequence comes from Musotima nitidalis, assembly GCA_949126915.1. Taxonomy (NCBI): domain Eukaryota; kingdom Metazoa; phylum Arthropoda; class Insecta; order Lepidoptera; family Crambidae; genus Musotima; species Musotima nitidalis. The sequence goes on from OX421414.1 coordinate 10,002,628, forward strand.
AATGGTTCCACAAACTAAATATCTTGGAGTTATTGTGGACCAAAGGTTATCGTGGTATGCTCATATAGACCATGTTATAGGCAGGACTAGAAAACTTATCTGGATCTTTAAAACTCTTAGATATGTAATACCGAATAGTCTTGAAAAAAAAGACTCACCCAACCACGTCCTCAACCAAATATACATCTCTCTTGCGCAATCTATTATTACATACTGCATTTCAGTTTGGGGAGGCGCTGCAAAATCTTATTTTTTAAATTTAGAAAGAGCTCAACGTTCATTAATAAAGGTCATGTATTTCAAAAAAAGACGTTTCTCTACAGTTGACTTGTACTGCATTAGTGGTCTGCTTTCAGTTAGGAAATGGTATATAATCCTAACAACTTTAAAAAAACACAAATCCCTACCCTACGTTCCTCAGCTTCTGACAAGGCGCCGGAAAAAAGTAGCTTGTCCGAAATCTTTTAAGACTGCGTTTGCCGGTAGACAATTTACCTTTCGTTCTACTTTTTTATTTAATAAAATTAATAAGGAATTAAATATATATAGCGTCAATTATGTGACTGCCAAAAAAGTTCTGGAGGAATGGGTTAAGTTCAAAACATACGAGGAAATAGAATCGATACTAAACCGAGACCTATTATAGCTCACATACATACACATATACTCTCAATCACATAAAAACACACGCTAACACTAAGTCACACACACACATATACACACACAACACATTTGCGCTGGGAGAGGTGTCCCATATAATATAAAATATGTATAGAATAGAAAAGAGCGGCGTCTCCAAACACAGGCTTTTCAGCTTAAATGGAGACTCCATCCACTTAGTATTTAAGTTCAACCATGTAAACGAAAATAAATATTTTATTTTATTTATTTATTTTTTTTTATATTGATTTTGACCTGCATGGTCAATCCGAAAATTTTAAGCATGGAACTATAATCAACAAGAATTGCTTTATGAGGCAAGCATTAAGCCAGTACGAACGAGCCTCAAAGCGGCCCCCATTGTTGCAGCTTTATGCGCGGTGCCAGCTGCAACAGCCTGGCCCAAATTAAATGTGCCGCGCCGCCGCTGCATGCCGCTACATTATATCTATTCTCGAATTCGCATTCACTGCAATGCCAATGTTTAAAAGCTCATAAATCTTATTTTAGGAAATTAATACGATGGTTTTTCTTCACATCCTTAAATATTTTTATGTGTTTGGTCCTTTCTTATCGCCAATAAGTTATCGAATTTTACCGTGTATATTTCCAGTAACAACTTCCCTACAGACACTGTCTTAGCAAATGAAAAACTATTTTAATAGCTTTAATCCAAAAATGATTACACACATCCCTTAATTTAATCTTAACTTATATTATTTTATACACAGTTACGCCAATAAATTATTAAATTATTTTACTTTACCTAGCTAGCTACCAGACAGAATTGAAATAGTAAATCATTGCTTTTTAACCCATAGAATCGTGGTATGTAACCTTCCAAAAAATTTACAATTTATTAAATTTATTAATATAGTGATAAATTTTCAATAATTAAGTATAAAAAATCAGCACTGTCTGTCTAAGGGTTGAAAGAAACAAAAATTATAATATATCGCCCGACAACGTGAATGCATATGGCGATGGGAATCTTTACTATCACAAAACATCCGGCGGGAAGCCATAACTCCATGGGTGCATGAAACTTTTTCTTCGCCCGGGCAGCAACAAGTCGTTTGGGCGCCCAAGTCGTTTCATCCTACATATCGTTTGCTTACTAACTTTACGGATTTCTTGTTTGAAACTGAAGGTAAAACTAGACAAGCTTAGATGGAATTTTCATAGAAGTGTTATGTGTCTTTTTTCAACACTTACGTTATATGTCTTTGTAAAATACAATGTAACAGAGCATTGTAATCTATATATTGTAAAATATTAATCTGCCTATTACTTTTCATTGTTAACTGAATGTACACAATAATATATTATTTAAAATCATGCTTATTTTTTAAAAATATAGGGTTAACGTAGATGTAGCTGTTGTAACATAGCGTCATGTTTTGTCTTACAAACATACAATCACGCCTGTTTCCCCTAAGGAGTAGGCCGAGGCATATTATTTCCCACACTTCGTCAATTGTTTGTTTGTTCCACGTAGTAGGTTGGAAGCCTATTGCCGCTTACTTTTGTTTGCCAGAGCCTCGTCGCTTCCTGTCTTATATACCTATTACAATATAATAAGAACAAAAATCGTCATCATATCAGCCTTATAAAGTCATTTGCTGAACAAAAGGTTACATAATCACCACGCTAGGTTGGCGGGTCGGTGGCCGCGGTTCAAGCCAGTTCTTAGCATGACGCTGCTGACTGTCATCCGTATAGATTTTTCTTCGTCGCTTCTTACGACGAAAATTACTCAATTATGTGTACTACAAATATGGGTGAAGGTTTGCATCATAATCATTAACCCAATAAGACTGTCTAAAAGTAACTATGTTATATGAGTTACAACAAAAGATTACGCTGTTTTCAGAGAACATAATATATAGAATACATTTATTTATATACATATTGCTCTTTACATGCGTGTCCACTTACTATGCTAAAATATTTTCGTTCGTTATCCTATTCAAAGTTTGTACCAGGAAGAAGGGCCTGAACAAACAACAGGACGATCAGTTGGGTCGTGTTTACCAACCTCGCAACTAGGCATGATTTCAAACCAAATACACATTTTTTTGTAGTTAATATTGTAGAGGAGAGAGAGGAAAACGTACTTTTTTACAAAGTTCATTCTATCTTCAACACCTTCGTTGAGTTGAATGTAATGATCATGGATGTCATTACATTTAAATCAACTTAGACGTGAAAGCGTTACAAACACAATTATTTCCGCATTTATATATTGGTAAAGATAAAATCTGTCACATTGATTGATCAATCAAGCCCTACTGGACGGTTAAAATTAATACACTAAGAACTTTAAAGTACGCACTAAGAACTTTAAAGATAGTGCCTGCTTAGGCATCGGCTAAGAAAGGATTTTTTAAAATTTTGCTCCTATTATGGTGAAAAAGACGCCACTGGCGACATAGAACATCGACAATATGCTTCTTATTAAAATAATTTACATTAATTTTTGTTAATATGTTCAAACCACCACGAATCATAATTATAAAGTGTCCGAATTGTCGGCTTAGTACAAAAGCACATTTACCTACTTTCTACTACTTTTTACTAGGTAAATGTCACACCTCTCCAATAGTTCATTGAGTTCATGCCATTGAGTTCGATCTTGAGCTCGACGTCTCGAACGACTGCCAAAAATCCGTGTATTATAGTTTATTGACGACCGATATGGCATGGTGGCAAGTAAGCACTCCGTTCCTGAGGTCGTGCACAGGATAAATCTTTGTGTGCATGCAGATGAATATTTGTTCTAGCCTGGGTTAGCATAGAATAACTTCTATGTATATTTAGTATGTATGTACAAAAAAATATATATGTACTTATTTTAGAACTAAAATAATTGGTGTAATTGTCGGAAATTATTTATACATTTATATTTTAGTGGTTTTTTTTTCATGCATTTCTATTAAACTATACCTTAGATACCGACTCACTTTGTTATGTATTGCTACGAAATAACCAAAGAATTTAATAATTCTGGCTGAATTTAACACCTGCTACCCAGCGATAGGAATTCTCTCATCACGGTTACAATGTTTTACGATCATTTCGAGCAAAATCGATATTTTATCTCGTTTACAAAGGCACCTCAGAAATAACACATATTTATAAAGCTTATGTAACTTTAACAAAAGCTACCGACATTTTTTATGATTTAGCCAGTCCTTCGACTTCTCTCGTTTTCGTATATTTGCAATCTGTACTTGTCAAGTTCAAACGTGTTCAAAAATGTTTCTTCTTTTTTTTTATTTAAGGAAATTTCGCAGCAATCCTTAATTATATTTAAAAAACTTACACTGTTCAGTAATTCAATTGGTGCAGGCGAGTGTTAATTTTAAATTCGGTAAGTCGTTACTATGTAAGGTCATTCGGGTTTGGAATTCTCCGCAATAGTAGGTCGTCATGAGTGGGTGTTACCGTGGTTTTCCCACGTGGTGTGGAGCGCTTCTACTTTCATATGTATTTTATGATGATATTTTATTCTACACAACCACATATACTACAAAGACTGTTACAAAGGTTTTTTTTTTCGTCAAAAAATGGAGTTTATCATTTAGAATTAATATTTTTAATAAATACAATACATATTTTTTATATTCATAATAAAAGAAACGTATATTTTGCCATAAAGCCAAAAAATCTCAATAGTAAAATCTCAAATCACCGTTAGTAAGGGTTTTTATTTATAACCAACACTATAATTTACAACATACAATATGCAGAACTAATTTATTGCCTATCTGAAGATTCTAAGTATAATATTGGAAGATATTTCTCTAAAAATATAAGCAACAAGGGTACCGAAATGTATGATTAATGCGACACGTGGTTCGAATGTCAATAAATCGTATGGAAGCGAGACGCGCGCCAGCAGTGAGCAAGTAAATATTCTGTTCTTTATTTATGTTTTCCGTAAAGAATATGTGAATATACTAAAAATATGTCTCTGTTTAATAATAAATATTGTCATACTTCATATTTTTGCAGTGTGAAAATGAAGTCATGAGTCATAAACTGAAATATATGAATCATTTGTTCAGCCTTGCTCTCGTGTATGTCAAACTTATATATAAGAATCTGAGTACATTTACCTCGGTTCTGCCTGGTTTCAGGAGATTACGGTAAAAACTCGTTAACCTTATGTTACCTTCCTTCCATTAGATTAAATTTGCAATATAAATTCCGTCCGCGACTTCACCTGAGTGATATTCTGTCTCGTGTATATGGGCCCTCATAGCAATTTGGCTGATCCCGCGATAGAAAGTGTTCAAAATATAATACTTTGTGTTAAGATTGATTTTGAAGATTGTAACTTAAGAATCAAACCAATGAATAAATTTAAAAGAGCATAGCCTGTGAGTTTCTTGCCAGTTCTTCTTACAAAGCGGTGGCTCGGAACTAGCACTTAGATTCACTTATATAAAATTATTTTTGTTTTTAAATTGTTTTATTGTATATAAGTGAATCTAAGCTTCGTGATTTCAGTGTAATAATATTCCGATTTTTTTATAATATTTAATTTTGACGTTTTTAAGTACTAATAATACTTATACCATATTGTATTGTATTGTATTGTATTGAGTCCTGGCTAAAACTATCCCAATCCGCTTAGCCGTTTAAGGGTCGGTTCATATATGACGGAAAAAGCGTCGAGCGTAGCGTAGCTGTATGCGCGACGCACTAACGTATCATCGGTTGAGTGTGCACGTTCTTAAGTTTTTCTATACATTTCTCTGTTCTGGCGTTACGCGACCGATAATAAGCGACGCATGTTCCGTCAGATATGAACCGACCCTAAGGGTGTTTAAGCAAGAAACATCTAAACATTAAGTAAGATAGTAGACTGCCCATAGAAAACTTTGTGTTTCAAGTTTGTTGAAACAATTATAAAAATACAACCTCAACCAAATTTTCGAATAATTTGAGGATGAATAACCGTCTACTTCTCTACAACATTTCTGACTTTACACAACAGAAAGGCATTTCTGTAATACTCAATTAGAATAATTATTTGTACTTGTTGTTGAAATATATGTACCTATGTATTGTTAGCTGCTTGTTTTTATTGTATAACATTTCAAGCTCTAGTTGAAATTTAAACCAAAATTGTTTCATAACTATTAAAGGATCCAGTGTGATAAGCGCCACCGAAGGCAGGAAGACTTATACGGCAGATTTATATATTCATATTCATTTATTTGCCATAATGTACAAAACACCTAACATAACGTATTGCTACATCAATTGTTAAGTACATCACGCTGTAAGGGTATCATTGATTTATTTTGTCTTATTTTTGCAGACTTATGTGGCAAAAAGCTTTATTATTTAACTCTTTATTGCACATTTAACAAAAAATAACAAAACATTACAAATAAAAAGGACATGTACAAAGGCGATCTTATCTCACATATCATTGCTTTTTTTATCTTAGGTTTCTATGGACTTCCTCGTTTAGCTATTTGCGCTTACGTATTTACGTTTTCGTCAAAGTCGAGTCAAGTTAAAGTTATACCTCAGTAAAGTAGAGGAGACTTTATTAGAGATTCTATGGAGTTATCAAAATCAACACGATTCATTGTAATATGCCACTTTTCTACAACTTGTGTATGTTGACGAAGAAGTTGAAAAATCCACCATATTTTGGTGGTAAGGTAATGGTGTAAAGGGATCCTAAAACATCTAAGGAGCTCAAGCCAACCTCAGCTGCAAGTGGTGCACCTGCTAATCAACATTGGCACATCAATCCCGCTAAGCGGCAATAGGCTCGCCTATTACGTGGGACTAATAATGTAATAGGCGAAGTGTGGGCGTCTAATATGCATCTGGCTACCCATTCGTGGGAACAGGCGTGAATGTATGTATGTAAAAACTCGAACTTATACTAGTTTTAGCAAAAGTATCACTGCTTCGATGTGTCTTTTCTGCGTTTGCGCCATAACTGCTATTATTAACGTGTTTCGTTTTGTTTATACAGGACGTGCGATCGAGCGCGTGTGCGCCGGGGGAGACGGCGCCGGCATGGTGGCGGCGGCGCGGGCGTTGCTGGCTGCCGTCACGCGCGTCTTGCTACTAGCCGACATGGTCGTCGTGCGGCAGCTTTTGCTCGCTAAAGACAAAGTAAGGACCGGACCCTGTTTCATTAATACAAACTCATAATCTCAGCCCATGAACATAATTTTAACACAATTATATTCATTTTTGTATGATTAAAGTTTAAATTTAAATTACCTATGCAGTTGATTGCAGATCATGCGGTTGATTCGGGTACGTGACCCTACCCGAAAACGGTTTGGAATACTTGGAACATATACGAATAGATTACGTTACGTTACACAGTAGTGGCTGATTTGGTTTGCAATTCGGTTGGAGCAAAATTTTGATTCGGTTTAACCGGTTTGAAAAAAATATGGTTTGACCTATCTCTAATTCCTAATTTGACTTCTTGGCGGGAAACTCAAGCGTGATGTCTGCAGTTTTGTTTTATTTTTTAAAGTTTGTGATATTTCGGACGGTGGATTATGAACCGTTAAGTGTTTGTGAACGTACATGAGTGTTGGTAAATGAAACAAAAAGTGCAACATCAATTTTCAAATTCTCTCGTAAAGTCAACGTGAGATCTCAGTATAGTCCCACATCTTTACTGAGGACTTTATTACCACTCATTCTCATTTACTATGATTTATATATTATGAACATATCTCTTACTTGGCACTGGCTAAATGTGCTAAACGCACAAAGCCATTATAAAAAAATCCTTATTTGATTGAACGCAACCATGTATTTCATACACACCATGATTTGCTAGATAAGACCCAGGCTCAGTAGAGAGACATGATGATGTTTGCATTATCAGATAAAAAATACGAATAAGTATGTGATTAAACCAACGCTTTAACCTTTATCTTATTGTGTTTGGTGCCAACCTAACTAGTTTTACTAGTTTGAGACTTTCGTCAGAACTTTCCATATGAGAAACTCTGAAGTTTCCTTCTAACTTGGCACTTAACACACCGAGCCAGTTCCGAATTGGCAAAACCATGCAGGTAGCACATTTCCTTTATCAACACGATATTTCAACTATTAGTATCTTCACTTGTTTAAAATAAATTAGTTTTCTGACTTTGGCTGCCACAGGAGTGTTCTTTTATTTTAAGAATTTCTAACGTCAAGATATTTAACATAATATATTCTATATTATAAATTCCAGTTTGAGTACTTTCTATTTCATAAGCGCGTAGATCAAGCGACGCAAAATAATAGCGGTATGTAAATATATACTATTATAATTTCCTAAAATCACTCTTTACACCGGTTCGTTCAGCAATGCCTTAAGCCCTTATATCCCTTTTAAAATAAACTATAACTATTTAAACGGATGGATGGGTGGGTGACCTTGGATGGGTGACCGTTTGTATGGCATTTGATATCGAGCGCTTCCGTGCTTCGGAAGGCACGTTAAGCCGTTGGTCCCGGTTATCACTAAATGTGGTAGTCGTGAAGCCATGTTAGAGGCCTAATGGGCGGCTTGATAAATTCTAACAGCAGGACGCCATACACCTGCCTCCGCCAATCCGCACTGGGTCAGCGTGGTGGAGTATGACCCAATGGGTATTGGGTCTCACCTTGACAGGTGAGAGGAGGCTCGTGCTCAGTAGCGGGACGTTAATGGGCTGAGATGATGATGATGATGATTTAAATAGCAAAGTTCTCTTTTAGCTCAGAGATGTCTAGGTTTATAGTGTCAAATGATTAGAAGTGGCTAGCCCTTCGCCCACGTGGACATTCCATTCCCTTAGTGGCCTTCTACGACACCGTCGGACAAAACATGAGGTGGTATAGTTTTTGGGAGTTATCGATACCACGCTTGACAAACCAACAATCTACAAACAACACATTTGGTATACAAATAAATTACAGAAGGAAATACATAAATTTGCATATATGCACAAGGTGTATAGGGATCCTACCAAGACCTAAGGAGCCCAAGCCAGCCTCACCTGCAAGTGGTGCACTGACCGATCAACGGACGATGCTCTGGCGAACATAACAGCGCCCGGTAAGGGGCAATAGGCTCGCCACCTATTACGTGGGACCAACTTTATATTTGGCGAAGTGTGGGCGTATAATATTCCTCTGCCTACCCCTTCGGAGAAACAGGCGTGAATGTATGTATGTATATTCACCACATGAAAATAACTGGCATTAATAAAATAAAATTAAAAAGTTATTATGATATTAATATGTTATGTATTTTGTCAGGTGGTGCGCTCGCTGGACCGGCTGGAGTCGGTGTCGAACTTCGCGGAGTTTGTGCGCGCGTTCACGGAGTTCGGCGGCGGGATGGTGGAGCTAGCGCGGCTTACGGCCGAGCGGCGCGCCGACCTGCGCGACGAGCGGCGCCGTGCGCAGGTCGCCGCCGCCCGCAACGTGCTCGAACGCTCCACACTCATGCTTCTTACCTCATCCAAGGTAAGGACACTTAAGGCTCAGCGCAGGCAGAGAAGAGCGCAGCGTAGAGTATTTTTATAACTCACTCGAAAATCATAAAATTAATTACAAGGGGGCTCCCACGTGTCTTCGAGGAGGCGCCAGCATTTTTTGTCAGGTTCAAGCATGTATGTACTTTATTTTAATAACGCTAAAGTTGACTTTCGAGTGCGTTATAAAAATCCTCTGCGCTGCGTTTCTCTCTGTCTGCGCTGAGCCTTCGAGTTTTTGTGCGCGTTCACGGAGTTTGGCGGCGATGGTGGAGCTAGCCCAGCTCGCGGCCAAAATGCGCAGCTTATGCAAATGCACGCGCGCAGCTCGCGGGCAGCTCGCAAATGGCTCGCATGTTGCACATTTGCGGCACATTCGACATGTATGGACTCACCCTTAGAGTTTGTGCGGGCGTTCACGGAGTTCGGACGCGGGCTGATTGAACTGACGCCCGAACACTGGAGTATAAGAGACATATATATGAACAGTAGCTAGCAATACACATTTGTTTATCATAAAATACCGACTTAAAATAGGGAGTTTTATGTATGTGTTTATTATATTTTTAAAATAGTATAAAAGATAAATTACCAAAAATATAATAACGTCTGGAAAACTTTATACTACGCAATCTACAGGGCTATTTGTGTACGAATCACGATTATAGATCCTAGCGCCTTTCTTAGTTTACTGACGCGTGGAACGTCTCATACAAGGCATACTTATCATTTCCATTTAATCATTCACGCCGTCTTGCGGTTCACGCCCTAGAGACTTGGCGTGCCGACCTGAGATATGAGAGGCGGAATTTTTCTAAATATCAGTGCCAAAATACGAATTGAATCAAACACCAGCATTGGTAAATTTATATCCTGTGTTGTGTATCAAAAAAGCTCTGTTTAAAATTTAAACCCTTCTTAAGCACGACCCTAAAGTAGGTAATGTATATACACTCCAGTCAGACCCTAGAATGATCATGGCTTTTAAATACAAAATATATTATATTAATTATTATATATATTATAATAATTATTATATAGCTATTAATATATACAAAATAGTAATCTCTTAAAATATAACATACGTTGTTTCATGAAAAGAGAAATTATTTTCATAAAACACATACGAAGCCACCTCCTTTAATGTAGTTTGATGTTCAAAAGTAATCCATTTAGCGCCGTGCTACCGTACATAAATCTAGTTAACAGGGACGTAATTAAAACAAGACTAGAACACACATAAGTTGCTATCAAGGTTGAAGGTTGTATTTAATAGAATACGCTGACCGGATCAGGGGAATGTTATAATATCTGACCTTAGTAAAATTTCAATCCCCAAATACTCATGGGAAAAGAGGGGTATCGCATTTTGCCCCTTGTATCTCACAGGTGAATTATTCCAATCCTCCATTTATAGGAATATCTGTAATTATATTATGTAAAGAGACGATTCTGACTGCTTGTGTAATATGATTTCACTGTTGTGATTATTATAGAAACTTCCTTTATGTGATAAAAATTAAAAGGACCTGTAACCGTTTCGTTTTTTTTTATGCCAAAACTTAAGTAAGAAGTACTTAAGAATAACAAACGTAAACCTAGAATTAAAATAGAAGGTAGGCACTACGGCCACAAAAGCTGATCGTTCAAACTTGGGTTTACGACTACGTCTAAAACGACCCAACCTTTATCTTATTTTACTGTCGAAGCCACTATAAGCAGACAGGCATAATCAAGGTAAAACATATATTTTAGACGTAGAATATTTTTTCTAGGGTCTAGTATTTTTCTTTACATACATACATTCACGCCTGTTTCCCCGAAGGGGCAGCAGAGGCCTTTTATACATCCACATTTCGCCAATAACATGTTAGGTCCCACGTAATAGGTGGCGGGCCTATTGCCGCTAGTATTTGCTTTGTTAGGCAAATTGAACCAATAAACTGAATTCCTACTAATACTATTCATGCGAAAGTAATTTCTGTATGATACGCTATCACGCTTCATCACAGTACTAATTTTACTGAAATTAGGATTATAAATTCTGTTGATTTTGTGTCCAACAATGGGCAGTATATTTTCACCTATTTCGCTCAATTATCACCTTTGTTTAAGTTACTCCAGTGTATAACTTACTATGCCCAGTAGTACAATTTACGAGCTATTGTGTAATTTGGTTTTGCATAATAATATGCAAAGCAGCTGTTACACGGTTATTTAAACTATGATTTACCGTGGAATTCAGCCGATTTCACGTTGGGTTTTCCGTTATTCACAGGTTCTTTGCTCTAACTAGTATCGCAATAACTCCAATAAAGACTTGTGTACTAAAAAATTAACTACAAAGTTTGAGAGTAAATTATCATATACAAATCTACCTAATACCTATTAATCAATTTCGAAAAACGTGCACTGTTGTAAAAATATTAATGAAGTACAGTATGCTAAGGAAGGATAAGAATAAAATCTGTTAAATATACGTTGTTAAATATATATTTTTTTTAATTCTAGAAAAATAAGACAGCTGTTGCACAGTCGACATTTTGTTACTAAACCACCACAAATTGTGTGAATGATGCCTATCAAATCGTGTTCGCTAATTATCGAAATAATCGATTGCTTATATTAACTTACCCTTGTGAATCTACAACCTACTCGCACTTGTACATTCCCCACCTGATAAAGACTACATCGAAACGGTCAGCTGTATATTTTCATATCGAACTGCAAAGTACCTAATTATTTATATATTATTACATACATATTAGACGACCACATTTCGCCAATTATATTTTTGGTCCCACATAATAGGTGTCGAGCCTATTGCCGCTTATCGGATTTTTTTATAATCGCCAGAGCCTCGTCCGTTGATCAGGTTGTACGGGTCCAGGACGAAGAAGTGGCCCTAATCTTAGGTCCCTTCGTTGCGAGTGAGCCTGCCTCATGGGGGGCTTCGCGGAGGGCGAAAATGGCGTAATCCGAAAGGAAGTCCCGTGTCCGCTCTATCCAACCGCGCGAGAAGGTGTTCTTTTGTTTTTTAGTCGATGCGAGTCCGACATAACCCAGTGTGCCTCTCCGTGGCCTCTGGGTATACATATCGTATTTTTCAAAAATTAAAAAAAAAAGAAAAAAGTTGCACCACTTGCCGGTAAGGTTGGCTTGGGCTCTTAAAATGTTGATAGGAGGATTTCTAAAGGATCCTGTATAGGATTATACACCCTACACTTAGTTATACTACGATATTGATAAATTATTCCCAGTTGTGCAAATAAAATATCAATTTAATATGAAGTCGAGGAAGATATTTTACTTAAAAAGCTAAAACTACTTAGTTGAAAGTGGGCTGCATAAAATGTGACTTATTGAAAGAATTCCGAGAATGAAATTATTTTCCTTCATTTCTATTCCGGTTTCAACGTCCGTCTCAGCCATTCAACATTCAGATTACACTGTTACTTTTTTATGTTGTAATTTCAGAGCTTCACAATTTTGAGTTTAAAGAATTATAACTGTTTGCTGTTATTATAACAGAAATCTTGGGTATTATAGTAGCATCACTCTAATTTATAAACCACCAGCAGCCCGCGGCTTCTTCCGCATGACTTACAGGTACTTTTGTTATACACACATAATTTCACGCCAACATATCCCATGCTAAATAATTTATTGATTCAGGCGTTATTTTGCGGAAATCCATTGTAAGCAAGTGATGGATTAAAAATATCTTTGTAATAATTCCCGCGCTACTATAATTTTCCGAAAAATCGAGAAACTATAAGAAGAAAGAAGAAAATATAGAACAACGATGTCTTCACGACCAACGCTGTTCTGAGGCTCCTATCTTACCTGAAGATGCCCTGTGTAAGGGCGAAACACGTGTCGTGTTGAATAGTTTCTCGATTTTTCGGGAAAATATCCCATGCTTAAAATTGTAGCATAGTTCAACTTTAGCATAGAGATCTTATATTATCTCTACTTTTATTAGATTGTACAATGATGAAAAATGTACTGTAGCTGTTTACATATTGAAAGTTCTGATCAAAGAAATCATATCCTACAATCCCTATGGAATTGTAACGAGACCAAGCAGGTGGAATTCTGAGAGGGCACTTCGGGGCTATATGGTAACTGAATAAACCCTTACCTCTATAACTCTTTCACTTTAGCTGAGGAGATAATAATGTGTTGGTCGGGAGCTATTTCAAATTACCACACATCTTCTGGCGATCAATTCTAGCCGCTATTTCTTGCAGTCAAGACTCATACTGAACGATTTATTTTCTAGTCCACCATATAGCTTTTCATATAGAGACCCGCTCTCTTTGAGGAAGTAACGGTACCACATACTCTATCACCAATTCAATTCTGATATATTCTCAAGCTAAAAAAGACAATTTCGCGAGATCGTGTCGCGTTGCACCCGAAACCGAGCTTTCTGAATTTCCTGGCTTTTGCAAATGGATCTTGCTTTACATTGTCAGAAATAGCTTTGACCTTATGCATAAAAAATCGTTTAAAGCCAGCTGAACCTTTATCGTCCAATTGCCTATACTGAAACAAACCTTGTGACTTTTACTGACAGCAATATTAGCTTTTCTTCCTTTTTTCCTTCCCAACTTGTATGACATTTTATTTTTATTCATTGATACATTACTGACCTTTTATACAGTTTTCACTTGTGCTCCCTTTTTATAGGACGAATAACTTTTTTTATTACGTCTGTTTCAAATTGCATTTATGAACTGCCTTCCAGCCTAAGGGGAACCGAAAGGGGGTGTGGGACTCACCGCCGGCAGACGTGACCGCCATCTGCAATACCCATTAAAAATCTTCCGACGAGACCCGCCGCTTGTTGGCAGAAATGGGCGGGGGACCAGTACCTGACGTCTGACACCCCACCCGTTGCCAACGTGCCCCGGATCAGAACCGGAAAGATCTTTTCAGAGAAGCGCAGTGGACGCGCCCCTCCTACCTCCGTGTGCGACCATAGCGAGTGTGGCCGATTTCTATTGTTAGACTGTAGGGACCCATGACCCCGCAGCCTAAGGCCCTGCTGGCGCTGCTTAGCGGGCCATTCTAGGCCACCTGCATCCAAAATCACCCAGAGTTGCCAACCTCTGGGTGCTACCTTTTTCGGGCGGGCTCCTCCGCCCTACCGAGGGGTACTTAGCCCCCCTACTATTTCAGGGTAGAGATCAGTCCGGGGGGGGACAAACATTCTATAATAACAACAGTCAATTAGTTGGGTGGATACCTATCTAAATAATTAAACAAAAACTTGAGTAACGTTTCTTATAAAATCCATAATCGAGTCGAAAAACATAAATCACACACGAATTCAACCAACTAGGGAACATTGGTGTGTGTGTGTTCCGAAGCCCCTTCCAAATTCTGTGCTAATATCGACGTCGCCCACAATAAAGCCTCCAATATATCACGGCCTTTGAGCGGCCTACCAGACATTCGGCTAGCGCACCTCCCCCTGTCACAAACTTTACTGCGTTTGTAAATAGATTGCTGAATTTAATAATTGAATTTAAAATTGGTGCGGCCTCTTTGTAGTCCTCTCTTTGTATTTTATAACAATATTTCTTATAAATTATTTCAATGCTTCTATTTAAATATACAAGATATATATCTCTATGCATGGCAGTGCCCTGACAAGTCAGATAAAATAAGCTAAACAGTATACCATTTAAGAAACCATTCAGAAACCATTCAATACAGAAATCATTTAAGCAAAATTTGCAGCTTCTACAGTATAAGACAAACTATTTCTGAAAATTCTATAGCTTAGAAAGGTTAACATACCCATAAAGACTGATAAAATTTCAGGTCTCTGACCGCTGGGCCATTATCAAAGTAATTTTAGATCAAAGATCACTCTCTCGAAATAGACTGTTATTACCCATGAATCTGTGAAGCTGGAAAACATAGAGTTTGTTTCGTGTAATGTACATTACTTATTGTGATTTGAAACCAACTCAATACTTATGTAAACTTTTTTTTTTTACAATCACACCAATTATTTAGTTCCAAGATAAGTATCATTAAGAACTTGTGTTATGGATACTAAAGAACGGATAAACATATTTAAATACTTTTTTTTTATTATATATTATACAAGCTTTATATAAGACTGTGTTTTTTGATGTGACAATTGACTGCCAGGATTCGAAAAATAATGTAGGTATAAATAAGCCATGGCTTAAAAGTTGAGATATTATTTGCAGAAGTAAATAAAAGTTGAAACATAAACATCGATGCAGTGAAAACGTTGTGGAAACCAGACAAGCACAGCTAACAAACGCTCTCGTTTGTACCTAAGTGGGTCAATTACAAGACGAAAGCTGAGCAGAATCCAGTTAGATTAATTCGGCCTATCGGCTCCAATAGTCGCTTCTATTATTCAATTTAATCTTACCCTCTTGTAGCAATACCTCCTTATTTAATTCCTAGCTATATTAATGACTACAAATTTTATGAAGGCTGTTATTATTGTTAACAAAAATGAAAACAGGTGCAATTTGCTGCTAGATACTGTTTAAAAAAAAAGTAGATTAAGTTCGTACCTTTTTTTAAATGAGATACTATTTTAAATAACATTTCACTTATAGTTTTTAACTTAACAGAGTATTTTATAAACTACCATGTGTACTTTCAAAAGAAATTATTTTAATTATCAGTTGAATGTATTTTACGATACACATGTATATTTATATGTATAGGTATACTTTTTTCTAGAATACATAGCACAAGCTCAGTCTAGTTTGATGATGCCGTGTAAAATATATAGTGGGTTTTATTTTTAATTTCATTAGCGTACACACGTAATTACAATTAAAAAAAACTCAAAATGTCTAAGTCAAATTAAAAATCACTTATTCAAGTTTAGTTCAATAGAGCTCTTATGAAAGTCAAAATTACAAAACTATCGCGCCCATTGACTGCGGGCGAGAGCTTGATCGTAAAGGACACGTAAGAAAATCGTCAAGGTAAGTTTTTTCCCGCAAGTTGCTAGAAAATGTACTTAATAGTAAAATAATTTGATTTCTACTAAAACCTATGTTCTGCAATAAAAAATAAATTCACGTCACATTAGAAACAAAAATAATCCTACAACTTTTAAAAAAATTTGGAGTGTTCGAATGTTGATAATTTATTATCTCCAGTCTTGCCAACATCGTACAATTTACTCTTAACCAGTATTAAGTAGCTTGTAATGACAATGTCACTTGAATTAAATACTTTTTAATTGTAGATTACAACTTAAGAGAGTACTTAATGAACTACTATGTTAACGTCCTGCATACTCCTGTATACTTCTCTGCCACCTCACACATTAACATAATAATGCATACATTACAACAACATATTTCTGTTCCCCAGACGTGCCTTCGCCACCCGAGCAGTGCCTCCGCTCGGGAGAACCGGGACACGGTGTTCTGCCAGATGCGGCGCGCCATGGACCTAATCCACTACGTGGTCAGAGACGGTTTGCCTGGCCACGAGGAACATTCACATGAGGTTTGCTCTTAACATATTTTTTTCTTCATACAGTTTATACTTGCCTACTTACCCATCGATCCAAATTTTCGTAGGCTTTCGTAAAGCCAACCCATGTAAAAATATGTTCTTTTTTACTGAGCTGGCTAAATGGCGTGTTAATTTAGCGTAACGTTTCCTATTCGAATGTTTTTGATTTGTTTTACAATCGAATTATTCGTTTATTTAAAATAACAATCGTCAATCCCAAAATCATATGTTAGTCTAATAATTAAATTAAAAATAATTATTGCATTCATTTTATATTGATTACATCGAAGGTTCGTAGCTTGTTATGATAATAATATTTCTAATAATTTATCGTTACTTCGACCCTTATCAGCTAATGTACTTTTCTGCTAAGTGTCAGCTGAAAGAGATGTTAATTTGAAAAAGAGCCCAATGAACTTCTAATTTATTGTTCTAACTTATATTTTTTTCTTCTTTTTTTTAATTAGGCGAAATTATTACATACATACCTTTTATAACTTTATAATAATGTATATACGTACTATTTACGTAAAGATGTATTTGGTATTCATATTACGTCCTAACTACTTACAATATACAAATGGCTCACATTAATTTAAATGGGACGCTAAACCTCAGCGGCTAAGCAAGCCACCGCAATGTTCGTATCTAACCACTATTATATGGAGGACAAATGCAAATTGAACAGCCCTAGACAATGGGAATAACAATGCGATGTGAGCTTACAGGAATTTAGGTAACACGCCATTTCATAGATTAGCGCTAACCGGCGTGCTAAAGCTGAATGCCTGCCGAATCGTATTGGCTAAAATCAAATGTTACAACGATTCGAATTTACAAGCTCAGACCCCGACTTCTTTCCTGTCTACTTATGCTAAGTTTTATTATTTCACAGAATATAGAATCATTTCTTACATCTAATCTAAAGCATTTGGGATCACAATAAATTATAGTTGGTAAATCAATGTCTATAATTATCTAGAACGGAAATTAATATTGTGCGTCTCCAACACTCACTTAGCATAACATTAAAATGTTTACACATTGTTCAAAAGTGAAAATACTTAACTACACTTCACAATAAATTATTATTAAATTGTAATAATAAATTTACAAATATTCTCGGACATCTTACACAGGATAGGAAACACCCAGACCATAGAACAGAATCTACGACAGTTTGAGTATAGGTACATCCACGCTAAATCGGTCGACAAACGAAAGTGAACTTTTTACTTGAATATATCAAGTACACTGTATGACACTTGCCGTTTATCTCGCCGAGAACCTCTTGATTTTTCCGTATTTTTAGGTGTGCATACGCCTAAAACGTGTTGAGACTACATGAGGCTGTCGAGGAGTCATTTATCAAAAACTTTGTTTTGACGAAACCTTTTTTACGCACACAAATACTAGACGTAGACAAATAGGTATACATATATTTTACTAAAGTAGATTTGTTAGTATACCTGATTCTAGAAAGAGGTATTTAGGCCATAAGTATACACTTTTACGTTTGTGTATGTGACAATTTTTGAACTGACATGTTACACTAGCTGTGATTAATGATTTTTGAAACTATTTACATACTTTATATGTACGTATTAATAAAAAAAACCCTTTTAAACTGTTGGTTTATCTGTCTCTGTTTTTGTTTCATGCACATAATTGACAACTATAATAATTTAATAATAATAGCGGAGATTGGCGCCAACGCGATAAAAGACAAATCCATCATAACGTCTTTGACAAGTACACAAGTATAGGTCACACCCGATTCCCGTGTTTTTCTATGTAAAATCTAATAAAAATAGATTGTTACTTTGACAAAAAAAATATTTTATAATGTTAAAATAATATGCAAAGTACTTGATTTATTTCGTGATCAAATTCATTAACACGTGGCAAATACTCTAATCGAGTAAGATCATATCAAGCAATAATGATTGACAACTGTCCTTCTTTCGACTTTCTTCTTTCATCTTAATTGTCCTTTGCCAGCAGGACCTGGATGATGTTTGTGTGATGATATAGTTATTTGTGTGTTGTCAAAAATCACAAAAGGTAGAAATTTTTGCGCTGCAGATAACATAATTACGTTTATTAAGGCTTTTGATCTCGTGTCTTAAACGTAAAGCAAAAGATATTCCACGGCTTTTAGATACAACACATGAAACTGAAAGCTTTGAAGTTGTAAATGTGTGTGAAAGGGGGTTTGGTTTACATAATGAACCCCTTTCCGGGAGCAGTTAATACATCTCATCGGCCGAGCTTACGCCGAAAGAGACGTTGTTAAGTAACTTACCAGCCAGTTCTTTAAGTAAGTGCTTACATCAATGAATATTATTATATTAGGTATTCAGAAAATTTGTACAAAAATATTTAAGGTATTTTATTTAAAATACTGTCTGTAGATACTGTTAATGTAAAACTATAAAAACTCTAAGTACTCACATATCTGATGTCAGTAAGTACTAAAACTACTAAAACTACGGCATCAACATGGATATACAATACAAACGAGGATATGACTCACCTTCGATTTGCCGACAATATCGCAACTACGGTGCTACAACGTCACTTATGCAATTTTGTCGAAATTGATGTGATTATGAGAAAAAATGCTAATGTACCAAATTGTAAGATGTTTCGTTTTACTTTGAAATGAAGTCTGAAAAAGAGGCTTCTCCTGGAAGATTACATTATTTGCAGAAGTGACTGATATAGTGGTGGTGGAAATCGCTTGTGGATTTGGGCACTATGTTCGGAGACCTCGACAGAGCTTCCCAAAGGGTAGGTCTTAAAATGAATATAGGTAGTACTAAAATTTTGTCGACGAGTACGTATACCTGGACAAAAAGACCAATTAGGTACGTCCAACTCCGAGAAAGAGGTCAATCGTCGAATCCAGCTCGGTTGGTCTACATTCAGGAAACTGAAAAACTTCTTCCCGTGCGTAATACCTCAGTGTCTCGAGACGAAAGTCTTGGACTGTTGTTTGTTGCCGGTGATTACGTATGGTGCCTGACTATAAGCCTCAAAAAAAACTTCAAAGTCGTTAATCGTGCAATAGAGAGAGCTATGCTATGAGTTTCCTTGCGTGATAGAACCACAAATGAGGAAATCCGTAGGAGAAATGGCTGAAGTGGCAGTGGGCGGGATATAGCACGAAGAACCGACGACTGATGGGGCGTTAATGTTCTTCAATGGCGACCACGAACCAACAACCTCCCACCTAATGGACCGTTGTTATGGCCAAGGCAACGGGAAGCCGGTGGATGCAATTTTTCAACTGTGAACTTCAAATGGCTAAAATAATGATGACTTACATATCTTACATTTACAGCGCGCGAAATTAGAATATAGGTATTAAGTACTGACGTTTGTTACTTTTAGGATAGGATAGTTTTAGGATTTTGGTGACACTTGCCAGTATGAAGACAGCAGCTTCGGTCACTTTGATGTTGTTATGCTTAGGGTAATGTCAAGTCCTCTTAGCATAACAACATCAATTTAAGTTTAATATAATTTTTTTTTGTTATATATACAAGGAAAGCTTCTTTTTACGTTACTATCTGGATACCAAATATTATATCAGAAGTATCTGATTTACACAATACTGGTGTATCATGTAGCAAAACCACTACGCACATGAGACGTAACAATTAAAGTCTCTTAATAAGCTGAGAAAACTAAGCACTAAACTATTGGTAGAAACACTAATGCATCTTAGTCCTAATTAATACCATTATCAGGTAACAACAAAAAAGTCTTGTAACAACAAAAAAGTCTTACAACTACAAATTACCATGGGTAAATCTTATTCTATAATTTTTCGTAGTACACGTTTTCGCAATTAACATGCAAGGTGGAATGGTAATTGTGGCGTCGTCCGCACGGCCGCTCACTCAGAAGACGTGTGGAAATGGAAAACTCCGTGCAGAAATATTTACCATTCCATTACAGAATATAAAAATATTATGATTTAATGACGGTACTACCAACTTTGGAAGTACAATTTAAGAAGATAATTAGTCAATCTACCCTACAAAATAAAAATTACTTACATAATTATACATGTGAAAGTTTGTATGTTTGTCTCATTACGCTTGATGTTGTGTAATTTGAAAAATACCAATACACGCTACAATCGATGGAAATATATTAGAAGTGCAAAGAATTATGCAATTAATAGTCTCCTGGTAAAGAGTAGGCTTTTGGGACTACTCGGGGCTGCCAGTAAGGCTAAGTGGCAGGACTGCGTATGCCAAGCAGAATACATTATCACATAGTACTTGAGTAAAACTTAAAAAAAATTTTTAACTACTTGGGCCTTATTACAAAACAAGATCTTAAGTTAAACCAGGTTTAAAACTAGTGCTTATTGTCTTGAAAGTTGATTGGTAAAGCTGGTTTAATCTTAGATCTGGTCTTGTAATAAGCCCTCTTATTTTTAATTTGTTTCACCTAAAAACTTGAAGATGACACTTCATAATAGAAAGATTTTATAAACTACTGATTCTTAATTTAATCTAACTAATAACTTAAAGACTACAATAGAAGTATGTCTTTATGTATGTCTTTAGTAAGTACGGAGCTTATAAAACAACAAAACATAATGGACAGTTCAAATTGTAAAACGTACTAACAATGCGCCGTAGGTTACAGTCGGCAGCACATCAAACGTAACAGAGCCAGTTTAAGCCGCTACGCTTCAAAGCAGCCTTTAGGCGGAATAGATTCATCTAATAGTCAAACAGTTCCTACACTATATACCTTCACTATATTCTACATACCTAAACTATATATATCTACACTACATGCCTACACTATAAACCTATACTTCACACAAAGCTACATATTTAGTGGCAGCGTAGTTAAGTGGCCTATGTCCGGCAGTGAACAAATTTAGGCTAATTAATAATAAAAAAACCACGCCGTTAAGGTTTTTATTAATGTACCTTTTTGTTATGTATATTATAAAATAAATAAATACAAGTTACGGATGTCGAGCTACCTACTGTACATTACGTGGAGGGCGTGCGACATGAGCCCCTGAGAGGTTTCCGAGATGCTACACCGGAACAGACTGCACACGGTAGAGTTGTAAGAAAATATATCGATAGTCCAAGTAATTTATCACATTTTACTGTACCTTGCAAAATTCTTACACTATTTCCTTACACATCCGTCTTCAAACGTCTGCGGTTCAGTATGTTTAAAACTGTAAATTATACATTCAAATTCATATTCATTTATTCAAGTTTGGCTCAAAAGAGCTCTTATGAACGTCAAAACTTAAAAAATAGCGCGCCCATTCACTGCGGGCAGGAGCATGATTGTAAAAGAACGGGCAAGAAAATCGTCAAGGTTAGTTTTTTCTCCCGCCAGTTACAAGAATATGTACTTAGTAGTAAAACATACATACATACATACATAATGTCACGCCTCTTTCCCGTAGGGGTAGGCAGAGATCACATCCTTCCACTTGCTACGATCTTGGCACACACTTTTAGCTTCATTCACACTCATTAACCTCCTCATACACGCCCGTCGGTTTAGGGTACTTTTGACCTGCCCTTTCTCTAACATTTTTTGTATTTGGTCATGGAAGGACTTACGTGGTCTTCCCCTCCCAACACTTCCATCCACTTGTCCATCATAAATCACTTTCGTTAATCTACTTTCATTCATCCTCTCAACATGACCAAACCATCTAAGCATACCTTTCTCAATTCTTGTCACTATATCTTCTTTTACACCAGCTTTAACCCTTATCACTTCATTCCTTATCCTATCACTCAATTTCACACCAAGAATATTTCTGAGTGCTCTCATCTCTACTGCATTAATCTTACTCTCATGTTTCTTCTGCCATAACCAACATTCGCTTCCATACATTAGTGTAGGTACCAACACACCCCTATGAACTGCCAGACGTGCCTTTTCAGACACTTTCTGACTGCTTACAAAGGCGTGAAGTGCCCCATTCAACATGTTTCCAGCATTCACTCTTCTATCGATATCGCTTTAGTAAAACAATTTGACAAATCTACACAAACCTGTGTTATGCAGTCACATGATTTAAAATAAAAAAAGAAAATAACTTTTTATTTTAAGTAATACGAGTATGAGTACGAATAAACATAGTAGACATGAGCAGACCAGTCCGCACTGGCGGCACCCGTTCACGAGTATGACGCATGAACCAGCCATCGTTTCGCTCAACCATATTTTAGGGAACGAAACGACCCGACGCATGACGCCACCACCCCAAAGACATTTGAGTGAGCATGACATACTCAAGCTACAGGATAAACTAATGTTAACAAAAATAACATTATATTAATTAAATTAATTAAAATTAATTAAAACCACAAATATTTTTGGTCTTATGAAAGATATCATTTACAGCAATTCAGTCTTAATATGTATATAATCATTCGAACAATACTATGCGTTCCTGATCAAAAATATCATTTAGGAGAATGATAGGGCTACAAAATTGTATGTGCAGTTATCAGATTAAAAATAATATTAACTTTTTTCAGTTAGCTAAATTTTTTAATTACAAATAAAAATAGTAGACAAGAGCAGACCAGTCCCCACAAGCAGCACTCGTTCACGAGTATGACGAATGAACCAGCCATCGTTTCACTCAACCATATTTTAGGGAACGTAACGACCCGACGCATAACGCCGCCACCCCAGAGACATTTAAGTGTGCATGACATACTCAAGCCACAATATATATATATATATATTGTACAATATATATTGTATTGTAAAGTATATATATATATATAGTATATATATATATACTATATATATACTATATATATATATATATATATAGTTAAACTATATAACTATATAGTTAAACTATATATATATATATAGTTTTACAAAATTAGGTACTTATCATAAAAATGTTATAACAATGTTTCAGTACTTACATGTCAGTTACATTTAGTTTTAATATTTTTGTACCAAAAATACATATTTTTGTATCGATACCTCACTGTCAGTCATATCGCCCAACCCTTAGCATGATATGGATCAAGAGCGCTATCTCGATGGGCAACCGCCCGCCCCAGCGGAGCTCCAATACTACCCGTAACATTTTCTATCCACAAAGGTTATCACTAATTGCGTAACAAATGCAGAATGTAAAAATACAAGAGGTATAGCCAAATATTATTGTTGAAAAAACCATTTTTATTTTTGGTATATACAAAACTGCAAAATAGTAGCACGCAAAGAATCGCGCCATAGACCGTGTCTCTATGTAAATGTCGCCAACACGCGCTGCCGAGATTTTAAGAAAAAAAACTTGAGACACAATGCTTTAAATTTGTTTTAATGAACAAAACTTTTAGAAAATATTTAGGATTTTTTCTATAACTTTAAAGCTATTTCCCAGGTATAGTCTCAAAGAAAAGAAATATCCTCATGCTGGTCAAAATACTTAGCTCTCGGTTTTATTCAGGGAAATTTTGCAGCCTGTATAAATAAATAACCCGTTGACAATTGCACCAATAATTTAGTTCTAAGACAATAATAATTAATAACTTCTGTAATGGATACTACCAAATAAATACTATTTTATAATATACTTTACATACACCTAGACCAGACAAATATTCATCTTCAAGCACACAAAGATTTGTGCTGTATGGGAATCGAACCCTAGTGGGAGCGTAGTGCCGGTATACTGATCTCCATGCGATATTGGACGTCCGCTATGGCGTGGACTCCTATAGCATTTTCTATTCCCAAAGATTGTCAATTAATTGCCTAACAACATCATGTACGCAACTGATTCTGTAAGCGTCGTTAGTATATTAACCAATTATATATATCATTACATAAAACGTTTTACACGTAATGAATAAATTATCACAGTCTCAAAATATATATTGCGCACCCTATCTTATCTGTGATCTATTCTAATTGATCTATTGACCTGATGTGTAAGTATGTGTTTGGTAAACTAATCTATTAGTTTCTGTCTCTTCGCTGTACATGAAATAGCATCCCTATTGAGTCTGCCAAGTTGTAGAGACGCGATATAAACCAGTGATAGAAAATGCAAAAGTAGTTTCTAATATGTATACCAATATATTTTACTAATAATAGGTTCTCGTTGCTCGGCGATACAAGCTTGTCGTTGTCGGAAACTATTACTTAAATCGGGCAGAATCCACCAAAGTCAGTCAGTTGGATGGGTGACAGTTTGTGTGACGTTTAATATCGAGCGCTTCCGTGGTTTGGAAGCACGTTAAGCCGTTGGTTCCGATTCTGTATGCATACACATAATATACAGTAGTCTAATCCGCACTAGTTTATCGGAATAGAGTAGATATGCCCTGAAACTCTCCCATTTTACTTAGAATCAGGGGCAGGACAAGGGCATGATATAGCAAAATTTGTGCACTATAAGAGATTCATTTATCAAAAAAAGAGTTTTTACATATTTATAATAGATATAGCTTTTGCGTAAACTACCATAAACCGGGCAACATTATTGGTAGAGTTTCTGTGGTTATTATTGTTTCGTTAACAGTACGACGAGTCCATTGGCCGGATTAAGGCTCTATCTCTCTCAATATGAAGCAATCCCCTTCTCCCAATTGAAAAAGTATCAACGATAACCTGATTGCAGGATTTCTTCAACAAAGCATGGAAATGCAATTTATATAAAAGATTCTAAGCGTAAAGAATACTTTGACATATTTATATAAAGAAATATTTATATGAATGATTTAATTATAAACAATTAACAAAGTTTACACCACACAACACAGAGTAAGGAATAGTACGGTACACAAAGACGCCGTTTAGACAGGGTTATCATGGGATGGGTGCGAGGGAGAGCATATTGGGTTTGGAAAGAAAATAAATACTATATAGTGTTATGTATTTGGGACTCACCTTGCGTCGTTTTGACACAAGATCTACGGCGTAGTGGGCCTTCTGTGCCTACATAACTTTATACTGTGCAGTAAATAAAGTGTAACGGCTTCTCGGCTTCTCTGACGGCCGGCGGCGGCTCTTTGTGTAAGCGATATGTTGATATTCAAAGACCATTTACAATCTGTTCTTATTTCTTTAAGTTTATAATGGTTTCCTAATAAAATATCAAATTCCGAGATTGTAGTGAACTTTTCTTATCCATGAAAGAGGTTTATGTATTTTTACCTTTATGTGTTAAAATGCACAATTATCAAGCTCGAGTGTTCCCTCCCAATAGTCATTGTAATGGGTTACAAAGGTATTACACGCTAATTTTAACCATAATTTTTCATTCAGGTCTCTTTGGTACACGGTTGGACGTTAGTAATTATTGATATCTGTATACATGTGCACTTTTAAATAGTTATAAACAATAGCAAATGCAATAGTTAAAAACTGTTATTCACTACCAATTATTATAAGTTGGTAGATACATAAGACTTAGCCTAAACTTTTTTAGTATCAATGCTGAATTCTATCGCGCATACAGCTTGGCAGACAGCTTTCAAATCTTAAGAATGATTTCCCCCATGCCGTTTCAAATGATCAGTGCATAAACACATATTTTCTTTTCTTGTAGTTGCAACCTTTTTCGGATAGCCATGAACAGGTACCAAATAATCAGTGTCGGTAGACGAGAGTCTTCCAACCTTTTGTACCTACTTTATAAAAGATTTTTTATTGTATATAGTAGAGTATTCGCTTAAAGTTAACAATTGTTGTTCTTAGAGTGACTTTGCTTCTTTATAATACGAAAATAACGATTTCACGTGCGGAATGAAAATCAAGTTTATAATTGTAACTCCTGCCGCGTGTCACTGTAAAAAAAAAACACTGTAAAAAGTTTAAAGTAAAATACATCCGGCCTGTATTACGGGTAATTACCCGTAATACCTACATTGCTGCGCAAAACTGTCAATAACGCAGGATAAGTTCATTGAATACTTCCTGAGATGAATATTCCTGATTAAATGAACAATAAAAAGTATGAAATAAAATATCTGATAGGTTCATTTACATAGCATTCGAGTAATATCTCTCGACTTTTCCTTCAACCGGTATTACATCTCTTTAAAACAATAAATTTAAGCTATATGAAACTATTTGTTTATTATTTTAAAATATAACATATTATAATTATGCATAAAGTGAGGAACATGAACGATGATTATAAAGAAGCATTGCATTTTTTTCTTTTAAAAAGCACTTAAAATGTCCTCTAGATTAGCATAAAGTAAGTTAGGTACGATTCCTTTCACATAAAATTCGCTGTCGACCACGCTCAAAATTGCTCAGGTATTATGTGGCTTAGCTAAAGCTTACTGCTAAAAGTTGTAAGTATTACTTACGTTGTATTTTATATCAGTTTTAGTAGTAATTTTTGTCCTAATATGCACAAGCTCACAAGCTTTATACACAGTCGATGAAATTGGTAAGTTACTTAAAGTAAATGAATGCTCTAGGCGTAGGTACTAAGACCACTGCATACTTATGCCATATGTTAGGATACCCTATTGTTATAAATTGTCTAAACACTTCTAGTAATAAACTTAATAGATTTCTTTTAATATTTTATTCAAACAGTTTTAGTTTTTAATTAATAGGTTAGATTAAAATACAAATCCTATAGTAAACACCACAATAACGATTTTTTTGTAAACATAAGTATATAATTAGATTTTTCTTATTCTCAAATACACGATTAAAAATGCTTAGTGTTGACACTGATATTTCATGACGTCACCGCCTATGTTAACAAATGGGGGTTTCTACAAATACGCATAGTATTTTCCGCAATTTTGATAGAACTAATTATATGATTATCAGTTAATAAGAACACATTTCTGGATCGGCCAATGTAATAGAATTTTTAAGAGCATTTTTTCTAAGTTACAACCAAAATTTAAGCAAATTTATAGAGGAATTACAGGAGTTGAGATAAAAACATTTCTGTTGCAACATTCTAGATACTTTGCTCAATCCAAAATTATGTGTGGGACATAATAAAAATACTTTTTGTATAAACAACTACTTTCTACCTATCGAGAGGTAGGAAGTGGTTGTTGGAGTATAATTACCAATTTCTTGCGCAGTTTCAGTGAAATTCAAAAGTTAAACGAATTTTTTAGCTCGTAGATTGATCGTAGTTTTAGGTGTAACATATCGTTGATACAAATATGTTGGGCAGGCAGCGCAGTGGGAAGCGGGTACTGCGCTTGGTTCGCTGCGAGGTCTGATGGGCCAAGTGCGCACAGCCCGTGCCCGCGGTGGGGCGGACACGGCGCGGCGGCGCGCGCTCGCGGGCACGTTGCGCGCGCTCGTCGAGAGAACGCATGACTTCACAGACTCCGCGTACACCACACATGAGCATCGTCAGAGGATACTCTCGCTGGCGGAGCGAATATCTTACGAGCTTGAGAGGCTAGTTGCTGTAGCTGTGTCCATGGTGAGGGTTCATTGCAGGTTACTATTTATCTAATCTATGTTCATAAATCAACGGTTAGAAATGTCTCCTTTTACTGTCAACCATAATAACAAATAAAAGCCAGTATAAAAAACGCTGGGCTGAACAGGAGGAGCAAGGAACGAGCGGAGCTGGTGCTGCGCTTGAAAGTGCTAGCACAGGTGCCATCAGCGCAGCAGGCGAGTTAGAGCGCGCTTTGGTAGCAGCAGCGCGAGACCAGGCCCGCGACCTGGCGCCTCTCGCCGAAGAGGCAAGACGCCTCGCCGCTGACCTCGCGCACATAGGTAACCAACGAAGGAAAATAGGTACAGACACGCTTCAATTAGGGACTAACTCTCTTGCCACATGGTCCAAATAACACGTTTAAAACCAGACTAACTACAAAAGTTAACTAACTTTATAGTTTATAATAAATGCATGCATAATATTTACATACTATTTAAACTAATACTGAAAGAAACAACTAGCATTTTTGTTATAAATAAATTGGACCACGTCCCAGAGATGTTCTCCCAATTCTAAAAACTTTGCATACCGAAAGCAAAAATTTATTAAATGCTCTTTACCAGATCTAAAATAACTTCTGTTTCCAGCTAGTTCCTGTGGTGAGAGAGAATCAGAGAGACTGCATAACATAGCCAGCCGGCTTCATGAACAATTAGATCACATAATTGAGGTACATAATTTAGGTCAAACGGCGCTAACAAAGCTTCAAATTATTCGAAGCTTCCTGTAGTAGTTTTCAAATTTTCGCTTCATGTCTGCTTAGCCTAACCCGTCCAAAACATTTCATACCCTATTGTTTTGTTGTTATTTGTTTAAGTGTACTTAAATTGGATCCAATAACTTTTCTGAGTTACAATCTCCTTAGGTTTGCAAGCTACTGAGGCATATAACAATGTCAGAAACGCTTCAAGTTAGTGCAAAGTTTGCGGAAATCAACCTGCGAATATACGGGCCCCAAGTAGTAACAGCGGCGCGGACGTTGGCGGCCCATCCCGGTAGCGCGGCGGCGCGGGAGAACCTCGACGTATTCGTGGACATGTGGGCATGGCTTCTGGCGGACGCAGCACGGCTAGCGCGCGAACTGCTAGACCTTACTGACGATCGACCAGACAAACAGCTGTACAGCAGCTTGCCGAGGCCGGGGGTATGTCGCTATTATAATCCTACCTCTCAAGGAAAACACTTTTAGAAAATAAATCCTAAAAATCTAATTAGATAAAAACTTTGTGCACAGGTTTTGAAAGAGAAATTTACTCAATATTTTTCTTTACCTTAATTATTATTTTCTGTAATAAAGGCACTAAATTTACACTGTACAGAAACATGGAACGACAACAAAACCACTGAAAGCGGTACGACTGGACTCGAACGAACAAGCGAAAATTGCAAAGTCAGGTCTGGAGATGAAAATGATGTCCTCCGAAATGGACGCTGAGACTGAGAAGTGGCAGGGGGCTGCCGCCGACGAAAACAACGATATTGTGAAGAGGTCAGTTGAATACTCGAATAACCTCTTTTAACTCAATTAAGTAATATAATTTAACAAAGGTTTTAACAAACAGAAAGAAAAAGTTTTTCACCCGATCGAATCTATAAATCTTTACAAAACAAATGTTTCCTTCGCAGGGCAAAAAATATGTCTTCCATGGCCTTCGCAATGTATCAGTTTACAAAAGGCGAAGGCCGATTAAATACTACACAAGACCTCTTCACACAAGCTGAATATTTTGCCGAAGAAGCGAATAGATTGTACAAAATAGTGCGACAGTTTTCATATCAGGTATGAACCCAACTACAGTTTTTACACTTTTTAGGATAATTTAAACATTTTATTACTCTTTAACTTAACTGCTAAGGTTTTAATAGGTTCTTACACTAAAATTTTGCATTTGCTCGTAAAATTTCAGGTGCCTGCTGGAACGACAAAAAAAGAACTATTAGAGCATTTAGACAGAGTACCTACATACGTCCAACAGCTTCAATTCACAGTGAAAGAGCCTACGGTGGGTCGCGCAGCCACCTTCAGTAAAGTAGACAACGTCATCCAAGAAACGAAACACCTCATGAATGTCATAAGCAAAGTAGTGACTACATGCTTTGACTGCGCGAACAAGGTACTTTGTAGTTATATATATAATATGTTTTATATAATATGTTTTTAATACTATACGACCTTTTTGAGCAACACGTCGCACATTTATACAATTTAGTGAATTTCTTAGGAAGCATAAAAATGTTAGTGCATTGGAACATAATGTTCCTTAGGTACCTTTGCCGTGGGAGGCCAGTGTGGGAGTGGTTAAAAGGCACCAGAGTGTTGCACCTGTTAAGTACTTTAAAGATTATATTTCATTCGTGACTGTTAGACTTTCGGGAAACGGGTGAACAGTGTGATCACAGTTTCAAGATTTATTCTTGAATTATTTAAATTTTCGTAATCAGTTTTGAATCATTAATATCCAAGGTTTTACTTGCATTCAAGAATAAATCTTTTTAGTTAATTAGTTATTAGATCATAGTAATAGAAATATTGACATAATAAGTCCCATCATTTTAATTTATAATTGTTGAGTTTTTATTTATGTTCCTTCTGTTTTCTTTGGCCATGCTCCGGGTGATTCTACTCCAGGGTCTTATACCGCTGGACAAAGCGATAAACAAATCTTCAGCCAATACGAGGGACGACTCGGTCTGTCTCCGTCTTAATCTTTATAAACATACCTGATATTAAATGTCCTCTCGTACTTATGTGTGTAATGTGTATTTAGTAGCATGTTCTGTGTATTCATGCTCAAAGAGCTCATGACTCATGATTTAGAGACGCGTTTTCGCTAGCTTCTGAAATATGGGAAGGCTATAGAAAATACAGCTATTTTTATTACTTTATTATTCTTACAATCGTGTTCAATGTCTAACTTACTCGCCCAAATATGCTACCCGTAAATTATTCGTCTCATTTATTTTTATATTTTTTTCAAGTTTGTTTATTTTGATTCGTTTTATGTTTATTTTATTTCGTATTCCAGTATTCCCTGTGTATGCCTGAAAGAGTTCCTATGCATTGGAAGCCAAATTTAAGAAAAGCATCCACATTTAAGAGTGAAAATAGTGTACTGAATGGTTGATGTAGGTATCTGTCTGTTCAGATTGTCACCTGTTTGACCAGTGCAATAATATTCAACTAACATAATTATCGTGATTACTGATATTTAGCGTAGAATTGTTCGATGGTGTATTTTATAGCTAATTTTTGAATGTTGTTGGTGTGGTGTTGCAATGAACTTATATTAGTGTAGCATCTGTGTGGTGTTTTAATAATTACTGATTACTTATTGCTCTTAAAGTTTATAAACATTGTGTTTATAAGCTTTAAGTACTTGTTCTCATTTTTAAGTTACATACTGGAAAAAGTTATAAATCAAATTCAAAAGACAGAAACGACCAAATCCAATGGTAGATCGAAAGATCGTTAAATATTTGAATTGCTTTAATAATGTGTAATTAAAATCTTCCGCGTGCATGGTGTTTCCATCGTATACATTGTGCGTATTTTGCGTAGACCACAAAAACTGATCTCAAAGTCGACAAACGCATTCTTCTTTTAAAAATATAGAAATGGTTTTGTCGAATCTGAGATCGAAACAATTTTCAATCGCGCTGCAGGTAAACTAATGATATTGTTGTGTGATGCAGTACAAATTGGACTTCACGGGTCTGTCGGCGGGAGGGGCAGGGGCAGGCAGTGGGAGAGGAGCATCACGGGACGAGGATGGCGGCGGCGGGGTGGGAGGCGACGCCAAGCCGGGAGGGAGTTCTTCAGACACGGCCATGTGACAGTACGGCATGGGCCGGCGCGGCAAAGGCGACGCGCGCCGGACCAGGGTCAGCTTCCTCCTGTTTTAAAGACCTAAACGTCTCTAAAACTGAACGTCGCCTACGGTTGGTAGGATGAACTGCAATCTGTTCAATACCGAGCTCGGTCCTGAGGTTTTTGTTTTAAGAGAAATCTTTTATTTCATTATGATGGGAGCCAAGTTTGTGATAGAAAATTGGAATTGGAGGCCAATGAGTTTTGGATAGTATAGAAGTTTGCTTTCTATACTACCGGATCGTAATAACTAAATATTGAGCTTTGTTCCAACTAAGATTGTAAGTTTGATTGCAGACTTGCTTATTTTTACAGTTTTTATAACAAGTACAACGAATGTAACTTCCAGGCTGAGCTTTGCATTCTCAGATTCAATTCATCATGGGAATCACATGTATGACAGACTACATATTTACAAATACGATTTAATTGTAGACGTTGATACATGTTATGCTCTGAAACCGACCATAAAAGCTGTCGAATTGTTAAATACTCCACAAATAATACAAGTGGATATTCAATGAATTGCAGCATATAGAATATAAACTAAGATGGATAGTACGATATATTAATAATTTTGTAACAGCACTTGCGACACACAAATGCGCCTGTCGAGATGGCGTCGTCTGTAGTGAATATTTACAAATATAATGTTACGAATTGAATCGCAATTCGAAAGAGTACGCGACGCATTTGGCTGTGGGTCTAAATTTAATGTACTGTTAACTAATACAATAATTTGTTAATATTTAGGCCTTTACTATTAATACCATGCGTCATAATTTCTCGTACGAATTTCTGTATTATACTAGAATAGAATAACATAAACTGGCACTTGTTGTAATTACAAACTATTGCCAATATTTTTAACAAACTTGTGATCAATACTTAAGAAAAGAGTGAAAACGTACAATAATTAACTACTTGTTACACTTTCATGATGTTACACTTTGTTACAAATTAATACTTAAACATCAACACAAATAAGCATATTTTTTTAGTTTTCCCTTGACCTGTTTATTGTAAGTGAACCTACTAATATTAAGTTTATGTAAAGTATATTTATATTCTGCTGTCTCTATCCGCCGTGCTATACCTACATAAGCCTGTTTATAATTTCAAGCGCACCCTTTTCTGTGGTCCTGATGCACATGTCTGTAAGAGTGCACGTTAATGCTTCCTCTTTATTTGTTTCTGCATTGGTTGTGCCCGTTTATTTATGTTGAAACATGCTACTTTCAACACATTCAACTCCATACCTACCTACACGAAGTTGTTTATTCTCGCATTCGATGTTATCGCATTTGTCGTTTCTCTTTCAACGAGTTCGTGTAAATATAAATATAGATCGGTATAAAGTTCGAGATGCCCGATGGCTGAACATTGCATGATTGTGAATCGAAATAAATAGATGTGTGTTGCATGTGTGTACGTGGTTATCGTAATGAATGTCGTACTTCATCTATCTGGCGTTAAAGATGTTTATCGTTAAAATGGGGGAATTTGACTCTGGTGACTGCAATGGCAGCACCCACGTCGCCTGAAACTTACAGTGTTATATAACCGCCCCGTGCGTAAGCGCAGGTGCCGGCGCTCGTTGCAAACGTACACTATGCATGCTGCAAGCCAGGGCCGTGACTAGATATTCACACTTCTGCTAAATTATTATACCCGAAAACTCATATTTTATTAGTGATTCCTTTCGATACAATCTGAAACATATACCTTAATCAGTACGTTTACTCAAACGAAGATGCATTTGGTTTGACGCAAGAGGTATACGATAAGCAAAGTTAAACTGCTTAGGGCGGATTTCACCAACGTAGTATAAGTCTTATTCCGAGAGTAAATCGCTAATTACTCGAGAGTAAACGAACTTTACATTTCACCAACGTTTAACCCAAGGATAAATTCGCTATACTAGAGTTAATTCTTATACCGCCGATTTCGGCAGAGTTAGCTGTTATTCGAAGAATAAGTTGCGTCATAACAACTGTCACGTACAAATTTTATAGGTGCCTAACCTAACAAAATGGCGTTATGTTTGAATCGATTTATTGACGAATCTGATAGTGATGAAGATTATTTTGGCCCTCGCCCAAGATGGTTTATAGAGAGGGCATATTACTTTGAAGATTACGACGACAACGATTTCGCTATAAAATTTCGTTTGTCAAAAGCGTCTGTGTATAATTTGCTGACAAAAATCATCGTTATTTAACAAATAATTAAAATAATATTTTTTTAAACAAACAATACAACTACAGCAACGAACAATCAACACAACACAATATTTGAGGTTATTCAAAACGTCAAGCATGCATATTACCCAGGTAAATTAAAAATACGCAGCGCCATTGCATAAGTATGCCACTGAATGTACTTTTATGCTTGGTGGTTAATACTTTCGTTCGTTTCATTCATTCATCCTCACAGAGTAACTATGCGAGAGTAACTTATCCATAGATTAATCTGGTGAAATGAAACCAAAGTTAGCCGTAGATTAAATCCTAAGAGTAAAGTTATACTGGGATAGCTATTCTCGTATAAGTTGGATGTTGGTGAAATCCACCCTTAGTCTAGTTACGGTCCTGTTAACTGTTATGAAAAGGCGGCTGTTTTGCTAGGAGCGCATCATATCACGCGGCATGCATGTCATTGTGCATATCTAAACGTCGCTAACCAATAATTATATCCATTACGGCAATAATTAACATATCACTTTAGAGTTATTAAGTAATTAATTGTTACAATTGCAGGCAGACGACGGAGTCGTTATTTAGTGTATAAGTATATTGCTAAGCGACAATGTTATCGATATCGATAATCAAATAAATATATTTACTGTCTTGTTTCACAGTTTGAAGATAGATGACGTTACCGATCAAAAATATATCTCTTTTTTTTATACCCGCCGACAGAAGCAATATTGATTATCATGTCACTTAACTACAAACCAAGTTAAAGTGAACTTGGAAGTTTTTGTTATTGTTTAAATATATTACGCATATTATTGACTTGACAGTCTTGTCACTCTTGTTGTTGAATTCTTCTTAAAATTAGTTGTCGGAAAACGTATATGGGAGTTGTAGAGCTTCTACGTCATCGCTACCTCTCGTTGAACGTGGGCCTGCACCTATAGCGGTCTATATAACACTGCTTGTTTCTCTAACATAAGAACTTTTAGCATTTACTCTTGAAGTCTAATTCTAAGAACTATGTTGACTTTACTTTTAGTAAGATTGTTATGTACTTCTAATCTACTATTGACGACTATCAGTCAAGTTACATTATTTACTAATTTTAAAAGTATGTTTTAAGCTATTTCTAGTTAAGTCCGATTCAATTCTAACGAAATATTAGGCTAGTTATTCAACTAAAAAATACTTGACTAAAATGTAAAGAGCTTTATAAGGCTTTATATTGAAGTGTTGTGAATCGAACTTTGTGGCCACTTAACATTAGATTCCAATTTTAGCATATAAATTGCTTTTGACTGTTCAATATCAGTTAAGTTTCATACATTTTTATTAAAAACTGCAGTAAATAGTTTATAATTCATCTAAAGCTAAATTAAAGCTTGTCAAAAACATAACATACTTTATTGCAGAAAATCAACTTTACAATAAATTTCGTGCACGTGTTTTTATCCTCACTTAAAACTCAGAAGTATTGAAATTTTCTATTTCTCTTCGCTGAATTCTTGATCTTATCTTTCATATCAGGCATCACTTTATATAGTGCCAAAAAAGCTTATAAACATTCTGCGACGTTTCTTGCATATAATATACTTGTATGAAAACAACTTAATCTATGCAACAATATTATCGATTTCATTATCATCGTTGTGTAGTAACAGAGTTTACGATAGTCTTGATATGGAACAACATAATTAATGTAGTTTTATCGATGAGATAATAATATGTAGAGCATAATAAACAATAGCTGTGCCATTGTGCCTCCTCACGTAGATATAAAACACTATTGGATTATTTGCCTTTTTAATTACTGCGCAATGTCGCATACGCAAAGCGCAGCACCTCAATTGCAAGAGTATAAGTACTGCATAGGTAGGTCGAGTTGATTATAAAAAATATGCAACTCTATGCTGCTGTTTTTAACGGTTATAATGTTTTACTTATTGCAACCCCGTAAAGCAATAACCAATAATGGGTTGAGCCAATGGAATAAGCTTATGTACTTATTTTGACAGATTAGTATAATTCCACTAATGTGTTAAAACGAGTAGTTTAATTCCACATAATATGAACAAACAAGCTTTTTCTAAAATGTTGCTTTCTAAAAAAAATTAAACAAACTAAATCTTTTTTCAATCACATATAAAAAACTATATTTCATATTAAAATTCAAATGAATAAAGAGATAAATGTCGCATGTTATAAATAATTATGACCTTAATCATCGATGACTTTTGTACACTCTTAAGAAGCAGTCTCGACACGATTTGACTTCCATTGCAATAACGTACCATAATTAATTGGTTAGTGTATAGTAACTAGAGATACAGTGATTTGTGATATTACAATATATTTTATGGAGGTCATAATTACAATAATTTCAAATTTTATAGTAGTGTGACTCGAGACCCTTTTCACCAATGCTCTGTGAATTATCAGAAGTATTATTAAATCGTTCACATTTTTAGCAGAGTTTTGGTAAATTGGGATCTTAATGTTACTTTATGAACACCAATATAAAATATAGGTCCCTAATAAATGTATTTGTATATTAATTCTTAAATAGATATTGTAGTAAAGGCAAAGCTCGCAAAGTCGACCGAAGGAAACGCGGTGAATCCCAATTTTTCCTTCATGTAGATTTTTAGCTACCAGTGTTTATCCAATCTGTCCCTACTATTGTACAGTTGACAAAATACGTGTAAATATTCACTTTTCATATATTATGTTGTTACATTTGTTAAAAAAATTAAGACATCTAAAGATTTAATTAATGCCGTCGTAACGGGTAATGTCGCAAAGATTGTTCGAGATTGTTGTTTGTCAATATTATGTCTTGACTTTTCACTATATGCAACTTAAATATACAGGAAAATAGGATTGTCGGTATTATAAAAATTGGTGCTTGAGGTTCTGTTCATCAGAGGGCCTACTCTAATTCAACGAAAAACAAAACTTCGTTATACCCATCCCTTTCAATCGATACTGAAATACCTAGGGAGTGAAAGAGATAGGTAAAACGAAGTTTCGTTTTTGTTGTATTAGATTAGGGCTTCAGGTATGAAGAGATATTTGTAACTACTCAATAGTGCTGATTAGGTATACTATAAATATTAAACAGTTATGTTTGCAATACTGATAAAATACAAAATTATTGCGGTCGCAGGTATCTCTAAATGTTCATACATTTTAATTATATTATATTTAATTAATCCTTAGCGTTCCCTTAAATTATATCTGAGAACCTAATTTAATCTTTCTGGTCAGTAATAAACATTTAAAGTGATATCTACACAATTTAATAGAAAATTGCGACATTGCCGCTATGACAAAATCAGGAGGACGCGGGGTAAACATCAGGAATATTTTCGTTCACATTGTCAATTGTGCAATAAAAAATTTAGAATAATATCAAAATCAATACGCGAATGTGAGCTTATTTTTAATTAGGTAGACACTTATTTACCAGTAGTTAATAACATTGTTTCTCTATCACCTTTTCCATTTATACCCGCGCGTGGTGAAGTCTGGGTGAATTATTGTCGGAAATTATATGAACCAATGTACGTGAAGTACGTAAAATAATAAGCCTAATGCAGTAATGCAGCATACTGCAATCCGAGGTGCAAAGTACCAACAAGTAATATATATTTTATGGCTCTCTTAATGTAATGTGTACATGATCGTAACCCTGAAGGAGTAAAACCCCGCTAAATAATTAGAAAATGTAAATAAAATTACTTTTGATAGAATATAAATTCAAGTGATTATAGATAATTCACGTGTCGTCGAATATTATAAATCATTTTAATAATAATTTATGCATATAAATTAAAGAATGTATTGTCGAGAAACTGTTGTGATTGTTATAATAATATATCTGAAGTTGCATTTTCATTGAAATAATTAAGTAGAAGTATATTTTCCATAGTGCTGCCAAAGATATTATTATTAAATAATACCTAGATGTAGCTACGTTGTTTACATAACAGAATATTTTGAGGTTGTTTGTGAATTTATGAATTGTATTTTGATGTGACAGACGAATGTATAACTGTATATGTGATTGAATACATCACCAATAAAAGGGATTCATATGATGTGGTCTTTTTCTTCTTAACACTAATAAATCAAACAAGTTATTCCTATATATTACGTATTTATTTATATTTAAAGGTACAATATATTACATCGTCTGAACTTAATTGCTCACCCATTATACATCACGTATCCATTGTAATGACTATGCAAATGATCTGTATGGTAAAGTGGGCCAAAACCCTACATAAAAATACAAAATTATTCATAATCTTATGACCTAAACACCTAACTTTAATGCGGAAGTCAATACTGCAGCAGGAATAATACAAATTTAACCACGGCATGCTGATTAAATAAAGATTATGCACGACTCATAAATTACAAAAGTACTAGTAGAGTAACTTCTATATAAAAATCTGTTTTATATAATCACAATGACTAAACAAAAATATTTACATAAGTAATCATTTAAAACGAGTGTGAAAGTATTGTGAGATATTAAGAATTAAAAATGAATTACTTTACACATTTCCTACTTTGATCAGACAAAATAAGCAAGAAATAAACATTATTAAATAAAGGCATGTATTAACCACACACCAAAAGAAACTTAACCCTTAATAGAGCAGAACAATTTATATTTTTAATGCTTTTATACTTTTAAGGTAAGTCTATAATGGTTGTTGTAAATAGATTCTAATCTGAATAAGGGATTAAATGATCAACAAAATTATTTTAAATGCAAATCAGTTTCATTTTTGTGTGCAGTTAAATTTATTCCCTAAGTAAAGATGATAAATAATTAAATCACAGTAAATTTATTATTACATGCATACATTTTATGAAAGTGAGTAAGCATTCACGTCAATGATTCCCATTGGTGAGCAATACTTGCCTCATACCTTTAATCATTATATTACAAAGAAAAGCTAACACCTAGCTAGGGCTAGACTCTATGTCACAACTGAGCTATGAGCATATTCATTCATATCACTAAGCAGATTCATTCAAATCGTTGGTTCGTGATCATTCATTATTTATTGAATAACAAAATTACAATTAAAATCTTTGAATTTAACGGATGTATGAGAATTTAACCCTACAAATCTTATATGTATGACTTGACAGCTGTATTGATCCACAGACTTTGCGTAATCTCAAATGCACCGATCAAGCAAGACAAAATCGTAATAAAACTTTTAAGTTTATAGAAGTAAAAAATATTAATATCTAATTACATGTTAAAATTTAGAATGATTGTGTCCTAGTCTAAATCGCATATAACTACATCACGTAACATCTCTACTTATAAATATATCAGAAAACACAGCAATTTTTATTAATTACAATATTTTGGTGTAACTTTTGATTTGCTATATTTATTAGTAAAGATTTAATGTCAACAATTTCATTTTCACAAAGAATTTGAGCCGGTTTTATATCCACCATGTTGTCACTAGGTGGATTACATAGTAGGTATGTAAGTACTCGTATTAGTAAAATACATTATAGCAGTTGCCAAAAACAGACTGGCATTGCTAACTATTTGGCAACATTTTGGACGTCATTCTTATTGAACTGTAGTTTGTGCTATTGCTGTATTTATAAAAAAAAAGATATAAAATTAGTGTTCAAAATAAAATTATAAATATTGATAAAGCATCATAAAAAACTTCTTAAGAAACACAAGTCTTCAAAATTAGGCCTCACTTATTTAGTAAATGCTTTGTCATGGAATAAAACGTCTTAGACAATATATACATAAAAGATATATCGTCAAAAATTGTGTAATAATGTCATAATGTCAAATAAATTAACTTTATAGGTAGTCTTTAGTTAATCGTTGCTCCATTGCGATAGTTAACCATAGAACTAGTAGAAGCTGATCTAATGATGTTCGGACCTCTGTCCCAACTAAATTGATATTCCTCCTGTGACACTCTTAAAAGACCAATCTGAAAAAATTTAAACACTATTTGTGTTGGAACTTTTGAAAAAAGAAGAACAGAAAAGGTAGAAGATAGACTCAAGATACCAAAAGCTGGGTCCGTTAAACAGAGAGCTCTGTTTGACGGATTACGTAATAGTCAATTTGGTATTGATATTTACAATAATCTGTCACCGTATTAGTACATTCAATTTCGCAGGTACTCAGAGAAGTCCAAAATTGCTTTTACAAGTAATTTAAACGTCTACTGTTGTAATTTTATTGATAATTACTAACAATAAACGTACGGTCAAAAGTACCCGAAACCGACGGGCGTGTATGAAGAGGTTTATGAGTGTGAATGAGCCAAGATCGTAGCAAGTGGAAGGATGTGATCTCTGCCTACCCCTATGGGAAAAAGGCGTGTCATTATGTATGTATGTATGTAATACCGTGCTATGTTGGACATCTCTGATCGACAAATCCCAAGACACAAATACTATTTGTGAGAACATTTTACTTTCTTAACACAAATTTTAAAGCAACATATCGATACAACAATTCTCGTTAGTGTACAAGACAGCAACAACTAGTCACAACACACAAATGGCACAATATTCCAAAAATTAGGCGTGTTCAGATATACATAACTTATTACAAGATTGTTTCAATAGCAGTTGACCACTTGTTATGGTAAATATAGCTCTAAAGTACACTTGTTTTGGGACCTATGTTCTTTGAAAATCATCTAAATACAGTCTATAATCAAAAATCAGACATGTTATCTAATCGAAAATCTGTATACTATTATACAGCAACATGACATGTTTCAACAGTTTAAATATTGCATCGAAATTTAGTTTAAAGCAACATAGGTACTTACGTAAGGGTTTGTTTAGTGACGGTCATAGCACGTCATGTCAAAGGCATACTTCAATTTAAGATCTTATTATACATGTTTTTTGCATATATGATGCTTCGTCAAGTTAGAAAGTTATACTGCGATGAAATCACGAGCAGCTCGAGTTTTACAGTGAAAGTTACATAAACAAAGAAAAAAAACTTACGATTTTCCTAATAGGCGGCAAAATTTCACTATCAATATTCCAGTTTATGTTCTGCATTTCAGGATCAAATATTTCTTATATGACAAAAGTAGAATCAACATTTGTATTAGTTTGTATGCTTAATAGAAAATTACCATTGATTCACACTCGAGCCGCTCGTGAGTCCAACATTTCAGTATTTATTAAGTTGTTAAGACATTTCGTGCTAAGGCTGTGTGCCGTCGAGACGACGCGTTAGTTACGAGGCGGTGGGGCGGGCAGCGTCGCGCTGCGATTAGAACAAACCTTTCCTTTTCTTGTCCTTCTTTTCCTTTCCGTCAACGGTCCTGAAATTAAAAATGAAAAAGAATTAAAAATCATTATCCCATACATCATTCAGATATCTTTAGTACTATATTAAGGGTCAATGGTGAGTTTTTCCATTTTAAATTCGGACATCTGCTCATTCATGATATTTATAGTTGGTATTTTTGTCTGGAGCACCACTCTGCATCCACAAATCTTGGCCAACCTCTTAATATTTTTTAACATGGAACTATCATGTGTATGGGGGGAACATGGTGTATGTCCCCATGCCTGTCCTATCATGACCTCAGGAGCCCAACCCCACCTCTCACCACCTGCAAGTGGTGCACCTGCCGAACAATGAAAGATGAAAATATAAAAGTTTCCGGTAAGCGGCAATAGGCTCGCCAGCTATTACGTGGGACCAACAATATATCTGTCGAAATTTGGGCGTATAATATGCCTCTGCCTATCCCTTTGGGGAAACAGGCGTGGTATTATGTATGTATGTAAATATCATGATCTGCATCCAACCTTCAACTAGAAGGGCTATTTACTACATTCATACATGATTTGAACGAAATAAGTATAATATAAATATGCATATTATAATACTTTTTGTCAAATGTTATTGCTAACTCTTTCTGTTTTACAAGTGGAATGTAAGTAATATGTGTCTAGTAACAGCGTAAGTCTTAGCGACACCAAAGAAAATATACGTCACTGTTTTGTCTTGTCT
This sequence comes from Musotima nitidalis, assembly GCA_949126915.1. Lineage (NCBI taxonomy): Eukaryota > Metazoa > Arthropoda > Insecta > Lepidoptera > Crambidae > Musotima > Musotima nitidalis. The sequence continues at coordinate 10,044,944 of OX421414.1, forward strand.
TAACCATCGTTTTCACCAAGGTAGAATAAATGTATAAGACAAATCATAGACAATACTTTCGTGTCTTACATACATGTACCAAATATGTTGCATACATAACTTGTATGCATGTATACTACTTTTCGTAAGTATGCACAACATAGCACGCATCAACTCTGAAGTAAAAAATACTGACTCCTTGCTGTTGGCCTCGAGCGAGCGACGCCGCAGTTCGTCGAGAGATAGGCCGGTTTCCCGCTCCCAGGCGGCACGCTCTGCCTGCAGCGCTCGTTGCCGGTCCTCCAGTTCACGGGCCTGAGCCTCAAGTGCGCGTCGCGTCGATTCGTGTCGTCGCGTCAGATCCGCCTCCGACTCCTTCAGCTTGGCGTGCTTCTCACGCACCTTCTTCTCGAAGACCTGTCAACAGATAATAGTTTGTGTTAACGTTTATATTGGCCGCAAAGGCCACAAAGGCTCACGCACAATGGTCCATAACAGGGACTAAGTGCGGAAACCACCACCACTAACATAGAACACAACGTTTATATTTGTACAATACATTAGCAAATAAGGAGAATCATGCATTTCAGTGTGACTACACAGATGATACTATTTGTAACATCACAGCCTGTAATGAACGCAAGTGTGGGCGTATAATATGCCTCTGCCTATCCTTTCGGGAAAACAGGCGTGTATGTATGTATGTATATATTTTTAGAGACAGCCAGTGGGGAAAGAAGCTTTTTCATAAATCAAGAAATCGCATAGTTTTGGGAATAGTAAGTAAATTTACAGCAGAGTTTATCACTCAAAACAGTTAAGACTTTGCTGTTGCAGCAAGCAAGTTTTCTTATGTCCCTGTTACAGTCTAGTCTCTATAGTTTTTTACCAACTTCCCACACTAACTCAAGTAGGTAGAAGAGATGATTGAATATTTGACTTCTCGATTTTCGCTTGCGAATCGAATCTTTTGAAACATTTTACTAATGTTTATACAGATTATAAAGTTAAATTGGGTTCGATTCCCACACAGGACAAATCTTTGTGTGCATGAATATTTGTTCTGATCTGGGTGTTCTTCTATGTATCTTAAGTATGTATTTACAAAAAAAAAGTATTTATGTATGTTTATCCGTTATTTAGTATCCATAACACAAGTTCTTAATGATACTTATTTTAGAACTAAATAATTGGTATAATTGGTATAATTGTAAGAGAATATTTATTATTATTATTAATGAGGATATTCTTCTTTAAATCACATGACTTCATTCGACTACAGTAGAACATAGAATCGATTGACAACAAAGACTTTTGACAGTCGATTTATTAAAGCGAGTTTCCGAAAATAAAGTATGAAAGATTTTGGCGTTTTCAAGAACTTACCTTAATTGGTCCAATAGTCATTTATAAATCAATACAAAAACACAAAGAATATAAAAAAATTGTAAATAAAATCAACAATATTCAAAATATACCTGTTCCATTTCTATTTCCATCATTTTCATTTTTTGGTCGTGCTCCCTCTTCTCCTCTTCCATTTGGGCAAGGGGATTCCTGAGGACAAATTTACGTAATCATATTTTGTATTAAACATTTTAAATAGGTCGTGCGCTGAAGTGAAAATTTAATGTAGACTATTCAAAGGTAAGGTATTTTATATAAATATCGCAATTGGATTAGATGTCTTAGAAAATTACAATCAAAATTTTAAAAACTTACTAAGGACAGAAAACATTGTAAAATAATATGCAAGATGAAATATCATGCATTGATAAAAACAAAATATCAAAAAGACCTCTCATTGCTAGGAGAATATTTCTTTAAAAAATATTTTGACCTTATAATATAATGCGTAAAATATATAAAGCTATGTCAGCCATGCTGTTACAAGCGAAAGCTTTTGTTTTAAGATACTCTGCATACTCAGAAATTTAATTACCATTTATTTATTTACAATAATCGGGATACGTTAATAAATTCAACATGCACCCAAGGAACCTATTCCTATAAGTATGAACCACTACAAATGTATACTTTAATAATATACTCTTGGCTAGCTCAAACGAGTTAATAAGACGATATGGAACCTTTCACGACATAAAATATTGTACTATAAAATAAGAAGATAAAATATTATAAATAAAAAATACACTTTATTGTTGTGAAGATCAACAAGATCATTAACAAATTTGCCAAAGTTATCTACTTATAAATGTAGATTCTGTGCTTTTTAATCGTTAGGGTACTTGAATATACTTGTGAACATTTTTTTTATATGTAATGGACTCAGGTATCTGGAAATAAAATCTATCTGATCAAAATTTAAACAAATTTCGATTCCTAAAAACCCGAATCCATTCGAGAATAAAATGCTATTGTTATTTTCTTATTTTTTCATAAATTAAGCTTCTTTAGGCTAAAACAACAAAATAGTATACCAAAAATGAGAGTAAAACCACATAGTAAATACCTAGCTTTTGTGACCTAGCTCACACTATAAAGAAAACTATTGCCAATACACATTACTTATTTACAGAAATCTATTCAATATGACAAAAAACAAAGTGCAGGTATAATACATTGGATGATTCTACTACTAATATACTATTTACAAGTAAACATAATAAAAGTTATGTTGTGCGCGTTGACACTTACCATATGGTCATGAAACTGTTCATCAGTCCTTGCGGGCACAAACTGAACACCAACATAACCAGTTAGGGCACGCGCGCATGTTCGCATTACCAGTGGCGTTTTAACTGTTAAGCCTCCAAAATCTTTCGGGCTTCTCGGAACAAAATTTTAGCTTGAGATTTCATTTGTCAAAGGTTTAATTAGATATTGAAAGCCTCATGATATATGATTTATTGTAATAGACAATAGCCATTTCATATCAAAGGTCCTTTCATTCATCCTTGAGACTCGACTCGTCAATTGCTGAAGCGATCATAATACTATTTATTAATGCATAACGAGTAAGAATGAGCTGTTGATGATGAATGAACCCATAAAAAAGCTAAAACATCTATCAAACTAAAATCGTCTCGTTACAGTTCTTATGTAAATATAACGACAATAAAAAGAAAACGGTGTCAGTATAAAATAACTCTTATGTTTTGAAATGCTTGCTTAAAGATGCATATATGAACCACGAAGTGCAGCGAGGTGAGACACACGCGAATTGCCGCAATTAAATTTATGTGCGGAATAATCAGCTAATAACGCCACTGTTTCAGCGAATGACTGCAAGATTGTTATTTATGATGTACCTACATGGAGCGTTTTGAATATGATATCAAATTCTTTTAGTAACAGTTATTAAGCAGTGGGAATTTTAAAACGGTCCATGTCAGTATGATGGTGATAAAGTTAACAATGTGTATTTCATTTCTGCATGCCCAAGCACAGAACAAGTACGTTATATCCAGCTATAAAGACAAAAACACGGAAGTAAAACGAAAACTCCATAGCACATTGCTTTAAATAAAACTTTGGAAACATTCGAAGGTGACCAGACATGCAGCAATGAAATACTACAACAAAGTTTATGAATAAATTCAAAACAGCTTTTGATTTCGGTAATTATTAACATTGTTAGAAATCAATAAGTCTGGTCACCTTATTGCGGTGACAGCTGTATGAAAATCAACATGATGTTAGAATATTAGTAAATATATTTTAATAAATCACAAACCAAGTCTGCTTAGGCTGTTAAAAAGATCTAACCATGCCTTCTCAAAGGTAAATAGTTATTAATGTATTAGTACTGAAGACTTATTAACTTAAACAAATTAAATTCAAATCGAAAATATTATCATGAACATACAATTAGTTTGGAAATAGAATCATAGACCTTGAAATAGCCGATCAATTTTAGTAATGCATTCAATTTCACGTGAAACATGTTGAATGTTTACATGAAAAAAATATTATTTTAATTGTGTCTGGATTTATAAGGTTCATTAGTACATAGAATCGCGTCTGTTTCCCCAAAGGGGTTCTTAGAAGAATATTAATTGCCCACATTTCTCTTTTAATATTTTAGGTCCCACATAATAAGTGGCGAGCCTATTGCCGCTTATTATGCCTATACAATAGCCTTGTTTGTTGATTGGCAGATCGTGTTCTTAAGGTTTTGTGATTATCCTGCGGTCTTTGGTAAGTAATTATAAGCCAAACGACAATAAGACTTATCACATTACAGTTTTTTTTTTGGGACCGAGAGTTTTCTCAGTAATAGTAGTTTGTTATTCTAATAACAGGTAATTCAATTATTTTATCACAACGAATGATTCATCATTGAAATTATTATAACAGGATTGAACAATTTATTATGTTATTACTTCATATTACAACATAAATATGTATGAGTAGACACACATCTTATTAGTAACACCAACTGGTGTACGTAACAACAAAACACTTTATTGAAAACGTGAAGTTGAAAGGTTAATAAAGAGGTGACGTTTTATCTTCGACGATAATTAAGCTCATTCGAGCAAGTGTATTTTTCTCTGCAGAACGAATAACAACTTGTACCTTTTATTAGGTCGGCCAACAGGAAATTGAGATAATTAATCCATTTAACTTCATTGTTACATGATAGATATGTTTCTTCCATATTGGCGCATATGTCCATGTCTAATGCAAGGCAAATAATTAGAAAATTACGATACAAGCAATACGCAGAAGTTTTTGACTTTAAAATTAAAATTAAAAATTCTCAACAATAGTTTTCGAAAAATGATCAACATTGATTTTCAGTTTTATTTCAATTGTCAGAAGTTCAATTTTTTTTAAATGTAAATTACTATTCATCATTTGCTTATCCACATCCCACACCTTATTTAAGGCTCCGGCTCATCTCACAAACTAAGGTGATGAGGAAAACATGTACTATTATTATTGATCGGGTATTTAAGTACATTGAAGCCTACAGATTTTCTCGAATTTGATTAGTATTTTTAATACTATACTTAATATGAATATATTTAAGCCAGAAACATTTACATATGAATATAGTATATAAAGTAGTGCGCGAAAGAAATTCAAATAACTGTACTGAGGTAATTGAGAGAAAATCTGTAAGGCATTAAAAATAAAAATAAAAGAGTGTCCGTATTACAAAACGGCATAAAATGGACATACTTGTTAGAGTTAATCCTGTGGGGTTTTCCATCGTCGGATAATCCGGCGAGCTTGCGGCAACGATAGTTCTCGTAGTGAACGGAACTCGTCACGTCTTTCAGGTCCTGCAGATGTGTGCGGATCACCATGTTTCGAAGTGCCAGAAAGTCGCAGTGTTCTAGATTCTCAACTGAAACGCAGATTTGTCATGTTAATTTTGATATCTCTAAAAATAAGTAGCCTTATGTTAAATATGGTAGAAGTACAATAGTAGACTTATTTCTAATCTCTTCCAGCCAAAGTAAACTAAAATCTAAGGTATCATTGGTATTTTCTAGCAACAGCTGTTATTTTTTGTATATTTTACAAGTAATTTCTGATTGCGACCCCGTTTGTGTTGTCCATTCCCTTGACGGCGTTGGCTGTCTAGACTACCGCTAAGAAAACTATCGCAAACAATAATATCCCTACACTCCAATACACTTTAGGTAATTTTGACAGTACCGTCTTCGACGCCTCAACTTGCGGATTCACACGAGCTGCCCGTCACACACTCAGCGCCGTCAATGAACTAGTCTTTGCCGGCGCTGGGTCGGACCACTGCAAATTAACTTCCGAACCACCACCAAATCCACAATTTATGCATCTAATAATATTGTACCCTCTGCGATTCCCCACGGGTACTTGCGACCCCGCACGCGACGGCCATCTTGCTCTATGACGGCGCTGGCTCCGACCACTGCGAAAGGAACTCTCGCCCGCAGCGCTTTGGTCGCTTCTGCACTGTCACCTTCTTCGCCAGTACCGTCGGGGAACTCGTATATCTTGATCTTGTGTTGCAGTATTTCCTTCATAATCTGAAAACGTACGTGAAAAGGCATTTTTAATATCATGAAGTCATTAAGACGCTATGATATTAATTTTTAAAAAAAATTATTCGTCTTGGCTATATTTTTGTCTTAAGGCGTACGAATAAATACTTTTTGTATTAGCTAAGTATATTCTATACATAGTGACTAAATAGATAATAAATACATAGGGTCTAAACTTTATTGCTTTGACGATGTTGTATGGTGATCGATCACTATGATGATCTCTTTTCCAGAGCAATGTACTGTCCCAAGATTTATTAACCGTGACGACATTGCTAAAACAAACTTTAATTAGGTTTACCAGCTGATATTATTGTTTCAACTCCAAAATGTCATGTCGCCGGGTATTGAACTTACCTGTTCTTTGAACTCCTTGCACTCTTCAGGCGTCATGGTATCAGCTTTGGCGATGACCGGTATGATGTTGACCCTGTCGCCGAGTCGCTGCATGAATTCTACATCGAGTGGCTTGAGCCCGTGGCCACTGGGCGCGATGAAGTACAGGCAGCAGTGGACGCGCGTATCTGGCGGGGCCGCTTTACGCGTCACCCGTGATTCCGCGTTGAGGAATTCCTCGTATTTCGACTCAACAAAGTCGATTATTGGTTGCCAGCTGAAAATATTTAAAAATACACCAGCATGTAGTTCTTCATATTACTTTAAACGATCGCATATCATTTGCATACCTATGGTTACAAATAACTAGTTGACACGAATCAATTTAATTGACATTTATAAACAAGAAGATAATAGTAACATAAACGTAAAAATAAACTTCGTAATAACTAAATAGTAAAACATTTCCGCTTGTTAAAAATCAATGCCAGCTCGAAATTCCGATAACATTAAATTTAGGAGGAAACTACCTGTTCCTGTAGCCTAATTGTCAAAACTGTGCGAAAATAACTACTAACGTTACTGACTGACGTTTATACGAAACTTGCTTTTCGTAGCTGGGTATCGGATTTTTACTTTTACAATAGACGTGGCACGAACTCCCGAAGTAAACCAAATCATGCCAAGATAGGAAGTGAATGCTATTCATGCCATTCAGTGAATATTAAATAAGTTTTCTTTACATTCTTACCAATTGCTGTTGTCAACGGCATCGCCAAACCCAGGTGTATCGACAATGGTGAGTGTAAGGTTGACACCATTTTCCTTGAGAAGCACCACACTGGTTTCTACACCTACAGTCTTCTTTACCCTTAGCGAAGGTCCTGGGTGTTTGTCTTTATCATATACCTCCGTAAGGAATAGTGAGTTTATCAAAGTTGATTTGCCCAATCCCGTTTCACCTGTAACACGATAAAAATATTTAGTATTAATTATAGACGTTGCAGATTTAGAGGAAAAAGGTGTTGTTGAAGTTACTCCACTTACCGACAACCATTAACGTGAACTCGAATCCCTTTTTTACTGCCTTCCTGTACACCTGGTTTGGTAGATTTGCAAATCCAACGTATCCATCTAATTCTTTGGTTTTTGGCTTTTCTAACTTAGGTAATTCTGGTTTTGGTGCAACTGGTGGGTGATCGATTTTCTGAAATAACCGAAACATGGAATTACATAAAACATACCATTAAAGACAGATAAATAATTGTATGATAATAGTATATCTATTCACAACACATTCACGAGACAAACAAGTCTTTTAGAACTAAAAATGTGCATTGTTTGAATAGTCACTGTCAAGTGAAAAGAAATATCAATCAGCCATTGTTCGGAGTTTTTAATTGTTATGAGATAATTATCTGTTTTTTTTTATATATATATTCATATAAATAATTATTGTAGCAGTACCTACCTAAAATCACTTATACACGCAATTGGAATTAGGACAGTGATAACAACTTCAAATCATGTGAGCTGAAATTTCTTTATCACAAAAGCTTCTTCTCTGTATATTTTAATTTTTTTGAGCTAGGCACATGAAACAAAGAGTTATTATAATAGAGATAAAAATATACAAACCTTCATGATATTTTCTGTACTCCTTAAGGGAGCAGGACCACCCGGCGGTGCCGAAGTTGGTACTGGCGGGGCAGGCGTAGGCGGAGGCGCCGACAGAGGCGGTTTAGGGGCGTCTACTGAGACACTGTTGCTCAGCTTGGCTGTGCCGTTGGTCTCGTAGTGGTTCTCGTGGTGGTCCGGCAGGGTAGCGGAACGTTTAGCGAGGGCTTCTTTGAGGGCAGAGGGCGCGACCGGCGGAGCAGGCGGCGCTCCCATCGGGGGGCCCGTCGTGCTCACGCCGCCACTCACCGAGTCCGACTTGAAGAAAAGTTCGCGTTTACTTTGTAACTGAAAAGAAAAATAAAATTATTAATAAGGTTGTCTTCTAATTTTCAATTGAAATACAAATAAATTAAACATAACACTATACTACTAATAAATTATACACCAATATGGAGCAATTTATAAAAACGTGTGTGCGTCTTCAGTTTAATATCGTAATTTTATCGCTACTTTGTTGATATTGGCGGGTTTACTGACATTAATAAAAAATATTTTTTTTATTTATACTTCTTTTAAATTGACCATGCACCCGATTATGCAAAATAAATATCCATAAACCTACAATATTGTGAGAAAGCATTTAATTTCAATAATATTTAAGAAATGCTTTGTTATGAGTAGGTAAAGCACTTAAGCGAAAAATTCACTAGTAACGCATAACGAGGTAATAATGTAAGCCATGTGGTGAAGGAAGGTAGGAGGTAAGGTAGAAGGTAGGGTCCTATAGGATAAATTCGAAATAGTCGAGAAAACAATTTTCAAATAACTGCTATTACAATGATAGTCTGAACTTCATCGGTAAGTGCTTTAAGTTCACAGTCGAGTTTAGAGCGTTGATGTAATAGAGCGTAATGACGGGTTTGTTCTCAAATCGGTCTAGCCGGCTTCGAGTATTTCATGTGAGTCATCGATACCAAGGCAACTGTACTCGGCCGTAATGACCAGTTCTGCCTGTCTGTAACACATCCAAGTAAGTAGATCATTCATAACGTGTAGGTACTCTACAATCGAAATAGGTATAAATGGTACGGAGGAACAAAAGTATAGTGTTCAATTGGGGTTTCAATTAACAACGTAAGAAATTTGTACATGTTTTTATAGCGTTATAATAACTCTGAATTATGAAATACATAATTGCAGGCCTATTATATGCATTGGTTATTTCACATTACAGGAAGGATAGCATTTAATCACGAAACGCCACCACTACCAGAATAAACCGCTTTCATCGAAACTATTATTTCTAAATTTAAACATACTATTCATTTAAGTGTTTTTAAATCAGGTTATTATTGTTTTTTAATTGGATTACTCCTTACTGTATGTAGAGTATAAAAAGAGTAAAAAATTACTTGCGAGCCTACCAATGTTTAACAGACATACCAAGTATTACTGTTTTACTTGTTTTACTTACTGTTTATAAGAAAACAGCTGAACGAAATTACATTCGATGTGACTCACACTAAGACAAGAAGTACCGTTACTTGCAAACGTGTGAGTTCGAATCCGGGACACACTAACTTTGAAGAGTCATACTTGCATTGCAACAAAGTTATTACTTATAAGTAAGCACTCGACCTAATAATTACTGTCATAAGAAGTTACCACTTAGTGATGCCATACTTTTGTTCAAGAATAGTAAACGTCACTATAGACAAAACATGTCAGAAAAAATCTTGGCAGTATTGTGTTAAAGTCAGAAGAAATACACAGCAGTTTTTCAAAAGGAAGGATATCAACTGTCGATTTCATTCATAGTAAACATAATATAGCATTCAGAACCCGTTTAGCTGTAGAGGCACAGAAACAGAACTGGGTGAGATTTTACGAACCGTTCCAGTAAAATTACTAGTTGTTAAACCGACGTTTGTCAGAACTCTTTTATTATATAATTATGTGAACTGTACTTCCAACATTGGGAATAGGAACATTGTAGTTGATATGATAAATGCTTCCGTTGAAGAAATCCTATATATCACCTTAGTCGCCATCAATTGAAATAAATCGCTGCCAGTAAAATTGATGTTGAATATTATGATATTATAACACAGATATTATAAATGATATTATGGATATGATATTATTCACGTACACATTTCTCTCGTTTATGCTTGCGACATCTCATTCCACATATGGAGTAGACTTGAATACTTTTGCGAAGAGTAACGACCTATGCGGCTGTGACTACTGATTCTATTAATAGGAACATCGGAGAGTTGTTTCAACAATGGCAAACTTCTTGCACCACATATAACTTTATAAGAAAATTAAGGGAATATTGATACCTTTAATGCTGAACGTTCTCTATTACAAAATATCTCACTTGACTTACAAATGTGCAAATGGGAAATTAATACATTAAGTTCAAACCATGTCTTTCTGCAAAGCTAGACACGCCGAAGGAATGGGAGACATCTCCAATAATTGACAACTGCAGTCACTTATTATTCGCAGCATACAGATAAAGGCCCACAACACACAAACTACATTTCTGCATGTCATATGGCAAGGTGGTGGTGATTAAAATTCATGAAAAGACGTGAATCAGTCAGATTCGTAAATTCATTTTAAAACACTTAAAAGCTGAAATGAGTCATCGTCACTTTTACATTCTCTGGCGTCTTATATTTTGGTCAACTTGACCCAAATAGAGTTATAGAGAAACAAAACTAAATTTTAACTGCCTGATAAAGACAAGTCCCAATTGGTTACTGATCGAGGCATAGGCGCGAGGAACGAACGGCATCCGGCTAGTGTTTACCAGAGCACGGACATTGTAACGTAAATAATCAAACCAAATCAACATCGTCGGTATGGAATTTGTTTGTTTTCAGTGAAAGCACGAGTAAACAATGCTGCCTGCGAACCAATTAGGTATGCCTCCATTGAGCAATAAATCCAATAAATGTACGAACAAACTTAAGTTTTAACGATAATCTTTTCTTAGAACTTACAGCAGATTCACCCGAAGTAGTTTTACTCTTTTTAGAGCTTAATCTGGATTTTAAAAACCTGAAGAACATTCTGATGAATTTACCCTATTTAATTCATCCATACCCATACACTCACAAACTTCTTAAAACAAGGGTTTACAAAATTTTAAGTAACACAATCATAAATACCACTCGCGTATAACAAACCGTCACAGTTATAAGTTATAACAGCACAATATAAAACACTTGACGCAAAAGGACACTGAGATATTTTATTATCGGCCAGCTTTTACAGCCGATGTTTACTTAACCAAGTCAAATTCTACAATAAAGACTATTATTACAGTTTGCACAATGTCGACTCATACATAATGTACCAACGGCTACGCTGACTAATTAACACACGTTAAAATGACAATATTCGTATGCAAATGTTGTCACACTGATAACAGGACGAAGGAGAGACAAATTCATAAAATTGACGTGTCTTTATGCCTGTCATCTATGTTCCCGTTGTTTTTGAAGGTAAAACCAGGCAAATACTCGTAGGTATGTTGACGCTACTTAACAATAGCGAATTAGTCAAAATGAATAATACATTAACCAATTCTGTAACGTAACGCTCAGCTCATAAAATATTTATTTCATTCATAAGAAATGTTTGTCTTATGTAGTTTAAACTGGATTGCTTTTTCTAGAGTTACATTTATATGTATCAAGAAAATAGCACGCAGACATTTTTGTAATTTAGCCAGCATCTTTATAAATGGTGTAATTTTTAAACAATTTGCGGTTTGGTTCATATGAAGAACAAAAACTCGAAATGTCACGAGCTGTGCATTGCTAAAAGCATTCGCATCGTCTTCGTCGCTTAAATGATAAAAATACCGCCCCGTAGCAGTCATAATATATCTACCTAATAGAAAACTTCTACTTTTAATTCAGAGATGCTTAATGATTGGAGGATTGTTTTGTTATATATTATATGGTGCATATATTTTAGTTTATTTAATCTTAAAAAACAATAATTTGCACAGAGAACTTTATTATCTATAAGTTTGCATACAATAATTTCTTCGTCTGTCGGTGTGAAAGTAAGAAAGTTATTGAAGAAATTCATAGCGTAGTTAAGTGATGGCTACAAATTCAATAATTACATAAAATATGGTGAAGTTTTTATCAAAATCGAACTGGTTTTACCTCCAATCCAATATAAAAGACTGGAAGCGACATTCGGGTCGTCGTCGCCGGCGACTCAACTTTCTCTGCACGATTTGCGCACATTGCCAATTTTCCGATGCTACTCCACTTGAATTTAATTGGGTTCGTTGATATATAAAAAAATCTTCATGCGCCTTAACGCTTTAATGTCTAAGTGAATTATACTGTATTTAGTTATTTCATTTTTAACCTTAATTTGAACCAGGTTATTGCAAAAACTATATTTTATTCTGTTAATTTCTGTTACTAATGGAAAACGACAATATTTATATATAGTTCTTTTGTCTTTGCGAGTAGATTTTAAATAAATAGTTTTAATTGGCCCTTTGCGCAATATTTGAAACACTGGCAACTTATAGTACTAGCTAAGTACTAGATTGGCAAAGCACTGCATGGGTTATTTTATGATTTACTTTTTGTATAAATTTTCACACCCAATATGGAGTGATAATCTACACCACCGCTCTCTGCCTAAATGGCTTAATACTACAGATATTTGTAATGCTAACCAGTACGGTGGATCTTACAAATATAGGTTTAAAAGATTTTGTCTGGATTTTTGTTAGTATCGAATTTCAGCTTTGCGGCTCTTACTATTACTATTTTTTTATATTATTTTGTGTCTGCGCCAGATATATTTCAGACATACTTATCAAAACTTTGTGTTCTCTAGAAAACTGATTACTTAACATTATGACTACATACTCAGTAATTTTGTTTAAAATATACAAAATAATTAGTTGCACTTCATATTCAATGAAATAATTTTTTGTTGCATTACCATTGTGGTATTATTGTTTCTAAGCCTACGCTTTACATTCAAAGGAATAGAGTATCATTATTAACCTCAAGCACGACACACGCTACAGGAGTGAGTAGGCGTAGGATCCCAAGCGAAGGTTAAACCGGAGTTGATGCTCATATACATTTCACAGCTATGAACTGCAAGGAATACTATGGCAATTCCTCTACTACAATATTTTTACAGTGTTTTGCTGCATAATAATGTAATTTTGGTTGGGTATTTATAAGTCAGACTTGCTCTTCTAGCCAAGCTATAACCGGATAAATCGAATGACATTGACAGATTATTTCTATTCCAATTTTAGTTGGCTTCAGTGAAATAAGTCAACACTAATGACTAAATTAATTTGGTGAACGAACACTACCTAGTTTTATTTAATGACTTTAACCTGTTGATAAGCGGTCAGTACCAACGGTGGTTTTGTGGATGGATAAACCATGAATCATACGTGCAATGTACCAATATAATAGACATACATATATTATGACTTGATGCTATCAGAAAAGCTTAAAGTAATATGAGCTATTGACAAGTTATCTTTGTTTTAACCTAACCGAAGGGTTTTTGGGATGGGATCAAAAGCGCTTAACCATTTATCAACAAAAACATGATTTGCCACTGACTTTTTTACGTTAATACCGGAAAGGCAGGAAACAAAAAAAATTGGTTATTACTTTGATTAGTTACAGAGTAATTAATGTTATATTATCATCAACAATGTATAATTTGACAAACAATTCATAATTCTAAAAACAACAAAACATCGAACCTAATCTATGGTTCGAGGTTATTTTTTATTACTCCTTTATTGCTGCTCAATAACCGGATAGGAAGGTACGAAGGTACAAAACGTTTGTAAAGGAAAACATTTATTAAATTAATATTTGTCAAGTGATAGTAGGGTCATGTTTTTGGGACTATGTTGGGACTGTGTATTTAAATGTACACCATGTGCAATAAATGAATATAGTTAAAAAATAAAGTCATTTTTTGGAAAGTTAAAATTTAGTTGAGTTATCTTTTTATTGATAATATCTGCCTCTATTACTAATTATTATAATAAGATTGGAGATGTCCGCCTCTCCTCAAATCCTTAAAAATATAAAAAACTTTTTTATAGATATTTTTTTCGCAAAGTTATAATGCACTTCATTACTTTAATATGAGTCAGTCTGATAGTAAAAGTAAATTAGGTTCAAATATAAAAAGCGCATGGAAAAATGAAACGTTGTCCAAGACAATAGTAAATGAAAGGCATGAGAACAAAGTCGACATATTGTGCGTGGACAATAAGTAGAACATCCGCGTCTCACTCTCGGAAGGAAAATTACAGACTGAAGAAATCAATACCACTTTTTATGTTAGCTTACTGTGTGAGTAGAAACCGAAGACAAGCAAACGTTTAACATGTTACTTAGACGTTAACGGCAATTCTCATTGAGACGGCACGTGTAGAGAACTTAGTTCAAGTAAATATTTTAACCCGGTTTGATTAGTTTTGCTTATAACTACTTGTCCTAATTAAAACAATACATAACTAACCGAGATAATCTTATACGCATAATTCGAATCAGGTGGTGAATTGTGAAACTCTTCGATATCAAGTAGTAATTAAGACCTTCGAGATTGAGCTGACTTTTTTTGCTTTGGACATTCTCAAATAGAGACATGTTTCAGCTTTGCATTGGTGTCAGCATAATTTATGTGTGATAATGTCTACTAAAATAATGTAGTTAAACGAAATACACTAAGTGTAAACAAAATTAAATTTGAAAAAACTACATACAAATTTAAATCTTACAAGGTATTTATTGAAATGATATAATGTAACGAGCATTTCTTATCATCATTAACATGTACAAAGTACTTAATTCGATAAGAACTATAGTTTTTTTTTAAAAACGCTACATAACCACCATTTCTTTTTTATAATATTCACATAAATGATAATAATTTATATTATTGGTATTTGGTATTATTATGATTTCACGACTGGTATGGTCGGTACACCTGCACAATTATAACATACATTCGTAAGTGTGGTTCACTCCGATTCGATTTCTACACAAAGTCAGAAAAAATGTTTGCATTACATGTTAGTTGTTTTATATAAAATGTATTTGCAAAAAGTATACCAGTTCTCTATTACCTGTAGTGATTATTTATATGAATGGTGCCCTGTGAGCGATACAAGAAGACAATTAAATAATTAGGGCTATCGTTACCACAGCACATATTCTACAATGTCAAGATTAGGTACTATTATTATCAGCAGATTATCTTGCAAGATTTGCAGTTTATTTATCACTATAAATATGTGTATATGTATGTATCCCTTGTTTGAGATATGGTTGATTTCCCAAAAAAAAAACTTTAACATCACTTTTGTTTTTATAATTTTTGTACGACCACTTGTTTGTTCACGCTTATGTCCGGAACACATGTTATTGACTCACTTGGTTTTTATAAGTTTATTAAGTTAAGAAAGCAAGAACAAATTTTATCAAACACAGATTTCTAAGATTTTTTTAAATAGTAGAAGGGTTTAGGAAGTAGGGAGTGGACGTGTTACTAGAATTTTGAATAAGAATTCAACATAAACATGATAAAAAGGTAAATGTTAAATAAAAGAGTTAAGGTCCAGTTATGAGAATCCCTAATTGGGGTTAAATTAATTGTCTCTAATTAACACAGAGATCTTGCTCATTGTGAATAAATGCAATGATACTAAGGTTAATTATACGTTGGGCAATACTTAATTATAAAATAACATAAAGGATTTTTTTTTGGCTACTTTTCATAATAACACACAATCAAATGGCCGTGTTATGTACTACTGGCTTGAACTGAGATCACCCACCCGCCTGCTCAGCGTGGTGATTATAGGCAAATACCCCCAATTTAATGCAAAATATTGAGGGGGCCAATGTTTAGCAGTGGACTTTATATGGCTAAAGTGGTGATGATGATGATGATGATGATGATGAAAAGGTTTAAGTATCCTTTTGTCGCACCCCAAACAATAATCACTGGATTGGTTATCATTTAAGTAGGTCCTAAATAATATATAATTTTATATTTATTAAACGTATTCACTCGTATAATTGTAAAGATACAAACTAAAAACAAACATAATTGTTTGTATATTCAGTACGGTTGTTTCCTCTTGGTTTTCATTTTGTAAAAGCCCGTAGCGAACTAATTCGATTTTACGAGCTGTGAGCACAAAACTTCGGATGACTGTTCAATCAAAGGGGTGGTTCTAAGGAGACTATTGTGCTAACCAGTGTATTTACGGAGTAGCTAAAGACTAACGTATGCCATTAACAAATAGGGAAGACATATTGAAAATGCAAAAAAAATAATTAAATACTTAAATATTTGGAAAGGGGTTAAAATTTAATTAAAGATTGTTTTTCGACATTTCTACATTTTTGTGTTATTATCCTGAAAATGTTTATTTCATTCTTGCTTGCTATGTTCCGCTTTTTTAGTATAAATAACGGATATAATCTTAAAATGTTAATTTGTATTTCCTACCTGAAAATGTTGTACCTACTCACTTCCCATTTATTAACTAGACCTAGTTCCTCGTTTTAAAATAATAATAACTCCTAATGAAGACAAAGAATGTAGGAATTCCCACATTTGTTGTGGTTACGCAAATTTGCACTTTGTATGCAAGTTGCATCGCAAGTATTGCAACCAGATAGATAATGTCGTGACGAACGTGTGGTACATTATACATAAAATAATTAAATAGTGCAACAGACCAACACGAGCATTCTGTCGATTTTGTTAGTGTCGTCGCCTTGTAACGATTTCTATAATGATTTTGTTCATGACTTAGCAATATTGTTTACTAACAATTGAATAATGTTTACAACCGATTTGGCGCGTAGATCAGTAAACTTGCACTTCACTCCCAAGCTTATGGATTTAATTTCATCCACAGTTATGTATATTAAGTATGTACTTACAATAAATAAGAAAATATCTGACGTCCTGTAACAATAATACAATCTCTGCCAAATTTGAAACTAGATGGCGCTGTAAGAGTTATCGGAAAACATTTAATAATACTCAGGATCTCTACCTGGCTTGGGTAAGGTGTTATGCTTAATGCGACAGGGCAATAACATAATAACTGATGAACAGTTTTGGGCTCCGTTATGTATAGAAAGGAAGAGCGAACATTACAATACAAATAAGTAAACATTATTTATCACCTCTGCCTTTCTGCGCAAAGATAAGTTCCTCCAGATATCTCGTGGACTCGTCCATCCAACTTTAGCCTTATCGGCGACACTGTCACCGACGCTACTTGCACATCTGGTTATCTTAGTCTGGTGCACGGCGCCGTTACCACGATTAGCCATTCTGTATACATTCGAGTACACAGTTATTTCAAAAAAGTAGGGTCGCCGGCACCACTCTTATCCAAATCCTTACAAACGTTCGAATAACATGTATCAAAAAAATACCACTGCACAAAGAACTGTTCACATTCACATCTCACGTAACGGCTTACATCAACGCTCTTTTACTTGAGAACACATCAATGTTTCACTGTTATAGCACCACACGTACAGTTATTTGGGTAAAACCACTTTTACTGGCAGCATATTAGATAAAATAATCGAATTGCAACTGTTATTTTACACTGAAAACTGATAAAGATATTGTTTTAAGATAAATATGCTGTTCAGCTGTTGTAATATGAAGCAACATTCACGTCTGTGTCAGTTTGAGGTTAAGTTACTGGCGATACCGGCTGCCGGCTGGCGGGGCACACAAGCGCGTCGGTGAAATGACACACAAGGTGAAAAATAACGCAAGTGAATAATTCATGTTTATTACTTTCCTATTGAAACAGAACTGGTACATACATGTTGCTGTGTTACTTATCTACATAGAAATAAACGAAATATTACACAATATGCTTTTGAAGTAATAATTGCATTAGTGCAAATAGATTAAAATTCGGTGTCCTAAGACCCCAGAAATATTTTTACCAGGCTTTAGATAGTTATTAAAACATTCTCAAATTAAACACAATATTGAAAGCATAATGGGGACTTCAACATTTAATTCTTAATTTGCAACTTACATAAACTTGAATTGTATTTATTCACTAAATATTAAAGGCTAACAAAATTAGACGTGCTATTTGAAAATATGAATGAAAATGTCAAAAAATTACACTTTTACATAAATTATTTTGTTTCAATCACAATAATACCATACAGAAATCGCCCCGTGTGAATAGAAGCATGTTGACTCAGGTATGGTTCGAGTTAATTATGGCTATAACTACGTATAGCAAAAGGATCCAGGCCCGTCACACTTATGCCCACCAACCCAGACATACAAAGGCAAAGGCCACTCAAACGAAAGAATGGTAACTCAATGATCGATAACAAGTGTTTTGAGTCTTATCCTTAATGTGCATAAGTTGAAACCTCTTCGATGTTTAAATGTTGTTGTGCTTTTTTGAACCGCGTCGAACAATGCAAGCCGAGAACGTGCCCTAACCGCTTTAGCCGGTTACTGAAAAAGTTTTAACTGAATCTGTTTCGCAAAAGAATCCTCTTTGTTGACGCTTTTATGGTACAATACAATTTATTTGTTTTAAATGCTTAATGAGAATTTAATATATTATAATAATAGATTTTTGATTTACGCCGTCAACTATTATTTTATAGGAATGATTATTATAAACATTTATTAAATATTTAAAAAATAAATATTACATATTAAATTAGTTCCACAGCGCTTCAAGTCAAAAACAATGCGATTTTTTAAAATAATGATATTATTGACTTCTATATATTATGCTCGATATAAACAAGCATAATAAAGTATATTTCAAAACTTTCGTCAATGTAGTGTAGTTTTAGTAAATATGGAGCTTTCTTGCCGGGACTGCGACGATAACAGACCCGATAAATGACTATTCCTAGAAGACATTTGTACGTAAACAAAAGATAATGTTATCTTAACATCCAAACGATGCTAAATAAAGGTCAATTCATCCCATCAATTGCCTTTTGGAGAAAATGAACAAACAATGCTTTAGCAATTTACTCAAGCGTTATAAATGAGCTATTGAGCGACATAATGACTGACTTCTGAGACAGTTGACAACTTCGTGTAAGTATATGCGTGTATGTAATATTTACTGGAACTAATTCAAATCATTTGGGTTTCAAAGAAGTTTCGGGTCAGGGTTCGACCCTGAAACAGTTAATGTCTGTTTAGTGAATTCGACACATGCGAGCAGAATGGCCGCCCGATGCATAAGGTTATTTTTAACCCCGTAGACACGGGGTCAGTCACCCGCCCAACCCCTCCCGCATCCAGAACCAGTCCTATCACATGAGGAACTGCGTGGGAATATGGTGAGATGCCATCCATGTCCTTACCGTACCGTCGACGACCAAAGAAAATGATAAAAACAAAATGTGAATAATACTGCTGGTCACGACACGACAATGCTAATGCATTGTGATAGTAATTTCTGAATGTTTTGAGAGCAAACCCAAATTTATTTAATTTTTATTTTTTGCTCTCTCCAGTAATACTATGAGTCTTATTAATAAAGTCCTATAGAAGTATATATATTAAAATACCTATAACGTTAGCGTATGAAAGCCACCACGTCATTTTGTTGTTACATAAAGTAGTAGATGGCTAGAACACTGAAGCCTGTGATGTAACACAACACCTGACACGATTATAACATCAATGTGACTGAATGTAAACAAAACCATAACGAGTCGTCTACTTATACAAAACATAATCAAATTGGAAACGAGTATACGGTGGTTTATTATACAATCGCTAACCAATAGGTTAAGATATTTCTAATAGAAATCAAAGAATATCAGCTTACAATTTTACAAAAGAAAATAGTTCAAACTTTAACTTAAAATCTTGATTAAGAGTCGAATAACAAAAAATGCGTATGGTGCAGAGGGTTGTTGGATCTAAAATAACGTGACCTCCCTATTTCGGGGTGCAAGTTAACTACGATTAGGGGAAATAGTCTGAGGGTGAAAAAGATGTACGGCAAGGGGACTCACCGTAGCCGTGTCAGTGAGGGTGACGGTGGCAGAGGTAGGCCCTCCATTTACTCCAACAATATTTAAGCCTGCCACCTGATTATTAGAATTATGCTCAATAATTCGCTGTCTCAGGGCTAGTCTCTCCAAACTGGCCAAACGATGAGATCCGCCAGTTCCTTCACGATCACGCTCACGAAGGCCCGTGGTGCTTCCAGCACTAAACGAACCGCTATATTTTGGTAAAGTAGGCGGTGGCACCGGTCTCGCGGTTCCTCCACGCCCAAGGAGGGAACCGCTTGATGTGTAAGCGTAACCGCTTGGAGCTCCAAGTGTAGCAGTACGTGGAGCAGTTCCTATCCCGTTGAGGACTCCGTTGGAACCGTTGACGGCGCTCCCGTTCACCGTCGTCGTACTGCCGTTCATTTTATTTATTTTCCGTCATGCGAACGAAATCACACACTGAGTCACCGAGAGCGCACTACGATGCGATCGCGAGTCGAAGCGATTGAGGTAGGAGCGTTCAAGCCGGGTGCCCGTCGGAGGCGGTTTGACAGCTCGAGCAGCGCTGTGGAGGCGTGCGGGCGGAGTCGCGACACCCCGCACTCGACGCCACCACCGCCGCCGCCTCGACCCCGCACATCTTGGGATTATTGCTATACGGTTACCAGACTAGAGGGTTGAAATTGCAATGTTGCGAATTCTCTGTCAAGGTCAAGGTTCTAAAATGTAGGTAAACAGCTACCTACCAATTCAGAATCTAGAATTGTCATCCATTTTAGTGATATACATATATAATAATCACTACCTTAAATTTGTACTACGATGGAATAAATCTCCTACGTCAATAATAATTATATGACAGGCAACTAGATTATAGTATATAACTAGACTATATGAGAAACTAGATTCGCTTTTGTAAAATTTGTTTTTATATTAAAATCTTTATAATACATATTCGACAGAAATATATTCACAAAGTACCTAATAAAATTTAAACAAAAAATAAAAGCAGACTTCGTAGTAGTACATGAAATAAAACATATATTATGTCAAACCTTTTTTTGATTTCTGTTAGAAATTGTCGTATGTGTTATTTAATGGCTAATCATTTTATTTAATTTTCATGTAGCTGTAACTTATAATCTATCACGATAGCTTTCACTTAGTCAACTATTGCTGGCTTTTTTCGAGAAAGTGAAAGTATGTGTATTCGTACGATCAGCCTTGTGACAGGTGTAACATGTCAGCTAAATATTGATTCTATTGAAGAAATAAAGTGAGTTTTAGCGAACTTTAAAGTATTACGTTTAACCTGTGGCTGTCTCTAGAAACACTTTAATGGTTACTGTACAACTGTCAATGTGTTGACAATGAGTGATAATTTTTTAAATACAAGAGGGTAGATCGTTGTTCTTTTATTCTTGTGCTAAGCCAATTCTTACCTCATTCCATTCCGCCATTAAAGCGTGATAGAAGAAAATAAACTTTCTTATTTACAATTAAAAAAATATTAATTTAATATAATGCTATATAACATTCAATCCACGTACATATGACATGCATTATAGTATGTACTTATGACATCTTCCTTCTGACCCACTATAAGACTAAGTACCAAAAATCACCAATAGCCTATTTATGCTAAGAGCACATCAATGAATTCAATAGCTAAAGGAAGTACAACTTGGTTCATCGACCTGACCCCAAGACGTGGACACTTGGACAGGCCGGACAGTAGTCATTGACTAATCAGCGGAAGTGCTGTTAAGGTATTGTGAATAAAATAGGTTCACTACCTACTTTGGATGCTTAATCGTAAATGCGTTACACATCGATGCAGAAAGGAATGTTATTATTAATTGTGACTCTGAGTACGTGTGTATAAGTGGAACATTAAGTTTCGTAAAGGAAGCACGTGTTTCCCTCATGGGACCGGCGTAGTCCAGCGATCGACCGCAGGCCCCACCGCGCAGGCGCTTATCCACCCTCGGCAGCCGTGTCTGCAATACCCGGTGCATCGCCACGCTCATTGCCAGACAAACATATCGCTTGTTGAATGTGATTGTTTATTAAAGAGAAAAGCAAGACAAACCAGATTCAATGCCAACTTTCTTAAAAGTTCTCCTTAAATTTGTATACAAGTGAGTAAACGAGAAAGTAAAATATTCAAGCTTGAGCGTTTTATACATAATTATTGCTTAATTAACTAATTTATTGTTTCTTAAAAGTTGAAATTTGACTATCTATAAGTTGAAATTCAAATTAATTATAGAAATGAATCACTGAAGATAGGACTAAACAAATCAAAAACAATTTTTTTAAAATAACTATAAATAGCAGAACTAATATTCAAATTTTGAATTTGAAAAGAAAAAATGATGTATCTATTTAAAGTTGCCGTTGTCGTCTAATTACAGAGATATAATTCGAGGTTAGAAACCGGTTTGATAAAAAACAAACACAACACAAAAAAGTGATAGAAGTCAGCCGCCATTTGAAATGCAATTATATAAAAACAAACCTAATAATAAAGAGGCGCCATCTAACGTTATGATGACTTATGACATTAACTCGAAGCGTGCGCGTATCATGAATGTGAGTCATGATACCATACATGCGTCAGGTAAAAGTAAATCTCGTGCTAACTATAGCAGAAGAACACTATAAGAACAGCCGCTAGATGGCGATATTTCATCCAACTAAATACTGGAAGTCACGGTACCTATGCAATAAAGTGAAGTCCTCCTGATGGAAGCCCGAAAGTAGTAAATCTATGAATAATGTATTTCTAAATTTGTATGAATAAAAATTTCCTATAAAGTATGATTACAGCAAACTTTTTTAAGTGATCCATATTGATATGATAGCTGGAAAAAAATTAAAGGATCTTTATGCATAAATTGAAACAAAATTATGTGGCTTATTTATGTTAGTCTGTCATAAAACTTATAACAAAACTTCAACTGCTGAATGAAAAAAATATATTATAGGAATAGTTATGTATCTGCCAAGGAGGAAGCGGGTTTAAGACTCCGCTTAAAGTCTGGTCGTGGGAAGGACTTTTCTGTATTCCACCCTAAAATACTCCAAGCCATAAATTGGTCGCCATAATGCCAGGCTTTGATTCAGTAAAAAAAAAAAGACCCAATATCGTACCTAAGTTGGGCTTGTGCACAGGAACCTAAAATGTATGAACACATTAAGCGTACTTAAGAGTGCCTATAACGAAATAAACCGTAGCTTTCGCTTAACATCGGGGTGAAATAAGTGTCCTATTCCTATCCGCGCAATTGGGTTGTGTTTTTGTCTGTTTTATTTATTTGTGTTATAGCCAATAACCAGTTCATTTGCCTTGAATAGTCATCTTTTTAAGTATTAGTATGATTTTTTTTACTATAGGTAGCTCCAACTTTTGATGTAGTTATAGATCAACATAAACCTACCTCATTAAAGAAATAATGCATCATGTGTCTAAGTAAATATAATAAATCTTTATCATCATCATATCAGCTTTATAAAGTCTACTGCTTAACATTTGCCTCTCCCATAGATTACATTCTATTTAGAGTATTTTCTATTTAGGTTGTTGATCGCAGTTTAAGCCAGTACTCAGGATTACACTGCTGCCCATTATCCAGTAGGCTTTCTCTTCGTCGACTCTTAAGACTCCCAGTGAGGTAACAGGGGTTGGCACTATTTAAGGCCGATACCACTCGGCACCAATATAATAAATATACGCTTTTAACATTTAAAAAACTAAAATTTTGTAGTACCGAGTCGAAAAGGATGGAAGAAGCAGTATTTAATGACCATCAATTTTATTAGAAAACAGTTTAGAGAGCATGGCCATATTAGCAATGTTAACTAGCTTTAATAACTATTCATCGTATTACCACCTCTGGGCGTAAATTACAGCGAAACAACGAACGAAAGTGAATTAGCCTTGCAACACACACGCCACGTTTCTTAGTAGGACGTAAGTACTTACTTAAAAAGTCTATTGAACCGTATAGTTGATGAGAGATATTACAAAGGCGTCAAGAAATAGGGGCAATGATGAACAGTTTTAATGAGATATTTTTATATTTCATAGAGTGACGAGACGAACAAGGCGATTTATCTAATGGCATGTAATACGTTTCCCCGTAATCAACATTTCTGCCGAAAGACGCCCACACCTGGACATATGCCTCCACAATTTCCGATACGCACCCAATAGTTACCGCCGCCGGTTTAATCATGTCATAGGTCTACTTTGCGGGAGGCCTGCTCCCACTTTATGTAATCACCATTGAAGAACCTTTCCGGCAATCGTTTCTTATTGACATGTGACTCGCCCACTGCCACTTTAACTATATAATGATATTGTACCGCCATATTGTAGTGCCATTTGAAACAAAATTCTTATTGGTAATGCACTTCCCTTCTCATTTCGACTACATTGATCACGGGTAATTATTCTAGGTCGGTATCACACTAACACTTAGCGTCATAATATTTGTTTGACGATTAACCTAGTTGTCTTCTGTCATGAATTATATTCTTCCAATCAACACAATATATTTTAAGCATTGAGAGGATTTTACATGACAATAATTTCCGTTCCAGATATATATCATGTTTTCCTGCATGAATTATGGATTTCCCGCGGTGAAAAGCATGCTATCCTATTAACAATACAAATTCTACGTTTAAATGTTTAAATTGTAGAGTCACAAACATACACCATATACATCATCGAAAACTTTAGCGTTTATATTTTTAGTAAGATTAACTAAGTATATAATATTTTTTTCAGTTTTATCACTCATAATAACGACAGAATGAAAGCACGATGGCATCAATCTCTCAAGGCTATTAAAAAACTTGTAAATCTGCCAGCATCTTCTAATTTGACAAATTGGTTTTTTTGTGAAGGGCTGTGTTTTATGTCCCACCTATTTTTATTTGAGTCGTAGTAATTAGTCTGTTCCCTTAACTTTATGACGTTATTTAACATGGATTTTTTTTTAAAATAAATAAAGTTTAGAATTGGTTTCAAATCACTTAAAACTTTTACGAAAATTAAAAGTATGCAAGTAATTATAATGTTTTTTTACTTATTGTTAAGAGCTGTGTTTTCAGCCCTACTATGTTTTTGTTGTTATAGTATAATTACTACAACAAATTGAATGAACAGGAATATTTCTGTTTCAATAACTAACTTTTAAAGTTAAATTTATAGAACTTTCTATATGTTCTGGATCCACAAAAACCGAACTCTTAGAAAAAATTATAAGTGTCATAGTAAATATAATAATAATACTTAAGTTTATTCAGTTAACGTCTAACTCAATGATTTTTGAAAGTTTGTTAAGGTTAGCTGTAGGTAAACAAACGTCACCTTTTAAAGATTACCTATTAGCACTCTGACAATTGCACCAAGGCGCAATAAAATCAATTGATTACAATCATCACAGCAAATAGCCATACAAAGTTTAATCAAAACATTGATGACTGTGTAAACTTTATGCAGGCATGCAATTGGCCGTGGCACGCTTCATTAGGTAATTTATTTGCAGTCCATTGGATTGATTGCGTACACTACACTGCTTTGTTTAAATACAATGAGACTTGAGCCCGAGTTGCGGTGTCAACAACTAGATATTTAAACTTTCATTATATTTAAATCTAGTCTGTGAATACCAGACAGTGAATATTAATATATAATAATTATACATAACATTTATTTTATGACGAACATTTTCCAATGGATAAACGGCGAACGGGAATAAGGCCCTGTACCTATATCATGAGTCCTAATGGCTCATTCTATTACTACAGAATTATCTAGAGCAGCTAGTCTGTAACGACTATATCAATTTTGTAAGCAATGCACTTACTGATAAAGCTAAAAATGTATAATGTTTAGGTATAGATAAACGAAGATAAAACTATTTGTGTTAGTAATAATTACCAAAGACTAACCGTGTGTGATAGTGACCATACGAACATACGATGTATTTGAAATAAGTACATGCGTCAATACTTATAAGGAAAACGTTGCATGTGATTAACATATCCATTACTGGTGTTTATGGATAAATAAGGCTGATGGGTTACTAAAAGGGAAATCCATGCAATGGCCTGGTTACTGCAGCTATGCGTGTTTTATCATTTTCTAAAAATTGTTGAAAACAAATAAACGCTATTAGGAGCCGAACGTGACGTTTGAGCAAACAGGCACGTGCGATTGTACCGACAAGCAATGTTTCTAAAACAAACCCCAATACACAAAGCGGCAACGTACACAACTCGACGGTTCTTGGAAATTAAACTGAATCAGAAATAGAATTACCGGTCAAGAAAACTTTTAATGAAGAAACACCGCAACACTACCTGAAATATGCCCTACTAAGAAGCAAATTATAATGAAATTTATAGGACACTGACCTCCATACTAATAGTAACTATCAGTATGACATTTGAGTAGTTTTAGTAATTTGGTATAAATAATACTTGTCTTTGTCCATCTTTAGGGTAAGATGGACAAAGGCTTCTTTTCATTCCAGAAAATTGCAGTTTTTGTGGGTCATGCAAACGAGGTAGCGGGAGGGTACAAATTGCGAAATAAATTAGTGTGTATAAGCAGCTAGCAAGTGCAATTAAGATTGATACGTTTCGTATAGTACAATTGACCTATTAAAAGATACGACTTTAATAACAAGATATATACCCACTTAAAATTTTCTAATGTTTTAAAGTATGAACAAAACGCGTTTATTTCATACATATACGTTTGAAATTGTGTTAACATAGATAAATCGGAACTTAGTCCAGTAGTCAATACTTTAATTATTTGTGGTATATATGTTGATGTGTCACTTTTACTATTAAGCCTTGAAAACTATTACAAAAATAAAAATAAAAAATAGAACATTTACAGATGATAACGAAATAAAGATTATGCAACTGTTACTCAAAAATATTAACTGTACTAATTATACAAAAATATTATAACACAATCTGCAGTTTGTAATTATCATAATTTAGTTGCATGTTTCGACACTTCTAACACATCCCACAAACGAGTAGTGGTAGGTAGGTATCATCATTACAGGTTATCGCAAAATAATGTTTTAAAATGGAATCCTACGCAACTTTAATGAATAGCTCAAGTCAAACATCTTTTCGCCCACTAAATCCTTTGATTGAAATAATAACTCCATTCATTCTAATGAATCTTAAAACATATGATTGCTAAAAGTATTTATGAACCTTCGAAATAATTAAGAAACGGAATATTTCTTATCGTATTGTTATGGCATTTCAAAACGTTATAACGCATGTTATTTCAAAGCAATAGGGATAATTTAATTAAACTGGACATTTTTACACCAATAATAACGAAATTCCTTACGAAGTAGTCTTAAAAATTCTTCAAAACTTACCGACGACAATGCGCCTGCTTTAAAATATCCCCAAAAGACCCCATTTAAAGAAGGAAGGCACGCATTCAGAATTAATATATACTTAATTTGATTTGTTTCTATGTTTGGATGTTTGTAAGGAATAAATTCAAAAACTATTACACCGGTTTCAAAAGTTCTTTCACTTTTAGCATGCTCCATTAAAAGGGCTATATTTATTACTAGATAATAATTGGGATCCCAACCAAAACTCTAATTACGTAACCCAAAGAGTATAGTAGTAATATCTTTAATAATATCCACCGAAGCAAAGCGAGGGCGTGCCATAGTGTTTCAATATTTTTTGCTCGGAAGATTAAGAACTCAACTCTTAAGTGGTCAGTGCTATAAATGCCTTGTCGTTTCCCCTTAACCCACTTATTCAAATAAGCTCTATAACAGCGTTTGAACTATAATAGGATTTCTCGCGATTTATTACGCTCTAGCGCACTAATGGAATGATAATGTTTATTTTTATTTATCTGTATCCGTTTCTCTTATAATTAGTGCACGCTGGTCATCAGTTAGTTAGACCATCCTTCCTAGTAAAATTGTAATCTGATGAGTCAAGTAAATTGACTCAACATCGATATCTATTTACAATTTCACACTAATCCTACATATTGTTATAAATATAAACTTAACATCATAAGCATTCGAAGACATTTGGAAATTATATTATCACTATTAAATCACACACTAAAAAACGTAACTTTTTTTGATTAAGTAAAAATTGTTAAACTCCATTGAATGCTAATTCAAAAATGACAATGGGTTGGTTTACTCAGTATTCATCGAATAAAGATACAGGACAGGACAAGGACCAGATAATAAAAAGGAGAAGGGAGTCCAGTATCATTTACTAGAATATGGCAAAAGCGCCTACATCGTTTACTATTCGTGCCAACAAATCATATTACAATATGCAAATTACATACTGCATTTTATTACAATTATTTAAGAAAAAAGAGTAGTACCTATACGACAGCATTCTATGCTTCAATATTAAATAATTGTGTATCGTAACATATTATGTCAGCGCCCGTGATCTTTCTTGAGTTTTATAAAAAAAATTGTGATTAGTTATCTTTTAGATTTATTACGAAACTTAATATTAACAGCGGCGACCCTTTTGAGATATTAGCGATGTCTATCACACTTTTAATATAAAAACTTGCCTATACAACTAAATTGAACTAATGAGTTTGATTTATGACAGAAGTGTACAAATATGTCTTCGGGTCGCATAATTTGTATAAAATAAAAAGTATTTCTTGAATCATCAAGAAAACCATCTCTAGCCACGTCCGTCACTTCGTATGTTTGTTCGCGGTTAACTCGAAGACACTTAGTTACTAGAAAGATAGTTGTAATTTGTCATGGGCACATATCATGAAAATGCTGACAAATAACTGGTAGAATTAAATATTTGGAAAACAAATATAGGTGCATGTAACGTGCCGTATCGGGTTTAATTGGTTGTCTGGAAATATTGGGAGTAGTATGCGTATACACCCTTATGGTGTACAGTTTTTCGTTTCAGGGGTCCCTTTTTAGAGCAACTGTTTACGAATGATTATGCTATGATATATTTATTGTTACAGTCCTGCCTATCCGCTATGGGCCTTATGTAAAATTAACAATACAAATTATGAATCAGTGGAAAGCTTTTTCACATAATCTAAAAATGTCAGTCTAAAATTAAAAAGTAAATTGGTTAAAACACAGTCTAGATAAATTAGGACGGAGTGTTCACCTGATAAAATAAGTGATACTCTAGGATATAGTTAGTGCTATGCTAATCAAAGAAATACATAATTGTCGACAGACCAGTCATTTCTTTAAATTAAACCTACATGCCGTACAACTAGCCTTATAGCAATAGTTCTGTTCATATAATCCTTGGTCACACTGGTGACCTCTAGCCAAATTCTGTCGGAAAACCAAATCTGCAAAAATTAAAGAGACTTTGCTTCAATAAATGGATTCTATCTATACCAACATGTTAGTTTGTTGTAATTTAAGTACATACTCGTTTTCTTTCATATGTGGTACTTTTTTTAACTGTGAAAATGCACGTATTGTTAGCGATTTTTTTTTCATTTAGATTTAGAAAAAATATTGGTAACATTAAATAAAAAAAATATCAAACAAATAAACTTCATAATTTTCGGTTATCTAACATTGAGGCATTAACACTGACAAACACAAAAACTTATACGGAGTATTTTTCAGTTTTATGAACCGCCCGGTTGCCACTACTGGGGGGAAGGAAACATACTGTCAGAAATATGTGCCACTAACAAATGCGATAGCATATTTTCAGTCGACAAATCACATCCGGAGGAGTGTTGTGTACAGCTCGCCCGACTGAATAAACCGATTACAAACACCATTTAAGTTTACGCTAATACTGATAAACATTTATGGGTTTAGCACTAGATACTGATAATGATTCACGCGACTTTACAACAAACAAAGAAGTTCTAGAATTTCTTCAATTGCAGTCTAACCGCTAACATACAAAAGTATACCTGTATAATAATGGATTCAGAGTACCATCTAGCTAGTCGAAGAAGCAAAAATAGTCACATCGGTTCATTGGAATCGCAAAGAACCAAATAAGAGCACAAATAGAGAATACTGTGGGGACGTGCGCGATAAATGACCGGTCGGTGGAATGATCGAAAAATAGAAACGTTTTATAGGAATATTTATAGCAACGAATACACACAAGCGGCTGCTGTACTATTGCAAGTTCGCGAACTAAATGACGAATATGATGATAGCAATGGGCGCGGCGAGGATAACAAACTGACCGCGTTCGTCACTGCAATGGGCGACGATGTGCAAGTGTTGCCTGCCTTCCGAACCGTAGGGACTTCGGTATCGGTGTCACGGTGCTTGCTGGAAGCCCGATGGACGCCCAGGGCCACATAGCGGTCGCAAATTCCTACTCGTAATTCAAACGACGCACGCACCACATACGTGATTTGAGGACAAACGGTCCTGTCGACCTAATAACTCTAACAGCGATATTAACAATCATTGGATATTAAAAAGCTGCCTACTCACATTCTAAAGTCAGTGTATGAGATGTTTTGTGACGTATCCGGAATTTGTAACACAACGTTCTACTTACCGCTGAACCGTTGAAATTCGTCGATGAAGCAGCACATGTAACAAAACACAAATAGATTATTAATCTTTTTTTTAGATCACTACAGATACAGTAATTTTCCACTAATTCGAAATTGCTACAATATCATCGAAAACATACCTAAGCAAGGCAGACAACATGTACCTACGTCTTCAAGACTATCTCTTCTCATATACTCTATTTCCATGAACAGTTCTGGTGGGAACTGGTATATGGTTTTTCAATTACTAAAAATAATTCCAAGTTACCAAACGTGCGTGAGCTATAGTAAAACATACTGTTGTAAAACTTTAAATGATTTAGTGAATCATTAGAATTGTATGCTGGTATTGTTTTCCAATATCGATTGTTGTGGATATAATTCACCTCGTAAAGAAAGAAAGTAAACAAATGACGTAATCCATAAGCCATTCCCAACAAAAACAGATCTGTCTTCTTATCGTGAGTCGTGGAATGAGGCTCATAACATAACGTAAGGTCGTTACCGTTGCAGTTTCATACAATAAAGACATCTTATACACTTACGTACGAAGAAGTTATATGTGGTCATTTATATAATATATTTCTATAATAGAGAGACCACAATCAAGACAATTTCTATAGAAATAAAAAAACAGAATTTCATTTTAACGATTTCTAGAAATTGGACTTCTAAACTATATTATATTCAATATTAAAAAAATAAATTATCTTACAAGATGAGATTGTTGAAGTTTCCATTTCTTGCATTATAATCTGCGACGGGTCAGCGCCAGTTCAAAAACTTATTAAAATTAAATATCAAGACACCAAATGCAACGTTAAAATCCACTAGACATTAGCCTAAATCATGCAGGACTAGGTATCGATCAACACACAGTGGTCGAGCCGTTTACTAACAAATATTGACACAGATACAAAGTTTTATTTAACGTCGAGATATGGGGCGGGTTCGATGTTTACGTGAGAGATGGGTGTGCGTGCGGAGTGCGGAGTCTACGGGTGTACGCGCGGACCGAGCTGCACTTGCGTTGCGACCGGCCAAGCCGAGCACTGACACAACACACTGTAATGTAAGCAATTGCACCACAAGCTATTTCAATACATGAAGAGAATTTGCGACTCCGCAGATTCCGTAGCTTCGAGGTGGCCACACGCGCCCTAAGAGGTCAAACCTCTCCTCGGAGACACTGAACTGTAATATCATCGTCGTAATGTATATTGGATATCAATTGGCGTCATTAACTGCGTCGTTATGATTATGTCGACAAAACATTCGGAACTCGTATTTTTTACAAATTAATATATTTTATAACATTATTCCAACACGGCTGTATCATAAGCATAATTAAAACATACTGGCATGAATTATCATTTTTGCTCTTATAAAAAAATATTAATGCAATTTTTACTCTATATGTAAACAAATAGATTCGTAGTTATAGCAATATTTTCACCGGGTAAAATAAAACGTTTACTTTTTAATAATAGTCTCAAGTATATAAAATTAATTGGTGTTAGATCATGTGAACGATGCCCCCTTACACACCGTGTTCAGTTTCATGTAGAAAATAAAGTAAAACTAACTACTTCCCGATTAAATGTCTCGAAAAGCCATAAAATATAATATAACATTCATAATTATGCTTTAGCATCATACTATTATGAATTATTTTTTTGTTCTCTTTGCTATAATATCTAGTATAAAAGATAAGTCTACATAATTATCACGTCTTCAGCAACATATCTGTAGCACACAAATTCAAGCAACTCGATTAGTTTCCAGTCTATTGTCATAATATTAAATGGCTGCTCTCCAATGAAAGGCATAGAAATTAACGCGTATTATCAGACGTTTATTCATATTTTTATTCGTTTGTCTGACAACCTTTCCTTGGACAAATTAACTATTGGCTATTCAATTATTGAAATCCCTCCCTATAAACTCGAGAAGAAAACTCTCCGGTCGAGAAACCCTCTTTTAAGGGGTTTCGTAAAGAAATATTTTCTTGACGACTCATCATCACCTGTATTTTTTTCCACGGCATGATTATTAAAATCTTAGTATATTTAAATATATTCTAGTTGATTACCTCCACCTCTCAGGTTAATATAAATATATGTTATTTCATGAATATTTTTTAATTTGTATGCTGTACTGATTATACTTCTCTGCTTTTCCAAAGGTTACACTAAAATTATTATCTTTCATTAGGAGGATTTAGTATTTTAGCCCTTTTAGTATTTATTTAATATTATGTAGTAGTTTTTTGTTGTAGCGATTAATTGACACGTTTTAAACGTTAAAGGCTTACTAATCATAATTGCATTTAGGCTTGTGTATGAAAAGAAAACACGTACTTAGTGAATGAGGACCTTACGGTCATGTGGTGTCGATTACATCGTATAGAGACGTCACGGCAACGGTCAGGTTCCGCGAGGATCGGTACCGGGCTGAGGTCACACGCTTCGTGAGCACGGCACAATGAGGCCCACACCAAGAAACCACACATGCACAAGACCACCACATTATGCTCCACATTGTAACTAATATCAAATAACTCATGTACCCTCCCCACATATATATGTGTTAATTCAATATAAGATTTCTGATAATGAGGATATTTTGTGAAAGGTACAACGAGCTGCCGGTTTATCAAATAAAAAACACACCAGCAATCGTCTGTACTTCTTATAAAGTATACTAATTAAACATTTTAATTTTTTATATACCTTATTTCTTTCTTGTATATGAATATTTAAGTTGATAAAAAAATTAAGATAATTGTCTGCCTCTCTCTTTTCCACATTAGCTTAGTGGCTAGGTCACATGTAATGCAATTGTACTGAAAAATTAAAAATAGCGCTAACGAAGACAATTAGGTTCACTTTAAACATTATTCTATATATTTTTTATTCTGATTTATTGCAATTTCAATATGCTTATTAAACGTACTGACTCTGCCTTACTTCGGATGCTAACACTTTAAACTTATGATATATCCGAATATGCGAGTACCACTTCATTTAATTCTTGACGCCGCCGCCGCGTGACGTAGGCATGGGATCTGACGTTTGACTGTTTCTGTGACGTTTCATTTCTAGCATTTTCGTGCTATGCTTCGAAAACACGTATAACCGTTGGTTCCACATAAGGCATTAATTCCACAACATAGATAATTGTTATTCCATTTAGTGTATACTATGCGAGATTGTTTGAAACAGCTACCGCAACCCCGGAACATATAGAGCTCAAAAAGATTCTCATCAATGAGGCTACAAAATAAGAGTTTTAGTCAGTAAAAGTCTGACACATCCTTCCATCCACTCACAACAGGAGACTGTTTAAAAATTTTAACTGGCTCTTGGTGCAGCAGTTCAATCACTCAAGACATTCTTCTCAATTTTGCTGCCTTTGGAAGCCTCATTAGACTGACTGACTGACAAATCTTGAGAAAAAACCACAACAGACAGTTTAACTGACAAATTCTTATAAAGCATCCATTATGCTTTTATTTCTTGATTATGTTACCACCAATATCACTTTGATTGATGTTAAAAAAATTATTGACTTTCCATTTTGTTTGTAAAGTTTTGACAAATCTAAATGATTGTGTTGATTTTAAAGACAATAAAGTATATTATATAATTTTTCGATTCTTTTTTTATACCTTAAAACTATTACAAACAATCCTACCATATCTTATTCATAACAAAAATATGCTTTTCAGAACATCTCAATGAGTAAATATTTAACAGCCATCTTATATTTCAAAGTTAATACAAACATCAAGTTGACTTAATTTTGCATTTAGAATGCACATGTTTTTTTTTACATATGCACTAAGTTTCAAATTTGAATTTATAACTCTTTTTGTGTTTTAAAAAGCATCAACGAGTTCTCAGGCTTACGCAGTTCTTAAATATCAACTCTAATGTAAGTGATTATGATTAGTTTGTAAAATTAGTTACCTAAGGACCTGTTGCATTGAGCAAAAATATTTTTAACAAATAAAAACTGAGTGGCAATGTATAACACTAAAGGACAAAATTTAAACAGTATCCATCCAAAGGTATGATATTGTCAGAGTTGAGATGTATGTGCAGCATCACAACTATATGTAGGATATTAAAAAAAGTTAAACACACAAACGCAAAAGAAACACAAACTGAATTCTATAAAATAATATCTTTGAAACTATAATTACAAAATTTCGGACACATTACTATGTATTAAACATAAGTATTTAAAATTTGTCTAGCCAAATAAACCTTTACAGACATAAATATATAATTTCAATGTTAGCTTATTTAACTCAGTCACCGTTTCCAGACAAAATTTGAATTAATCTTTTCATGTCCCATTGGAGTCAATACCTCACGGACCAATCACAAAAGTATGTTAATGTAACAAAACAAGATAAATTATGCCATAAGATTGGCTGACCTTCTAGCCTTGAAAGCTTATTGTAAAAAAGTCTGTATATATTGATGATGAAGGCTAAAACTATGACCAACAATTTTTTCTTTTATTAGCTAGTGTGCAACAAACAAATTTATAAAAATATTCTATTACGAAATTTTTTATCATACGATGGGCAATAAGATAACTTTAGAACAGGAGAAATTTAAAACCGTTTTAAGGCTGAAGTAAGTATAATCAGAGATTAATATAAATATTGATTGCTAGAAACCTAATTATTTTGATTTAACAAGAATTACCACCGAACATACAGCATCTACAGTACGAGATAAAATCTTGTACACGATCGGCATCTTCGCAAAAAAAGGTTCAGGTCTGAAAGTAAAGTGAGTACAGTGGAATTGTTTTCGCTGAAATAAGCCACTATAATTAAAGCATAATTTAAAAGTCGAATAATATATCAAAAACATTCACAAGTTAATAAATATTTGTTTTGTTTATGAATCCAAAAATATGGAACGAATGTATGTGATGCTTTTGAAAAGAACGATGATATAATGGCGCGAATATGTAACAAATCGTAATTAAATAGGTGAGGATTACTTACCCGATCTCTGCATTGTGATATTAGTTATTCTTCGATAAATTTATGATAAAAACATGTCTTGTAGCACAAATCACACACACTTCACAATACTGTCAATTTTATGAAACGAAAAGACTCGCCCGCCCTACCGACCGACAAGAAATTGATTTTTGATAAATGTTGCCTCATGTGAATAAAGACATATTTGCGTTCGATTAGTAAATGTCGTAGTATCTCTCTCTCTTCTAATATAGGAATCTTTCTAAGAGAAACAAATGCGAAATACAATATGCTTAATTATGATAAGGATTTATTCGGTTTGCACAATCATACGTAAAGTAGACCATTTAATTTTATTACGATAACCAAACAGAGTTGTGTGTCTTTGAAGTAGTCGATAAACTAATATATACATCATTTAATTTCAATAGCAGCTTTAAACTTTTGTTATAAAATGATCCAATGTTACTAAGCAATCTATAAATCTATATAACAATCGATAAATCTGAACAAATGGATGTCTTCTTTCTTTCTTTATTTTAAATAATGGCTTCGTGCGTCTAGCACATTTACCCAGTGTCAAGTAAGTGATATATTAGTAATATATAATTCATAGTAAATAAGAATGAGTGGTGATAAAGATGATAAATGATAAATGAGATACCCTCCCCTAAGCCCCTTGAGTCCTCAGTAAAGATGTGGGACTATACTGAGATCTCACATGGACTCCTTGAGAGGAAATTTAAAAAGTGATGTTGCACTGTTTTGTTTGATTTACCAACACTCATGTATGTTCACAAACACTTAACGGTTAATAATCCACCGTTATTACACATTAATGTTAGAAACATCACAAATTTTAGAAAATAAAACAAAACTGCAGACATGACCCTTCACTTTCCCGCCAAGAAGTCCCGTTATGACCCTATAAATATTTAAGTTTATATTTGATATATATAAATAATTAAATATGCAATACTTACATTACATTACAATAAAACAAAACTGCAGACATGACCCTTCACTTTCCCGCCAAGAAGTCCTATTAATTCTTCTTCTTCCATTTAAATAATGGCTTCGTGCGGCTAGCACATTTAGCCAGTGTCAAGTAAGTGATATATTAGTAATATATAATTCATAGTAAATAAGAATGAGTGGTGATAAAGATGATAAATGATAAATGAGATACCCTCCCCTAAGCCCCTTGAGTCCTCAGTAAAGATGTGGGACTATACTGAGATCTCACATGGACTCCTTGAGAGGAAATTTAAAAAGTGATGTTGCACTGTTTTGTTTGATTTACCAACACTCATGTATGTTCACAAACACTTAACGGTTAATAATCCACCGTTATTACACATTAATGTTAGAAACATCACAAATTTTAGAAAATAAAACAAAACTGCAGACATGACCCTTCACTTTCCCGCCAAGAAGTCCCGTTATGACCCTATAAATATTTAAGTTTATATTTGATATATATAAATAATTAAATATGCAATACTTACATTACATTACAATAAAACAAAACTGCAGACATGACCCTTCACTTTCCCGCCAAGAAGTCCTATTAATTCTTCTTCTTCCATTTAAATAATGGCTTCGTGCGGCTAGCACATTTAGCCAGTGTCAAGTAAGTGATATATTAGTAATATATAATTCATAGTAAATAAGAATGAGTGGTGATAAAGATGATAAATGATAAATGAGATACCCTCCCCTAAGCCCCTTGAGTCCTCAGTAAAGATGTGGGACTATACTGAGATCTCACATGGACTCCTTGAGAGGAAATTTAAAAAGTGATGTTGCACTGTTTTGTTTGATTTACCAATACTTATGTATGTTCACAAACACTTAACGGTTAATAATCCACCGTTATTACACATTAATGTTAGAAATATCACAAATTTTAGAAAATAAAACAAAACCGCAGACATGACGCTTCACTTTCCCGCCACGAAGCCTCTCCTATTAATTTGTAAGCAAGTTATGTTTTTTCTTTTCTTTTAAATAATGGCTTGGTGCGGTTAGCACTTTTTGCGTGTGCACAGCCAGTGTCAAGTAAGAGATATATTAATATAATAACGTATAAATTATGGTCAATGAGAATGAGTGGTGATAAAGATGATAGTGGAGATAATGATAAATGGTAAATGAGATGCCCTCCCCTAAACCCCTCGAGTCCTCAGTAAAGATGTGGGACTATACTGAGATCTCACATGGACTTCTTAAGAGAATTTTGATAAGTTATGTTGCACTGTTTTATTTCATTAACTAACACTCATGTACATTCACAAACACTTAACGGTTAATAATCCACCGTTATTACACATTAACGTTTGAAATATCACGAATTTTAGAATATAAAATAAAACTACAGACATGACCCTTCACTTTCCCGCCAAGAAATCCCGTTATGACCCTATAAATATTTAAGTTTATATTTGATACATATAAATATGCAATACTTACATTGCTGATCGTCATAATATATTTCGCCGGATACCTATTATTTATTTATCTTATAATTCAAGATTGTAACCGCCTGCACTATTATGAAACTTTTCCTTACGTCTAAAAAGCACGCCGAAACCCTATAAATATTTAAGTTTATATTTGATATAGGTATAAATATGCAATACTTGTATTGCTGATCGTCAAAATATATTTCGCCGGATACCTGTTAATTATTTATATAATTCTAGATTGTAACCGCCTGCACTATTATGAAATTTTCCTAACGTCTAAAATATACGGTTAATAATACGGCTTTCAAATTGTATAATTTTAGTTAGAAAGAATATGTTTAATTTATTGACACCGCCAAATAAATATATATTACCATAGTAGATAGATGTCATTGTCAACACTTCAGTAGTTGTCACAACACAAGCACACACACATGCTACATACAACAGCAGAGATGGCAGATGCAAATTCCTTGCAAATTCATTGCGAACTGGGACGAAAAAATGGTTTTTTGCATAAATATTAAAATCATTTTGTTTGTTCTTTCTTTACAAGATTAGATGAAATTTGTTTGTGCTTATTATTTATTTTTTGTGTTTATTGGCCCGGCTCAGGTTAAAAAATACTCTATGCACCTAATGCAGTAATATTTATAATCTATTGTTATTTTGATAGTAGTAAATAATTTTATAATTCATATATTTATAGTTAAAAACTACTAATTTTGAGTATTAGGTTGAAGAACTAGTAGTTAAAATCAAAACTTATTTTATCAATATTTTGAAGAAAGAAGCGTAATTATGAGCCTCGCTAAGAAAAATAGTACATGGGCATTAAATTTTGTTCAATATTATTTTCTACAACGGATTAACAACAATTTGAAAAGGAGGCCTTTACTGCCACCAGTATGTATACAAATTTATAGTTTACATTGTCTGCTCAAATTTTTGCATTAATATGGTTTTATTATAAATTTGTATCCTTATGGTTTTTTTTCTTTATATCTATAATAATAGGGTATTAAAAACAATTATATCTATTCTTGGATATATTTTTTCCTATTCACCATAGACATAGCTCAATGCACTCAAAGTTGTGTGGGATGGTAAGGATCAATAATAGAAGTCATCTGGAGTTCTCTGAGGACTATTCTTGGAAGGGTGAATCCTTATGTGGGAACCTGTGAACCTGGGAACTTGTTGGTCTTGGTTATTACTTTTTAAAGTATAGGTAAAGCCTATTGAGAGACTGTTGGGCAGCTTGACAAACACTCTCTCCTTGGTTTTTAAATGTAAGCCTGAACCTAATAGTGCGCCTTATTCTAGATGCACCTTTAAAAAAAATACCACCACAGTCTTGCTTAAAGGTGTTGTAAAATATGACTAGGGGATCTCGGCTAGTGTCAATGTATGTCAAAACATTGGACATGTTACATGCAGAGATCTCAATGGTTTCTACCCATGAGATATTATTTACTAGATATACTAAATACTTTTCTTATTTAATTATTATAAAGTTTATATATGGATGAAATAATTTTTAGATCCGCAGGGAATTCTGCTCAAGACTCATCACATTGACTGCTGGCTTAGCTTTTGTGTGGCCTATGAAAAAAAGTAATAAAAACCAATCTAACAATAAAGAAGCATTTGAGTCTCTGTTAAATACGGCTGATAATTTATTTGAACTTGGTCACTATGAAGAATGTTATAACATACTCATAGGTTTTGAGGTAAATATAATGATAATAATTCTCTTACAATCATTTTTAAAAATAAGTATCATTAAGAACTTGTGATACACATAGTTAAAATCATTGCTAAACATTGCGACTACTTTACAGTGATCAGAGGTGAAGGGTTACTCACTATTTCACTTATAATTTAAAACTACTGTGACTAAAGCTGATTATTTTCCATTAGAAATCATTCATTTTTACATTTTTATTACATTAGACCTTTTTCAATCAATGCCCTACTTATATCGACACCAATTTTCATCAACATCGATCCAGTAAATAAAAACCAGTGTAACTACAACGAGGAATTATCGCAAGACTAATCCAAGACCCTGAAATGCATTCTTAGTTATGGTTAGACCCATAGATGGGGCATACTGTTGAAATTCTATCACAATGTCTATGAGTTCTGCTAGTATTGTAATTTCTGCATTTTTTGTATACTATTTTATTTTATTTGTTTTAGGAAAATGATGTTGAAATTAACTGGCGCATCTGTAGAGTTCTATATAACATGTCAAAGGAATCGAAATATGACAAAACATACAAAAGAGAACTTATTTTAAAAGCCTTTGAACTTATATCTGAAGAAATTAAACAGAAAGATGATCATTATGCTGTACAAAAATGGTATGCCTTATTGTTAGATGCAAAGTGCACTTATGATGGGATCAAAGAAAGAATCAGACATCTTGAAAATATCAAAAAACACATGAACGTAAGTAGTAGTAATAGTATTTCCTATATCTTTGTTTTCAAAATAAAATGAATAGGATAATTTAAACAGCACTAGGACATGACAATGATATAATTTTGACATATACCCGTCATATACAGCTTTCTAGATTATAAGGCCAAGCCAAATCATTATTCGCAGCCGTTGTAGGTAGGAGTATAAAGCTACTGGTTTTGCAAGGTATATAAGTAAAAAGCGAGTGCCTCCTAGTAATACTACTTATATTACCGCATACCCACTCGGTTTCGTTTACCGTAGGACGTAGTGAATACCGCTAAGTTTGAAAGGGCCTTAAGAGTCATCGATTAAAGCCGCGTTCGGACGTAATGATTCTTAGTTGTTAACCGAACTATAAAAACAAATAAATGTTATAGATTACATGAAATAATAACATGTATTTTGAATAGCAGTTTGTTGAATCCATTTTATGTTACAATGTTATAAGTCATATAAATATTAATACCACACATCCTATAAAAATCAATTCCTAATAAACCAATACTTTACAGCTAGCTGTTACTCTAAATCCTAATGATGCCACTACATTGCACATGTTGGGTGAATGGTGTTATCAAGTCAGTGAGCTGCCATGGCATCAAAGAAAAATTGCAGAAGCTTTATTTGCAGCACCCCCACATTCCACATATGAAGATGCTTTAGAATATTTTCTAAGAGCTGAGTCGGTGCAACCTCGATTTTATAGTATAAACTTGCTGCGACTTGGGTCATGTTACATGAAATTAAAAAAGGACGACCAAGCAAAATACTACCTGAAATTAGCAGCAAGTTACCCTGCCAAGTCCAATGATGATCATCGTGCAAATAAGGAAGCTACGGAATTACTGAATAAGTTAAAATAATTGTACCTTTATTATTTGTAATATGCTTGTGTTATAAAGTGGATCGGGTAAAATCTCTATGGTGAAAGAAATGTATGTTTTGTACTTTAAATAATTTTAAGATTAAATATTAAATAATCTGTTTGCATTGTGATTACAAGTCATGCTCATATGCGAACCAAAATGATAAAATAAAAATTATGATTATACCTACTGTCTACCTCATATTATTGTGTTGAATGGACAAAACTGTGTATGGAAGTTTAGTCTGTTATGTGAAGTTTCGCCCCCCAACTTGTCTCCACCTTGTCGTGGTGGGGGGCTCTCCCGGTAGGGCGGAGACCTATGGTCCGGCAGCGGGCACCCCATTGCCGGTCCACATGGGCCCAAACACCGGTGCGCCCTGCCGCTGGGTGCCGCCAGGTCGTGGTAAAGGCGTACAACCCCTCCCCGGAAGGCCCACCCCCGCTCGCCCTACT
The DNA here is from genome assembly GCA_949126915.1 of Musotima nitidalis. Lineage (NCBI taxonomy): Eukaryota > Metazoa > Arthropoda > Insecta > Lepidoptera > Crambidae > Musotima > Musotima nitidalis. The sequence continues at coordinate 10,086,824 of OX421414.1, forward strand.
AGGTGCCAGAGTTGCCCCGGTCCTAGCGGTCAAGGGGGGGTATCATTCCCCGCACGCCCGAAGGCTCGCCTCCCCCTCGTAGACGGTCCATACCGGAACCACCAGCCCACTCCACCACGAGCTCCAATGTTGCGGTCTCCTTGGCCCGAGCTGGTACTCCGAGGAGTCCCAGTTGGTCCTGGCAGCCCAGCTTCTCTTATTGGCGCATGATGCGCATTCGTCTCTCTCGAGACCTTCGCCCTGGCGGGCCCTGCGCCCGTAAGCGTCTTGGTCACTGTTTTTGGGAGTTATTTTTTTCTCCATTCTTACTAATGTGTTTGATTCGCCTGCTAGATTTCCCACCCTCCATGGAGCCCGCACATTTGGAAGTGCCCGATTCCCGGTGCACTAGGATTATCTGGCAGGTATAGGCAACAGGAAGTGGGTGAGAGGACGCGACATCCAGGGCTCGTTATACGCATGCTAACTCAAACCTACGCAAACTTACCCCTTCAGCATGGCCATCACCCCAAACTGTTCATCAGCCGAGGCCAATAACCAGCTCCTCCCCGCGCCTCGCCGCGGCCGTCTGATGGGACGCTTGACCATTTCCCCCACTCGGCTACTGTGGGAGGCCACCGTTCGAGAGAGAACTCCGGACCAAAGGGGCGTGTTGCCTTGCGAAGAGAACAAACACCGCTCTTGCCCTTACGGCGCTCAACTGCGCAGGCCCTAGCACAGGAAGGACTGCATAGTCCATACGGGCCGCCCTCCAAAGCACCGCTGGAACTAAAGACATAAGTCATTAGTAGGACAGGATGAGAGGGGAGAGGAGGACATAGGATGGCTGGGAGAGTGGTGAGGATTGGATAGTAGGAGGTAAACATAGTGTAGGGGGGGAGGAGACCGCCTGACCGTTTCAGTTACGTCAGTTTCATAGGGAATCTGACCTATAACAGGCAGCAACCACGTGAAGGAAATAACAGTCAGACTCACTTTGGGGGATCGGCGACCGGCGCTACTCCCCAAAGCCAAGAGCCAAGGCACCAGACGGGACAATCTGGTACTGTAGGCGAGTGTCTGTGTCACAACGTCTTATGTGCGTTATAAGTAACACAGACCTTCGCCCGCCCCGTCATTTACATAGATTTCTATGTAAGAACTTTTTCAAAGAATTTGAAATTACCGTTATTACACATTAAAGCTAGAAATATTACAAAGTTTAAAAAACAAAACTGCAAACATGACGCTTCACTTTCCTTTAAATCTATTACAGTTGGAATTGGACTGTCTTTTTTTCGTTCGGACCATCTACTCTGTGAAAGTTAAAATAAATTATTAGACATCACATAGACTTCTTGGCGGGAAAGTGAAGCGTCATGTCTGCAGTTTTGTTTTATTATCTAAAATTTGTTATATTTCTAACTTTAATGTGTAATAACGGTGGATTATTAACCGTTAAGTGTTTGTGAACATACATGAGTGTTGGTAAATCAAACAAAACAGTGCAACATCACTTTTCAAGTTTTCTCTTAAGGAGTCCATGTGAGATCTCAGTATAGTCCCACATCTTTACTGAGGACTCAAGGGGTTTAGGGGAGGGTATTTCATCTTCGATTTATCATCTTGATCACCACTCATTCTCATTTACTATGAATTATATATAATTAATATATCACTTACTTGACACTGGCTAAATGTGCTAGACGCACGAAGCCATTATTTAAATATAAGAAGAAGACATCACATAAGTTCTTATAATATAATAATATAATTATAAGTATGAAGGCTTAACGCCATTCTGAATAAGCGAGTGCTGGACAAATCTAAAAAAAAATAATTAATTAAGATAGGATGTATAGGTCACAATTTTAAATACTTATTCAATACAAGTGGAATCATAATAATAAACAATATTCGCAATATTATCGACACCTTTTTAAAATAAAATATTTTTTTTATTGATTTTATTTTAATTAATGTGTTAATAAAAACCCTTCCACCTTTCTGAAACCAATGCGAAATGATTAAAAAATTTCACTTACCTACAATTTCCAATAAAATACGTATTGATCACTTGATATTACAACACTTATGCAACGCTCAACATAGTGCCTACAAGCCTAAAACACGAACCAATATAAGATGTTTTCCATTCTCATTCATGGCGGATGACGTCTTATAAGCGTCATTAGCTTCCGTGGTGCTTGACGCCCCTAGAGCGTCACCATCGGCTGAAGTTTGTCTAAAAGGTTTTCGGGCTCGTCCCTGAAGAGGCCCTGGTCCGAAGCGAGAGTGAATGGGGGGGGCTGTCGGCTGTCATGTTTTACTTTCGCCTCAAAAAGATTTAGCTAACAGTGGAGAGGGGCCTAAGCGTGCCGACATTGCTGGATTTTGCAATAAATGTAAATTCTGGATATAAATGTTATGAAAGATCTCAACAAGGAACATGGACAGTCGGTTAAGGGCACACTTCCGGTCCAATCATAGCGGGAGGTGTTTCTTTAATACAGGGAATGTCAGCCAATATATTTTTTTAATTCATCATATTTAAGCTTTTTTAATTGTCCCTGAATAAACAATTATATTTTAATATATTATTATATGTTACACAGTATTTTTATTGTAATTATTGATATTTCATATTTAATTATTATAGCATTGATTGTACTGTAATTTTACTGTATTACATAGATTAATCTTAAAATTTTACATCGAAACGAAAGTTACTGTCAATGTCAAAAGTTTTAACCGTAGACCAGTTAGAAATTAAATTTAACCGAATTTTTCAAGTCAAACTAAAATCTCTTTGTTTCCAAGTTATATTTTTGGTATGGTTTAAAATAATATTGATTATGTTTGGTGTTGCGAAAAGAATTTATCGAGTTACGTGAGACTATAGTTGTAGTTTTACCTCTTGTTAAAAACAATCGCTTAAAATACGGTTTGGTAGTTACTACTAAATTTTGTTCTAAAAACAAAGTATTAAAATATGGATTTATATATTAAGACTGAACCTGTAAGCGAAGAGGAAATATTTTTTGGCAAGTTAACTCTAAATGAAGTAAGAAGACATATATTGGGGAATAATAAGAGTTGTTTTACAGGGTAAGATTTTAATTTGCTTTATTTATAGTTGTTTACACAACAATAATAGCCTTGAATGATTGAATTCAGCAAGAAGTACCTATTCTCTTTGTCTTTAATTTTTTTATATTATTTTTGTTGTTGTATGTAATTGATATGTTTTTATATGCAAGCCACAATTATATTTTTCAGGAATAACAAAGATATTCCAGATGATGAAATTTCTAACTCAGATTGTCATCTGGTAAGGGAAACACCAATAAACTCTGCTATTATAGCATTGGATAAATATAATTCAGAATTATCGCCGGCAACACCTAATCTTTTCTCTGAATGGGATGTAAAAAATACAGATGACAGTTTCTTGAAACATGAGAAAATGATTATAGAAATGAGTAATTCTCCTGGAGAAGATGATAACAAAGATAATATTAATAATGCCTCCCAGTCAGCTACAATAAGAACTATTGAAGAACTACAAAATAACACAATCACAACATCTGTAGACATAAATAAAAAAACACCCTTTAAAACACCTGTGAATCCTAATCCTCACAAAAATCTAGCAGTTTCTTCATCTATAAAAAAATCCTTTAAAAATAGTACATATAGTCATATAGCCAGTCCAATTGCTTCTTACATAAAAAATGAGTCATCATCTTTCACAAAAGAGTCTCGAGTACCGAAACCTATTATTCGTTCTTCATCTATTCCTAAATATGTTAAGAATACTTCACTAGTGGGACTAGGCCATAAAGATAACATAACTTTACCAAGTCCTAATAGATCTACAAAGAAAATACAAGGGGTAATTATGTTTTTTTGTTGCAAATTAGGATTTCAAAATACAGAATTGGATCTTGAATAACTAATGTTCTTATTGACCTGTGTATTTATCGTAATTGTAGTTGTTCCATGTTGTAATTGTTACAATTCCAGTGAGTTTTCAGACTTGAGGGAATTTTCAGACTCATAGACTTTATTTTCCTAATTGACATAATTAATATTTATAATAATTAAAATTGTGAGCTAATGTAATAATTATTTTACAGACTGACAAAGAAATGTTATCACAGAGCCACTGTGTGGCAAAAAACTCTTCTGTACAGAGGCCTGTAACCATGAAGCATACACTGAAGGAGAATAGTAAGCCAAGATTCATTTGTTGAAGATGCTGCACTCACCTCTATTTTTAAAGTAGGAGATTTATAATGATTGGAATATGTGTTCTTCAAAATTTGCTCTGGTAATAAAAGTATAACATTAACTTTACTTTTTTTTTCCAAATTGCTGTTTCTCAATAACGTCACTAGGACATTATATATATTCTTAGACATGTAACACAGGGCCATCTAGCCCAAAATAAGCAGAGCTTGTAAATTTAGGATACCAGAGATAACTGGTGGTGTAAGTATTAAATGCTATGTTGTTATCAGGTATTTTATTAAATGGCACCACACCGATAACATTACGGACTGGTATATGAATCACTTACTATAATTATAATTTGAATATGTTTAAGCCTTAAAGGGTGCTGAGGGATTTTACCAAGAACCACCTGCGAATCAAAAAGGCTCTGGCAATAGGATCGCCACCTATGGGGCTAAAATATGGGCGAATATAATAAAAATATTTCTTTACAATCCAACTATTTTCATAACATAGTTTGAGATTTTGTATGATCGCATGGCTGCAGGCCATCATAAGTAAACGACAGACATACGTCTACAAGGATAAAAATCGCTCCCACTTGTAAGGACAACATAGTCTGCTTGAAATCAGGCAGGGTATGATTTCCATAAAGTGGGAGCCATACCCTGCCTGTTTTGGAAAAAGTTACACTTCATTTCTAGCTTATGAGCAACAAATATTACTTAATGGGAGGAGAATTGCTCCAAGTTTAGAATATGGCAGTGTATATAAGGCAGGGCTAGGACATTTTAACAAAAAATAGACTATAAATCCATATTATAAAACGTTTATATATTCTGTTCATTCTCTGCTTAAATAAAAAAAACATTTTCTCTTAAAAATTAAGAATGGGATAAATACAATTTCTGTGCTAGAAGTGATACACGTTTCTCCTAGACACAGGAGTCAAAAGCGTCATCATAGCGCATAACGTCGCAATTTTCATGGAGTTTCAAAATACCATTGCCTACAACTATAGACCACCTACCAAAATGGACGTGTACAAGGAAATGATCAGCCAATCGCGAGCTCTTTAGAAAACCACCAGTCGGTAGCCTTGTTAGTTAAGCATTTTTTGCCCGTAACACGTCTATTTGGGCACGTGGTAGGTTGTGACGGCGTTAGCGGTCTGCAGTACTTAATACTAGAAATACACAAAAGGCCTTACTTATTAACACATATTTTATGTATTACTAAACTAGTGATATAGTGTTTTGTGTCTGTTACTTAAATTTTAAATAGTTGTATCATACCCCAACAAGACACTAATGGCTAAATAAGTGTTTATAAGTATGACCTAATTTACTTTAATATTTGGATTTTACATCATTTTGAGAAACTGACTTCACCTTGAGTAACATAAAAATAATACCCATGAACTTTTAAATAAATACTAGACAGAATTTCTGTTTAGAGCGTCTCAATAGGAATTATTTTTACACAACCCGAGGTATGCATGAAAAGATCATGAAAGATCCTAAAAAGATCAATACATAATTCTTATAATATCACACACGTTATTACATTTATACACGGTAAAAATAGTAGTTTTCACCTATAAAGGGCCATTAGATACTACCAATTTGTAAAAAAAACAATATCTAGTGGATTTTCTTAATTGCTTGAAAATGAGTTTTAATGTTACTTGCACACTGGCATGGCAAAGCTGGTGGACTTTTAGGCTACTTTCGGATATGATAATAAAAGCTTTTTAAGTACATACCCTACAATTTTACATATTAGTTTTTATGGCCTTCACTGATATAAACAACGATAGGCCAGAGCAGGTTGAAATATATTTATTCACCATGCCCTATTAAGGGTTTAGCGTGTATAAATACAATACAATTGTCCTTTAGTAAAAAAACCTTATATCTACCACCAACCAATCACTAACATACTATGTTCCGGTAAACATAGTTACGGTTAGACATTTATTTTCTCAAAAGAATTACAAAATTCACTTACAGAGAAAATACAAAACTATATTATTAACTTGTTTACAACACCAACTAGCATTTCAAAAAAAGTAGGTATATTGACAAACACTCATTTAAACAGAGGGCAAGTGCACCGTAAACATAGTATGTTAGTGATTGGTTAATTAAACACAATTTCTGTTACACATAAAGCGCGGTAAGTATTTAAGGTTCTCATAACTGTCATACAGTCAACACCATCTGAATCACAGCATTTAATGTGCTAAATTTTTATTGCTATTGGATTCCTCGTTATAATAATATATTTCTAGCATAATGTATGGGAGTGATTTGGTGTCAGTTCTATACATTTAGTTTTCCTATCGTATATGAAGGAAATATTGTTATATTTTACGTATATAAATTTGAGCTTTGTAAATTCTTAAATGGATCGATCCATGTCCATAAATCATTGTAACCATTTATTTAATTATAATACAATAAAATGTTATTTCGCAAACTGGGTTTTAATATAACTTCTTTTGGTTAGTAGCGGGTAGTTACGTCATATATGTAATGGCGAAACCAAATTTCGTATCATAATAACATAATTAACGTAATAAATAACGTCAGTTTTCTAGTTGTAAATATGATAATTGGTAATTAGACTTCTGATTATTTCATTTACAAACAGGAAAAATACAAATTGCTGAAAGAGCAAAACAGCCAAAAGGACCGCGTAATCAATTTTAGAATTAAGCTTATAAATATTAGTAACATAAAACTTAACCGGTACTGCCATGGCTTTAATACAATTTGGATCAAAATACCTAATGTAGCCGATGACTAGAAAAACGCAACCAATCGTTTTTTTACGTATAAATATATAATAATCAGATCTAGCTTATAAAAATGGGTGATATATCAAAGTGGGCAGAACAGATTCAGACTTAGGGACTCCCGACAACCCATCACTTTTGACATTACAAAGTAAAATTAAATTACACAAAGAATAACCATATGATGCAAAATATTACATTAGATGTGATATCTACTGTACATCATAAAGATAATTAATTGTATGTTCTTACAAATAAACAAATGCTTTTTTTAGTTAGTAGTAACTTCATATAAACAGTTCTTATTATTTATCTATCTATAGGTCTAGAGTAAATGCAGAACTGTACTAAATGTAATTAATTTCAGATTTTTAAAACAAGTAAAGCTATAAGAATGATATTGAAATTGAAACTCAAAAAGGTGTTAAGCTATTTACTGATAATTTCCCACTACTTAACCCTTTAAGGAGCAGAATACGTTGATTTTTTTATTGACTGTTACCGTTACTCAACTCTAAAAAGTTCAATTTATGGCGAGGATATATTTACCACTGCCTCGCAAAGAGCTAAAAGTACGATTGTATCGATAGATTAGGAACATATTTATCACCAAAAGTTCAATTTAACGAAGCATAAAACAAATGTACCAAGGTTTGGGCAGGTGGCAAGTGGCTACTAATGGTTATAATATCTGCCTGTTGAAATTAATCTATGGAAATAAAAAAAAACTCTGTTAACCCTGCAAATAATATAAATGAGAAAGCTATAATGTTTATTGCTCAAACATGAATTGACATCTGATAGCCTAACATTTTGCACTCATATTGTGTTGTCGTAAAAAGCCTAAACACTGTATTATGCGTGGGTAGTTTGATAGCATGAAATACCTTATGACGATAAAATAAAGCTCAAATTTGATTAAACGCATTGTATTTGAGAATACTGTGTTCTGGCTGACACGACACGAGTGGTAAAGATTATTTAAAGTAGCAACCCATTAACTAAGTAGGTATACGCTTATAGTATAATACTAAAGTTTTAGAGTATGCTAAGAATTGAATTAGTTAATACTTGCACCTCCAGTACTTCAGACTCATAATTCTAATTTTGTTATTTTGCGGAACTTCTCTTCTAATTTCGATTCTGATTTGATTATATGTATATCATATTACACTGTAAATACATGACCTGATAATAAATTATAAACTGTAACGTCCCTATTACCTATCCTACCAAGATCTTAGAAACCCAGGCCAACCTCACCTCCTCCTTCTGCGAAGTGGTGATGTCGCAGAAGGAGGCCGCGGAGCGGGAGAGGGAGCGGGATCCGCTCTCTCTCCGGCTACGCCGTTGGCGCAGCGGGCGGGCAAGGAGGGCCCGTCCAGCCGCGCCTGGGGGGTCTTAGGCGGCAGGGGCAGGGGGCCCCTTCCGTCTAGCTATAGACCCTCCCAGAAGTCGGCCAGTTACGCCATGGCCGCACAAGGAGGTAGGGGGGGGGCGCGACACACTGCGCTTCTCTGAGGAGGTCCTCCCGGTTCTGATCCGGGGGACGTTGGCCGCGGGCGGGGTGCCAGAAGCTACAAACCCAGGCACTGGCCCCCTGCCCCTTTTTCAACAGCGGTGGGCGTCGTCGGAAGTTTTTTAGTGGGTAGGACTGCGGTGGTCGTGTCTGAAGCAGTGAGCCCCACACTCCCCTCTCGGTCCCCCCATTGGCCAGGAGACAGTGCGTAAACAGCATTTTTTTACCGACGATAAAAAAAAAAAAAAGGCCAACCTCACCTGCAATTGGCGCACCAGCCTATCAACGGAAGAGACGATCCCGGTAAGCGGCAATGGGTTCGCCACCTATTACGTGGGACCAACAACATATCATTGACGAAATGTGGGCGTATAGTGTGCCTGGCGTGTTTGTAATTATGTCTTCATAATACTGAAGGTAAGGATAAGTTGTATAGTTTTTCAAGACAACACTAGTACGTTTAGGAAAGACAAAACACAATTTATTTATTAGCTAACACATTTCTTAGCAATGACGATCTTAATATAACAAATATTTATACGCAAGGTTACATATAATCTCTATCTAATATATCTTAAGCAATACAACCATTGTGCAAATAATATAAAAATATAGTAATATCAAACATGGTAAGATCATATAAAACATTATAATATAGTATTTTAGGCATTATTTAATAGGATCGTAATATTATAATTAAATTATACTCTTAACTTACACACTAAACAAGGCCTGGACGATCGGTTTCTTTATTTCCAGCTTTTTCGAAAAACATAAAATCCTGAAATAATAAAAATGAGGTTAAAGCATTATACGACTGTCTGATAAAATTACAATTAACATGAAAAACAAGCGAAAGAGGTTCGGCTACTGATTACGCAAGAGCCAATGTGTGGACAGCGCTGGTTTTCAACCTCTCTCGGCTCTCGAGAGGTGTAAGGTTGAGAGCATAATTATGTGACTAATCTAGCCGAAACAAAAAAATATAATAACATAATCTTTAAATGCATTACACTTATACCTACTTAATGCACATAAGTATTCATTATTTATGTAGGTAGTAAACATGAAATAATACAAAAGAAAAACTTATAACAACGAAAATATGGTTTGGTACACAGAGCACATCTTATTCCATCGAATAATCAAGTAATGTTTACTTACAATCAAGAAGCATGCGCCCAGAAGTACAGCCTTTATCTTGACGTCCAAATCCATCGGAAACGAAATACCAAAATAGTCCGAGTCGGTGAAGGCCTCTCGCGCGAATCCAGACCAATTTTTCGTAATTTTACCCACTTTTGTTTCTCCATCACTCGAATATACCTAGAATTGTGCAAAAACAATGAAATAATAATTACTCTCACTTAGAACCAAGCGTTTTGCGGTAAACACAATATGAATACACAAAATATGTCATATTTATGAAGTTCATTGTTTACATTTGTATTCATGCATACAAATAATGTCTTTAAGATGTTTTTGGGAGTCGAATATTCGACGACCATACTGGAGCGAGTGGTATTTTGACCACTACGCCGTCAATATAATTATTTCAGAAATTAGAAACCCACCATTGAACGTAGGCTCCTTAATTGTTTTCCACGACGATCGATCTCTAGCCGCCTGCTTCCACGAATACCCGCCATACTAGTCTTGACCAAATCATTGATTCATCGGGTGGGAGGCCCTCCTCTACTACGTTTTCCATTAAAACTAACACTTACATTAAATTCCACATCCCCACAAATAGACCATGTGCAGAACGGGCCTTTGATCTTCAAGACAGTGTCCCCGGCAGCGTTTTTGATGTCATAGCAGGGTTTGCAGATGGACCACTGCTGCTCCACAGACCCGATAACAGTCCCAGGCGGTGCTGACACTTCCATGCTTTGGAGCCAGCACGGGCACCAGCAGGAATCGCATGCCAGCGGCCGATGGAGATGAAGTACCTATAATTGCAGAAGAAGGGTAGTAGCGGGTGACGACGTATATGATAAGGTCAGAGGATGTATGCGATTCTATAATAAAATTCCAAGCAAATATACAGCAATTAAATGCTTGGGATTAAACTGCCGTTTCATACAGGCTATTCTAATATGATTACTTAAAATATGAATATTGATAATGTTATATTATATTGCATTGTATAGCGTCACAGACAAATGAAGATTGTAACTAACCAATCGATAATTTAAAAGAGCATAGCCTGTGAGTTTCTTGCTAGTTCTTCTTACAGAACGGTGGCTCAGAACTGGCACTTAGATTCACTTACACTTAAATATTTTTGTTTTTTTAATTGTCTGGTTGCAAGTGAATCTAAGCTTCGTGATTTCAGTATAATTATATTTTGATTGTTTTTCTATGTGTTATAAATTATGACGTTTTCAAGTACTATGTAATAGTTTATGAAATAAAAAGTTTTGAAGTTTGGATCAGCTGCATAAATTTGAATGAAGACAGTAAGAAGTCGCGAGAAACATGTGTTACTAGAATTAAATGCCATTTACGAATATGTCATCTTATTATGTAATTTAAGACATACGTACTACAGTATAGGGTCAAAGCAATACGTTAAAGCATAACGAGCCACATACCCTGAGACTCAAAGATACGATCGAAGCTATATGCCAAAAAAAGGCATAGTTTGAACGGCCTCTGGTTTATTTGCGAGATTGCATGAAGCCAGCAGTTCGCTAATTTAAATCCCGCCTCGTGTCTGTTTTAATGGTAGGATTTTTGATGTGTCAGTCAGACACTCTCCTAATTAAATGTTTTGCCTTTTCGCTAGCTGTCTTCTAGCCCTTTTAGTTGAGTCTGCAACATCAGAGGTGCCCAAAGTATGAAAAACCAGTATGGGAATCACCTTGAGTGCTTTATTTATTGCTTTCTGGTATGTAGTGCAAAGATTACAAATTTAATAATAAATAAGTCGGGCACAGCTAATTTTAAATTTAAATTAGGGGAGAGTAGTAGAAAAAAATTGTACACAACCAAGGATTTTAATTAATTTTATCCTAAAAAATGTCTGGAATCCTCAATAGAATGTGTAAGTAAACAGTAGTTTCATCAAATACAAAATATATAGAAAAAACACTTAGTTACTCACCTCATGTTGGAAGTTGTCCAATATCTTCATGTCAAACGGACGCATGGGGCCACAGCAATTCCTAGTGCAACAATCGTTGTCTTCAACCGCGTAGTACACTTTTTGGCCGACACTGTTCTTGATTGTGTACTTATTGTTCGTTTCAAAACCGACGAAAGCCTCCAGTAGTTCCACTTTTTGATGCACCAAAAGATTATCAATCAATGATAAATACTCCAAACCGGGTGGACAGTGGCTGAGGCCTTGCGGCAAAGTCATCCAACCACCTGTAACACAAAAATTATCATTTTAAGAAGCCTTTATCTAGCGTCACTTGTAAGTTGTAACTAATTAATAGTACACAGGACCAGGTGAACGCGTTTATTTTAAATATACACGGACGTGACGTCATCCGCTATGAGAGTCACACGAGTAAGGAAGAAAGCGCAATTAAAATCATATTAATTTACTATCCATGAGTAGTAGTTTAAATAAGTTTTTAAAGCCAAATTCATCTATTTCGCCGTGACAACGCGATGATATTTAGAAAGCCTGATCATCCATCTATAATAATATTATAAAGCTGAAGAGTTTATTTGTTTGAATGCGTTAATCTCAGGAACTACTGGTTCGAATTGAAAAATTCTTTTTGTGTTGAATAGACCATTTATCGAGAAAGGCTATATAACATCACGTTGCAACTATCAGGAGCAAAGAAATAAACAATGTAAAATGTGAAAATAAAGGGGGAAATTGATTCATCCTTGAGGGCTTCCGTTGCGTGCGCTGCGAAAACGGTTCAAGATACCAAAAATATATATATGAAAGAATTATTCCTCTTGAAATGATCTAAAAAAATGTCCACGACAGTATGATAATATGTCTATCTTTTAAGATTAATTCACTAGAACCATTTTTATGGTAAATACAATTTTAAAATAACACCGATATAAAATTCACCCGTAATACGGTGTATGGGTATAATTCTTTCATACATATATTTACTTTTCCTTTAAAGTTTCTTTTATTAGGAGACGGGAAAGTACCTCATTTTGAAATTGATTTGAAATTGATCGTGATTTAGGAGAAAGAGTGAGTAACATTGAGGACTTAATATCAAAAGTTTACCCTGAAATCCGCGAAATTGAAATTAAGATCATCAATGGAGCAGCGAGGAACAGTAGCGTGGATGAAATTAATGACGTAATTTTAAGTAAACTTCCAGGAGACATAGCTACCTACACATCTATTGATAATGTAATGGATCAGGAAGATGCGGTCCATTACCCACAGGATTTCTTAATGCTTTGAACCCAAGTGGCCTTCCCCCATATTCCCTCAAGTTAAAAGTAGGTGCCGCAATAATTTTACTTAATTTATTTATTTAATCAGAACGGAATACACCAATTACACTAATTATCAAAAACAGTAAAAGTTAAATATAATATTAAAATCTCACACTTAAAAACTTCTTTTATCCCATTTCCTCACAATACCTCAGACACACTGACAAAATCTTAAAACTCAAAACTCAAAACTCAAAAATACTTTATTTCATAAACTATTACATAGTACTTGAAAACGTCAAAATTATAAAAAAATAACAAAAACAAATAAAATATAACTATACTAAAATCACGAAGCTTAGATTCACTTGCAACCAAATAATTTAAAAAAAACAAAAAACATTTAAGTGCAAGCGAATCTAAGTAACCACCAAATTTATGTAACGGGACCCGTCTTCAAATCAAATTTCTTCGCAATAACGTGATCGTTGCAATAGTTTTGACTGATCCAGCTTTTGGTCAAACAGTGCTTACACCTCGCATCCAAATGATTTACCCTTTAAATTTAAAAGAAATTAAATTTCCCGTTAATCTATCTTTCGCCGTTACAACTAATAAATCATAGGGGCAAACATTTAAATACGTAGGAATTTATTTACGTCAAGACTGCTTTTCACACGGCCAACTGTATGTCGCGTTGTCAAGATCAGGATGTGGAGAAAACCAATGTTCTCCTGCCACAAGAAAATAAAACTAAAAATATAATTTACGCAGAAGTACTTTAAAATAATTATGTTCTTTTAAAAACTAAATTGTCTAAAATAATAACAGAAAACTGACGCAGACAAAGTCGTGGGTAACAGCTATAATTTATAAAGCTGAGGAGGTTGTTCGCAAAAATAAATGATGCACAAAATAACTATTCCACGCGGACGACGCGGGCACAGCTAGTCTAAGATAAAACCCAAATTTTCATATAAAATTTTTGTAAAGCGGTGCAAGCGTAGCGTACATTCAAGGATTACTTTCGCATTTATAATTATTTTATTTTTAAAACTGGTAAACACAAAACAATAACGGCTTTCATGAGGATGCAATGCTATGTTAATTCGTGCTTTATTAATAATATTTTTTATTTCAGGCATAGCCCGTAATGTTAGTGCAATTTGTTCTTACTTGCTAATATTAGTATTACAATAAAGTTAATAAAAATAATTGGACTAAAATCCGCTAACTTTTCAGAAGTAATGATTTGATTATCTTGGTGACATCCCTTGGTGGTATCTGTGCAAAAAGCTGTTTTATAATCTACTGTTATACTTACATACATAAAGTGGTAACAAAAAAACAGAACATTTACAAAGGACCCTCCACCAAACAATGATGATCTGACATAGAATTACACATCAACCTTTTTTCTTCATCTGATAAAAACTTTTCATATCCACTATTACGAGACTTAAAACAATCTTTACATTTGTTAATATTACTTTTAACACTTTCTTTGCTTAGGTGTTGGAAGTAAAGTTTTTTTCTAAAATTGGTTAATACAATAATTTTATTTGACATATACTTTTTAAATCTTGTCCACTTCACAAATTCATTTCGTTTCGGTTTAGAGTTTGTTTCATCAAAAAAAATATCACTTTTTATTATTTTTTGTTGAGTATTTTGCTCGCTATGCATGACTTCGTTCTTAAATATGTCCAAACACTTTAATTAGCTGTCGTTACTGTACGATGCACAATTATCAATTGTTATAGAACCTGTAGCAGAGAATATAACAATTATCTCTTTGAAGTAACTGAGGGTCTGTAAACAGTGTTATCAGAACACAGAGATTAAAGAATTATAAACTAGCTCGTTCAATTACATAAAAGTGACAAGAAGGACAAATACACTTATAATGCAACAAAGGTTTAATCAATTTTATAGAAATAATTAAATTCCTATTGGATAAATTAGAAATAAGAATTATATTCTCCGAAATTTTGCAAAATACCGTATAAATGCTTAATTGTGTAAATGCCCTTTATTATTACTGTGTTTAATTATTGAAAACAGAGTTTGTACTGTGGATATTAAAATACGAATAAACATATACATATAATTTTTTTTTCTGTTTTGTACATATAATGTACATAATACATAAAAAACATCTAGACCAAGAGACATATCCGTGTTAATGCAAAGCAGCTTTAAAATTTATATAGTTTAATAAACTTGTTTCGTAAGCTTACATAGCGCTAAAAGTACAGACTTATCAGCAAGTCAAGAAGTAGTTTATGAGTAATCGCAAGCGGTCATAATACCTCGAAGCGACTGCATACTGTTTATATTTATTTTGACCTAACGGGCGCCCGCGACGGCCTCTGCATGACTAAAAGGATTCATTGTTTGGGACAAAACGCAGCTACCATAGTATACATAGATATAATCAGGATAGGTACTGTGGTTTGGACAGACAGACAGTTATAGGGCTTCGAAAGAGTTCAGTCGCAGAATATAATTATCGCAAAATGACTCCCGTTCTAAAAAAAATTAAGAAGCCCTGTAGTTTTAAGGTTAATTGATAGTTACTGATATTTCTCGAAAAATTTGAGAAATAAGACGGGTTTTTTACAGGGGACATTTTGGGAAAAGGCAATTCTGCGACTGGATATTGGAAGGTGCTGATGCTGTTTTGGTGCTTAATAAACATTAAACTATTACAAATTCACTGAACATTATTTAAATATAAGACCAAAATATAATCTCATAATATCATATATTTTTTTTAACAAAAGCTTATTTTAAAATGTGATGTTTCATTCTGCATCTAACGAATTGCATTAAAATGTATATTACAAAATTTATATTGGAGGCCGCCATGAGGCTATCAGTAAAAAATTATAAATTATAACACTAACGGGTAATTCCAGACGGAACAAAATATTATTATTCATAAATTATACTAGCATTAATTACGTTTGGTTCTGCACAGTATTTATGTATTATGTATCTGGACATATTGTGGTTTGTTACATAAACAATGCTCTATTATCAACTTGAAAGTTCAATGAACGACTTGTATCCTAGCTAAATAGACCTCCTTTATCAGATACACATAGTCAATATAACGGCTTGATATTACTCCTATGAACAATATTATGTACTTCAGGAAAATATTTAACTATTTTAGGAAATAATTTAACTTTAATAACTAAATATTCTATTCAGTATGTATTTGACCAACCATACACTGCATATGAATGCAACCGTGTGGGCGTTGTCAATTTCACCTCAAAAGGATACCCTTTCACCTAAAGGTTTAAAGTCAATTTCAATAGAATCATACAGTGCTTTACATATCCATGCCGTGGTCTGGGCATTGGTATAAAGCTAAAATGAAGCTTTTTGTTCATAACTTATTATGTGTCAAAAAATAATAATTTTGAAGGATCACCAAACACCAATAGGAGCGCTACAGGGAGGATTTTGAATGATTGAAAATAAACTACAGTCTAACTTTAATCGATGTAAAGTGTAGAAAAACCGCGTGAGCATGCTGGTGCTGAAACTGGCAACGTTTCTTTTACGTGTGCACTAACCAGAGTAAAAACTATTTTTGTTTATCAAATTCAATAGTATTGTATTACCCGGATAACTTGTCTACAGTATATGACAATATTTGAACAGTAAAGTATAATCTGATAAAACAATTTTACCTGGAGCTGCTTGAGGCTGCTGTACAACTGGAAATCCATGCATTGGCTGCTGATATCCTGCCTGGATTTGAGGGAATCCGGGCTGAGGCTGTGGGTATCCGGGCTGAGGCTGTTGGTATCCTTGCTGGGCCGGTGAATAACCAGGTTGTGGTTGAGGATATCCAGGAGCAAACCCAGGTTGGTAGCCTGGCTGGAAACCTGGTTGAAATCCATGGTGCATTCCAGGCAGCGGCTGAGCACCAGGTGGCAGTGGAGGACCAGGGGGAGCTCCTGGACCTGGAGGTGCATTTGGATAGCCCATTTGTGGGCTCATTGGATAGGTTTCAGACTTTCTATCTGCTGGAGGTTCATAGCCTTGACTAGGTGGAAAGTTTGGAGAATATGGAGTGTGTTTGTGCGACATGTTTACCTAAAAAAATATAATACTACAATAAGTTGTCTTCATTTACTTATTTAAGTTTGGCTCAAAACTATTGCGCTATTTATACTTTAGTCTTACATTATTGCAATAAGCATAGAAATATGTAGTCCATGTATCTGAGACCCGAATTTAAAGTACATGAGTAGCATAATAAAAATAATTATACAGGAAGAGTTGTATTGCATTTTATTTTTATTTTACAACTATCAACTTGATATGATAAGTTAAAAAAAATATGCTTTTTTTTGTATTTAGCGGAGTGCTAAAATGATTTTGAAAGAATTTTCAGAAAATCAACTGATTAAAATGTGGCTTCTGGTTCCTATTTCCTAGAATATTCTCTAAATATCAACAAAATTTGTTGCTTTTGTTTTTATGTAGATGCTAATCAGGGAGAAACCATAAAACAAGTAAAATTTTAAAAAAGACAAAACTCTTGAAGTAAATGTATTATAAATATACCCTTAATATATATTATAAATATGAAGGGATCTCAGATTACCTTGTTTCAGTAAAATAGCTCAGGGATTGGAATTAAAATTAAAATTTATGGTGGTCTTAACAACTGTTAGACTATATTTTTAGCAGACAGGAGCAGCTAAAAATATAACATCATTAATGGGGCATTTCACGTGAAGCGGACAGGGAAAATAAAGTGAGGTTCTGAAAATCGACTATATTCGGCCCACATGTACTTCTAGCAGGTATGAATTGGTACACAAAATATTTTTTTTGTATAGTGTATATTTACCAAGTTATAGGTTTCTAAAGAATTGTTGTGATTTTAATTACTATTTTTCTTAAGTAATTTTTCGAATACCACAAATTTATTAATAAATATTTTTCATAGCGGCACATATTAAAAATATACTGTTCTTATTGACCATAAAATAAAATTTAAAAAAAAATATTTATATCCTGTTCAAAACCGGAAGTGAACTATTAAAACCGGAATTACAGTCACTTCGACCAATTTTATTTTCTTTTTTTTTCATTCAAATTATAGCTTAAAGGATATTAAAAGTGGACTAGAAAATTTGAAATGGAATCTCTATTAGTTTAGAAGTTACATTAAATAATATACACCCGCGTCGCAAGAGGGGTCATATGTGGCGCTTGGTTAGATCAGCTAGTGTGCGTCAAACAACATGGCTTGTATAAATTACTGTGATAAAATAATTAAAACATAATAAAACAACATTTTAACAACACAAGAACTAGTTTATTTTGTAATTTTCACAATTTTACAATGGGACTCTATGGCAGAACTGGTCCTCTTTACAAGAATGCCTCTGGTTGTTGGAATAAAGCTGTGAAACTTTCTGGTTTCTGGAATGGTGATTGTAGACGCAAACCGGGGTTCCTGCTTTGTAACATTGACGAACTTTATCAGAAGTTTAAATATTAATATCCGAACATCAAGGTAGGCTTAACAAAGTTTTTTACACTAAGACCTAAACAATGTATACTCGCCGGCGACTCCGGAAGACATATGGTATGCGTTTGTACTTACCATCAAAACGTAAAATTGATGTTGAACGGAGGAGACATTGCCAATCTTAATTATCACATATGATTTTTAAATGCTCTCGAATTGCACTTAAGCCCGGACAAGAATTACAGCGTTCATTTGGCGGTGTCTTAGTAGTCATTAAATGACACGACAGTGTTGGAGTGGGACACATCATCTTGCAAAGGTAATCCTTATAAGATGAAAGTTGCATAGCAGTTCCAGCTGTAAGATTGGCAATGTCTCCTCCATTCAACATCAATTTAACGTTTTGATGGTAAGTACAAACGCATACAATATGCGTTTCGGAGTCGCCTGCGAGTATACATTGTTTAGGTCTTAGTGTAAAAAACTTTGTTAAGCCTTGATGTTCGGATATTAATATTTAAACTTCTGATAAAGTTCGTCAATGTTACAAAGCAGGAACCCCGGTTTGCGTCTACAATCACCATTCCAGAAACCAGAAAGTTTCACAGCTTTATTCCAACAACCAGAGGCATTCTTGTAAAGAGGACCAGTTCTGCCATAGAGTCCCATTGTAAAATTGTGAAAATTACAAAATAAACTAGTTCTTGTGTTGTTAAAATGTTGTTTTATTATGTTTTAATTATTTTATCACAGTAATTTATACAAGCCATGTTGTTTGACGCACACTAGCTGATCTAACCAAGCGCCACATATGACCCCTCTTGCGACGCGGGTGTATATTATTTAATGTAACTTCTAAACTAATAGAGATTTCATTTCAAATTTTCTAGTCCACTTTTAATATCCTTTAAGCTATAATTTGAATGAAAAAAAAAGAAAATAAAATTGGTCGAAGTGACTGTAATTCCGGTTTTAATAGTTCACTTCCGGTTTTGAACAGGATATAAATATTTTTTTTTTAATTTTATTTTATGGTCAATAAGAACAGTATATTTTTAATATGTGCCGCTATGAAAAATATTTATTAATAAATTTGTGGTATTCGAAAAATTACTTAAGAAAAATAGTAATTAAAATCACAACAATTCTTTAGAAACCTATAACTTGGTAAATATACACTATACAAAAAAAATATTTTGTGTACCCATTCATACTTGCTAGAAGTACATGTGGACCGAAAATGGTAGATTTTTAGAACCTCACTTTATTTTCCCTGTCCGCTTCACGTGAAATGCCCCTAATTGAAGTTAATTGATCCTGTTTCATGAACGATACATTAGACATTAGACCAATCAAATGTATATTCTTGTTAATATTATTTTAGATTAAGGACATATATAAATAGGTAGATGAATATTTAGGGTCTTTGGTAAAAATATTACAAGTTTACATTCTTCTGAGGCAATCATCATACTATTATAAAGACAAGAAAAATTTGAAAATTTGGTTGCATTGAATAGGCTTGGAACTACTTGACCCATTTAATAGTAACTTTATATTAATAAAAAATAAAGCTACATTCTTAGTGAGTAAGACTATATAATAAAGCAATTAACATAAGATATCCCCATGAATACTTCAATAGTGTGACCTAAATATTAACTAAATAGCTACCGAACTAGACAAATTTGCCACAAGGAACTATTAAAGAGACTGAGTCACATACAACAACATCATGGCTCCTACAATTGTATGAATTGCATACCTAAAAAATTAAAATATACATACTTTATTGTCTTTAAGATCAACATGATCATATAGATTTTTTTCCTAACAACAATGAAAGAGCTATGAGCGGTACCATTATCAAGAAATAAAAGCCGGATTATTTGTAAGAATTTGTTAAGGTTTGTCAGTTTTTCTGTCTCTTGTGGTTTTTTTCTCAGGATTGATTTCTCTCGGTTACTATTTTAGGGGGGATCTGTCAGTCAGCCTGTTGTGATTCTAACCGGGCAGAGGATTGTCTGTCAGTCAGTCTGTCGGTGAATCAAACGAGGCTTCCAAAAAGGCAACGAGATTGAGATGAATGCCTCAAGAAACTCATCTCATCTCTAAGGTCTGCCTCTTCATAAACACAATGTTTACAAAGAAGCACTGTCTCAGATCTGTCCTGTTTCTTTGCATAGTTGAACCTATTCAAATGCCCTATTTCTACCTAGAATCAAATTGTTATTAAATTAAAATAAATTAGTCAAGACATTAGAGCCCAATTAGTTCTACAAAGGAAATCATATTGTAAAACTGGTTGTGTTGTGGATATGATAAGTGTCAGCTTTAAAGAAAATTAAATGTGTTTCTGAATTTGATTTTGCCACTCTACAATTTAGATACCACAAAACGAAATCATTATTGTCATTTGTACATGCAAAAGAAAGACGTTTTTGAATATAACTTTATGTATAAAAACCTAAGCTAATAAGTAAGTATTTATATAAATGCTGTTACGAAGAGACCTTCAGGCAGAGACAAACTATTAAAATATTGTAAAATTTGCGTATGTACAAAAATAGAAATGTTACGGTATATGACAAAGGCCAAAGAACAGTGGCAATACTATAATTAGTGACTACACTTACGTTTAAATTAATACAAACGCAGCAAAACCACAAAATATGCAACGAAAGTTACAAAAACTAAGTATTACATTTTGTTGTTGAAACTATCTGTAATAAAGTCCGCCGACCGGTGGGGTGAACATCCCGACCCGGTTCTTTATTTTCTTCTTTATTTATTTCTTTATTTTAAATAATGGCTTCGTGCGTCTAGCACATTTAGCCAGTGTCAAGTAAGTGATATATTAATAATATATAATTCATAGTAAATGAGAATGAGTGGTGATAAAAATGATAAATGGTAAATGAGGTACCCTCTCCTAAGCCCCTCGAGTCCTCAGTAAAGATGTGGGACTATACTGAGATCTCACATGGACTCCTTGAGGGAAAATTTGAAAAGTGATGTTGCACTGTTTTGTTTGATTTACCAACACTCATGTATATTCACAAACACTTGTCGGTTAATAATCCACCGTTATTACACATTAATGTTAGAAATATCACAAATTTTAGAAAATAAAACAAAACTGCAGACATGACGCTTCACTTTCCCGCCAAGAAGTCCTTATTTTCTTCTGTCTACAGAATTTTAACAGACACAGACAGCTTACATGAACACATACTTATTTATGTACACAGAGCAAAGTAACTGTTAAGCTATATATTAAGAGAGAGAGCGTAAGTCTAATTAGTATATGTGTGAGCAAGATGATCCATTAGTTCTAACTCTATTTATTTTTTGGCTGACACTTGTGTGTGCCGTTGGTGGAAGACAAACTTAACGTTTCGAAAGTTATTTTGTATTATTCAATAAGGTGTTAAGATGAATTTCAAATTCAATAGCTGTAAAAAACAGTACTGAGCTTTTTCACCCAGTAGCAAATATAATCTTCAATTAGTAATTTATTTTATCAAACAGTAAGAAAATCTAAATATTTTAAACTAGTGTATTGTTTATGTCATCAAATTGTAGATTTAATATTTTTGATCTCTTAATAATATTTACTTATTACATTTAGGGCGACTAACAAAACATACCGCAAAAATGAACATAACAAATTCAGTTGGCACTTAAAAGCTAGGTGCTGATTTACTTACAAGTCACCACGACAAGCATTGACACAAAAAATAAAAAGATACATACAAACAATTTTACATATTATAACAGCACAGAAAAGAAACTTTACTAATATAAAACTTAAACAAATTTGAAATACTTGACCCATTTAATAGTAGCTTTCTATAAATGAAAAATAAGACTATGTAACATAGCGATTAAACTATATAATATAGTGATTATGTGTAATTGTTTTATATATACGACAAATTTTATCGGTTCATCTGTGGCCCGATGCACATTAAAATTTAATTAGATAACGAATTGAATGAACTGAACGCATATGAAGCGTAAATTATAATTTGTGAACACAGACTAAGGATAAGCAACACTGAGAATTTAAATGTCAACGCCACGCAGTGTAGCCCTCTCTCAATTTTTTACCACTTTTCGGGAAATTATTAATGCCATTATTTTATGTTAATAACTATACAATGAATTAACGAATGTTTTCGCTTTCCTGCGACTATACTTTTTTATATAATTTTAATATAGTTTTTGGACGTAGTCATATGCTTAAAGAAAACCATGTGTTGCATTTAAAAATGCGCTTTTGATAATGGTTAAAATATGTCAATACTTATTAATTTTTAAAAGAAATACTATTTATTTATACTTAAAAATAAAGCATAATGAATTTGAAAAAGAAACAAACATTTTAAATTAGTAACTCTGTTTTTTACTTGTTTATAGGGTAAATTACATAGAATGTTGTTAGCACCGACATCCGGTTTAAACTGTATTCCATTCACCAATCAAACCATTGCAATAAAGTGCATTGACCAACCTGCTGATGCTGTCGTCCGTCTACGTTCAGCAGCAGCGAGCTAGTCAGTTGAATAGATGTTTGCTTCCGCGTTTGTTCCTCGAAGTGTCTAGCACCGCGATGCTACCGATGTTGTTTTGCTATTCATTCAAGTAAAATGGCGACGCTGTTTATCAATTAATTTGTTCAAGTGAACGTCCATCCGTGATTGAAAACGAGTGACTCATAAACCAACATAGCAATGACATTTTTATAGCACACGGTGTGAATCGTTTCTGAAACGTGTAGAAGACTGCAATTGTGATTCCAACAACACAATAATGCGCGAATTCAAAGTGGTCGTGCTGGGCTCGGGTGGGGTCGGAAAGAGTGCTTTGACTGTGCAGTTCGTGTCTGGATGTTTTATGGAAAAATATGACCCCACGATAGAAGACTTCTACAGAAAAGAAATTGAGGTGGACAATTCGCCATGTGTTTTAGAAATATTAGACACTGCCGGCACGGAGCAGTTCGCTTCGATGAGGGATCTATATATAAAAAACGGCCAAGGTTTCGTCGTCGTGTACTCCCTAACGAATCACCAAACGTTTCAAGATATTAAACCAATGAAGGAATTGATCACACGCGTCAAGGGTTCGGAACGTGTGCCTATTCTGCTGGTGGGCAACAAAGCGGATCTGGAGCACCAGCGCGAGGTGTCGCAGGCTGAGGGAGCGGCGCTCGCGCAGATGTGGGCCTGTCCCTTTGTAGAGGCCTCTGCTAAGAGCCGCACCAATGTTAACGAAATGTTTGCAGAGATAGTGCGTGAAATGAACGTTAGTCCTGAGAAGGAAAAGAAAACTTATTGTTGTTGTACAGTGCTTTAATATTTAGGATGTAATGTGGCATTTATTTCTCGTAAGACTGCAAGGGCGAGGCGGGAGTGCCCGCTCGGCCCGACGGCCGGCCTCCGCGGCAGCGCGGCGCCGCCTCTGGCCGCTGGACCCTGTGCGGTCGGGGTGCGCGTCATATCACGTTGTTAATATCTTTGATACATACCATTGTCCAATCGAGGTGCTTTATCTTATATTTTCATACTTTACTACTGGTAGATACTCCCGCAGTAATCATTTAATAAGTGAATTGAAAGGAACAGCCTGATTTGGGAGCATATGAGTATGCAAAGGAAATAAGTGTAGCCTGATTTGTATATTGTCATCGACAGGGATACAAGCGATAGCTGTGTCATACTGAATAGAAACTTGTATTGTAAATTAATATTAGTCTACTTTGTATATAATTTCATGAGATTATCAGTGTCGAAGGACAAGGACGGTTTAGAGAATAAAAAGCCATCCAAATATGCAATAACAGATAATTGTGTAGAGTGAAGTGCGATGAGTAAGAGTTTACACCTAAGTCAAGTCGCAGATTGTGTTTTGTTGTGTAAATTATGTTTATATGAGGAATCAATAATCAAGGAAATACATTAAGTTTTATCAGTTGCGTGATTGTGTTTTAAAAGTCTACCAGGATTTGTGATAATACATATAACAAAGTATCTATAAATAAAAGTTTTAAGTGGGAGATTAACAAGTGAAGTTTTATTGCTGGACTCCAAGGTAATCATCACAATTTTTATTCTCTATTCTCTATGATTCAGTTACAGTTTTGTAAATAATAAGGCCAAATTGTCTATCCCACAACAGTATATTTTATTGTCATCACAGATATAAATTTTTTTAACAACCATCCCATTTAGTTTAATTTTGAAGTCTTTAAGTGCCAAATCGGAGACTTACAATCACAGATTTTCTCTTGTGTCTGTGCTCGATGGCATTGGACATCTTATTGTAAATTTTATATTTATTTTAAAGTTTTTTTTACATGTTTAATGTAATCACATCGCTAAATTATTATCTGGAGTTAAGAACCTAAACAAACAGCCATCCTTTTGATTAATCTTGTTATGAATTGATTCAGGGTTATGGAAAACTAATGATTTATTGATGATGAGGCATTTCTGTTTTTTTGTGGGATTCTTTTTATTGTCGCTCTTTAAAATTCTGTACAGGCAGATATATCTATTGATAAATGGTTAGGTAACAGTTTATCAATAAATTTTAAATGGTTGTGATATATATCTTATAATAAAACTCTTGATATATTGTGATGGTTTATGCCTTAAACGCCAAAGCAAAAACCCAACATTGTCCTTAACCCTCAATAAGGCAAAGCAGTGATAAACCTGCTTAGAGATACAATTATTTAACAATTATGGCAGTCCAGTTTAGCATTCAGTAGCAAAAACTGTCAATGGCATTGCATATAAATTTGGAACCTAAATCCTTATAAAAAATAGGATAATTAGATATGCTTTTATGGCACAAAAAATATGAAATCTAGTCAAATATAAAACAAATGTGATTGATATATGAACAAAGTCTTATCATATTACGATATGTTAAGACTATTTTAAAATACTAGATGTTAAAATATAAGTACATAATTATTTATGTAAATTATTAGGATGAAGGTGGGCCAGCAAGGTCCATAATAAGCCTTTGCGAGAGGGCTCACTGTCACTACATACGTACATACATCCTATTTGACCAATTTTGAACTGTTGTTAAACAGTCTCACAAATTTTACATAAATACATACAATAACGCCTGTTTGCCCGAAGGGGTAGGCAAAATCATATTATACGCCCACATTTAATTGATGGTCCCACGTAATATGTGGCGAGTCTTTTGTCCATGCCTCCACTTGATTGGCAGGTGCGCCACTTGCAGGTGAAGTTGGCTTGGACTCGTAAGATGTTGGTAGGACCTAGACACCCTTATTATAATTTTCGGAGGTAAGCTTTACGACAGAAGACTTTATACAGTTTTAACCAGGACTAGGAATTATAACATGCCTTTCAAAGCAAGGAAGCTCGCGATATAAAAATGCCATGCAAACAGTCACCCATTCAAAGAATAACCACAGTCAATGGTACCTAGGCCATCGTATCCGATAATTTAGGACTTAAACTAACGGCACTAAAAATAGATAAACATAAATGAATAGTTTTCTGCTGTAAATGTATAGTTATAAATAGTAAACACTCAGATCGAGACAAATATTCGTGTTTACCACACACATACTTGTCCTGTGCAGGAATCGAACACTCGGCTTGCTTACCGGTATGGCGGTCAACATAATATGCAATAAACATTTTTTACAAATTATTTTATGTAATATGTGAACTAGAATGACCACAATTTTAGATTTCTTTGTGTCGAGAAATACATTTTATTTGCCAATGAAGTAAAACTTGTTTTTAATCTTAATGTAAATATAGTGTGATTTCTCAACGGTACCCGTTTTAGTTTCTTTATTTTCACTTGTATTAAAAACTGTTAAAAACTATATTATGTAAATCGGCAGCCTATGACTTCGAACGATTGCGTTAACACTTTTTTAAAGTACTGTCAGTCGCAGGTCAAGTGTGACCACCTTGATTTTGCTCTTAACGCTTCGCAATAACAGTCGATTTTTAGCTGACATGTTACACCTGTTTTAAGTCTGATAATACTAGTGGTTTAGTCATTAATATTTCTGGCTTTATATTAAGGATTATCTATGTGTAAATTACTTTTACCTGAATTCATAGTTACGCACATAATAAACCCACATCGCAACCATATTAAACCCCTTATGACAAGCACGTAATTTACACATGAATTGCAGAAAATTGTGTGTCGTTCGTTATAAATAACTCATTTTCAATTATCTCAGTTAGGTATTTGAGAAAATGGATATAATAGACTGACTAATAAAATTCAATGATAATTATGTAATCGGACATTTTAATGATTTTAAAGTAGTACAAAAGTTTTTAAAACAATTTGTACCGCCATTGTAAAGGTTCTAGTTTCGTGTGTCTCATGTTTATATGTTATATGTAAATATCAGAAAATACTAATCGAGCTGAGTGAATAATTGCCACGACAGAAACTTGTATTCCATTAAGTTACTAATTAGTAAAATCATATAAAATTAGATAATCATTCCTAAAATAGTGGCAACAACATTCTTGAAAGTTGATTAGATAATTGATGATAAGTTTCACAGAACTAAAAAGTACCCAAGTAATTAAAATAAAAACATTATTATTCAAGGAAAACTGTTGTGATTAGTCAGTGCGTGTTAATTTAATAATTAATTGACATTAGTTATCCCTAAAAGACTACCGGGAATTTACACAAAGTAATTTAGATGGATAAATAACCTACTAGGCTTGAATACCAATGCATAATAATTATTTTTTATCTTTCGAATACACTAAAGACCGCCTGCGACTTTTATGTGGTCTAAAAGACGACATAATATGTAGCATTGTTAGGTAAAAAGTAACCTATGTCTCGTAGAGTCTAGAAAATAGAAGAAGGGCTTCGTATAACGTATCTTAGGCCAGCTTAATAAACTAGGTGTAGCGGTTTTGATCTCATCTCGTTTCTCAATTAGCAGGAGTCAGAACTCAATATCTATTATCAGATAAGAGTTGCCCAGGTGCACTGCCCATGTTTAGGCAGAAAGCCGGGCCAAAGCCGTGAATAAAGAAATAATAGAATTTCAATTGTCTTTAAAAGAGCGATAATTTCAGCCAAAACTTTAGCTGATAACTTTTATGTGTCCATAAATTTTGCCAGCTACACCAATCATCATAACTCAACACGGTGTTGAATGGTGCGTCTCTCGCACTTCGCGCGGTGGTAACTTCACTGGTCTGTTCTTATATTGTTTGTTAGTACGCAGAGGCATCTCATCGTACCTTACTCTAACGTTTGTGTCGTAACGGGATTGCGGGTCTCCTTGTAGTAACCAAGTAACCGCCGGGTGGCATGTCCGCACGGGCGCGGGTAATGACTGGGCGCGCGCGTGCCGCGTGCTGCAAACGGTAGCGGCTGGTGGTGCGTGACGGCGGCGTGCGCAACCATCCTCGGTTTCTACAACACCCATCAGTACTTTATTGCGATAATCTTCTCATGCAGAACTCGATTTCTCTGACCCACGTGAACGTCAAAGCATCTTGTGGCAATGTGCTATTGATTAATTCATTTGTTACCAATCATCACGCACTGTATGTGATTATAGCTAAGCCAGAAATCCAAAATGAGACTTCCTAATGCTCCTTAAAAACGTTTTATTTGTTAGTGATAACACTGCATTATTACTTGTGAATGTTTCGCTTCTGAAATATAATAACTTTGGGCATTCCTACCACGTTATATACTGTAGTTATACCTTTGAGGGTATTGCACTTACTTTGCCGGATAATACCTTGAACCTCATGTCATTGGTAAACCCCATATCTAATAAGCTTCGAGTTCAACTCATATTTCAATAAATCACACAATTTACAGCACTGTGCAATTCTAATAAGGCATAACGACGGTTTTCTTTGATGTTATTAAAACTAGTCCTAATGTTATACTCATATTATGTACGAAATGCTGATAGTTTTTCAGAAAACATATCGGTACGAAGCGAGCACTATTGTGGGAAGGAAACAAACGGTCTGTGGTTAGCAACTGGTTGGGGCCAGGCTTCAATTGCTCCATCGTTTGTGCACTACTACTGCTGTTTAGGTGCCGTTACTGGCCCGGATCGAGATAATTCGCCCGGACGTATGTGTACCTACAGATTACATGATGGGGTGTTGAACTGTTGTATCGCTACGTCAACTTTCACACTTGCTCTTTTAGGTTTCTATTAAATGTTAATATATACATAAAATAGGTATAGTTTTGGTTTATATAATTTCCTTCAGGCACTAGAAGTTTATAGTTCTCTGACGCAATTAAGCACTGAATCATTCACATATTAACTTCTCTGCAAATCTAAAAATGATTCTCGCTAAAATAATAATAATGTATTCTCTGAAATCTGTTTATAAATCGTAGATATTACATCACACACTTCTAAGAATAATCTTTAACTGTCATTGATATAATGGTAATGAATGCTAGTGTATGTTTTGTTTTTGAACGATTATCTGACTATATGCGGAAGCAGGGTTATGGGCTTACTTGCTTTCATATGTTCATCAATAAGGCAACACTGGAAGAAGGACGGAAGACATGAAAAAGATTGCTGAATTCAAGCGGACTCTTATGGAAGTCATCGGGAACAGCAGTGGACATACTTGGGCTGATGATGGTGAAGGCACACTTTAATGGCTTCAGTATTTGACTGAATAGGGTAATGGGAGCTACGTATTATTACTTACGCAGAATTTAAAAAAAAACACCAACCGAGATTAAAGCAGATAATTGCTAATCTTTAGTCTTTGTTAAGTCTTTATTAGCAAAGTGTATTTATATAAATAAGGTATAAAACCCTTAGTTAAACTCAACAACCCTCGCTTTTGACCGTGCATCCCAGGATACTGAGTACCTGGCCTGGGCGGACAGAATGTCCCTAATATACATAATAATAGGGTGCACTTGAGGCGCTGACTCGTTTACTCATTCAAATATAATCAAGTGGTATTGTGGCCTACACATTCATATGCGACTGTCCGTTTGTAAAGCTCTCTTCAACGACCAAACGAATATTTCAAAGGAGTTTTACCACTAATCTCCGGCCACAGAGTTACTCATGATTCATGATATAAGAAACCCGTTTTAAAAATATTATATTAATACTCGATGAGGCAATTAGGGATGCAACATCTTATCATTGGAAAATATCTACCAATTCGTTTCAAAAACAGATTGTCTGTTGTAAGATAGAAACTGGGAGGCTACAAACATTTTACATCGGGCCTCGTATGACAAACCAAGGTGAGAGAGATTTTAGGTCAAACTCCATCACCCGGACCAAGTGCGGATTGGCGGATGCAAGTCAATAGTTGTCTAATAGGGTCCCTAACTATGCTTAACAACCACCAAATATATTGATAATTAAGGCTTAAAGTGCCAACCGAAGCACGGAAGCGATTGATGTCAAATGCTACATAAACGGTTACGAATCCAAGGAATGTCCTCGGTGAACTTAGCTTAACTTTGATGATTGTTCGACCTACTAATACCGTTGAGCTACGTGGTTCTCTAGCTAAGATTTGAAATCTGGTTTAATTTGTACCCAAATTGCATAGACAGCTAATTAAACGGAAAGTTAAAGTCTTTGAAAATATTTTTCAGTTTATGTAAAATGTACTTAGTTGAATTTTAGTACGCAATAAAATAAAATTAAATAACCTAAACGATTTCGAAATATAAATTACCTATTGTTTTTATTTTACTATGTTGTGTGTGTTTGGTCCATTAAATAAAAAATACCTTATTCCTTTAATAGATAAAGGAAAATTTTTGCCATATAGTAAGCAGGGGAACAACGGTTTTTTAATAATATTGGCTATAAAAAAAGCTTTTATAATTGGTCACGGACAGTCAGTGTCCATTCAACGAATCTGGGTCAGTCGACCGGTGTGTTGATACAGATGCACATTGCTATCGATTACCCGGTTTGTATTGCATCTTTTGCCAAAACTTCCCATGTCAAGGATAGGTCAAGCAAAGCAGACACAGTTTCTGTTTGGAACAGGTAAGTATCTGAAATAAATATGACTTATTCAGTTTTGTTTTCACCTACTCCACGGGTTAGGGGGAAAATATCATACTGAGTGAGCTGTAACATTTTATGTCATTTATATCTACTAATAGAAACTCAGGGTTAAATCATAATAGACAATTTCATATTATTTGTGTAACTTATTTTATCAAGGTTGTTTCGTTATAATTATAAATAATTTACTTGTAAGGTCTTATTGAAACAACTGTTATAAATGGTTAAACAAGGATGCAGCAATTGAGAACTCCATATTATTATTATGAATAAAATTCTGTCTGCAACATCCGAAGTAGATGTTATCGAGTGGCTTTAAACATCACAACAGGTTGGATTTGTGGGTTGTGTATCAAATTAGTTGATACAAGGTGTTTCTTTGAATAGAAACGTCGTCGTCATCGCGTTTGGCCGAAGAGCGTCTCCCGCGCACCTCGCTTCGTGGACTACTGCTGCGTGTGGGGCGGCTAAAAATAATTCATCGATGTACGTTGCACGTCCGTTCTATAAAATTTATATTATGCGGGCCAACATAATTACAAAAGCTCGTATAACAATTTAAGCATAAACTGCAATATTGTGAGTGAACAATCGACAATTATGTAAAAATGTCCTATACAAAAAGACTCTTGATTTAACCGTTACGTACAAACACAAGGACAGTTACAATTAAACAGCTATTTGAAGTAACTATTGTGTTTAATGCAGTTCAAAGAGTACCTATATCCATGTAGGTACGTATACAGCGGCGGAATGAATGGTCGGGTGCCCTCCCCGTTCCCATGACTGGAGCGTTCTCATGGAAACAATCAATGCGGGTGTAGTGGCGTTATTAAATCGGATCGTATTATATTCACATTAAATAACTACCTTTAACAAGTTTTTGAGGAAGAACTATCAAATAAAATATTACCTTATATATTTATATGATGTCTACCATACGAGACATTTCACTAAAACATGTAAATAACACCTTGCAGCATAAAAAAGCGCAAACTGTTTTACGGGATTAATAACATAATATAACTGTACAGTACTACAAATTTCCAAGTAATATATTCAGCGGTATTACTAAAACGCTGGAAGCTTAGACATGTCTACCTCCTATTAACTATGACTGTGGTAATGGTAAACGTAAGCGGCTTGACCGTACGTTTCTCGGAGAGTTGCGCAAACGCACCTTGACTTGCATTCTTGTACCTAAAGCAGCACGATGATTAAATTAGACGTGTTGTTAGATACAACTACAGTTAGTCGGTTGCCTTGTTTACTAAATGCGGTGAGATGAGTGTATACGTTGTGAGTTATGAATGATGATGACACATTTTTTTATCTGATTACATCACCCGCGATGAAGGAATGAAGCATCACTTTTTCTAAAACGTTTCCAAGAAATGGAATAAATCAGAGCGCAGTTGCTAGTTAGTGAGATATACCCGTTTTGTTAAGGTTTTGAACTCATTAAAATCCTTCTATCTGTTCATCGCAATGGTCGTCAATGTGGTACCTAGTATCTAACCCATAATCCCCATATCTATCTTATTACCAAGTTTATATGTTTTTTTTAAGTTCAATACCCTGAATAGTACTGAGTACCTACGGACGTATATTGAATGTAGCTTTTGAATAAGTTTTTTGCCCTTTTGTAAGTTCCCGGTAGCGTCTTCATTTACAATGACTCTTCCATTTTACTGGTTTAGCTTAAGGAAAATGTGTCCTGTGCTGCGTGGATAAGATTTCGTTTTCATATGTAAGTAAGTTACAGTTGCATTATTAAGATGATGCAATATTGAATTTTAAAATTAGGAGGGTAAGTTAGCGTTTAACGCGGTTGAAGTTTTGGTTTGCGGGTGGGATAAAGAACACGTCCGAGCGGTCGACACAATAACAAAGTGAGAGACTTGCATTGTTAGCTGGCCCTCGGCTGGGCCACGTGTTAAACAGGTTTCGATATAAGATAACTTCCGTTTAGTGTATCGAATTACTAAAATGTTTAACAGTCAAATCAACCTATATATTGTCACCTCTTTGTCCTGATGTGGATTCATTCATAAAGGTACGTAGGTTTACTTACTTTGTGTAGACGAGGAGACTTAATAGGTAATCCAGAATTTTATTTTTTTCAATTTACAATAGTAAATGGCATAGACGATACAATAGTGAATGGAATGATGGATATTTTAGGTATTGAAACCTATATATAAACCTCTTTGCTCTATTTTCGTCTTTAACGTATGTGGGATGCAGGGAGTGACAATAAAGGGTGAGGGGGGCCTGAACAGTTTTTTGCCCGCTTTTTGATCTTTACTCCAGTATGTATTCCCGGCGAAAAGTGATTACTTTTCAAGCCTTGGGCATCCAGAATTCCAGACACTATTAAAAATCTATTGTTTCTCGTTTTCCAGCAGTCGTCCTCCTTCCTCAAAAATTGAATTATTATAAATGGAAACTTTTAATTTTAGACTATCACCGGCACCAAAGTGTTTTTATACAAAATAAAAACTCATGGTATGTTCAGAGTAAGCCAAGAAAAAACGTTACAGACTGTAGTGCGCAAGGCGGGGTAGTCATCTGAAACAAATTGGAAGGAAACCAAGTGTGAAAAAGGCACTATCCGGATCGAATCTACTAGATCTGTCTATAGTTAGATACATCGATGCTCAGAAATACTTATGATAGATAGATGTGAATTAAGTATCAACTATAAGAGTATGAGCTAGTGTCTCTTCACGCTGACAAGGCAGTTTCTACAGTCAACTTAGTATAGCACATCGTCTTGGGGTAACTTTTTGGTACCTATATTATCTGATAGGAATTAAGAGCTGTGGCAGATATGCTTTAGAGATCACACTTTTATTTTATTCATGCAAGGGATGTGAAAGGATACATTGGTTGATTTTTCCCGCGTAGTTCTGTGTCATGTCTCAGTATGCCAAAGCAGAAATGAGGATATTCACAAAATTTTATTACAGAACGGTAAATAATAATAATTCTTATTGGCACTTTAAGTTTACCATTTCTAAATAAGCAGCAACTTCTGCACTTAAGATGCAGTTGAGATGAGTAAGCATATACCAGTTCGTTGCATATACGCTTGCTCCGGTTCGTTCAACTATAACTATAAAAAATAATAAAAATTATACAATAGAATTAAAAAAATATTGAGATAAGGGGTTTATATATTATATCGGACTATATGTTTATTATATTATTACACTGCTTGTTTCGCCATTTTCATTCATAATTTATAAATCCACTTAAGTGTTAACTCCGATACCATCACCAAGCAACTCTAATAGTTGCTAAAACATCGCAACTTCCTTCATAGTAGTTATACTTTGGATAGATACTGCTGATTATTGGAATTAAATGTAGATAACTTCAAACACAGATGGACGATATACACTTATGCACTAATTGCTATCTTATCGCAGCTTGTACAGAAAACAAAGATTTTAATAAGATTCAAATAAACTGAAAACATTACATCATAAGTATTTTAACACTCTTTTCTTGGGCAGTCGTGTCAAATATAATATGTCATCTACTTCAAGAAGGACTTCCATATAAACGTAATGACGTGACATGTATTCTTCCTTGTTATTATTTTCCAAACTATCTTAATTAAAAAATATTAGCGCTAGTCGGTTAGCCGAGGCGTTATGAACATAAATTACGTGTTTACGTTTATAGAGAGCGTCACGTCCATCGGCACGACACGGAGCTTCCGCTGAAGGTCGACGCGCTGTGACCGCGCCTGATTTTATAACAGGCTGACAGTTAGAGCCACCAGTCACAAGCACGGGCTACCAGCATAGATTTGCCGTGGGAAATGGTTCGTAAAATAGACAGAAACTACAAGTATCTATTTGAAATTGTATGCGAATTAACAGTAAGTATTGTTTGCGTAAGTATTCAGGTAATTATTACATGATGCATAAAACAGTAACTTTTTGATTAGCAACGCATAACAAACTGTAAAATGTACGTATGAGGTAAGTTAGTAAATTCATTGCAGAACTGTAAAAACCATGAACTGATTTCAATAATAAAGACATTTTACTTTTGCTTAAAAGATCATTGCAAAAATTTATTTTCGTTTACCTCGTATACGAATTAACATTAAACAGCAGCGTGGGGCATGGACAGCGAAATACGGATTTGTCGATAAGTGAAACGTTTTTAAACTTTAGGAAATCAATTCGAGATTTCAGACCTAGTGTAGGTCCTGCTAGTTATTACATAATAAGGGATAACTCTTATTTAGTTACTTAATTACTGGGTTTGCATTATTATACATACAAATAATCACGCCTGTTTCACCAAAAGGGTAGGCAACGGCATATTATAGGTGCCGAGCCTATTACCGCTTACCGGGAAATTTTATATTTGCCTCGTCCGTTTATCGGCATGTGCATAACTTGCGGGTGAGGTAGGCTTATGAACATGCGTTTGACTATATCTGTACCGACTGAATGTAATTAAAGTTTAGATAAATACAGACTCTTTCATACTTAAAAAATATATGTCAAAAATGTTAATAAGAAAGGCTAGGTGGTTTTTTAACGGTTTTTCTACTATTTTATTATATATTATATACTTAAGTCCATAAAATTCGACTGAGAGTAGAATAATTTTGCAAGAAACTCTTAAGGTCCTTCTTTCGCCACTACCAGATAGAATATATTTTTTTATTTCCATTATTCTCGCGGCGCTTTATGCTTCCTGAATCTTCTTACTACCTACTTTTCGAGTATACCTACGGTATCAAAGGAACCTGTTTGCATCGTCTAATTTAACCTATTCAGAATCAGTTTACGTAAGAATGGTTGAGTAAAAGTACACCAATAGTACGCACAACAGAACTGATCATCAGAAGTGAAACCATATCGAATTATTTATCACGAACGGACCGTTTTGTACGTGTCTAGTTATTTATAAGAGTTTTTGTTCGCGTGCGTTACTATTTGTGACATGCGATTGTGGGCTGGCTCAGGGAGCTTTGTTAGTTACCTGTGAGCCTGTGATCAACATACATACATACATTCACGCCTGTTTCCTCGAAGCAGGTGTAGGCAGAAGCATATTATACACCCACATTATAAGGTTAGTCCCACGTAATAGGTGGCGAGCCTATTGCCGCTTGACGGGCACTGTTATGTTCGCCAGAGCCTCGTCTGTTGATAGGCAAGTGCACCACTTGCAGGTGAGGTGGGCTTGGGCTTCTTAGGTCTTCGTATGATGCCTA